>CM069438.1:59613850-60993225 GCA_035610365.1 Aquatica leii
GTGACCAAGAAGGAAGCTGAGGCTGTACCATATGTTACAGTATTAAGATTGTATGTAGCAAGAGAAGATTGCTGCGATGGACGCTAAAGAATGCGTTGTAACGGCCTTTGTAGAGGATCAATGAGCACCTGCCGATACATTTTTTCAATATCCGCAGATATGACATAGGCAAATTTTCTGAACCGAATCAAAATGGAGAATAAGTCCTGTTGTACCACAGGTCCGACTATTTGTAAGTCGTTCAAGGAATAGCCAGTCGTGAATTGAACAGAGCCATCAAACACAACACGCAATTTCGTGCTTAAACTGTTTTCTTTCAACACGCCATGATGGGGCATATAAAAAGATTTTTCCGAAGGATTATCAACAACCTTTGTCATGTGCCCAAGTCGCTCGTAGTCGTCCATGAATGAAGTGTAAAGTTTACGCAGAGTGTCATTAATTGCAATCGTTTCTTCAAAGAGAAAAAGCGCTTGGTGGTTACTTGCAATGAGTCAGCTAAGAGAGATGGCGATTGCTTATAAAGAATTTGTACAATAAAACGACCATCAGGAGCACGTTTACAACTTTGCACGAAATGTGTTTCGCAGATATTCTCTTCTTGTGAATAGACCTTTTCCACAGGATATTGTAATCCACATCGTCCGACCGAGAAAGATGGCACATAATATGTTTATTTTTGCTATCAGGAATAGGACCACTAATCACCCAACCAAGGTGGGTGTTTTTTAATAGTAGGAAGATGCGGACCAAGATGAATCTGACCTTCGCAAAGAAGGCCCCAAAATTCGGAAGAACCTATAAGCATGTCTATCCCGCCAGGTTTGTCATAGAGATGATCTGACAGATGAATGTCCTCGGAAATTTGAATATAGCACGTGTTCACACGAAAACCAGGCAAGGTGTTAGTAATTCTATCAATTAATAAGCAAGAAAGATTGACTGTAAAGGACGAGTGATGGGCTTGAATTTGTACATCACACCTTGAATTGACTTGAGTATTGATTGTGGGCAACCCAGTCACACTAACGTTGACTGCTTTGACTGGAAAGTTAACTTTCTTGCACATATTAGAGGTGATAAAGCTAGACTGAGATCCAGAGTCGAGTAGAATACGAACCGGAAAAGGATTTCCCTCACAATCCACAATGTTTGCCCTAGCCGAAACGGATTGGCTGCTTGAAGTTGCCATCTCTGGAAGCGAGGGCGAAGTAATAATGGGTTCTTTGTGTAGCAATGTATGGTGCTTTTGCTTACACGTACGACAATTGAATTTTGATGAACATTGTGGCACTGCGTGACCTTTGCTAAGACAGTTAAAGAATGCATGCAACTCTTTAACCCTTGAAAGCCTATCTGGAACAGAAAGCTGGTGAAAATCTGGACAAGCATATAAATTGTGAGCACCTTTGCACAACACCTAGATAGCAGATAAAGTGTGACCAACAAAAGCTCTAGAAGTGACCTTAACCCTCACTGGAATTTGCTTATCTCGTTTTAAATTTAGAGTATCAAGTAGATCTGCGGTACTCTTTAGAAATCCTTTAAAATCCTCAAGTGTGGGTATAATGGATGCCTTGTTACTTTTGAGTATTTCCCACTCCCTTGCTGTGTGAGGGTTGAGTTTGACAGCCATCAAGTGAATTATGAGTGTATCAAGCAGATCTTCCGTTTCTGAAATCGACTTCAGTGCATTGAATAACATGTCATGAAGGTGACGAATTTTCTTCCCAGATTCTTGGTTGAGAGATTCAAGATTTAAAAGTGCCTTTATATGGTTGTAAATCAACATTTGAGAGTTATTATAACGCTCACAAAGAGTGTCCCAAGCCAATGGATAATTTTCACTCAAAAATTCTAAAGATTTTATTGTTAGCAACGCGTCACAATTTAAGGAGGCACGTAGATAATGAAACTTTTGTATGGAAGTAATTGAATCATTCTCACGAATAAGACTTTTGTACAAGTCTCTGTATTCTAACCAAGATTCAATCTCGCCTGAGAATTTTGGAAGATTGATAACAGGAAGCTTGATAGAATTATTGCTGTTAATTGGGTTTGGAAGCCCATTTGGATCGCTCAAACCAGTCGGTGTAGGTAAACCTTCGGTTCTTGAAGGAGAAAGTTGACTCGACAAATATTCTGCTGTCGCAATTGAGTCATAAGAAGAATTTGTAAATTTTTCTTGGACGATAACCTCATCTGACACATTTTCAGATTGAGCTTGAATTTGCATTTGTATGTCCAGAAATTGTGACAATAAAGGAGTTGCAGCAGTCAATCTTCTTTGTATTTCGAATATAGTTTTGGCTGGATTAGCCAATGAAGAGATTGTAAATTGAGATTCCACTTTGACACGAATCCCACAAAAATGTTTAGAGTTTGTTGAATAGAGGCTCGCTGCCGCTTTAGAGATTCCATTTTGAAAATAGACTAATTTAGGAATTTTGTAAATATAAATGGGTTTAGTACAACGCCAAAGTATTTAACAATAAATGTGTAAGAATAAAAACACTCAATCGTACAACTTGTTGGATCAGAGTATGACGTAACCAAATAATCGCGATGCTTGTAATTCCAGAAGCAAAGCTCACGAAAAAATAGGATACATAAACATATAGCAATCATGAAAATGTCGTTTTAACATAAGAGAGGTTATAGTAATGGGAACAAAGGAATTGAATACAAAGGAGACTCACCATTGAAGTTTTGCAGATTGTGCGATGAATGTCGTCAAAAGTTGAGCTTATACATCCATAAAACCGAAAGTCATACGGTTCGAAGTACCATAATGTACGCGCTTAAAGGCGTCCTTTTGATTTTTACGTTGTTTTCGAAGGACCTTGAATATATTTGTTTTTATTAAAGAAACTTCTTCATTTAAATGCTGAGTATATATATTTTTTAATGTCGAACGTACAACAACATAATAATAATAATGACAGACTAACTCCAAATCGGTCTTAACAGTAACAACCAAAAAAAATCCCCTAGCGGTACATGGGCCGCACTTGGCACAGGCCCGTACTTAATTAAAACGAACAAATAGGCTTAAACACTATGTTATGTTAAAAAATTTTGATATGGTTTTTCGCGCTGTATAAATTTCGCTCAAAATACGTTTTACGAGATTGATTTGCTTATATTTCATTTTCCGTTTTGTGTAAATTAAAGAAACAGTACGTGTGTTAACGCAATACTCAGTGGTATCTACATTTAATAACCTTGAAACGTCCACGTTATTAATGTGTAAATCAATCTTGATTTTGATGCTTTGCATATGAAAGAATCGCTGGGGTAAGAATGCATCTATTTTACGGCGATGTTTAATTCTTTTTTTATTCTAAAAGCAGGTTTGGTAATACCCACGTGTTTGTTATCTTAGGAAATTGTTAATTATCATTCAATTAATTCTTCCTTGAGTCGATAATTAGGACATGTACGGATGCCAGAATAAAATAATTAAATTTTATTGGTTAAATACAGATAGGAAACTAATCCCAAAGACTACGTGACACACGTGTCAATTATCAGTTTAAGATTCTTGGAAACATAGAGCATTTTGTGTATATTATTCATCGGTTGTACTATTTGCAGCTTACTTGTGGTACAATTGTATATCTACCTTTCAGTAATTTTAGGGGGCTGTTTTGGATATGTCATTAGTGCTAATTGCATGTCAGGAAAACTATAAGTAACCTCTTTCTGTAGTTCATTTTGGTGTTGATTGTTGATGCGAACGACCAAAGCACGTTTGATTTGGCTATCTTAAGCGTTGCCAGGAAACAGGAATCTGGAGTTTTATTTTTTTTATTTAGAACTTTCCTAAGTGTATTAGAACGGGCACATCAAACACAGGTTTAGTCCCGTTAGTTACTATGCCACTTCTCACTCTGCTGCCGCTGCTATTTTTGTAGTGATTAAGTTATCGGTAAGTGGTCGCAGTTTAGTCTAGTGCAAGGTTTACGTTTCACCGGAAGAAACATTTTGGTGTTCCGTTTTTATGTTTTTTATATATTGTTATACTTATTGCTGTTTAAGCTTTGCTATTGCTTTTTTAATTATAGGGATTTTTGTTTCTTGTTTGATCCACGTGTTAGTTTTGTGATTGTTCAAACACAAATAAAAAAAATAATTGCTATACTACTCTCCTTGCAGTGAAGGAATCGCAATTGTGATGTTATGGACACCGGACTGACTGATTAATAATTTTTAGCGTCGTTGGAGCTTGCTTCTATCTCTTCGCTGCGAGAAATATTGTCACTTTTGTTGCTTTGGGGGTTTGTGTAGTATTTGTTGTCGGTCGTGGTTAATTTTTTATAGAAAAAATAAATTATGATTTTAGACAATCCATTTCTACCGACAACTGAAAACAGACGGTAGATCGTAATTTATTATAATATGCGGTAGTTTTAGAGAGTGAGTTGTAGGTGATCCTTCATATGCTGATTATAAAACAATTAAAAGAGCGCCAAAACGCGAGAAATATACACTACAGATCCCGTTTACATCTGTCAGGCACTGAAGGTAAACAAATCAAAAAACACAAGTATAACAACAAATAACGCCAGTACAAGTTGTCCTAAATTAGATGTTTTGATAGGAAAACTTGGTAACTATAATAGATACGAGAACATGAGCGATTGTTTTTTGTGTCCGAGGTATACGCAAAAGTTTGATTTTCTTAATTTTTGACACATGGCATTATTACGGTTATATTTTAAAGTAGAGAACAACGGTTTACGTGACCTGGATGGATTTATGAGATTCCCTTCTTTCTGAGTAACGATAGAAATATAATTTGGCTGCAGCGTCCGCCCTCCAATTCGATGTAATGCTCTCTACAGTAACGGGAATCTAACGTAAATTATCAGAATATGCATCCGGTACAGTTCTTCTATTCTGTGCATGCTTTATTAATCAGTCATAGGAATTTTCCACGGTAAAAGAACGTGTGCGGGTGGGCTAGCAAATTTCTTACAACACATTCAAGACTGCAAATTATTTACTCAATACCAGCGTGGATGATCTAAGGTACTTACGGTGTAGACACCCGTAGACCTGACGTTAACACACGTCCTAAAACGGAGATATGATCATTAGCGACCCCCAGTGCGTAAATGACATTATCACTGGGCAAAATTCATACAGTACGAAAACTATACCAAAATATTTATTTATTTAACAATTTTCATACGTAAAGTCTACACAACGGCAACAATTTTTAAGAAAATACTTTGCCGTGTTTAATATAATTAATCTGCAAAATAATAATAAAGTTAAGTAACCAAAAATAAATACGAAAGTTTTTTGTTAAGCAGCTATAGTATAACGTTAAAAAAGACATTAAGGTTTCCGGTACAACAGTTCGTAGAAAGCTTTTTATAGCTTTTTTTTGCGAATAAACTAATAAAGACAATAATGAATACAGTCACAAAATCTTTATTTAATGTTTGTTTCTTACATTTTTATTGTGCTTGATGACACCACAAGTTTAAACCGAGGATTTGTAATATCACAAAAACGCCAATGCTTCGTACCGCCGATTAATAACTTTATTTTAATTAAACTTAAATCAAAATGCAAATTCGTAGCCGTTTAAGTAAAAGTAAAGAGATTAAAATTTAGAAAAGAAAAAAAAAGCTAATTACAAGAGTTCCGCGGATTAGTTATGTTACGGAAAACGTCAATATTAAAGTTAAAAAATCTTCAAAACGTTTACAAATTACAATATTTTTTTTACTAATTGGAATTAAATCGTTTTGATGAATATTTGAACTTTGCAAATAAAGATTTTACTTTGAGACGATTTTAAAGTTCATCAACTTTTTAATATTTTTAGATTAATTGTGCTCGGTCGAAGTTAATTAAACAACAAATTGACTTTGTTTTGCAACATAAAAAAACGTGTTAGTTTTTTTTGCGTTTGGATTGTAAATTATTACGGATCACGAGCACAATTTTTCCCAACGGTTTGGTAGTGATAAAAGCTTTTATAACAATAACTATAAATTAATAAAGCCGACGCGTAAATGGTATTTTTTCGCTTTCAATTAACAATAACAATATTAATGAAATGCGATGTTTCGTGCTTTTGGATTCTTCCAAAGCTTTAACGCCAACTTCGCGCAATTGAATTTACCTTCACTAACGGCATTCATAAAATAATTAATATTCATAGACACTTCCGGTCAATGTTTGCCAAGATTGTGTTTTCATTGTTTTGTATGTTTAACACACTCTTGGATTAGTTTGTTTGGTTAATTTATAAAACTGCTATTATACTAACATTAAAACAATTTTATTGCGCTGACGCGACATCTCTAAATTTACGTTGAAATGTAAACAATTCAATTTGTTTTAAAAAAGTACGATGTTGAATTAATGACAATCGTAAGATGTCTCGTTCGGTTTTTCAAGTAACAAACTCCGAGGGCGAAAGCTTTATCCTTTGTAAAATTATTCGACGCTGTTTGATTACTAAGGATTAGTGTACTAATGTCGTGTGGTTTTTTGAAAGTCTTTAAGCTTAGCTTTGATAGTTTTGTTTGAATTAGGTAAAGACATGATTATATGTTACGGGATTAAAGTTCATTTACTTGCGACTTTTTTTAATATAGTAAATGACTGTTCATTTGAATAAAAAGACAATAATAAATGAGTTTTCAATATTTAATTGTTTAAAAATAAATAAAATTTTATTTGTTCAGAATCGTTTTAAATTGCAAAGGAAGTTTTTTGCAAGATTTTATTTATTTATTAAAGTTACTGTACTGCACAGCGTTCGCGATAAGCTAATCACATTTATTTATACACGCGCGTAAAAATATGGAATATATATCTTATATTTTCACTATATCTACAAGTAGAATATTCTGTTGTTTTCTCAATTCGACTCGTATATTTTCGTCGTTCGAAAATGTTCCACTGTCCCATTTTTAAAACTGTTCTGTTCCAGAACAGAGCACTAATAAAAAGGGTCGTGGCTTTTTCTGTTTCGGTAACTTTTTTGGGTATAGAGGCAGCAGGCAATGAACTTTTTCTGGTCAAACGTTCTGCCAAGATAATGACTATAGACTTGCACTTAAACGTTTGTTTCTCGAAAGACGACCTCTAAGATATGCCAAACTGTTCTCCAATTGAGTTGATCTAATACGCAACCAAGCTTGAGTTTTGCTAGTTTTGTAATGTTATCAAATTTCTCTCTTGAGATTTCATAATGCTATTGAAACGTTCTCAAATTCAAGAGCCTTCTCGAAGTTGTTATCCATATTCTAGAACGTATACCGAAAGATATGGAACACTCGAGAAAGATTTCCAAAATGTGTATACATACGGAACAAACAAATCGTAGGTCAGTTATTACCGTAATGCGAAGACTGCAGTGTTAAGAAGATTATTCAAGTCTAAATAAATAAGTCCTTAGCGCGTGTGTGTAGATAAATATACGGAGAATAATCTTGTGCGTAACTTTAGTGTAAACAAGTGTGTGAAGCTATCCGCGGACTTTCTTATCTTCGTGTAAATGATATAAATTAGTATAAGTGTTGTTATTAAATATTATTAGATTTAATTAGTTCGGTTAATTTAAAAGTGTACATATTTTTAGTATAAATAAAAATATTGATTGTAGTTTAAATAAATTAGTTTTAATAATAAAATTCGTTACAAAGTGGTGTCACGGTGTCGGGTTCGCGATTTTTTTATGTGTAAATACCATTAAGTATCACAAATTGTGAGATGCGGAAAGTCGAACGTCGCCGAAAAAGTGTCCACAACATCTATTGGACATTCTTACCACCAAATGCCAAAACTTCAGCCACGATCAGCTGGCTAAAGTTAAAGTGTTGATCCAAGAGTATCAAGATGTGTTCGCTCTGGAGAGTGGCTCCAAAGGAAGAACTAACGTGGTGAAACATAAAATTAACACCGGAGACGCTCGGCCGATACGACAACATCCACGCAGACTTCCTCTGGCGAAAAGAGAGAAAGCCGAACAAATAATTACGGATATAGAGATAGAAGGCGTAATTGAACCTTCAAGTAGCCCATGGGCATCCCCAGTGGTACTCGTAAAGAAGAAGGATGGATCAACGAGGTTTTGCGTAGACTACAGGCAGTTAAACGACGTGACCAAAAAGGACAGCTACCCCTTTACCCAGAATTGACGATACGCTAGACACTCTGTCAGGATCTCAGTGGTTTTCCACGTTAGATTTAAAGAGTGGTTATTGACAGGTAGAATTAGAACCCAAGCATTGTGAAAAAACAGCTTTTACGATCGGAACTGGTTTGTGGCAGTTCACTGTGATGCCCTTTGACCTGTGTAACGCTCCTGCAACATTCGAGCGTTTGATGGAGACCGTCTTGCGCGGATTGTCTTGGAAGACGTGGTTGGTTTACCTGGACGACGTGAAGAACATTTGAACAACTTGAAGGATGTGTTCCAGCGACTACGTGGGGCTAACCTCAAACTGAGCCTAAAGAAGTGCCACGTATTTAAAAAGAAAGTGCAATACCTTGGCCACGTGGTATCTAGAGATGGAGTAAAGACTGACACAGACAAAATCCGAGCAGTGGAAGACCAATCGACAAACATTAGGTCCGAAGTTTCCTTGGGTTGTGCACCTATTATAGACGATTTGTACCCGGATTTGCTAATATTGCGAAACCTTTGACAAAATTGACGGAAGAAAGAGCAGAATTTAGATGGAATGAAGACAGCGAAACTTCTTTCCATCAACTAAAACAGGCCCTAGTCACTTTGCCGATTCTGAGTTATCCAAAAGAAGATGGAAAATTTGTTTTGAATACCGACGCAAGCAATCTGGCCATAGGCGCGGTCCTTTCACAGGTTCAAGATGGACAAGAAAAAGTTAGTGCGTATTTTAGCAAGGTTTTGTTCAGGCCAGAAAGAAATTATTGCGTGACTAGGAAAGAACTGTTAGCAGTCGTCAAGTCCATCGAACATTTCTACAAATAATTGTATGGACGAAAATTTTTACTGAGAACAGACCACGCCGCTTTAAAATGGCTACTGCAGTTCCGTAACCGAGAAAGACAAGTAGCAAGATGGATCGAGAGACTGCAAGAGTATGACTATGACACAGAACACCGTGCCGGAAGCAGTCATCGGAACGCTGATGCCTTGTCCAGAAGACTATGTCCGGCGGATTGCAGCCATTGTTCGCGACTGTAAGAAAAATTTGAATGCCTCCGGAGAACTGCTATGGTTGATGATGAGTGGGAACCTGAGCAATTACGTCGCGAACAAGAAGACGATCCTGAAATAAGACTACTCCTGGACTGGAGATAAAGTGGCCGACGTCCAACCTGGGAAGAAGTGAGTGCTTTGTGCAGAAACATCAAAGCCTACTGGGCGCAGTGGGACTTCTTGATAGTAGAAAACGGTCTTCTTAAACGATCCCTAGAAAGTGCCGATGGCACGAGAAACAGACTACAGTTGGTAGTGCCAAAGAGCACGATGTCAGAAGTTTTGAAGCATCTCCACGATGGGACATCAGGAGGACACTTTGGCATTAAGAAGACGTGGGGTAAAGTGCGAGAACGATTTTACTGGATGAACTGCAAAGAGGACGTCTTGAAATGGTGCCGTAAATGCACGGTCTGCGCATCAGAAAATGATCCAGCGAGAAAGCGCAAAGCACCCATGAAGCAATACAACGTAGGAAGCCCTTTGGAAAGAGTAGCGATTGACATCGCAGGGCCGTTCCCAGAACCTGATTAGGGAAATAAATACATCTTGGTGGCGATGGATTATTTCACGAAATGGACCGAGGCTTACGCCATACCCAATCAAGAAGCAGCTACAGTCGCAGACGTATTAGTAAAAGAGTTTTTCTGCCGGTTTGCAGTTCCGTTGGAATTACACTCCGATCAAGGCCGCAATTTGTGTGTGAGCGAGCCTGATGAAGTGTTCATCCTGAGCACGAAACGTCGCAAAATTACTGAAGTAGTTGTTTCTGTCCAACCTCTTATAAGAGGGGATCATTAATTTGACCAAATTTGTAGTTTCCGTTCAGTGCATTTACTTCTTGTCAGGTTGGTTTTCGGCAGTTTGATTTTCAGTACAAAAGCATCCTCAATTTTCTATTATTTTTTTGCTCACGCTAAAACTGCTCAGGCGCTCATTTGTCATCAATCATAGGTGTTTTTCGAAGATAATCGATAATTTCTTCTAATCGAAGAAATGATTGCAGTTTTGCCGGACATGGCCTGCTTGACAAGACATTAGCGTTATGATAACTAGGTACTTTTAGAACATTATTTTGTGTCGTAGTCGTACTATTACAATTTTTTTATTTATCTAGCCGCTTGTTCTTTTGGATTTTAAAACTGCAATAGTCTGTTACGGTAAAACGGAAACTTTGCATTAGGCTGAAGGACGATCACTTACCGATAACTTAATCACCATCAATTGTGTGCCGATTGCAATTTAATTAATTTAAACTAAACAACACAAGTCTAATAATGAGTATATTTATTGCAATGTAAAGAGATTAAAAACGGTCAAGAGAGAAATACATAATAAATAATTGTTGGCAAGTAGTGTTAGTATTAACGAATCCTTAACCCATTAAGAACGGACTTTTTTTTCGTAATTTTGTCGTCTTTATGTTTGCAAGTTTTTGTTTTCAATCCAAAACCAATAGATTTACCCCAAAAAATATAGTAAAAATTGTACTACTTTTTTCAAAAATGCCATATGGCAACGCGAGTCGTTTACACTGCTATGTCTCGTTAAAAAGTTTATTAATACATTGAAAAAACTACATTTGTTTATGATACTTGACATTACATGACAAACAAATTCCTACATTACATTTTATGCATTTTGTTCGCATAATGGATTTGCAGTTTTCTCCATCCGATATTATCAAATCGGACATTATCTGCAACCCGACTGAATGATCTGCTCGATTTACTTGCAGATGGTCTACCTTTTCTTTTTGGTAGATTCTTGTACTTGATGAGGTACGTTTTAACTATTTCTCGACGAAACTCTAGTTGAGTTATTTTGTTGCCCGACTGTTTATACAGGATTCAGGCATTTTGAATTGAAGCATCAAGTAACCATGTGAAAAGACACCGCTATCATTTTTTTTCCACGTAAACTAATCCTCCATCGTGCAGTATTTTCATTTATTAGGTCCGTGCCACCCATGGATGCATTATACTTGGTGATCAAATTCGGTCTTGCCACGTGAACAGTTCTTTTGTCCTTTGCTGAATATTGTTTGACATTAGCAAGTGGGACTAACCCATATTTAGTCGACGCCGCAGAAACCACATTATCCGTCCGTCCAATGTGGGACCAAAATGCCGTTGGTTCTATCCAAACAGGAATCGAAGTCACCACGTTGTCTCTTCCTCCATATCCTTCTTTGATACTAAAGGGCAAGTTTTTGGGATTTGGTTGTCGCGACTAGTTCCTGTAGATAAGAAAACTCTTGTTTTTAGATGATTCAGAATATGGATACTTGTAAACAAATTGTCTGTGAAAATGTTATATTGATGTTTCTTCTTTCTTTCTGGCAACTCATTCAAAAGCATCAGCAATGGTGCAGTCGATTTTCCAAAAACAGTTTGGTATTCTACATTGACGCGAATATCTTTGCCTTGATATAACGAAAAATTTACAAGATATTCGAATTTGTTATTTAGGGACCATATGTTATATCCAAACCTGAATGGTTTGCATCGGATAAATTGTTTGCATGAGTGCGTTCCAAAGTATTTGACCATACAATCGTCTTCTTCTGGAACAAAACATTTAAAAATTTCTGTCGTACTAAATCACTCAGAGGTCGCAGTTTATAGAATTTATTATTTGGATCTAGTGCATTATTATCTGCGCAGTGTAGGCACCGCCTAATTCTTAAAAAACGGCTCCTCCTCATTGCATCCATCACCAATTGGTTACCAAGATCTCCATCAGTGTGCCAGTAGCTTTTCTTTCCGGGCAATTGACATTATCCTGATAAAATGAGGATAGCAATAAAACACTTCATTTTGTCTAAAGTAATTTGAGGATTTGACAAGTTTCTAAATTGTGCGTACTTGTTAGATTCTTCTATCAGTAAAGATAGTACGTCATTGTCTATGAATAATTGAAATATTTCTGTTAGTGATAATGTTTTAAAACTTTCATAATCAGAACTATAAAGATTTTGCGAATTTTCTTCTAGATCACCTTTGATCCATTTAGTATCGTCATAAGCAATTTTTTCCACATGTTCCGTTTCTGGTTCAACAAATTCAACATTTCCCCCAAGTTGATTCAATTGATTTCGAGATAAATTATCAACTAGTCCGCTTTCATCTTCGGAATCTTCGTCTGTTATCGCACCTCCTTCCCGAAGTTCTATATAAATTTGGTTTACATCTAAATCGTCGTTATACGCCATTTAAAGAGCTTCTTCGAGAGTTAGCCCACCACTAGCAAAAAAAGCAAAATGTAAAAAAGTAGTCTACCGAAAAGCCGCGTGTTGCCACATGGCAACATCGAGTTTCAAAGCTTTATATTTTCAACTATGTTTTGGTAACTCCGATTTTCTGCCGCTGTTACGGTAATAATATATTCTTAAAGTTATTATACATTTATTTAAAGGAAACTGTAAAAAGCACTTTTTATTTATACGTACGTCAACTTGAAGTCCATTTTTGAGAAGTTTTTTTGATACTCACTAACAAAATTGTTATTTTTATATCACTAGAGTGAACAGATAAACAATGCACGCGGTTCTGTCAACTAACACTGCTTTAACCTTGCCGTGTATAGCGCCATCTATGTTTTAAAACTTAAAATTATTTATTTTTGAGCAACAGAAAATTACCTAATTTTCGTTGCGATATGGCAACATCAGTCTTTGATGGGTTAAATTAGGCAGCATCTTACAGACATAGGTAATGAGTTTGTTAATGTTGAAGTCAGAAAAAAGCGCACCGATGTTAATTTTAGGTAATTACAAACAAAAAAAAAATCTGCATAAGTTAATCGTGATAACATGCATATAGGCCTAAGTCGTTTCATTTTATTTAATTAGTAACCTATAGTTATTTAATTCCGTCATTCGTCCCTGTCTTAATTATTGTCCCAAGCAAGAATTAATTCAGTAATTTCCTGAGGTAACAAACACGTTGGGGTGGTTAAACTTGCTGTTAGAATAAAAGAACAATTTAACCTCGCCATAAAATAGAAATGCATTCTTACCCCAGCGAATTTTGCATATGCAAAACATCAAAATCCAAATTGATTTACACATTAATAACGTGAATGCTTCATGGTTCTTAAAAGTGGGTATTGCATTAGCACACGTGCTGTTTGTTTAACATGAACAAAACGGAAAATGAAATATGAGCAAATCAACCTTGTCTATTCTTAATAACATGTTACGTCTATATTTGTAAAAGTGTTTTATAGCTTGACAGTTGTTAACAGTTCTCTTTTAGTTACGGAATAATCCTTCTCTTGCCTAGAGAGTATCATGCTAAAATACGCGATGACTTTTTTGTCCATTTTGCACTTGAGAGAGGACTGAGCTTATAGCGAGATTGCTTGTGTCGGTATCTAACAACTTTTTCATATTTTTTGGATAATTTAAAATCGTTAAAGTAAATATGGTCTAATTTGACCAAATGTTTGGCAATATTAGCAAGTCCGGGTACTAATCTCGATAGTAGATACAGGACCTAAAGGCATTTTAAATCTGATGTTTGTCGATTAGTGTTGGTCTTGTATGCATTGCTTGAACTTTGCCTGGGCCAACCTGTACTCCATATCTGAATACGATTTGACCAAGGTATAAAATGTTTTTTTAATCACGTAGCATCTCTTCAAACGTTGTCTGGGTTCAATCTTATGTTTGCTCTACAACGTCGTTTGTTCAAATGTTGTTCAAACTAATTTTTAAACACAATTAGTTGTCAAGATAATTACAGCACGTTTTCTTATACAGTCTTTGCAAGATAGGATCCATCAAACGCTCGAATATTATAAGAGCGTTACACGGGTCAAAGGAAATCACGCTGAATTGCTATAAATCGATTTTAATTTTAAAGGCTACTTCTTACGGTTCTTCAATTCCAATTCAAACTTCCTTTAACAATTCTTTAAATTCATCGTAGAGAACCATTGAAATCCTGGTAGAGTATCTAGAGTATGTTCAATTTTAGGTAGAAAGTAACTAATTTTTGGCCATTTTGTTAAGTTTTCTGTAATTTACACAAGACTTCGTTGATCTATTTTTCTTTTTTTACTAGTGCAGTTCTTTGTCGAGAAGCTGTGTGAAGAGTTGTGATGGAAGGGTGAGAAACTTCTGTTCCAGCTTCACTAGATTCACGAGAAGAACTTTCAGTTTGAATAGGTGGACGTCCTCTCTTGCGAATAGGACTGAATGGAGCAGTTTCTTCGTCTGAGTTGAAAGGAGTTAGATCAGCGACATGATATTTTCCTAAAATTTCATCTGGGTTACTAACAGAGGTAACCTCATAAGTTGTAGGTGTGACGATCTTGTGAATCAAATATGGACCATCACGACAAGGCGCGAACTTTTAGCTTTGCTGAGGACATGCGTTCTTATGAGCACTTTGTCTCCAATGTGAAAATTTGGAACTGGGCGACGATTGGCATCGCTGTACTTCTTATATCGGTCCTGATGTTGTTCTTGATTCTCACGAGCAAGACGTAAAGTATCAGCAAGGTTACGCAAGTATGGAGTTACTTGAGAAACGAAATTGTCATTCTCTATAATCGCGCGAGTATCACGCTGTACGTCTTCGGGCGTGCGTAACTCGCGTCCGAATGTAAGATAAGCGGCACTAAAGCCGGTTGTTTGAGATTTTACACTATTCATGGCAAATCGCACTGCCGGGAGTTTATCTTTCCATTGTGTTTGATTGTTAACAGTTAGGATAGAAAGTTGTGTTTTTAAATCGCGGTTTTTACGCTCAACCGGGTTAGCTTCCGGATGATACAATGGCACTAAGGTCTGTGAAAAACCGAGACAATGAGCTATCTGTTGCATAACGGAACTCACGAACTGAACACCGTTATCACTAATTACGCGCCTAGAAAGTCCAAAACGTAAGATTATTTCATCTATAAGAATTCTAGAACAATTTTCAGCAGAAGCAACTTTTAATGCTTGTATTATGTAGATCCATTTATATCCATCCTCTGTCTTAGGTAAAGGTCCAAATAAGTCCATAGAAAGAACTTCAAATCGTTGATTTTGAATGGGCGTTTAAATCTGTCCGATGGTTATCAAGTTTGAAGCTTTATACCTTTGGCAATCTAGACATTTTGCTACGTGATGGGTTATGTCACGACGCATACTTGTCCAATAGTATCTACTGGCGATTTGTTGCAATGTGCGATCAACTCCGTAATGACCAGATAGTTGAGAATCATGACATTCCGAGATGATCTTACTAACAGAAGACTTCGGAACTACTAGCTGAGCAGTCTCTTCATCTGAGTCTGGAACATAGCGATGTAGAATACCGTTAATCATAATATACCCACGTTCGGTCCATCGTTTAAAATCGACATCATCAGTAAGACGTTCGAAGCAGTCGATGATTTTACTTAGGTCGGGATGATTCATTTGCTCACGGCGCACTTCGTTGGTACTTTCCTTGGGTAAATCAATGCTTACAAGTTTGGCATCTAAGTTTTCCAAAGCATGTCAGCTACAACATTTAATCGATCTGGAGTATAGTCTATTTTTAAGTCATAAGACTGGAGAAGAAGTGACCATCGTGCTAGACGACCTGTTGGTGATTTTATTGACATGAGCCACCTGAGCGGTTGATGATCCGACTGGACAACAGTAGTGGAACCTTCTAAGTAACCTCTAAACGGTTAACGGCCCACACGACAGCTAATGCTTCGCGTTCTGTAGTACAATAATTTTGTTCCGATTGTGTCAACAATCTGGATGCATATTCTATGGGTCTTTTGTCAGGACCCTCCACCTGGAGTAAACATGCACCAAGAACATATGCACTAGCGTCGGTTCTAAGAACATAGGGAAGCTTTGCGTCAGCCTGACGGAGAATTGTTCTAGTTGTTAACAGCTTTTTTAGTTGTTGAAAGGTTTCTTCTTGTTTAGGACCCCAAGGTTCGTGAGACCTGCAAAATTTTCTATAAAACGGCGGTACCATGAACAGGTTTGGAGAAAAGAAAGAACTTGTTTCGTGTTCTTGGGCGTAGGCATATCTAGAATGGCAGACACTTTGCTTGGATTTGGCTTCAAACCCTGGGGACTAATCACGTGACTAAGGTAATTGACAGAAGGGCAACCAAATGTGCACTTGGATCTGTTTAAGTGAAGCTTAAACATTCTTAGGCGATTGAACACAAATTGTATGTCCCTTACATGTTCCGTGAAAGTAGGAGACAATATGATCATGTCATCTAAGTAAGCCAAGATGTTTACATCTTGTAAACCGGAGCGAAATCTATCAACAAGGCGTTGAAATGTGGAAGGTGCATTTCGCAATCCAAACGGAATCCGCATGTAACGGAACGAATCTAAAGGGCAAATAAATGCGGTCTTATCCCGATCTTCTGGCTTGACTGAAATCTGATGGTAACCTGATTTAAGATCAAGAGTTGTCATATAAGTGACTTTTTTAGCCGAATGAAGTAAATCTTCGATATGAGGCAATGGATATTTATCTGAACAAGTGATAGCATTTAGTTTTCGATAATCTACTACTAACCTTGTGACTCCATTTTTTTTGGCACTAAAAGTATTGGAGCAGCATAAGGAGATTCACATTCTTCTATAATATCTTCCGATAGATGTTCGATTTCTTTACGTAAGATATCTTTTTTCCCTTCGGAGAGACGATAAGGTGGAACTGCGATAGGAGTATTATCTATGAGAGTAATGGTATGTTCTGCATACGGAGTAGCTTCTTTGTTGGGTAGAAATAAATCAAGATTTTTCTCGAGAACATTATTAAATTCGGATTTTTCTACCGAAGTAAACGAAATACCTTCATCAGAGCGCAATTTAATGTCTTTTAACTGAACTGAATTCAAAAAACCCAAACATTGATTTGCGGAATTGGGTTCAGAGTCAAATGGGTGAATCCTTTGAGGAAAATCTCCATAGAACCATGATTCATGAGGTATATCAATAACAATGTTTGCTACTTTTAAAAAATCAGCACCTAAAAGTGTTTTACTTTGAGAGGTTCTGGTACAGAAAATAATGAAATATTATGCGATCTCCCTCCTAAGAGAATTTTAACTTGAAACATAAGTACATTAACCTTTGACGTTTTGCCATCTGCTAATGTCATTTCCATGACTTTGGAAAAATATGGGACGCCACCCTGCAGAAGTATTTTTCTGAGTGTAGTACCTGCTATGCTAGATTGAGCACCGGAATCCAGGTAACTGTATCCGCTATGGCCTTCGATGTGAACACGAGTCAGTGGTCGTGCATTCTGAGAATACAAATTCTTATAGTTTGATACATCATTAAACATATTACATAAAAACTCAGTAGGTGAATCAGATCTAAATGTACTCACATGAGCAACTTCGGTTTTACTTTTTGTACAATTAGGGCAATTGCTGCGAATATACCCAGGTGTTTTGCATCCATAACACGAAACTTTACAGTCGCCACTTGAACCTACAGAACTAGCATTATTCACAACATGTTTCTGATTCTCAGTAACATTTAAAGACTCGGAACGTATGCGTAATAACTTCTTACATTCATCTTTAAGGTGTTCGTAGTTTTTACAATAAACACATTGTTTAGGTTTACGAATATGATTGTGATGGCTATTGTAAGGCATATTATTTTTAATTGAGTTAGTTGATCTACTTGGAATTTCAGAGAAAGTTTGTTCAATGACACGTCTTGACAGTACGGCTCGTTGTTACAATTTTAGGTACAAACAACGTAGAACTTACACTAAAAGGTTAGAGTGGAATAGTTTTTAAATCCAAACGACATGAAACATGAAATTATTCATGTTAACTTTAATTTATATTGTGTAATAGGTGCTATACAATAATTAAAAATTTAAATCTCACTTGATGTAACGTTAGTTCACGTGCTGTGGTTTTTATTGTGAAAAACGTTGGTAAAAATGACATTTACGTCCTAGAACAAAATTCATACAGCACGCAAACTATACCAAAACGCTTTTAAGATAACAGTTTATAATTGACTCGTCCGACGAAACCTCGACACATTGTGTACTTCTTACAGTAAACGAACTCTAACTGTATCTCAAAAACTAGAGCTTTTAGGAAACAAACCGAGGATGGATTCAAAATTAGCAACGTCCAATTAGTAAACAACCCTTAAAATATTTCATCCAATAGAAATAAAGTTAAATTTTGTTGTGCTGTGTTTTATTAGTTTTTGAATGCATATTTTTAAATAACGTATAGGCACAAAATCGATTTAAAAAAAACACATTTTTGAAATAACCTTTAAGGTAAAATATACAAAACTTTATATATTTTGATTTTGTATAAACAGATAACTTTAAATATATTTAGAAAAGTTATATCGCTTCATGGCTCCTGTGCTTGAATACGTAAAAGCTTGGTCTACTCCCAGATGGGAATTTAATGCTCAAACTTGATTAAACATTATGCAATCTTAACGGCAAAGTTATAATGTATATGTAATTATATTTCTGTTCTTGTTGAAACTGGTTCAAACAATTTAAGTAAAGCTGTACAATTGTAAGTATTATGTTACTGTACATAATTATAAAAGCTCGGTTTACATTTATAAATGATGGCAATCAATAAAAAAAATTTTAATATTTTCATCACTAGTAAATTTAGGTTTCTAAAGTTTTTTAATTATTTATTATCAGTTGGTAACAGAGAAATTTTGTAGTGTGATTTGTTTATGAATTGTCTATGAAACATTTGTTGTTTATATATGAATAATTTACAAATATAGATATTTGTAAATAGCGCGATATATAAAGCACACAAAATCCATGTAATCAGAAACATATAAATGAACGAATCGAATAAATCACAACCATATAGGACTGAGTGCGAATGTTAAACTTTAAATATATTTCACCTGAATTCCCTCTGTGTCCACCAACCTAAGAAATTTATAGCTTTACAACAAAACCGTTATAAATGTAAAAAAAATGTAATTTATTGGTTTTATAACTTATATTTTCAATTCCCATTTAAATTAGTTTTTTTCCGTACAACGCTTGCTGAATTTTTTTAGCAATTGAATGGTTTTGCTTACACCAACAGAATATAGAGACAACAAGAATATAAAACAGTGTGGCAATAATCATTACATTGTGAATGCAAAATAGTGAAAGGAAAACGTTGCACCCGAAAACCATCATAAAAAGTTATATAAAATATAACGCTTAGAGATTGCAAAAATCTTAGAATTTAATAAAAACAAGCGGTTAACACCTAGGAATTGAGATTCTCTTATAATTCCATTAAGTGAAAAATATCTCGACATAAAATTGAAGCCGGCATATAAACAGCTTCATTTACAGACTGAAGTTTTCGTCTGTAATTTTGTTTATTTATTTATTTCGCGTAGAAATGCAAAGTAGGAATTTTATGCAACTGTCGCAATCGATGCAGAAGTAACAGCACACAAACTTAAATTTGAAAAACAGTTTATGGAATTACTTTATGAGCGTGTGCGTGCTTTTTACTCTATGAAAGATTGATTAACCTTCTATGCTTCAATCTAGCGCTGCAGATCCTTTCTTTATATACAATCTAAAATGATAAATGTTTCTTTATGCAATCCTCGTGCTGTAACATAAACTTAAATGATGAAATTTTGCTAAGATGTTTGGAACGAATTATTTTGAGATTCAATCCAACATGAGAACCGTTTTAACAAATGGTTATGTCTAGACGAATCTCCTAATAGCAATTAAACGTACATATGCAATTTTGGAGTGGATCGTTTTAATACTGGAGGAAAGTTAAGTATTTCCTTTTGTAACTAAAGTAATACACAATCAACAGCATTCCAGAAATAGTTTGGGAAATTCAAGAATTTCGGTTTATTAAATTATTTACTTTGATTTTGGGTTCTTGACTAAATTAAAAATCGTTCAGTTTAAACCGAATTAGAGAGGGTAAAACCTACCTGCCGATATAAAGCTTTGGAGAAATTATATTTTACCTTATCGCTAAGATTGCAATTTTTTTTTAAAGTTTCTATTATAGAGTACAACAGAAACTTTTGCAAGTGTCTGCGGTATTTTTTGCGATCAAAGTTTTAATATTTTTATTTGAAAATTCTTCTTAAATCTTAATTTTTTAAAGTCAGGTTACAATTGTAGTATTGCGATTTTACAAAGTTACGTGCAACTCTGTAATGCTCAATAACAGTGAACCAATTGCATGTGCTGCTAACAAACTATGTATTTTTCAAATTAATTTTGTATTGCAATGCGGCATGTGCTTTGCATTTATATTAACGCAAAATAGTAAATACAGTCCGTACTAAAATAAGTTTTTATGTAATTTTTTATATTTTATACCGATGAAGAAGAATTAGATGGTAAAATAGAGTGGCTTTGGGTAAAAAAAAAAATAAAAAAAGCGCAAGCTTTTCTCACGCTATTACAAAAAAAATAATAAAACTGACAAAACTTTACAGTATTGACCACACCACGCAGTTCTTAAAAAAGGAAGCATCTTTCTTGCTTGAATTGTTAGTAATAACCGTTTTATCCTGTTTGTATTTTGTTACATTGTTCTTTGCACTTGTTACCTACAAGTTTAATCAGAAAATAGTGAAACCCAGTTAACCAGTTTTCAGGTTTATAAAAAAAATAATAATGATGCGCTTAGAAGTGAGAATTCACCCGATGCGGCATTCATATTATTTTTAATGTTCAGGTGTCTTGTAACTTTGAACTTGCTTGCAGAACTTTGTCCTACGAGAAGAAGCTTGACCTATTTAACAAGTTCCACTTAAGAGATGCTACTACTGAGGGTACCTACCCTATGGGATTCATACATATAGAACAAATAGGCAAGCAAAGAAATGGACAATATGATAATCCTGAGCAAAACCGCAGACAAAATTGTAATCAAGTGATAAAACGTATACAGAGAAAAAAAGACGCATATACCCAAGTGAGTAAACATTAGAGAACATATTAACTTTATTCTTTATTCTTCGAGATGTTTTGCATTATACCCGAGTCAAAACTAGCAAAAAATGTTTAAATCATGATTTGAATATATATAGGCTGTACAAAGTGCTACAACCTTATAGGTGTTACGAACCTTGCTCGGCCAACTCGCACTAGTCGGAGATAGAGGAGGTTCAAGTAAATAGAATTTAAAGGGCGCCAGATCTTACTAAATAAAGCCTTTGTTTTGATCAAGACAGAAGGTCCAAGCCTGCAACATAATCAGGTTTATACGGAAAAGAAGTAATGCCTTGCTACTAAGAAACTCAGGTGTACAATTGAACCACTGTTGTTTAGAAACATTACAAGTTACTCGTAATTCTTCAATTATGGTAAGAAAAACTAATACAGACGAAGAGTTATCGCCAGAAAAAGAAATATTAAATTTAGCTACCGTAGTAGACTTAGAATAACCATCAGCCGATGGTACAGGAGTTGTCAATTCTTCTTCAGATTAAGAAGAAATCAAATCAAGTTCCTCATGTTGTAAATTAGTAGAATTCGCTTGGGACACAAAATGAGTTACCGGAGAAGAAACAGTAGCACAAGAAGGTGTTGTCTGGCGAATCTTTGATTCAACGTTATTTTTTAGTTCATGTAAGGTTATTAAGAACTTATTTCGTTCAGCCAGTTCAGAGTCAGATTTTGCATTAAGTAATTTGCACCGTCGTTGTGCATGAAGCCAAAGAATACCTAATTTTGAAAATAAAGAAAAAAAAGAGTCCTCATCAAAGTTCGATAAGAGTAAGCTTTAATGCGGGTTTATCTTCCCCATAAAGTATAGAATGTTTAACCGAGGTAAAGGATTTATTCAGTTCTACCTGATGAGCTGTACGTACAGTTTTTTGAGACGATCCATATTAATATCTACATCGATACCTCTAGAGATTAATTCATATTCGTGTTAAAATTTGTGAAAACGATTTACATCAAATTTTCAAATAGTAGCCATTTTAGTTAAACTAATGAGTAATACACAAAATCGAGAGAAAGTAAACACTACTCCCTAACTTATGTCCAAATTAAAGGTGTTACAAACCTTGCTCGGCCAAGTCGCACTAGTCGGAGATAGAGGAGGATCAAGTAAATAGAATTTTAAGGGCACCAGATTTTACTAAGTAAAACTTCTGTTTCGATCAAGACAAGGTTCAAGCTTGCAACAGAATCAGGTTTATAATTCTCAACGGACCAAAAAAAAAGAAAAAAAGATGTATAACAACTTTAATTTAATATCGTAGATTATTAACGAGCACAAAAAATTTATCGTAAATTATTCAACGAAGCACCAAAAATTTATTGTAAATTATTAAATATTGGTTATATAAATGCCGGAAGTATCGGCAACACACAATACATAAGCTGAAATTACACATAGGGTATACACCTAATAGAGGAAAAATATATTGATAATGACAAGTATCTACGATTTACAGCATGCGACACACACAAATAATTAATAAAAATACCTAAACGGTATTGAAACAATTGATGTAATTATGTAATTTAGAATAACAAGCAAAATTTTCGTGAGAGACCTTTATGACACAAATGTAATTAAAATATTGCAGTTTATTGACTCGTAAGTAACAGTACATCGGAGAGAATTTTCTTGTCGAGACTTTGCTTTTAGCTTTAACGTAGGCCTTCCAAAATTATAATATTTTCATTAAAGTATTGAGTCGATATTAACCCTTTATTGGTAGAGAATACACCAAACACAAATTGACTAACACGTGTTGGGTCGTGCTAACAAATTAACCTGGAAATTACTAAATAATTCTAAAAACGAATAGCAAAAGCTTACCCTGTGATAAATAAACTAATAAAAATGCGTTTTCGTTTTATTTCATAGCCTCAACGCAAGCCGATAAATTCATTTAAACGTCGCAAGCACGATTTTAAGTAATTGACGGTTTAACGTTTTGACAGGAAGTGAAGTAAAACGAAATTCGTTAGAGGGCGTCGAAAGTAGAAATACAACTTTAGTGTAATGAATATACAGATATTAAATTTTGAAATTTGTGCACGTAACAAAAGCTATGTGAAAAAGTATCCTACAAGTGTGGTAACTTACAGGTTTTATAGAAGAAAACTTACGAATGTTTGCATTGCGAAGTTTAGGCTAAAAATGAAACAAGTGTCTTCCCAGCAACAGCTGACTCTGCACCACAGAAAAACTGAGTTAGCCACATTCTTAATAAATGAAGATATTTTGTCGTTGCAACATTTACAAAGTGTGCTTTCTATTGATTTACAATACGTGTTATTCGTGCTAACTTTAACCTGTTTGGACATGTTTTATTTGAGCCAGCTTCGTGTTACAATTTGTGCATTTGTGATTATACCTCCGTCCTCCTTTGGCACGAAGGCGTTGCAGGAAGAAATGGCAACAAAATGTTTTCATATTTGCTGCGCGTATTGAATATGGAAATCACAGAAAACAAAAAGAAAATTATTATCTAGAGCAGTAACTGCGCAAGGCAGAATAAAAATTGCTTAATGTTCTTTGTCTACTGTTTTCTTATCTATTGTAGAATGTTTAAAATCATAGAACACAAGCTCCTTCTACGCGGATATAGTTTCTTATAGTGTGATAGGGATTTCGCCTTTATCAAAAAACGCAAGTAGAAAATGAAATAAATAATTCTAGATGACCTCCATGATATTATAACATCTACGACATAGTCAGAACGTTTTCAAGTGATTGACATGTCCGATAACAGATTTTTTTGGTACTCAAGTTGCTAAGTCGTTTTAAAAAACAATTTTTTTGCAGAAGTATTTTGTCTTACGGAAAGTATTTTGAGACTTCTTGAAGAGGTATAAATACACGTAGGTGAGCTACTAAATTTTATACTTATTCCTAAATGGTCAGTGTAAACTTTATGCAGAACTGTCAAAGACTTGTAAATTTATATGGGAAAGGAAGGATATGTTCCAGAACGGAACCAGGGCAAAAAGGTGGTAATGAATTTTGTTTCGTGTTTAGGTCCTGGATACGGAATCATGAAAGACATTTTTTTTACTTTTTTGGAATTGGTTGAAACGTTACTAAAGTAAAGCTTCTATAATTGCAGAATTCTTGCCACCACTGCAACGTCCTGTGCATTATTCAATTCTTTCATACTGACCAGAGATTACCATGGTATCATATGCTTTAAAGAATAACAGAAACTCTATTGAACTATTATCTGAACTTACCGATGGTATTGTGATGGAAAAAGAATACCACCGGAGATTATATATTACTATAATACTACTAAACAATATGGTGACAGAATACAGCTGTAACAGACATTAAAAGAATACCAGTCGTACTCTTAATGAATTTTATTAGCATTGTTGCATTTAACACTTTTATTTATAGAAACGTTTGTACCCAGATTGAAAATCAAGGTGCAGCCACTAAAGAATATTTTCATCCCATGTAGATGACGTCAACTACGAAGGTAGTGTACAAAATAGTTTTGATACCACAGTACCAAAGTACGCATATGTTGACAAAATGAAACGCATTTTAGAGATTATAGAAGAATATGAAATTTAGTAACATTAAGTAAAAGTTCGTACTCTTTAACTCACTCAGTATTTGCTAGTTTAAAATGATATAACTGGTTCATGCACCATGAAAATTGTCTTTTAACGTGAACACTTTACTGCTAGCGGGCTTCGTCCGATTAAAATAAAGCGACATAAATACTTTACTTCAGATGAAGATAGTTGCTGTCGATGGTAATTCACTTAAGATAGAAATCCGGTACGCTTTCCACAACTAATTGTTCGCACGAAAGTCAACGGTAGCTCATTACATAAATCTTCGTTAGAAATAAGAGACTCAATCGGTATCATTAGCAGCAAACCCAATAGCACACGTAAAATGCAGCCAGTAAAAGAAATGACAGGGGTACCTAAGTTGGGAGCTAAAAGAATTATGAAATGTGTAGCACTCAACCTCACGTGTAAATCAAAATTTTCATTCATTCATTTTCAATTTTCAGCAACTTCTAATATAAATAGACATCGAGAATTTTTTTTTAGATGAATATACATTTTACTCTAAAAAGATTTAAATAAGACGGATGTTCGCAAAAGAAGAATCTGCACTTACCGAACCATTCGGCCGGAAATAAAGTAGAATACATTCGTATTACTTACTATCCTTCTTGCGGCAAAAATATTTGTTAGCAAAGTTAAAATTTGATTTTAAACACAACAGCGAGTTAAAGGTTGCGTACACGCCAGCTTAAATTGTGCCAAATTGGATTTTAAATTCTTACAATTCTATTAAGGGTTCCCGTTGTCTGTGATTTTTTTTAATAGCTTGGCATCCCCAACATCTTTAACCGTTATTCTCTTTTCTGATCTAATTACTTGTTTTTTGATCTTTTGTAATAGAGACGACAGGGGGAGAAAAGACCAGTTAAGCATTTGGTGACATTTTTATTTAGCAAAGTATCAACCTACCAAAATACTGTAATAAACGATGGTTTTTCCACAATTTCCTTCAATTCATCTTAAAGTCGTAAAAACACTCCTGGACAAATCTATGTTGGCGCTTGTGATGTCCTCAATTTTAAGCTAAAAAAATACGGTTGCAATAGTATTGGACGAATCAAGTTTCAGATTGTTAAAACTAATAATTGTTGACATTGAAATTGTTGGCGATGGTTGTTTCAAAATTTATAGAATAGTTGTTTTTATGAAAAGTTGAGGGCAAAAAAGTGCCTTTAAGAATCCTTAAGAAAAATCTAACAGTGTTGCCGGTTTTGTCTACGCTAGCAGGTTTATTAAATGTTTTTTTATTTAGATTTACCGCATCGTAAATTGTGCTCGCTTCCATTCTATGATTTGTTATATAAAAGTTGAATTCTCGAGCTTATCGAGTCTTGAACGGACTAAAAAATGTTAAATCAAGTGGTTTCTTACGATGGCTGGGGTGAAGTATAAGAGTTTGAATTAGGGTGTTTTTTTGCTTGGCTTACAATGTCCTGTAAAGTGATCTAGGGCTCATTTCTAAATAAGAATAGGACACATCGTTTTCAAGAAAATAAAATTAGAAAATGCATTTAGTTTTCTGTGATTAAAAATGCACAAGCAACGGTAATGTTTGACAAAATTTTGAGTTGTGCACAAATTCTAAAACATTTATGAATTGCGTCGACGGCTCTTTTTACTCCGGTGGTTCTCGCTGCCTGGGTTTAGAGTTTAATAACCATCTTTGTTTGGATAGACCCATTTTTTCTTTTTATTTTTGAGGCTTTCACGGCCATGATTTTTTAACAAATAATTATTTTCGGGTTTTGAACCGCGTTCCATATTTACACTTTTTACAAAATTTATAAAACTTAGAAAACCTACAAGCTTTGAAAAATTTACAATGTTTGACGTTTCGACAGTCATGTCGCTGTCTTCTTCAGAAAAAACTGAAACTGAAGATATAGGATCCTGGCAAGCTTTTATATTACACCGTTCGGGTCAATGGTTCGTGACGGTTCCGTTTCATTAGTTTTTCGGAACATGTTTTTCCATATTGGCGCTAGATCGATTTCATTATTCCTATTAAAATTGTCGTACTTCTGGATTTCAATGGTTTCCTTCTATAGTCTAGGCCAGAAGTTTTGGGATTTAGCCAACATTGTTGCCTCTTCAAATTTTATCCTGTAACTGGTGTCTAAAAAGTGTTCCGCAACAGCAGATTTTGTGTTATGTTTCTTTGCCACATTTTATTTCCGAGTCTGATCAAGAATATCTTTCCAAAACAAAGTTTTAAGTATATAACACCTCTGTTTACTTTACTGAATGTATAAATGACGAATATTCCAAGAAAGGTAACCACAAGACAAATGATTTAAAATAAGAACTTACTTGTAATTAAAGCAATATTTAATTACAATCTAAATTTATACGATTGCAACAACATATTTATGACTGGCAGAATTCATAAATTGTAAAATATGCATTAAATAAACTTATGGTAAGAACGAAAATTAAATTTTAAATGCATCAACACTCAAGTTGTTTAAAAAGGAAGACGTTAAATAACTTTGAAATTA
The DNA here is from genome assembly GCA_035610365.1 of Aquatica leii. Classification (NCBI taxonomy): domain Eukaryota; kingdom Metazoa; phylum Arthropoda; class Insecta; order Coleoptera; family Lampyridae; genus Aquatica; species Aquatica leii. The sequence goes on from CM069438.1 coordinate 59,641,123, forward strand.
GAATGTAAAATTGTGACATTTTCTTGTTCATAATAAAATATAAAAATCTAGAGAGTAGTTCTTAGTATAAAAATATTTTTAAAGCACAATTCAAATAATTGTTAATAAAATTAGTTAAATACGATGGCTTAAGAAAAAGTATTCAGACTATGTAGACTCTTATATGTTGAAAAGTTTAATCAAAAACAAAATTTTTCTGAAGGTACAATGCAAAGTTTTACGCAACAGGTACATTTAGTCTAGACTAAAATTTATACACGATAGTTTTGAAGTAAATGCATACATTGGTTGTTGAGTTTTACATCTCCTGGGACTTGTATTAGCTGACGTGAGATGAATTGCAATTACCTGGTTTTCAAGTTATTTTAGCGGCAGAGTCCTGTGCGGTTTCAAACTTTATCAGTTTAAATATTTTTGTTTTTAGGTTCGTTTAAACAACCTGTCTAAAAATTATATTATTCGTTATTGTTTTTTGTTGCGATAATTGAAAAAAAATTTTTTAATTATTTGTAGCCATTTTTAATGTTATTTAACATTTAATTTACAAACTGTAGAAAACAGATGAATGTTTGATGTTACTTCTTATGTAACAATTTAACTTTGTAATAATTTTTTTAATAAAAGAGATATTTAATCATTTTGTTTGGTCTTTGTTTGTGGTTGTTGTAATATAATTTAATTAGTAAATGTTTCCATAAAAGTTGGAATTTCAGATTACATAATTTTAATTTTCTTTTCCCGTGTATTAATTTTTATTTTTATTAAAAATAAGAAATACAATTATTGTAAAAGTGGCTTTTGTTATAGTAAATTTGGGTACTAGAATCGCCTACAAAAATTAAGTGAAAAATTTTGTTTGTTTTATTTTTATTAGCTTTTACAAAATATGCTGTTTGCAAATTATAATTTAAATTTGTGTAACTAGAAAACTAGAATTATTTTAACTTTTTATGTTACGCAGACTTCCAATGTGGCAATATTGCTGCCGCTGCATTTTCTTCCTCCTCAGTACCTTATTGTTAATCACTTGTTTAGATGCTCGTGTTACTACTCAGTTTGTGACTGTTTGTTACGAGATGTTTATCGCTGTTTAAACTCGTGCAGGTATGAAGGGCCGGGTTCTTGTATTACGTAGTTTGTAAGATCTGATGCTTCGTGTGTGTACTCTTTTTCGTTTTTATTTTAGTATATTTTATTATAAATGTTCCATCAACAAGTACTAGGAAATTATGAAAATCATCACGACCTTTACGTAATCAGGTGGTACATTACTATTTGATGACTCAGATACAGATCTCGATTTTGTAATGCCGGATGATGTACAGGAAGAAGAGGAAATACATACAAAAATAATAAAAATGGCGTATCAGACGATAATACCAATGATGACGACCATGACAATATTTTAGAAGCTGAACAAGAAATTGCCAATGATAAAGCGATCGCGGTCCTCCTTTTAACTGTTTTCCTACAAAAGGCCTCTTATAGACTTTTTTACTTTCTTTGATGCGTCTATTTTCTCCATATGTTCGAATCACGTTATTCTGCTGTTTTTTATTTCGCTTGTTACACTCAGTTTATCATATCTCTCTTTCAGTTCAAAGTTATACTTACTTTTCCATTCTCCCTTATTGTTGACTGGGCTAAAAACTCTTCTTAACATTCTTCTTTCTCAAATATTCAGCAGTCTTCTTTTTTGTTGAGATTTTTTAGATCCGTTACAACTGGTCTTACTACTAATATGTACACTTTTAGTTTAGAATTTATCGAGAAATCCTTCCTGCCGCTTCCTCGATTTGCAAAAATACTTCTTTCAATTTAGATTCCCTTGTGGCTATAATCACCAAATCGTCTGCTTATGTTAGAATTTGTATACTCCTATCTAATATAGTTCCACTTTTGTTTATTTGTATTTTGCATACTACCCATTCTAATAGAATACTGTAGATAACAGATTCCTTTGTCTTAAACTTTTCTGAATTTGAAATTCTTCCGATATCATATCTTGTATCATTACCTTTGCCCTCCTATTCATTAAACACATCCTTACCATATTTGTTAGTTTTGTGGTACCTGCAACTCTTCTAATTTTATATACAACTGTTCCTTCAGAACTGTGTCATGACTAAAGTCTATAACATTAAATTAATTGCTTTTCTCTTCTCTCTTCTCTTAATGAGAATATGTGATTTAGTGTTGTTCAATTTTTTCTGAAACTATTCTGATAATCCTCGACTTTGTTTTTCACTATCGGAATTAACTTTGTTGCTATTGTTGTACTCAGTATGTTTTATTCTACATTTAATACAGTTATTCCCCGGAAATTTTTTGTTCCCTTGTTTTTGTAGAGGACATATTATCACTACGTTGCATTCATACAGCATCTTCTTTTTCTTCCTAATATTTTCTATCAAATTAGACAGTTTTTTTCCTTCATATTTTAGCATCTCTGCTACTATTCAATCTTCCCTGGAGATTTGTTATTTTTTAAATTCCTTATTATATCTATTATTTTTTTTCTGTTGATAGATTCTGCATCCTCTCTTCCTGTTGTTCCTGTTTTTTTAATTTTTTGCACTTCAGTGATGTTTCGTTTATTTGAGTTTAACAATTCTTCAAAATACTTTCTCCATCTACGATTTTTTGCTTGTTTCCTACATAATTTCTCTCTGCATTCTTACACAATGTAACTTTTGGTTTGTATCTCTTTTTCTGGGTCCTGATTTTTTTGAAAAATTTTTTACATTGTTTTATTTTACCTGCTTTTTTTATAGCTGTTAGTTTTCGTGCTTCAAACTCTTTTTTTTTCTACCATATCCTTATAGCTTTTCCTTGCAACTTTCCTGATTTTCTTTACTTAAGTTATCTATCATTTATATTCTGGCTGCATTTCGCCTCTGTATTAGTTCCTTGCATTTTTCGTCATACTATTTGTTTCTTTGATTTGTCTGTATTCCCTCGTGGTAAAATTACCATGGCTGTTTTCATAGTTGATATTTTTATTTGTTCCCACTGATCTTCTACATTTCCACACTCTCTATCTGCTAATTTTCCTTTTCCTCTTATGTATTTCTTGCTTGTTTGCTTATTGTATTTAATTCGTTTATGTTAAACTTGCGCTTCACTATTCCCGTTCTTCTTTCTTTGCGTTTATTTTCTGATTATACTTCACCCGTACTAAGAAATGGGTCGTATCCTCTACAGCTTTGCACATGTCTGACCCACGTTTGATTCTATCATAACATGGTCAATCTGTTGACATCTATGTTTCTTTATAAATTTTTTGTGCATGAATCTTGTACTGTTTAGAATCAAATCATTACTATTGGCCAGGTTTATTAAACGTTCTTTGTTATCATTGCTCTTTTCGTGTAAGCTATGTTTTTCTATAACTGTTTTATACTATTTTTTCTTTCCCGCTTTTGCATTGAAGTCTCCTATTATTATTTTCACATTGTGTCTTGGGATTTTATCTAGTATTTCTTGTACCTGTTTGTTTATCACTCGAGTTCCGTAACATGAGTAAAAGTGCTTTACATAATACATTTTCTTAGCTTTGTCTCCTTTAATGTTGGTTTTCAATAAATTCAAATTATCATTTTGTTTTTTATTGCCTGAAAAAATTAAAAAAAAAAAATTAATAACAAATAACAAGTTCAGACCTGTTTCTGCTTAAGGATGAACACAACAATACACATTTTACTTGTATGTTAATTTTTTTCTTTGTTTAGCTTATATAACATTTATTACAACTTTTGCTACAAATTTTCTGTATTACGCTTTATTTGTTTATTGATTCTTATGTTAACGCATAGTTATTTTTGTACATTTTTTAATTGATACAATAAAATTTCAAATTTTACTAACTTTTCAATCAACAAAAAATTAGTACATTACTTTAAAATTTAAATTTATTAATTCTAAAGTTTAATATTTTAAAGCAGTGACTTGCAGAATTAAATTGCATTAAGCACGAAACTTTCCAAAAACATGACAATTAAGTAATACCAACTTTAAATTACTTTTTGTTATTTTTAATGAGGATCATTATATTATAAAATTGTTTTGGAGCTGAAATTTCAAATACAGTTTTATATGTACAGACACCCAAGTGGTACAGTCTTAGGCTATTATTTTACCTAAAATTTGTTAAATTTTACAAATTTATTTATATCTATAAACATTAAGTTGAAAATAATGCTGAAAATTTTTTTATATTTGTTTATTAAACTACGTTTTAAGTTAGATTATAATTTTTTAATAACAAAATCTAAATAGTAGTTTTTTTTAAGCTTCTTTTTTACACACACTCTTCAGCAGTCTAGCTGTCAAAAAATTCTTAGATAGTTAACTTAACGTTAGTAATGATTCTTAAAAAATAAATAGCAATAAAACAAAATTACAACACAAATAATTTTTTTATTGCGACGACGTGTCGGCGACAAAGAATTAGCGACAATCACAAATTGTCGACGATCAGTTGGCTTAAACAGACATCCTCCAAAATTTTTGTTATTGTTTTATATTTAAGACTTAAATATATAATAGATAGAATACTGAACCTAGCACACTACTTCGTAACACACCTATTATTTTTTTAGAATAATTTTTATGATGTTTAATATAACGGTTTAGTCGTTTCTTAGTTAGTCGGTGCTATTATTATTATTTCGTATAATTTTGTTTTAATATAAACAGATGTAGCTTCAAAATGATAATTATTTTCTTAAAAACGCTTTTTTAATGCTAACTTGTTACGTGTCTTTAGTAATAAGTTTTCACATTTTTTAGTACCGCACTATAAGCGGGTGCGTCACTGGCGGTATGATATCACTCATCTGGTTTTTTGACATTTGCTAAGTACTATTTTGTTTTTGACATTTTCTGCGAGTACTTTAATTTGATTGTAATTTTGACCGTTCCTATAGCATTTTGGTACAGTCAGGTGATAATTTAAAGAGATCCTTTAATTGCTACGTTTAAAAAATTTTTTTTTAAAGGTTTAAGCGACCGACGGCAACTTGGGGTACTTTAGTAGCTGCTAGAATAGCCGTGTTATACGCAAATGTGGTAATCACTATGTCGTTTGTGTAAAATAGGTAAAGGAGTGGCCTCAGTACGCTGCTTTATTGATGTATGCAATAGTAATTAAAGGCCGTGGTGTTAATTTTGATCTCAAAGAACCGGTTAGCAAGATGCGATTTCAGTACCAAATTGAACTGACTTGAAAAATAAAGTTTGATTTTGTATATTCTTTTTTTAAATTTAATTTTACGTCCTTGTTTTTTTGTTATTGCCATTTAAGAGTATCTCAACAAATGCAATTGTCTTCAATATTTATGTTGAATTTGATATTCGAATGTTCGTTGTTCAGATGATTAAGAAATGTAGTTAATTTAACATAACCATAAAGTCAAAAGATTAACATGTTGTCAACATATCTAAATTAAAACAGCAATAGCTCTAAAACAACCGTTTAAAAAAAAATTATGAAAACGTTACACACAATAGGAAATGAGGATGAGAACGGTACCAAAAAATTAAATAAAATAACTTTACATTAGGAGGGCCCCACGTTTGGCGCCACTTTGTTTAACGTGGTACTAGCGTTTAGTGATTAAATACACAAATTGGGACGTTGGTTACATTATAAATTAATTCAAAAGTGTTTGGTGGCAGAGCCATCTCATAGTATAATTTTACTGTGTGTCTAAAGTTAACTGTTAAACTAATTCAACGTATTTACCGTCGTTTATAGCTATTTACAATTATAAATTAATTATTTGCTAAACAAATTTAAATATAATTAATTTACTACCTAACAAAAACATGTTCTGAAAGAAGATGTGGGCGCCACAAACTTTTTAATTAATTCATAAATTAAGTGTTAGAAAATAATCATGCAAACAAATTTAAATTGTTGATTTGGAACGTTATAAAATTGATTTTAAAATAACGTTTTTCGAGTTTGGACCGTGTGGATGTTGTAATCAAAGCTTTGCCTACGTTTGTAAAAAGTTTGTTTTTTTTAAACGTGTTTTGTTATTACTCAAATTTGAATTATCAAAATTTTCTAAATATAAAATCACTTAAACAACTAAACTTATTAAATAGAAGTTTAAATTAGGTAATTAACTTAGTTAATATAAATTTTTCATAAATTGATTTCTGTCAAAAACAAAATATTCGATCTAATTATTAATTATTGATTAAATAAATATATATAGAAATAAAGTTAATCAACACCCACTGTCATTACCGCATTAAGATTTTCCACTAAATTGAAAATTATTTTCGAAGTGTGTCTTTGAAACGTCTAGAAAACACGATGTGGGTACAAACAAATTGTGGTCTTTATAAATGCGTTTGATATGAGTAGTAGTAAAACACACTCACGCATTAAAAACCAATTTAATTATTTTTTGTACGTTAAAAGCCCTTCTGCTGTGCATTTAATTAACGTAACAAATAGACTTTAAGCGCACTTGTACAAGTATTCATTTAAATTTACATTAGGCACACATTTTCAAAATGATAGATGCGTACAAGGTAAACTAATCTTGTGCGGTGAAACATGGGACACCGATTACAGTTTAATTTAGGTCACTAAAACATAGTTAATACTTCTTAACGACGGTATTGAACGTTGATTTATTTATTTTCATTGTGTAATCCAAAAAGATATGTCTATTAATTTTTGTATAACATTCTGAGTACCTAAACGTCGACATAAAAACCGAAAAAAATGTAGCTTGTGTGTTTGTTGAACTAAAAGTAACGTTTCAATAGCATTAGATTAAATTTTTTATTTGATAAAAATTAAGTATTTATTTTGGCCAAATAGACCGTGATAATAACGTTACAAAATTAAAACTTTTTGATCGTTTCATAAAAATTGTTTTTTCGGGCGTAAAAAATACATAAGCGACAAATAAAAACAAAACCAAAAAAAAATTATAAATCATAAATTGATTTCAAGTATACGCGATTCTTAAGTGTCGACATATAAAAATATTGGCATTCCTGCGTCGCTGCCGAGACCAACACGTGACACTTACTTTTGTGAGGATACAACATCAACTAAAAACTACCGTCGCCAAGAGGATAATTAAACGTGCAGAAAACGCGCTAGTCAGAGAAAGAGTACGTTATACCTACCATAGATAAAATCAAATATCCTATCCGAACTATACGTGCTGCATCTGGAGTTGAGTAACAAACTTAGTGAAGACCTGTGGACAACTATCGATCGGATCAGCTACGAACATTCTGAACATCATCTGGTTACAACGACGAAAAACCAAATAAACAAATTCGATAAACTAGACTACAAAAACTCAGACAAGATACCAGAGCTGGATATAGAAAAAGAGTCATCAATCTTTCGGAGCAGCAACTGACCGAAGCACAAACAAAAGTACTTGCCAAAGGACTCAACTTCGCAGTCGCACCTGCAAAAATCCCAAAAGAGGAGATCATTGCTCAAGTAGAATGTGCCATCCGCAATCTACCCATCGAAGATGCTGAAGAAATAAGGCACAAAACTTGTCGTATCTTACGGGGAGCCAAACTACCATCAAGAAAAATAACCAAGAATGAGGAAAGAGCGTTACTTGACTTACGTAAGAATGCAAAAGTAATCATTCTACGAGCGGACAAAGGCAACGCAACAGTAATAATGGATAACAACATCTACATCAGGAAAATGGACACTCTACTAGACCCAGACCATTACATAAAACTAAACAAGGACTATGGGTTACCGAAAATTCATAAAACCGGAAACCCTCTAAGACCTATCGTCAGTACCAGTGGATCACCGACTTACAAATTAGCAAAATACTTAGCTAGAAGACTACAGCAGCACACCGGACAGACAACCAGCTACGTTAAGAATTCCGGACTTGAGGTAACTACCAGTGACATACTAGTTAGTTTCGACGTAGAATCGCTATTCACCAATGTACCAGTGGAAGAAACATTAGAGATCATTAGACAACAACTAGTGTCACGAGGTTTACAAGAAGATTTGATCGACTTGGCCAGACTCTGTTTAACGTCAACCTACTTCCTGTGGAATGGTGAGTTCTATGAACAAAAGAACGGCGCAAGCATGGGATTACCACTGTCACCAGTAATAGCCAACATCTTCATGGAAGCTTTTAAACAAGAAGCTATCAACTCAAACGACCGAAAACCGAAATGCTGGTACAGTTACGGGGACAACACTTTTGTCGTATAGCCTCATAGACGGGAAGAATTACAAATTTTTTTTCAACATATCAATGGACACCACAACAGTATCAAATTCACCATGGAGATCAAAAAGAACAAAACGCTGCTCTTTCTAGACGTTTTGGTAACACGCACGAACAACAAGCTAAGTTATAGCATATACCGCAAGGAAACACACACAGACCGGTATCTACACTCTTCTCATCACCATCCACAACAGAAGAGATCCCTCATCAACACACTTCTAAAAAGAGCGGAGAAAATTAGTGACGACGAACACAAGCCGGAGGAAATCAAACACATAGAGAACGCTCTTATAAAAAATGGCTACAACAAATTAATAAGACCACATGAAAAGAAGAAGAAGCAAGCTGAGGTTGCTGCGGAGACACCGTCAGAAACATATGCTTACTTACCCTACGTTGCCGGAGTCACTGACAGACTAAAGAGGGTTCTAAGAAAGAAGAACATCGCTACACGTTATAACACAGTGAAGAAAATAAATCAGCAAATTAGAGTGTATGTGCAGCAAGAGTTACATCGGCCAAAGAGGGAGGAGCATTCAGTGCAGGGTTAAAGAACATCAACGAAACGCTCAACTCAGACGCACGGACAAATCTGCAGTAGCGGAACATCTACATGAGAATGGAGATCACCGGATTAATTACGGGAACGTAAAGGTATTAGCACGAAGCAGACACTATCACCAGCGAATAATAATCGAATCACTGGAAATAATGAAAAATCCTAACAACTTTAACCGTGAAGATGGATACAGATTAAGCAACACATGGAGATCTACGCTGCTTGAAGAACATGCAAGAAGTCGCCAGACGTAAATCAACAGACCAGAACGGACACGGATCAGCGAAACGGAGCCGTAAGACGGTATATAACGAGGAACGCAAGACGATAGCATCAGTCTTTAGAAATCTTCTGAAGAAGCTGACAGCATGATCAGCGAAACGTTAAGAGAAAGTTTTGTGACGCGGCAACACCCGAAAAACAGTGCTACATTAAGTTAATTATTGGACTCACTTTCTTTGGCTAGCTTAGTATTGAAGATGGTCGTGAGTTGAGATAGTAGTACCCAAAGTAGATTGACGGACGGGTGACCTGCGCACGTTTCTTTGCGAGCAGAAAACAGTAGTTTCTCTTATTTGGAATAATTTAGTTGTCAAAAAGCAAGCAGTTCACAGCGTATGACTGTCAATGTAGCAAAAAGTAAGCGAAACTTACACGGGACGAAAATTACACCATGACACTTTTAACATAACAAATTCTCCCCCAGTAAAAAAAAACCTGAGAAGTGGACACTAGCTAAAATCAAGAATAGAAATGTATGCACACGCCAAGGACTCCAAAAGAACAAAAAAAACTCCAACCAACAGAAATAAAATATCAGAAGCGGTACTCAAAAAGCGAACTAGCGCTTACGACGCTTGCGACGCCGTTGAAAGAGAAGAGAACAATTAGAAAGGACTTTCACATTCGGAGATAGCGTAGATTCTTATGTAGACATGTAAAAGATTTTGTAGCAACCCGAGTGTTAGAAAGCTTCATCGTTTCTGGCAATGCGTGACGTAACCTAATAGGATTGTTTTGTCGTAAGTTCGAACAAGAACAATAACGTATAAACCCGACAACGTTTTATATGAGGACACTAAAAGTGACAGATGTAATGTGATAATTGTAGATTAGATGCTTGAGTTGGTCCGATGGAACAACTAATTTTCTCAAGCAAGAATTAGCAGAAGGCTACAAATGGTTCTTGAACTTTGTCATTGGTCTGTCATGAAAAGTTAAAAGAATTACGAGGGTTGATGTTTGACTCCAATCGTTTACCTAACGATAATAACTGCGAGATAGATGTGATTTCAATCAACGCTAACAGAATTTGCTTTGAGACCGGTTCTAGTAGCTAAAGAAAAAGGTATCGCATGGTGGTAACGTACATGCCGATGATTTCGTCAGCTCCCATTGCGAATAGCATCTATTTAGCGCTCATTGTAATGCCAATGGCAGATTTCAACATATCAGCAATATTATTTCTCGAACGTAAAGAATTTCGGTGCGTCCTAAAAACAAGAAGAGCTTTGCCAGATAAAACCTCAAAAGCTCAGGTCTTGCAACGACACCAAACAAAGCAAGGCAAAACTTTGGGTAAGTCGAACCTACTAATAAAAATAAAGAAGTAATAGAATCAATAAAAATAAAAGGAAGTATAACTGCACACAAAAAATCAAGCTCTTTGACAGTTGGGCGTCAAATTTGTTTCGATGATTTTCTCGTAACTTAATTGCCAACGACTAACTCAGTTTGATATGGTGATTGGATCGTAGGTTTCAATGTGTTAATTATAAAGCAATTTTAAAAAGGTGCCAAAACGGTTAGACACTAGAATGGTAGACACCGTTTAAACTTATCTAACACTGAAATAGAATAAATGACAAAACGACAAACATATTTATGCCTAACAATTGTTACAGTTTTGTTATCTTTTGTAAAATACTTTAATATTACGTTTCAGTTTAACGTCTTTGGGCAAATCAACGTAAATAATACCGTTTAAAGAAAACGTAATAATTTTGACTTATGAACGATTAATTAACATTTGATCTTTACGTTAAATTTATGACACATGTTAACTAATATTTAACGTTTCTTAAAGATTTAAAATAACTTTTAACTAAAACCTTTTGATTATAATAAATTTAATATTTTTGGGTTTGTTAATATCGCTATTATTTGATTTACGTGTTAAGAAAATAATAAAAAAACTTTAGCGACAGATAAGCACCCAGAAATTTATGTAAAATTCAGAAAACAAAGTATTTTTTAATGTTTTGCTTATTTTAGTTATCTTATTAGAGATTTATGTCAATTATCTTTGCCGATTCCACTTTTTGCTTATACAAAACTTATTTTAAAAATTATAATTACGTTTACGCAAATTTTTAAGCTATTTTCATTGCTGATTTAAGTTTTTTTAGGATGGTACGTCATATTATGTAAGTTTAACTTTATTCATTGCCATTTGGCTTACAAATTTGGTCGTGTTGTCTATACATATATATTACATTTTCTTATCCCTTCTCCCCCCCTTAACTTTTTCCTCCTGCTCCATACTTCCTCCATCCATTCCGCTCCTTTTCCGTTTTCATCTAAGATATCCACTGTTTTTATCACCTCTTCTCTTAGTTCCCTGCATCTCTTTCTCATGTGGTTCAGATCTTCCGTTTCTTCACCACATAGCCTGCACAACTTTTCTGGTTCTTCCTTCCAATATTTGTTCCCTAACTCTTCGTTGCCACATCAGAACCTTGCCACCATTTTTTTCCTTTTGTTGCTTTTAATCTCACTGTCTTTTAAATATTCCGGCACCCCTTCACCCTTGATATCTTTATAATTCCTATTATATCTGCTCTCTTTTATCTTTGTCCATCTTTCTTGTTTTTCGATGTCTCTATCTCTCCTTATTATTTCTTCTCTTGTCCCTACCCCCTCTTCTCTTAATCTCTCCACTTCTTCACTCGCGTACCCGTTTCTTTTGTAATACTCTTCTCTGCCCTCCTGCCCGTACTTCACTTTCCCTCCCTTTATCTCTTTTCAACATTCTTGCAGAATTTTGCAATCTGTTCTTTCCCTTATTTCTTCCTCGTATTTTATTGCTCTTTTTCCTGTCTCAATCCTTATTTTTTCTATCTGAACCTCCTCTCTCACAATATACCCCGGTGTATCCCTGTCCAATCCTAACACCCATCTCCAGTATTTTTCCTGTAGCCCCTCTACCTCCCTCCACTCTTTCCAGCCCCATATTTCCGCTCCATACATTACCACCCCCTTTATTAATTTTTCGAACAGCAATTTTCTTTTTTTTATATCCATCTTGAAAATTCTTTCCCCCACACCCCATACTTGTCCTATTAGCCTGTTTCCTTTCTTCACCCTTTCCTTTATGTGTTCTCCCTCTTTATTATCCTGTTTCATCGTGTAGCCCAGGTATGTAAATTCCTTCACTTGTTGCACTTTCTCATAACTCCATCTCCACTCCTCTCTTTTTCTTTTCCCCCCTCCTTTTCTAAATATCATTATCTTTGTTTTCTCCGTGTTTACTTCCAATTCTTTTTTTTTATATATTTTTCTAGCTTTTCATCATCTCTTTCATTTCCTTTTCCTCCTTAGCCACCAGCACTATGTCATCCGCATACGCCAACGACCATACCTTAGCTTTCCCTACCACTATCCCTCCTGTCTGTTGTCCTCTCATTGTCTCTTCCAGATCCCCCGTATATACCGATAACAGGCTTGGGCTCAGTGGACATCTCTGCCTCAACCCTCTCTTTGTTATGAATTTCTCACTCTCTTCCCCATTCACTTTAACCCTGCTTCTCGTTTCTTCGTATATTTCCTCTATTCTTTGTATTAATCTTTCATTGATTTTTTTTTCTTTTCATATATTCCCACAGCTTTTCCCTATTCACTTTGTCAAAAGCAGCTTTTAGGTCTACGAATAGTGCTACCATTTTCCCTCTTTTTTTTTCTAGTTCTTTATTTGCTAAGTGTTTGATTATATATATGTTGTCTATCGCCCTTCTTCCTTTTCTGAATCCCGCTTGTCCGTCTAGTACCAAACTTCTTTCCTCTATTTCCTTCTGTAATCTTTCTTGCAGTATTGTCGTGTACAATTTGTATGCGGAGCTCAGTAATGTTACCCCTCTATAATTCTCGACTTTCTTTTTTTTGCCTTTTTTATGTATTGGGCATATTATTCCCTCTCTCCATCTCTCTGGGAATCCTTCCCCTTTCCATATTTTGTTTATTATTTCCGTCATCCTTTTTGCTACATTTTCTCCCCCGTATATCCACTCTTCTCCTTGTATCCCATCTTCTCCTGTCGCCTTTCCTTTTTTTATATTCTTTATCGCCTCCATTACTTCTTCCTCCCTTATTCTATCCCTATCTCTTTCTTCTTGTCTTACTACCGCGTCTTTCCTTTTTTCTTCTTCCTGATTTTGTTCTTCCCCTCCCAACAGGTTCCGAAAATATATCTCCCATTCTTTAATTTTTATTCCCTTTGTCGTCCTGTTTTTTTTCCTCTGCTTCTTTAGGTACTTCCATACATCTTCTTCCGTTTTTATTCCTTTAATCTGCTCCTCTTGTTTCTTTTTGTTTTCCTCCTTCTTTCTATCGCATGTTTTTGTATATTTTTACTGCTTCTTTGTATTCTTCTTTTTCTTTCTTCCCTTTTTCCACTGTCTTAATGCTCTTCTTGCCTTTTTCTTTGCTTCCTTGCATTCCTTATCCCACCATTTCTTCCATCCAGTTTTCTCCCCTTCCATTTTCTAAATCTGCCTCTCTCTGTTCCTCTCTCCATCATCTCTCTCCTTTCCTCTCCTCTTTCTTGTACTTCTTTCCCTATCCATACCGTTTTCCCTATTCTCTCTTTATATCTTTTTATACTCTCTTCTGTCCACTTTTTTTTAGTTATGCATTTCTCCTCTTCCTCTCTCTCTTCTCTTTCCCTTCCTTCCATTGTCAATTCCAGTGGTTGATGGTCTGACTCTACTCTTTCTCCCACCTTAAATGTCTTTACCTTTTCTGCGGCCTCTTCATTTGTCATTACAAAATCTATTATTGATTCTCCCCTTCCTCCTATGTACGTAAATTCCCCCTTTCCATCATTTTCTCTGTTCCCGTTCATTATTTCCCACCCTTTTTCGTTGCACAATTCCAGCAGTTCCTCTCCCTCTTTATTTATCACCTTGTCCTTTGTTTGTCTCTTTCCCGTCCCTTTTCTTTCTTGTATTCCCCCCTCTTCCCCTATTTTTGCGTTGAAGTCCCCTCCTACTATTATCAATCCCTCTTCCCTCTCTTCTATCATCTCTTCTAAGTTTTTCCTTGTCTCTTTCATTCTACTGCTATAAACCGTCACCACTTTTATTTTTGTTTTTCCCCACTGCATGTTCCTTTCTACAACTCCTCTTCTCTGTTGCACTTTCTCCTTTTTTTCCTAGTTCAACCATTTTTTTCTTATTCCCGTTATTATACCCCCCTTTGCTCTCCCTTTTTTCTTTTCTCTTTCTGCATGTTGCACTACCCACTCAAATTCCTCTGGCAACTCTTTTTCCCACCACTCCCATTCTTTTTCTTCCATCCATGTTTCCTGTAATCCCACTACATCCTGTTCCTTGATGTACTTCCAGAAATCATGTTCCTTGTTTTTTATTCCTGCTACGTTCCAAAACAATACTCTCAGCTCACTCACCTCCCCCCGTGCTTCTTCCATACTTTCTTTTTTCTCCTTCTTTTTCTTTTCCATTTCCATCTCTCATTATTCCTTTTCTTTGCCGTTTCGTCAACTTTCCCTCCTTTACCACCCCCTTTGCCCTTTAGTTTTTGCCTTTTGGTTCCCCACTTTCTCTTCTCTTTCTCTGCACAGTCCCCTATCCTTGTCGTTCCATATGTATCTGTCTCCGTCTATCTCCATTTTTCTGTACCCTACCCATACTCTTTTTCCTTCCGCTCTTCTTTCCATCGCTATGTTCATTATTTCTCTTTGCACTCTTCTTTCCTCCCATGTTAAATCGTGACTTATATATATTCTTGTATCCTTTAATTTCTTCTTCTCCTCCATTACCTTCTGTTTTTCCTCCCATCCTCCGATTTCCGCCACCACCATCTCATTTTTCTTCTCTTTGTTTATTACTGTCACTTTTGTCACCTCTACTTTTACATTTAATTTTTCTTCCAGCATCACTGCTAAATCTTTTTGTGGTTTTTCACTTCTCCACCCCTTTATCATGATATTATTTTTTCTTTTCCATCTTTCCTCGTCTTCCGCTTTTTTCTTCAGTTTTTCTATTCTCTCCGCCAGTTTCTCTTTTTCTTTCTCCCACTTCTTTTTTCTTTCTCCCATTTCTTTTTTTATTTCTTTGATTTCTTGTCTTATTCCTTGCATATTTTCTTCCATCTGTTTCATCATTTCTCTCATTAATTCTTTTAACTCCTCCATTTCTTTCCTTCCTCCTTCTGTTCTTGAGGTATTTCCTTCGTTCTCCTCCGATATCTTTTTAACGTCTGGTGATCTTATTGTTTTCTTTCCTCTTTCAAATATTATGTTATACGGTGATAAAAAATGTTTATAGAGAAACCCTACAACTAAGTTTGACTAATTGTTTTGGACTGTTTGTTTTCTCACCCGTTATATGTACTCTGTAGTGTATTCTAAATTCAAAAAATCAAGTCCTTCTATATGTTTTTTAACATTTTTTTTTGCAATTTGTTACGTTTCATTAGTAACAATTTTTCACATTTTTGTATTTTGATAAAATGTTTGCTACGTTACTGATACGCGAACACTATTGGTTACATAATTCGGTTGTAATCGATACCTAAGAGATTTTGAGCCGATAATCATTTTCTGTTGAAGTTTTGCGGTGAGTGATTTAATTTTGATATAAACCTCGTTCATTCAATTTGATTTTACCGAAATAAAGATTTTCTACGTATATTGACGGAATTAAGGCAATCTTCGATCTATATTTAATCTTTATTGCTGCTTGCAAGTTTGTGCATTATTGGTTACGTTGATTTGTACCGTTTGAGTACCTCAGTAACTTGTTCAGATTGAAGATTAATTTGTCGAGTGTAAGCTTACACTCCTTGAAAATAACATTACGGTAGCAACAATGTTTGGCAGTACTAAAAAACTACGGATACATTATTTGTTTTATATTAAATTACATAATGATCATGTCTCGCTATACAAGAACTAAAGTTTTGTTTGCGACTGCATGTAAGTGTTAATGTGTGATCGATTTTTTTATGTAGTATCTTGGTTTACCACTTGTATATTTTGATAATGAAACCGAAGTGTTATCTTGTTATCAATTGAGTAAATATATCACAAAATTGTTTCCAAACCAAGGATTTTTTTACAAAACTCTCAACCACGCTCAACCACCGACATCGTAGCTAGCTGTGATGACGTGGTTGTTATGAACAGGACCGGTTAATAACAAAGTAATGCTGCTTCAAACTTTTAAGATTTTCGATCTTGTCCAGTTTTAATATTTGAATCTTGATTTGAATTATTGTATAAAACTCTAAACTCTAGTTTTTGTTATTGTGCAAAACGGACTCCGCTTTTCTATTTTGGATATTTTCTTTAATTCACACTTTTGTTATTATTATTGTTTTTTTCGTATTGTAGTTTTTCCTACAGTAGACTGGCGGTTATCCGAGTTCTGGTCAACAACAACAATTAGGGCGAGAAACGATTTTTAGTCGACTTTTATATGTCTCTGTTAGTTGTTGCAAGGTCTAACCGTCATGTCTCCCTTCTTCTACATACACATTTCTCGTATTGCCGTTGTTATTGCAGTTGGTTGAGTTTGACGTGGTTACGCTATTGTGTTGCCTTTTCTGCTTTTATTGATTTTTGTGTTTTAATATAAGCGGAAAACAGAAGAGAGTTGTCGTTACACTTGAAGCGAAATGAAATACAATAAAACGGTTGCGCAAACATGAGTATTAAAAACGTGCCTACAATATGCTCAGTGATATCTACATTTTAAGTATCTTAGAACATTCACGCTACTATTGTGTAAAACAATTTCAAGCTTGATGTGTTACATTTGAAACATTTGCTGAGGTAAGAATGCATTTCCATTTTACGGCGCAATTTAGTTTCTCTTTTATTATTATAGCAAGTTTGGTTACCCGCACGTGTTTGTTACTTCAAAAAATCTAAATAACTAGATAATTAATTTCTTTTTGGAGTCGATAAATAAGGCATACATGGATACAAAAACTAAACCATATTAGTTAGATATCAATCATGTCAGTTACTAACCTACGTTAAATAGGCAAATTGAAACCAAAATTACATATACATTTTGCTGGGGCAAATAACTACGGGGAATCGGTGGCACACCTATTAATATAACTGAAACGACGTCTAGAAGCTTAGTACACTTTAGTTTTAAATCATCGTATGATGTAATCGCATGATTGTATATGTATCAGCTTAATTTTTAACAATTTTAGGGAGGCATTTTGGATATGCCATTAGCTAATCGCATATTAAAAATGCTAAGTAATTACCTTGTTTTTTTCTGTTTAATTACTTGTTCTGGTGTCGGTCGTATGCACGAACGACTAAACATATACGGTGCGCTTTGTCTTTTATTGTGTAATCACTATAATTTCGTAATGATTTATCTTTTTTGTATTTTTAACTTAAATTTATCTACTTTAAACATTATCAGGTGAAAACGGGAATCTGTAATTTATACTACTCTTCGTTAAGGTCTCTTTTAAATTTAAATATAATCAAAACATTAACCCTGCGGTAGTCGCATGCCGGTGTGTGAGACCGACCCAACAGAAATGTTAACGTATTTCGGTCCTTTGCGCATTTAACGACCTCCGTTCCTCAGTACCTTTCTAACTTACTTCCCTTAGTACATGGTTGACAGCGTTTATTAGTGGATAAGCACGTTTTGATTTAAAAAATTTATTCGGTCCTCTAGACCCATGCGACTACTGGCGTAACTCGTTTTTCTGTAAACTTTTTTATTGGTGCTTGGTTTAAAAATTATATAAAGTAAGTAATTGTGCCTCTCATTGCTTAACTTGATGCTGACAATCAAAAATATTTAGTATGGCTTCGTACGAAAATGAACAGGAGCGGTTAAGGATATTGATGGAGGAAGCGCTAGCGGATGATAACGTAGAGATCTACGATGATGAATCAAGTGATAACGAAGAAGACTTTATTGAAACGAGAGCAGGCGACAGTCAATCTGAGCAGGACATTTCGGACAGTGAAACTGAAATTCAAAGTTCAAATAATAGCGTTTCTTTCATAAGGAAAGATAAAACAAGATGGGCCAAAAAAAAGTGATGACATGTTGAATATTATTGTTTTAAATACAAACAAATTCATTAACTCTATAAAAAACAATTTTAGTCGAGAGAGAGATGCCAGGGTTACCGATGCAATAGAAATTCAAGCACTACTTGGTCTACTTTATTATGCCGGAATTCTCAAGGCAAATCGCATGAACGTAGAAGACCTATGAAAAACTGATGGGTCTCGTGTAGAAATTTTCAGATTGACAATGAGTTTTCAACAATTCCGATTTCTGCTAAAATGTTTAAGATTTGATGACAAAGAAACCCGAGAACAGCGACGACAGTCGGATAAACTTGCGTCAATAAGGGATTTTTTTAACTGTTTCGTTACCAACTGCAAATATGGATATAGTTTATCCGAATATGTGACTATAGATGAGAAGCTTGAGGGTTTTAGAGGGAAATGCGGTTTCCGCCAGTACATTCTCTCAAAACCCAATAAATACGGCATACAAATTTTTGCTCTTGCCGATGCAAAAATGTACTATACAGCCAACCTAGAGGTATATGTCGGAAAGTAACCAAACAGGCCGTAAAATTTAAGTAATAGTCCTAATGATGTCGTAGAGCGACTTTGTCAGCCAATTTATGGATCAGGAAGGAATGTAACACTGGACAATTGGTTCACTAGCATTACCGTAGTGGATAAATTATTAGAAGTTTATAATCTAACCGTTATTGGAACTATACGGAAAAATAAACGTGAACTACCACTGGAATTTTCTAAGCCAACGCATCCTCCAGGTGCAAGCATGTTTGGATTTAGAAAAAATTCTACCCTTGTATCATTTATTCCCAAAAAAGGAAAAAATGTATTGCTAGTTTCCACGTTACATCGTGACGACAACATTGATAGCAGCAACGGCAAACCTGAGATAATCTGTGATTATAACAGTACCAAAGGCGGTGTTGATACTGTGGATCAGTTATGTGCAAATTACAACGTGGCTAGGAACACAAAACGGTGGCCGATGGTAATTTTTTATTCGCTTTTAAATGTTGCCGCTATTAATTCTTTGGTTGTGTACACATCCAACAATTCAACCAAAAAATTAATAAGACGTAATTTTCTACGAGCTTTGGCCTATGACTTAATTCTGCCTTATATGCAAATACGAGTTACAGTTCAAAGTATTTCACAGAGCATTAAAGACAGAATGCGATCTATTTGTGAATTGGATCCTGAAAGTTCAACACTACACAGGGAAACCGAGAAAGGCCGATGCTGTTACTGGAGTTCAAAAAAAAAAACCGAAAAACTCGTTACTTTTGTAGGAACTGTGAAGTATACCTGTGCCTAGAACATATAACGGTTGTCTGCAAAACTTGCTATGAAAATGCATTTTCCTCAGAATAAACGACTTTTTGTGTTTTTAGATAGGCTTATTACGTATTCTTTTATGTTATTCAGTTTTTTGTTTTTGGATAGTTTTTATTTCAACAATTTTATAGAATGCAAAACTTAGTTTAAAATATAAATAAATGTATTTTCTTACCTTGAATATTAAAGAAACATTTCAAACTATTTATATGATTTATACTCAAAGTTTTGTTGTATGGTACCTCTACTACATAATAAAAAAAATCTAGGAAAAACTTAATTTTAAGTTGAAAAAATAAGATAAAGAAGAATTGGTCTCTGAGACCGATGCGACTATTGGTGATTAATAAAATCGTGCGACTACCGCAGGGTTAAAGGTCAGACTAAATTCTATTAGTTATCCACTCTGCAATTCTGCATTCTGAACTGCTGCTATTTTCTTTGAGGTGATTAAGTTATAGGTAAATGGAGGTTTACATTTTATCGTAACAGTACTCATTCAATTGACTCAACAAAAAAGTCACATGAACCTGGTGCCCGCTCTCAAAATTTAAGTTTGTTATTTTTGTTATTTTTACAACCCATTACATATTTTGGCTACTCAATATTAATTTTGTGTTAAATTTCATACTAATTAAACGAATTTGTTTTGATAATAGTTGGGTGTTTTTATCTAAACTGCTTTGTAAGCTTTTTACGTTTGTTCTAAATCGGTACCAAGCAGATGCTTTAAATTGTAATAATTAATGCGGGCAAAATTTATTCCTTTTAAAGTATTCTTTACATATTCGGTACTTGTTTAAAACGGTTTTATCATTTATCAAATGTATTTCTTGTTATTCTAACATAAAAAGACTATTAAGTTTAAATTAACAAATTGTTAAATCATTATTTTAGTAATGTAACACGTTTGACCTAAATTGAAGGATTTGCGATTGTTTAATTGGTATTTTACTAAAGACAATAATCTTGACAATAACGTACTAAACATTAAATTTTGCAAATGCGTTAGAAAGTGGGACATTTGATTAAGCTTCGGAAATAACTTTCTTTGTAGCAGTTAAAGTTTTTATTCATTCAAACGTGTTCGAGCTTGCGCTACTTCTTTTGCGAGAATGAGAATGGTCGGATAACAAAACAAAATACACAACAAATATTTGAGTTGTATTTACGTTTTAAACTTTATGCATGTATATGTAAGTGTACAGTTAAATCAAAGAACAAAAACAAACTGTATTCATATAAATGTAAATAATCTTGTTGTTGAGTCTCTTTACGTACGTTTTTATAAGCAACGTTACAAATTAGTAACCGTGGCATCTGCTTGTTTGTTTGTTATGAACCATCGTCTTTTGTGTAGAAGTTAGATTTGCTTACAAATTTATTTTTACAAAATACGTTACAGCGAGTATGTCTCTTGTCTATTTTCGTTCGTTTATTAAGCTTTCTTTGAAACGCGTAACTTTTTTGATGTCGCATTATCGTTAGCGGGGCTGCTTAAAAGCTGTGGCCACATTTTGTTTTAAAAAGCGACAGCATATTGTATAACATGTATATGTATTACCTTCACTATGAATTAAGATGAATGATGTATTTGCCGATAAAGCGTAGTGAAGGTACATTGCCTCACAAAAGTTTAACATTATCATTTCAAGTTGTTGATTGTTTTTATTTTAATTTTATTTATTGATGATAGAGTAAAATGTTTCTGCAAATCTGCCATTTTAAATTGAGAAAATGTAAGGCAACGCAAATGTATAATTAGTTGCATAAGCTTTAGTTAAAAAAATGTTTTTGTATAACGTATGAACAATCTTGATCTCTGTACGAATCATCATCATTTTCAAAGTCTCCCTTATCAATAAACTTTTTCTATACATTGTTATCTTACATACATCTACATAGACCTATGAGATATAACGTTAGGGCTGCACAAAAACGTTTGTGCCAACTGTTTCTATAGTGGGTCTCGTTGAAAAAAACCACGTCATCACTGCTAGTCGTTTTGAATCGCACAGCTTTTGGAGGTTATTGGATATACGACACTGTTTCTGGAGAAAAATATTTTTTTCACAGTTTACTAATACCGGCAAAACCGCCACGACCCCAGCAAACTTGCTATAAGAGTTTTAAATGTAGTAAAAGTAACATGGCCGATGCAATTTTTAATTAACTGTAAACGTCAATCAAACATTGCTTAAAAAAATCCTGCTAGTATACTAAACAATTCTTCATAACAGCGTCTTCTTCTTCTTCTTCTTCTTCTTCTTCTTCTTCTTCTTCTTCTTCTTGTCGTAAGCCCTTGGCTTGTTCTACCCATTCTGCTCCACTTCCTGAGATGTGGACGTCTAGCACTCTTTCCACCGTTTGGGGGGGGGGCGCCCTGGCAGACGTCTTGATAGTGGTTTTCCATTCTTAGCGATCTTAACTAACCTGCTGTCATCCATCCTGGATACATGTCTCGTTCGCACCTAACGAACTATATCCATGGCGTTGCATTCTTCTCTAATTTCGCTGCTTCTGCGGTGGTCCAGTAATGTATTACCTGTTATTGTTCTTAGGATTTTTATTTCGTGTGTTCGATACATTCTTTTTGTTACTGCCGTCTCTGCTCTTGTTTCTGCAGCATAAGTCGACACAAGTCTAACGCACGCTTTATATATTCTAGTTTTGGTTTTTGTCGATATGCAATTATTTTTCCAGATGGTATGTCTTAAAGCACCCGCGATTCTAGATGCTTTATTAGCTTGTCTCACAATGCTGTTTAAGTTCCCATAAGCTGAAATGGTAGTTCCCAAATAGTTAAATTCAGATACTTGTTCGATAATTTTGTCATTAATTACTATTTTCTATCTCCGCGGCTGTCTTGCTATCGTCATGGTTTTGGTTTTTTTAATTGAAATTTGCATATTTACTTTTTCTGCTGCGGCGTTGAATGCTTGCGTCAGTCGTTGTAAGCCATCCTCAGTTTCAGCCAGGAGAATAGCATCATCTGCATAGCTCACAATTTTAACCTTTTGTCCACCCATGCTGTAACCGTGATTCACTTTACGTACTTCTTCTATTAAATTGTCTATTAAAAGGTTGAATAGCAATGGACTAAGGCTGCCCCCTTGTCGTATGCCCGCCTTTACGTGTAAGGGATCTGATGTTTGTGTGTTACTTTTAATTACTGTCGTGTTGTTACTGTAATCCGTGCCCTATCAAATGCTTTCATTAGGCCAATGAAGCATAGAAAAGCACTCTATGGACTTTTCGGCAATCTGTCTAACGATAAAGATGGCATCGACAGTAGAACGGTTTTTTCTGAAGCCTTGTTGTCGCTCATTTGGACTTTATTAGCAATATGTTGACTCAAGAGTTTGGTGAAGAGCTTCAGCGAGCTATTTAGAAGCGTAATTCAGCGGTAGTTCTCCGGGTTACATAGGCTTCCCTTTTTGTGCAACGGTATAGTCGTACTGTCCCTCCAACTGGTTGGTATAGCTGTATTCTCTAATATGTTGTTGTATAAGTCAGCAAGTTGAGCTGCTAAGCTTTCACCTCCGTGTTTTAACAGCTCATGTTGTCCGGGCCAGGTGACTTTCCATTTTTCAATTTTCAAATCTCATCTAGTACTTTTTCGGTGGTTAGTACTACTAATCCATCGGTGTTCAATGGTGTCTTGCGGATAAGTTTTGGGATTGTTTTGCCTTCGCTTAATATATCGTTACTCGAGTATAGTGTTCTGAAATGATCGGTCCATTCTTTTAAGGATATTTTGTCTGTTTGTACGGCTTCATTAACTTCTCTCTTTAACGCTCTCAATAGCTTCCAGATTCGTTTTTGGGATCCATACATATCGTTCTCCATTTCTCTACTGAAGTTCTCCCAATACTCCCTCTTTATTTGTCGGATTCTGTCGTTTGCTCTGTTTCTAATTTCGACGTACTGAAGGTAGTCTTGATTTATATCGGAGATGTGCTTTTTTCTTTTCTCGTGCCAACTCTTTAATTTTAGGTGTAAACCATGGTTTTCCATTCTTCCTATTGTTTGTTTTTTTTAGAATGCGTATTCCAATTGCTTCTTTGGCTGCATTTGTTATATTAGTTTTTAGTTTTTTCCACATGATGTCGGGGGATTCACCATGGATAATTATGTTAGTATCTAGATTTTGTTTGAGACGTCGTTGATACAGATCGATAGTGCTTGGGTTACTGAATGATTCAATGTTGAACTTTTTTTGGTTTGCTAATTGACTATGTTTCTTTGGTGGTGGTTTCATCATAGTTACTTTTCCCAATATAAGGTTATGGTCTGAGCCTATGTTTGCCGATGTTAAGGCTATTACATCTGTGATCTGCTCTGGTCTTATATTTCTATTAGTTATTATGTAATCTATAGTTGAGTTGGCTTTACTTCCACAGAATGACACTTTATGTTGATTTTTGTGCTCAAAAAAAGTATTGTTTATTCGTAACTCATTGTGGGTGCAATAATCGATAAGCATTTTATCTCGGTCATTCACATTTGCTTCATTAAATCTGTTCTTTATTCCTGGTATTATCGAATTACCTATCCGAGCATTAAAGTCGCCTAATATTATAGTAGGAGTCTGGTTTGAAACTCTGTCAATTGTTTGCTGAACTTGGTCATAAAATTCATGCGCTTCTTGTTGTGATCTTCCCGTATCTGGGGCGTATACTGATATTACATGGAGCATATCTTTTACCAGTTTAATTTTGATTACAATTATTTTATCGCTCCTGTATTCGATATCCATTATGTTATGTGCAATCGTCCGGTTAATCAGTACACCTACTCCGGAAGTTGCTCTTTCGTCTTTTGGTTTTCCAGAGTAAGCTAGTAGATAGTCTCCGTAATCTGTTGTCCCTTTTTTCTTCGTCTCAGATATAGCACAAATATCCACTCCATGTTCCACCAACTCGTCAATGATTTCTTGGTCCTTGCCACTGAATAATCTCACATTCCAACACTATCCGCAGCTGGTTCTTCTTCCTTTTATATCGCCATTTCCTTAATCGTGCTCTGTTCCTTGCGTAAGTCGTAGCCGTATTTCCATCCTGTTTCGAGGCAGTCTTCCTAAGTCTTTGAGCAGGTTTGTTTTTTTTTACTCACGGCAGAGAGCTAGCCTAACCTTGAAACCCTCCTCCTGTATCCGGGCTTGGGACCGCCACAACGACTCTTAAGCTATTCAGTCCACCCAGGAGCCGTTGAGGCAGAGTTTCATTACAGCGTAATAGAAATAATCCGCGATGAAAATTAAATAAAAAAAAAAGAATTATTTACAATTTAGCAAAATCGACCGTTCACAACTACTTATAATATGCAAGCGGAATTACGGATTGCCTCAGACACAATCCACACCCATACAAATCGAATAAATCTAAGAGTTTTGCATCCTGTGGGGTCCGCAACCAACGGGGTCGTGAAATTTAATTAGAATTACCACTTTTAAAAAAATGAACGAGTAATGACATGTAACACCTTCGATATCAAAGTGTTACAATGGTTTTAATTTAAGACGTTTTGCTTGATTACTAACGCACTTTATTACATTAGGAACTTTCCATACAGATCTGATCATTTTAATTGTTGCACAATAACTATCTCGGAAAATACAAAAATGTCTTTATTGAGCTGTTGGTTAACGCATCTGCAGTTACACACAGAGTACAGTGAAATTAACCATAGGACATTATCCACCAGCCACCACAGCCCTAACATAACACATCCGGAATAGTAGCGCTGGTTATATTCCCTACACGGTAAATTATTACAGTTTATGTAATACTCTTTTGTTTAGATTAAAAAATAACAGGTAGCTAGATGTCAGATATCTTATAATTATTGTCTTGGTTAAAGTTAGAAAATTTTATAATTGTAGTTGCTTCTTTGATCTTTTTTGAATGCCAGTTTTTAGTATTTTCAAAATTATGTTATGAAGAGTCTCTAGTACATAATTTTTTTTAATGACTAAATAGGCTGCAGTACACGAAGATGTCTCTTCTGTTTTTTTAGTCTAGTATGCGTAGCTCTACCAGTTTCTCTAATGTATGTCTTGGTGTTATAAAGAATTTTATTTTAATGAAAAACGAATAAAAAAATGAGAAGACAAAAGTGGTAACACAGAGTATATTTATTTAATCACAAATAGCAGTTTACGTAAGACGAAGAAGAAGCAGAAGAAGCAAGTACATACCGTATAATAATATGTGGCACAACAAAACAAATTTATAATTAATTGTGTGAACAACCTAACATGTACGTACGGTCGTTCTTACAATCGACTGACCACTAAATTCCTAAAAATTAAAATAGGATGTGTAATATTTACAAGTTTTTCTCAAGTATGCAACTAGCTAGTGCACCTGGCTTGTTTTACCTAAAACTTAATTGATATCTAACAAAAAACATACATACAGCGTTATCACAAGTAAATCCATTTTATTCATACGATCACTGAAAATAGACGACTGTGTAGACTTTCCCTCAAATTAATTTTATAATTTTTGGTAAAAGTTTCTTCCAATACGTATAATAATTGCATCCTCAAAAACGAGCTTTATAATTATATGGTCGAAACATATGTAAATAAATATAATTAAAAAAATTAACATATTTATATATTGGTAGACCAAAGCACTTTTGTTAAATTTTTAATCAACAGATTAAATACTTTAACCAATGATTAAATTGTTTTTAACTAATCAATTAGTAGTTATTCATTGATTAAATACTTAACAAAAGCTTTGTGCAACCCGCCCTAATAATTTTAATAAATAATATTTAACCAATAATTATGAATCCTCTTAACAATTTATAAATTAAGATTCTAAAAATCAACACAAGTGACAACGTATTAAAAACATTAAATAAACGTAAGAATTTTTTTATTTTTTAAATGTTTTGTACTGTTTCTAATTTAGTAGAGGAAATAAATGTTTGGTTTAGTATTACTTGCACGCTCCTACTTTGCAATTTATTAAACATTTGTTTACATTTTTTCCTAAATTTTCAATTTTGCGCAAGTATTTTATTTTTTTCTTGTTTTAACTTTGTTTTATTTTGTCATTTTAAGAGTATTTTGGTGCTAGAAAACCAACATAAATTTACGCCATTGGATTATAATATTTTACTAGTAAAAAGTGTAAAAATACGTTTTTTCGTATACCAATAAAAAAAGATAAGTATATTTATGTAAAGTTTCGAACACGTTTAGTCAGCATAAATAAAATTAACGTCTGGATATAGGGGCGTTTTTTCTTCACTTTCAAACAATTTTATTTAGGTCTAACACGCGTACATAAAATCCAACGACAAGATTTGAAATTAGCATGATAGAAAATGTTTTATGAAAGAAGTCGAGTTTCTTTGAGTCCCTTCGCGGACCTACAGAAATGCAATAAAAAAAAATTTCATACGATGTTGAGAAATAAATATAAAACAGGTTAAAACGTGTATATCAATATTCGATTTCTTTCATCAAACGAATTCTTACTACTTTTGTTTTTAAACTGAAAACAAATACGATTTTCAGAGATTTTTCATATTTAGAGAAAGTTTTTGAAGAAAATACGTTATACGAAAATACTAATAAGACAATTTTGATTAGTAACAGAAATTGCTCAAATAATGACATTAAGAAGCGAAGACTAACTGAAACTAACTAAACTTTCTCTATTAATAAAACGTGAAGTTTATACAATCAGGTAATAGACTTTTCTTTACTATAAAATTTTGTTTATCTAACTTATGTTTTCGAAAAACTTAAATGAAATGTAATTTAGTTTCAACGAATAAACTACTTTTTGCAATTGCTGTTCAAACATATTTTCATCGAAAAAGCAGATAGACAGGTACAAAAACTCTCAGTTTGTTTTATTGCGAATTGTGTGAAAAACGATGTTTCAAATATTAACTTTTACGTTCGATGGAATTATTCAACGTTAAGAAAATCTCTTTGAAATTTTACGTTAAGTTTACACAGTTCTAAGCAAATTTTAATTATGACTTTAACACTTTTAAGGAGACTACATTTTGCTTTGATAACTAATAATTTAGTTTCAGTTTTTTTTAAATCATATTCTTGTGTTTTCTTTATAATTTTTTTTTAACGTTTCTTTGGCAAGTAACGTTTAATTAAGTATTTTGAACTTTAGAAACATTTTTCTGTTTTAGAATAGTAACTTTAGTTACAAACAAACCTCATCCATGATGAAAAAAACAGAATTTAATTTTTTTTTGTGAAAGTACATAAATCTTCTCTACAAAACTCTTTATTCTTTTTTATTTTATATGCGTACTGCTATCAGAGTAAAAAGTTCTGACCCCTGTCTTTGAAGTCTTATTTTTATATCTGAGATCAAAAATTTAATTTTGTATAACATATTAAAATTTTAAAGTTATAAGGTTTATAATGTGTTTGTTTTATGATGGATTGGTTTTCTTTTCCAAGTTTAATAACGTGACCTTGATATATGTATTCCTCAACATACTCAGAGACAAAAGTTGTTGTCTATATATGCATTGGCATCATCATGGCTTAGTATTTTCGTCTTGCTGTAGTTCATTTTTAGACCTGTTTGCAGATGCTTGATTTATTTGTTGTAACATTTTATTTAGTTCTTCAATGCCACCTGCTATTAAGACTATATTGTCTGCAAACATAAGGTGGTTTAGTCTAGAATCACTGACGTTAACACTTTTGTGGTCCCATTCTAACTTCTTAAAAACGTATTCGAGAGTCAACGTTAACAACTTTGGTGAGATAATCTTTTTGACGCAGTCCTGTTTGTTATGGTATTTTGCTTGTCATCATGGTTTGGTCCATGTTTTGATTCCATAATTGTTGGCTTTTCAGTAGTGGCACTGCCGAAATGCACACCTTCCACAGAACCCAGGCAGTATCTTCTCAATAGTAACATTTTCTCCAAAGATGTAATTTTTTTGACAGTTCTGAACAAACATATCAAAAAATTCTTGATTTGGAGTAAGCCGATCATATTCCTTTGATTGAGCTCGGATCGTTCGATCATCAAAACGAAAACAGTGTAAGATGAACTTGAAATGCTTGATATTTATTACAAGGCCAAAATTCTCAAAGCCATCTCCTTCATTTTCTCAAAACTCTGATGTTTCACCCGGTACGCTTCAGCCAGATAAAGAAAACCAATAAGTCCTTTGATTTAAATTACGTCTGTTTTCATGGCATTTCTTTCTGTTGCGATTGAGTTTACATATTGGTTAGTAAATTTTACAATCAATATCTAAATTTTTTAATCAAAAAACCATTTCCAACACTGCAATATGGTAGTAGCAATTTTAGCAACATCTTTTACACCAGAATGGTGTGTAATGATGTTGTGACTCTTTGTTTTACGAAAAGCCAAAGGTGGCTTCTTAGCCCACTTTTTCGTCTTATTTTTTTTTTTTTTTTGAGAAAAAACTTTTTAACTATGTTCTCGCCGTGTTCAGAATCGACTTCAGAAGACTCCTCATCTTTTTGTTCAGTTGCTGAGCCTGTCTCACGTTTCTTTACCTCATCTTCAAAAGCGACGTAGCTCTCATCGGATAAATATTCAACCAAAGCATCATCGTCGTAGAAAAGTTTCATTATCTTTTCAACATCATTAGGTTTAGAGAGATCATATTTTGTAGCCATTATGACAGAAAAGCCAAAGTTCAGAACAACACCTACTTCTCAAAATACTGACAGATTTTACACAGAAGAAGCATATTTGAGAATAATGTACATCTACAAATAAAAATATCTTTAAAAAGTGGACACAAGTGGCCTGTGAAGCTAGGGAAGTTGTACACGAGCTGTGTAAAAGCCGAAGATTGACCGAGACGGGCGCTATGTAAGGATTCTAAAGTTAAGCAAATAAACGGAAAAGGAGGCGCAGGCCGCTTATGAGAAATAAAGAAAGATATTATGTTGTTTTGTGGGCTCTGAGGCCAGGTGCCCTCGACGCATGGTTAAGATTTTTTCATTCTCTTTTTTTTAACACCACTTTTGTAAGGTGATGATGTTAAAAAGTTGATGCTTTCACATTTTATATTTCAAGTTGCTGATTTTTTGTTAGCGGCATGTGTTAATGGCGAAAACTGATAGACAATCTAGACAGCATCTGAATTAAAACTTCTGGTCGGTTTGGGATAGCTAATTCACTGGTCTGCATGAAAATCGGCCCTGATACCATTCTTGACGATTCTTATGTAAAATGACCTCCTGATTCCAAAAATGAGCTCCGTTTTTACCCATCACCCACCTACTTTGGCAGGACTCCATTTTTATTTTATTTTTTGCATTTTTTTAGAATTTTAACTTATAGCCGTTAAACATCCCAAAGCAGGTAATAAAACTTATACCAAAGTATATGGCAAACGTTTTGCTATAAAATGTATATAGAAACAACAATAAAATACAAATATATAAGAACAGTAATATCAATAAACAGTTAGGAAGATTCACTGCACGACGCTGGCAATCTCAATACCACATGCAGGTTTGAACAGGAATTTTTGACAGGCTTGAACTTGCATTACTCTTCTCATTATAGTATATTACATTGTTTGCTTAACTGCTTCGATCAGTACATCTATAGCTGTTGCAGAGTTAATTTGTCGACGTTTTAAACGTGCTGGATTTTGTGTTCATTTTTGTTCATTTGTGTAAAACAGTAAAACTACTTTTACTCCGGATTTTTTCAAGTGACTAAGTGTGATTTGTGGTTAATGCCGGGCGTTGAATTACTGTTTAATTATGCCACGCAAGTGTAAAATGCATCCCGATAGCTTCTGCTATGTCTGCGGGGAATTAACTTTGAAAGCGCAACGAAAACCCCTTTCTCCGCTTGTTAAAACAGCTTATAAACAGTACTTTGATTATCAAGTTGGCGACCAGGACAAGAATTGGGCTCCATCAGTTTGCTGTACAACTTGTTACAGTAGTTTGACCAAATGGCTCAAAGGTACCCGTAAATCAATGCCATTTGCTGTGCCCATGGTTTGGCGTGAACCTCGCTGTCATCTTACAGATTGTTACTTTTGTATGACTTCCACCGTCGGATTTTCGAGCAAAAGTAAGCATACAATTCAGTATCCCAATATTCCGTCAGCTCTAAGACCTGTTCCTCATAACGACACTTTGCCAATCCCAGAGCCCCCAAACACTTATACTCTAGAGCCGGAAATTGATTTAAAAGACTCTGGGCCACAACCTGGGACTTCGAATGATACGTTCAATGATGATAAAGAGTATTCCGCAGATTTAGTTTCTCGGCAACTTCACCTCCTCACTCAATCGGAATTAAATGATCTTGTCAGGTATTTGCAGTTAACCTTGACTAAATCTCAGTTCCTAGGATCGCGACTTCAACAGTGGAATCTCTTAGAAAAGGAAGTAAAAATAACTTCTTACAGGACCAGACAAGTAACCCTGAACTGTCGTTTCTCAGAAGATAAAGGTTTAGTGTTCTGCCCTAATGAAAATTTATTGATGACAGAGCTACAGATGCCATGTGACCCAGACAAATGGAGACTGTTTATAGACTCATGAAAAACAAGCTTAAAAGTTGTCTTGTTGGCAAATGGGAATGACTTCCCATCAGTTCCAGTTGCATACTCTGTTGATATGAACGAAACGTACAAAAACATCTTCAGAATCCTTGATAAAATTAGTTATCATAATTATAAGTAGAAACTTTGCGCTGACTTAAAAGTTGTTGCTCTACTCACGGGCTTGCAATCAGGATTCACAAAATATTGCTGCTTCCTTTGTGAATGGGATAGCCAAGCCCGAGATAAACATTACATCGTACGGGAGTGGCCTCCGCGAGAAAATCATATTCCTGGTCAGAAAAATGTCGCCCACAATCCTTTGGTTGGATGGAAGGAAAATATTTACTTACCACCTTTACACATCAAACTTGGATTGATCAAGCAGTTTGTGAAAGCAGTGGACAATACAGGTGGCGCATTTCAATTTTTGAAAACTAAATTTCCTCGTCTTAGCGAAGCTAAAATCAAAGAAGGCGTTTTTGTTGGTCTCCAGATTGGACAACTCTTCCAAGATTCGACGTTTATTAAACACCTAAATCGAAAAGAAAAACAAGCTTGGCTTGCATTTCAAAACGTTTGTAAGAACTTCCTGGGTAACCACAAAAGTGAAGATTATGTCGCTCACGTCGAGGAACTGCTTTTAGCGTACAAGGACATAGGGTGTAACATGTCTCTTAAAGTTCACTTCCTTCACTCGCATCTGGACTTTTTCCCTGAAAATTTAGGAGCAGTCTCGGATGAACACGGGGAACGGTTCCATCAAGACATCGCTAAGCTGGAGATGATATATTTTTAGGGAAATGGAATGCAAGCATGTTGGCGGAGTACTGCTGGTTTTTGAAACGAGAGAGCTGTACCTCAGGGTATAAAAGGAAAGCAAGCACCAAGTAACGATGAATATATTTTTATTTATTACTGTTTATAGCTAAAATAGTTTTTTTTCCCATTTAAATTAAATTCATGTCTATATATTTATTATTATTATAATTATTATTATCGTTCGATAAATAAATTATAATTAATTTATGGAAAACTGGTAAAATTAGAGATTTGGGGCTTTCTCGAAAATGGTGGGTGATGAAAGAAAACGGAAGACATACTTGGATTCAGGACGTCAATTTACATAAGAATCACCCGGAATAGTGTCAGGGCTCGATAAAAAATATTTTTTTGCAGACCAGTGTTATTGGTAAACTCTTTAGGACGACTTGTCGGATTTTTTGAGATAAAATTGTTGTAAAATTTTGCTTTGCAGCACGTAGATAAGCTAACAACCAAGACAAAATCAGTCCCCGTAAAAACTGAGTGCGTTGAATAAAGTTCCTGACTCTTTCAGTAGAATATTGGTCATGTTTGCAGAAAAATAATTCAAGACAGAAAATAAATATTTCTCAGAAGAGCAAATTACTGTGCATTTAAACCTAGACAACGTAATATTCAGACAAGCAACTTTTGTAAATGTTTCATTGACCAAACCAGCAATATCGTAGTCCGTTATCCAAGATTCAACAATTGCTCTCATTCACATGTCGCGTTGTTGGTTATAGATACCTTTAAATGGCTTCATGAATGTTCTGTCCAGCAGGTGGAACATGGGTGTAGTGTGTGGTGATGAGTTTATTAAATGACGGGCAGTGTGTTTTGATTACAATGGCTACCACTAAAAATAGCAGAAAGCTCTTTTTTGTCTAGTGTAAGTATTTCACAAATAGCTGCTACCAATGTAGGAAAAAGTTACTGTTTGTCCAGCTTTTTAGCTGAGTTCGGCAACACTTTTGCTAGAGCCGACAATTTATTCTTTGTCTAGAAAAGACAAAAATTGCGGTATGTGGTTCTTATCACTTATACAAAAAAAAACTGTTATGTTTTGCCCTCCTTAACATAAATGAGTTTTTCTACTTGACGCACAGCTTTCGGAGCAAGAAGTAATTAATGTTTGTGCACGCAGCTGATTCCAGTTTCATCACAGTTATAAATGTTGGAAGGTGGAAATCTGTATTGTGTTATTAGTCTTTTTTACAAGCTTATAAGTTTTACGAACCTTGCACGTTTAACTCACACAGTCGGAGATAGGGGAGGTTCAAATAAATAATATTTAAAGGGCGCCAGATCTTTTATAAGTAAAACTTCTGTTTTGATTAGGACAGAAGGACAGAAACATGTGCCTAGACGTGCCTAGACGTGCTTGTGATAAATAACCTACCCGAAATGCGTTTTCAAATTAAAATTTTATTTTCATTAACGCTGATTTTGTAAGATTCAGAATCATTTGTCACAAGCACGATTTGAAGTAGTTGACGGTTTTACGTCTTGACAGGAAATGGAAGAAAACAACACTCGACAGAGGGCGTCAAAAACAGAAGTCTAACTTGATGGTAATTAATATACAGGGTATTACATCAGAAGTTAGTGCACGTAACAGAATTCCCCCCAGCAAGATAAAAGCATGGAGCGTGGATAACAAAACGAAAGCAAAAATGAAAATTTTATACTCGAAATTTTTAATATACTTCATTTTTAAGATAACATTTTTTCAGATTGTCATAAAATATATTGCCTTGTGGTTTAATAAACTCTGCGGTTTGCATTATGCTTGTCAACTCTTCTTTTCATTCAACCGATGTGGAATCTTTAAAGCTTCATCCAAGTCCGATAGCTGACTTCAAAAGCTCCTTCTTAATCAGCGGTAGATATTTATTAGACATATCTTACGTGATCTACCAAAACTTGTACGTACATAAATGAGAAGGTGAATCTACCGATCTTTGTTTTACTTTTATTCTTCTTTTGACAGGACAAAAAAAAATAAAACAAATATACTTATTTAGTTCTAAATAACAAAAAAACAAAAAAAATACAAATAAACGCAGTGGGAAACCATTAACACGTGGGGCAATAATTTTGTGTACTTATTTTTACTCACAATAATCACAAATAAATGTTTCAATATTTTCATATGCAGTGCATTTATTTTATTTTTGTTCATGTTTATTTTCATTTGTTTAACATTTAAGTTACATTTCAAAATTAATTATTATGTTTTCGTTTATATAGGTAACAGAATATTTGTTACAAAACTACATATAACCCAATTTGTACATTTAACACATGTTATGTTTATGTTGGTGTTTACAGTTTGCTTATTAATCTAAATCAAGCTACTACTAATAGTAAATGATGTTTTATCGTTAATAGTAACACTTAGGAATTTATGTAATACGTTATGCGTACATTGAACTTAATGAAACCTGACTATCTAATTACTTGACAGTTCTGGTGAAATTTGCGTATACACCTACATTCCATCATAATTTTTTTAATCTTAAATGTCTACACATTTTTGAAAATTAAATAAACTTAAAATAAAAACATTAATGAATCGTAATTTTTTATTTTGGTTAGAAATATTTACATTATTATTTTGTTAAATTCACCGAATTGTTGATCTTTCATATATGTAATTAAAGTCGATGTTAAAAAGCATACGTTTTTTGGTTATAAATACGTTTTTCAGTATGTAAAGTTATTTATTTACATTCACAATTGCTTTTGAGTATTTGAGAGTTGTTTTTACAAATAAGTAAACATATCTGATTTTGTTTAAAATTAAATACCTCGTTTTTACCTATCTTTTGATATTTTATAAAAGGAATTTTTTTTACCAAAACGTCAGCACCTCTTGATTTGGTACGGCGTTAATCTTTGTTCGTTTTGTGTGGTTTACCCATCGCCACTGAGATATGCGTATTTTTTTCTTAAATCATATTTTCGGAAATAAGTAATCCCATAGGTTCCCGTAGCAAACAGCTAAAAATTTAAGTTGGTTAAACGCGGTTCAAGTTTGTTTTATTTTTGGTTTATTGTATTAATGAAGTGAGTGAGTCCATCAGCACTAGCGGTATAAAATTTGATGTAATAACCACACTATTAACGCAACGTAATCAAAATACTTCCAAATAGTATTATTGCAGAAAATGAATATAAAATAGCATGTAGAAATTAAGTTACTCAATAAACATGAATATTTATCAAATTTGCGTTGTTATGCGCTCACTAATTTTGCAGCAAATGGTTAACAATTAAATAGTTGATATACCAAATAGTCAACACGAAAATTAACATCGAGCAGGATTTGTAGTGATTTATATGTTCTGCATCGAGAGAAATTTCTTCTAAAAAAATTTACATAAGGTGGATGTTTATAGAAGAAAATCCTCCTGCTGCTTCAAAACTTCTAAAATGTACAAAATCAAAGATAAGAATGGCTTTTGGCAACATCTATCTATAATATGTGCTGTTCCTTACGGTAGAAAAATTTAAGAATGAGACCCACGGTTAAAATAAACCCATACAACATAATTCTACCAAGGCCTTAGAACGGACCTTAAAATGGAGTTTGCAACCCCCAGTAACCAAAATCCAAAGAAAAACCAACCCGATAGTAGAAGCAATAGAGGATTTTGAAGCAAAGTAATACTAAAATTAACATCGAGCAGGATTTGTAGTGATTTATATGTTCCGCATCGAGAGAAATTTCTTCTAAAAAAAATTTACATAAGGTGGATGTTTATAGAAGAAAATCCTCCGCTTACGGAGTGCTGCTTCAAAACTTCTAAAATGTACAAAATCAAAGATAAGAATGGCTTTTGGTAACATCTATCTATAGTATGTGCTGTTCCTTACGGTAGAAAAATTTAAGAATGAGACCCACGGTTAAAATAAACCCATAAACATAATTCTAACAATGTCTTAGAACGGACCTTGAAATGGAGTTTGTAACCCCGAGTAACCAAAATCCAAAGAAAAACCAACCCGATAGTAGAAGCAATAGAGGATTTTGAAACAAAGTAATACTGCCCGAGAAACCAAGCTTAGCAAATAATATCAAAAACTGAACGTTCTTACTAAAAGCTACCAAAATGTAATTTTGGATAAGAATTTAACTACGCGTTTTTCTAACCAAGGAAAGAAGACCAAAGACAAACTGAGAGAAGTGAGAAGAGGAGGGAAAGAAGGGAAATTTAGACAACGGTCTAAAAACAAAAAACACTAAAATCCCCATGAAACTCCCCCTAAATGTAACTATGATCCTAAATAAAAAGACTTCAAAAGAAAAAAGTACTAATAATCCCACGAAATGGAAAAAAAAGAAGAGGAAATATGAAACCGTAAGTACTATCAATTACTAATCACACACTTGTCGATTATCGTTTACTGTGTCGTACTGTAACATAGAAACCAATTAACGGATTAGAGTAGCTCAGGAAAAAAACTAAAAAAAAACGTAGCAAAAGAGATACTCTAAGAATGAGTAACAACCTCTAAAGAAACCAACTAAGCGGACGTACATAAAGTACAGAAAACGTAGTCGTAGTCTGTCTCAAGCTTCAGACCCATTTAGCAAACAAATGCATTACGATCCGATTCACCAAGAGAAAGAAGAAATTTACAAAGACAAAAAAAGCATAGTTGCAGTGAACACTAAAGAAGAAATCTATGAAAACAAAGAAGATGTTTCAGCAGCGGACGGTAGAAAATGGAAATAAGGAAGAAATACAGAAATGAAACAAAAATACAGACGGAGAAAGATAAGACAAGATTTAGATGTCTGATTCGTTCTCCTCGTAGAAAAACGAAAAGACTGAGCAGCCTACGGTGCATAACCAACCACCCAAAGCAATAATAAGAAAAAGAAGGAAAAAAAATTGAAGGAATGTGGACCCAATGCTGTCTCAAATTGAAAAGTTTTTTTAAGACTTCAATACCGACAAACGGAATAAAAAACCCAAGAAACAAAAAATCAACTGCAAAAGCAACAAGGAAATCCTATAAGTGACGTACTAAAAAATGACAACTGAGCCGATATAATTATATATAGACAGATAAGTAGTATGTCCCGAAATAAGCTGGAAAACAAAGAAAACAAAAAGAAATTGATCAAAAAACTTAATCAAAAAAACTAAAACGCAGTGACAGCAAATTAGAAGAAAGCAATTCGATAGCATCCGAGTTACAACATCCAAGATACCCACGACATAGTTAAAAAAAATCTCACTATCCCAAAACAACAAGAAAATAGCCGACACTCTAAAGCCAGCAGTCAACAAGGCAATTAACATTTACAACGCTTGCGGCGTCGATAAAAAAGAAACGAACGGTTAGAAGGAGACAACTAAGCATAATTAAAAGTAACTGAAGAAATAAATGCGAAAAAAAAGAAGCAGTTTTTACATCTGAAGAAAGCGTAAAACTTTTAAATAGACGTGTAGAAGAAAATAGGGTTGGAAAACTGTATCGTATCTGACAATATGTGAAACCACGACTTGATGGTATCACTTGGAGCAAGAACGTATTAGACTTAGTAGTAGGCACAGAAGAAAGAAGTGAAAAAGTATCAAAACAACTAGTAACAGCATTAACAGCAGCAGCAGACTTACTCTAACAAGCCAAAGATGGTTCTGGAAGTATGTCATTCAGCTCGGATATTGGAAAATTTAAAATATTACTAGAGTCTCCAAACGTTGTCTAAAGATGCCAATTGCCAAAAAGATGTATATCTACCAGCGCGAACTGGAATTGATAAAACGAAGTCAAATTACGGTCAATGATTTTAAGCTTAAAACACTCACTTCTTTCTTGGTTGCTCGTTGGGCATTTCATATCTAGTTCAGAAATAGTTTTAATTCAAGGTTTTTTTACTTACGGCTGCTCAGGTTCCTACATGTCATCAACCATAACAGTGGTTTGCAGATAATCGTTCTTTTCTTGTAGTTGTAAACAATATGTGAAGTTTTCCGGACATGGTCTCTTTGACAAAGTCCGTCGTTAGTAATAATCTGAGTCTCTACAGGTATTTGTAAAAATACTTTATGAATTTGACTGCTAACATTTTTTTTAGTCACGCAATAGTTTTTTCTGGATGGGACTATACTTTACTAATATACGCGATGATTTTTCTCTCGCCCATCTTAAACCTGAGAAAATACGATACCTATGGCAAAATTACTAACGTCGGTATTCAACAAATCTTTTCCATCTTCTTTTAGATAACTCAAAATTGGCGAAACTACTAGGGCTTGTTTAAGTTAATGGAAAGCCTATTTTCAATCTTTATTCTATTTAAATATTGTTCTTTTTTTTAGTAAATTGTGTCACAGTTCTGATAATCCGTGTAAAATTGTCTATAGCGGGTGCATAACTCAAAAAAGCTTTTATTTGATGTTTGTTGATTAGTCTTGACCATGTTTGCACTGTTTATACTTAGTTTAGGCTTGTTTTTACTTTATTTTTATATTCAAGGTCGCTAAGGTATTTACACTTTTTTCTTACGTGGCTCAATTTGCGTAGTACTTAGAAGACTTCCTTGAGGTTGTTTAAATGCTTTTTAAACGATTTTTTAACTGCAACCACGTTGTTTAGATAAACCAAGCAAGTCTTCCAAGAGACTCCTCGCAGGACACAGGTCAAAATGCATAACGCGATGCTTGGATTCCAATTCAATCCGCCAAGTAGTTAAATTTGTTCGAAACTTTGACCTTTCAATCGTAAATACTTTCCTTTCATTTAGTTTCACGTCGTTGTTATTATCACACTTAACGATTAGAATGGGTTGCAAATGAAGATTTTTTTGAAAGTTTTAGATCGGTTTTATCGCTACTAAACTGTTTGCCACCAAGTTGGTGAAGACTCAAAGTCTATCTTTCAAACTCAGCTACGGAAAGTAACTGTATTAATTTTGCAATTTTGTTACGTACGTATCTGCGTTTCTTTAGTTTACGCCATCAGCGTTATTAATAAGGTTCAACATTTAGCTTTATTAATTATATTAAGCCTTTAGCTACCTCTAATATACCCAAGATCAGTATTAATATTTTACTTTTAGTTCTGTATAACTATTCAGCTTTCAGTTTATTTCGAATTTAAGTATTTATTAGTTACGTTGACTTAAACCAAACGAGTAACCTTAGAAATTGTTCGTAATCAAGGTCGGTGGTGCCTAATTTAAATTGACAAATAAAAGCTTGTACTCCTGGAAAGTGGCAAGGGTACATTACTAAAATAGAAATCATTACTACCTGCTACGCTTGGAAAGTTCAAGTTTAGAGGTAAGTCTTACGTTACTTGTAATAATTTGAACGATCACGTCTCGCTATTTGAGAACTTAATTATTGTACTGTACGTACGTATTATTGTTTGGTCGACTTTGTTTTTATGTGACTGAATCTTGTTAGTGGTTAACTTTGTCTTAAAATTTACTAAATTTGAAAAATATACAACCAATATATTATGTCCTCTAGTTGTCAGTTGTTTGATTTTGTCGTTTGTCTAATTTGTTCGACAGTAGGTTATATCTTTGGTGTTTCCGAACCAAGGATTCTATTTGAACGCTAAGAGTGGCGCCTGTTTTTTTTATTATCACATTTTTAATTACGCGTACCTACCGACATCTCTGTTAACTGTGGTGGCGTGGTTGTTATGAGCAAGACCTGCTGGAAAAAATGTTTGTTGATCCATGTTTCTTTTATACCAATACAATTTTTTGTTTTTTGATATTTATAGTTGTTTTGGGACTATCTTTTTGCCAAAAAGTCTGCTTTGGTCTTGTCGTATTGGCTAAACTTCTCTGGTATTGATTTTGTGTTTCACCACGTCCGTTTTTCTTTGAAATCATTCTCCAGCGTAAACACATGTTGATACTGCTGAATCAACGTTTTAACTTTAGCCAACTGGTCATGGTTGAGCATATCTAACTGTTGTTGGGGACACTTTTTTTGCGATGTAGTTTTGATAATGTTGCAATTTGAGATAATAGCGTACATTGACCTACCACAGTCTTTTTTTTATTGTTACCGAATTTAAATTATCATTTAAGATTTTTTTATTTTGCTAACTCGTAGTCTTTTTTTAATCAAGTCCCTTTCTATTAGTTCAACACTACAAATGTAACTTTCTTCTTTATTTTTTTTTGGGCGCGCCATTACTACACTCTCAGTCATATTAGACAGAAGCTCTTTCTAACGAATGGTAACACATTTTTTCAGCGTCAATTCTAAGGACATCATATTCTATCTTAATGGAATTTACACTTTCTTATAACGTCCATTCCTAAGACAACTTCTTTTGTGATCTTGGTTACCAGTACTTGGTAGAGTACTCTATTTCTCTAAACCAATGGTTATTTAGATTAATCCGTGCGTACGTATCTCTTTGCCATTTTCCGTTTCAAGTTGTTACCAGTGATGATTTAGTATTTTCTAGTAACATGTCAGGAAGAATGATGGTTTTTGTCCCGATCAATAATTAAGCATTTTGTTTACCGGTTTTTTGATCAAGAAAATTCTGTGCAAGTGTTTCGTTGGCAATGCTATGCAAATAGTAATTTTCGATATATGACTAGATGTCGTTATACGTGGTCTAGTTCGCGACAGTTTTAAATCGTCATTTTTTTACGAAGCATTTGCAGCACTCTGTTCTTGATACTTGCTTTGGTGCTACGCTTGTCTTATCATTTGAAATTTTAAAGAATAGGTTAAAACATCGTCCAAGGTTTTGCTTCACACTAATCGTAACGTTAGCTTTGTTTTGCTGTCTCTGAAGCTGTCTACAAAAGTTTGCGTAGCGAATGGCTTCAAGAGGCCATTCGGTGCTGTAGGATACGCAAGCAGTGTTAATTTGACAATGTCAGTTTTAACTCGAGAAGGTTTTCCATAATTTTTTGAAACTGGTCTTATACCTGTGCTTTTATACATGTTGCAGATGAGCATCTCCATGTCTTAGTTAGTGACGTAAGGTGAACAGTTTGTAATTTCTTTAACATGGTCAGGCATAGTCTGCAAAACTTTAAGCGCTTTCCTACATAAAATAATTATTAGAGACATTACTGCTTACAGTTTCAAGTTTCAGTTATAGCTGTGGTTTTAAACTATTTGTGGTAGGTTGACCATAGAACTTTACTACCAAAATTTGGAGGTTTTTACCCAATGATTTATTAGTAACGTTTTTTGCACTATGACAATTAATTTAATTTATTCCTTATGTAGGTTTATTTTGTCTCCTACTGCTTCTATATTGTCATAACTAAAGCAGTATAAAGTAAAGTGTTCAGTATTTTTTGTGTTTATTTACTGGCAATGTCAAAATGAGATTGCTTAACGTTACTAGGTAAGGCGCCAAACAAAGACGCAACGTTTGATAAGCCTTTACGTCTTTGTTCACACAAGAACTAGTCTGAAGGCTTGATAGGACCTTTAAACAACACCAAAACTTTATAAATTATCATTTACACATTTTCTATAGAATAAAATTTAACACAAATGAAATAAATTGGATACTATTTTGTTTATGTTTTAAATACTAGTTTTTTTCTGTTTCTTTCCGAGTCTTAACAACAGCAAATTTTTTTGTAGAAATAAAAAATTAAAGTATATCACAACATAACCAATAATGTTAAGAATTTTTTTTAAAAACACTATTTTACATTTTCTTAAAGTATTAATTTTTTTTCTTGCGTGTCAATAAGAAATTCTTATTTAATTAACATTTTGCAGAAGGCTTAGTGTCTTAATTAAAAAGTTTTCAACTATGAAATGCAGAAAGTTTATTTAATCCAAACGTCATTTACATATTCAATATAACATCAAAGTCCTGTAACACTCCAAAACTTACACAAATACAATTTATCCCTCTCTTTGCATATAATGCTTATAGAATAAAACATTTACTGATTAAACATGCCGTCGACTGTTAATTGAATATTACGTTAATATTATTATTAATATTTGCGTTGGTAATTTAAATTATTTTGAAACTGCTACCTTTAAAAGCCTCATCACATAGAAACTGCACTAAAATATTAAAACGTTAACGTACATAATATTTCACCTAGCAAATACAGCGTAAAGGGTAAAATTTATGACAACTCTATGTAAATAACTACAAAAAATTTATGAGCAAAATAAACTACCACGCTATTTGGCTTTTAACTAATTTGTATTAATTTACTTTGCGTTTATTTTTCAAACTATATTATAACCGAGTTTCGCTGTTATTATGAAAAAGGTTTTTTTTTGTAAAAAAATGTACAATTTCAGCAGATGATAAATGTTACGAGAAAAATCCTATAAAAACATTAATGGTTCTAGCACTTCTGATAGAGATAAAATAGTTGAACTATAAACTAGTCTAAAACTCTAATTTATCTGTATTAGGTTAATCTAAAAACAGTAAATTGTTTTATAAGGATTTTCTAAATAGGATTCTTAAAAAATTAATTTTTTTAAACAACGCAATATACTTTTATTAAAACAAGAATTTAATTTTACGATTAGTGTTTGTAACCTTCATCAAAGTTGTTCAGCAACAAAATTAAATTATCACTTTTATCTAAAACAGTAAAATATTAGAAAAACTAGCAATTTGGGTACCAATTTATGCAAGAATGTAATTAAAAACATTGCATCCCTTGTATAAAATATAGAAATGATGAATAAAATTTTATTTTAATTGTTTTACTAATATAATACTAGTAATTATTAAATTTGTTGATTGGGTCGTTTCTTTTTAGTTTTAATATTGTTAAAATATCACAATATTTTGTTAATATCAAAGTAATTTAATGTATAAAATAATAGACTACTATTTAAAAAGTTAATTAGAGTAGCTATTATTATCCGAGGATAAAGTTTGTAACTGTAATCACCAAAGTGTGATAAATATCTTAAATTTTATTTACGACTATTAATTTATTGAATTTAATAGAATTAAATTTTTTTTAATTACTTGACTTAACACTATAAAACCAAATTTGTTTGTTAAAATTAAATTACACAGAGTGATTTTTGAGATAAATCTAATATACATACATATATTTGTATTTTTTATGTTTGCAACTTATTTAATGTTTGAACAAATAATAGTTAATAAAAATACAAAAATGTTTTCATAAACTAATATGCAAAATAGAACATAATTATAAAAAAAATTACAAATTTTTAAAGAACAATGAATAATACGCATATTATGAGATTGAAGTAAACATGTAAATTTCTAACTTACAAAACGTTGGCGGTAGTTATCTTTGTAGTCTAAAGTTAAAATTTATTAATTGTTGCAAAATTACGGCAAAAATTAGTTTGATTAAATTTAAAGTAAATTTGAACAGAAACTGTAATGAAGTAATATTTCGTAACAAAACAAACTTTTGCAAAAGTTGGAATTGCAAAGGTTATTAGTAACTGTTTTTTATGATGTGCGTAATAGAACACAGAAAATGTTAAATCATTTTATTTAATTACTGTTATTTATGGGCACAAGCAGTAATAACAAATATTACAATTTTTTTAAATACAGAAAATTACATAAATAAATAATAATAAAAATAAAAACAATGTTACGTGTAAAATATGTTAATGGAGTAATTGCCTGTTTTCTTTGAGTAAAAACTCAATAACGAGAGATGGGTTCTTTTACACACAGAAATTCAGACTTTGGAATCATTAGAAAGAAACGAGAATAAAAGTCAAAATTGGTAATGGGCGCCAGACAAGAAGATGCGTTAATTTTTGATTTACTTTCTAGTCTTTGTCAACCAGAAACCACGCTGTAGAGTGGATGTACTTTTAGAAAAATACAATTAAATAAGTAAAATGAGAGTACAATATTATAAAATTTAAATCGAACATAAACTACGTCATTTTAAAGTTAATCTAGGTAACAACCCAAAAAAAATCATTAAGGCATTA
Source organism: Aquatica leii (assembly GCA_035610365.1). Lineage (NCBI taxonomy): Eukaryota > Metazoa > Arthropoda > Insecta > Coleoptera > Lampyridae > Aquatica > Aquatica leii. The sequence goes on from CM069438.1 coordinate 59,684,902, forward strand.
TTACTCATTCATAACGTACAACAACTTGGTTGTAGTTGTTTAAGACTCGGATTGACAATAACGATGTTGACGGTAATGCAGCCGGAGGGTTCTTTCTGCTCGGTACAAGAAATGAAAATCCACCTTGATGGTGAAGATTGAATTGTGAATCCAAAAATTTAACGGCACATAACACAATTCGACGGTAGTTATTGTAGACTGTGTTATGTTAAAAATGTTTTAGTATGATATTTGTACCCTGTATAAGATTGGTTCTCGAGGCTTCTCGCCTCATTAGTAGCGATAGATGTCAACGCATAAAACATCCATTTTTCTGGTAATGTTCGAATAGCACGAGTATCGTTTAAAGTTAAGTGGGCTCAAAAAAAAGCTTTCATGGCCATTTATTTCAAACGCATCCATGCGAGTTTAGACGGAATAGTTTTGTGAATGTCTTTATTGGTGTAAGCGTTGCGATTCCGTAATTGTCTGTAGCGGGTTTTCATACCTTTACATGTGTTATGTGCTGTAAAGATAAGTTAATACAACGATTGGAAAAAATTTCCATGATCACGTCACGGCACCATAATTAATCGATATCGACACTTTCAATTGTTGCGAACGGATAGCAGGTCACCTACTAAAATTTTATATCTGATTTGGGGACAACTTGGCGCACTCGATTATTTTCAGAAATCTTATGATGTGTGGATTGTATCTGTAATAACACCATATGTACGGTTGATTCGCTATTAAGGTAATACTGCAAAGATGGCGCTAGCTACCAGCGTACATCGGAGGAAAAGTAACTGTGAGTACTGTACTTTCTAATTTAACTTTTTTTATTTATTTGTTTGCTTGGTTGTACTTCTGGCTGTACACACAAACCCGGTCGTTATCACAATTAACTAACAAGTTTTGTTTTGTGTGTAAGATTAGATTAGACGTTGCGTTTTGGTTCACGATCTTATCGAGAGTTGCAATTTCGGATTACAATTTATAATTACAAATTGTTTTTTTTTGTTGTTGGAATGTAAAAGTTAAGGTCAACAAATTTGCTTTATTGTACGAAATGTTGTGTAACGTGTAAATTTGAATTTGAGCGTAAATCCGCTTGATAGTTAGGCAACTTACCTTTAAAAGTGGGAAATACTTGACCTCGAATTATATTCTTCAAGTTATGCTCGCAGAGGGCGCTCGAGAGTAGTCGGCCATCTACAAAATTCACTTTATTTGTTGGTTTGCGGTGTAATGGACGTGACAGAGTCGGATGGGTAAGAAACATGAGGTTTCTCTTTCATCGATTAACATCTAATGCAACGACGTTTTATTTTAGAAATCACTAATGAATCCGATTAAATGTCCTATGCACCAAACAAAATATCTACGTATTTTGATGTAAAAATTGTAAAGTAGGTTAGTATTTCGCACGTGGTTGATAGTAGAGGCGTATCAACTAATATTCGCTGTTTTAGCTCTTTTGTTTCTTCGTATCTGTTTTTTTCCGAGCTCCGTCAAAGGTTGCGGACTGAGTTTATTTTGGTATCGCTGTACTTATGAAGTAATCAACGTAGCGGAGTAAGGGATCCCAGTGGCTTGATGGCGCTGTTCTACAGTTTGGGGGTTTAAAAACGAGGTATTTATAGTATCGTTAAGCGTACGTGTGGACCCGCAAGAGGCCACCAGACTTCGACCCATTTTCGTCCACGCGCTTCGGGGTCATGACTGCTGCTTTTGCTACATCACGAATAACGAACAGTACACCTTACGTTGCGGATTTACATTAAATAAACGGACTTCAAATGTAAATTACTCTTGTTTTGAACTTTGTCTTTGTACATCCTGTACGCCTAATTTACTGCCTTTGATTATGTTTAATTACCATACTTAACGTCAATATTTGCTCGACTTAACTAGGGTTAATTACTATGTTTAACATAAACCTTAATGTAATTGCTTATATATTTAATGACTATGTTTAACGTAACTTACAATTTTTTTTAACGTAAAAGAAAATTTCAATTGTGCGGGAATTGTAAAGGGTAGAGATTTGGGAGCTCGCAACGCTTTATTTTGTCGTAAACTAATTGAATGACAATTTTACTACCGGTCGTGAACTTGACGTCAAGGACCACGGGCGGTGTTAATTTCTTTAATACTCACGCGCGATCACGGGTGGATATGCTACCGGTTATGGTAGCCGCGGAAATATATTTTAAACAATAGCGCATAAATTTGTTGCTTCCAGAGTTGATTTTGGACCTGCTTTAATCTTATATTTTATGTTACAATTTTTTTTTGTGTTATGTAAGTTAATTGATCCTGTGATTATACCAGTGGCGTAACCGGCTCTTTCCGTTCCGGAATTGGCTGTTAATATATAGATACTCAATAAATGGTTATTGCTTATTCTCGCTATATTTCTTTTGGGGGACCTCGGGTCTAGGATCTCTTTTTCTCCTACCTAGACTGTTTATCTTTGACAAAAATTTGAGAAGAGGTGGCGCGGCGCGTTCGGGCATTTTGCTTACCAAAAGAAAACTCTGTTCCTTTCGATTTTTTTTACCCGACGACCATCTACGGTGAGGCTAGCCGAAAGGTAAGTGTGACATCTGGTAATTAACGTAATAAATTTTTTTTTCTTTATTTTTCTCCACCTCCCCCATTGGAACATAACAGTTGCGTACCCAAAAGGGGGTTTGCCTTAAATTTTGTATTTGTGCAATCGACCTACGTTCTAGCATTTATGTAAAAATACTTCGTTCCTTATAATAAAGTTAAACCGCAAACGTATCGCGGAATTAAATACCTTCTTACTGCAAATCGAAGTTCTATTAAATTTGCGGTCGCATCGTTGAGTACGGAACCATAAGAACTTCTACCGTTCACTCTTGCACATTTTTTAAGTATAAATAAAATTACTTTTAGCGGCAGGTGTCGTAAGTGTAAATTCATCTCGTCTCAGCGGTTTCCAACTATTAAACCAGTTGGTACAGGTCTTTTGGGCAAGATGGAGTCGGATGTATTTGCACGAGCTTTAATTAGAGCTAAATGGATAAAATCTTTACGACCGTTACAGGTAGGGACTTTAGTATAAATGATGGAAAATAAAAACTCGTTTATAGTTTACGTCTCATAAATATTTAAAACGTTAAAATTAAGAAAAAAGTCAAGTCACTCCACGCACATCAAGAATTTTGATAATTTCTCGGGGCTGTGAAAGTTAAGGAAAGTAATTTAAACGTTTACAGCAATATTTTGCAATATAGTTAAAATAATCCATGTCTAAGTCGATAAAATATTGGAAAAAAATTTGATATTTAATTATCTAAATATTCATTATAAAGACGATGAATTTTAAGAATTTTAATATGATTAAGAAAAGAACTTTTGTTACAAAAATGAAGAAATTTAACATTAAGGTTAGAAGAAATGACCGGTAGATAAAATATGATTATCAAAAGAAAAACAAGTGTTTGATATACGATAGTTTAAATATCTTTTAATAAAATAAATATGTTCTTTTAATATTGTTTTGAACTTTCTAGCAGTGTGTTCTACATAAGAACAATTACAAGAAGAACAAGAAGTTTTATACACACCAGATTTATCTGTAGAAGAAACATAATCTTTATTATTAACAACAAAATATTTTACATTATGATTAGTAAAAAATGAAATAGAAATATTAAATTTTTTTTAATAATTCTTAAGAAAGCGAGAACAAGAATGAATATTAGAACGATAGATAGTAGCATTATCCGATTTATTTTAAGAAAATTTATTAACAAAATGGTATAAACACACTTTATAAAAAACATTGTTTAAAAATATGTAAACTATTTATTATAAACTAATTATTTTAATAGTATCAATTTTTTTATAAAAACTAGACTTAGAAAGAGGACGATTAAATAAAGGACGAGAAAAATCAACTTTATGATTATAAGAATAATGAGAATAAAAGAGAATTAAGCAGTCAGCATAAGTGAGTTTACGATAGATTTCAATTTTTATATTTTAAACAATGTTTTTTATAAAGTTTGTTTATACCGTTTTTTTAAAACTTTTTCTCAAAATAAATCGAATAATGCTACTATCTATCGTTTCGTGCTTTATATTAATTTTTGTTTTTTCTATCTTAAAAATTATTTTAAAGAGCTTAATATTTCTATTTCTACTAATGATATTTTAAAATATTTTATTGTTAATAATAAAGATTCTGTTTCCTCTTTAGAAAAATCTGGTGTGTAAAATTTCTTACTTTTCTTGCAATTGTTACTATGTAGGAAAAACTGGTAGGAAGTTCAAAACAAGATTAGAAAAACATATTTATTTTATTAAAAAATATTTAAATTGTAGTATATCAAACACTTGTTCTTTTTTTGCTAATTATATTTTAGGCCATTCTTTTTTTTAGCTTAATGTTAAATTTATTCATTTTTGTAACAAAAGTTAATTATTTTAAAATGCATCGCCTTTATAATAAAAATTTAGATAATTGTTTTAATGAATTTATAAATTTCTTCTTGATAATAAATTTTAATTTTTTCATTTTTTATTTCCCATTTCATATCAGCTATGGCTGTGTATTTAATGTCAATTTCAATTTAATTTTTAATTTAATTAGTTATTCACTTTTTATATTGTGTAATAATGTTTAATTATTTTTGTTAATTTAAGTTTAACTGACGATGACCATTTAAATTGGCGAAACTTGTTTATAATAAATACTATATGTGAATTGACTTAGTAAAAAATATCAACTTTAATTCAATATTTTGCAAAAAACTAATTTAAAAATTAAGGATTTGAAACAGTTTTTTTATTGAGAAGATTAAAAAAAAGATACATAGACATTTGTAAATAATTTAAAAAGTAAACAGACATAAATTTTATTTTACATACATGTAATAAATAAAATAGAACGCAAAAGTTGCGTTTTTTAATGAGCTTTAAATAAACTTATTTTAAATTTTGTTTAAAAAGATACTGTGCCGTTTTTTGTAATTAATTCCGCGTTATACTTAGCCACTAATCCAAAAAAAAATTTTTTTGAGCAGCGTCAGTTACGTAACAGCGAAGTTTGTGATTTATTTCCTAGAGAATAAACGATGTTAAAAATGTTGTTCGAAAAACTTTGCAAACAATACGTTTTGAAAAAAGCAATACAAAGTTTCAGAATAAAATTTCTGAAAGAACTCACCGTGAAGTTATAAATAAATGTTTGTAGACAAAAAATCTTTGATGGTTTATAACTTGTTTTTACGTAAAATTTAGATGTATCTAAATTATAAATGATCAAGTACTGGTAAAAATGTTAGGATGATTCGACAAAGCACGCAAGCAATAAAACCAAAAAGATTTGAAAAGTAATAAAACAAGGTATTATTACCTTTAATAAATTATTTTAAGTGCAAGCAAACGCCATCTGACCAAATCTCAAACTAAATTGAAACTATAAAGTTTATGTTCAGACAAATAAAGTGCATATTTAATCAAAATCTGCAATTTTCGGAAAGTATAGTATTTACGTAAGAACTTTGACTTTAACAACAAAGAGCAAGCGCTCGTCAAAGACAAAAACGACTAAACCGAATCTTAATTATGTACATAATCATAAACATAAGCACATAAACAATTACAAAGGATAAATTAGTTTCAGTTAACGATTAAGCTTATGACCTTTAGACGGTGAACTATTCTGGTATTAAACCGAAGCTGAATATCTGTGTGTTTAACGGATGAAATCGTAACGATTTATGGAAAATACACAAAAAAAGCTCGATAACGTTTACGTATATGTACGCGTTCGTTTTTAAATATCTAAAAAATTGATAGTGTTTTATGACCAAACGCAAAGCTCTTACAATTGTAAACATAAAACAACTTTACGATTAGCAAATTTCTTCGTTATTACGAATTTTCATAAACGTCAGTAGCATGTTGTTTTGCACTTTGTATAAAATTTTAATTGTGTAATTTCAACAAAGTGTTGATAACAGCTAAATTAAACATTCTTCAAAGAATACAAATTTCATAAAAGTAAAAAACCATTTAAAAAGGTTAATGCTACAGGTTCACAGAGCAAACAAGATAGTTGAAGAGGGGATACCGGCGCTACAGTAGCTTGTATGGTACAATCCCAAAAAAAGTATTTGGGCGCTTAATTTAAATGTATATTGTTGGATACACATAAATGTGTTGTGTGCTGCATAACCAGTGTAACTTATTTTTTTCTTTACAAAATAGAAAGAAACATATCTATAAAAGAAATACAATTTTTAGTAACAATATTAAATTTTACAGAAACAGTTTTAAATAACTTAAGATTTATAAAATTCCTTTTGCTTATCTTAACTGTATTCAAGTTTGATATTTTGTTGAATAAACGAATAAGTTATTAGCTTGGCAATTTTTAGTAACACAAATTAATCCTTACATTGAAATCAAAATTAATTGAACAAGTACCTATTTAAACAGATTTATTAATCACTTTCATGTTCTTCTAAACTTGTGTCATCTTCCGATGAACCAGTATTCACTAAAAATTTAAACCCGTTATTAACAAATCCATACGCACCACCTGCGTGTACAATAATGTACCGCTGGCCAGAACGATCAGCTTTATATACACCTGGTTGGTCAAGTGACTGCCAGCACTTACTGACCCCATAAGATGGGTGAATAAAAGTTTCGTCTAAATATGTAATTGGTTTTTTATTTTCTCCGAGAGCAGCGTTTTCTCTCAACTTTCGTAGATAACGAAAACGCGAAGCTACGATATCATTGCAACCCATGAGCAATTTTCGTCGGTTTTCACATGTTTTAAATTTGAAGCCAATTCTTAAAAGATGTTTTCGAATGGTTTCTTGTCCGCCAGTATAATTAATCTTGTCTTGCATTTTACTCATTAAATTTTTTAATGTTGGCACTTGCTTGTCAACTGTGTAACCCTCTTGCGCTATTCTTTTTAAAATTCCTAAATCGCACTCATCCATCACTATTTTGTTGGATCCTCCGCTTCTCCTTTTTTTCGAAGGTGATTCTAGGATATTACCGTCAGCTACAGCAGCTTCTTTTCTGATTCTCAAAATAGTAGCTACTGATTTCCCAACAGCAGCCGCTGCAAGTTCGGTTGCCTTGTCCAAAGGGAATGCCCATTCACCAGCAGTTTTTTGACTATCGAAGAACTGAATAACATTTTTGATAATGTTTCGAGCCTCAGAATGGATAGTTTTCTTCGTAGTTCTAGCCATAATAATAATAACCTTCAAACATAAAACTTACATTATAATTACAAGTTATTAAAACATTAGTAAATACATACCTGTATTTCACAAATAAAACAACAAAGTAGTCTTCAAAGAAACTGATTTTAATAAACAAGAGTAACACTGGCACACAATAAAAGGAATTAGTAATTAATAAAACGCACGCGGAAAATGTCAGCTGTAAACTGTCATAATTTACTTTTAAGCAACTTTTAATTGTGAATGTACCAACTTCGAATTCTCAATTATGATTGGACAAATTATTTATAGCGGCAAAAATTTCAAATTAATTTTTTTAGTTGACATATTTTCCGACTATCATGTTTGCAAAGTGGAGCTGTATGTAACGTTATAATCAAGATTTTTTTTAACTTAATGTTATATCAAAGCTTGCGACTTTAAATTTGTAAAAACGTTTTTACTGTCACCATTAATTTTTGAATTTTAATGTTGATGAATACATGTATTAATCTAGATAAACATGTATCTAGAACTTAAGAACCGCTCAGCAACGTTTTGCAAATTTTCCTCACGTTTTTCATTACTGTACGAATAGTAAGTTATTACTTGAGTAATTATTTTAAGTTGTTTTTTAATAAATTACATAATAAATTCCAAGAAAAAATTAATGTAAATCGTAACACAGTATTATGTTGTATAACAAAAATGAATGGCAGTCAGTGCAAGTGAGTATGAAAGTTTGTAACCGAGCCGGAGGCGAGACTGCAATTCACACGAGTTGGATATTTATCAAGGTCAAATAGATATAAACTTTTTATAAGAAGAACAAAAAACTCTTCAATGCCTTTTTGGCTGTTAGGTTGCATTCTTACTATATGTGCATACCACTTTAGTTGCTTCTCTATTATTTTTCTTATTGATTCTTAGTTATTTTTTGTTTTTATTTTTATACTGTCTCATTTAGTTTTTCATTTCCATAGCATTTATTTTAGTTATAGCTTTTTTCTAATTGTCCAACTTTTGGAGGCGTAAATTACTATTGGTAACGTTATCATATTATGTTTTTTTTTTTCATTTTAATGTAAATAACTTTGTGGCTTAGTATCATTTTGTTAAATGTATAGTAGATTCTTGTCGATTTGTTTAGTCTATTTACTAATTTGATCTTAATTTATCCGTTTTTCGTTATCATACTTTCTAGAAATTTATACGTTGATACTTTTTCTAATTTCATATTTTTACATTTTATGTCTTTATTGTTTTATTCTCCTGTTACGTGTCGTTAGTATTAACATATAAAAGTGTTGTGGTTGACGCCATCTCTTGGTTAACAAGCCCATGTATAAAATTTATAATGCGTTGACGCATATTGTGTTCGGACATTTTTTGTTTTACTTCGCTGTGAGTAGACTGGTTTTAGTAGTTTTTAACATTGTCGCAATCGATTTTGTTTCTACGCCATCTGTAACAGTTAACTGGACCGCACATCTAATAGACCAATTTAACCGGTATATTTTTTGCAACTGTGTTACGTAATTTTTTTATTTCTATATTATCTACTAAGCTTTAACCGTTATTACTTTTAGTGTATTTTGAGGTCATTATTAATAATGTGATTACAGTCGAATCTATAATTCAGCCTTCAGCTATTTGCAAAATTGTGCGTTATTGGTTATGTTGACTTGTGCCGTTCGAGTACTTTAGTAATTTGTTCGTATTCAAAATAGTAGTGTTTAAGATTAAATTGTTGAATGTAACCTTACACTCTTCGAAAGTATCCAGAGTAATATTACGGCAGTAACTATTTTTGTTTTATAACAAATTAATGATTACATCTTGCTGGACGAAAACTAAAGTTTTGTTTGCGACTACATGTTACTACAAGTGTTAATGTATGATCGAGTTTTTACTTTATGTAGTACTTTGGCTTGTACTTATATATTTTGTTGTGTTATCTTGTTATCGATTGGGAAAATATGTGACAGAAGATTTTTTTCTCAGCTAGCCGTGGTTGCTACCAACAAGTCTCATTACAACAACAATGTTGACAATAATTCTTTTTAACAAATAATTATTTTCGGGTTTTGAACCGCGTTCCATATTTACACTTTTCGGAAAATTTATAAAACTTAGAAAACTTGTTACAAGCTTTAGGTATTTTACGAACCTGCACGGCCAACTCACAATAGTCGGTGAGAGGGGTAGGTTCGCAAGAAATATATAAAAGATGTTTCAGGGCGCCAGAGCTTATCCCAAAGTAACTTCTGTCCCGCTCAAGACAGGCGGTTCACACTTGTAACAAGATGTTAGGTTCGTAATGCTGAAAGAAGCGAAAGAAAGAAAAAACTAAATCGTTAATAACAATTGTACTTTAATTACTCTATCAAGATAAATATATTAAAATTTAAATAGCCAAATCTAAGCAGGTACTAGCGAGAATATACAAAATAGAATACCAACAGGATCGGCAACTTACACTACACGTCAAACAAAAGTGTAGCCACCATAACATATATAAAACTTTATTAGTAAGTAACATTAATAATGATAATTGACTGTGGATATAAGCAGCAAGCGATAAGTCATTTACTTAAATTAATTGAGTAACAATCACAAGCAACAAGTCAATTCGCACGTACAATTAGTAAATATAGTAAGTCGTGAGTATTCACCGTAGCGACAACAAATAAATAAGAGAAAAAAATTGACTTACCAAATTCCAGGGTTACCTTCAGAAAAACGTTTTTCCTAATGGCTTCCTGCAATTAAACTTCCTGAAAATAATCGTGTCTACCTGGCGTCTCACAAACTATAAGTAAAAGACACATTTAAAGAAAAGTAATCGAACCAACACTTATCGTATGCTGTTACATTAAATTTTCCATCTAAGGTGGTATTAAGTTATTGCCTCCGAAGAGAATTCAATCGTATCGTATTAGGATCTTCCGAACAGGTGACATTCACTAATGTAATTAATTGCCTACGAATCGAAATTCTGCACTGGTATCGCAGCCTTCTTAGCTCTACAGCTTCCGATTATAATTTTTCCTTGAAGATTTTAGATGACGATAAGAATACCCATAGTTAGGAGGTAGCACATGGCGCTAACAAAAAGACATAAAAATTACCTTTAATCAAAGAAAGAACAAAAACCACTTACTCTGCGTGAATAAATTAGTTAGTTAAGAAGACTTCTATCTTCCATCGTGTCCCAACACGTGGATGATTTTAGAAAACGATTTTCAATTCACGCAGACATAGGTACTAACATGCACGATGTTAAAGTCAAAATGCCGGTAACTCGCCGGATATCGCCTACTTAATACAAAGTGACCAACGAACCCGATAGATTATTATTATTATTATTATTATTATTATTCTTTATTGTTGTTTAAGACTCAGTAGAGTATACAAACGTCACATTATACAAAAGAAATTTAAATAAAAATTATTATAATATTATAGTAGTATAGTATACGGACACTTGCTGACAATGTATTTTTTTAGTTCTTTTTTAAATGTTGTTATAGACTGTATACTTTTCAGATTTTTTGGTAGATTGTTATAATAACTAATTCCTTTACTTTGAGGACTATTTTTATATTTTGCTGTTCTACAATGGTTAACAAAAACATTTCTTTTTGTTCGTGTATCATATAAATGAACATCCTTATTTAAACTAAGAGAATGTAGATTTTGTTTGGTTAATAATGTAAGTTCAAAAATATACAGTCCATAAAACGTCAACAGATTTTTTTCTACAAATATGTTTTTACATGATTTATAATAATCTAAATTAAAAATCAAGCGAATTATTCTTTTTTGTATTCTAAACACTCGAATAGTTTCAGAACAATGACCCCACAAAACAATACAATATTTGATAGTACTATACGCACTCCCATAATAAAAACTTAATAATACATCTTCGGTCACAGTTTGCTTTAGCAACTTTAAACAATAATAATCTCTATTTAGTTTTTTACAAACACTATTAATATGTTGCAGCCAGTTTAATTTGGAATCGATAACCACACCAAGAAATTTAGTTTCTGATATTCTCATTATTTCTTTCCCATCTAACGTAATATTAAGATTGAAATATTTGATATTAGGTCTTTCAACTAAGAGATAATAACTTTTATTTAGATTTAGAATTAATTTATTTTTATAACACCAGTTGTTAAACTCACTAAGCGTCTTATTAACTTTTGTCTGAAGTTCTGTAAGTGATGGTGCGGATACAATAACCGATGTGTCATCTGCATACATTATCACTTCACCATTTGTTATATGTTTAGGAAGATCATTTACAAATAGCACAAATAATATAGGTCCAAGATTACTTCCTTGTGGAACACCTTTGTTTAATTTGTATTTATTTGATTTTGTTTTATTAATATCTACAATTATGTGTCGCTGCTGAAGATATGAGCGCAACCATTTGTTAGAAATTCCTCTTATTCCCATTCTATCTAGTTTGCTTAGTAAAAAGTGATGATCCACAGTATCAAAAGCCGCTGACAAGTCTAGTAGAAGTATACATACATGTTGTCCATTGTCCCAAGATTTCAATGTGTGTTCAAGAAAGGTACAACACGCTGTTGTTGTTGAGTGTTTAGGTCGAAATCCGTGCTGATTTTTACTAAGCAGATCATTATTAATAATAAAGTTTAGTATTCTTTTATACATAAGACCCTCAAGCAATTTGGAAAACACGGAAAGTATTGAAATAGGTCGATAGCTTTCTATTTTGGTTTGTTCTCCATTTTTGTATATTGGTTTAACGATAGCAGTAGTTAATTGTTGGGGAAAACTTCCATTTTTAAACGATATATTTGCTATTTCACTAAATGCAGGTGAAATCAAATGTTTAAATTTTTTTAAAATTACTGACGGTATGTTATCACTTCCTGTTGCATATGAACTACTCATTTTCTGAATAACTAAACTTACTTCATTCTCATCAGTAGGATATAGGAATATGGTATTTGTAGATATTTCAGGTACTGTACATGATGTGGAAACTTTGTGTCCGTACGTTTTATGTATTTTTAGTTCAGCCATGTTTGCATAATAAGAACCAAACAAGTTAGATATTTCCTCCAGATTATTAATGTTTTCATTTTTTTCATTAATAATATTAGTTAAAAGAATATCGCGCTTTTTTGTTTGTAAAATGTTATTAATTACTCTCCATTTTCCTCTTGTTAAATTATTGCTAGAATCAATTATTGTTTTCATGTAATTGCTTTTAGCAACTTGAATGTGTTTTAAATGTTCCTTTTTTTTCTCTTTGTAGAGTTGTTCTAGTAATCTACTTGATATACTAGCTTTTAAGTTAAATAATTCTTTTAATTCTAGGCTGCTTCTAATTATTTCAGGAGTTATCCATTTATTTCTTGGTTTATTGTTATATATTTTTGTTTGTACAACAGGAAAACTTACTTGAAAACAATATTCCAAATTTTTGAAAAAAATATCAAATGCTTCATCAATATCGGTTACATTATAAGAGGTGTTTTTCCAATTTATTTTATGTAACATCAAGTCCATTTGGTTAGTTCCTAGATTATTAATTGCTCTTCTTGAAACCTTTTTGAATTTGGAAATGTTTGGATTTTCTAAATTGGGCTGTATTTTTACACTCTGAGCTAAATGGTCACTTAAGTTAAAATTTAATATTTGATGATCACTATAGTTTAGGTTATTACTTATTATACAATAGTGTAGTCCAGTCTTTGCATTTAGAAAAATTCGAGTATGTGATGTAACGATATTAGTCATATCGTGTGATTCAATAATATCAAAAAGAGTTTTTTTATTTAAACTTTCTTCTAAAAAATTTATGTTTAAATCACCACATATAATTAAAGAATGTTTACTAGGATCAAGCACTTCAATTAATTTGTTGAATAACTTAAAAAATTGTTCATAGTCTCCTGATGGTGATCTGTACATGACTACAATATACACCAGTATTTTTTTATTATAGATTATTTCAATTCCACTACATTCAAAATGTGTTTCTATGGCAAAACGTTCAATTTTACTTAAAGGTTGACAGAAGTTTTTAAATTGATCAGATACGTATATTGCTACTCCTCCATGTAGTTTATTTTTTCTACAAAAATAACTAATCAGGTTTAATCCGTTAATCTTTACGGTGTCAATAGATAGGTAATTTTGCCAATGTTCTGAGACACAGAATATTTCGCAAGTATTAATAATGTTAGCTTCTATTTGATTGATTTTGTTAGAAATGCATTGTACGTTCTGATGGACAATAGTACATGATGTTAATTTTTCACTTAATTTAATAATTGGTTTCATATCAATATTCGTCGTAAAATTGTGTTGTGTGTTATTTAAACAATTTCGTCTGTTGTTTACTATGGGTTTGTGTTTATTGCTTCGAACTTTTGAAAATTTCTGTTATTATAAAATGGCCTAATTATTGCAAATTGAGGCCAGTTATCTGGATTAAATATTGCAGTTTCTTCAGTAGAAGGAATCGTTACTTTATATGCTGCTATTTCGGTAGATCTTATTTGTAATCTTTCAATATTACAGAATGTAATTTTTTGGTTTTTTTAAATGCCATTCTAATTGGTTTACTGTAGTATTAGGTGACAATCGTGAGATAAAAATTTGTCGTCTACTAGCTACTGCTGTTATTTCACATTGATTAATATTAGTTCCTAAGGTAGTTTTATTGGTTTTTTTGGTTCTCTTATTAGATACAGTAATGTAATCAGTATTACTAATTAACGATTCTTCATCAAGTACTATATTGTTCAATTGAATATTATTTGAAGGTAAATCATTGTTTAAATTAAGTATTTCATTTATTTTTGATTTTTGTTTATTTAATAATTTCAAGGATTTTGATTTATCGGTTGTTACTATTTTAGATACATTATCTGCATTTGGTTTATTTGAACTCGTTTCAATTGCATTATTATTGACGGAATTTTTATTTTTGATGACATCACTGTATGATGGAATTTTATCAGTTTGTTTAACAGATGCAGCTTCCGTATTAGAATAAGTAGATGATAGTAATCTATTAAGTAATCCTACTTGGGCTTTTAGTGATTCGATAGTATCTTTTTGATTACTAATAATTAGATCTTTGTGAGCTAATATAGATTTTAAGTAATTAATTTCAGTTGAACTTACTTCACTACTGTGGACATTCGTAGCGTCAATACTAACGCGAAGTTCACTTAAGTCAGCCTGCCCAACTTCGCCACTTGTACAGCATAACACTTGATTATCATCAATAATTTTAACATTTTTTATATATTTAACACATCCGGGATGTAGAACACAACCACAATTTTTACATTTAGGACCCGATTTAGGCATAATTTTGCAGTACCGACACGGTTTATCGGGAAGCAAATTTAATACATTTTCACTTTCCGCCATGATTATTTCCATGTTGGCGTCGAGAAATATAAAAGTAATTTTTAATTAAACTAATATACAGGGTAATGCATTATTTAAATTTATGCACGTAACAAACTTACAAACTTTGAAAAACTTACAATGTTTGACGTTTCGACATTCATGTCGCTGTCTTCTTCAGAAAAAACTGAAACTGAAGATATAGGATCCTGACAAGCCTTTATATTACGCCGTTTCGGTCAATGGTTCGTGACGGTTCCGATTTATCAGTTTTTCGGAACATGTTTTTCTATATTGGCGCTAGATCGATTCCATTATCCCTATTAAAATTGTCGTACTTTTGGATTTCAATGGCTTCCTTGTATAGTCTAGGCCAGAAGTTTTGGGATTTAGCCAACATTGTTGCCTCTTCAAATTTTATAGTGTGACCGGTGTCTAAATAGTATTCCGCAACAGCAGATCTTGCGTTATGTCTCTTTGTATCCGCCTTATGTTCTTTTAATCTGGTAGCTATGTTGCGTCCCGTTTGTCCTATGTAAGCCAACCTACACGAACAAGGGATGTGGTAGACCCCTGGTTCCTCGAGTGGTGCTTTTTTTTCTTTTGATTTTGAGAAGTTAGCGGAAATTTTATTTGTTGCAGTGAAGATCACTTTGATATTTTTCTCTCTAAGTATCCTGGCTATTTTATCCGTGCAGCCTTTTATGTAAGGATGGAAAGAAGTTGCCACGGGTTCTTCCTTCTTTGGTTTTTCCTTACTGTGTTTGTTAATTGCTCGATATATGTCTGCTTTTCTGAAACCGTTTTTTATTAAGGCGTTTGTTAGGTGACCTAGCTCGGTCGTTAACGTGTTCGGTTCACTGATCGCCTTGGTCCTGTGTACTAAAGTTTTTAGAACTGCAAACCTCTGAGCTGGATGATGATGTGATTTGGCGTTGACGTATCTGTCAGTATGTGTCGGTTTTCTCGATACCTGATGTCCCAATTTGTTGTCCATATTTCGAGTGTACAGTACGTCCAAGAACGGAATGCTTGTGTTTGTTTCCTTTTCCATGGTGAATTTGATGTTGAAATCTAACTGGTTGATGTGATCCAAAAAGTTGTGTAGTGTTTCTGTTCCATGAGAACAAATTACAAATGTATCGTCCACATAACGTAGCCAGCATTTTGGTTTGAGGGCAGCGGTTTCTAATGCTCTTTTTTCAAAATCCTCCATAAATATATTGGCGATGACTGGAGAAAGTGGTGATCTCATGGCTGCCCCTTCAATTTCTTCGTATACAATATTGTTAAATGAGAAGTACGTGGACTTTAAGCATAGCTCAATTAGTCCGTTAAGCTCCTCATCCAAATCTGCTTTTCGTAATTTGGTCTTGATGTTCTCCAGTGCTGTTTGTAGTGGCACTTTTGTGAAGAGAGATGTCACATCAAAACTGACTAAAATGTTTTCTGGTTCCAATTTAATTTCTTTAATTCTAGAGACAAAGTGCTGGGAATTCTTTACGTGATGGATGCTTTTTCCCGTAAGAGTTTGTAAAATGGTACATAAGTATCTAGCCAGAGGATGAGTGGCTGAACCTGTAGCACTCATTATTGGGCGAAGCGGTACCTCTGGTTTGTGAATTTTTGGAAGGCCGTAAAGGTGCGGCATCCTGGTGTCTGTAGAAATTAGTCGTCTCTTTTGTAGACATATATCGAGCAATTATCAAACACAGTAAGAAAAAACCAAAAAAGGAGGAACTTGTGGTAACTTCCTTCCTTTTTTACATAAAAGGCTGCACGCATAAAATAGCCAGGATACTATAATAATATCAAAGTGATCTTCACTGCAACAAATAAAATATCCGCCAATTTCTCAAAATCAAAAGTTCGTGTGGGCTGGCTTACATAGGACAAACGGGACGCAACATAGCTACCAGATTAAAAGAACATAAGGCGGATACAAAGAAACATAACACAAGATCTGCTCTTGCGGAACACTTTTTAGACATCGGTCACACGATAAAATTTGAAGAGGCAGCAATGTTGGCTAAATCCCAAAACTTCTGGCCTAGACTATACAAGGAAGCCATTGAAATCCAAAAGTACGACAATTTTAATAGGGATAATAGAATCAATCTAGCGCCAATATGGAAAACATGTTCCGGAAAACTAATGAATCGAAACCGTCACGTACCATTGACCCGAACGGCGTAATATAAAGGCTTGTCAGGATCCTATATCTTCAGTTTCAGTTTTTTTTTTAAGAAAACAGCGACATGACTGCCGAAACGTCAAACATTGTAAATTTTTCAAAGTTTGTAAGTTTTCTAAGTTTTATCAATTTTGTAAAAAGTGTAAATATGAAACGCGGTTCAAAACCCGAAAATAATTATTTGTTAAAAAATCATGGCCACGAAAGCCTCAAAAATAAAAAAACAGTTTTTTTTTGTTTTTTATTCACAATCAGTTTTTATTTTGCTAATGTTTACTTTTATTTTTGTTTTTTTTCAGTGCAAGCATTTACTTTTGCACTTTATTTTTTTTTGTTCTTTGTTTTTGGTGTTTGATAAAAATATTACGTCGTCTGCGTATAAGAGGTTTCTTAGTTTAATTGCTTTTAGTATTTTAGTACTGTTCCTAACTGATTGTACGTTTCTAAAAAGCGAAGAGTTTAAGCTGCCGCTTTGTTTTGCTCCCGGCATTTATAAGAACTGCAAGTTTGCATTTGCCGACTTAAATAGCCATCACCGGCTTTGAAGATAAACAATTAATAAAGTTACTTATTCGATTCAAGCTATGAACGTAAACAGTAATAATCAAATTCAATATAATACTACATGCAAAAAACGTTAATAACACAAGGGTTTGAGTAAAAGCAACATAATTGCTGGGAAATCAATGACGGTCGTGGGTTAAAGTAAAAATCCGTGACTTATGGGAAAACGGAAAAAAGAAAAGGTCAAAGTTCAAAATCAAAACAGGTACCGGAAAGGTTAATAGTTAATTAAAAAAACTAAACTTAAAGGTATTTGTCTGCAAAATTAATTAAATGAAATAATGTAACTCATTAAATATTCAAATTTTTTCGATACATTAATTCGTAATTTTCATTATTGTTTTAAAGCTGGTTTGATGTATTTTATTGTAAATCACAAAAGTTTTTTGCAACTAGCAAAACAGCTAGTATACTTATGGTAATTGTTACTTATAAATATTTTGTTCTATTTATAGTAGTCAAATGACGTGTCTGTGGTTAGCCGCATGGTAACCAAAATTGCTGTTAAAATTAAAACTGGTTGTAAAATAGAAATGCACTTTTACCTCAACGATTCTTTTACATGTAACTATCAAAATCTTAATTGATTTACGCCATTAATAATGCGGATGCGGATTTTAATTTTTACTGGACATTTTGCTATTACGTGCTATTCTCTTAACGTTAACAGAAGTAAAATAACTAGCAAATCCAAAATTGTAGGCAAAGTTTGCAACTTAGCAAAATTTATGCAGCGCAAAAAACCACAAGAAAGTTTTTTAACATAACCCTTTCACTATGTTTCTCATTTAAATGCAAGTTGAGACTGGTTTTCGACCACCCCAAAACGATGTTGGGATGGAACCACAAAAAACATTTCATCTAAGGCATTTAGGACATGATCTGGGAGTTTGGCTAAAACAAGTGCTTTACACAACTTGACTGTCTATGTCAACTGAACGCATATATGTATATGTAAGCACCAAAATCACAAATTAAAGCGTCGCAAAATCGCATGTTCCAAAGGAGCAGTAATTGAAGAACCGACATAAGGCAAAGTATTATGCCTAGTTCTACATGTTCTCTACGTAAACCTAGAAACGCATTGAGGTAACGTGACAACGAGCAAGGCAGTTGAAACATATCTTTAATTCTTTTGGTTTGGAAGAATGATCCTAGGTTGTCATGTTTAGAAAATGACCACATTTGGATAGATAGTGGTCTTCCTTGCAAAGTAACCATACGGAAGTGTTTTGAATGGAATTTATATTTTTGTGGCACCACCTTAATTAGTTTGGTTTTTAGACTATTTAGACGATTGGTATGATTTGTGAGAAATGACTTGAATTCATCTATGGTTGCCAGATCGGAGCTGAATTTGTTGCGTATAGTTTCCTATTGCCGCAAAGTAGTTGTATCTAATTTTTCCGATGTAACATTTATGATACACGTTTTGAATAACTACTTACTTTTCACAGACTGGAAGCGCGTTTCTTTGCCAATGGCTCTAATCACTTGAGAGCAATTGCTACCTGAAAAATGTAACGATTTGATTACTTTAGCAGCGGTACCAATAAGACAGCCTTTGAAATAATGCAACCGTTGGATATTGGTAAGATCCGAGTTATCATGAATTAAACTGGAAAATATGTTTTTGAATTTGATCTAGGATTCTAGGTCACTTGACGATCTGGGAACATTTATTTTGGGCAATTGGAAAGCTGGTGACCTTTGCGATGTACCAGATTTGCATGAATGTAGGCTACCATTGGAAGAATTGTGTCCTGTATTTGGCAATTAATTTTCTAATTTATTTGTGGAAAAAAAGAAATATTTAGTATTGAAAAGTTTTGATCTGCGGATGAGAAGTCATCTATTTCCCTAATAATTTTAGCGTGAACTAATATTCTGATAAGTAGGCTAAAGCGATTTTTGATTGTTGTATTGGTTTGGATCAAACTTAGGTCAAAAAGCGACACAATTGGTCAATACCCCAATCGATAGGCACAAATGTAGCGTAAGTGCTTGTCGAATCGTGTATTTAATTTGATGAAGCAAGGTACTGAATTGTGGACTGTATTTTTTCTTCTGTTTTCTTTACTTGTTGCTCAAAGAAAGTATACAAAAAATGTCAAACAATCAGTTTTTAATTTTAACTTTGTCAATATATTTACAATTTTATTGTTTTTGTTAGTTTATTTAAAATACAATATATTTTTTTGTTGATTTTTAAATAATTTTATTTGTAACAAACGTAACGGAGTTTGCCAAACTGCACTTATAAAACAAAAAAAAATTATTAAACTGCTCCAAAAATACTTTCATTTTGGCTCATATACTGATAGATAACAGCACTAAATTACAAACTAAATAAAAAGAAAAGAAAAAATATTTAATCGTTTTATTGTTTAATATACGTTTAGTTTGATCTATATAAAAAGTATTACAATTCCCGTAAAATAAAGTGCATACATAAGCGTTTAAATTTTTGTTAGCTTTCGCATTAGTACGTAAAAAAGTAATCTTGTAGAAATTTAATGATGTACTTTTGTGGTTACATCAATAAAACGTGAATTAGAATAAATTTTTATGTTGTGTAGGTTGTAACCATGATGGCAGGATAAAAGTAGGTAGCGTTACCGCAAACGCGGTTACATCCAAACCTTCATTAATTCAATTGCAAACTACTTTTTCACATTATTTATTAGTAGCTACATAGTAATTGCCGCGATAATCATTTTTGCTAAAACAGATTTTGCATTGTTTTATACGTTAAATTTATCATTATAATTATTATTTTAATACTATCTATTGCTATAATATACATCTAGTTTTAAAAATTAGTGTTTGGATAACATTAATAATTTTATAAAAAAAGCTACGTTTAAATTTAAATTACATAATTGTTTTTTTTGGGTAGAGCATTATTTGTTGTATACGAAAAGTTGACTCAAATCTTTTTAATTAGAATGTCGGCTCTTTTAAGAAGTTGTGTAACTTTCCCAGGAAGTAGTCTTACTTTTTTTCTTGCAGTTTCCGTGAAGAAAAATTGCAGGAAGATACATACACTTTATTACCTTTTTAAAGTATGAATATAAACGATGTAACTTTTTTTATTTTTTTAAATTTAATTTTGTTGAATTATGCATTGTTAACAGTTTAATTCGTTTAATAAATTAGTCATACACCAACAAAAAGCAATTTAAATAAATTTTATTACTAGTTATAGATAGCTATAAACGCGGAGAACGTTGTAAATTAATTTTACACCCGCGCAATTCAAAATAGTTACTACTAATACATTGATTCTAAATGTATAACAAAAAGTATGCTTTGTAAATAATTAAAACTAATATTTTTCTAACTGGCCACACTTTATTATTCCACAAAAATTTGTTTAAAAAAAAATTAAATATTATTTAATATTTGTGGAGTTTACAAAGTATCGTGCAATTGTGATAAAGCATACATTGGAGAATCTGGTTATATATTTTTAGATCTTTGAGCAAATGCTGCAACTGAAAAGGTAGGAACGTCTAAAATTAAGTTTTATTGTTTTAAAAATTTTGATTTAGTCAAATTAAAAAAAATGCAAAATTACACTAACAAAAAAATAATTTTTTCAAGACAAAACTTTTAAAAAAAATTATAAGCGAATGTCTTTTATGATTTATACAAAATAAAGTGAAATAAACACCTTAATTTAGCAGATAACTGAAAGGAACAGATCGTATTGTTTCTAAAAGTCTTGACAAGTAATTACAAACTGAAACGAAATGAAACCTGTCAAGAATAATACATAGTCTTAACGTTTAAGATGGATGTAAATACAATTTCTAATATTTAATTAATTTTTTTATGTTTCATTACCGGTTTAAATACTTTCTATTGTACAATTTTTTTCGTGAGTAGAGTATTTTGAGATGAAGATATACTTGATTTAACGAGTTTAAAGTAAACTGCCAGTTAATAGAGTAATTTGATTTTGTTTGATGTAAAGAAGCATCTCTTTATTATACTACAAAAGTTGTTTACTTTGGCGCTTATATTATTAGCAGTTGCCGTGTAACACTTTATTGCGTTTGTATCGATTAAGTTTGCTTTGCTTTTTATGATCACGACTTTGTCCAAATATAAAATAATCTTGAATACAATATAGATTTTTATAGAACAGATAATGTGTACGTCGGTTTATTGTAGCTGTTAAGTGTTATGTAGCTGTCACTTTATTGTTTCAAATGTTTTTATTTTGTAGAGTTAACTGCAAAAGTTTTGTAAAGCAATTTACAGTTGTTTCTTTGATTATCAATTTTTGTTGTCAGATTTTTAAATACCATTTTATTTTGTTTGTTACGAAACAAGTTACTCTATTGATTTCTGTTATTCTAAAGCCTTCTATATGATCTTATTAAATTTTTTTCATAACGTCAAAAGTTTTGTTTAAAGTGATAAATGTTATTGATTATGTCTAAGAATATTTGCTGTTGTAGATTTTAAGAAATGATTTTTGAGTGTATAACTACATTAATTCTGAAAAGAATTAAACATAATTAAATACCAAACACCTAAAAATTGTAATTATCTTGCATGTGTTGTAAATAAACAAAGTATTGCACCAGACATTACTTACAAGTAACAGTTTACTCGGCGAGTGTGTATGAGTTAATAAATAATAAATAAACGCCAGTCTAATAAAAGTCAAGTAATTATTCCTGTTCGGATCGTACAGGAAGTAAATGAACACTCAGTAAAGGCAAAAAAATATAAAAAATTTGTAACGTGCACATTTTTTTGATTGAATATTACTGGTTTTAATTAACATTTTTTAATTTATTGTTTATGCAAATCATTTTGCGCAACTCAATTACGCAATACACATAGTATGTTTGTAGCCACCTTTAAGCTGTCGTTCCTTGCAAGAGGACGTTTTCATCCACATATACAAATTTGAAATTCGTCGTGTTTTGAAGGTGATTGAGTGAGGACGTGTTTGATAGTTTAATAGTAGTACGGAGTTTGGTGTAATTTAAGGTGATTTACAGCAATTAATTTACGCGTGCGTGTTGAGGAATGTGAAGGTGGCTCAGATAACGTATGCGAAGGCGAGCGGATATCGCGGACTAGATTAAAGGTCAAGCGCGCGCTTGTGATAACAGGGAAATACAAACTTTTATTTATATACTTTTTCGAATATTTGTGGTGGGCGTTAATTAAATACAATTAGAAGAATCATAGTAACAATAAATTTAAAAATACTAATAAAAAAAATAAAATAAATAACTAAAAATAAATAAATAATAAATAATAAGTAATAACAAAAGGGGGAAAGGGATGAATAAAAGAGAGAGAGAGGAAGAGGAAAGACAAAGGCAACAAATATTTGAAAGAGGAAAGAAAACAATAAGATCACCAGACGTTAATAAGATATCGGAGGAGAACGAAGGAAAAAACTCAAGAACAGAAGGAGGGAGGAAAGAAATGGAGGAGTTAAAAGAATTAATGAGAGAAATAATGAAACAGATGGAAGAAAATATGCAAGGAATAAGACAAGAAATCAAAGAAATGAAAAAAAAGAAATGGGAGAAAGAGAAAAGAAGTGGGAGAAAGAAAAGAGAAACTGGTGGAAAGAATAGAAAACTGGAGAAAAAGTGGAAGACGAGGAAAGATGGAAAAGAAAAATAATATCGTGATAAAGGGGTGGAGAAGTGAAAAACCACAAAAAAGATTTAGCAGTGATGCTGGAAGAAAATTAAATGTAAAAGTAGAGGTGAAAAAAGTGACAGTAATAAACAAAGAGAAGAAAAATGAGATGGTGGTGGCGGAAATCGGAGGATGGGAGGAAAAACAGAAGGTAATGGAGGAGAAGAAGAAATTAAAGAGTACAAGAATATATATAAGTCACGATTTAACATGGGAGGAAAGAAGAGTACAAAGAGAAATAATAAACATAGCGATGGAAAGAAGAGCGGAAGGAAAAAGAGTATGGGTAGGGTACAGAAAAATGGAGATAGACGGAGACAGATACATATGGAACGACAAGGATAGGGATTGTGCAGAGAAAGAGAAGAGAAAGTGGGAACCAAAAGGCAAAAACTAAAGGGCAAAGGAGGGTGGTAAAGAGGGAAAGTTGACGAAACGGCAAAGAAAAGGAATAATGAGAGATGGAAATGGAAAAGAAAAAGAAAGGAGAAAAAAAGAAAGTAAGGAAGAAGCACGGGGGGAGGTGAGTGAGCTGAGAGTATTGTTTTGGAACGTAGCAGGAATAAAAAACAAGGAACATGATTTCTGGAAGTACATCAAGGAACAGGATGTAGTAGGATGGGAGTGGTGGGAAAAAGAGTTGCCAGAGGAATTTGAGTGGGTGGTGCAACATGCAGAAAGAGAAAAGAAAAAAGGGAGAGCAACGGGGGGTATAATAACGGGAATAAGAAAAAAATGGTTGAACCAGGAAAAGAAAGAGAAAGTGCAACAGAGAAGAGGAGTGGTAGAAAGGAACATGGAGTGGGGAAAAAAATAAAAGTGGTGACGGTTTATAGCAGTAGAATGAAAGAGACAAGGAAAAACTTAGAAGAGAGGATAGATGAGAGGGAAGAGGGATTGATAATAGTAGGAGGGGACTTCAACGCAAGAATAGGGGAAGAGGGGGGAATACAAGAAAGGAAAGGGACGGGAAAGAGACAAACAAAGGACAAGGTGATAAATAAAGAGGGAGGGGAACTGCTGGAATTGTGCAACGAAAAAGAGTGGGAAATAATGAACGGGAACAGAGAACGTGATGGAAAGGGGGAATTTACGTACATAGGAGGAAGGGGAGAATCAATAATAGATTTTGTAATGACAAATGAAGAGGCCGCAGAAAAGGTAAAGACATTTAAGGTGGGAGAAAGAGTAGAGTCAGACCATCAACCACTGGAATTGACAATGGAAGGAAGAGAAAGAGAAGAGAGAGGAAGAGGAGAAGTACATAACTAAAAAGTGGACAGAAGAGAGTATAAAAAGATATAAAGAGAGAATAGAGAAAACGGTATGGATAGGGAAGGAAGTACAAGAAAGTGTAGAGGAAATGAGAGAGATGGTGGAGAAAGCAACAAAGAGAGTCAGATTTAGAAAATGGAAGGGGGAGAAAACTGGATGGAAGAAATGGTGGGATAAGGAATGCAAGGAAGCAAAGAAAAAGGCAAGAAGAGCATTAAGGCAATGGAAAAAGGGAAGAAAGAAAAGAAGAATACAAAGAAGCAGTAAAATATACAAAAAAACATGCGATAGAAAGAAGAAGGAAAACAAAAAGAAACAAGAGGAGCATATTGAAGGAATAAAAACGGAAGAAGATGTATGGAAGTACCTATAGAAGCAGAGGAAAAAAACAGGACGACAAAGGGAATAAAAATTAAAGAATGGGAGATATATTTTCGGAACCTGTTGGGAGGGGAAGAACAAAAGCAGGTAAAAGAAAAAAGAAAAGACGCGGTAGTAAGACAAGAAGAAGGAGATAGGGATAGAATAAGGGATGAAGAAGTAATAGAAGCGATAAAGAATATAAAAAAAGGAAAGGCGACAGGAGAAGATGGGATACAAGGAGAAGAGTGGATATACGGGGGAGAAAATGTAGCAAAAAGGATGACGGAAATAATAAACAAAATATGGAAAGGGGAAGGTTTCCCAGAGAAATGGAGAGAGGGATTAATATGCCCAATACATAAAAAAGGTGAAAAAAAAGAAAGTCGAGAATTATGTAGGGGTAACATTACTGAGCTCGGCATACAAATTGTACGCGACAATACTGCAAGAAAGACTACAGAAGGAAATAGAGGAAAGAAGTTTGGTACCAGACGGACAAGCGGGATTCAGAAAAGGAAGAAGGGCGATAGACAACATATATATATAATGAAACACTTAGTAAATAAAGAACTAGAAAAAAAGAGGGAAAATGGTAGCACTATTCGTAGACCTAAAAGCTGCTTTTGACAAAGTGAATAGGGAAAAGCTGTGGGAATATATGAAAAGAAAAAAAATCAATGAAAGATTAATACAAAGAATAGAGGAAATATACGAAGAAACGAGAAGCAGGGTTAAAGTGAATGGGGAAGAGAGTGAGAAATTCATAACAAAGAGAGGGTTGAGGCAGGGATGTCCACTGAGCCCAAGCCTGTTCTCGGTATATACGGGGGATCTGGAAGAGACAATGAGAGGACAACATACAGGAGGGATAGTGGTAGGGAAAGCTAAGGTATGGTCGTTGGCGTATGCGGATGACATAGTGCTGGTGGCTAAGGAGGAAAAGGAAATGAAACAGATGATGAAAACGCTAGAAAAATATATGAAAAAAAAAAGATTGGAAGTAAACACGGAGAAAACAAAGATTATGATATTTAGAAAAGGAGGGGGAAAAGAAAAGAGAGGAGGGAGATGGAGGATGAGAAAGTGCAACAAGTGAAGGAATTTACATACCTGGGCTACACGATGAAACAGGATAATAAAGAGGAGAACACATAAAGGAAAGGGTGAAGAAAGGAAACAGGCTAATAGGACAAGTATGGGGTGTGGGGGAAAGAATTTTCAAGATGGATATAAAAAAAGAAAATTGCTGTTCTGAAAATTAATAAAGGGGTGGTAATGTATGGAGTGGAAATATGGGGCTGGAAGGAGTGGAGGGAGGTAGAGGAGCTACAGGAAAATACTGGAGATGGGTGTTAGGATTGGACAGGGGTACACCTGGGGTATATTGTGAGAGGAGGTTCAGATAGAAAAAATAAGGATTGAGACAGGAAAAAGAGCAATAAAATACAAGGAAGAAATGAGGGAAAGAACAGATTGCAAAATTCTGCAAGAATGTTGGAAAGAGATAAAGAGAGGGAAAGTGAAGTACGGGCAGGAGGGCAGTGAAGAGTATTACAAAAGAAACGGGTACGCGAGTGAAGAAGTGGAGAGATTAAGAGAAGAGGGGGTAGGGACTAGAGAAGAAATAATAAGGAGAGATAGAGACATAGGAAAACCAGAAAGATGGACAAAGATAAAAGAGAGCAGATATAATAGGAATTATAAAGATATCAACGGTGAAGGGGTGCCGGAATATTTAAAAGGCAGTGAGATTAAAAGCAACAAAAGGAAAAATATGGTGGCAAGGTTCAGATGTGGCAACGAGGAGTTAGGGAACAAATATTGGAAGGAAGAACCAGAAAAGTTGTGCAGGCTATGTGGAGAAGAAACGGAAGATCTTAACCACATGAGAAAGAGATGCAAGGAACTAAGAGAAGAGGTGATGAAAACAATGGATATCTTAGATGAAAACGGAAAAGGAGCGGAATGGATGGAGGAAGTATGGAGCAGGAGGAAAAAGTTAAGGGGGGAGAAGGGATAAGAAAATGTATTATATATGTATAGACAACACGACCAAATTTGTAAGCCAAATGGCAATGAATAAAGTTAAACTTATATATACAAATTTGAAATTTGTTGTTACGTTGAGAACGTGCTTTTGTTGTGGTCCATATGTGCGTAACCGTAGAATTTGCGTTTTAGCTTTTTCTTTTTACTACCGCGTTTCTGATTTATACGATGCTTATTTTTGTACGTATAATTTCGTTTTTGGATACAAAAGTTTTGGGAACGTAAAATGACGTTTTTTTAATTGATTTTTAAAGTGCAATATTTTATTACGATTTATGTGCTTTAGATGTTCGGTGATAATAAATGAATCCTTAATAGAAACTTTAGTAAAAAGTTAAGTGACATCAAAACTTACAAGAAGATCTTGAGGTTCAAGTTTTGTAGTTTCTAATCGTTGAATAAAATGTTGAGAGTTGATGTGAAAAGTGGTTTTATGTATTTTGTTCAGTAACTTGTAGTGTTTGCTGAATTTGGTGCCAAGTTGCTTTCCTTTATTCTAGATGTGTGACTTCCATGTCAGTTCCTTATCAAGGTGCATTTTGAAATATTTAACTTCTGTTACTTGAGGTAACAGATTGTTGTTAATGAAATCTTTTGTTGAGTTGCTTCTACACTTTGTAAACATAACGTCATAACATTTAGACTTGTTTATTCTAATTTTCTTTTTTTGGTGAAAGCAATGATTTAATTTAAACGATTTTGTAGCGTTCTTGCGGCTATTACAAGTTTTTTGTGTTTTACCAGGATTGCTTTGTCATCCGCAAAAATAACTTTAAGGAACTGATCATTGATAGACATGTTAACTGTAAAAAGGATATGCAAAAGTAGCCCGAGGACGTTTACCTGTGGTAGCCTTAATCTGATTGGATGTGAATCAGTGAGCGTTTGATCGTATTATCTGGAAGTATCGTTCTTCTAAGTACGACTAAATTGTAATATAATGTGAGTGTTGTAGCGATCTCTTCAATTTATACAACAGGCTATTGTGCCACACTGTATCGAAAGCTTGACTGTCTTCAAAGAAAGAAGATCTACCCGATAGACTTGCTGTACGGCTGAGTCCCATTTCTAAATCCAAAGTGATGCACCGGAATCAGATTAAATTTTTTGATAATTGGGATAAGTCTTTTGGCTAGTAATTTTTTTAATAGTTAATTAAGTATGAATAATAAAACAAATGGGCTATAAGAAGCAGATTCGTTGAGTGGTTTTTCCGGTTTTAATATAAAAAACATTTGAACCACCTTCCATAGTAACGGAAAGTACTCCAAACGCAAGACTGAATTGAATAAGATCGTAATCATAACAAAGCCTTTGTGATCAAGTTTTTAAATTATTTTTTCTGTTATTTGATCAAAGTCAGAAGTGTCTTTTGGATTTAGATCATTTTTATCTATATCTTGAACTTCCTTAACTGAGAAGAGCTTTGGTAGTAAACCCAATTAATATATGTGGAGATAATTCTTTATTTCTGGCGTTAAAGGAGAAGGTGTAATAAAAAATATACTCCGAATAAAAAACGTATAATAAAAAATGTAAAATACAGTTAATAAAAGCAAAATAATAATTTAACCACGGCAGCAATCGAAAGCACAGACCTCTGGGTGTGAGCTGAATGCAAGTAAATACACAGACGTGAACTCCTTTAATTTATTAACTATAACATAATACACTATTTACATTAAAGAAAAATGAACAATATTTGAATTAAACAATATTTGAATTAAACATATTTGGAATAAAATATTAGGGCGCCAACCACCTTTAAATTGGTGATGAATAAAAAACGTAAAATCTTACATCTAATTATTAATTGATATTAAATGCAAAAAATAGTAAACGGTTAATTTGTTATCGAGTATGATTTCCGAAAAGTTTTAATAACTGAATTTAATTGCTTGAATTCAAAATGTAACTATTAGTATTAATTCCAGTTGACTCACCACATGATATGACGTTATCGTATATCTTCTATTTTTAGCACATACTTGGTTGAAGTGATAAAATTCTTCAACAACAGCAGGAATGTATAATAAACTCCAATAATGGAAAATCCATTAATAAAACCAAAATAAAAGATCCAGCAAAAAAAGACCCAGTAAAAAACCCTAAATATAAATAATTAGAATGGTTTTTTAAATGACATGATGTACTCACGCTACATTGAAATGCAACGGCCTTGAAACAATTTCCTTTGTCTAAATATATTGCGTAACATTTTGAAATCACTAAAAATGTTGAATTCAATAGAAAAATTATATCAAAATAAAGGTAAACTCACCAATAATTAGATGGAATGAATAAAAATTAAATTGTATGCGTTTTTACGCCATAATCAATAAAATTTGTCTTCCTTTCATCACTCACGTGAACTACGCAAGATTGCTCAAACGGAAGTGCAAGCTTAAGCTAATACTCAAGTCGAGTTGAAACAACGCGACGTTGCCAAACTGAATAAATTTACGTGCAATATTAGTTGCGGAAAATAAACGAATGTAAAATTGAATTTTAATTGTAATGAACTCTAACGGGACGTTACAAAGGTAAATGTTGAAAAACGGTACTAAAATACTAAGTAAAAATATTTGCTTTATCCGAGTCAGTGCGAGCCTAACGTTTATCTTCTTTGCGTATTGGAGGAATTTGTTAATGCTAGTATTTAATTTTTTTTTGTTGCTCTCTACAAAGAGTAGTTTGTACAAAGATGGGGCTTAAATTTTTAAGATTTTTTATGACTATTGGACAGCATTTCTTTTTTCTTATGATTCGGATATTTGGTGTCTAGCCGACTTTTGTATTTCTTGGATAATTTAGTCTAGAGTACATTTATTCGACACTTAAATAGTTGTTTTAAACTTGGTTAATGTCTTTGATTGTAAAATGCAAAATGCGTATTCACTCAAAGCACTATTGAAGCAACGGTACGTAAAATAGCGCTTTTTTGTAATTAATAGCAAATTTAACGGTATAAGTATAACTTCAAATACCTGATAGAATCTCGGAGTGTGTTCTAGTTGACCGCATTCCGTAAGTATAGTAGCAAAACTCTGAATTGGTGATGTAATTGGACGAGACCCGGTACCGAAGACGAATGACGGATAGGAAGATCTAACTTTTTTCATCCATAACTCTACAGGAAAATAGTTGTGTTTGATAAAGGATAAAATTTGTTAACCAAAACGAAATTGAAGCATTAAACTTCCCACTTATCTATTTTACAAACGCATTTTAAACCCGCAACCAGCTACTTTAATTTGGTGAAACCGCGGCACTACCACATCTTATTGTATTCCAAGAGATAATTTATATCCAACTGAATTATTAATTAAAAAAATTTTTACTTTTATAAACGATACACAATGTGTCAATAGATATTTTATATAACTCTCCTATAGTAAACATGCAACCAACAAACTTGAAAAATTAGAACGACACGTAACTTCATGCAATCGTAAGCAAAGATTACATTAAATAAACAAAACTCTTAATAGTGTTAACACAAATAACTGCTTAAACATATCAAATTACTCGTATCTTAAAGAAAACAAATAAGAATTGCCGGAGCTATAAATCATAATGTATTCTGCATTTATTAATACAAAGAAATTGGCGAAAACACAGCACCCGGATATTTATGCAACGTCACACCATTAATTGAACACAAAATTAAAAAAAAATTAAATCAACAAAAATGTTTTGCAATACGTCAAACTAACAGTTTGAGTTTTAAAATTTGACTAAAAACAAACGTCAAATTGGGCCATTCCAGATACGAGAATTTGTCTATCTAGTAAGTTGAGAATTTTATTAACATCTGTGGCTCAGCATGTCGGTTCATATGTTGATAAATGATTTAGTTGCAGTTTTTGAACAACTACTTACAGTACTTTTTCTCGTCCCGGTGGAGATAACCGGGAAGCCCAAAGAGTATTATAGTCTCCGCCAGCTAAGAACCTATTACCTAGAGAGCGAAAATATTTGGTAAAACTTTCTTTGTTAGTGGGGTTATTTGGCGGGCAGTACGCTGCTGAAATTGTAAGAAAACCATGCCAGTCTTCTATTCAAACAATAGTTGTTTGTAGAAAATCCTCTTTGAATTTTGATAGTCGCAATGTTTAATGTTTGATGAGTATGGCCGTACCTTCCATAACATGACTTTCTGCTTTTAGGTGTTCTGTGAAATATATGTTGTAATTTTGTATTTTGAAGTAACTCGAGCTTGTGCAATGAAATTAGATATTATATTAGAATAACAACTGAAGCCAGCAGATAAAAGACACTGTTCCAATACCGCCCTTAACCTCTGTCTTGATATCACACGCGAATTACACTACGTTTTTACTCTTGGTATACAAAACTTAACTTAAATAGTAATTAGAAGATGAACAAGTAGCATTCCGGACAGGTTGTCAAACAGCAGACATTATTCATGTGCTAAGAAATATAATTAAAATAAGAAAAAAAAGGAGAAGATATTTTCGTCACATTCATAGATCTACCAACTGCTTTTGATTCAATACATAAAGAAAATGGAAATGCTTAGAACAACTGCAGGTACCAGAAAAAGGAATTAAAGTCATAAAAAACATATACCAGAACGTGAATGGATTGGTTAAGATAAATGGCGAAGAGTCAGGGAAACTTAATATAGTCCTAGGAATAAACACGGTTTGAGCTTTTTTCTTTTCATAGCAGTTATGGACAGATTAATTAGGCTAAGACTAAGGACTATACTAACATTAGAATGTCTTCCGGGTTTGGACCGTGTCATAGTTGCAACCGAAGCTGCCAACGTTTCGCCCACTTTCGTAAGGGGCTTCATCAGGGCGTGAGATAAATCGCAAAACTCAAACAAGCAATCGAAATCTAACTAAGAACTTCTCAAAAGTTAGGTTATCCACTTGTAAAACAAGCCATAACCTAAACTATGAAAAGGTAAGAAAGAAAACGATAACCTGAAAAAGCAAACGAAAATCTAACAAAGAACCACTACCGAGTTAGGTAATCAACTTGTGAACCAAGCCAGATTCTAAACTCCGTAGAAGTGACTAAGAAGAAATAGTCTCCGTATTTAAAGGAAAAAGATCGTCACGGATGATTAAGCTCGACCCTGATTGGGTTACGGTTGCTAGGGAGCGTGTTTTTGATAAATGACTAATAACCGGGAACCAAAGAGGGGATAGTTCGAAACCATGATCGCGATTGAAATTATTGGGGTGTTTGATGATTTCTATGCTTTCTCGAAATTTCCTGTTGAAAAAGAATGGGGATTTGGCAATCAACGAAACATTATCAAAATCTATCTTGTGACCTGTAGTAAAATGATGTTCAGCGACCGCAGACTTGGAAGTATACCTTTTCCTTATACAACGATCATGTTCTGAAATGCGAGTAATGATGGAACGACCGGTTTCACCAATGTAGACTAAACCACAAGAACAGGGAATTTGGTATACACCTTGAGATGAAAGTGTAGGAAATTTGTCTTTGGGAGAAGGAAGAATCTGAGAGATTTTGCCTGTCGAGTTGAATATGGGTTTAATACCATTTTTACGAAAGAGTTTCCTTATTTGATCTGTAACCTTGTGAATGTAGGGTAAAAAGGCCAATTTCGGGTTGCATTCGGGAGTAGAAATGTCCTTAGGTAATTGAGTACATGGATGTAAACGACGATTAATAACTCTATGAATATCTCGCTTTACATAACCATTGTTCACTAAGCTACTAGTAAGATGACGGAGTTCTTAGTCTAGATTCTTAGGTTGACAAATAGAAAAGGCACGATGGACCAAAGATTCAATAACAGAACGTTTCTGTGCAGGATGATGATGAGACGAAGTATGAAGGTATCTGTCCGTATGGGTGGGTTTGCGATAAACAGAATGGCCTAGAAGTCCGTCGGGCTTACGAGTCACAAGAACGTCAAGAAATGGAAGAGAACCATTACTTTCGATTTCCATAGTAAATTTGATATATAAGTGTTGATTGTTAAGATGATCAAGAAACTTCGACAATTCAAGATGACCATGAGACCAAACAATAAACGTGTCGTCAACATATCTAAACCACACTTTAGGTTTTAATATTGATGATTCCAAAGCAACCGTTTCAAAGGATTCCATAAAAATGTTAGCTACAACAGGTGATAGAGGAAAACCCATAGCAGCACCAGAAACTTGTTCGTAAAACTTATTATCAAATTGGAAGTAAGCAGAAGATAGACACTTTTCAATAAGAGGAACCAAACTCAAGTCCTTGCCATGTTGAGACAGAATCTGTTTGACACGGTCCAAACCCGGAAGACATTCTAATGTTAGTATAGATTCCGGCCGTGGAAGCCTTAGCTATTACAAGACTAAGGACTATCCAATATCAGACAGTGTTAGATCTAACCCCAATAAAATCGACTGCTTATTATATGCCGATGATATAAAACTAATATGGGACAGTTATAATAAGATAAAACATAGACAGACAAAATAAAAAAAACTAAGGATAAAGATAAACATAAATAAATGTAGAACAATAGTAATTAACAACAAAGCAAAGGACGAACACAGAGATATAGACATAAATGGAGAAAGATTTGAAAACGTTTTCTCTCTGCTTTAGCCGTTATCTATCGATTGGATATAGGTTTCCCTTATATTTGTTTATGTATTTCTATTTTGTGCAACCTGATACCAATTGAATACCGCAACCATCTTTATCTCAACGTACCAACGTTGTTGAGGTTTTCCAACGTTTCTCTGTGTTCCATATAGTCTCTATCGGGTAGTATAGCCGCTCCAGTTTTCTGTCTGTCTCTGGCTACGTGTGTTGCTTTTTTGTCTGTATTCTGTTCATTTGTATGAATTGTGTTTTTGTGTTGTTGCCGTTTTTTCTTGTAATTCTTCAAACATGCTTGTTAACTCATGTTTATCCTTTGCAAACAATGTAATATCGTCAGCAAACTTCAGGTTATGTAAGTGTTCTCTTTGTATGTTTGATCTTTTTTCTATTTCAGGTTTTTAAAAATGTCTTTGAGTACTAGAGCGAATAGTTTTGACGAGATTACGTTTTTTTGACAGATTTTTTTTTTGAGATTTATTCTATCCGTTGTCTCTATAGTTTTTTATCGTAATCGTGGATTTTTTATATGATTTCTATAATGTTTATATAGCATTGGTTCACATTAACATTCCGTAGAGACTTTATTATAGCTCAAGATTTTATGATATCGAATGCTTTTCTGAAATCTACAAAGCTAACCAAACTATTGCCTTATATTACGTAGATTTGTCTATTAACCGTCTTTCTATGTGAAGATGTTTCGTCGTACTGTATTTGCTTCGAAAACCAGACTGTTCTTTTGATTAGTAGATCTTAAGTTTTGTTCTATTCTATTTATAATTATTCTATTGAATACTTTATATATCTAGATAACAGACTGATTGGTTTATAGCTTTCAAGATCAGTCGGATATTCTTTTTTGTGTAACAATACAATTACAGCCCTCTCCTAATTCTTAGAAATGTATTAATTAAATAATATTATTAGTTCTTCTACGGTGTTTGTGTCACTTTCTTTAAGCATCTCAGGTAATATATTGTTGTCTCCTTCTCCTTTGCTGTTTGCATCTCTCCTCGGGTATTTTCTCTAAATTAACGTTTATTATAATTTTATTTTTACTATCGGTTTCCCCACTTTTTTCTTTTATTTCTGGGCTTGTTATTTTTGATTATTTTAATACTGATAGTAGCATTCTGTTATCTTTAATATTTGTTGTCTATCTTCAACTGTTTATACCAGCTCAGATATAATCTTTTCCATTTTCATCATTTTATTTGCAAAAGATGGTGTGTTCTGTGGCGAATCAAAAGTTTTGTTCTCTATTTCTTCTTGTTTTGGCCATTTCTGCAACACCTCAATTTATTTTTTAGCTCATATTCTAATTCATGTAATCTTTCTATGGTTTCTATGACCCTTGTGTTATAGGTTGCAATGTTCAATGAGCAGCATCTTTTCTAGGTGTTAAAGTTTTTTTGTTTAGATGTCGTTCTTTTGCTTCCCCAAGAATTCATGAAACTGATCGAGTTTCCATTGTGGAATTGTATGTTATTTCTACTCACATCGGCTGTATTCTTTCAGGTATGTTTTAAAATCTACTTTTTTGAAAAGTTTTGGCAATGTACACGCTACATTTGTTAGGCGTCTTGGCGAGTTATCTTTTAGTCGCTTAATCTAGATCAACAGCTGTTTGCAACCGCCCACTTATTTGTTTTCATCGGTACTATCTGGGAAATGTTTCACTATCAGCCACCTGAGAAGGTGCCCGATGGGGACCAGCAATCCTTCACAAAAAAGTAACAACTTATAATTACCTGGAAAGTATAATATACTATGCATTAAATAAAACAATATTTGAAAAGCAAGAGATAGACAGGAAAACAAACCAGTGCTAACTTACTTGAACGAAACATAAGCGTTACAAGATAAACAATAATAAACTGAATTAGACCGAATACAGAATGAAGAATAAGACAAATGGCACAACAAAAAGTAATCACAGCCAAGATAGAGAAAAAGCAAGTGAAATGGTATAGCCGTGTACTAAGGATGAATAATATTAGATTAGTAAAAAATAAATTAGAGATGGAAAGAATAGGAAAACGAAAAGTTTGAAGAACGAGGAAAGACAGGACAAGAAATGAAACTACTGACGAGGGACTAGAAGAAATGGAGAAAGTGGATTAATGAGTAGAGTTGGGTAGAAGAAGAAGTTTAAATGAAATACATGTTTTCTGCAAATTTACCTGGTCCTTTAAGTTTCGTTTTAGCAGCATTTAGCTTCACTTTCAATCTAATTAAAAAATTGAGTGAACTATTTTGTATTATGAAAACAAAAAAAAATATCTAAGAAATCATTTAAAATTATGTTGTTTTAGATCATAGTAACTGACTTAAGACACTTATAAATCAAACAAAATAATTATAAATTTTCCCGCAGGGGGTCTGACTGTCCGTCAGATTTTGGGGAGTTGCGCCCCCACGGACCTAGCAATACCTTTTCCTTTGTTGTATGTTTTCGTACTGGGCACTCAGCGCAACCATGAAGTTAGTAGTGGTTCGGCAAGGCTCCGCTCATGCTGTCCGTTTTTTTTTCTACACCCTGCATAGCTGGCAGTAGCGTAAAAATGCAAAATAATCACCAGGGCGGTGGAGAGTCCGGCTCCTTTCCTCGTACCGGTGCCACCAGAAAAAAAGCCAGTGAGAAGGTTTAGCTCCACTAAAAGAGATTTTAGGTACCAGCGGAAAGGAGGACTCTGTGCCCCGGTTCCTGGTCCTCAAGAAGAAGGAACGCGATTTTGCTAATATAAGTCCCTTTCTTATAAGTAAAACTTTGTATGGGCTAATAGGAAATGTGAAAGAGGTTAAGAAAGTGAAGGGAGAATTGCTAATTAAAACCGTGTCCAGTAAGCAATCTAAGCAACTCATTAAATGTGAACGTTTTGGGGGATGTGAGATTGAGGTTGTACCACATGGCACCCTTAATATGTCGTATACTGCCGAGATCTACTAAACTGCTCCATTAATAAGATCAAAGAAAACCTAAAAAGTCAAGGTGTAGTGGACGTAAGAAGGATAAAGACAAGACGTGATGGAGAGCTTATAGATACTGCAAACCATATACACGGAAAAAAAGGTTATGCGGAATTGATATGTATCATGCAAAAGGCTGTTGGTTTTGAGTCAAGCCGATGTACGCTTGAATTAAACTTCTATTTTATTAGATTGTCGCTGTAATTGCATTGCAATAAGAGATTTAGTTTAAGTTTTAGTACATTTACGTTGAATGTTATTTGAACGTCGATCAATTTTAGAAAAAAAGCAAATGCTTTAAATATGAAATCGTAATGATTAAATTCAGTATAATATTTCTCTCCGTGTACTTACTTTTAATGTCACGAAGCTTCCTAGGGTGATACAAGCCGCGTTCTATCCATTACAGGTGCGCCCATACATTCCAAATCCTTTGAGGTGCTTTAACTGTCAAAGATTTGGACACTCGTCAGTAAATTGCAAGCACGATAAGCGGTGTGTATGTGGAAAACCCACCCATGAGGGTTTGTGGTGTGAAGAACCTACTGTATGTCCAAACTGTCAAGGGCAGCATAAAGCCACGGCAAAAACGTGTGCGGTCTTTAGACAAGAAATAAAAATACAAGAAGTTAAGAAAGTGCACAGGCTATCTTACTTCGATGCAAAGAAGAAAGTAGACACAATGGTAACACCAAGTACTTCCTTTGCGCAAGTCGCTACTGCTCCAGCACGAATACCCATTGAAGCTGTTCAAGCAATCGGCTCCGAAATTAAAAGTATAGATGTAAAAGAGTTGGAAAGGGAACTGTTGCCTAGGTTGGTAGATGCGCTGAAGGCTGTGTTTGCTTTGAGAAAGGATAGCACAGAAGAGGTGACGAGTACGAAGCTTACACTTGATATTAATCGAGAAAATAAAAAACGAAAAGACTATCAGAGAACACCACCTGAGGAAAAAGGTTGCATCGAGGGTAGTCAGGCTTTTTTTAGCCAGCAAAAGGATACCAACATGGTGAAGAAGCCAAGAGGTTGGCCGAAAGGTAAAACTAGGAAACCCAGAGATGAATCCCAAGATTCTTTGAGATCCCGGTCTACATCTAGAGAATCCACGCATAAAGGTGGATAATTGTGTGTCTTCTATTTTATTCATTTCTTTGTCTTTAATCTGATTTGTTTTGTCCATATATACACAGTTATCTGTTTTTTTTTATTTTATCTACATGTTATTTAATAACCAGTCAAACATTTTACGATGGATACAAATAAAATTATACAATGGAATTGTAGGTGTATAATAAGGAGATACTGTGACATAAAGATGATATTCCATGAGCATAATCAACCGTATCGCTTACGAGGTTACGATATTGAACGGTGAGACGGTATTAACGTTCAAAGAAGCAGTGGTGGTGTATTAATTCTCTTACGAAACAATGTAGTATATGAAAAGATTCAAATTAATACACGTCTGCAAGCGGTTGCCGTTAAGATACGCTTACCATTGCAAGTCACTGTCTGTAATATTTACTTACCTGATAATAATTGGACAATAGATGAAATCTCCCAACTTGTTGATCAGCTTCCACGACTTTTTGTTATTACAGGAGATTTCAATGCCCATAACCCGATTTAGGGATCAGAAAATACGTGTAGGAAAAGTAGATTACTAGAAAATTGGCTGATCAGAGATGATATTGTAATTCTAAACACCGGCTTGCCTACATATCACATTGCTACGTCAAATAAGTTTTCAGCTATTGACCTTACATTAATCTCTACCAATCTAACTCCTCGTCTTAAATGGGAAGTAATAAATGACTTGCATAACAGCGACCATTTTCTAATTATTATAAGAACGGATATACCTAAAAAAGAAAAAGTAATATATAAAAGATGGATTGTAGAAAAGGCTGATTGGAATTCTTTTACTAATAACCTTGTTACACATAGCCCTGTAAATGTGGATAATGTAACAAAATGTATTATAGATGCGGCTCAAACTAGTATACCTAAATCAGATGGAAAACGTATTAAACGACTCTTGTCTTGGTGGAATCCTGAAGTTAAAAAGGCAATAAAGAGTAAGAAAATTGCTTTCAGAAAATATCAAAGGGAACCATCTATGGAAAACCATATCCAGTTTAAAAGAGCTAGAGCAGTGAGTAGACGTGTTGTTCTAGAAAGTAAAAGAAACAGATGGAACCAGCCAACTAATAATATCATCTCCTCAAGACACAGGGCAGGTGTGGCGAAAAATAAAAGCAATATCAGGAAATGCTGGATATAAACAAATAACTCATTTAAGAAACGAAAATGGCAATATCTTATAGAAAGAAAAAGAAATCGCCGAGGTTCTTGCCCGTCACTTTGCCAGTATGAGCAGTAATAATAACTATGATCTGGAATATGTGCAAAAAAAAATGAAAGTGAAGGGCCTCTCAATTTCAGTACCGAACAAGAACTAGACTATAACAAACCTTTTAACATGGGTGAGCTAAAAGTAGCCGTAAAAGAGCTTAAGAAGACTGCACCAGGACCGGATGAAATATCAAATGAAATGCTAGGCCATTTAACCTCACAAGTAAAAACTGATTTATTAAAGGTTTTCAATGACCTATGGAGTCAGTGAACATACCCCGAACAATGGAAGGTAGCTACAGTGGTACCCATACATAAAGGGGGAAAGAATACTTTATATGCAGCAAGCTATCGACCAATAAGCCTTACATGCTGTATAGGTAAACTGATGGAAAAAATGGTGAATAAAAGACTGCAATACTACCTTGAAAAAAACCATAAAATAGTATCGTACTAAGCAGGATTTAGAAAAGGCCGATCAACGGTGAACTATCTAGTTAAACTAGAAAATGCTATACAGGAAGCTTTTAGAACAAGACAACACTTAGTAGCGGTCTTTTTTGGCATAAAAGGGGCCTACGATATGACCTGGAGGCAGGGTATATTAAAAAAATTATATAAATACGGTTTAAGGGGTAAATTACCTAAATTTGTCGAGTCCTTTATGTCCAATCGTTACTTTCAGGTACGAATAGGAAACACACTGTCAAATGTTAAAATATTAGAACACGGTGTCCCACAGGGCTCAACGCTTAGCTGTACTCTGTTTCTGATTGCAATAAATGAAATAGCTTACAGAGTTGACTCGGATGTTTTCCGGGCACTATATGTAGACGATCTGGCTATATATTGCACTGGAGCTACTGTACGACAGATAATCGTTAAATTACAATCTGCAATTAATAATATCCTGCAAAATGGCAGTAGAATTGGCTACCAATTTTCTGAAGACAAAACCAAATGCGTTCATTTTTGTAGACTCCGTAAACCGCACGATGATCCATTATTGTATATTCAGGATAGACCGATTGTATGCACGCCATCAACAGCCTTTCTAGGACTCTTTTTTGACAGCAAACTTACATGGGATGTGCATATTAAACATCTAAAACAGAAATGTGTGAAAATCATGGACGTAATAAAAGTGCTATCCCATACTAAATGGGGTGCAGAAGCTGAAACGCTTTTAAACATATATCGCGTCTTAATTATGTCGCAAATAGATTATGGAGCTATTGTTTATGCGTCAGCTTGCAAATCGCGGTTGCTAAAACTAAATAGGATCCATAATATGGGAATAAGGTATTGTTTAGGTGCTTTCCCTGCCAGCCCCGTCTGTAGTCTCTATTGTGAGTCAGGCCTACCCCCATTAGACATTCGGAGGAAACATCTAATGATAAGTTACATAATAAAGGTTAAATCGCAATCAACTCACCCGAATAGTAGATTTCTTTTCCCAGTAGAAAATGTTTTTGCTACAAGAGTAACTATAATACAACCCTTCAGCATACGTTTCAAGGAATTTCTGGAGCAAATAGAGTAAACAGTACCCACGCTACGTAAGTAAGTATGAGCACGCGCCATGGTTGATACCTGAAATTGAGGTGAGACTAGAACTTAAAAACTTACACAGAAGTACAACAAAGAAAGAAGAATACTTACGTTCGTTCAAAAATATCATTGAAAGCTATACAAACACAACTCTTATCTACACCGATGGTTCCAAAAGTGAATTGGGAACGGGATGTGCTGTTGTAATAGATGAAGTGACCCATTGTTGGGCCCTGAAAGCTGAAACTTCAGTATATGTAGCCGAACAGTGTGCAACATGGAAAGCACTGCTATGCATTTCCATGGTACGCACAAAAAAAACTTATATTATAATCAGCGATTCGTTAAATGCTGTAAATGCTTTAACGGACATGTATACGAGGGACCCTTTGGTCGATATATGTCAGGTGTGTCTGTGCGATCTCAATAGATATGGAATCAAGCCTGTGTTTGTTTGGGTACCTGGGCATTCAGGAATCTCTGGAAATGAAAAGGCAGATAGTGCAGCAAGACGAGCAATCACAACCTCACAGATGAACGTGTCACATGTTAAAATGTCACATTCAAGTACATCTAAAAAAAAACTTTGAGATTTGGCAAGATAAGTGGCAAATGGAAGATACCTACCTTACGCATATTAAACAACAGGTAAAAGAAAAAGTGCACTTGCATGGGTTTCGCAGGGAAGAGCAAATAAAAATAGATCGTTTAAGAATAGTAACACATGAATATCTTTTAAAGGGTCAACCTAGACCCCAATGCCATATTTGTAACACCAACCTTACTGTGAAGCACGTAGTTTGAATCTATTTTTGTATGGCGAAAAGACCTAAGCAGTCAAAGCCATAATAAAAAAAAAATTATGAATTTTTTATATGTGTAAATTAAATTATTAAAAAATTGTTATTGCACGTAATAAATCAAAACAAAAATATGTCTTCAAAGTTCATTGCAGTTATAAATTTTCTTTTTAAATTAAAAATAATCAACAAGAAGTAATAAGTTATAGTGTGTAGAATGTTTGATCAATATCCAATTTTGCCTTTTAACAATGATTACTAGAGGCTTTGAACTTTGAAAATAAAGCTTAATGTAGTACTTGCTATTAATAATTATTAAATATGGTATTGATCTATTGCCAAAGAAAATAATCATTTAATTATAAATAATTTTTCAATACTCCTAAATTAATATTTTTAAATTGAACATTAATAAATTACTGACTGAATGTTAATTTGTCTAACGACGTACATAAAATAACAATAATTTTTTTAAAGCTTAACTTTATGCACGTTAAGCTTTTAAGCTTTGGCATAAGCAACAACAAAGAATGGTAATTAAAAGACAGATTACCCTAATTTCTTTTTTCTTTAAGAATGAGATAATGACATAAACGTCCTCCGGGGAAACATACTAAACGTTTTATAGGCAGAAAACACACCCAAATATCCATTATTGTGATTAAGAAAAGTTCAGAACCGTTAGATGTCGGATAATGTAATATAAAAATGTAATTATTATAAATATTAATTTTTAATTGTTTAACGTACTAAAAGAACTAAGATTTTGTAATATTTGGTATTCAACTACATATGCAAAACAAGTTATGTAATGAACGGTCATTATAATGGAACAAACTTGGCGTAGTGGGGTTTGAACTACGTTTGTAATATTTATACAATTAACACACATATTTTTGTGTAGGCGTTAATGATGTGCTTTTACTATTAAAAAAAATTTTTTTAACAATATTTTTTTTGCACCGTCGCTAAAGTAACGACAAATTGCCGTGAGCTTCGATCACTTACTAGTATTTTAATCACTTCAAAGAAAGTAGCGACAGCTCGTCCTTCGGAGGGTGGGTCGTCAGTGAGAAACTAAGAAGATTCAACCTGATCTTTGATGTCTCGATTATAATTTAATTAAAAAACGCGAAAACAAGAAGAAATAGACACTACAGAAACCCTTTTTCACCTGACAACGCTTAAGGTACATAAATCGACTAACAACAAGTGTATTTATTTCAACAACAGTCAAAGATAATAAAAAAAAACGTAAAATAAAAAATATATAACAACTAATAATTCGCCAACAATATCGCACTACAACTAATAATACAGAACTCTTAAATTAGGAAACACCTCGCACACATAACCATTAATTACTTTAAAGTTACATTCATTAAATTAACATTACGGAATACAACAGAAAACTGTCATTTATTACGAAATTATAGTGATTTTTAATAATGAAACAAAGCGCACCGTTAGAAACTCGTTACATTAATACAAAAAAAGTTGCGTACGTTAGTCATGCTAAAAAGCGTATATATCAAATCGTGCGTGCATACGACCACCACGATCATCCCCAGCGCCAACTAATCAGAACGCGCTTCCCTCCCGTTCGGATGAGCTAATCAACGCGCCAAATAAAGAAGTAAGGAATCACGGGGAAGAACGTACCGACAGAATAGAAAAACTACATCGCAACCAACATCGATACCTATCTAGGTATGCCAACTATGGACCAATTAAAACGCAATTCAAAATCGGACAAATGGTAATGGAGCGAAGACATCCCACCACAAGATCGCATTTCGAACAAAAATGGTCAGGCCCGTTTCTCATTGTTCAAACTGCAGGAACCAACGCATACTGGATCGATAGGAACGGGGACTACTCTAAAATCCATTCTCATGACCTACGTCCAACTCTTACAGACCAACAAGGACCAACACTCCATGGAACCGTCTCCAAAGCGGGGGGGACTGATGCTGCTACCACCTCTCGAGACGGTTTCACCACCATCATCATCAGCGCGAACCAATCAGAGCGCATTTCCTTCCCAAGAGCGTCAGAAGGCAACTAGCCTATTTAAAAGAAGCGGACAGAACGAGCAACGGCATTCTACTTTGGGGAATCGTGCTGAGCAAGACACCTTCTTTTATAGGGCGGCTGAGTCTGGTCGTCCGGCACCTACTTTAAGTGACAGTCCAGGGAGAGCAGACTATCGGGAGCAGGCAGATTGAGGCTTCCGCCGTTTACCGTAACGCGTATACCGCTTGTTCATATATATATATATATATGTTGTTATTGTAGTGTTAGTGTATATATATTGATTGTTTGTTCTTTTATTATAATATAATTATCTAAAACTAATTTTCAATTATTATTTACAC
Source organism: Aquatica leii (assembly GCA_035610365.1). NCBI lineage: Eukaryota > Metazoa > Arthropoda > Insecta > Coleoptera > Lampyridae > Aquatica > Aquatica leii. Next base: position 59,728,319 of record CM069438.1, read on the forward strand.
TCCGCTCCGCGTCAGTGTCGTATCCACGCCGCTTAAACTTTTGTGACGGTCCACCACCGCGCTCCACCGCCGTTTCTCAACGTCGCGAACGGTAACAAAATATAAGAAACAAAATACTTACTCAGCATTCTTAATATGCGATTCATCATCATCATCATCATTCAGCTCTACGCGTCCATTGTTGAACATAAGCCTCCCCAATTGTTCTCCACTCCAATCTGTCTTGTAATATGCGATTAGCTAATGCCATACAACTTTGTTGTATATGGCAATATGCGATTAGCTAATGCCATATACAACAAAGTTCTCTTAAAACGTTTGAAAATTAACCTGATACATATACCACATGTTACCACACATAGAAACTTTTATACAATATATATAATAACTGAAGCGAGCTACGCTTCTTAAAGTTTTAGGTATATCAGCAGATATGTCTTCTAATTTGTTGTAATGTTTTGTCTTAGCAGCGGGAATCTAAACGTTAGTTTTAATTGCCTATCTAGCCTAGGTTAACATAATACGTATACGTTGTAGTTTTTGTATTCAGTTCGTCTGTCAGTCGGTCGATCAAAGTTATTTGACTAAGCTAGAACTACTTTAAATTTTTAAAACATCTTTGATATCCCTTTTCAAGTCACAGTATCACACCGTTTTCTCAATTACTGTTCTATAAAGTTATCGGCTATTAGTTTAAACAAATGCCAGAGAAAACACAATATATTAAAGAAATCATGGCCTTGAGACAAACACTGATAGTAAATACTAAATATAAGGCTGAGATACTAATATTTCGCAAAATCTCTAAAAGTTTTTTTTTGTTCTATGTCTGTAAAAATTCTTGTCAAAAAGCTTGTACTTCTATATTTCAGTAATTTTATCTTATTCACGCTTGGTTTTGGTGGGTTTGGGAAGCTTTTTTGACATTTTTTGCTTAAATTGTTGGATGTGTTGTTTAAATTTTTTTATTAGTATTGTTTTCGTTTTTTTGTGATAGTTTTTTATAATAATTTTTTCTATTAATTTGACGATTTTCTTGTGTTGTTAGTTTCTCGTTTTAAATTTGCTTTATTTCTTCTATATTATTTTGTAAATTTGCTTCAGTTTTAAGTTTTATGTTTAATGTTTTACATTTGTTAGTCCAAGCACCAAAACCCTTTTTTTAATCCTAACTTGGAACAATTGCTATCTTTGTTTAGTTTTAATACTGTGATCAAAAAATATGGTAGAATTGCTCATAACTTTTAAAATCTATTTTATCGCTTTCGAAGTACTGCTATCTCAATAAAATATACTTATGTCAACGTTTTTTCCAATCTTTGAAACAACTGCAGCGATTTGGTTTTTATTTCTTCGAACGTGGCAAAACGCTGTCTCCGAAGCGACCTCTTCAGCTTAGGGTATAGCCAAAATCACATGGTGCTAAAACAGACAAATGTGATGGTTGTGGAACAGTATACGATGAAATTTGGCGAAATGTTTTACAATAATCAATGCAGTGTGGGATGGTACATTATTGTGGTGCAAAAACCAAAAATTGTCTGCACATAATTCTAAACTTTTTTTTGCAAATTGCTTCAAGTAATCGTTACACAACGCTTAAATAATATTTTTAACAGTTTGGTCGGGCGGAAGAAGTTCATAGTACACCACACCACAATAATCGAAGAAAATTGTTAACATTTTGAATTATTTTAGCGCGATCTTTTCGGTTGGCATGCGCTTGATTGGTCAAGTGTTAGCGGGTCGTATGCACAGATTCAAATTTCATCTTTAGTGATTATGCATTTTATCCTATTCTGATGGTCACAAAGCATTGTTTTACATACATACATTCTTTACGTTTCTGCAGCAGAATTTTTATTTTGCTAACAAAATTTAATGTAACTTCTTTGCTTAACAGAACCATTACTTCTTCTTCTTCTTTTTTTCTCTTCTAACCATTTGTAGTCTAACTCCGGACATAAGCCTTTTTTAGTTCTTGCTATCGAAATATATTCTGTCCTTTATGAAAATCTCCTTATCGTCTTCAGGTCGTCTCTCCAACGCATTTGAAACTGTTTTTTTTTTCGTTTTTCTCTCTAGGGCCTCCAGTCTTCGATTATTTCATTGTTAATTTGTTTGACGTGCATTATGGTTATCAAAAGTCGATATATTCTACCATGTTTCTTACTTTTGTTTTGCTTCTGATCCTTGTGTTTATTTTCCTATCGGTTAACCTGATGCTTAGTATAGTTTTATCCATGGACCTTTGTACTTATGCAATTTTATCCATATTAACTTTGGTAAGTATTCACGTTTGACAGTCTTGCCCATGCTAGTTAGTTTTTTCATTGTATTTTCGTCGTCTGGTTCTTTTTGCCAAACTTTAGGTCCAAGGTATATGTATTCACTCACTTTTCTAGTGTTATTTATTTTTACGTCACTGTTTCCTTCTTGTACGTTGGTCAATATTTTCGCTTTCTTCATATTTACTTTTAGGCCAACATTTCGTAATGTTTCTTCTAGTTCTATAACTATTGTTTGCAATTCTTCAAATGTTGCCGTTGTTATCTGAGATCGATCTTACAGTTATTCATTGCCTTCTCTATCGCTTATATCTCTACGTTTTCAAAAATCTTATCATAGTGGGCTGGTATGCGTTAATTTTTTAAGAAAAGTATCTTCATGAATACTTTATACATCTTGCGAAAACAGTGAAATGGATTCATATTTATTTGCGTCTCCCTTCTTATGTAGGATGATGACTAAATTTTCACACAAATCGTTGGGGGTGACTGCGTTGTGTAGGAATTTTTTCAGTAATGTTTTCAATGTGTCTGTTATGACATCTTTCCCTACTTTTATCATTTCGGCTAATACATTATCAAATTCTGCTGTCTTATTATTTTTAAGTTTTTTCATAACCTGTTCTATCTCATAGTTTTTGACGTTCGATAGTTTTTCCAAATTGACATTTGTAATAGTCTTTCTCGTGTGTTGGAATCTGGTGCAGTTTCAGATTTCTACAAGTTTCCATAGTATTTGGTTTATTATGTTTTCTATTTTTTGTTTCACTCTTTCAGCTTTTCCATTGTTATCTTTCATAGTAATTATTTTTGGTCTTCCTAATGTTGGGAAGACCAAAAATAGTTAATCTGAAATTAATTACTTTTGGTCGTTCCAACATTAGGACAAAAACAGACATTATAAAAATCGCTAAATTAACTTCTTGTTAGTCACAAAACAAGTTTACCATAACAGTGTCAAAGTACCAACCTAAAAACAAGATTTTTAAGAATTGAAAAACCTGCATATTTTTAATTTAATATTTTATTCTACTTCTTGATCACGGAGCATATTTTTAACCGATAATTCCATAGATTTGTTCTAAATTTATTTTTTAATTTGTTGTCTTGTCTAACTGTCAATCATCTTATGTAAGTTAGGTATCAAAATTTCAATTTTCAAACATTGTTTTTTCTTGTGTTGACTAAAATAAAGTATTTATAGTCTTCAAATTTCTTAATTCTGTTAAACAATCAGTTAAATTGGTTTGTTAAACACGGCACATAAAACAAAGAAAAACTGGACTAATAAATCGCATTTTTGCGTTAAAACATAAAACACCAAAAAGTGAAACACAATTATTCTTTAATGTATTGAAGCGTCATTTATTTCGGCGTAGGTGAAGGCAATTTACAACTAAACACTCTCGTTGTTTCGTAAAGGATTACTGCTTTTTTTATATGTGCGGATGTAAATTGCCAACGAGATGGCTTGTTATTGTATCTTTTGTGTGATCTTATTTCTCTAAAAGGCCTCTAAATGCCGTTTAAGCTCTACATAAGCCTACTCTACTTTTGCATGTAACAATAAATTATTTATCTCAGTTTGCAAAACATTTTTCAAAACTACAATAAAAAGAGATATTTTAAATTTAAATTATTTGATATTTGCTAATATTTTATTTAAAAAAGCTTTTGTTAATTGTATCAAAACAAATAATTCTCTATAGTTTGTTTTATTAACATTTAAAAAAAAAAATGTTCTAAACGTTTATCTTGTATTAACGTATATAAAAAATAGATTTTTTTACTTTTTTCTTGTTTTGGCGTATCGAAGTCTGAATTACGTAACAAACATTTTGTATTAATATCTGATAATGGCAGTTTGATTGTTTTGATCTACTTTTTATATAAGCCTCAAGATTCGAAATGGTTAATAATAACCAAGATATTTGTCAAACAGAATATTGAGTTTCATATCCAGGTCAGAAAAGAACCGCCATTTACTTTATGTTATGTAATTTAGTAAATCTCTTTCGAACAATCTTAACATCACATCGAGATCATTGATTCAGGTACAAAAAAATTCTACTTACGTTTACCAAACGTTTTATTCTTTATGTTTGATTGATACTTGTAATCCATTTACACTTTAAACGTTTTTTATTATGGCACATACGCTTAAGGATTAGAAATAGAGAAAATTATATTTAAATGGAATGACAAATGATCTTGTGCCGGATATATCAGTACGAAACATTTGTCATGCTGTAACGTCTATTTGCATATATAAATTTATAGCAGATTTCAAAATGCACACAGTCCTAGAGATTTGCAGATTTATTATTTAAAGTCGTAAATATATTGTTTAAAAAGTATTTTTAAAAACGTGCATTTTTTTAGTCTAGACCATATCCGAGTTTTTGTTTTTTAACACGTTTAGATACGTTACGAATTTAGTTGTTTTAAAAATTGTTAAAAAAACTAGAAGCGGTTAATTTTGTTAAAATTAGACACCATAATTGAATTAATTTATTATTTATTGCTTTTTGAATTATATTATCGTAACTAACTTATTTATGTTAATATAGTTTTTTTTGTCTCTAACAATCGAATTAGCAAAGTTATGACCAATTCGTAGACAAAGTGCAGATAGTGTTCTATTTTAAATTTTTCATGTATTCATAAACACAGTTTATTTAATTTTTTATTTGGTTTGGTCTATGTAAAATTAAAACACTTTTTACAACTGATTTTTACAATATAAGGACCAATTTTTTATAATCTCTTTGTATTGTTAATAGTGAAATCATGAAAAGAACAATTTTGATTGATCTATTTGTGGTTTTGCTCGGATAACTTGTGTTGTTTTGATAAAATTTTATTTACGGTTTGGCATTATTGTGAGACAGGGTGTAATCTCTTCACGCAAAATTTAGGTAGTCGTAAGTTTATTGACATGTTTTTGAGCGCGTCCAAAACAAAAAAGACAATCCCTCAACGAAGACAAATTGTTTCAAATATAATAAAGCCTAGGATATGTTATGCCCAAGGCACTCAACGAAAACAGGCGAACCAAGACCCGCCCCATCGACAACTGAAACATCTATGATGCAGCTTGTGCAGAATATGATGAATATATTAAATTGAGTCAATGCAAGACTAGATAGATTAGAAGCCAGGAGCACTGGTGCTATACCAAACACAAAATAAATTATGGACCAAAAAGATCTACGTATTGCTGCCTGGAATGTCGACGGCATTCTAAACAAAACCCATGACTTTGAAGTCTTTCTAAATACGCAACATATTAGTGTCTGTCTCATATCAGAGACACACATGACAAAGCAATCATACCCTAAAATAAGTGGATACAAAACATCCAGAGGTGGTAGTGCAATTCTAATAAGAGAATCACTCAATCACTTTAAAGAATGTCAACTGCAAAGAGAAGATGTTTAACTCACCATGGTTGGAATCAAGTCAACAAAACAAACTATGAAAATTGGTGCTATAAAGTGCCCACCAAGATATAACCTCAAAAAAGACGAGTACTTTATTCTTCTGAGACACTTAGAAGAGAGATTTATTGTTGGAGAAGACTTCAATTCCAAACATGTAGATTGGGGCTCCAGACTAACCACCACCAAAGGAAGAGAACTAAGGAAAGTAATTGAAAAGATGAATTGCAACCACCACTCAACAGGAAAACCGACCTACTGATACCGATAAAATCCCCGATTCACTAGACTTCTTCATCACTAGAAAAGTATCCTCCAACTTTATAGAAGTGGAAGAGAACTTTGACATGAATTCCGACCATTCGGCGATTATATTAACACTAAGCGAAAAGATAATAAAAAGAGCAGCTAGAGCTACTCTTACAAACAAAACTACTGATTAGGAAAGCTTTCAGATTGACCTTCAGAATAACATCAACCTGAACATCAGTCTAAGAACTACTGATCAACTTGAAAAAGAAACTGAAAAATTCACCAGCCTCATCCAAACAACAGCATACAATAATACCAAATAGATCAAACATATAACCAAGGGAGTAAATTATCCAGCTCAGAGATCAGATAACTGGTCAAAGAAAAACGAAGAGCTAGAAGAAGATGGCAACAGTTGAGAGATAAAACCACACTTAATAACAAGTCCCAGCAACTTAAAAGAGATATACAAAAATTTCAAGAAGAATCAATATGCACATATTTACAAGAGTTATCAGTATACGAGGAGACTGATTACTCGCGGTAGAAGGCAACCAAGAAGGTTAAAAGACCGGTGATGGCTATTCTTTCGATCAGAAACAGCAATGGTCTATGAGCCAGAGACAATAAGCAAAAAGTAGAGCTGTTTGCAGAACACTTGGCTGAAATATTTACTCCTAACCCAGGGCAAATAAAACAAGATATCACTAACATTGAAAATCAAAGAACTGAAAATATCACACCGGTTACTCCTAAAGAAGTAGCAGATGAGATAAAAACCAACCTGGACCCAAAGAAAGCTCCAGGATTCGATCTCGTTACTAAATAAATTTTAAAGCACCTGCTTAGAAAGGGTATAGTCATGTTGACTTGCCTATTTAACGCAGCCTTTAGATTAAAACGTGTGCTTACGTGCTGGAAAGTTGCAGAAGTGTTTATGTTACTAAAGCCACGAAAGCAACCTAATGATGTTAAATCATATAGACCAATTTCTCTCCTGCCCATAATCTCAAAACTCTTTGAAAAACTGCTGCTCAAGAGAATGAGGACGATAATAGAAAATAACAACTTAATACCAGATTATCAATTCGGATTTAGGCAAAAGCACTCTACAATAGACCAAATACATAGAATAACTGACTTCATCGAACGTGCACTAGAAGAAAAGCAAGTTTGTTCAGCAATTTTCTTAGATGTGGCACAAGCTTTTGATAAGGTATAGCACGAAGGACTAATTCACAAATTAACAAAAATGTTAGCAAAACAACATGCTGACATATTAACATCGTACATATCAGATAGATTATTCAGACTCAAACAAGAGGACAAATACTCTGACTTAAAGGAGATAAAAGCGGGTGTGCCACAAGGCAGTGTTCTTGAGCCCATTCTATACCTACTACATACTAGCGACTTACCAGTGTTACAGGAAGGAGTCATTGCTACATTTGCTGATGATACTGCTCTTTTTGCAATGGATCAAGACCAAGAAAGATCTGTTAGTAAGCTCCAGACAGCAGGCAATACGATAGTTGATTGGACCAGACAATGGAGAATCAAACTTAACGACCTTAAATCTGTACAGGTAAACTACACTAACAAGAAAATAGAAGACCCACATCTGATAGATATTAACGAAACAATTATACCATATTCGACTAATGCAAAATATCTCGGCATGAATCTGGACATCAAACTCAGATGAAAGCAGCATGTAACGAAAAAAAGAACTGAACTAAACCTAAAATACAAACAGCACTATTGGTTGATTGGAAGAAATTCAAAACTTTCAATCTTCAACAAAGTATTAATCTACAGCCGGATTTTAAAACCAGTGTGGTTATATGGTATTCAGCTTTAGCTATGCCAGTGACTTTAACCTTAAGTGTGTACAAGCATTTTAAAATAAAGCGTTGCGTAACATAGTGGACGCCTCTTGGTATGTACGCAATTCTGACATCCACAAAGATCTCCGGATTCTAACTGTCAAGGAAGAAATAAAAAGGTTTGCTGGAAAGCTTGAGGATAGGCTTCATGTTCACGTCAACCCAGAAACTCTACAACTACTGGACAACCAACACCTTGTCCGAAGACTAAAGAGGAAAAAACCTGCTGACCTTTTGTAGTGTGGTGTGTAAGCAGAGCACAGTGCGCGAGTGAAGTAAAGTGTAAATTGTTCAGAAAAAACCCAGAAGACATCATAGATAAGTAGATAAATACTTAGATTAGGATTTATGAGGTTAAAATTAATGGTTGGTCAACATAGACTAGTTTTAATTGTAGGCACAATAGTGCTAATAAAATAAAATGTTTTTGATAAATTTTGATTGTCTGAACAAGAAATTACACGATCAGAAAATATCTTATGTAATAATACCATTGCTGCACGTAATGTGTGACATACTTTGATGCCTTAATACCATTTATTACCTGTTTATGCATATCTAGCATCTTCTTTAAAGAAAAACAGTTTGACAATGTTTTTATTCTAAAACTTTTGCTCGAAAACTTTTTTTGCTATGTTATAGTTTATAGACTAGAATTCTTGTGCCCGGTTTGCTGGGCATGAAAACGCAAAGGTGCTCTTTATACTTTCAACCACTTTCAACCACAGTTCAGTAAATAATGTAATTTTTTTGCTGAACAACTTTGACAAACACGTGTCGATAGTTTAACATCAGTAAGTTCTTCAAGTCTTTTATATATTTTATATACAGTTACAGCTTATGTACTTAGTACATAATGCACGCAACTTAATAAAAGTTGTCACCGTTCAATCAAAAAAAAATTTCACCACTAATCATGTACGCTATTTAAACGAAATGCCTGAAATTTGGTACTGCGGTGCTATTAATATCCAAGGATAGTGGATCTTTTAATTTTTTCTTTGTAAAGTTGACGTGGATAGATTTTAGCTTTATCTCCATTGCTTTGACTAGTTTACCTATGTGTTGCTAGCTGCCTGTAGTCTGATAACGGCTACCTTTTGATATGTGTCTACTGTCAGAAAACCAGTATTATCCGCAAACGTATCTACTGTAATTCCTTGCAGATTTGATAAACCACAAGTATACAGTAAGTAAACGATATGCCTCAGTACACTACTCTGAGGTACACTCGCATTTATCTCTTTTAGCTCAGAATATTCATCTTCTTGTTTGATTCTAAATAATTTGTCGGAAATGTATGATGTCATTATCTTTACATGTAAGACAACATCGTTAGGTTTTGTCAAAATAATTACTTCCGTAACTTTTTGGCTAATGAAAACATGTTGGAGCCTCAGTACTTTATTGAAGAGATAAATGAGCATGCTTTCGCCATGGATTAAATTGTATCCGGTTGTTTTTTTAAATTAAGGTTAATTTTTGTTTTTTTAGCTACTTTATTTGGAGTCGTGTTATTTGCTTGTGTTTTGTTAGGAGTGAAAATGGCTGCTAAATCTTTGGCAAACAACTTTTTATTTATTGTTTTTGGCCCATCCATAAGCCATTTTAATTTTAACTGGTGGTATGACAATATGAGTCTTTTTATTCTCTTGGTAGCTCTCCAAAGCAAATAATTGGTATATTCGTCTATCGCTAAGTTTTCCAGATAAGAATTAAACGTTTGTTTTTTTAGCTTTTGTATTTCTCTTTTGAGCTGTTGTGTTTTATTATTTAGAATGGTCTTGTTTGAAACATCACGCGAGTGTTGCCATTATCTTCTGGCTCTTCCTTTCTCCTTGAGTAATTGTCTGATTTTTATTGGGTAATTTATACCTTTGTTTTTATACGTAACTTTTCTTGTATTATAGTATGCTGCTGTCTATATGAGTTTGGTAAAGTTTTCAGCTTCGACTTTTAGTTTTTCATTTGTTTTTAAGCTAACATTTAAGTTGATATTGGTACCTTTCCTAGACTGTGATCGTATTTATTGGTGGCTGTATTTCATTTTTTTTATTATTTTCTGACTCAGCGTCATAATCACTTTTGAATGATCAGATTCCAGGTCAAAGTTGTCTTCTAGCTCTATAAAATTTAGTGAAGCTTTTTGTGATATGGAGAAGTCCAACATATTTAGGATTTTATTGATGTCAGTTGGTCAATGGGGGCTTTCCTGTAGTATAATAATTACATCTTATTTCCTAAACAGCCTGTCTTAGCTCATTACCCTTGGTGGTGGTTAATCTTATACCCTAGTCAACATGTTTGGAGCTTAAGTGCCAAACTATGATAAACTTTTTGCTTATGTGTTGAAGGAGAATTTTGTAATCCTGTTGTTTAATACAGTAGATTGTCCCAACGGTAAGTTTTTGTTTAGTGGAATTGATTCCTATGGCGGTAACTTGCATATCAGCACGTTGTAAGGCGATTTTTCGGTGGTTAATAGATTCTTTAATTATAATCGCACTTCCACTTTTTACTCAATTATCTGTGTAAACAATATGGTTTTGTATCTTCTTACCTTTAGATAGTTTTGGCTTGTTATGTGTGTTTCTGGAATGATACTTACATCTATGCCTGAAAGTTGAGAACAACTTGTACGGAGTGTTTTTTGTTAAGAACGCCGTTGGCACTCCATATGGCAATTTGTGGATCTCTTTGGTCTATAAATTTATTTCTGTTTGGGGATGGCACTAGTGTTTTTGACTTTTGGCTAATCAAATCGGTTGTTTATTTAATTTATATATTTTATGATATCTTGCAGCATTGGCATTATAGATGATTCAGTTTTACCTGTACAAAAAATTGGTTTTTCTTTTTGATCTTGCGGTGTTTGCTCATACGATACTTCAGGTTTAGTCTTGTTAGTTACGAGTGTCATTGGTTGAGGTGTCGTTAGGGTGTTTTTCCTGCTTTTTTTGTAGTTTTTTAACTCATCCGGTCAGCTATAAAAGGTTGTCTACCTCTATAGCTGATCAGATGAGCTTCAGAACAGTTTTTACATTTAGCAGGGTTATCTTTTTTCTAATTGCAATTCACTGTCTAATGTTCTCCTGCAGACTTTACGCAAGTAGAAGTATGTCTGCAGAATTTTTAAGTGTACCGATATATTTGGCATCTTTTACATTGTGGTAAAATTTAAATACTTTTTGTCGCTTCGATTTTAACCTTCATGTGGTTTAAAAACTGTGTTTTAAATATATTGTATATGTCTTCTGTGTTTTCGAATTCCAGAGTATATAACGGTAAGCAAATATCTATTGTCTTGTTTTTTGCAGTTGTCTTTTTGAGTAGTGGTTTTATTGTTTTTTTAATTGTTTTTGTTTTAGCTTCCGGGTTGTTTTCTGGTTTCATTGACGATTCTGTCGCCATACGTTTTTTCTTATTTTTGAATTTGACTAAAAACCAGTTTGTTTCTCTGGCAATGAGTTCTTTTTCCTCACCTAAATTTGCAGGACTATATAATTTGTTTTTTGTTGGACTTTCTTTTTTAATTTGATTGCGGTGGTTTTTGGTATTGTGCCTTTAAAGTATTGTATTTTCAGGTGATTAATTTCATTGGTGGCCTACTGTAACTGCGCTTGCAGATTTCTGATAATTGTGTTTTTTGATAGGTGTGGAGTAGGTGCTAAATTATTTTGATTAATACCCGGTGTTATTTGTTGCACCAAGAACATGATACTTCCGCTTATCTGACTACCCCGGTTAATGCCGCGCGTCGCCTGATATCACTTTACGCACACTTGGATTTTGCGTTGTAAACACTTTGAGAACGTTCCGATCTTCTTAAGGATCGGTGCAAGGTTTAAAAAAACGTCTAGGATAGAAATACGAAACAACGACTTATCTTGGGCTTTAACCACAATACCGGCTTGAGTAGTCAAAGGTATCTTAGTTAAGTGTGTTTTTTCAGACGCGTGTCTGCTAGAATTCTTGTTTATTTTTGTAATTGCATCTCTTTGAGGACATCGGAAAGTGCTGCTACCATTATTGAAATTTTTATGATGCATAAAACAGTCTTGCTGGAAGAAACTATTTTAGTTGTTACATCAGTCTCAAAATACTTATTTATATTGTTAAGAGAAATTACAAATACAGATTTTGGCCGTCGTCATCGTTTTCTCTGGAACGCTTACAAGATGATTAAACCTTTGCTATGGTAGAAATTGCTATAAATGGTTTAGCTATAGTTTGTGTTTTGTTGCCCACCTTTAACCTCGTAAAAGTACAGGTCTAAATTTCCGAAGAAAGGAACAACTTGTTATGTAAAAAATTAGTAGTTCAATTCGCGAGTATGAAAATTTCTATTCAAGTATGAAATTTGTCCTTAGAATTTCCTACTCTTTCGTCGAAATTGTCAAATTTTAGACAGCATATTTAACGGCACTTTCTGTAAGACCATCGACGAACTTTGTACTTTTACGCCCGGGGCAACTTTCACCTTTAGATCGTTTCAGGCGAATATGCAATTACATTTGTAAGGTTGAATCGGGGTAAGTGGTGTGCTAATTGTCTGTAGCGGATTTTGGTACCGAACACATGTTTAGCGTTAACGCTGAATAGCAGGTGGCATAGTTGCAAAACTTCCATAACGTGACGTTATTGAAAACCTCAATTATTATACACCGTTGAGGGTTGGAGACCTTCAGGATTATCCCTCTTTTGGAGATGAACTTCTACAAAAATTTGGAGAACTTATTCTGTTAACTCGTAGGGAAACGCTGCGCATTTGCGTTCTCAAATAATTGGATACTAAAGGGGACTTTTACTTGTGTTAACGCTATATACTTGCTTGTGTTGGATTTAATATTATTTTTTAGGTAACTCAAGTACGGAATTAGCTAATCCCCTACTGGATAAAACCTAACTGTGAGTATTGCTATTTCAATTTTTACGATTTGTACTTTGGTGGTCATGTCGATTATGACCGTACGTGCATGTTAGGCCAACACAATTAATAATAAAATCATTTTGTGCTTCACAAACTCATATGCAGTGCGCGTTAAGTTTCGAAGGCTTAAATTGTATTGTTTGTCTACGATTTTAAAATTTGCGAATATAAGTTCAGAAGTTATGTTTAAGTAAAAGTTTAGACCGACTGGGTCAGCTTATTGTACGGTGTGTTGCTTAGTATTCGGCGAAAACTTATATTTATGTACATTCTTCATCTTCTGTGATAATTAAATATATATATTCTGCGTTATTATTTCTGTTTTGTTATTTATTCTTTTCCAGCTACGGGTAGAGTTAGACGGTATCTCCCTAACTTAATCTTTTATCGTCTTGGCGTCTTTTTTTAGATTTACGTTATAATTTCGCATAACAAAGCTTGCGATCCCTCTTCGGAGAAGCTGTGCTAGCCGTTGCCTTGTTTTGTTACAAGAAGACCAGCGTAACAATTTATTCTTGGCTGCCCAATTTGAGGAACCTGATTTTCTAGTAACAAACTCTTACACAAAACGAAACAATAAAGAAGTCATAAAAACTTATGAAGAACTAACAATAATATAAACAATTAGAGCAGGAAGAGTCATTGGGGTAAAAAGATTTCTGCCAGAAAAAAATACTGAAGCAAATCATAGTTCCTGATCCCGGGATAGCGAGGTATTTAGTGGAGCCCTCGTCCATTTCACATAATGCACCAGTATACTGGAATTAGGTGGATTGCTGTCCGTTTAATGGTTTTAAAGTGTAAGACAACTTACATAGACCCTAGGCATATTGCACCGCATACGGCTATCAGAAGATGCTTTCTTTTCTTACCATGTTTTTGTGCCATAAGACTTGGACTTTCTTTTCAGAACTAATTCCAATTTTTTGGCGTTGGTAAAACTCTCGGGCTCAGGCCGTCCCTCAGGTTGCTGTCTGAAAATTGAACCAAAATTTGAGATTGGAACTAGGCTCAGATACCGGCGTGAGAACCAATCGGGCGACGACGGCACTGTCTAGACTCCAGTTCCCGTCTAAGACAAACTCTCGTAATCCGGTGGATTGACTATTACTCTAATGGAAATGCGCTCCCTCATCTACGGATCGTGCACAATTAGTCTGCAATCCGCGAACATTATACCGCTATAAAAGACAGCCTATCAAAAGATTAGCGTTAACACGACTACTAAGCTCAAACTCACGCATGGGACTTAGAATTAGGTAGAAATGTACCCGGTTTAAGAGCAACAACATCACCTGGTGAAGTGTAGGCCCGTTTCAGCCTTTTAGTTCACGTCTGTACTAGAATCTAGCACAGATGCCATCCAGAGTGTACCACGAGGCGGAGACTAAGATTACAGAAAGAAGTTTTAAGTTTAGAAGCGGTAAAATACATGTAGATGTTTAATAATGCATAAAATAATAATAATAATATATACATACATATTAATATATATCCTCAACCATTAAGCTGTCATCAAAAAGTAAAAACAAAACAAACATTAAAATAAACTTTTTTGTTTGTTTTTTTAATACAAATTTTACAACTTGAACAGTTACGAAATAAAAATTTATTAACAGTAACTAACAAAAAAAATTATGTGCACATATTTTTTTATGACAGTTCACTTTTGAAACAACCGCCTACATCAGTATTTAATATTATTACATCGAAAACAAAAATTATGCGCATTCAAAAAGGCTTCACAAACGTTTAATTAAACGCCATTGTGGTTGAGTTTTTTTACTAAACATAAATTTAAAATTTAATATATTTCAAATGTCGAAACCAAACTTGTAAAAAATCAGGGTGGGTCAATAAACGTATTCGTTTTTATTTCGTTTGTAAAATAAATTGTTGAACGCGTTGCTTCTGTGTGACGTTATAGCTGAAATGTCCGAAAATTTCTTTTTTACTGCTATTGAAGATGTAATCAAGTGGTTTGGAGTGTTAGTCATAAAACAAACGCCATATGTTTATCAAGTTGCTATAGTAACTCTTAATTTATTTTGGTATAAATCACGTTTAATGTGCGCATACACACTAGTAAAATACGGTAATTTAACACATAAATGTCGCACTAATTCTGATTGGCGACAAAATCTAAGTGCGTAAAGTTACTTAACTAACAAGAAAATAAACAACAGATGTCGCTGCGTAACGCACCAGCTCACCACGCCATGCTTTTTACTAGATTAGATGTTAAAATCATATTTAAAAAATGATCCATTACATACCCACCTTGCTTATTCCACCAATATCAATTACCATAAATTTTCCGAATGAGTTTTTACTACGCTTTACGCAAATTGGAAATATTTTTCTTATATAACAAACAACCTACTTAATGCGAAAATAAAACAGAACCAAAGAGAAAACAAACATTTAATTACGATACGAGAAACATCTAATACTGGAAATGCTTCACGTTTGCTCAAGCTTAATCAATCCTTTAATGGACAAACACTTTAATTAAGCTTTTAAATGCATTCGATTTCAACAATATTTCGATAATAAATTTCTTTTTTCTTATATAAATACATTGACCTCGCCATTTGTCTCTTAAGTAGTTGTTACGAAAACACATAAAACGTGTCCTTATATTTTGTCACATTTCCTCTTGGGTAATAAGCATAAGAAATTGATTGCTTTTGAAAAACTTAAGGATCCGTTTTCATAGTAATACGTGTGTATATTGCAAAATTTAGTTTTTTTATCAGTAAACATGCAAAACGTTTTATAAATTAAAATACAATCAAAATCCCAATTAGAAAAATAAATAAATTTTCATTGTTATTAATATTTGTTATAAATGTGAACGAGATGAAAGTGTAGAAAGCTTGCGACGGTTTATCTAGTAATAATCTTCGGTAAGACGTAAACGTTCATCTATAACACACAGTAATTGTAGTTTAATAATAAAGAAACAAATCTTTGAGAAAAAGTTGACAATAAACAGGAGCATACAAATTTGATTTTGCAAAGAAGTTCAATTTAATTTAGTTATATATACTTGTGGCAAAGCTTATTATTATATACAAAACAACATCGCTTTTAGAGTCGATTAAAAGCTACCAAAAAGGTTAAACAAATTTGATAATCACCTACAAAGTCCCTTTAGTTAGATCTAGTCGATGAGGTTTAAGGTAAAATCATACTACTAGGTTTCAAACTCAACTACACGCTGAATACTTAAATACAACGCAAATATGCTACTAATATTGTAAGTTCCATACTTCAAATACGACAAAGTTTTATTAATCTGCAAAAAATTTAAAAAAAATAAGGTATTCTGAAAAAAAATATGCAACCTATTAATGTAAAGTCGCAAAACAAAACAAAACAAAAATTAAATAGATGCGCAGTAAAACTACCAATTGTATTGGTGTGTTTGACAACGGTGTAGGAAGATAGAAATAGCTGAACTACAATTAAAAAACTAAAGAAACAATTAAAACAAATTGTTGTAACAATAAAGGAAAAGAAAGTTTGTAAGTATTAGTCAGTAGGCAAAACAACATTGAAGAAAAAATAATAGAAATACTAAATAATAATAAAGTAGTTGAGAGATGTAAAACAACCAATAAAATTAAATACAAAAGTAGAAGAGAACACAAATGCAGTAATTATTTTACAAAGAGAAAATGAAGTATTAAAGAAACAAATAACAAATCGAGATAGTGGAATAGGAGATAAAAAAGGAAAACATAATAATCCAAAGAATAGTAGAAGAAAATGATGAGGACGAAGAAAACCAAAAGTATTTTTTCATTTTTTAAAAGTCATCTGGATGATAAACTGCTTGTGAGGGAGGCACTTACTGGATTTGGTGGAGAAACCATTTCTCCGATTATGAAAAAATAGCCTGAAGTTAATACTTCAAATTTGATGTTATTTGCACCGTCTTCTAACGAGCAGAGTAGTCGGGAATTTAGACATGCTTCTATCTCATCTCAGTTCTTCATAAGTTAACGTTAAGTTGCCAATTATTCGTATGAAATAGTGTTTAATTAATTTTACTTCAGACCTGCGTAGTTTAGCCCTGGTGTAGATATGGTAAAGATGGTGTTACTCGTGGTGCTGGTTAGCTCCCCATTCATTGATGCGTAGTTTTTCTTTATATCTTAGGCATATTTCTTTATCATACTGTTAACTGATTTTTTCCTGTTTATTATCCAATAGTTTCTCCGTATTTAACCAGGTCGGTTGATTGGTAGAGTGAAGAGTATTGTATTGAGCATCTGTAATCATAAGCAGCGCAAGATGACTAGAGTGGGACTGCTCTAGTCTTCCTCCAACTCGAAGAATCTTATTTTTGTTCAAAAATAGACCGAGTAGTTTGCTTTTTCTGTCGATTTGATTATGTTTTTGTATATTTATTATTTACGTATTGAAGTGCAGATTTTGATTAAACCCATTTCTTATACTGAGTCTTCCAGTTTGTTTCTTGACGCTTTGTAAATTGGTGATAAATATTTTGCAGTTGGAAAGAACTTTAATAAGCTTTGTGAGGAAAGAAAAACGTTTTAGTAGCTGTGCATCTTTTATCTCTTTACTTTTTATTACGTGATATAATATCTTCATGTCTTCTTGTGTAGATGGCGTTTTTTCTTCTATAGGCCATTTTTCGTTATTTATTAATCAACTGGAACCATTTCATTAGAGTGTGTGATTCTTTATTTTTGATGGATACACCTTTTGAAACATAGCATCTGTCGGGTTGTATTTGAAGCGCACCTAGTTCCAACCTTTCTAAGGTATTAGTTTAGTTGTTTCTGCGACCCTGTTGGCATCAAAAATTTTGAATCTTGAGGAATTGCTTTTTAACTAATCTAAATGTTAATAAAGAAATGGAAATGCCTAAGACTGTGGTTTTTCTTTTTATTAGCTTAACAAATAATACTGCTCAACATAGTTCTAGTCGCGGTAATGTTACCCAAAATTTTTCTAGAGCAACCTTTGATTTCGCTACCAGCAGTCTTATCTGTATTTTTTGTTTTATATTGATTGTATTTACATATATGATTGTTCCGTAAGCTCTTTCTAATGCATTGCAGAAGCCATGAAGTTTGAAGGATATATTAGTTTCTGTAAAGGGATTTTCATCTTTTGACAAATTTTAGGTGACTAGAGAAATCTGTCCATTTTGATTCAAGATGATCCCAATCCCGGTTTTGCATTTAAATTTTTTTAAAATTTGGCATTATTAATTATAGGTGGCAATCATCCTAAAGGTGTTACGTGCAAAAATTTCATAACTTAATACCCTGTATATTGGTTGAATTAAAATTAGATTCCGGTTTTGACGCCCTCTGCCAATTTTTCTTTTCACTATCATTTCCGTCATTTTGCTGTCAAGACGTTAAACCGAGAACTACCTAAAATGGTCTGTGTTGTTTAAAACTGAAAGTTTCTAATAACATTAACGGTAATGGAAATGAAATTATAATTTCAATACGCCGTTAAAGTAATTTATTCGTCACAGGGTAAACTATTTACATCCGTTTTGTTATGTTTCTTTGGTAATTTCTTTCTTAATTTGATAGCCGTCCCGCCACGTTTTTGGCTGTACGTTTCTATGCATTATCGACCAGGGATTAATATCAATAAATACCTTCATGGGACGAGTATAACTCTGTAAGGTCTACGTTTAAAACTAAAAACCGAAGACAAGAACTTTTCTTCGAGATTCTGCTTATGCGGCAAACACCTGCAAAACCAACTTTTACTGAATGTGTAGAACAGCATTCGATAAACGCGTTATGTTATGTGTACTTTTTTTAGTAATAATTAACAATTTTCTAGATCTTGCCGTCGTGAGTCATTGTGTTGACACAATTTGCGATTCAAATTTATTACAGGCTCACTCAACGAGGAAAACGTTTTCTTCGAACAGGTAGGTACTGGATTGTGGGTAAGTTTATTTAATTATTTTGTCGCTGTCAGAAAAGTCACTTATGTTAATTTTCGTAATTACAATCATTGTTTTAATACTATTGACGTAGTTTCACTAATTATTTTGTGTGTATCGCATGCTGTGTACGAACGATATTGATTATGTAATTTTCTTTGCTATCCACGTCGTTTAAACTTATGTATTGTGTGTTGCCGATACTTCTGGCATTTATGGATTGAGAATTAGATAGACTCGTTGTTAACAATCTACGTATTAAATTAAAGTTAAAGTAAAAGTCACATTGGAATGTAAATGCCAAAAAGAACAGATTAGAATATTCCACGACCAAAAAAAACCCAAAAAAGAGAAATATCCTAACAGTGACTGACAACGTCAAAAATGCCGATTAAGCGGAAGTACAGAGTACCAGGAACAACGTTGCAGTCTATTCTAAGTTCCAAACCAAAAACAACACAACAAAAACCCACTAAACTTAATAAAGTAACTGAGAAAGAAAAGCAAAAGAAAAGAAACATAGTTGCGTGAACACTAAAGAAAGAAGTTACTAAAAAGAAAAAAAAGAAAATATTCAAGCAACAAATCAAGATAAAAGAAAAAAGCAAAAAAAAGTAGAAGAAACGAAAGGGAGTGACCAGTCCTTCAATGCCCAACCAACCGCTCTACATTTAAGCAACAGAAAGAAGAAGCATAGTTGCAGTAAACACTTAAGAGAAAAAGTTATCAAAAGGAAAACAAGCAAGTGTCCAAGCAACAAAAGAAAAAAGAAAGCAAAAAAAACAGAAGGATAAAAGAGAGTACAGATGTTGTTGTACGGCTCAACTTCCTCTTCCTAGATAGCCGACCCCGAGGGACCCACCCTTCATTGCACAAATAACCGCCCAAAAGGCAAACCTTTAAAAGGAAGAAGCAAGAAATAGATGTGGCATGTAGGTGATAACTAATCAAGAAATAGAAGTAGAAGAAAAAATGAAAAGTAAGGAAAAAGGAGAAGAGACAGACGGAGAAAGATAAGACTAGATGTAAGTGTCTAATTCGTTCTTCTCTCCGTAGAAGAAACAAAAGGAAGTGACCAGCCCTTCAACGCCCAACCAATCGCCCAAGAGGTGAACCACAAAGAGAATCAAAGAGAAAGAAGAATGGTTGGTACATAGAAAATATAGATAGACCTCAAGAAGAAAAAAAATGAAAAGTAGTAGATTCGATCTTCACCCCGTAAAAGAACGAAAAGAGAGACCACCTTACGGTGCCCATCAACCGTCCATTTAAGCAACAGAAAGAATAAACTTAAAAAGAAAAAAAAGAAAGCATAGTTGCAGTGAACACTTAAGAGAAAAAGTTATTAAAAGGAAAAGAAGCAAGTGTCCAAACAACAAAAGAGAAAAAGAAAACAAGAAAGACAGAAGGAGAAAAGACAATACAGATGTTGTTGTACGGTTCGATTGTCTCTCCCTAGATAGCCGATTCCGAGTGACCTACCCTACAATGCCCAACCAACCGCCCAAGAGGTGAACCATAAAGAAGATAAGAAAGAAAAATAGTTCGCACATAAAAAAGATAAATACGCCCAAGAAGAAATAAATAAAAAGTAGAAAAGATAAAAAATAGGGAAAGACGGAGAAAAATAATGCTTGATTTTCATGCCTGATTTGTTCTTCACCCCGTAAAAGAACGAAAAGAGAGGGGAAAAAATACCTGTTTAAAAAAAAATTGTTACAAGTTTAGTGGTTTTACGAACCTTGCACAGCCAACTCACACAGTCGGAGATAGAGGAGGTTCAAATAAATAATAGTTAAAGGGCGCCAGATCTTTTATAAGTAAAACTTCCGTCTCGATCAGGACAAAAGGTTCAAGCGTGTAACAAATTCCAGGTTCGTAATCCTTGTTGCACTGATGTTTGTGTAACCAACCAAAAAGAAAGATGTGTTACCATAAAGAAAAAATAAAATTGGTATAACAACTTTAATTTAATACGTAGATTGTTAACGAGTCTATCTAATTCTCAATCCATAAATGCTAGAAGTATCGACAACACACAATACATAAGTTTAAACGAAGTGGATAGCGAAGAAAATTACATAATCAATATTGTTAGTACACAGCATGCGATACACACAAAATAATTAGTCTAACTAATAATAACTATCTCAATGGTATTGAAATAATGATTGTAATTACGGACATTAACATAAGCAAAAATTCCGTGAGTGACTTTTCTGACAGCGACAAAATAATTAAATAAACTTACCCACAATCCAGTAGCTACTTGTTTGAAGGAAACGTTTTCCTCGTCGAGTGAGCCTGGAATAAATTTGAATCGCGAATCGTGTCAACACAATGACTCACGAAAGAAAGATCTACAAATTTGTTAATTATTACTAAAAAAAAAGTACACATAACATAACCCGATTATCGAATGCTATTGTACACATTCAGTAAAAGTTGGTTTCGCAGGTGTTTGCCGTATGAGCAGAATCTCGAATAAAAGTTCTTGTCTTCGGTTTTTAGTTTTAAACGTAGGCCCTACAGAGTTATACTCGTCCCAGGAAGGTATTTATCGATATTAATCCCTGGTCGATAATGCATCGAAATGTACAGTCAAAAACGTGTCGGGACGGCTATCAAATTAACAAAGAAATTACCAAAGAATCCTAACAAAACGGATGTAAATAGCTTACCTTGTGAGGAATAAATCACTTTAACGGCGTATTAAAATTATAATTTTATTTCCATTACCGTTGATGTTATTAGAAACTTGCAGTTTTAAACGACACAAGCCATTTTAGGTAGTTGTAGGCTTAACGTCTTGACAGCAAAATGACGGAAATGACAGTGAAAAGAAAAATCGGCAGAGGGCGTCAAAACCGAAATCTAATTTTAATTCAACCAATATAGAGGTTATTACGTTATGAAATTTTTGCCCGTAACAAAGGGTCAAAGAGTTTGTGTACTTTTGTTAGGATGTTCCGTTTTGTGATTTTAAGTTAGTTGTCAGAGGGAACTTTAAAGCGGAAGCTGTCGTCAAACGGAAAAAAACTTTCTAGCATTATCTTCAGTAAGTGTTGTTTAGTATCTGCTTGTTTTTTTGGGATATTTTTGAAAAGCTTTTTGTTAGCACCACTAGCGAAGTGTAAACCTTCCAGATTTTGAGTAACTTTATTAATTGTATTTGCAGAATTGTTTCTTTTAATAAACCTGCACCAAAAAAGAGATCGTCCAAATAGAAGTCGTTTTGCACTACCTGGGTTGCATTTGTCAATTCTTCACGATTGTTAAATGCTATTTGTTGAAGAATTTTTATTATTAGGTATGGTGCGGCTGCAGTTTAATAAGTTACTGTTGTTAAGCAGTATTTTTGAATGCGATGAGTTGTATTAAATCTCCAAAATATGCGGTAGTATTTTCGATCTTTTTCGGTGATCTTGATTTGACGGTACACCTTCTCGATGTAGCGTTTTCTCCATCAAAGAAGAATGTTCGACAGGCCGTGTTAAAGTTTTGATCCCACAAACGTAGTTTTGTTTAACCTAATTAGTTGGTGTCTTGCATAAAGCATCGAACACTACTTTCAACTTGGTTATGAAGTTATCTTCCTAGATCACTGGTTGGTGGGGAATGTACTATTTTGCATCTTTGTTTTTTTGGTAATTCTTTTTTTCTGTGAGTAATAGTAAGATATTCTTGCAGAAAGTTATTGTATTGATGTCTTAATTAAGGACTTTTTTAACCTCTTCTCGTAATTGCTCGATTTATTGAATTTCAGAGAAGTTTTGTTTGGGTTTAAATAGAATGCTGACTGTGTATGTACCATCTTTTTACTCTTGGCCGTTTGTTTGAACTGGTCTTTGCACATTTGATTATCTTGAGAAAGGCAGCGTTGTGTAGAAGCTTCTTTAATTTCCCAAAATTTGGTTAATTTCTTGTCTTCTTCAGTTTGACTGATTATATTGAATATTTAGATTGGTTGTGAAACTTGTTGCATATGGCCTGATAGTATCCATCCTAATATTGTTTGCTACCCAAGTAGACCGTTTTTTTTCTTGATTCTTTGTGAATAATTTTTTTTTAAATTGTTTAGCTTTTATAATTGCGTCGATGGATTCTGATTTATTAAATGTAGGATTAGCTAGGATGTGATTGATCCATTCTTTTAAATTTTGACATTTGATTTGAAACTCTACGTATAATGAATAGGTAGTGGAGAAATCAATAACTTTTCTTGTTAGTACAACCGATAACAAAATAATAATTTATGTTTTAATTAAATTTTAATTACAAGTAATTTCTAATAGCGTAAAATTATAAAGCAAATTGATCAAGTATTAACGTTTACATGCAGTTGCGACAATGTAGTAATTACAAAAGAATTAACAGTGAACGTTCAATTGAGTACAAATTATAAGACTTACCCCACTTAAGTTTATTTTATTGTAGGTAGCTGAATGTCAACTATATAAATAATGTTACACTCAAAACTTGCAAAAATTGTAAGCTTACATTCATCGACGTGTGTGTGCCAGACTCTGGCTTTGACTAGGTTTAAAATTTAAGAATACTCGATTGGAATACAGTCAACTTACACAATAATTCTTCAAATGTAAATAAAGATAGAGGCGGTATAATGTACTCTATATTACTATTTGTAGCTCGCTTTGTTAAAAGCGTAATAGTAAACGACTTGTAATTCAGTTACATAAGCGTACTTACAATTCAAAGATTTCAAACAATTATAGATTACGTGCAGCGAACACTGGAGTAAAATTTTAAATAGAATCCATTAAGGTTTTTAATGAAACACCCCTGCGCCTTCCGCGAATATCGAATAACCATCCAGTGGTGCTGGAGTATTAGTGACTTACAAAAACTTAATTAAAGCACGAAAATGCAAAACGTTAATATCAATGACACGTAACAATGGCAGTTAAAGGAAAAGAAGAAGTTTGGAGAAATTGGTGACAATACATTAAAAAATAATAATAAGTAATTCCGGTGCTGGTTGGAGTAACAGCTCCAGAATATTTGCTAGGTTTTACAATAGGCAAAGAGAGAGGGTTGTTTCAACTATTTTAAGTTTGGATACTAGGTAGTAGATTTTCTTTGAGGTTTTAAAATGTCATATGTCACATTTATATAATCGTATATTAAAAAAACCTGAAATATAATTAATAATTAAACGAACTTACCTAGTAAAGTTCAAAATCATATTTATATAGTCTTTTTACGTTAGCTAGATAACTTCAAAATAATAAACTTTGATTCTTATTGCAACCATGGTTCATGCATTTAATCAAATAATTTTTTATAACACTTTTTTGTTGTTTTTTTATGAGGCATTTTATTTCCCACATCTTTTATGTACAGATATAAACAATCCAGCAAACTACTATAAAAAAGAATACGTTTTAATTGCAAAGCATTTGTTTTGTTGTAATTTTAACAAATAACACTGTAAACCGTTAAAATTTAAATGCTACGTTATATTAAAGGATTAGAATCGTAACGCATTGAAAACGATTCAACTTGAGCGATATGAGTTAATTTTCGGTATCCCTGCGATTACGTTTAAGTGACTCTTATCTATTTTATGTTGTAGTCCCAAACACTTTCTATAAAGGGATTACAAAGGTTCTAAAAAATTCTTTATATTTAAGATAATAAAGTTGTATGATAGATATAACACTAAACAATATTACGTTGAACTGGGTTTTAAATATATTTTTATTGTGTAGTGTAAAAAACAACTTGAATTTATAAAAAAACTAATTTTTTTTCTTTTATTACATGCACAAAGACAAAAAATGCGCCA
The DNA here is from genome assembly GCA_035610365.1 of Aquatica leii. NCBI lineage: Eukaryota > Metazoa > Arthropoda > Insecta > Coleoptera > Lampyridae > Aquatica > Aquatica leii. Next base: position 59,752,874 of record CM069438.1, read on the forward strand.
CAAACAAAACGTTTGCGCCGAAATCTCTAGAGAAATATTTTTAAGTGGAAACTTTAAAGTCGTATTTAGTTGTTTAAATTTTAAAATATGTTAAAATGTCTAGAAAAAACGTTGTTTAATTTAATTTTTTTTAAACAAAACAAAATTAAAAAGAAATATTTGTATGCATACGTTTTTCTATAAGAATTTAGAAATTATATTGTATATTTTTACGTTTCTTAATTATTTCTAAATTAAAAAATTATTTGTGATTGCTATAGCAAAATAAACAGACCATTTATTTTTAAGCGTTTAACGTAACTCAAATTAAGTAGTTATGTTTTTTTCGTTTGCATTCCCAAAATATAGATGGCGTTTCGAATGAAGATAATTTTGTATTATTAACAATAATTATAAAATAATGCAATTTTTGTAATACTACATATGCGTTTTTTGGACATTTCCTGTTTTAACTAATTTAATTGTTGCTCATAAATAATAAGTTGTCACGGTTTCTCCGTTCTTGTCGACTCAGTGGTTTCCAAACTCTTTGGGCCCACGGACCACCCTGAATTAAAAACTACATAAATGCATAATAGAAAAATTACAAATTTAATGTCTTGAATAGTAAATAGTGACGTAAAAAATAAATAACAATACAAAGAATTATACTTCTTTTTGTTAAAGACTAGAAAAATTTGTTGTATGTACTTTAAATCACGCATAACACAGAATTAAACTGTTGATTAGATTCAAGACTTTTTTTTAGTTCATGTTATGGACTAGTTGGTGCAGGTCTATTGCTCTATTGCGTTCCTGTATAAACCTGTGTAGGTAGACCTAACTTACCGCGATGTCTGTTATTTCTTGTATCTTATGCACCTGTCTATATTAATATTTTACTTAAGACGTAAAAATTCCTAACAGTTTATTTATTTTAACTTCCATATTATTAAAAATTGGTGAGAATTCTTATATTTTATAATAAACATTACGCGAGCTCCCTTACTTTGTTTAGGAACCGTCAAATTCATTTTAATTATCCATGGACTTCTTGAATAATCCTTTGGGACCATACCACGTCTAGCTTCCACCGTCGTAGCGTTAGGTATGAGTAAATATATACAAAATAGTCATTTTATAAGGGTGCCGTATTCCTGAAAACGTTACTAAAAAATTCTATACGGATAAACTAGACAGCGATTCTAACCCGCAACATACAAAGATCCATATCGGCAAAGAAGCACAAATAAAAGCCAATCAGTAAACAAAAGAGAACAAAACACCTAAACAATGTTTTATACACATCAACAAACTATCACAGCTCAACAATATAAAAGTACGCAGTGTAGGCAACACACTGTACCGCGATGCAAAAAAAATATGTAATACGAAAATGTCTTACAAATCTTCTACTGTTGATTGTGTGATGTGCAATTTTAATAGATTGGTTAATAATTTATAACGTTACCTGTTAAAATCTTACGAATTTATGAACTTACTACCAATTCTAATTTTTTTTAAATAATGTTTTTATATTAATCGTCAGTATATATCTCAGACGATATTTGTCGCATAGGAGTGATGTGAAATTTGTTTTGTGCGATGCATATCGTTAGTGGTACGTACATGTAATAACAAATAAAAAAACTACTATTTTTGCTATCTACGTTTTTTATTGTTACAACAGAATTTGTTAAAAATAGTAATAAACTATGTAATACGTTATTAATTGTCCTTTATAGAACCTGAGACGTTTAATTAAACTACCAAACAATTTTCAATGTCATTTTCTATATCGTACAATATTGCGTGCTACATTTTGATTTATAGTCTGGTATAATTTACAAAAGCCTTTCTATGTTGCAAGTTTGGTTTAGCGTATGATATGAAGTTCACTTTATAGGCGTCGGAAACGACAAAAGTGATTAAGTTGTCACCGGTTTTGTAGTCAATATTTTGCTACTTATTTTATTGGTTATTTCTCAATAAACTTTTAATAATATAAAGGACGGAATAAATCATTTTATTAAATACGGTAAGCAAAAATTCTTTGCTGTAGTTTACTCAATGTCTTAAAAATGATTAAAAAGTTCAATAAAAGAAAATATTTTTATCGTAAAAATAAATGAGCTAAAATGATGTTTTCCTAACTGGTAATGTGTTTACGTACACTCAACTAAAGAAGAAACGGGACACTTTGGTTAGTTCAAATGAAATAGTTAGCGGTGTAAACTAGGCTTGTTAGCGAATACGATTTAAAACAGTAAACTGCATTTTATTTTTATACAAAAAAACTGATTTACTCTTCTGTTCGTCGTTTCTGCATTACTTAATTTAACAATGTTTTTAGATAACATTAATACAATCAATTTTTTTTACGACACGAGTAGAAACATAAGACATTTATTTGATTGTTTTTAATACGTATGTATTTAAACGTATATAATATTCGTAAGAATAAATTCATCAAACTTAATGTGCCATTGCGTTTCTACGTTACGTTTTTTTAGAGATTGTGAAGGTACCATCACTAGTACAATAAACAAAAAATTTGCATTTCCCTTGTCACTCATCTCAGTTAACTGTGGTGTCGTGGTTGTTATCAGCAAGACCTGCTGGAAAAAATGTTTGTTGATCCATCTTTCTTTTATACCAATACCAGTTTTTGTTTTTTAATATTCATAGTTGTTTTGGGATTATCTTTTTGCCAAAAAAAGTCTGCGTGGGTCTTGTCGTATTGGCTAAACTTGTCTGGTATTGATTTTGTGCTTCACCACGTCCGTTTTTTTGAAATAATTCTCCAGCGTAAACACATTTTGATACCGCTGGATCAACGTTTTAACTTTAGCCAACTGGTCATGGTTGAGTATCTACCAGTTGTTAGCGACACTTCTTTTGCGATGTAGTTTTGATGATGTTTACGCATCTTGCAATTTGAGATAATAGCGTACATTGACCTACACGGTCTTTTTTTTAACGTTACAAAATTTAAATTCATTTAAGATTTTTGTATTTTGCCAACCCGTAGTCTTTTTTCAATCAAGTCGCTTTCTATTGGTTCCACACTACAAATGTAACTTTCTTCTTCATTTTTATTCGGGCGTGCCATTACCACACTCTCAGTCATATAAGACAGAGGCTTTTTCTAACGAATGGTAACACATTTTTTCAGCGTCAATTCTAAGGACATCATATTCTATCTTAATGGAACTTATACTTTCTAAAACGTCCATTCCTAAGACAACTTTTTTTGTAATCTTGGTTACCAGTACTTGGTAGAGTACTCTATTTCTCTAAACCAATAGTTATTTAGATTAATCCGTGTGTACGTCTCTTTGCCATTAGCCGTTTTAAGTTTTATTGTTACCAGTGATGATTTAGTATTTTCTAGTAACATGTCAGGACGAATGATGGTTTTTGTCCCGATTAATAATTAAGCATTTTGTCTACTAGTTTTTTCATCAAGGAAATGTTGTGCAAGTGTTCCGTTGGCAATGCTATGCACATAGTAATTTTCGATATATGACTAGATGTCGTCATACGTGGCCTAGTTCGCGACAGTTTTAAATCGTCATTTTTTTACGAAGCATTTGCAGCACTCTGTTCTTGATACTTTCTTGTATCTGCACAAGTCCTTTTACACCATAACGGAGGTTACAGCTGCTTCGGCGCTATGCTTGTTTTGTCGTTTCAAATTTTAAAGAATATGTTAAAACATCATCCAAGGTTTTGCGTCACACTAATCGTAACGTTAGCCTTGTTTTGCCGGATCAGGACTTTTGGTCCCCGCCGTTTAGGCGCCGCCTTTTGACCGCCGTCGTTTATCCGCCGAGACTTTTGGGCGCCGCCAATTGGACGTTGAACGTTTGGGCGCCGAGCGGTACAGAAATATTAAAAATAGTCTACGATTTTGTCGTTATTTATCGTAAATAACTTTTAGTAATAAATTTTACTTATTTTTGAATAAAAAAACAAAAAAATCGTAAAACAATCTTATGACAATTTTTTTAATTAACAAGCAAAATGAGGTTACAGTTACACAATAAAAAGTAAAACTAACTACAATATAGGTACTTATACAGTATACACCATCAGTTTCACGTTATTTCACTTTCATTCTTAATCCATTGCAAAGTTGTGAGAAATCCCTCTTAAATATTCCATAACGGTTTTGTTTCGAAATTCTTGAACAAGATTTAGAATTATTTCACCAGCCGCTTGGTATTTTTTCCTTTTCTGGGGGGGAGCTTCACCTCGTAAAAATTTCTCGTAAAGCGCATCTCGTCCTTTTTGAATGGTTCGTAAACCATTTCCATATAGACGGATGATCCATGTCTAATTGGGAGTGTAAACTACGATGTGCAGCCTCTGCAAAGTTATTTGTGCGATCTTGGTTGTTTAGCACCCTTTCGTACACATTCCAAATATTAGACGAAAAAAGGGGCCTCCGTCGTGTACCGTTTCTATTTCGCCTGCCGATGTAATTATCTTCAAACCAATTTAAAATTAGTTGCAATTCATTTGGCAGATGCGTGGCCAGTTCCTCAATAGCGTCATCAAGTTGCTGAACAGGAACGAAAGCTAAAGCAGTTATCATACGTGCACTTAACGCAAATTCAGAGTTATTATTATATTGTACTGTTAACTCATTTTCACGCAGCTGTTTTTTAATTTTTTTTACCAGATGAAAAAAACAACCATGTAAGTGGGCTGTTGGAAAAGCATCAGTAGCCGATCCGACTACAGTCGTTTCAAAATCCACAGAAATTGTTTCGGGTTCAAACTGCGGCCACATTTCCTTGATAAGTGAAAATAGCCTATCATAGGTTTGTCGTGTTTTGTTTGGTAAAAGAGCGTATAAAACCGAAAAAACAAAGCCATTCGTACTTGCCAGTATAACATAAATTTGGTGAAAGAGTGGAGGTGCTTGTCGGAATGTTCCATCCATGAAATTTTTTTTCATATGATGACATCACCGTGTATTGGATTCTCGAGAAAATCTTAGGATTCTTTGTGGATCTGGATGCTCTGATCCGACATCCTTTATGAGAAATGGTTCAGTTTGTTTAGGCGCGAATTCGCAAATTCTGTACGCTTCTGGTATAATTTACGTTTCTAAATACAATGGAGTTGGCGGCGCACCAGCAATAAGGTTTTATTAAAAATATCATTATTAAAAGTTTCAAACTATGTATTTAGTTTTCATGAAACATATTTACAAACGTCTGGCGGACAACAGTCGGCGCCCAAACGACCGGCGGTAGAAAAGTTGGCGCTCAAACGGCGACGCTCAAACGACGGCGCCCAAACGGCGGTGCCTAAACAGCGGCGCTCAAATGTCACGTACCGTCCCTTGTCACTCATATCCTGCTTTACTATAATACGATAAATAATTGTTCTCTAGAAAACTATTTTTTATTGATAATGCCTGCACATACAAATGTTGATTTGAAGGCTCAAATCAACGCAGAGTTAACGCGCGGTTTTAGCGTTTAAGCAATTTTTCGAATGTTTATGATTTCAGAAACTATTGTGGAACGTATCCGAGTGAAGTGGTATCGGAACACGATAAACAGAACAATCGGCAGTAGCAGACAAAGAGTACGTGTCTATGGTAGCTCAGGAGAAGGCGTTAGTGGCATATATACTCAAAATCCATTTACAACTTTCCAAAATGCTCAAACTGACGTCAAATTTTCGTAATGCCAGTTAACCGCACGGGTAAAACTGAAAAAGGCCAATAAAATAAAAGAAAGCTTCTGGAATTTGCAAGACGTTACGTCAATGAATCGCTGGATTTTTAGAATTGTGTTGTTTTTAGCGCCGAAAAAACTTTTAAAAGTTTAAATGACGCACCTGTAAAAGTGTTTCGACCTCTCAGAAGTCGTTACAGAGTTAATTTTACAAACTCCAAAGAATGCAACGGACATTTTTCAGCAAATGTATGGGGTTGAGTAAGTTCGCATGGCATAGGCGTTTGTTGTGTGATTGAGGGTTGTCTTAGTATATGAGGTTACTTAGGTATTTTAAACAACGTTATGCAACTTTCTGTTTAAATTTTGTATCCAGAGAACAAGTACATCTTCTAACTTCCTTAATACTTAAATATATTTTAATTTCTCCATAATTACAATATGCGCGTCGAAGAATAATCCAACAGTTACTCTGATTATAGGCTAGTCTTTTTAACTGTTATTACTAATTTTGTTTATTTTTTAAGGATAATGCCCCTATACATACATTCAGGTTGGTGCAAAACTGGGAACAGCAAAATAACCTGAACGTGTTAACGTAGCCAGCAAAAAGCCCTGATTTTAGAATATTAAGAAAACGTTTGGGGTCAAGTTGTTCGTACCATCCGGGAACAAAAAAGAGCCAATTTTACTGCCGCACATTGAAGCTTCGGTTGTCTCGCGGTATTATTTCTGAGGAAAACGTGGGTGACATTGTTGAATCGCTTAAACACAACATTTTTAGGTATGTCATGACTTGTTGGTATTCTTGGTCTAAGAACTCTTCTACTCTGCATATTGTCTCGATGTATACTATATATCATTTTTGCTGCAATGGTTGAGATGGTTTTCTTCGATGCTTCATAACAGCATTGTTAAGGTTTCGTACCAATTATTTGTGTTGTGGCACGTTAGCGCTGCTTTCATATTGTATGCCAGTGGAATATTTTCATTAATGCGTTGTTTGTAAATAATACGTTGTTGTCCTTATTCGTGAGAATCCGGTTTATTTTTGAAATTGATTAAACGGTCTTTCTTCAAATTTTTTCCTCTGTCAGTGGTGACTCAAAGCAGTGTTTTGAATTTCGTTATCTAGTGGGTTCAAAACGTGCAAATTACAGTTTTTGCTTTAATTTTTTCTAGTAGGATGGATTTTGGTCAACGTGTAAATGTCAATACACATGAGGACTAGCTTGATGTGTACGTAGTTGTTTTTGAGCGCTGGCAGAATGTACACTAGCGCGTTTAGATATGGAAATCACGTTATATGCCGGGCCAGGTTGCAAATAAATTTGGTAATGTATTTGAGCACGAGTATTTTTTTTTAATTGTAAATTTGTGTCGTTTAGTGCAGTTTTTGGTCATTACCTTGTTTTTTCCAAAGCGTCAAAGTTGATTTTAGTTGTGATTTCATTTGTTTTAGATACTGCATCGGCTACGATGTTATCCTTAACTGATATGTGTTGTATATCTATTAAGGATTATTTAATATAGTCAAAGTATCTAAACACACACACAAATTTGTGTAAGTTCTTTTATGCTAGAAAGATAGTGTCTTAGTTTGTTTAAATCCAATATTATCGTAGACTTACCAATTTTAATAAATTTTTAGTGGGCTGATGAAGTGCTCACGTGTAGCACGAAACGTAGCCTTAACATAGTATAAAATGATTTTCTTGCCCTTCCTAAGTGAAGAACAAATTGTTACATGCCAAAGTTGAAACAAAGATACTTGCCTGAAATAAGGTAACATAAATGTTGTTATGCCGGTGCTCAGTGAAGACGGGGTGGGTTATATTCAAAATTTCGTGATTGTTTTGGAAAACTTGACGAAAACACAAAATCGAAAATAAGGTCAAAATCAAAGGGCGCCACGAAGGAGTAAAGCTTAATGGCCTTTTGGCCCTTGCCAACCACAAGCCCGCTCCTGAAGGATACACTCTAAATGGACTTACCTTAATAGAGTGTATCTCACTAAACTCTGAAATAATCTAAAAATAAAATCAAGATGAAACTTTAATCGTAAAATTATTCGGTCACGTCAAACAAATTTTTAGCACGGGATTATGTTACATAGTTTCGACAAATTCGGGCAATAATTATTAATTACATCATCGTTACATTAATTTGAGACACTTGTGATTTTACTTAAAACCCAAAGCTTTTAACACACAAACGCGTCAACAAAAATTTCACCACATTTAAATAATCGGTACAAAATAAATAACTTGAATTGTCGTCGTAATTCCAGGAAAGAACTTGTGGTTGATTCTTGGTTGCCAGCTGTATACGGGACGAAACGTTTGAAGGTATCCCCAAAGGACTATGTACCAACGGAAGGTTTTCAAGAGCCGCCATCAAGGCGAAGATGTAGCCGTGCCGTAACACCCGACGAACACGGATCTACACTACGTTAAATAGATACCGAAAGCGCGTGAAATTTGTTTAAAAGCTTAGATTCTACGAATTTGGAGTAACACTCCACTAACTGCACAAAAAAAATTCACGCGTACGGCATATTACGTCCTCCGAAAGGGGGTGTGGTTACAAAATAAATATTGTGCCATAGATATAGAGGAGAATTAAGAATTTTATCAAGTTAATAATGTTGTATAGTGAAGTATATAGCTACTAATGCCCTGTTATATGCCACGTGTTTTTTTTAATTTTTGGTAATTTGTGTGATAGGACTGCTAGTGACTTTAAACTATCTTCCCGTAGCTGTTGTATTACTACTTTGATTGCGCTATTGAATGCATTTGTTGTAATACGTGTGTTACGGAAACTTAACCGTAATTTAATGTAGGTCGTAGCTCGACACTTTCGAGAGTGAGTCGCAGGTGTTACTTGATGTACTAATTATAAAAGAATTAAACACTAAAAGTAAACCAGATCAAACACACAACTATAACATTTATGTTACGTTACGTTAAACGCGTTTTGGTCTGATTTTTGTTCCGCATCCGTTTTGTCCCGCACACTTCTTGCTACATGATGACGCACGTGTTTATTTCTATTTTGTTATTTATAATATTCGCAAATAATGATTTGTTAATGTGTTTAATTTTTTGTTTTGTTTTTTTTTATATTATATTATAAATAACTCAATTTTCAGTTTACATTTTTGCTGCCACAATCATTAAAGCAAACGTCTAGTTTTCTAATTTGCGGTTTAGTTGCTTTTAAATTGAAATAAAAAAACTGACGACTTATTTTTTATTCAACAATTTTTAGAATTAAATTTGTTTGATGATGACAAAAAAAGGAAATTTTATTGCTGTATGCAGTAAAAATTAAGTTGCAAAGCGGGTGCTCTTAAACAAAATAAACAACGTCTTTGCACAAACAAAAATTATTAGAAAAGCAATTTGTAAACTGTATCAAAGAAAGTTACGAATTTATTAAAAGTTTTCTTTTTGTATAAACTTACAAAAAGAGGGTTGATGTCAACGGCTTACCTCAAATTTAACATTTAGAATTCAAATAAAAAAAAAACGCTACAAAACGAACGTGATTTGATTTTTGCATGTATTTCCATTTGCGCGTAATTCATATTTATGGTTGAAGATTACATTCATCGCGTCTTTTTCGCCCTTCTGCACTCGACTGAAAAACAATTAAAACATACATTTGTCACAGTAACACATTGATTATTGCAATTTTTAACGTAAACGCAATATTTCATTATCCTAAAACGCAAAAAACTGTTTGAGCTAAATTACAAAACACTCGAGAAAAAAGTATTCAATCAAATGAGTGTAACAATTTCCACCTCAATTTAAGAAAAATAAGAAGTAATTTTCTTCTTCACAAGTTTGGTTTAATTTTTATCAACAACTCGCAACGGCTTTTTCTGTGCTTCTGTATCGTACGTAAACAACCCTCGTCTTTATACTTAAATAAATTCTATTGTACCTTAAAAGAAGATTCACAAAGAAAGGAATAAATTGTGCTTTATAATATCAATCTATTATTCATAAAATAGAAAATTTTGAAGCTTTTAAATTGTTAAAATTTTTAAGGAAAATTGTTAAAAAACGTTTTTTTTTTAAATATTGAGTTTAAGTTCAACAATAATTAAGGCAATAGCCTTAACTGAATTATATTTTAATGTTCAATCTTGTGTAAGAAAATTACACACAATTGTGTTCTAGAACCGAAGTCTGTACCAGATTATGAACTTGAGTCAGCTGCAAGTTTTAAGCAACTTTTCATGAATTACACAAATTACACGATATTCTTTGACAAACAATAAATAATCACAAAAAATAAATATTGAATTTAATTATTAGCAAAAGTATTATAAAATTATAAAACATCAGAAAAAAGTGTCTTTATGGGACTTATCAGCACTGGAATTTGAATGTATGTGCTGATGTGCTAACAACTACAGACATTGTTTTCAATGTAGTTACAATCATTGGAACTTTGACTTTCTGTTAATATGTCATTGCAAATAAACATTTTTAGATTTAAAACTGAAATTAATTAAAAAATGTTTATTAAAATAATAGTTTAGTTATAGGTATTACACACAAATTATTTTAAATATTCAGTTGCAAAAAATATATTAGTTTTGAAGCAACAACAAATTGTTTTGTATTTAACGTACCGTGTCTCTAATACCCATTAGAAAAATTAAAAATTTTTGCGCTATCCAATTTCAAACAAAAGTTAGTTTCGAACAAACTACAACGTTTTGTGCAAGCAGACGCTTTTAACGATAATAGAGATTTTAGTAAGTGAAGCACTTCCCAACCTGATTTTAATCAAACATTAAGTGTTATGTCTTTACCTATCTGGAATACTAAAAATAATTTAACAAATAATATTGCAACTTTAAAAATTGTGCCTCTTAAATTCATATTGCAAATTTGGCAGTTCTGAATTGAGATCATTGAACGGGATGTCGTAAATTTAATAAAGGTGTAGGCGTCTTTATTTTTATCCAAGTTTTTTATGAAATTTCGTTTACGATTTTATGAATGAGTTTAGGTTTCATTCTAAAGTTGAGGAAAAGAAATAAAATTGTTGCCGTATATAAATTAAAACATTTAAATATATAAATAACAAAATATTTATTTAAAAAAAACGATTTAAATTAAAAACCTTTGCTTTTACTTTTTAAAAACGACGGCATAAAATTAAGAGTAACATTTTTAGTTATATAATTTTGTAATATTTTACTCCTTTTGGGTCTTTCTCGTTTCTTCAGCGGAAACTTTATCCACGTGAATAATAGCCACCAATCTGCGCTCGTTGAAAAATGTACTATTACAAAGCAAGCTTAAAGGAAATCTATTTATACCACACATTTAAGGTATAGTAATACTTTTCTTTTCTCCATTTCTGGAGGATCTAGTTTTCCAATAATGTTACTGAATGGAAGTGAACAGTTTTTTTAAGCTTTATTAAACACATAGAAAGATCCTTCATCAACAACGAGTTTTATTGTCTTGTTTCGGGTAAGTATTGATTCAATCTGGTTTTCATGTATTAGAAAAAGTTTATTTTCCTAAAATTGCTAAAAATGTAACAAATAGATAAGTTACAAATAGTTCATCAGATAATTATTACAAAGATAATGCGCCAAGTTTCAAAATTATTTTTTTGCACGGCATTACGGGCGTTCAAGTTTTTATGGATCACAACAACAGCAGACAACAACAACACAAAAGAAATAACGCCAATAACAAATAAAATCAAATGGGTAGGTGCTTTAAACAGAATGTTAAAATCTAATGTATAACGCATAAAACTTACGATGTCATTTGTATAACGAAAAACTTTAAATAATGCACCGTGGCTAGCTCACAAAAATATTTATTTAACACACATATTAAAAACAAAATACATAAGAGCAATGAGATATTTTCCAAATTTATTTATTTAGAGTCGTGGGAATTCTTACGTTACTTAAGATTACTAATTTCGAATTTGATAAATACAAAACTTTATAATTTGGACGCCACAATATTTTTTATATATAAAATGGTTAAATATTGAAACCAAAAACTTAATACTAACATAATATCAAAAAACATATATACATATTTAACATGCACTTAAACGTATCGAAGGTTAAATATAAAATCAAGGTTACCTGCTTTCAAACTTTCATGCGCAAGTCGAATTGGTGAGGTCAGTGACGCGTTCTCAACTAATTTATGCGATGATTGCAACATTACGAAATTCTTGAAATGCCTAATTCCATATTTTCCGTATCTATCCTGATTGATCTCATATTCGTACAGATTCATTAACCAGAATATCGTAAAACAAACGTAACGTATGATAACTTCATTCGTACATCCAACTCAAATTTTATCGAACGTAACACGAATAATTATCGATTTTTACTCATAAAAACCATAATTCGTAACGGAAAATTCTTCGTAACAGCAACGTTGTGACTAACATCAAACGTGCATCGTAAAACCATAATTTCATATCGCATTTCAAAACATCAAAATCGTAAAAAGGCGTACGTATCCAAACGAAATTTTCGTAACCATAACGAATTAAAACGTACACAAATTAAAAACATCGAATAAACCAGAAAGCGTAGTCGTATATCAAAAGCAAAGATTTCCAATTCGAACGTAGAATAATTATTGCGCAACTTCTATTAAGGTGTGATCATGATGACTCATCGAAATGGTGCAACATGATGCAACCTTCGTAAATCATATTCTTAATTCTTTTTCGTAGATTTGAAACCAAGTACCATAAACAAAAATCCGGAACAAAGAAAAAAACTAAAACGTAAATTGCGATGTATTAAACATGCGGATCGAAACAAAAATGACTTACCCCTTCTAATTTACGGGTTTTTATTCTAAACAACAAAATGCGAAGCTACGAACAAATGCAGGCTTAAATAATTTGCCCCATTACGCAAAAATTCACAAACACAAATTACATAAGTGGTAATTCCACTTTTTGCAGAACGCAAAAAAATGTCCGCTCACTACTTCATTTCGAACGTAAGATGGCGAAGAAGTGACTTCGTACTTAAGAAGAAGGCTCATACGCATGTCAGTGCGCGAAATTTATTGCGTAAAAGAATTTTATATCAACAGTGAATACAAAAATGTTACTTAAAAAACAGACTTATTCAAACGTAAAAAATTTACACGTTACACTCGCTACTTAGTCAAAAATAAAAAAAACAACAAAAAAAACGAGTAATTGTCCAAGAAGAACTTGAAATCGAAACGGATGTATCAATAAGACTACTTCACAAGTATCGGAATTATACGAAACAGTCAGAACAGAAAAACTCTCGAATCATACATACAACAAACATTCTCAAACATCAATTCATGGAGCGCTCCTTTCAAAGTCAAACATACTAAGTGAGTCCTAAAGATACCATAACAAAAGAAGAACATAACAGATGATCGAATACAAACTTTCAAAAATACTGAGCACAGAAAATAATCTTCCAAACGTAAGGAAACTTTCGAAACGTAGCGAATAACAAAATAATTCATATAAACAAATAACCTTCGATACCTAAACCAGAACTGTACAAACAAAAATAGGATTAATTTAAGATCACTATAGTCTGCTGCATTAATGGTAGGAAATCTAAGAAGAGGGAACTTCTGAGCTTCACGGGATCCACTCATAATGTTGTACACCCACAACTAAAAAAAACTACAAAAAATGCAAATACGCAAACACAAACAATCGTTAAATCAACCAAATGCTACCAAAGAACTTATTTACATAGGCATAAAATCCAAACGAAACAAAACAAATTTTACTATAAAAATCACGTTATTTTTCTATAAAATCCATAACATACAAATCTTTAGTAGTGTTACCGTTCGTATCTTTCAATTGGTTAAACCAGCTGAGAGAGAATCTTAATAACTCTACACAAAAAGTACCTACACAAAATAAGAAACGTAAACAAAAACAAAAGAAAATCGAACAAGTCAAAACTATACTAACGTATACATATCAAAAAGAAATAACAGTTCATATTTCCTAAAATATTATCACTGATTTCATATCCAGAAGGCAGAGCTTCTAAACAAAACAAAACTTAAATTGACATAAAACAAAAGACAAAACATATTCATGTGAACTTTGTGTTTCACTTCGAATTTCATTTCACAAATCATATTCGTAACCTAAAAGAAGAAAATTTCTTTTAAGACCTTAACAAAACAAGATCGAACAAATTTCAACGTAATATACCTTATCATAACGAACCAATATCATAAAACAAAGACTTAGCAGAAACGTAGGCAAAACAATCCATTTTTCTAAATGCAAAAATTTGAGAATTCACACGAGCACAAATCAAAAATCAGTTGAAAGTTCTACAAATTGAGAAACATTCATTTCGAAATCAGACGAATGCAAAACAAAATCGAAAGCACATAAGTTCAAATACAATTCATACTCAATAAAAGATCTAACTCCATTTTCAGAAAATTCAAAAAATCTAAACAAAATCACAAATACTGAAGTCGTACACAGAATGTAAATCATCACAACAATGTAATCGTAGCCAAAGTTACAAATCAAAATCAATAACGAAATCAGATCAATCATATCAAACATAGTATTTCAAATCTATCGTAAACTTAAATTGAATCGTATTTTACCTTCGCACAAACATGTGATAAACCTTACATAACATATTAACATAGTTATAATACACAAACAATATAAACAAATCATAATACATAAAACACAAAAATATCAAATCAAAATTTCAGTAACGTTAGAATTTTCTCTAGCCTCACGTGATGGGTGCCATTTATAACGCATAAAACTTACGATGTCATTTGTATAACGAAAAACTTTAAATAATGCACCGTGGCTAGCTCACAAAAATATTTATTTAACACACATATTAAAAACAAAATACATAAGAGCAATGAGATATTTTCCAAATTTATTTATTTAGAGTCGTGGGAATTCTTACGTTACTTAAGATTACTAATTTCGAATTTGATAAATACAAAACTTTATAATTTGGACGCCACAATATTTTTTATATATAAAATGGTTAAATATTGAAACCAAAAACTTAATACTAACATAATATCAAAAAACATATATACATATTTAACATGCACTTAAACGTATCGAAGGTTAAATATAAAATCAAGGTTACCTGCTTTCAAACTTTCATGCGCAAGTCGAATTGGTGAGGTCAGTGACGCGTTCTCAACTAATTTATGCGATGATTGCAACATTACGAAATTCTTGAAATGCCTAATTCCATATTTTCCGTATCTATCCTGATTGATCTCATATTCGTACAGATTCATTAACCAGAATATCGTAAAACAAACGTAACGTATGATAACTTCATTCGTACATCCAACTCAAATTTTATCGAACGTAACACGAATAATTATCGATTTTTACTCATAAAAACCATAATTCGTAACGGAAAATTCTTCGTAACAGCAACGTTGTGACTAACATCAAACGTGCATCGTAAAACCATAATTTCATATCGCATTTCAAAACATCAAAATCGTAAAAAGGCGTACGTATCCAAACGAAATTTTCGTAACCATAACGAATTAAAACGTACACAAATTAAAAACATCGAATAAACCAGAAAGCGTAGTCGTATATCAAAAGCAAAGATTTCCAATTCGAACGTAGAATAATTATTGCGCAACTTCTATTAAGGTGTGATCATGATGACTCATCGAAATGGTGCAACATGATGCAACCTTCGTAAATCATATTCTTAATTCTTTTTCGTAGATTTGAAACCAAGTACCATAAACAAAAATCCGGAACAAAGAAAAAAACTAAAACGTAAATTGCGATGTATTAAACATGCGGATCGAAACAAAAATGACTTACCCCTTCTAATTTACGGGTTTTTATTCTAAACAACAAAATGCGAAGCTACGAACAAATGCAGGCTTAAATAATTTGCCCCATTACGCAAAAATTCACAAACACAAATTACATAAGTGGTAATTCCACTTTTTGCAGAACGCAAAAAAATGTCCGCTCACTACTTCATTTCGAACGTAAGATGGCGAAGAAGTGACTTCGTACTTAAGAAGAAGGCTCATACGCATGTCAGTGCGCGAAATTTATTGCGTAAAAGAATTTTATATCAACAGTGAATACAAAAATGTTACTTAAAAAACAGACTTATTCAAACGTAAAAAATTTACACGTTACAAATGTAGCGTCAGAAGTGAATTGAAAGTTTTACAAGGAACGGATACTATAGGAATAGTGAAATCACAAAGGTTACGATGGTTGGGACATCTACGACGTATGGCAAAAGAAAAATACCAGGAAAAGTCATAAACTTAGTAATCGAAGACACAAGAAAGAAAACAGGTCCAAAAACCAGATGGTACGATCAACAAGATATCGCTTAATATATAAACCATGTCTAATTGTGTAGTTTTTGTCAAAATTTCAGTTGGACGTTGAATTAGCAACGCACGACATTTACAGACAAAAATATTACATCAAGTTTTATTATCCTCTTCGACCGAAAACAAAGCTTTATAAACTCGGCCCAAATGTTTGTCGGTAAAGGCCTACAGCATTCTCTTAACGTTTTGTGCAATTTCCGGCATGCACATGATTTATTGTCGCTAAATTTCTACCCGCACTTAACCTTTGTGGTACTTAGTTAAGCAGTGGCCGATTGAGCTATTTTGCACTTTTAGTTATCGTTATGTGCAGCCTTTTTGAATTCAATGTTTAACGCAATAATAACGTCAATGTGTACTTACCGTTTTCCAGAAATCAACAGACACAAAATTTTCAATTAGTATCTAATTAATAAATATCTTACACAAAAACGCTTTATTATACAACGAAATTATCTGAAATAAATGTCGCCGAAAGAATTATTTTAACCAACCAAACAGTTATCCATTATGAGCAGATCCACCGTATTAATACATGTATTATTTTACTTATTTTATATTTTTAGGCTCCACGTTGGGTGCCATTGTAGCATTATTGTTTAGAACTACACTAACACTTTGTAAAATCATTTCATATTTTCTAATATAACGATCAACCTATAACTGAAGCAGGGTAACATTCCGCAATCTTTCCTCAATAACTATAACACTTGTTATTAACTACAGGGCCGCACTAAGTATAATGCAATAGTTTGATACAAATTGAATTTTACTATTAAAAGTAAAGAAATTTTTTTTTTATTTTTTGAAGTCATCTTACCTATTTCTCTTTTCATTTTGTTATATGTTTAATATTGTTTTTTTATTTTGTTTTTTTATTTTTAGTTTTATTGATAAAAAAATTAAAAAAGTTTGAATTAGTTTTATTAACGTAAAAATTACTGTTATTAGTTTTGAAATTATTGTTTACAACATCCGTAAAAAATATAACATTTTTATTTGTTTCAAAACTCTTGTTTTTGTCTTCGAAAACAGATTTATCAAAACATAAAAATTGTAATATTTTCATAAAAGACGTAATCGATTTATTACTGTATAGAAATAAAGTTGAAAACTCCATAAATCGCCAGTGAAATATAAGAAAGTCAAATCGAGTTCATTGTTAGCCAATAATAGCACATACATTTTTTCTTTTTTTAAAAAAAATCATAAAACTAACGTAAACAAAACGAATAAAGTGTTTTTAATTTAATATCTCTTGTAAAATAGACACCGTTTAATATACTGTTAATAACTCTAAACTTTTAAATAAAACTAATTTTTGTAGTACAAATAAAATTTATATTCAAAACTTTCAAAATTGTTACATCAATCACGTTAAGTTAATTCATGGACGTTTTTAGCATATGTAAACATAGTTTTGTTATGTTCTTGAAATATAACTATTACTTTAAAAAAATAATTATGTAAATGCAAATTCGTGCTGTTAAATTAGAAAGAAAAAACAATAAACTACGTCTTATGCTAACGAATTTTTTGTCTTTACACACACATGAAAATACAAATAACGTATATGTCAAACTGAATACATTTAGTATATTTTAAACTAAAAACTAGTATTTCTTAGTGTCTGGAAAATATATCAACGTTGTGAAACTTTAAAACAAAGTGATAAAGTTAGAGAAAAGTGCCAACGTGCAACGCATTTGTTATGGTTTATTCTGAACAACTATTGCGGTTAATTCAACTTTTTCTATTGTGATACTCTTAATCAGTTACCACAAGTATAAATTTGATAAATGAGAAAATTGTTATTAAAACAAAAGATAGAATTTTTGCGTTTCTATAACTTATTACTTAATCAATATAAACAATAGCAGAAAAAATTCTGTTAAATATAAAAATGTGAGCTGATAACAAACAATATTTACATAACCTAAAAAACCATTATTTGTTCAAACATGTATTTTTTGTTCGTTTACAAATAACATGCATACATTTCTTCCTAATAAAAAATACAGAAGATTAAGATATGAATAAAATATTTTATGGAATTGATAACCTTTGTAGCGCACTAATTAAATATAGTAGATATAAAACTTTTACACAAATTTAAATACTTTTCTTACACAATTACGGTTCTTATACTTACAAAATTATATTAAAAGAATAAAATACAAAGTTATTAGATTATGTTGCGAGAATTTTCTCGTAACTTAATTGGTAGCGACTAACTCGGTTTGATTTTGTGATTGGATCGTATGTTTTGATGTGCTAATTACAAAGTAATTAAAAAAATTGCCAAAACGGTGAAAGATCAGAATGAGAGATACCGTTTAAATCTATCCAAAGCCGAAAGAGAACAAATGAAAAAACACAGATTGTACCAACGAGTATATATATTTTATCACAAAACGAAAAGTTAAAAAAGAGAAAAAGGTAAATTTACATAGGTCCGATCAAACGCTAGAACGTAGGTAGCGCACCGTCTAATAATATGTTACACACAAAAAAAAAGTTTTATAGTTAATTGTGACAACAGCTTGATATGTGCGTACAGTCATGTGTACAATCGACTGACAACATAAAAACAAATTAAAGTAAGAAATATAGTACTTGGTAAAATATAACAAACACCAACTTACGGTGTTATCACAAGTAAATCCTATTCATTTCATACGATCAATGAGGAAACCAAATGTTTTCCCTCACATTTTTCTATATTTTGTCTCTCAAGCCACATTCGCCTAAAAATTCTAAAGTTTTTCGTGCGCTTTGCACGTCGTATTGTAGTATGTCTTCAAGAATTTATTATTTACATCGTATTTATGTCTTAACGCTTCTAGATTAGGGCATTCTAGAAGTATGTGCCGGACAGTAAAAACGCCTTGGCACCAGTCGCATAAAAGGGCAACAGCACATTTCACGAGGTACGATGACGTGGCTTTCGTGTGTCCCAGTCTCAGTCTAGTGATGATTACCTGTTGTTTACGTGTGAGTTTTTTTGTCTGGCAACCGCTCACCGAGTCAGTTATCGCTCTCAGATGTCTATCGCTTTGTGCCCACTCTTGTTGCCATCTATCCCGCATTTTTTGTTTTATTGTTGTTTTTGGGCCTTAATAATTCGCAGTTTCATTACGTGCCCTCTGCTCCATGGTGGATCATCTGGTATGTAATTACGATTTTGGACTGTCAGGGTCATAGAAATATCGTCGGCTGTTGCTCCCCCATATTTGAATTTTGGCTATATAGGAGAGTGCCATTATGGTTTTCCTATCTGTTAGTTTAGGAATACCAGATTCTGCGAATAAACTCGGCCTTGGGGTTGTGTAAAACGCCCCGATGGCGTACCTGATTCCTGCAGTGTGTACTATATCTAAAGGCTGTAGGGTAGATTGAGCTGCTGAACCGTAAACAAATAAGCCATATTTAATCTTAGAGAGAACGAAGGACTTATATAAGGTTAATAGTTGCTCTCTGTGTCCACCCCACTTAATGTGGGATATACATTTGATAATGTCTTGTGCAATCAACGTGGTTCTTCCATAATAAGCTGTCGTCCCATATCAACCCTAGATATTTGGTCTGGGATACGCATTGAAGCGTTTGACCGTTCATAGTAAGACAGGGTCTGTAATGCGGCGTGCGTAAATGGCAGAAGTGCATGCACTTAGTTTTTGTTTCGGAAAATTTGAAACCTTTTTCCGCTCTTGTCGCTACTATAGTATTTATAGCAATCTGCACCTTTCTATTGATGTTAGATTTGAGAGGGCCAGATACAAAAATGGCGATGTCGTCTACGTAAATGCTTCGGCCAATAGTCTGGTCTAACCTATCGCATGTCATATTGATGGCAATAGCGAATAGGGTGACGCTCAGAGTCGATCCTTGGGGGATGCCATTTTTCAAAGTTCGGATAGTAGATGATGCTTCGCCCTGGTTGACTTTAAAGTATCTTTTTCTCAAAAATGACACAATAAAATATGGTAGGTTGCCACGGTAACCCCACTTGTATAGTTGTTCTAAGATTCCAAAGCGCCACGTCATGTCTCTATATCGAAGAATACTGCTGTTAAATGGTGTCTTATGTCGAAAGCTTTCATAATAGACAGTTCTAAATGCACCAGATTGTCTATGGAAGATCTTCCGGAACGGAAACCCGACTGGTGTCTAGACAGCTGGTTGTTACTCTCCATACACCAAATGAGCGGCCCATTCACCATAGATTCGAGGAGTTTGCTTAGACATGACGTGAGGCTGATCGGACGGTAATTTTGCGCCTTAAATGGGTCTTTGCCTTTTTTCAGCAGAGGAATAATCACGGCTTCTCTCTAGCGAGAGGGGTAAACACTCTCAGACCATATGCGGTTGAATATCGCTACTGTGTAGGCTTTGAAATCGACGTGTGCTTGCTTGCAGAATTCATAGTGCACTTTGTTTGCACCAAGACAGCTCTTGCCGGCTTTGGCAAGTGCTTGATCGAACTCTTGTCTTGTAAAAGGGCAGTTGTAGTCAAGGTTTACGTTGGTAGCAAAGTCCAGAATTCTTTCTACGTTTTGTTTTCGTTAAAGAAATTCTTGGCTGTAGAAGAAGAAAGTTTCTTCTCCAGGTCCATCGGGTACCACGGGTTTGGCGATCCCTGTACTGCCTATGTGAAAATAGTCAGCCCCTGTGGGATTTTTGATTCAGGGTTTACTTCCCTAGATCCGTCGCCTTTTGCAAAAGCAGGGTCACCTCTTGCAGGATGCAGCCGAAGCTACGGGCGAACGGTCTTGGACACTGAGAGGCTAAAACGGGTGTCGCCGTTGGCTGCACACCCTTGTATTACGCATCAAGTGTCCCTGGTCTACGACCTTGACCCCTCAAAGTACTTATTTATACTTATAGTGATTGCTTGGTTCTTTTTTCTTCTAATCCTTTCGTTCTTTATTTAATTGTTTCTTTTCTATTCGTTTCTCTAAGTCTAGTTTTAATAAAGAATTTGATACTAATAAACAATTAACTTATAATAATCGTTACCCTTTTCATATTTTAAATAATGTTTTTTATAAAGTTTGTTTTTACCATTTTTTTTAATTTTCTCAAAATAAATCGAATAATGCCAACTTTTTCATTTTTTGTAACAAAAGCTCTTTTCTTAACCATCTTGAAAGTCTGGAAATTGATCGTTTTTGTAATGATAATTCAGATAATTGTCTTAATGAAATTCTTGATTTAAATAGTTTACCTCTTCTTAATAATAAATTTTAATTTGCATCTTTTTTCATTTTCTCATTTTCATTAATTTTAATTTCATTAATGTCACTTTCAATTTAAATTTTTTAATTTTTGACATTTGTTATTTACTTTTTATAATCTTATAATAATTGTAAGCTATTTTAAATGTTTAATTATTTTTGTTAATATTGGCTTTTAGTTCGGCTGACGATGACAATTTAAATTGTCAAAATTAGTTTTTTGTTTATGATAAATAATTACTATTTGTGGATCGACTTAAGAAAAATATCAAATTTTATGTTTCTTTTTGCTTTTTCTAATGGAATTATTTTTAGCTTATAGAATATTGTTTTGTTTCTTATTCGATTTTTTTGTTTAATATAATTTTCAATCTGTTTTAGATATTGATACCTAACACTACTGTAACAATGTTAACTTAATTGATTAATTTTTGATGATAACAAAACTTTACTTTTACTTACAAAATTCCTACAAATCTTAAAACTAGCAAATTTATAAAAATATTTGCATGTAGTACAACTAATATTTTTAAAGTAAGAACCAGCAAACCAAAATATGATTAATCCACAAACAAAACTTTTTTCGTTTTATATTTTTTGCTTTTTCTAAAAATTTTTAGTATTTACAACTTTTAGTATTTTTTTAAAAAATTTTTCTTAGAAACAAGTAATTTTTGCTATTGAGCATTTTTTAATTTTTTTTAAATCAAAATTTATACTTTTTTGAACAATTTTTTTTAATTTAAAATTATTTTTGTTTATTTTCTTTTGTATAATACATTTAGTATTTTTTTAGCTTTATTATAAACAATTAGATACTTTTTTTAAAATAATTTTTTAACTTTTATACTAAACGTTTAGGTTTCTAACATACTGGTGTTACTTAAGAATCGTTTAAAAAAAAACTAACAAAGTAATTTTTTTAATATGATACAAAGATTAACATATTTTTAGATTGATGTTAAGCTTTTCTTGTAAACGTTGTTTTAAATTATCTTAACAAAACAAATTTTGCACATGTACGTTTCGTATAATTTAATAGATATTTGAATGTTCCTGTTGGAACTTGGCCAACGCATGCAAATTATTTATCGCGCACAAGAAAAAATCAAAAGCGGATTACGTAAAGTCCATTTTCTGAAAATCGCGCAAACAAATATATCACGACTAATTATTCGTTTAATTTGTTTACGAATTATGAAACGTTCGGTTAATTAATTTCGTGTAGGTCCAAATAAATTGATTAGAAACGTGAATTTCGAAAAGTTTTTACTGTTCGGCTCGAAACTTGTTTGTTTCCATTAATATTAATAATTAAGTTAAATGCGATAGTATAATAAAATCAATGGGATGAATGACCCAGAGGTACAAATTTTGTAATTTTTTTCTTATTATTATTGGTGTTTACTGTGTATACACAAATTTTTTAATCATTTTATTCAATAAACTATGAATTGTGAGCTTTTCATAAAAACACAAAATATGTTTGTGAGGCAGATATCGTTACAAACGAAATTACAATTTTGGTATAGACAATGTATAATTAGAATATTTCATCAATTTTTCACTGCTATAATTTATAAGAAATACACAAACTAAGTGATAATACAAATAATAACATTTTCGCTTTGTGTTTATTTTATAATAATAAATATAAAAATTTCGGATTTATTATTTAATGTTTATTTAGTGTATAATTATTGTGATTAGTTCGATGCTTTTTTATTATTCATTAATTCTTTCAATAATTTTATGTTGTTTAATTATAAGTGTATTCAAATCAAATCAAATATGGATTATTTAAACATTTTATATCAAACAAATATTGTCTAGTTTATTTCGATTTACTGTAAGATCGTATTCATGTAATGTCAGATCTTGTTCGCACTTGGTCGCTTACATACAAAACTACATTGTCTCGCACTAAGTTTAGAGTATTTTAAATATTTAATATAAACTATAATTTTTTATTTATTATATATTATCATTGTAATGTAATCACAGAATTTATTACATTTAATTCAAGTCGTTCTTTTTATAATTTTCTAAAAAGAATTTTAATAATTATAATGGCTTCGCAATTATTCTATCAGCGTCTGCGTTTGAAAAAATTACAATGGCAGCACTTTATTTTTGTGCTTCATCAAATTAATTTATTTCCTATTATTAAAATTTTTTTATTGATTTCTTATGTTTGTACGTTAAAAAACTTAATTCATTAATTAAAGTTATAAGACCAACTGTGTACAAACCGACTCGGACACAAAGCACTGGAAACAGTCGATAACAAAAAAAGTAAAGGAATCACAGGGTGGTGACATTAGACCTTCATAATGTCTTCAACACGGCATGGTTATCGTTAATAGCGTAGCTAGAGGACTCCAAAATTCCTAAAATTTACTAAAAACTATCCGTAGCTTTACAGAGAATAGAATAGTAAAGAGTGTCAATGCCACAAAAGAAATCAACAGAAGCTGTCTACAAAGGTCATGTATAGGGCCAGTTCTTTGGGCAACAATAATTGAAAGTTGGGTCAGAAAAATGAAAGATACAAGAATACAAGAATGTGTAAACTAAGCACAAACGCACAAACTCACGTACGCGGCAGAAAAAACGGAAATGCTATATTTTCCGGCAAGGCAGTATATAAGACCATCAGTAGTAAAAAACAAAGACCTACCTGTAATAGCAAAGGCTTCCACGGCCGGAGTCTATACTAAGATAAAAACTTCTTCCGGGTTTGGACCGTGTCAAGGCGTGAGAGAAATCGAAGAACTCAAACAAGCAACCGAAATCTAACTAAAAACTTCTCAAAAGTTAGGTAATCAACTTGTGAACCCAGCCAGATTCTAAACTCTGAAAAAGTAAGAAAGAAAACGATAAACTGAAAAAGCAAACGAAAATCTAATAAAGAATCACTACAGAGTTAGGTAATCAACTTCTGAACCAAGACAGATTCTAAACTCCATAGAAGTGATTGATTACCTAACTCTGTAGTCGTTCTTTGTTAGATTTCCGTTTGTTTTTTCAAGTTTATTGTTTTCTTTCTTACTTTTTCAGAGTTTAAAATCTGGCTTGGTTCAGAAATTGATTACCTAACTTTTGAAAAGTTTTTAGTTAGATTTACGAAAGTGGGCGAAACGTTGGCAACTTTGGTTACAACAATGACACGGTCCAAACTCGGAAGAGGTTCTTATCTTAGCAAAGACCCTCCAACCAAAATGCCCAACCCGATAAAATACCTTGGCATCACATAAGGAAAGTGAAAACAGAGCTAGAACAAATGACAAACATTGTTGGCAGTAGAAGGGAAAATATAGGAATGAAAAACGGAGATACTAAGTCAAGTGTACCAAGCAATAAAATCAGTCATAATGTACGGCAACGAAATCTGGAGGAAAAAGATAACCGACCCACGGGTAAAACAAATTCTCGATTCAATAACGAGATCGGTACTACTAAGAACTACTAAAGCATATAGAACAACACCCACCAGAGCACTAAAAGTAATAGCCGAGACAAGCCCGATATAGGCAAAAATAATAGCAATGCGAAAGTTACAGGTAGAAGAACGGGAAACTTTAGTGCGAGCAAATCTGCTCATTCAACAGACACATAGTAACAATTTATTTAATGGTTTTGTAATATTTACGCACGGATCAAAAAACGAAAATAGCGCCATATCAGTGGCAATAATAAAAAAAGAAAACCAAGTACTGTTGGAAATAATTGTAAGAAGACTACCCAAGTATATTGGCAGCTTACATGCCAAAATAGCGGTTATCTAACTAGCGCTAGAATGGGTCAATATACACGCCGCCCCAGGGTACAAAGCGACCTTCAAAACCGATAACACAAATAAGACACATAAAGCTAAAAACAAAGATGATCGCACGCATTCAAATAATAGCACAAGCGATATATAACACAAACAGCGAGTTAGCAATTGAATATAAAAGAGCACGACGGAGTAGTAAGGAACAAAAAAGCACATAAACGAGCAGTGGGTTATACGGGCAATAATGGGATAAAGGTAGAGTTGCCTAACAAACTTCAAAGCAAATTATAACTAAAAAGAAGACCAGAAAGATTACATCTGACGGCAAAAACCGTATGGGTAGCTACGCGACATCGACCCTTCCACGAATACTATAAAAGGTTTAATTTGTGTCAGTGCGGAGAAACAGACATCGAGCACATACTATATGAATGTAACGATTTTGAATGTTGTGCCATGTAGATATGAACGAAAATGTTTTATAGACCATACGATAGCTAGCAACTTCTTTTCAGTACCGTTGTAATTCTGTTCAACTTTATTCAAACTTTGTAAAGCATAAGCGATTGCTAAATCCAAATTTATTGAACCTTGCGAGAGTACGGAGCCAATGGGAAAATTGCTGGCATCAGTGGTTAAAATGAATTCCTTGGATAATCGGGAAATTGAAGAAGTAAATCTTCTGATCGGATTTTTTTTATATTCTTAAAAGCATTTTGTTGATCTATAGACCATACAAATATGTTAGTTTTGGGTAGCAACATGGTTAAAGGTTTTATGTTTTTACAAAAGTTTTTAATAAATTTCCGATAATAACCAGCCAAACTAATAAAAGATTTTGTTTCCGTTGGATTTCTTGGTACTGGAAAATTCATGATTGCCTAAATCTTAGCAGGGTTTGGTTTAATTCCATTATTAGAGATTATATCCCAATAAACACAAATCAATAAACTTGTACTGGCAATGTATTCTTTAGCTGGCACTCAGAATGCTGGCAATGTACTAAAATGAAATACATTGCCGGTAACCAGGTGTCACACCGGCCGATATATTGCCGGATGAATCTTGCCAATACAGAAATTGCATCGAACCAATATCGGCACGTTACGTATTTTAACACAAGTTAAATGCAGAATGCCAGTGAAATCTGTGCAATATAATATGTACTTTGTCATCACATAAGTAGTGCACAATTTCAAAAGCATTGGCAATGTTGGCAACTTAACACAATTTAAATGCATACAATGGTATTATCATTTTTAATTTAATTAATAAAACAATTTGGAAACTCAACATACAATGTCCATATATGTACTAAAAAAATTTTAAAAATATAAAAAACGTATTTACATTCCTTCTGTTCTTATGTTTATTGGCGTCTTTCCTGCCCACTACTCCTGGTGTTTATTGCGTGTTGTAAAGCTGCACCACAATTTGAATTTTGTCTTATGGATACTGTAAAATAAAAATTACATTGCAATGCTACTCAAATAACTTATACACTTTTTTAGCAATTTCTAAACTAAATTATGAAGTTTTTGAAGTAATTATAAAGAATTGCTTTGTAAATAGTCGTGAAATAAAATACAATATGAATGTCGAGTTTTAACCTATAAAATACTCTGAAGCCTCTTACCATAAATTAAATTAAAAATATTTTTACAAATTTGTTTTGCTTTATCCAGACCAATAACTTGGTTAAAACATGTCTCGTTTGCTGCATCTTTTCATCCAACAAGAGGATTGAATCGATCTAAAAAAAATTTTAATCAAATACAAGTCAGCAATAAGAATAATGAATTGGGAAATTGTAGATAACTCACAAACTAACATTCCATCAACTACAAATTCCAAAGTCACTTTATATTTGCGCGAAATCGTGTTAGTTTTTAGGTTATATGTTTATTATTAAGAAATAATATTGGTTATATTTGAATTTAATACTTACTTATTTTGTCAATCCATCCTAAATGATAAAAAACAAACACATTTCTTCTAAATTTTAAAGCACAAAATGGTTTGCATAGGATAAATACAAGATGTTGTGGCTAAAGCTAAACAAAAGTGACAAAAGCAAGGGTAGGAAAAGACCTACGAGCTACTTTATGATGACGGCGACAAGAACCAAACAAAATCGAATAATCTGCGAATAAAAACGTGTTTTAAACGGTTACTTTTAAATGCTGTTCGGATAATGTATTTGCGTAGATTGCAATATTTTCAACCCTGATAATGCATTGTTCATTAGACCTTGGAATGTAGCAAGCGAATTTTTGCATAACTAATTTGTGCTAGGATATCGGCTATATTTGGTAATGGAAAAGAGTCTCAAATCGTAATTTCATTCAACTTTTTATAATCGATTACGATTCTCCATTTTTTTTCCCACTAGCTCCATCTTTTTTTGAGACGATCCAAAGAGTTGAATGACAAGGGCTTTTGCTCGGTTTGATTAATTCATTCTTTAACATATTATTAGTTTCGGAGTGAACTTCATGTTTGTGAGTTTTGAGATAAATTTTAGAAGTTACAGGCTTATTTGAAGAACTGATGATATTGTGCCTGAGGTAGTTACCTTCTTGATTTTAGGGTTAACAACTAAGAGTAGTATGATCACTTCGGCACGAGGTGGAATTTTGAATTTATTTACATTATGCGAATTTAAAGAGATAAAAACATTCTGTATACATAATGTTTTCTTTTTAATAATTGTGGCTTCTTGGTTAGAGAGAAAATTATTGCCAATAATCTTGTCGTACGGTATATTATTGTCATCATTGATTAAGTAGAATTTGATAAGAATTAGAAGATTTTGTATATGAAATGGAAGTATAATTGAGCTTATCATTTGAATTGTATTTTTTGTTATTTCTTTCAAGGATATTTGATCGTTATAATTGTAGTAAGATTGAGTATTAATTGATGACATTTTAATCAAAGAAACAGTGGCTCTGGTACCAACAAGAAATTGAAGATTTTTGTTTTTGTTAAGTTGATCGGCGCATTTAAATGAAACAGTAAAATTTTTGTTAGGAGTAGAATTTGAATTTTGCCAAGATTGAAGTCCGGTTCTCCACTGCATTGGCATCTGCAGGGATATCTATCGGGTTTAAATGACGAACTTCGGAATTTTGATTATTACGGGTTCGACCATATTGCGATTATCAATTTTATTCAACTGTTTTGAACCGGACGGTGGGTTTCTAAACGATTTTAAAGGTTTTGAAGATTCTTCGTTTAAAGCGGTTGAAACAGGTTCGTTTAGCTTAGTGATTTTGGTACTGCGTAAACGATCTGAGATTTTTGGATGTGCAAAATGTACAAATCTTGAAAGAGCAATTTTATTTATTAAATCAAGGCGTCCTGGTAATAATGAGTCTATGGTAGTATTCTGTGCGATAGATCGAGAAAATCTTTTAACTAAGGTTCCAGTACGTTGTGGAAAAGATGCTTTGGTTTCGTTTGGTTTTTGAGCCAAGGCGGTAAGTTTGTAAATAAGTTGGGTATGATGTTTTTATCTTGGTAATGTAAGGTAAAGAAAATCGCGTAATTTTTCCAATTAGAAAATGTTCTTGTAGATACTAAAGTACCAGTTTTTCCCGTAATTTGCGTTAAGGTAGCAGAACCAACATTTGAAATAAAAGAGGGTAATTTTTTTCAAAAAGTTGTATGAATTTAAAAAGTTTCCATAAACTTCGAATTTGTGTTGGTTTAGTTTCCGTAGCGATTGATTCTTTGTCATACATAGTAGAGGTATAAGATATAGAATAAGATATAAGATTCAAGTGATGGCAATAAAAAAATGTAAAAACTTACAATAATGCTGCGATGATCTTTATTGTTGGATTGGAATTTCATTTCTGACAACAGTTTTGTTATGTGGGCATAAATCAAATTACTATAATTATAGCTGGTATAAAATGCTCTTGATATTTGAGTCAAAAAACTAACTTTATGAATCTACTTTGCGTATTATTTATATTTAACTTATATTTGGTAAAATGGAACATTGTATCTTGGTTATAGTATAAATAATATATGTACTACAAATTAACCATATTCAAAAGTTTTAATAACCGAACAGATTATTATTTGAATTTGTTAAATATAATAGCAAACAAGTTTTTTTTAAACACGTAAATAACAACACTGAGTTAATTAAATGGTAAAAAGCTTCATCTACCGGCAGAGTACAACTGAATATACGAACAGGATATGAAGCAGAATTGAAACAATTAAATCGATTACAATTCCAATTTAGTCTAATTCTAGTTATCTAAGTACATTCAAAAGCAACATTTAAAAAAAACGATGCAAAGAGTTTTAGTTAAAATTTAACACCCGCTTTTAGAATGTTTTTAATTTGGTTTATTTGAAAGTGTTGGAGTAAATAACCAATGAATAAAAGATTTTATTTTGTTGCATGCACTTTGTTTCTGGAACAAAATAAAATTTGCTTCTGACGTATAAATCGCTTTTATATAAAAACCTAATAAAAATTAATAACGAGATTCGATGCCGTTGCACGTGACTATATCGAGAAGATGGAGATATACGGCAGGTCGATAATGTCGATGCCAAGCAAAGTGATAGATTCGACGTTTTAAAGTAAAACAAGCAATGCGGGAATAGTGTTTTAGCGATGGATACAAAAGCGAAACATAGTTTGAATTCCTTGTTATGTACTAGATTATCTTCGAGTATTAGTAACCAACACTTGTTTGAATCCTCAAAATTAGAATTTTCAGTAGTTTGAGCTGAGCTTAGTTTTATCGTTCTGAATCCTCTAAAACGTTTTAATAAAATTAGTTTTTTTAGTTTTTTGTTAATTAAGACTTAGGTAAGAAATTGTCAGTTAGTGTCGATAGAAACGCAAAATTTTAATTATGCGAAAAGAGACGCTCGGTATTCATTGCTGCAAAGGTGTCTGTAATCAACGCTCTTAATTAAGTTCAAACTTTTAACCATTTTTTTTAAGTGTAAACGTTATTATTGAGTTTAATCTAAAACCAAATTAATTTTGTGATAGTGCAAATTAAATTATTCGTAAAATTTGTATCAAAGGTGAACACTGTTAATCTAACTAATTTATAAATAATTGAATCAAATTCGATAGACTTATTTAGGAAATAACACAACAATAATTTTTTTTTATTTATATGATACAGTGGAAGCGTTTTCAAAATAGTTTTTTTTCCGGAGTCGTCGCATCTTTCAGGCATCTCTTAATGTTACGTGAAAATTTGACTTTTAAATAACTATAGTGCGTCTTTTACGTAATAATTATGTACAGATCATTTATTTTGTGCCTTAACTTTCAGATACGCTAAAAGTAAACTATTTATAAAATTCTAAAATGTAAATTTAAACTTTACATTTTAGAGCTTTGGTCGTAAATCTATTATGTAAAATATACTGTAAACTTACAGCACCGTAGTATTAAAAACAGTGTTGTGTGGAGTCTAAGTTAAGTATTTTGTTTATTTATTAAATTAATTTAAATTTATTTTGTTAATTTATTTATCAGACATAGTTGTCCCAAATTTAAGTTGTTATTACTTATTACAAACACATTTGTTTGTAACTTTAACTATCAGAAAATAACGGTTTCATAAAGTGTTACGAGAATTTTATTATAACTTAATTGCTAGCAACTAACTCAATTTGATTCGGTGAGTTGATCATAGGTTTAGATGTATTAATTATAAACCAATTTAAAAAAGCGCCAAAACAATGAAAGATTAAGATGGGAGGTACCGTTTAAATCTATCCAAAAGTGAAAGAGAACAAATGATAAAACACAGGTTGTAACAACGAGTATATTTATTTTATCATTGAAACTTGTCATTACTCTAAAGACAAGACGTTACGATAAAATAGGTCATTATGACGAACACAATGATCCCTAAAACCTTGACCATCTTGGAAAATGAAACGAACCATTCCTTTGACAATAATTTTAGCATGGCCGGGTAAAGACTATTTAAGACGAATTGAATATGGCTTGAAACTTAATAGGTTTTAACTTAAAACCGTTGAGCTGACACCATTTCGAAATTTTCTCGATACTTTGCTTAAGATTTGATAATCCTACCTTGATATCAATTTTATCAACTTCACTATAGACTAGCATATCATCTGCAAAGAAATGGTATTTGCAGGTATTTAATTTGACAGGTAGATCGTTTATAAAGAAGGAAAATAATACAAGCGACAAGGTTCTTCTATGCGGTACACCACACGCAAATGATCGTAAAGCAAAGGATGAATTAGCAGACTGGACTTGTTAAGTTCTACTAGTATATAGGACAAAAACATTTTGCAAGATGAGGAGAACAATGAATAGTTGTTATATAGTTTTGTCACCAAGAGGGAATAGTCAATCGAACCAAAGGCGTTACTTATGTCTAAAAGCGCCAATACCACATTGTTGATTCTGTCAATAGATACTCTGAAGTCATCAGTCACTTTGACAGAACTGTGGCACAGCTATGGTTAGGTCTAAACCCAGACTGATTTAAAACCAAAATTTGCGCCTGGTCGATGCTGATCAAGGAAAATGTATTCAAATATCTTAAAAAGCGGTGGTAAAATACTGATGGGTCTAAAATTTTTGGTATTGGAGCAACTCTAGCACTCTTCCAACAGGCAGGAAATGAAAAAAGCATTAAAAAAATTTTGGTGATTAAAAGGAATCTCATCGATAGATTTAAGTTTATTAGAAGCTGCTAAAACGTACACTTCAGCAATTGCAGAAATAGAAAAGTTACGTGAGGATATAACATTACAACACTCGGGTGTATAGGTATCATTGCAAGGGGGACCTTGCTCATTTAATTCCTCTGTGTCGACAGGACAAATAAGACTATCGCTGTCAACTATCCTATATTTTCTAAAAGACAAGTTAGGTTGAAGATTAGAAGCAATATATTTTTTTAGCATTTTTAATCGCGGTTTTGCACGTATTCTTTAACACATTAAATTTTTGATCAACGTTGAAATCATCTACTTTCTAAACTCTATAAGCGTTATCTCTGTCTTTAATCATTTTTGATATTCGGGGATTAAACCAAGGGGTACCAGGATTTTTCACTCTAAACCTAAACAGGAGCAACTTAATCAAGTAGGAGGATAATCATTCCCGTGAATCTGTTCACCATTATATTAGGATCGCCTACTTTACATGCTGCGTCCCATATGTTTCTAGTTTTTCTCTTTTTTTAATTATAAGAGCAAAATGTAGTGTGTTGTTACACTAGGAACATTAAGTTGCTGATAGGATAAGACGCGGGAAGTAAAGATTGGTTAGAAGTGAATGTTGGAAAGCATGTTTATATTAAAATCGCCCAGAATCAGTGCATGGTCATGTGGTGGAAGCACAGTAGATAAAACGTCTTCAAACACAAGTACATGAGAGTGAAGTTCAGGAGGACGATAGACTACTTCAACCAGTTTAAACGATCCACCAAAGTCTAGCTCGATAATCAGGTATTCAATAATAGAATTGCAGATAAAATATCCTCAGCACAAATTGAACAAACTTTTTGTGGGGCGCAAGGTTTATTTTGATCTTTGAACTTTATGCCAAAGCAAACAAAGTAAACTTTTTTCATGCAATCAAAAATACTTTGTTGTTTCTTAACTGCAAAGTACTATAATTACATTTCTTCATTTGGTACGTGGTTTTTCTTGTACCTAAAAGAGAGCGACGACTAACTCAGTTGTACCGGCGATAGAGTCGTAAGCTTCGTGGTGTTAGATTATAAAATAAATTTAAAAAAGCGCCAAAACGATGAAAGACTAAGGTGGGAAACACCGTTTAAATCTAACCGCAGCTAAAGCAAGATAGAATAGGTAACACAAAATATATATATTTTTATCAAACGCTAGCACGTAGGTCGTAACACGTATAATACTTCAGTAGATGTTGTTTCTATTTGAAAAAAAATTATTTGCTCACCCTGACGTAAATGCGCAATTACAAAATTTATCTACACATATAGTAGATTCAAAAATAAAACATAGTCGGTGTAGTCTGCGTTTTGGGTTACATCTTCCTTACAACAGAGCAACATTTCAACATTAAGTTTTGCGTAGGGCAATGGCGCATTGAATAGAACGCAAATATACGACTGGTATCATCATTGTAACAATGAGAAAGCACCAGTAGAAAAAGAGTTAGTGTAATGTTAATCTTTGCGGTACACTCTGAATAATATCTGTGCTGGATTCTCCGGTACAGATGTAAACTAAATGACTGACACGAACCTACGTCTCACCGTGTGGCGTTGCTCTTAAAACGGATACGTCTTTATTCAATTCCGGTCTGAGTGTCAGCTTGGGCTTGGTCAATAACCAAGTTGTAGCGTATTCCAACGTGGTAGTAATCGGATGTTAGTATTTTGATAAGCTCCTTTCTACGGCGGTTTAGGCTCTGCGGATTGTAGACTTAATTGTGTCCGAACCAAACGCGCGGAAACCGTTTCCCATGTGGTTGTTGCTCTTAGAGCAATAGTCACTCTACCCAATTCAGAGAGTGAGTTTGGCTAGAATCTGGACGTCGGTAATAAGCCTACGTTGCCTGTTAGGTTTTATGCCGAAAGTCCTGATCTATCACCAACCCTGAAAGTTGGTTTAAACTTCAGACACAAATTTAAAGCACGGCCCGGGCCCGAGATAAATTGAGATCTAGTTTTGGACCTAGAGGAAAAGCCAAATTTTATTGTACAAAAGCATAATAAGAGGGATTTATTTTTCCGGAAATAGAAGCGTCTTGTATTCGTACGCAGTACAATACGCTCGAAGTATGTGAGGATCTTGCGTTTTAAAACGTACACTAATGTATCCGTTTTTAGTATACCCCGGTATACTGATGCATTTATGTGAAAAGGGGGAGGGTTGTACGAACACTTTGAGGTAGCAGAGGAGCCCATTCTGTTGAATTGAGACGACTGCGACAGTGACTCGTCAAACGTAGCACGGCAACAACACGAGTATCCGGGGTAGATAAAAAGTCCTACCGGGAACCTGTTGTCTGGTGCTCTATCTAATTGGTGTCGGTCTCTTGAGGGCTTGGAAACTAACTAAGACACGGGTTGGACAACGAGTTATTTTGTCGTGTGACATAAATCTGTTATACAGGGGGGAAGGAATGCTTAGACATTCTATTCTCACCTCGATACTTACTGCTTTCTCCCATAACCGGGCGTGTGAGAGCTGCTAAACTGGCCAACTAAGATTACCCAGAAGTAAAGAGTCAGTGGAGTTAAACTACCTGAGCACTGAATTATCGACTTTCTGTTAAAAGTCTGGGTCGTAAAACTCGCGGATAGGGAGTCAGATACGATTTATCTACAGACGTGAGATTGACGCTAAAAAAAGCTCAGATCTTTACGATATACTTAAAAATAATTGCAGAAGAAATAACTCATTAAAAAATAAAAAACAAGAAACTGCAAATGAATAACCTAACAAAAAATGGCAAAAGCGATGGGACAAATATAACAACACGGCAAAAGTATACATAAAAAACATTGAAAAATGGACCAAAAGAACTTGTCAAAAATTGACCATCTTTTTGATCAAGCAATAACAGGTCACGGGGTATTTAATAGCTACCTGAAAAACATCGGAAAACGCGAAAAGGATTCATGCGTATATTGCAGAGAAAAAAACGATATATTCAATTGCTCTAAATTTAATAAAGAAAAGAAAGAAGCACAAATTACATGTAAAAGCAAACTAAATAAAAATAATGTAGCTAATTTGTTAGAAAAAAAAGAATACCAGAATAGTATAACAAAAATGATTAAGACCGTGATAGATAAGAAGCTAGAAAACGTGAAAGAAGAAACGGAAAAGAAATATAAAGCACAGTAAAAGAGAGATAGTCAGGCAACAACTAGGTGTTGCAATACACCACTCTGAAGCAATACCGTTATCTACCGACCCGAACAAATACAAAATGCTGTACCGATTAAGAAAGGAAATGGAGAGAGGTAGGTTTTTTAATCGGTTGGCAATTCCACCTAGCCAACCCGACACTACCAGTCATCTAGCGGCTGGTATTTGTAAACAGATTTTCCTTGTTTGTGTGAAGGAGGTTATTACAACTGACTTTAAACAAATAATCAAAAATATTGAAAAAACCTGTTGGCATTTTTCATGGAGCTGTCATGCGATCCTAATTGAAGATTGCAGTGTTTGTTCTCACATTCTTCCAAGAATATTAACCGATCAGCAACATGAAAAACGAGCATTGCAAAGTAGTAAACTCATTGATATAAATGATAGAGATTCAGGCTTGTTAAACAGATTGAACACCGGCAGTCAGACATGGTGTTTCCTATATGATATCCAACCTAAACAGCAGTCTTTCGAATCAATATCTATCAATTCACCGCAAAAACAAAAACTTTGTATCGATCCATGTAAAGGCAAAGTTATACTGAGGTGTTTTTTGACTGCAAAGAAATTGTCCTCTTTGACTTTTACAAGGTCGCTCGGTTCACAAGAAAATGTACGTTCAAATTCTCAGACTTCTTTGCAAATCAATACGGCAAAAAATCTCCCGGTTTATCGATAATTACTAGTCGGCCAATATCTGCCTAAGCACTAGGTATCTGTTTTTTCACAGCTTTCATTTCCCAAACTTAACTCCGACAGATTTCTACTTATTTCATCGGCTAAAAAAATACGTAAAAGGACGTCAGTTTTAATCTGCAAAAAAGCTAAAAGATGTTGCAAAGATTGCACTACCAAATGTTACCAAAAATGAAATCTATGCATGTTGCCAGCAGTGGTACGGTAGTTGTGGTAACCTAAGATCATTATTTTGAAGGTGTAAATGTTATAAACTTTAATAACAATAAATTTATTGTTTAACTCGGTTTGTTTTTGACTTTATTTATAATTTCTAACAATTTAACTCCGGGATTTTTGTTAACCTGAAATTTTTTAAGCACTTACAAAGAATTTACTGCTTAGAAATAGGAACGAGAAATGGTGAAAAGTTAACTAACCCTATAGATGTGGTGTTGCTAACTTGAGTATTTTTGTAAAATATGTAAAATGCTTTGTGCTACTCCAAAGCTTGTAATGTAGGCAATTATGCGTGCACGTGTGTTGGTAATTGAGGACAGTTATCACGTACGCGTTTGGTGATTAGCTATGTTTGTCTTGGTGATGAAATAATAAATAAATTGTAAAAAAATGCCTATAGCATAGCGATTGTGTACAAAATATTTTGCACTAATAAAATGCAACCGCATTTTAAAATACTTTACAGGAATTTAGTTTCTCAAAATATAAGTAATCTAATTATATAAATTAAAATTATATACAAAATGTCAAAAGAATTAAATTTTACACTACCCTTATGTCAAATTTGTTTTGTATGATTGTGAAAACCGCATCAGAGTATTCTCGTGTTGATGAGTCTTTAAAGATGATCTGTCTACTGGTTTCTGGTTTTTGCAATTATACAAACAAATGTTTACATTTGAGAATTACAGTTCCACAGTTTCAACATTTAAATATAAAAACTCTTTACTGATGTTGATTATCTTTGAGCTGCAAATAAAAATTTGTTATCTGTAATTTATTGGTTTTACTTACACATTTTGATTTTCTACGTTTAAAAAAAAATCAATCAGGATCGTTTGTTAAAGTTTTTAAAAGAAAATTTTGCGTGTCACATATTCTATTAAAACAACACCAACGTTGAAACGTTTATTGACCTGAATTATTCATCACAAATTTGAAAACCCTTTTTCTAAATTTTTTTTAATTAAAACGAACAAAACGCCATGAATTATAAAAGGGATAATATCGTAGACAATTGTTATAATGTTCGCGGAATTAATTTTTGTTTCTTTCAAATTTGCGCAAAATAAAATTTTATTTTTCGTTTGTTGTTAGAAATACTAATCTAAAATCCAATATTCCACCCGAAATAAAAGTCTTCAAATATCTTGTTAATTAACAGTCGCAAAATTTATGCACTGCAAAAAACAAACTTTTATTATTTTTAATTGCTCATTAAACGCAATGAGATGAAAAACTTTTAAATTTGTTTTATCTTGCCCTAACAGTAATTTTTTTCGTGTTAACCCTTTGTAAAAACTTAATTAACTTTTGTTTTTATATTTCAGATATTGAAAAATTCGCGGATTAATTGATTACGATAAAAGATGCTTCGGATAAGAAATTTTGTTTGGACAACGCGACATATATTAAGTGTATAATTTAATCTTACGAACAATGTAAAGAATTTAAAAAAACTAATAAAAATGTGACAATGTCGCTACTTTATTCGAGCGAATCTCCTGGACACCTTTTGTGTTCAAATAACACCGGATCTGGATGCGCTTTCTGTCCATGGATTAATGGATCCATGTGGGTTGAAGAATCTCGCACGGCTATGTTGAGAAGGTATGCCTATGGAATTACCCTTCCGGCTATTTGTAGTCTTGGAATTGTTGGAAACGTTCTGAATCTTGTTGTTCTTACACGAAGAAATATGAGAGGAACAGCTTATATCTATATGAGGGGTAAGTTTTATGTCTTAATTTCTTTTTTAATATAAGTCGTAAAGGTGACACTAAATAAGATTTTACGTGTCTCACATTTGAGCGTTTATGTGATTGTTGGCAGTTGTCAGTAGAAGCGAAATGTGCTTAAAATTAATTACAAAGTTTCGTAAATATACAAAACTACTATAATATTTTGTTAAATGAATTTTAAAATAAACAATTAGAAACAGTTATTTTAAATTTAAGTACAGTTTGTAAAATTTGTTAAATTTATTTAACAGTCTAACAGTTTCAGAGCAGTTTTAACAAATGACTACAGTTTCAAACTAAAAATATAACATAACGATGAATAACAATTAAGAATTGACCGTAACCTTCATTTATGTGTTGTCGTTCAATCGCAATCAGTTATGCAGACATATTACGACAATCCGCAAATTAGTTATAAAACACTTTAGGATTATCACAGTGCTGATGAGTCCCAAGAATTAAAATGATTGTTTACTGTATTTACAATTGCACTGCTTTTTACTAAAGTTAGTTGTTATGTAAACTAAACTAACTAATTTGTATTATCTGTATTTTTACATTTTGGCCAAAATGGTTACAAAAACATGACTAGTACAATTTTTTTTTAATTA
Source organism: Aquatica leii (assembly GCA_035610365.1). Classification (NCBI taxonomy): domain Eukaryota; kingdom Metazoa; phylum Arthropoda; class Insecta; order Coleoptera; family Lampyridae; genus Aquatica; species Aquatica leii. Next base: position 59,791,162 of record CM069438.1, read on the forward strand.
AAATTCAAACAATACATTTTTAAATTTTGTTCATTTGTTTACCGCTTTGCCGAAATGCATGTACGGGTTTTTTACCATTTCTTTTTTAATTGCATACAACATTATTTAACATAGCATAGAGTTTCTTACATTTAAGATTATTATTTTACTTGTGTCAGTTTTGTACGTAACATTTTTGTTTTATGTAATTTGCTTCAATTGTATTCATTAACTGTTAGCGTGTTTAATTCGTTTTATATAATAACGTTAAATCATACTGACTTAAATTTACTTTCAAACGCAGACTTTATATCATCTGTAACCGTATGTATCGTCGTTGAGTACGTTGACGTGACATCCATCAAATTTTTTTGTTCTTTTGATCGCAATCATAGCCAAAGGCAAAATAACATTAACCGTTGTACATAAACTTATATTTTAAATCAGATAAATATGAAAAGTGGAAGTTACTACAATTGACGAAGAAGTATTGGTTAAGTAAGTTTCTATACTCATATTTTACTTATTTTGCGATTTATTATTATCTTTGTCAATAGTCGACTTGTTTCGCAACTGCATAATAGTTAACGTAGTTTGATCGAGTCATATTTATATTTAAATTAAAAGAATTCATTTATAACATTTGTTAACAATTGAATATAATTGGTTGTATAGTGGGTTTCCTGAACGGAAGGGCTTACATTGATACCAGAGCTATAATATTAATATATGTTAACAAATTTCTAATTGTTATTGGTCTATTTCTCTCTATCGGTTTTAACGACTATTCTTTCTTTTTGAAATAAATATATTATTGTTAGAAACTGTGTTTTGTCAATATATGCACGATTAAAAAATTCAAAAGAATTTTTGAACAGATGCTTATTCTTTAACGTGCCGAAAACTTTCATTATAAAATTTTCTAGAAAACTAATCGAATTTTGAGAAATATTTAATGGTTTAATTTACACAAATAAAAATTTTAATATTATTCAAAGACTGCATTATTTAAAGTCTAGTTTTCAAGTAGTCAAATTTATGTTTTATTCTTGTAATTACAAAATTGCTGGAAAAGCAATTTGTGCTAGATACGATTAACCACGTATCTTGATACGAAACAACTTGAAGTTTATTTCGGATTTGGATTCTTGTATCAAAGAGTCTTCTACCAAATTGCGCAATTTTTCCTACGCTTTATTCAATCATATAAAATCTAAATTCTCTTAACTAGAGTTTTGATTTGCCATCTCTTTCTAAATTTACGGGCTTTCTTACAAATACAGTCAATTTTTTGCACAGTGTTTCGTCCAAATCCCAATCTAAGATTGCTCAAAAAAAATCAAAAGCAAATGTGTGTTAAACGCATCTCTATATGCGCTTTGAAAAGATTTACGTTCCTGTAAAGCTTCTTTGAAATTGTTTTTTTAACAAAGGTTAACTAAAACCAAAAAACTTAAATCATAGATCAACTATTTGTTACGATGATTATCTCGTAACTTAAACGGCAGCAACTAACTCAGTTTGATTCGGTGATTGGGTCGTTAGTTTTGAGGTGCTAAATTATAAAAGAAGTTAAAAAGGCGTCAAAACGGGGGAAGATTAAGATGACAGATACAGTTTAAATCTATCAAAAGCTGAAAGAGAACAAACGATAAAACACAGGTATATTTATTTTATTACAGAAAGAAAGATTATAAAAGAGAAACGAGGTAACTTCACATATGCGATCAAACGCTAAAACGTAGGTCGATATTACAGACAATAATTGTTGAAGCAAGCCCCCTTTGATTTGGTAACACGCCGTACAAAGAATCAAACTTGTCGGCTGAACTTGTACATTCCAACAGCAAATAAATTTACATTTGTAATTTATAACACGAGTATACAAATCTCGATAATTTAGAGAACCTATAATATATTACACACAAAAAAAGGTTTTATGGTTAATGCGTTTGGAGACAGCAAGGTTACATACGAGCTCACTGTTAAAAAAGCTAGGTAGAGGACAAAAAAAGACAACTAACAGCGAGAGAATGTAACAAATTGGTTGTATATTTTCCAATCGATAAATAAAATCAGCAAATGCTATACACAATTAGCAAAGCAAATTGATCAAACGTTATTACGTTAACAATATTATATACTGTCACTTTTGTTTAAATGGATTTTTTTAAAAATTGTAACTTCTAAGCACGAACAATTAATAACAAAATCACATAAAGCAAAATTGATCAAACATTAACAATTCCATGCAGTCGCAAAAATTCTGTTCTTGAATAGCGAGACGTGACCGTTTAGTAGTTTGCTACTTTAGTAATACTACTCTCGACACTTTTAAGGAGTGGAAGCTTGCATTCCCCGATTTAACTTAGCCACCACTAGTTTTGAATACGAATAAATTATTACAGTTACTGGTACGGCACAAGTTAACGTAAACAGTAATACTCAATTGCAAAATAAACTGAAAACTAAATAATTACACTCAATTGAAAGTAACATATTAATAAAGATCTTAGATACATCATAAATAGCTGAAGGTTTAATATAAATAATAACGCTGAAGGCTTAACATTATTAAACACAGCTGCACACTTAAGTTACATTATTAAACATAATTAATAACAATGAACGGTAAATATTTTAATCAAAATTAAACTACGTGCAGCCAAAGTCAAAAACAAAACAGACCGGGGACCAAATTACACCACCAGCAGTGTGCTCGCTCACAGTGCGATACTCAAAATTTTGTTAAAATACGAATTCTGAAAATTTATGACTAAGGACACGTAACAAAATCCTTGGTTGCATATTATAAATTCTTTAAAGCTTAGTCAACAGATTGTTAGAGTTAGGGTAAAAAAATTCTCATAAAACTAATGACCTGGCTATTGAACGACCTAAATGCATGCTTACACTAGGATGTCGCTTCATAAAAAGTATAAACAATTCGTAGCCAGTTTTTTGTTTATTTTTACAAAATCTCTGTGGCAACTGATTTGTTTCTGCAAAAGTATAGGGCAGATGTCGTTCTTATGCCACCTTGACGTCTTTGACTATTTTGCTTAGTGGATGTTACATGCCAAAGTTAAAACAATGTCACTGCTTGAAATGAGGTAACACAAATGATGGGTGCCGCTGCTCAGTGGATACGGGGTGGGTTATATTTTAAAATTCCGTGAATACTTGGAAACGAGATTGACATAAAATCGAAATAAAAAGGTAAAAACTCAAAATCGGTTAGGGCGCCAATCAAGGACACGATGATTATAGCTTCCGGACCCCTGATAATCCAAAAGCTCATCCGGTCGGTTACAACCCCTGAACTTACCTCGAGTTGTAACTGGCTAAATTCTGAAATGTTCTTTAAAATTTTCGTACGCGGCAGCTGAATGAATAAAAGCTCTTTACAGTTTAACAATTTAACATTTATTGACTGAATAAAATAAAAAAAAATAATGAATATCAAACAAATTCGAATAAAAATAACAAATGAAATAATAATAAGCAAGACAAAAAAAATTAACAAACTGAATACAAAATTAATATATATAAAAAAATAATAATAATAATAATAGCGTTAACTCGTTTTTCAATACAGCACAATAAAAATAGAATTCAAGGCCTTGACCGCCTACTTAATCCGCAAACAAGAAACAAAAATAATAAAATACAAAAGTCGTAAAATATACGTCCGAAACTTTGCTTCGAACTAAACGTTCAAACAAATTATAGGTTACATTTCGTTACATTATCTTTTATGCATGAATGAGATTTACTTTTACATACACAAAACAAAATTAATTATTTAAATCGAACTTCACGCAAACACCTTCAAGTGTTTCTTGAAATAATTAAAGTTAGCCGTAATTCAATCGGCTCAAATCAAAGCTTTTAAATCATATCGATCGCGGTTCACTTCACGGTAATAACAAATTTGATAAATACCTTTACTCAGATGAACTGTCGGCCACAGCGGTTCCAGAAGCTACGACTTTAGATTGAACCCGGGTCGGTCTAGGTGTTCTGTAGTCGAATACAAGCTCGGTGGGACCCCCAAACAATAGAATTCCGTCGGAAGATTTATTTCACTATTTAATTGAAATCCGCACAAAAGCGAAGACAGGATTTTTCACACAAAACATCGAAAATAAATCCAACTCAAACGTGAGTTTTATTATGGATACCATGAAGTTCCTTAAACCGTAAAATTACGAATTTGGAAAATTACTATTATTTTCCATCACACCACTCAATTTTCACGGCACCATTTGTTTAACTTCCACGATATTGCCTAACGGTAGGGTAAAACACCCCGAACACTTGACTACATTCCGGTACCCGGTATTCTTAATTGCGACAATCAGATCGATCGATCCCCAAAAACAAAACTTTACTCCTTATATCACCTTGTAATCCCACTTAATTCACAAACTTGCGCCGTAAAATCTTTGTAAAAGATGCAACACTAAACCAAGTAAATTAACAAAGATGAAAAATATAATGGCCAAGTGCGTCTTGTCACGTAGGCCTTCGAAAGAAAGAAAATGTTCTCACAGAAAACGCTCACTTCGCTAAATTGTCAGGTGGTTCCAATCGCGCTCGTAAAAGAACTCAACATAAACAAAAATATAGATACCAAGAAAATTTGATCAAATTACATTCCAAAAGGAAGTCGTAAATTATATAGAGTTGTTTTTCTAATGAGATAACCAGAGGTAAAAACACTAAATCAAAACCAAAACCACGGAACTTTATGCATTCCAAAAAAAATACCAGTAATAATTGTGAAATAACTATAAAATACAAATAAACTTAAATCAAACGTAACAAAATAACGAGTAGAACGTTTTCGATGCTAACATCGAACTAATCAATCAAAAAAAAAACACAAAAAAACCGGAAATTCAGCCAGATGAATCTAATTACGGGGTCTTAAATAAAAGATTCACTACTAAAATCCAACGCAGGTTACATGGATAAAGACTGTTTTTTATGTTTACGTAAAAAATGTACATTTTAATAATAATTCTTTTTTAATGCAATAATTATATAAAATTTTTAAATAGTAGTGTTTTAAACAACAGCAAAAAAACACAAAAACGCTTGTGTAAAGAACTGTTTTTGCATCAAAATAACCGCATTCAAACGATGTTTTCAAACTAACCACGTCAAACCATTCTAACTTACATACTCTCGTTTAAATAAATAAATTATTTTAGAGCCAACATTTTATAAAAAAAACTGGTAGCTAACTTTTCATTAATTAACAAATTTTATTATTGTATTAAATAACGCCAACGTCTTTTGTTGATCCCATTCTAAAGTTTTTAATGAACTTTAATGTTTTCATTAAGTTAAATTTATAAATAATTGTTTTTCTAATTAAACAAATAAAAATTTTAGAAATTACATTCTTAAAATATGAATTGTTTTATTAATTTATAATATCAAAGAAATTATACAAAGCAATTACTCCAAAGTAAACTAAAATACTTTATAATGTGACTAACATATCCAATCAATAAACATATCGAGGAAAATTATAAGCATAAACACTAACCGCATTGTTAATTCACTTTTCAGAATCAGAAGTTTAGTAAACAAGGTTTGATGAATTTTGCGTAACAACTACGCACAGTTTTTAAATCGTGGTAAAAAGCTTTAGGCTGAGCAAGAAGTTTAAAGTATACAATCAGATTAAACGAATCTTGCAAATTTTTACTTCATTATCAAAAACAAAACGCAGAAGTTATAATTTTAAATCTGAATTTTGAGATTTAGATTGTAAGGTAACAAAAAACAACTTTTTTAAAACAATGCTATCTGAATGGTGCTGCCTTATACAAAAAATTTAACTGTTGAGTCTTCTTACTATTAAACAACAATATTTGCTAATGAAAACATTGTGATATGTATTTGTAGTAATTTTTTTAAAGAAATTAATACAACCATAACCTGCAGTAAGCGGTACCTCAAAGCTTTGGAGAGTGAGTCTTAGGTGATCCTTAAGGCGCTTATTATAGAGTGCCAAAACTAGAAAAACATACATTATAGATGCTCGTTTACATCTGAAAAACACTGAAAGTAAACAAATCGAACACAAGCATAACAACGCTTATACATTTGTTGCAATGGCAACATAAAATAGAATAAAAGCAACAATCAGTATTGCAAAGTATATAATAATAGATCGTTCATAATAAAAAGGTAACAATCAGTATTATAAACTGTATGATTACAAATTACATGTAGAAGAAACAAATAATTCTAGTATTTGCAGATTGTTAGAGTACGCTACAGCTCATACGCGTAGGTATATGAGTTATTAAGGCTAAAAGTATGAGAATACAATTTGATACAACAACGAAGAATAATAAATTAAGCAATGCAAGACTAGAGATTACACAATGAGAAACAAAGCGCACATATACTATTTCTAGGTTGTCTATGTACAAAAAACTGCAACGACTTCCGCAAAAGGTTTATACTTGCGCTAGTAAGAAACTCAGCAAAAAGTAGCCGCGCGTTGCTTTGACTAAATGTGCGTTAATTTCAATATGTGTTCATGTAATTATTGTCTAATAAAAATCTTGAATTATATAGACGCAATTATTTAGTTACAGTACGCAAAATAGTTTATAATATTTCTTAGAAAAAGCGCAAACGCTTATAGTGAAAACGTTTTGTAATTACTATAATACTTGAAAGTCATTTCCCTCAAGAATAACTACAGAACATATTTAAGTGCATTTAAAAAAAATAAACGAAATTATCTTATTTATAAATATTAAATAACTAGTCTGAAATGGGATCACTTACCGATAACTTAATCACCACAAAGAAACCGGTGGGGGCTCACAATTTTGCAGAGTGTCGATTGTAATTCAATTTAAAAAAACGTTAAAAAATAAACGGGAAAAAATAATTATAGATGCCCGTTTTCACCTGACAAATACTTAAGGTAGACAAATCAAACAATAAAAGTCAAACAATTAGTATATTTATTGCAATGGAAAAATAAAAAGATTACAAACAATTAAGAAACGACGCACACAATAAATAATTGTTTGTAAGTAAATACAATAATGTTAGTATTAGCAGATCCTTAAATTAGGCAACATCTTAAACACGTAGGTAATACGTTATTAATTTTGAAGTTAGTGAATATAATTTGGTGAATACAGTCAGAAACAAAGCGCACCAGTGATAATTTTAACAGGTAATTACTTAAGACACTTAAACTGGTTATGAAATATAGAAAAAAGTTACTTACGGTTTTCCTGATATGCGATTAGCTAATGGGATATCCTCTAAAATTGCTGAAAGTCTAACTAATAGATATACAATTGTATCACAAGTAAATGCAAATAGATCACCCGATGAATGATATACATATAATACACTAAACTTTTTTTGGGATTAGTTGCCCATCTAACAAATATTTCACAATACCTAACTTTAATTAACATTAAAATGTAGCTATTTAATTTTGTAATTTTTGCACGTTGTAATTATCAACCCAAAAAAACTAATTGAGTAATAGTTAGCAATTTCCGGAGATAACAGACACGTGGGGATAACAAAATTTGCTGTGATAACACTGGTCTGCATGAAAATCGGCCCTGATACCATTCTTGACGATTCTTATGTAAAATGACTTCCTGAATCCAAAAATGAGCTCCGTTTTTACCCATCACCCACCTATTTTGGGGGGACCCCATTTTTATTTTATTTTTTGCATTTTTTTTTTAGAATGTTAACTTATAGCCGTTAAACATTGTAACGTGCACATTTTTTACGATTGAATACGTCTGATTTTGGTTAACATTTTTGTATTCACTGTTTATGTAAATTCTTTTGCACAATGCATTTGACGCATGGCACATGCGTTATGAGCCTTCTTCTTAAGTACGAAGTGATCTTACGTTTCGCAATGAGGCGAGCGGACATTTTTTTTGCGTGCTGCAAAAAGTGGAATGACCACTTATTGAATTTGTGTTTGTGAATTTTTGCGTAATGGGGCAAAGTATTTAAGCCTGCGTTTCGTTGCAGCGTCTGCGTTTTGTTGTATTATCTGCGTTTGTTGAATTTACGAAATTTATAAAGATAAAACCCGTTAATTCGAAGGGTTTGTTGTTTTTTTGTTTTTATATATGGTACTTGGTTTCAAATCTTCGAAAAAGAATTAAGTATACGATTTACGGGAATTGCATCATATTGCGTCATTTCAATGAGTCGTATGATGACCACGCCTAAATAGCAAGTTGCGCAATAATTTTTTACGTCCGAACTGGAAGTTTTTGCTTTTGATCTACGACTACGCTTTCTGATTTATTTGATGCTTTTTGATTTGTGTACGTGTGAATTCGTTTATGGTTACGAAAATTTCGTTTGGATACGTACGCCTTTTTACGATTTTGATGTTTGGAATGCGATATTGAGATATGGTTTACGCTGCACGTTTAATGTTAGTCACAACGTCGCTGTTACGAAGAATTTCCGTTACGAATTATGATTTTTATGAGTAAAAATCGATAATTATTCACATGTTACGTCTGATAAAATTTGAGTTGGATGTTGCGAATGATTATCATACGTTACGTTTGTTTTACGATATTCTGGTTAATGGATCTGTACGAATATTAGATCAATCAGGATAAATACAGAAAATTTGGAAATTTAAATATGCATTTCAAGAATTTCGTAATGTTGCGTCATCGCATGAATTAGATGAGAACGCGTAATTGACACCATCAATTCGACTTGCGCATTAAAGTTTGAAATCAGGTAACTTTGATTTTATACTTAACCTTCGATACTGTTAAATATGTAAATATGTTTTTTTTGATATTATGTTAGTGTAAATCTTTTAGTTTCAATATTTAACCATTTTAATATATAAAAAATATTGTGGCGTCCAATTTATAAAACTTTTGTGATCAAGTTAAAATTTTAATCTTAAGTAACGTAAGAATTCCCACGACTCTAATTAAATAAATCTGAAAATTTCTCATTGCTCTTATGTAGTTTGTTTTTAATGTGTGTTTTAAATAAATATTTTTGTGAGCTGGCTGGTGCATTTAATTCATTTATTTTTTTATGCGTTTATGTTTTGTTTCGTTATAACATCCCAAAGCAGGTAATAAAATTTATACCAAAGTATATGGCAAAAGTTTTGCTATAAAATGCAACAATAAAATACAAATATATAAGAACAGTAAAAAAATATCAATAAACAGTTAGGAAGATTTGCAGGTTTGAACAGGAATTTTCGACAGGCTTGAACTTGCATTACTCTTCTCATTATAGTATATTACATTGTTTGCTTAACTGCTTCGATCAGTACATCTATAGCTGTTGCAGAGTTAACTTGTCGACGTTTTAAACGTGCTGGATTTTGTGTTCATTTTTGTTCATTTGTGTAAAACAATAAAACTACTTTTACTCCAGATTTTTTCAAGTGACTAAGTGTGATTTGTGGTTAATGTCGGGCATTGAATTACTGTTTAATTATGCCACGCGAGTGTAAAAATCATCCCGATAGCTTCTGCTATGTCTGCGGGGAATTAACTTTAAAACCGCAACGAAAACCCCTTTCTCCGCTTGTAAAAACAGCTTATAAATTGTACTTTGATTGTCAAGTTGGCGACCAGTACAAGACTTGGGCTTCATCAGTTTGCTGTACGACTTGTTACAGTAGTTTTACCAAATGACTCAAAGGTCTCGTAAATCAATGCCATTTGCTGTGCCCATGGTTTGGCGTGAACCTCGCTGTCATCTTACAGATTGTTACTTTTGTATGACTTTCACCGTCGGGTTTTCGAGCAAAAGTAAGCATACAATTCAGTATCCCAATATTCCGTCAGCTCTAAGACCTGTTCCTCATAACGATACTTTGCCAATCCTAGAGCCCCCAAACACTTATACTCTAGAGCCGGAAATTGATTTAAAAGACTGAGCCACAACCTGGCGCTTCGAATGATACGTTCAATGATGATGAAGAGTATTCCGCAAATTTAGTTTTTCGGCAACCCCACCTCTCACTCAATCGGAATTAAATGATCTTGTCTGGGATTTGCAGTTACCCAAGACTAAATCTCAGCTCCTAGGATCGCGACTTCAACAGTGGAATCTCTTAGAAAAGAGAGTAAAAATATATTCTTAGAGGACCAGACAAGCAACCCTGAAATGTCTTTTCTCATAAAATAAAGGTTTAGTGTTCTGCCCTAATGCAAATTTATTGATGACAGAGCTACAGATGCGATGTGACCCAGACAAATGGAGACTGTTTATAAACTCATCAAAAACAAGCTTAAAAGTTGTCCTGTTGGCAAATGGGAATGACTTCATATCAGTTCCAGTTGCATACCCTGTTGACATGAAGGAAACGTACGAAAACATTTTCAGAATCCTTGATAAAATTAGTTATCATGATTATCAGTGGAAACTTTGCACTGACTTAAAAGTTGTTGTGTTACTCACGGGCCTGCAATCAGGATTCACAAAATATTGCTGCTTTCTTTATGAATGGGATAGCCGAGTCCGAGATAAACATTACACCGTACGAGACTGACCTCTGCAAGAAAATCTTATTCCTGGTCAGAAAAATGTCGCCCAAAATCCTTTGGTTCCGAAGGAAAATATTTACTTACCACCTTACACATCAAACTTGGATTGATTAAGCAGTTTGTGAAAGCAGTAGACAAGACAGGTGTCGCATTTTAATTTTTGAAAACTAAAATTCCTCGTCTTAGCAAAGCTAACATCAAAGAAGGCGTTTTTATTGGTCCTCAAATTAGACAACTCTTCCAAGATTCGAGGTTTATTGAACACCTAAATCGAAAAGAAAAACGAGCTTGGCTTGCATTTCAAAACGTTTGTAAGAACTTTCTGGGTAACCACAAAAGTGAAGATTATGTCGCTCACGTCGAGGAACTGCTTTTAGCGTACAAGGACATAGGATGTAACATGTCTCTGAAAGTTCACTTCCTTCACTCATATCTAGACCTTTTCCTTGAAAATTTAGAAGCAGTCTCGGATGAACACAGGGAACGGTTCCATCAAGCCATCGCTAAGCTGGAGAAGAGACTTTCAGGGAAGTGGAATGCAAGCATGATGGCGGAGTACTGCTGGTTTTTGAAACGAGAGAGCTGTACCTCAGGGTATAAAAGGAAAGCAAGCACCAACTAACGATGAATATCTTTTTATTTATTACTGTTTATAGCTAAAATAGTTCTTTTTCCCATTTAAATTAAATTCATGTCCATATATTTATTATTATAATAATTATTATAATTATTATTATCGTTCGATAAATAAATTATAATTAATTTATCGAAAAGTGGTAAAATTAGATATTTGGGGTTTCCTCAAAAATGATGGGTGATGGAAGAAAACGGAAGACATATTTGGATTTAAGACATCATTTTATATAAGAATCACCCGGAATAGTGTCAGGGCTTGATAAAAAATATTTTTTTGCAGACCAGTGTAATTAAGTCGCGCCGTAAAATAGAAGTTCATTCTTACCCTAAAAAATATTTCACTTGTAACACATCGGCGTTGTAATTGATTTACACATAAATAGCGTGGATGTTCCAAAATACTTAAAATCGACATTGCGTTACCACACGTATCGTTTTCTTAGCGTAAACAAAACGGAAATGAAGATTAGAAGCAAATAACCTCGTAGATGACGTTTACGACTGGGCGAAGTTCATACAGCGTGTGAATCCATACGAAGGTTTTTTTGTCATAACACAAGTAAGTCAAGCGCTTGTTTACTACCTTGACGAAACTAGAGTTCAAATCCCGGGGACGTCAAATATTTATAACGTTGGATAAGCTTTCCCTTCGCAGGTCTGGCAAATCTGCAAAATGTATTAATGCTCCTTCTTTTTTCTGCTTTTAGTCTCCAAGTTTTATTTTTTTTTTACTGTTTTTTTGAGTCTTTTATCCTCAACACAATTGTTGTAACGTCGAAAAGTTTTGACATCGATAAAAAAAATCATCTAACCGGTGACGGTAAAATAGGTCGGACATCAGATATTATTATGTACGCTCAACGGGACTTTAATTTTTGATTATTCACACGCATCCATGCGAATATTGGGCGTAGTATTTTTATTACTATTGTGTAAACCTTTATTGGGGTAAGCGTTGTTTCCTGTCTTTGTGATTTAATTTAATTCTTCCGTAATTGTCATTAGCGGTTTCCTGGACACCTACACGTGTTTTATTGGTGAGTATTAAAAAAATTTTAACCGAATTAGAAGACTCACTTAATGCAATAATATAAATTAATTTGAGGTAAACTCGGCGCATTTGCTTTGTTGTCATTAAAAGTATGAACCAAAAAAAATTTATTTGTAGTAACACCATATGCACTGCTTCGTTTATTTTAGCAAATTTTAGAAACTTCCGAGAAGCGGCCGCTAGCTAGTCGCATTATTTAAACAAAAACTAAACTGTAATTATTATACTTCCTATTTAACTCTTTGTATTCTCGTAGTTAGTCGATTGCACAAACGACTAAACTATACAATTGTTTGGCTTTTTGTCACATATTATTAGACAGTGTGCTCTGGTTCTTTAAATTATCAAGATTTGCATATTTGTGTTGTAATTTACAAACGTAAATTTATTTCTTTTCGCAATGTAAAAGTTGAGCCGACAAATTTAATTTGTTGTACAACGTGCTGCCCAACTAAAGAGGGTTTATTTCAACTACTTTTGTTTGTGATATTGATCTACGTTCTAGCGTTTGATCGCACTCATGTAAATATTTGTATATCTCCTCTTCTCTACAAACTTTTCTATCTGGGATAAAATAAACATACTGTCTCCCATTCTAAGCTTTTATCGTTTTTTTGGTAAAAAGTAAATTGAATTGAATAGTACTGTCGACAGGTCGAAGATGTATACGTTGTTTGTGGATTTTGAACAGTCCGTAGAGACGAGATCGTTTCAAATCTAGGGGGTAAGTTAAAGTTTAGTTTTAGAAAGTACATTAGAAGATCTAATGTTTTAGTTGATCTTACGTTCAAACTTAGAAATGGGATTTTGAGTTAAAAGCGCGTAGATACAAAATAGAATGGAATTTTTAGCGTAATCAGTTCAGTTTGAAACGACAGTGGTCAGCTGTCGAGTGGTTTCAGACTGCTAGTAGTAATGTTGTCAAAGTGATTCTAACCATTTGGAGAGTATGGCCAACTCAAGATGAAGATACAAAAGTTGTTTAAGAATCGTGTATTGCATTTCCCGTCTGGTTTGTTTAATCCGTACGCATAAAAACTTTTTCCGGATTTGGACCGTGTTAATAAAAGTCTAGGAAATTTGTCCTTGGAAGAACGACAACGAAACGACTAGTTTTACCAATGTAGACTAAACCACATGATCAAGGAGTTTGATAGACGCCTTAAGATAAAAGTGTAGAAAATTTGTCCTTTGAAGGAAGAATCTGACAAACTTTACCTGTCGAGTTGAATGAGTTCGAAACCATGTTTACGTAGTTTACCTATTTGATCTATGACATTATGGGAAACCAAATTTAAATTTTTGTTTTGTTGAGACAGAGTCTTTTCGGTAATAATAAGCAAATCTTTAACGGATGAATTTACACCAAAACAATAAGCAACTAGGAACAAGCAACACGCGATATGCAACACTTATCGCGTACAAAAACCACACGTTAATTTAATTTAATTTAATTAAGAGCGATATCTGTAGGAAAAAAATATTTGGAACAAAATTTATTAGATCTAAAGTGGACATAAGTCATTAGATCCAATACACAGACTAATTTTGTTTCCAAGTAACTTTGTATTAAAACTTTTACTTTTTACTACGACAAAAACTTATAGTATCACTCAGTGGGGTAAACATTAACTTTTTAATTAAAAAAAAACATTAATTTGTTAAGTAATTGCTAAAAAAATCTCCAATAGAACAAATTTCACGGCGACTTCGCTTTTTATCATTGGACCACTATTGATTATGTCCCAACCAAATCTATAGCAAACACAATTTAAAACTGTCGAGATTACTACAGAAAAGTATCTATTTATTATCTCAGAAAACAAATTCTTTATACCGTTGCTACATTAACATGCATCGATTTGAACTGAACTATTTCTTTAAAATGTACTCGGTGTTAGTTGTTGTGATTGCTCTTGGGTTTAAAGTCCCAAGAGTATTACACCTGACGCATTCCTCTGTTTCTAATTCTTGACAGGTGGAAATATTTTCTTGTAGCTCGTAACTATATAGGTTTCGGTTACAACAATAAATATAATTGTTTCTCTCATAAAACTTAGAAAACTAAAACCTTTAGTACAATTTTTGGGAAAGTAACCGTTATCTACTGAAGTTATGTATAAACTTAAGCAATTTAAAAAGTTTTAAGTACTTTAAAATTTTGGCTTTAATTCTTCTACTGTGTAAAATTACAGTAATATATGCATGCTGCAATAGTTTTTATTTTAAACAAAAAGTCCTCAGGTGTAAGCGCACAAAGGACAAACAAGAAAAAGGCATTTCTGAAGTCGTTAGTCAACATCATGTTGCAGTGTTCAATAATCTTTCTTGTAAGTAAAAGGACTTTGATGGAACGCAATCGTTCTAAATTTCAATTCGAGTTAAAAAACCAATTCTAATACTCGAGGGTATTATCTTTGTAATGCACAGAGTAGGTTTACTTTAAGTACTCATATAGAAGGTATTTGTGCACTTGTGGTTTTAAAGCACAAAAGCTTAAAGCTTACTTGAAAATAAGCAAGTGAACTTAACAATTCTGTTATAAATTGCACTATTTCTAAGGTTTTTTTTTTTTAAATTAAAAACGTAGATATAAAATGTAAAAAAATTATGTATTGTATAACGAATAAGGAATAGTAGTAATTGTCAACAAGTATTAAAGTTTGCATCCGAGCTGAACGCAAATCTGCAAATTATACGAGGTGAAAATGCACATATATTTTTTTTTCAACTATATAGGTATTTATTTTTCAAAGCCAAATAGAAAGAATTTTTTTACAAAAAGAACAAGTGAGGCAAAAAATAGATATCTTAAACTTAAAAGCTTAAATTAGTAACATCTGAAACCCACTACTGATTCTTCCAATTACAATTAATAAATTATACGTCAACACTTTGTATTTATTTTCTGTCAATTTGTTTGCGGTTATGCTACAAGTTAAAAGCAATTTTGTCAAATTATTTCGACAAATACGATGATGGTACGTGAACCTTTTTCTTAGAAGTTGCAACAGAATGACATGTAGATTTATAAAGCAAATTAGGTAAATTTGTAAATCTTTAAAGATAATTTGTAAAGAATGGGCGTTATACTTAGAAATAAAACGCGGGTAATTGAAAATTGACCAATAAATATCACAAACAAGAATGACATGCCAGTCTCCTAGAATATTGAAATCATGTAGATTGTTGTTGCGAAAAACTACCACAAAACGTTTCTGCTGCCGGAAGGATAATTCTTTCCTACAACGTTTTTCTGCAATAGAACTTGGTTTTTTCTCTCCCTTCAAACTAGGTTTCACGTTTGAATCAAACTCTTGAAAATAGGTAGAGTAACCACTGATCTAAAAGCAGCAGCTACATAGCAAACCAAAGATTGTCATTAACACGATTACGACCAAGTTGAGATACTGCACGTCTTGGCGGTTGACTAATTCCAACGTTACGCTCAAACTTGGAATATTCGTTTTAAGGTCAACAACATAAAATGTAAAATGTAGACCCGTATCACTCATTTAGTTCACGTTTGTACTGAAGAACCCCGCGCATATGCTATCTAGAACACTATGACAAACACTTTTGTGGTTATTAAAGCACGAAATTAAGGTTATTAGTATAATAACATTACTTTAATGGCAGGATTCTATCTTACTGATTAAAGTTTTTAAAAAACATTTATGAGTAGGCCGTTTTTACTATCTTTCAACCCTATAAATAGAAAAATTTGAAAAAAGATTTTTATTTTGTGCAAAAGTACCAAAAGGTGTTGTCAGTGAGTTCAGAGTCAGTGAGTGACATTAATGAAAGATACATTTGTTATGGATACGATAACACGGTCCAAAAATCGAGAAGAGTTTAAGTTACTAGGTAAACACCAGTATGTATAGTAATGATAAAAAACATAATAATTACCACAATAAAAGATTTTGGCATTTCAGATATAGAAAAACTCGCGAGGTCACCAATAGAAGCATCTCCTTGAGATGCGTAAAGCCAAACTACCGTGCTCGTGTCAGAACATCAAATCAAAATGTTACACCAATTACGAATCACAATCATGCACTAAATCTAGAAAATATCAAAGCTGCTGAATCCGTTGCCAGCATAAAGACACGAGCCAGAAAGACAGCCAAAGCAGCGGTTTGCTTACCATCTTATGTTGCTAACCAGAAAACTATAAAAAAGGTTAGGATGGAAGCACAAGTTTCCACACATTTTTTAATATAGGATTTTGGCACCGATGATGAATATCGAATTATTGTTTTTAGAACCTAGAAAAATCTAGCTGCTACAAAGAACATTGGCACTGGTTCGTGGGTGACATTTTAGGGTGGATTTTAATATATTTGTAGTGTTTAGCTTACATGTTTTGGTAAATAACAAAGCAATCCCGATGATTTATGGCTTTTTGCAGGACAAAACTGAGGACAGTTATCCTAACAACTTTTACAATTGGATTTGGATCCTGCAAGCTGCATAACGGACTACGAGAAAGCTATTAAAAACTTTTAAGACGTTGAGGTTTACGGTTGCTTCTTTCACTTGGGAGAGTGTAGAGAAACCTCCAATTAACTCAAAACTATATGGATGCCAAGACTTCTGCCTCAAAATCAAATTGCTCTTAGCATTAAGCTATGTTGCATGCATCTTTTCCTGGATTATTGGGAAGATAGCTATCTTGGGAAAAGACGAGGAAGCAGATTAACGGACCTGCAGTTTCCGATATGTGCAACGCCATCCTACGCGTGTTAGCTAACCTTCTGCAAACAAATAATTTTTGGAAAGTTTGCATAACGCATTCGAAAAAAGGGTGGATTGCCATCACCCATCTTTGTATAAACTCGTTATTTTTTTACTGAAGGAACAGAAAGCTAGAGCTTGAACGCTGTAGAACAGACTACCAAAATCCGATTATTTAAAAAAAAAAGTATGTAGTGTTAAACATCATGGCTGAAAATTTTACTTGTGGAATATGATATTGAAAATATTGAAGCTTTTCTTAAAGGCGTGGCTCACAACATATCTTTGTAATTAAAGCAAGATTTTTTTACTAACTTTATTATTGTCAGGTTTAAGTATCATTCCAGTAGTCATGGAAACTTTGACGTTTTACTTGTTGTCAATCGATTTTGATATTGTTTTTAGTTGCAATTGTTTTGTTTTGGTTTTTCTTTGCGCTTTGAGGCTGTGATTATGCTTATAGTGCAGCAACGTTAAAATTATCAACAATTTAGTAAATTCGACAAAAGTCACATTATTGGCTTACGTAAAGATGGTTTTTCATTTAGAAAAATTACTAACCGTCTAAACCGTAACCAATCTTCTGTAGTACAGTTTTTCAAGCATGGTCTAGAGAAGGTCAAGAACGTCGTAGATGTGGAAGAGGACTGTCAATACAGGCAAATGTGGTCTATCTTTGATTAATGGCATAAAAACACTAATTCTCAAGTACAAGATCAATAGCCGATCAATAGTTTTGAAATGAAGGACGTCTTGTATTTTATCGTACAGTATACTGTCGAATTAGAGTTTTTGGCTTGCAATCTTATCGACCACATCTAGTGCTTTTGCTGACGGCTTGTCATCGACAGCAACGTTTAGAGTGGTGTACTTTGCGACTGGATTAGGACGTGGTATGGCATTAAGTGGTTTTCAGTAGCAAATCCCGATTCTGCTTGGGAATGCACAATGGTCTGTTACAAACTTTAGGTCTTACGAACCTTGCACATCCAACTCACACAGTCGGAAATAGGGGAGGTTCAAGGGAATTATGCTTAAGGGCGCCAGATCGAATTCAAATTAACACTTCTGCCTTGATCACGACAGACGGTCCAAACTTGTAACTAAATTTGAGGTTCGTAATCTTTGTCACTCTGATATTTGAGTAGCCAAAGTTTGTTACTAGGTAACGACAATTAAAAGAGAAAGGTATGTTGCCATAAAAGAAAGATTAACCAGTATAACAACTTTAATTTAGTAACGTCGATGATTAACACAAATATTGAATTTTCAGTGCATAAATGCTAGCAGTATCGGCAACACACAATACATATGTAAGTTAAGTTGAAGCGAACAGCGAAGAAAATTGTGTAGTAAATAATGTTTGTATACAGCATGCGAAACACACAAAATAATTAATGATACTACCTTAATGGTAACAAAACAATGATAGTAATTACGGAATTAACACTAGCTAACGTTTTGTGAGCGACCTTTCTGACAGCGATAAAATAAGTAAATAAACTTACCCACAATCCAGTACCTACTTAGTCGAAGAAAACGTTTTCCCCGGCAAGTGAGCCTGAAATAAATTTGAGTAGCAAATCGTGTCAACACAATGGCTCACGAAATCAAGATCTACAAAAATGGTTAATTATTGCTAAAAAAAGTACACATAACATAACCCGATTGTCGAATGCTGTTGTACACCTTCAATGAAAGTTGGTTTCGCAGGTGTTTGCCGCATGAGTAGGATCTCGCAGAAACGTGATTGTCTTCGGTTTATTTAGTTTTAACCGTAGGCCTTATAAATAGAGTTATACTCGTCCCATGAAAGTATTTGTCGATGTTAATCCCTCATAATTCGTTATCGAATAGAAACATGTGGGCCAGAACGTGGTGGAACGGCTATCAAATTAACGAGAAATTACAACAGAATTCTAATAAAACGGAAGCAGCTATCTTACCCGGTGACGACTCAAATCTTTTACGATCGTAATAAAATTATAATTTGATTTCCATTATTAGGGATGTCTTTTGAAAATTATTCTTAAGCCGCACCGACCATTTTATGCAGTTGACAGCCCAACGACTTCGTAGTAAAATGACAGTCACACGAAAAGATCGGCAGAGAGCGCCAAAACCGGAATCTAATTTTAATTCAATATACAGAGTACTCCGTTAGAAAAATTTTGCACGTAACAGGTCACATGATCAGACATAGACGTGGAGAACGTCGCCACTCTGTGGGGGTTATGGTATAGGGTGTTATTGTTTATAGAAGCATGTCGCAGTTGATATTCATCTGAGGAAATATATGAATGCCCGCCGATATGTTGATAAAATAGTAAAATCCCATATCCTTCCATTCCTCTAGGAGTTGGAAGACCCGATTTACCAACAGAATAACGCCATTATAATTGTATCTATTATCAAAACAGGTATTTTAATAATGTTTCGATGACAAGGTACAAAACAGTACTCAAACTTAACGTATATTTGTATTTTTGTATTACATTTATGTTTATAATAAATGAAAAACTGATACGTTAGTAACTAATACTCTGTCAATGGTAACATTAATGTTAATTACACTCAATAATTTATTATTTATAATAGTTATTTGAAATTATAGTTAAATTCTTGCAATTACTCCGCACTTGTAATTTTAATTAATAGTAGTTTACGTAACAAGAGTCGAAAGTAAGAAATAGCATAACGAACGTTAATGCGACGCAAGGTCGCACGGCCGAGCGTTGCATGTGAGTGAGTTATGCTATGATTCTTTCGACGAGAGTAATGTACATTATTTTTTGTGTTGCCTTTTATAAAATCCTGAATCTTTACTATGCTAATTAAGTTAATTACGAAAAAATTTAAAAATGAATAATCAATTATGTTTTATTTTTTAAATTTAATAGTCAATTTGTATAAAAGCGTCTATTCAAATATAAACTCAAACAAAATCAAATCAAACATTTAATGTAATTGAAAAAAAAATATAATAAAAAAAGCGTATTTGATCTAAATATATAAAAATAAATTTACATTTTATTTCCCATGTCAGAATTTAAATAGCCTGCGAAGGGCAAGTTTTTTTTTTAATTTCTAAAGCACCTCTCGGTTGTTTACTATGCCGACATCAATATTGAATATAATGGTAAAAAAAAAACATCACCTTGCTTGAATAAATTGACGAACCTTTTTAATATGTTCGCTAGATAAAAGTGCCGTATATTTTTAACATCCACACTTTGAGAAATTGAGCGACAACGCATCGTTTTTAATCCAATTTAGCAAGCACTTAAATTTGTACAAAGGCGACCTTTTAAACGGAAGAAACCTTGAAAACGAATGAGCGTAGACAAAAAATAATGTTTTTTTAGAACGAAATCGAGCAAAAGACACCGAACTAAACATTTCCGAAAATAAATTTTACATTCGTTTAAATGAATTGGATAATTCGTACTTGACAATTACGAAGCGCAAAAAAAGCTATAACTCTTAAAAATATAGTATTCAGCGCAATTCTTTTCAGGGTTCTTTATCTTAATACCAAAAAGATTCTGCTCGTTTATCAAGCTTTACGTGCACGTAAAGATTTATAACAATTTTTTATACTCAAACAGTTAGTTATATTTAATTCTTTTAGTAATTACTGTCAGAATAATATAGTTACATATACTAATGTAGAAGCTTAAATGTTTAAGTGCAACGAATGGCACAGTAACTAAACTATTTGCTTTATAACGTAGTTAAGCGATTTTATAAAATTTATTTTAAACGATTCTTCACTACAGCTGTTAAATTGTATTGTAAAATTGAATGAGTCGGTACTTAAATGTATAAAATTAGATGAAACAGATAACAATAAAAAAGTTTAAGTGTAAATTTACGTTATAAATTGCATTAACTTATATCTTAAATTCTTTTTAAACGCTTATTCGAGAATAACGTTGAGTAACAACTGCCGTTATTTAAAAGCGTTACTGCCGAGTTGCATTAATTTTAACCAATTCTTTTGTGATTTTTTACATCAGAAAAAGATAATGATGTGTAATAAAAGTAAACAATTATTTTTATAAAAAATTTAATAATTTGAATAGAATTTTCAACGTTTTGATTAACTATGTACACTCATACGAAAGAAAATGGGACAGAGTTATTCCTTGATGCTAATTTACAATATCACCTTTAAGTTTGTATTTTATGTATTGTAGTTATTTAGTGTTTTCTTAAAACTAACATTGCAAAAATATATGCATTGGCAAAGTTTAAATTTATTATTTATTTTAGAAACCGAATTTAAATTACTGCGTTTTATTATGCAATAATTTTTAATTAAAATTTCGTAGGTTAAAACAAATGCAATCGTTAACACGCTTACAATAAAACAATAACACTTTAGTAATCAAAGTTTACTTGTAAGACATTGGAATATATTATTTATGAATAACGTCCACAAATCTTTTAAAAATGTCATAAAGGAGAAAGTATTGATTTTGAACACTGAATAATTAAAATTGACATTAAAATACTGTGGAGAAGACTTCAAGAATAATAAAATATTATTTTAAACAAGGTTCCACTTTGAGAAATGAACTATTTTACCAATAATTGTAAAGGATTTGTGAATTTTATTTATAAATAATGTGGAATACTTTACTAATTACTAAAATCTTATTGTTTTATTGTAAGGTGTTTAATGATTTTAATTGTATTTTCAATTTTTTTAATATACAGAATTTTAATTTAACAAAATTTGTAATATTATTGCATAATAAAATCCGGTAATATAGATTTGGTTTCTAAAATAAATGAAAAAATATAACTTTGTCAATGTATTTATTTTAGTAGTGTTCGTTTTAAAAGAAGCAAGAAAAGCATTAAACAACTACTTAGATAGAACAATATACCTCGACAGGTATAAAAACTTAATACAACACGCCGAACAAATGCAAACTTAGAGGCAATGTGCCCAAACAATTTAAATTAGTATCGGAGAATCTCTTTGTCCCATGTTTTTTTCATATGAGTGTACATTACATTATACATCAAATTTACCGTGAGTTTAAAAGCATTCTATCTTGATCAAAAGTAAAATACGTTACGTCATTTATTATATATTATTGACATTATCAAAATGAGTGTGTATATAAATCATGATATACAGTTATATAAATTAAGTTAGTAAGTTATTGTTTTGTTAATAAGTAAGTAATAGTTTTGTGTGTTGCGTTTTACTAATATTAGTAATATTGGGTATATCAATAATTGTGTATAAATTTGGACAAATTTAGTTTAATTTCGTAACAATGTTTCAGTAATTAATTCCGTAAAATATCATTTTATTGAACAACGCAGATAAATAATATTTACTAAATTTATAAATATAGTTTTTTTTACTTTGTTGCTAACAATTTTGTTTATAATCTATATAAGTCTAATTTGATTGCACTAAATCATATGTTTCCAAATATATGTAATGCATAAGCATGCTACGATGAAATTTAATTTAATCATGAAAAAACAACAAATAATTTGGTGTTTTTTTGAATGTTTTAATTCTCCATTTAATACAACGACATCGAGAAACGATCGTTTTGTGATTGGTACATTGCACAGCATTATGCATTTTTCAATATCTTTTAAAGCTCAGTTTTTCTTTTATTTCCGACGTCTCTTACATATTAAGCAGCTTCTTTATACGATTTATCCTTTTTTATTAAATTTAAATATTCTATTCTTCATTCATTTGGTTTTTTTTATCAATGTTTCTGTTTGATTTCATGTGAATACACTAAATTTAAATAAAATAGATTTTTTTGTCACGTTGCTACGTAACTGTAAATTATGCTACGAATTTAATTTCCTTTATATTTGTAAAATTTAGTTGACTGCAATAGGTTTTTTTTAGTTAATAAAAATGTTTTGTTGATTTGATTATTTATTTCGTTCTTTTTTTAATTTTTTTTCACTTCTATGCTAGAATGCATTGTTTTTACTTTTTAATTTTGTATTTTATTGATTAATTTTTATTGTTGCAATTTTTATTTTATTTTTAGATTGCACTATTTGTTTATAAAAGAAGATACATGTAAATAATAGGAAATGTCACAAGATTTATTTTCCACGCAATTACTAAACCAATTGTTACCAACCTTATATTCCAGTGGGTCCTGTTGGTAACAACTACGTCACTATGGTAAGCTGAAATGTCCATGAGTGGGCGTGCTATATTATATCAAGACAAAAATAATAACCCATATGAACCGACTTTCGAAAAAGTTAGGAAAAAAGCAAACGACTATCAACAAGAGATTGTAACAAATTGGTATATATATTTTTTACTCGAAAACAAATTGCCATTTTTGTCTCCCAAGTATTTCTTAAAGAAAAAAATCAGTAAATAGTACATAAACTAAATTGGTAAAACGTTAAAAATGTATGCTACTACTTATGTACTTTAAAGAGATAAGAAAATGTTTATAAATTTGACTCACAAGCAATGAATAATAAAATCATAAAACACAAAGAAAGGTTTGCAGTTCTTGAAAAGCAAGACGTAAACGATAAATTAATATAATATCATAAAATGTACTCCAGACCTAAAGTTTCTTATCGTACGTAGCTAGTAATCATGCTACTTCAGTAATATTGCTCTTAAACTTTAGATGAGTGTAAGCTTACAATTGTCAATTTACATTTGCCAAACTCAGGTCTTTAATGTAAATAATTAATTAAGGATACTCAATTAGATCAAACCAAAGTACACAGTAAAACTCAACAAATGAGTTGAAGGCTATATAATATACTTAACTAGAAAAATTTTAAATCATAATTTTAATTACAACAGAAAGAACTGAAGGGTTCGTTAAAAGAATTTTTTCGTAACTGAAATGTAGGCTTCTAGCTCAGTATAATTCAACAAGAGGGTTACAAGTCTTGGTGTGCTAGTCTTACAGTTCATGAGTAGTTTTTCCAGACAAGTGTGTTGCTCTTCGTTTCTTACGCCTAAGCTATAATTTACAAAAATGTTCTTTTTCCTTTTTCCAATCTAGGCGTTAAGGTTGTCTATTATTATAGTCATTTTTTGTTAATGTTAAAATGTTATTTTAATTTCTATAAAATTTTATCGTCATAGTCTTGAGTCATTTCTTCGTCCATAAAACTTTGCTAATAGTTATTATCATTAGACATAGATATAAAGCTATAAGGTTTGTTGACGCAATTTTGAGAATACTTTAGAGTGTACCTCCTACTACGAATGACCCACAAAAAAGCGATACGGTCTCCAGTAGTTTATTTTAGTTGCATTTGCCAAATTGCATTGACATATTTCTTTACGCCCAACGTTTTTTACGTTGTGATTTTATTCCGCAGATTTATTAAAAATTATTTTAAATTACGCGGGAGTAAAATCAACTTACAACGTTCTCCGCTTTTATTGCTATTTACAGTTATTTCAAACTTTTCTAATTCATAGTTTACATATTCTCTTTTGCATGTTAGGTTTCTTGTACTTTATATTTATATCTTCTATACGTTTTCTCCTTCTTTTCTTGTATCTATTTTTTGTCCTGGTACTCTTTTAATTTTGTGTTTGTGTATTGCCTATTTTATTATTATTATTACTCTCTTTATCTTTGTTTATAAGATTTTTTTTCGTAATTCGTGTTACAAAAATTATTTAAAACATAAATATTATAATATTTTTTTGGTAAACAAAAGTGCTCAATCAAAAACCATTTGAGAAACAGACAATAAATAACCCTAATCTTCTAGTCTTTGTGTGCAAACGCTTTCTGTTGGTTTGTATCATAATTATCGTGCTTTTATACGAAAAATAACTGATAAAATTACAAAATGCTGCAAAATATTGAAAAATTAATCCAGATATTTAAACAAAGAATAAATAAATTGGTTAATTAGGCGAGAAAGGTCTCTTTGTTATTAGAACAGAACAAAGTTATTATAATACATAATAACAAGAAGCATTGAAGTTAGTAAATCTATTTTAGAAATCTAATCCCATTAACTATGTTAAGATGTAGCTGTCTTGTATTAATTTAAATTTAACAACAGTTTCAATTATCTTAAGCAACCGAAAATAACCTTTAATTAATTAATTGCATATAATTTAGAACAAACTTATTTTATAATTTTTTATATACAAAAATAAAACAATTTTTGTTTGTTTTCAGAGTAGTATAATAATAAAGAATTTTTAACGTAATAAAAACATTTGTTTTCTTACAAACTTTAGAGACTAGTAATCAACTTAGCGAAACGTCCTTAAGGAATACTTTTTTTAAGTAAAAGGACCAGCAGAAAAAAAGCTTTTAAATCAATCCCAGTTTTTCATATACATTGCAAACTTAAGAACGTGGTGTAAAAAATTAGATATGAAAACGCTATAAATAGCTAGTTATTCTATACATATAACACATACTTTAGTTCGTGCTCGTTAAAGCGACTGTAAATTTTTCCTAGTAAAACGCAATAAATTTTGCTTATAAAAATATTTATTACTATCGAATCGCTAAAGAAAAAAATTATAAAAACGTATACGACTATATTGGATTTTTCGATAATATAAAATCAGTGTATTAAAGATAAAATAAGCACTGAATTTATGCAGCACAATAAAATGCTAATACATTTGAACATTTTTTGCTTTATTTATAGTACGATTAAACAGTAAGAAAAACGTACAATTTTGTAAAGATGAAACATCATATAACAATGGACGCAGTTAAGAAGATCCAGAAGAAACCAGAAGAAGCTTTACTTCGAGAACGAGTGTACCAAGTCTACACAGATCTACAACTTATATCTAAAAATATTATAGAAGTACATCTGACACTAGCTAGTATAATGAAGAAAAGCGACTAGGATCTCATCGATTAAATATTCTGGGACTTAGCAGCAAAATAGTTTGAAATATCTAAACACAATTTTTAAGGATAAATAAAAAGAATATTAAAAAACAGGTAATTAATCTATCCAAGAGACAATTGTGGCTGAACTGAAAAAATACTTACTCTAGGCGGTAGCCATAAAAGAATTACCAGCCAAACTGTGTGGGGCAGTGTTGGCGGTAAAACTTAAAAATGAGTTATCAAAAGTAGTAGACATACCTAAGCAAGATGTTTTTGCTTGACTGTAGTACTGACTTAATTACGTGGTCTTGTAAATAGATGGGTTACTTACGTGAACAATCTTGTATCACACATTCACACCATAATAGATGTCGAACAAAGGGGACATGTATGACCCCATATGAATCCTGCTGATTGTGCATCAAGAGGCCTACAACCAATTAATTTGAAATTGCGAGAAATTGCGGTATAACGGTCTTAACTGGCTATCGAAGATAGTGATCAACGTTGAGGGTCTTGATGTAGTAGAAACACAGGAAGAAAAACGAGTGAGATCATTTGCAATGATGCAATTTTCTGTGAATGGAATTTTCAGAGCTAACTAAAATGTTAAAAGTAATTTCGTTGTGCCAAAGATTTCTTAAGATAAAACTACCATTAAATGAAAGAAAATGATATTCAAAGTTTGTTACGACTGATGAGATAAACCAAACTTTACAATTTTGTGTTAAGCAAGTTCAAGAAAGCAAATTTATTGAAGAAATTATCTCATTAAAACGTAGCGCTTTATACACTATTTATCTATTTCTTGACTAAGATGGCATTTTAGGACTAAGAGGGCGTATCAACCAAGCGAATGTGAGTTACGATCAAAAACATCTAATTATTATGCCCGCTTAGCATCGCCTTAGCTAGTTAATAGTTGAAAATGCTTATCTAAAGACACTCCATGGCGGACTTTAAGTTATGATAAGTTTGTCAGCTTTGAATATTAAGAGCACGAGATATGGTTAAAAAATGTTACAGAAATTGTATTAATTTGCTTTAGATACTCTAAACCAGCAACTACACCATTGATGGGTTAATTCCAGAGGCTAAACTAAAATCAAGCAAATCATTCAAGAATTTAGGAGTGGGTTACGCAGGTTCGATTAACATAAGGTTTTTGCCAGGAAGAGAAACAAAAAAGGATGCATGTGTTTGTTTGTTTACATGACGACTCGTGCTATCCATTTAGAATCCGCGATTGAATTTACTGCTAAAAGTTTTATTGCTGCATTTAGGCGATTTATTTCACGTAGAGGTGCGTGTCACAATCTTTATAGTGATTTGGGCACTAATTGTGTCGGAGCAGATGTTATGTTGTGTAATAATGCAAAATCCAAACTATTTCACAAGATATTATCGCTAGAGTCGACCGAATGACACTTTATACCTCCAAGAGCGCTAAATTCTGGTGGAATCTGGGAAGCAGGCGTTCATTGTGCTAAAGCTCATTTAAAACGAGTCATAAAAGATACTATTTTGATTTACTAAGAAATTTCTACTCAAGACCTGTATCAGTTTTTAGTGATAACCCAGAAGATTCTCTTCCTTTGACATCTGGTCATTTCTTGGTAGGAGAGCTCTTCATAACAATTACCGATGTATATAAGTATAAAGATGATAACATTTCACCTGCAAATAGGTTTTAGGTAAAATAATTGATAAATCTATGTAGCATTAACAAATGTCTATATATAAAAAATAAAAAACATATTGTTTTAAGTGTATATAACAAAAAATAGAAATAAATCGAGTTTAAATATACGTGTATAAGTTTACATTATTAACAATCTACGTTTTATAAATGTTGTCGATCAATGCGTTTAATAATTAGTAGATTTACCTGACATGCATAAATATATTATTAAAAAAACGCAAGTTATAACGAAATATTTGTTATAAAAAATCTAATTTGATCGATACACTCATTGTAAAAAAATTTATGTTTGCTTGAGCGAAAAACCCATCAAAATTGCATCACGAAAAAATAACGCGCGATACGGATTAATATTGACGGTAGTAACTCATAAAATTTGTGAGTTATTCTCTATCCACAATAAATAAAATCCACGTTATCCGCATTCCGACGCTTAATGATGTTTGAGCTTAACGAAATGTAATAAAATACCTTATATCTTCTAATCCAATTCGGAAGGAACTTCTGTAGATAAGACGGGACGAGTTGACCGTTTTACTCGATTAAACATTTAGAAACTTCACCTTATTCTTTTGCCGCATTAAATATCACCTCCACAAATTTTAACTAATTCTATTAACAAAAAAATTAATTAAGAATGTCGAGAATTTTAGGTATTTTGTAACCAACGCCGCCTAAACCACGAAGTTGATTATAATCCTGCGAACGTTTATTGCATACGAATTACATAAATATTCCCCTTGTATATTTCGCTACGTTTCACATTCGTGCAATTAAACTAGAAATGCACATCGTGAAACACGTATGTCCTAAATAAAGGCGATTAAGTCAGGAAAACTCTAAAACGTCCTGGTGTTCTGCAAAAAGTCTAACAAGGACTCGGCGCTTATTTACTTTTGTCGTAAACTTTTTGAATTCTTCGGTTAAACAAATACTGTAAAAACGTAAAATTAATTATTTTTCAGATCTAAAAATTTTTTTACTTATGTTTTTAGTTTAACAAAAATAATGATTTGTTTTTACAATTTTAGGACTGATGTAGTTAACCGTTTAAGGGTTTCGTGCTAAACCAGAAGAAGCACGTTGTGCAATGTTAACAGAGATTTTTGTATTTACTCCTAATCGCAGTCCTTTTTGGGTTGTTTTGCTAAAATGAAACGATCGACTTTATTGTAGGTGCTATGTTATCAGTTTCTTTTTATTTAATCGAGTTCAAATATAACTTATATTTTGTAAATAATTTAATGAACTGATGTAAGATTCAAAAAGAAATGACTATTATTAATCTAGCAAAACTAATTGTAATAATAAATAGGTAATGAAGTCAAGTTTTTTGTTTATAATAGCAGAAACTTTGACGTGTATTAGTCGACGCCGACGGTTATGTCTCATGCTCGTCCGAGGATGGTATGAATTTCATAACTGTCAGACTCTAATTTAAATCCTGACTTGATACAATCTAAAATGCTTGCAAAATAATAATAAAATTCTTTACGTTGATTAACTAAATGTTATCTAATAAACCTCAGAACAGCAACATAATCTTAAGTTTTAAATATTGAGTAGCTGTTGACATCAAACTTCACTTTTACTTATTCTAAAATTACGTTTTAACCCGCAATGGCCTAGATAGTTATGGTTCAAAAATCTTAAATGGATGCAGTGATTCAAAAAATTTTTGCCAGGTGGATTGAAAATCACACACTGCAAAGTGAGTTTTTATAAACACAGAGGTATAAAACTATAAAAATTTTAAAAGGAGTATTAAAACAAGTTGCATGCATTACAACAGAAATACGAGAGAGTCGGGTAAAGTACGCTAACTAAGGTCCTTTTTTGTTGCTTTGAGCAGTTACGTTATTAGTTAAAACGTATCTAGTTCTTTAGGAAAAAAAATCTATGATACCTGTACACTAGTGTGGAGTGAATTTTTTTTTTCAAAATTGAAAACGCCTGTAGTGTCAAACGATGTGTCTTGAGGTAACTAGTTAGTGATTAAAATTTGAAACATTTCCAATATGATCTTGAGGTTCCTCTTTGCCCTTCTTTATTGAAGTATTAACTAGAACAGCAATTGTAGCCTAATATCAGTGTAATTATATTTCAGATTACTGCGTCTCCGCAATTAGGGCGCAGTGCCCATGTCCTAATAATACAACGTCTCGGCTCAAGTCACTCGCATATTTCAGTGTCTGTTTAGTTTACTGTCGCGGTTGTCAGAACGTTTTTCGTACTATAGAATTGCCGAAAACACGTAAAGAATCGTTTTGTAAGGTATTCGGTTTATCCAAGGAATTTGATGGCAATGTACTTCCCACAAACTCAGATGTTATGAGTTATTATTTGTGGTGTAAGTTATTGTTAAAAGAGAACGCGAATGAAAAAGCTCCGAGTGTGAGTGACATTTCCAGAGCTGTACTGGCGGGTTTGAAAAATATATGACAAAAAGCATCAATTCCAATAATTTCTGATCAAAGAATTTTGAGCTTGATAGCAAACCTTAATAAAAAATATAAGGCTATAAAAAAGAACAAAAAGAAGTCTCAAGAAAAAGTGATAACATTTAGAGAGCTCAGTAAAAAAACGCTATTTGATATATCCGTCTGCAAATGTAAAAAATTCTGTAATTGTCAGTGCAAAATTAAAGTGCCTAAACGAGAAAGAGATTTTCTAGTGAACCAACGAACAGCTTGTAAGATGGCAATTGGTAATATTCAAAAGAGTTTTGCAAGAAAAGCTAAAGTAGTATCTCGATTATTAGCATCTAAGGTTCCGAACATTACAACAGACACTTAAAGAAATATTTACACCTGTAATCTCAGGTATTACAACTTCTGTAGAAGAGCCTGCTACTTCAAAAGTTTAAGAACCGTCAACATCATCTCAAACACTATTTTCTTCGGGTTTTGGAAAACGAATACTCAAAACTCAATACTAGTAAGCGCAGTTCTCTAGGATTTTGAAGTTATATAAAAAAAAAATCCGTCAAAAATAGTGGATAGAAGTAAAATAAGGAGAGAACGGAAGAAAGGACGGACAGAACTCCGAGAACAATCAGGATAAAAATCATCAGCAATTAAAGGACTTTATTTCGACGGTAAGAAAGACAAGACAATTCAGCAAGAAAAAATAGGCACGAAATATTACAAGAAAACTGTCACAGAAGAACATATTGCGTTAATTTCAGAGCCTAATTGTAAATATCTCGGCCATATCACACCATCATCTGGAAGTGCTACAAATATGGAATTAAGTATGATGACATTCTTAAAGGATATTTATGCAATTTGCAATGTGGATGAATTGTAAGCAGTTGGATGCGATGGTACTGTCATAAATACAGGTTTAAAAAATTGTGTTATCCGACAACTAGAAAAGTCCATAGGTCGTCCATTAAAATGGCAGGTATGTTTATTACACACTAATGAGTTACCTCTCCGTCACTTAATGCAACACCTAGATGGAAAACCAAATGATCGTAAAGAATTTTCTGGTGCAATTGGAAAGATGCTAGAAAATTGCGCGAAGTTGTCGTCGCATTTGAGCCAATTGAAGCGAAATTGGCGAATATTGATCCAAATGAACTGAGCACGGATCAGAAATATCTCTTCGATATATGTTAAGGAATTTCTAGAGGTGATATATCATTGTCTTCATCCCTGCAAGATCCTGGGAAGATGTCACACTCGCGCTGGTTAACAACCGCAAACCGAATTCTCAGGCTATATGTAGCTACAATAGAACCATCAATGGAACTGAAAACTTTAGCTAAATATGTGATCAAGGTATACTCTTCTAGCTGGTTTGAGATTAAAACCAAATCTACTTGTAAGGACGGATCTAAAGATTTCTTTGAAATTATCAAGAAGTCTCGTTACCTATCTAACGAACTTAAAAATATAGTGGATCCAATATTACAAAGAAATGCGTATTTCCGCGATCCTGAAAACATTCTGTTGGCGATGTTAGCTGATGAACGAAAATACGTTAGGGAATTAGGTTTACGGCGGATTCTTAAGTGTAAACGTAGAGCATCAAGTCGTAATCAGGGCACTATTCGGGTGTTTTACGTGCCCAAACTTAATTTCAAAGCCAAAGAGTACATTGATATGATCTATTGTCAGTCCTCTAAAGTTACCGAACCACCATTAATAAGACATATTTCGACTGAGGATTTGGAAAATATGATTTTAGACGTTCCTGACAATATCAGCATTTTGAAGTTACCTTGTCACACTCAGGCGGTTGAACGATACATAAAGCTGGTAACGGAAGCTTCTTCTTCATTATGTGGCAACGAAGCAAAAGACGGACTTATGCGTGCTAAACTTCCATTCGAAGTGAGTTACCAAAGTTTGAAACCAAAAAACAATTCATTAATGTGTTGAAGTAATCACTACTCTGTACAAAAATGTGTAAAAGTTTTTAAATAAAGATTTGTGATTGCTAACAACTTTTCTAGCCATCATACTTACTACTATCTACCATAAGTTCAAAGGTATCAAATTCTTTAAATATGAGATTTGTGATTTCTAGGAATTTTTTTGTATTATAGGTACACTAATATAGAACTATCTACCATGAATTCAAGTCGAGATGAACCTGAAGATATTATTTTATCGAACTCAAATTTTACACATCTTAGTGATAAAGCAAAAGGCACATTTTCCACTCCCAGGACAAATAAAAAACGAAAAAACTTTTTTTTCCTTATAGAATCGTTCCACACTACTGTACACTATTTCCACTTTACCCATGCAGTAGGATATAGTGGAACGAATGCATTGAAGAATGAAAAAAAAAACTTAAGCCAGGTAATGAAATGATTTTTGTTGAAAGTAAAAAAGTCTCTCACTTCTGCGAAAAATCGATGCTACCCTAATTGTCCCCAAAATTTCGTGTTGATGATCGTTCTCGAAGAAGTTTTTGTCTTTACTACGTCACCATCACTATCCACCTCAAACTACCCGTCTGATTCTTTAACGCACAATTCATCCGGACTGACGTCGGCGACAGATGATTCAGTATCTGACTTTTGTTGTTTGTTTTACGACTTTTTTTTCTCACGGTTGACTTCATCTTATTGTTCTTTTTATAATTAATTAACGCAGTTTTGGTAACTGGGAAAACATGAAACGACAGTCAGTAGTGTCAGCTGAAGCAAACAACTCGTCTCCAAAAACAGTGGAATTAAATAGGAAGATCTCTGTAGCACTAAAACCTAAAACTGCATTTTTAGTTGTCACCACTACCATAAATGAAATCCAAATCAATAGACTAATATCTTATAAAGTTAATGGACGACCTGGATGATTCCTCAACCAGTTTTTTACCTCAATTGCTAAATGGAAACATAACTGCTACATCAAGCGATTGAAACGTGTGGCTGGTGTGCGGTAGAATCAGCAGCCTATAAAAGTTATTCCTTTTGACTTTATCGAGAATTTTTAGGCTTTTTATGGGTTGCATGCCCATCTAGAATTAAGAAACCCGGATCGGCGGCCAAAAGCTTTGCAATTGAAAACAAATTGGGAAAAAGTTTACTCTGCATCTATCTTGACGGATGTATTGCCACAAAACTCCTTTTTCAAACACCATATTTTTTTTACGTGAAAATATTAGGAATGGTGAAACATGCATTCTTCCGGCGCTCTTTCTACTAATGCGACTTGTTTTTTTTCTTTGAGTTCAAATATTTTGAGCGGCTTATTAGAACGGTCGTAATTTGTTTTTTGTCAAAATTGATTGTTTTTAACTTTGTGCAAATCCAACAACGCTCTCAAAAGGTCAAAGAATTTTTCCACTAACAATTTTAACGCTGAAGCCCTGGCCACGGAATAATTTTTTGCTAGACGAAAAAAAATCTTAGGGTGCAAATTGTTTCCCAGCAGCGTTCCTTCTAATGTTAAAGAGATGAAGAATTTTATTTTTCACGGTGTACTGAAAGCTAAATTTTTGGATTGTATAGAAAGTTAGTCTGTAGAACCGTTTTTCCATTTCCAAAACATGCACTTTTAATTCACTGTGCTGCTGTGTAGTAAATCTGTCTTTGTGTCTGCTAAAGTTTTTCTGAAACTTAATAAGTAGTTGCTGCAACAGCGTAAGATAATTTACCATTTTTCGCTTCTTGAATGGCAAACCTTATATTTTCGGTATCCCATGATTGATGGGAACTAGTGAGTTTTCTTTTTGAAGGCATTTTCCTTTTTTCTGTTTCAAGAAATTTGTTATAAAACCTAAGTAAAAAAAATACCTCAGCCAAAAGACAATCTGCAAACGCTTACAAAAATGTGCTTAAGTTTTTATAAAATTTTTATGAGAAAACAAAATCCAAAGCTAGGATACTGAAAAGTTCTCAAGTTCAAGAGCCTTCTCAAAGTAGTTATACATTTTCCAGAACGTTTACCGAAGGATGTAGAACATTCGCGAACGTTTTGCCAAAATGTATAAATTTAGTGCAAACAAATCATAGGGCAGTTATTCCTGTAATGTGAAGACGGCAGTGTTAAAAAGATTGTTCTAGTTTAAATAAATAAGTGATTAACGCGTGTGAGGTAAATAGTAAGTAAGTAAGTAAGTGATATAAATTAGTCTAAGTGTTTTTATTAAATATCCTTAGATTTAATTAGTTTGGTTAGTTATAAATGTGAACATATTTTCAGTATAAATAATTAATTAGTTTTAATAAAATTTGTAACAGTGGCGTCAGTGCGGGGTATCGAATAGAATAAACTGTTCGCGATTTTTAGTGTGAATAAAGTAATTTAATATCGCTTCCGTAATAAAAACATTGATTGCGTAAATAAATAAAATTTTAGTTTACGTGTTTGTTTAATCTTAGCTGTTCCATTTCGTTAAACTAGTGTCGGACATTATTAAAATTTAGTGTTATTACATTTTTTTAAATTATTATTCGTGTCTAAATTTATGGCGGTGACGCGTTCGCAAGCAGTTAAAATGGATTCAAAAATATTTGAAATTCTCGAATCGATGAATAAAAATATAGAAGAAAACAATAGGAAAATGGGAGACAATTCTCAGAAAATTGAAAAAAATTCTAAAAAAATAGAAGAAAAATTGTTGGAAAATTCTAGAAGTTTAAAAGAAGAAATACGAACGAACTCAGAAAATCAAACTAAAATTGTTCAAGAGGAAACCCAAACAGATATGGTAAATTTAACAGAAGAATTTTGCAAATCTGTAAATTAGAAGGAATAGAGGATAGAATAAAACTGCTTAAAGAAAGAATGAACCAAATGAATTGTCACGGTGAAGAAAACGTCACGAGCGAAGATTTAATAATAGACTATCAGGAGTCACAAGTTTAAAGTTGTACCTCCGAATTTTGATGGTAAAGTTCCATGATCAATCTACTATAAGCAGTATGAAGCCGCAGCTACAGCTAATGGTTGGAGCAACAAACAGAAAGCAACGTCTTTAATAATTTCCTTACGTGGAGAAGCTTTTGGAATCCTACGAACTGTTCCTGACCACCTACAAGAAAATTACGAACTTTTAATTTCAAGTTTAAAAATGAGATGTGGAGATGCTCATCTTCAACAAGTGTATCAAGCTCAAATTAAAAGTCGGATTAAGAAAACTGCCGAAAGTCTTCAAGAGTTTGAAGCTGACATCGCCAGATTAGCACGGCTTGCGTATCTTACAGCACCAGATATCTTCTTGGAGCAGTTGGCTATTCAAATCTTTGTAGACGGCCTCCGGGACAACGAAACGCAGCAGACTCTCTGGTTAGCTCGACTAAAGACATTGAATGACACTTTGGTGCATGCTTTGCAGTTTGAAGTAGCAAAACAAGCATCGCAACGAGACGCTCATAGACTCTGCTGTGCTGCAGAAGTACCCGCGCAGACAATGGAAAGCATCAAGAAGATAGCACGACGAATACTGTCACGACTCGGTGAAATAGGCCATGTACGACGACATTGTACTAAACCCAAGAAGAAGGCAAGAAGAGCGCTCGAAAACTTAGAACGACTTGACCAAAAGAGACAGAAGTTAGTTTCATCTAGTCAGGTTCCGGAGATTAAAATTCAAATGGCATTGCCTAGAGAGCAATTGCATAGCATTTATCTCGATGACAAGATCAATGGAAGAAGTGTTCAGTTACTGGTTGACACAGGAGCGACGAAGACCATCATTCGTCCTGACATGTTATTGAAAAATGAGAAGACATCACCAGTAACAGTACGACTTCGAACGGCGACAGGCAAAGAAATACCTACTCACGGACAAGTCAAAGTAAGCATTAGATTGGGAAACCGACATCACGGAAGAAGTTATCTTGGGAATGGACGTTATTATGATCAAAAGCTAAGATAAAAACAGAGAACGTCATAGATATAATTACTAAATACTGGAAAAAATTACTATAAAGGTTTATACGTTTAATAAATCAAAAAAAGCAGAACTAATAAATGCGATTTCAAAAAATTTTTGAATTCATAAGCAATTGGGTTTTATAACAGAGCTAAACTAGATCGATATTGACTATCGATACAAAAAGTTAAAAAAAAACATCTATAAAAGTACACAAAATTAACAACAAAAATCAAAAGTAATCAAATACTAACTTTTCAAAAAAGAAAATTGGTATGGTGACGCTAAATCTACCTAAAAAAGGTACTAGAAGCACGTTTATGTGCCATTTCGAGTAAAATAGTATACGTGATTTGTGGTGAAAGTTACTTGTATTTCAAACTATCTCACCTGAAAGACGACATGTAATATTATTAGATCTTCGTACTCATAGTTAATCATGTTATTGGTGGTAAGATTGACACCTGGTGATTTTCTGGTTTTTAATTGTGATATTTCTCTTGTGACGTCAATTATAGTAATGATACCATTAGCAGTTCTCCCTTCTGGATTGTACTTTGGGTCTCTTTGTATGTATCTTTAGATGCTTAAAACGTCTTGCCTACTTTTCTTTCTTGATTGTGTTTATTTCTATATATTCAGTTATAGATTTTCTTCTGTTGCATCCTACTTTCTGGTTACCATATAAGTCATGTTCTTTATCGCTCGAGAACTTTGCCCAGTACTCTTTTTTTTAAAGCTGAGATTTTGTTGTTAACTCAATTTCTTGTTTGCTTCTGTGTTTCTATTGTCTGATTATTTTTGTACTTTAGGCCTTTTTTCTGTCAAACTTTTGACGTTATTAGTAAGCTGTGGTTTCATATTTTTTTGCGTTAATGTTTATTTTTCTTGTTTTTCCCGTCTCCTTTGCACTTATTAAGATCTTGCTTTTTACTTTTTCTCAAGCTTGTTCTAAGTCATCTTTGGATATTAGGTTTGCACCTATCTTATCCTTCAATTTTCTTTGATATAAATTTTTATTGTATTATCCAAAAAGGATTGAATTACCAGTTTAGTCACATTTCTACTGTTATTTTTTGTTTTTTTTTCATCAAACGTTTGATCGAAATTTACACAAAATCAGGTTATGATTGGACCCTGTCTGCTGATGTTCATGCTATCGGACTTATCACGTAGGTTTACTGAAATACGATTTATTTTTCATAGATGAAGGTGTTTACATGGTAGCTAAATGCAGTTTTGCCTCGACCATAAACGTTGAACGAGAAATCGGTCTTATTTAGAGCTGGATTTTATTTAGCGCACCTATCTTAAATGCGAGTAAAGTTACACCATATCCTATCTTAGTCATCAAAGCTTCCATCTTCTTCTATTTTTTTAATTCTTTTCTTGTATGTGTTTTTTCTGTATTGTTCTGGTAGGTTCTTCTATATTTTTGTTTTTTTAACTTTATTATATACTTATGTTGTTTTTATCGTTTATATATTTTTTTGGTCATTGACAAAATTTTGTTGGTTGATTTCAATGCTTTATCAGTATAATTTAAAAACAGTTAGTGCTAGACAGCCACTTATACTGACACATACAATTCATAGAATTTGTCGGTTACCTTATAAACAATGCTCAAAATACAGAGATGCGTTTAGTAACAACTTGAAAGTGTAGTGGTTGTTACAACTTCAAATTTAGCATTTGTCACATCACAAATGTTTTTAGGTACAGTGCAAATGTGTGACGTCATGTTCATAAGATAATTTAAGCACTCTGCCACTTCTGTTGCAGACACAAATTTAAAAACAAGAAATACTAAACTAAAATGTAACTACACCTAAATATTGATAATTTGCTTATATTTTGTATTTAATTAAACTGTACAATACATTTGCTATTATATTTAATCCATGTACGTCATTGACATGAGACTAAAAATTTTATTTTTACTATACAATATCTATGTACATGTAATATGTAATTACAGTTTGATAAACTAAATACAGTTTTATTTATTGGTTTTTAAGTTATACTATCTGATTATATAATCTTATATTTCTAACGTTTATAAATTATTGTAGTAATATTCAATAACAACGTGTATAAAGAGCTTAAGCTAAGTCTAAAATAATTGCTGTTATAAGTTGATATTTGTACAGTTATTTTGCAACCTTTCATATTGATTTATAAAAATAAATAAAAACAAATTAAGACAATAATAATAAAATGGTATAATTTTTAAAAACAATTTAATTGAAATCTAAATGTATTAGACAGAAATTGGAATTATCTTCTTAACATGACATATTGCGTGCGCTTAATATTATAAAAGCAACTTCACGTATTACAATATATGTTTGGTCACAAATTACTTATATGAAATTGTTATTTAAATTATTCATAAATCTTACCTTTGAGAGCATTTATTTTCTTTATACAACAATTTGTTTACTTTGTTGTATTAGATTTCTGATATTAAAAGCTTTTGTTTAATGTCACAATATATTTTAAGTTTTTTATAACAAAATCAATGCAAATAATATAATTTAAAAACAAATAAATGTTTTTAAACTGTAACATTAACCAAATATAAGAAGCTTAAGAAGGATATACTAAATAACGGAATATGTAACTAAATTATTTTTGTTTAAATCTTTTTTTCTACAATAATTTATTTATAGTTGAAAATGTGACAAACGCCGTGACTTAGAAACTATTTTCTTGTGTTAATTAAATAATACCACAATTTGTTTTGTATAATTGTATAAAGTTTCCCTTGTCCTGGCAAGTCTCTAAAAAACTGTTATGTAACGTTGTATTCAAAACAACAATCTACAAACCAACATATAAGTCCGCGATGGGTGTTAAGACAACGCCTAAGCAATTAGTAATTTTTACAATTTACAATTGTTTAATATTAATTAAACAAAAAATTACTTTTTAAACAATTGCAAAAACTGAAAGCGCACAAAGAAAAGCTTATAGAAAAAATCAGAAATTGTTAAACAATTTATTACGTAAATTTTACCGTAAGTTAGTGCAGATGGTAGCTCAAAACATTTCGGCGAGAAGATCGCAGATGGTACTCAGTGTGCTAATGATAAAATAAGTAAAAGTTCTAGTTCTATTCAACGATATTATTTTTATATTACATATAATTTGATTTTAACAGAGTAATAAGAATCTAAAAAGTTTAATAACAAATTGATAATCGACAATTATAGTTAATAGCAAAAAATAAAGTGAGTACTAAAATCTTACTGCACCGAAGCTCTTTGTACAAATAGTAACGTTCACTACTTTTTATTATTTTAGTAACCAAACATACGTATGTAAGCTAACATCTACAGCGTGCTATACCTAAATCTGGCCTTGAATACATGCAACTGATTAAAGAAGCTTTAAAGGTAGAACATCAGCATACTCAACAGAAACTGCGTTACATAAGGTTAAAAATGATTTAATAGTTACGACTGAAAGTAAAATGAATTAGTATGATCTACATTTTGGTCCGAAAGAACAAGTAATGCTGTAGATTCCAAATAAAAACATACTGAAGGCTGAATGGATAATTAGACAATTAAATATAAATAAGAAATTTCACCATACAATACTTTAGAATGAAGCGCGAGTCATTTTTCGCCATCAATGGGTTTTAGCAATAAGACGTTACACATTGACTCGGATTGTAAGACTACTGGAGGTTACTAGATGAGTATTCTCATCTTCTAGGAAACAATTATGATTCCCACTGATTTATATCTCCGAGAAAACCGTTTTGTAGCCCCAGAAAACTTGCTAAAATGTTAGACGTATTGAAAGTAACATTTGTTAATCCGGTTAGTACATCAAACAATTCTTCACCAGCATGTCGTTGTAGCGGATAGCGTCCTGATAAAATCAAACATTCCTAGCAATGTGAAGTTTGTAAATGAAAGGGTCTAGACCACAACGGCCACTTGTCACAACGGCCACCCGGAAGTGTGGCCGTTGTAGTCATGACCACAATGGCTACCGTGACCATAACGGCTTCCTACCAACTTTAACCACAACGGCCACCTATCCTGTCGACCACAACGGCCACCTATTCTGTCGATCACAACGGCCACCGTAACCACAACGGCCACTTGCATTTTTGACCATAACGGCCACCGTGACAACAACGGCCACCTATCTTCATGACCACAACGGCCACCGACGCCCGATCTAAAAATCAACTTGCGACGCCAGCTACAGCGACCTCTGTGACTATAACGGCTACCTTTGCTCGTAACCACAACGGTCACCGCGACCACAACAGCCACCGTGACCACAACGGCCACCGCGACCACAACGGTCACCGCGATTACAACAGCCACCGCGACCACAACGGCCACCGTGACCACAACAGTTACCGCCACCACAATGGCCATCGCAATCACAACGGCTACCGCGACTGCATCGGAGCTTTAAAATACTCGGCGCACAGTACCTCGTATTTCAATTTAGCTCCTCTTCAGTAACGTGAGATTTTCCTGACTTTTGTAAATAACTATTATTTTACTTCACCATTGGTAACATAGAATTGTACTAATTTGAGTTTTAATCCAATATTTAGAATAAACCGAATGATTCTATGACTTGGGTTACAAATACATATAAACTATGTCGTTTAGGTTGTAGACAAAGTAATTAATGGGTTATGAATAAAATTAAAATGCTTTCAATTTTATATAGCACATACACGAATGTTTAATTAAAAAAATGTGTAAGCGACGTTGCACTCTGTAGATTTGATGTGTAAACATTAAACACTTTGATTATTTGGATATTTAGATATTTCTATGTATAATTAAAATGCTTCCGATTGAAGTGTGTCTAAATACAGCAATACCACATTGATAGTTGTTTTTAAGTATAACACCACAAGAGGTAAAAAAATTTTAAAAACATTTTGTTGTTTCCTTGAAAATTAGGCGTCTAAATTGGGAAAAATTTGGATAATTTGTGCGGATGTTTTTACATCCGTGATTAATGCAAAATTAGCGATATTATTGTGTATATTTTTAAAACTTTAATCTATTTGTGTAATAACAGTATAAATCAGAATATTGAGAACAGCACCAAAAATACTCGGTATTTGTAAAGCTTCATCTTTGGCTAGTTTGGAAAATCTTTTTGAACTCTTTTTTCAGAGAAGTGTTCTAAAACGTTTAAGTTTATTGTTTTTGTAATATTCTTTTCTGCCATTCTGCCCATACTTCACTCTTCCTCCCTTTATCTGTTTCCAACATTCCTGTAGTATTTTGCATTCGGTTCTTTCCCTCAGTTCTTCCTCGTATTTTATAGCCCTTTTTCCTGTCTCTACTCATACTTTCTGCATTTCCTTTCTTATAATTTACCCTGGTGTTCCTTTGGCTAGCCCTAATACCCATTCCCAGTAATGTTTTTGTGTCCCTTCTACCTCTTTATACTCTTTCTACTCCCATATTTCCGCCCCATAAATCAACACACTTTTTATTAGCTTTTCAAACAGCAGCCTTCTTTTTTCTATGTCTACCCTAAACAACCTTTCCCCCACACTCCGGACTTGTTCTA
The DNA here is from genome assembly GCA_035610365.1 of Aquatica leii. Lineage (NCBI taxonomy): Eukaryota > Metazoa > Arthropoda > Insecta > Coleoptera > Lampyridae > Aquatica > Aquatica leii. The sequence continues at coordinate 59,832,604 of CM069438.1, forward strand.
CTAATCCGTTTTGCTTCCTCACTCTTTCCTTTATGTGTTCCCCCTCTTCATTATCCTGCTTCATTGTGCAACCCAGGTATGTGAATTCCTTCACTTTCTCTTCCTTCTATTTCCACTCCTCTCTTTTTCTTTTTCTTCCTCCTTTTCTACATACCATTACTTTTGTTTTCTCCGTATTTACTTGTGTTTCTTTTTTTTAATGTATTTTTCCAACGTTTTTATCATTTCCTTTATTTCTTTTTTCTCTTTAGCCACCAACACTATGTCATGCGCATACGTCAACGACCACACCTTTACTTTCTCTACTACTGTACCTCCTATCTGTTGTCCTCTCATTGTCTCCTCTAAATCCCCCGCATGTACTGCAAATACAGTTGGGTTAAGTGGGAATCCCTGACTCAACCCTTTCCTTGTAACGAATTTCTCGCTCTCTTCTCCATTCACTTTCGCCCTGTTTCTCGTTTTTCGTACATTTCCTCCATTCTTTCTATTAGTCTTTTATTTTTTTTTTCTTCTCATGTATTCTCAGAATTTTTACCTGTTCATTCTATCAAAAGCTGCTTTTAAATCTACGAACAGTGCCACCATTTCCCTCTTTTTTTCTCTAGCTCTCTATTTACTAAATGTTTCAGTATATCTACTATGTTGTCTATCACTCTTCTTCCCTTTTTAAATTCCGCTTGTCCGTCTGGTACCAAACTACTTTCCTCTATTTGGAAAGTAGTAAAAAATTATATTACCGAATACACTTTGAGCATTGATAAATACTAAAAATTTAGTTGTAGAGAATGTTTCTTTAATGTAATAGCACTCGGCCATCGGTCGCGGAGATCGTTGTGGTCGCGGTGGCCGTTGTGGTCGCGGTGACCGTTGTAGTCGACAAAATAGGTGGCCGTTGTGTTTATGATTGCCGTTGTGGTTACGAGCAGAGGTGGTCGTTATAGTCACAGAGGTCGCTGTAACTGGCGTCGGCAGTAGATTTTCAGATCAGGCGTCGGTGGACGTTGTAGTCGCGGTGGCCGTTGTGGTCATGAAAATAAGTGGCCGTTGTGGTCGACAGAATAGGTGGCTGTTGTGGTCACGGTGGCCGATGTGGTTAAAATTGGTAGGTGGCCGTTGTTGTCGTGACTACAACGGCCACACTTCCGGGTGGCCGTTGTAGTCATGCCCCAAATGAAAGAGTGAAAGCTTCTTCTGTTTCCGCTCTCCTCCCGTAAATGTCAAACACGATTGCGCATTTTACAGACAGTGGAGTCGGCAAACCAGTAAAATTTATTTAAAATTATTACTTTTAGCAAATGCATAAACAACGACATGTAACAAATAACAAAAATACAGGTATCTAAACAGTTGTAGAGAAACTTACACTTGCCAAAGCTATTAAGTACACATCTTAGAAGAGAAATAAGACCTCGTTTTTTATTTTAATGATTTATATTTAAAAAACTTTGTTGTTTTAGTGGAGTGATGTGACATGATGTAGGTAAAACATTTCGGCACCATAGGTGGCACTGACACCACAAATTGCTTCAACGCATTTTAAGCATATCGGTATTTGGTTATTTTTAAATGTTTTGCGAAGCTTAGCAAAGACAACCCATTCCAAATTTATATGTTTTTTGATCCCGCAAGTTTGATTATTTCTGCTCAGTCTAATTTAACGGTCTATATAATTATAGCAAAAAAATTCTGCTAGTAAGTTTTTTTTTGCTTATATTTATTTCCAGACCAATTTTTGCTATGGTTTCCTTCAATGTTTTTACTATTTCTGTGGCGTTTCCGATGTTACTGGCTATCTGGGATAATTTAAATTTTTGTCGTTTACTTTTATTCCGATGTTATCCTAGTTTAAAGAATTAAATGCAAACTCTAAGGTGATTATAAATAATTTCGGAGATATATTATTACCTTGTACACCTTTTTTAATTTTAAAAGTTGTAGTCGGTTTGTAGAGTTTAAATGTTGTGATGCTATATATGTAATTGTTACGTGCCTTTAGTAATAAGATTTTAATTTTTGTATTTTTGTATTTTAACAATTTTTTTAGTACCGCGCTGTAAGTCAGTGCACCATTAACTGTATAATTCAGTAAACGTGTGGGGACGTCTTGATGCGTAGAATTTTGTTTTCGACGTCGGTTATAGATAGTTTATTTTGTACAGAACTTTGTTCAATGGTAAATACTTGCTTTTTGTTTAATTTTACGTCGTCGTTACTATTACATTTTTAGCGATTAGAATAACTTAAGAATAAAAATTCTTTTATTAGAGGTTTTAGATCGGCTTTCTTGCTAGTAAACGGCATGCAGGTATAATGACCACAATCGCTATTTTTCTTTTTGCTAATGAAAAGCCGTTTTTGCACGTTGGCGGAGGTTGAAAATTTTTCTTCAAACACAACAACGGAAAATGAAGGCATTATTCTTTAATAATGATATCTAACATTTCGTGGACGAATTAAGACTAGTTTAAAAATTAAAGTTGAGTTGATGACCTTAGGGGTTACGTTTGAAGCAGAATTTGACTGCAATTAGTTGTTGCTAGCTGTATAATTTTATTCCATGTGTTTTAAATATAAAACCAGTTTGTTACGTTTTTTCGTTGTCAAGTTGTTTGTTTTTCTTCTCTACCTAATTTCTTCGACAGATCAAAGATTTTACATATACGTTAGGAGTGGTGCCCGTTTTTTTGTTTTTTTAACTACGCTTACTCAGTGACATTTCAACTAACCGTGGTGTTGTGTTTGTTACCAGCAGAACTCGCTGGAAAAAAGTTGATAACATATTGCAATACTTTGGTGAATCTGCTATCGATTTTGCACCATTATTGCTAGATGTTCTACGATGTCAAACACTTTTCTAAAATTAATAAATATTAGTAACAGAAGCTTGTTCCTTGCTGCTCCAGAATTTGTGGGATTAACTGACTTCTTCTCGGTGTGAGATTGTATCTAGAAGCCCTACCCACTTGTGTTATTTTTGTTCTTAGAATTAGCAGCTTTTCATTTAGAGGGTATGTGTTGGATAGAAAAGATAAAAAGACAATGTATTTGTGTGTTTGACAGGATTTCAGGATAGAATATGATTTCTCTAGGTATTTAGTGGTTGAAGCTACTTATAGTTTGCATAAAGTAGCAGCGCATGCTTAAAAACAGACTTGACTCCGTCGTTATTACGAATCTGCTACGACAATCGTAACATTCAAATATTCTAAACATCAATTAATATATTTTTTTCTTGATTAAAACATAATGTTAATGGCACAATAAAAAATATTATAAGAATTTAATGTTAACTTTAATATTTTTATTTAAGCGGTATTTGATCAAAAAAATATCAACACTTTCGAGTTTACTTTAAAGTGCAAAGCAATTCTGAATCCATTAAGAACAAAACCACCAGAAAGCGTTTGAATTTAAGAAAAGTCGAAAAGTCAATAAAAGCTTTATACGTCAAATCAACAAAATATTGGCATGTAAAATAAAAAGTTACCTGCGAGAAATGTTTAAAATATAACAGACACAACTTTGTCTAGCAATTTCTTGTATTATAAAAATTAGTCATAAATTTACATGGGCAATATAATTTTTTAATTTAGTGTTTTTTTTTAAATTAGTTTTATACGTAGAGTCAAAATAATTTAAAGCACGTTGTGTGTTAAAAGCAAACTTTTCTTGTTAATTTAGAACTATGTAAATTATGTAACTTCTACAAAGTACATTTCTGACGTAATAGCGAAGGCTTCCACGACAGGAATCTATACTAAGATAAGAACGTCTTCCGGGTTTGGACCGTGTCAATGTTGTAACCGAAGTTGCCAACGTTTCGCCCACTTTCGTAAGGGGCTTCATCAGGGCGTGAGAGAAATCGAAGAACTCAAACAAGCAATCGAAATCTAACTAAACACTTCTCAAAAGTTAGGTAATCAACCATTGTGAACCAAGCCAGATTCTAAACTCAGAAAAGGTAAGAAAGAAAACGATAAACTCGAAAAAGCAAACAAAAATCTAACAAAGAACCACTACAGAGTTAAGTAATCAACTTGTGAACCAAGCCAGATTCTAAACTCCATAGAAGTGACTTAAAAAGAAATAGTCTCCATATATAAAGAAGAAGTATCGTCACGGCTAGTTAAACTCGACTCTGATTGGGTTACGGTTGAACGAGGGCGTGTTTTCGATAAAGGACTAATGACCGGAAACCAAAGAGGGGATAGCTCGAAACCATGATCACGATTGAAGTTAATGGGGTGTTTGATGATTTCTATGCTCTCTCGAAATTTCCTGTTAAAAAAGAATGGAGATTTGACAATCACCGAAACGTTATCAAAAAAAATCTTGTGACCTGTAGTGAAGTGATGTTCAGCAACCGCAGACTTAGAAATATGCCGTTTCCTTATACAACGATCATGTTCTGAAATGCGAGTAATGACGGAACGACCGGTCTCACCAATGTAGACTAAACCACATGAACAAGGAATTTGGTATACACCTTGAAATAAAAGTGTTGGAAATTTGTCCTTGGGAGAAGGAAGAATCTGAGAGATTTTGCCTGTCGAGTTGAAAATAGGTTTGATACCATTCTTACGAAGAAGTTTCCCTATTTGGTCTGTAACCTTTGAATGTAGGGTAAAAAGGCCAATTTCGGATTGGATTCGAGAGTTGAAATGTCCTTAGGTAATCGAGTACGTGGATGTAGACGACGATTAATAACTCTATGAATATCTCGCTTTATATAACCATTGTTCACTAAAGTTCTAGTAAGATGAAAGAGTTCCGAGTCTAGATTCTCAGGTTGACAAATAGAAAAGACGCGATGAACCAAAGATTCAATAACAGAACGCTTCTGTGCAGGATGATGATGAGACGAAGCATGAAGGTATCTATCAGTATGGGTGGGTTTGCGATAAACAAACTGGCCCAGAAATCCGTCGGGCTTACGAGTCACAAGAACGTCAAGAAGTGGAAGACAACCATTACTTTCCATTTCCATAGTGAATTTGATATCCAAGTGTTGATTGTTAAGATGATTAAGAAACTTAGACAATTCGAGATGACCATGAGGCCAAACAATAAACGTGTCGTCAACATACCTAAACCAAACCTTGGGTTTTAATATTGACGATTCCAAAGCAACCGTTTCAAAAGATTCTATAAAAATGTTAGCTACAACAGGTGAAAGAGGAGAACCCATAGCAGCACCAGAAACCTGTTCGTAAAACCTGTTATCAAATTGGAAGTAAGTAGAGGATAGACACTTATCAATAAGAGGAACCAAACTCAAGTCCTTGTCATGTTGAGACAGAATCTGTTCGATGATAATCAGCGAATCCTTAATAGGAACTTTAGTAAAAAGTGAAGTGACATCAAAACTCACAAGAAGATCGTGGAGTTCAAGTTTTATAGTTTGTAGACGTTCAATAAAATGCTGAGAGTTGAGGATATGAGAAGAGGTTTTACCTGTAAACTCGCAAAGAATGTTGGACAAGAACTTGGCTAGCTTGTAGGTTGGAGATTGGATAGTACTAACGATAGGTCGAAAGGGAATACCTTGTTTGTGAAAGTCCGTATAGACGAGGTGGTTTAGAATCTGAAGGGGTAAGTCGACGTTTAGTTTCAGGACGTAGATTGGAAGATTTGATGATTTGGCTGACCTCACGTTCAATGCTCGAAGTGGGATTACGAGTTAGAAGAGCGTACGTTTCCTCAGACACAATAGAATGGATTTTTGCAACATAATCAATATGGTTCAAGACGACAGTAGCATTGCCTTTGTCGGCGGGAAGAACAATAATATCAGGGTTCTTACGAAGACTTTTTAGGGCTAACTCTTCCGACCTTTAGGTTTAGGAATTTTAGAAGATTCAAGGATTTTGCCAGTGTTAATACGAATAGGATCTGAGATGTGGCGAGGAAGGTGTCTTATAGAAGACTCGACAGCACATAAAATATCTTCCTTAGGAATACGTTTGGGAGCAACAGCAAAATTCAAACCCTTAGATAGCACCGATTCCTGTTCTGAAGTGAGGACCAAACTAGATAAATTAACAACCGTCTTTAAAGAGTTAGTAGTAGATGAAACTTTACGATTCTTGGATTCCAATGTTTGAAACTTTTTGAGATGACCTTCAGTGGTGAGTCGTAGTGTGGTATCAGACCGCTGGTAAGTAATGTTGTCAAAGAGATTCCAATCATCCAGGGAAAGAGTGTTGGCCAACTCAAGATGACGGTACTGAATACGACGGTATAAAATAAGTAAAAATACTAACGTTTTTGAGAAGAGTGCCAGCGCTGTCAAAAAAATAAAGCATCAGAAACAAAATATTTAAAAACGAAATTACACGTACCTATAGGAATATGCATTTTAGTTGTTGCAAAAAATGTCGTAGTAAGAAAAAACGTTGTAACGAAAAAAATGTAGTCGTTATAGAAATACCAAAACGCAAATTTCAAGGTGATATCATGCGTAAAGAACAAATAAAACTTACCCCTACAAATTACAAGTTTTTTTTATATTAACAACCAACGCACATCCACACGACGAGAGCAGATTCTTAGCTTAACTACGCGTTTAAGAACCCTAAAATTTTGATTAATCTAAAAAGTAAGGTTTTTAACGCTTGCATCATCTCGGTGTTTACGTATGGGTTACAAACAACTCTAACAAATAAGACTGCGCAAAATATCCACTATACAACCTACAATAAGATGGTGTATGTTAGACGTTATAAAGTAGAAGATAAGATGTGATAAAACCTGTCGCCACCATAAAATTGTCTTGGTACATTTTTTTATAATATAAGACACTGGACAAGAGACATCATGCTGTAACGACTAAGACTGCATAAGAAGAGCGTCGGGCAACTTTTTAGAAGATGGATAGACAACTTTAGTGAGGCGGCAGGTCAAATTGATATTAATAAGCAATTGACAGAAATGAATGAAAACAAAGAACAGAGACGTATATGCAAGAGTGGATGTCAAAAACCTGACAACTTACAAAATATACAAGTGATCTTAGATATAAATACAATCACAAAAAATATGTTTTGTAATGAATTTATCAAAGATATGATCTAAAAACTTTAATAGTATATACATATAGTATAGGTCATTAAATAAAACTAAAGATTAAACATTGACAAGCCATAATTAACATAAGAATTCAAATGACGCGCGCTGCTACTGGAGGACTTAACAACGCGATTAAGAACTCTAAAATGTTTATTAATCTAGTAAATAAAGTTTTTAACATTTGTTTTGTCACAATTCTTACGTATCGATTATAACAAATAAGACTGCGAACAAACTACGCACAACTGAACGTAGAATTGGAAAGTTCATGTTGGGCGTTGGAAGGTAGAGAATGTGACAAGATAGGACATTCTGAACAAGATACATGATGTAGTAAAGACAAAAACAGCATAAGAGAAACGTTGAGCGACTGTCCAAAAAATGAATGGACGACATTACAAAGCGGCAGATCAAAACTGATATCAAAAAACATTTGACAGATGTGATTAAAAACGATAAACGGAGGCGTATATTCAATAGTGGATGTCATAAAGCTGACAACTTAAAAATATACGACAAATAATATCAGATCTAAATATAACCGCAAATAAATAGACTTGATAATGAGTCTATCAAAAACTAAAATTTTAAAATCAGAGGGAACGCCAATACAAGTGAGAAGTGAAGTAATTAAAAAAATTGAAAAAGATCTTATGTTTCTTTACTTTAAAGATACAAACAAAACCAGATACTTTAATGCATTTAGTTCACTAAAAACCAACAAACGCTGATCAATAAATCAATAATCACTGAACTCAAAAAAAAGTAGAAATATAAAATATCTAAAAAACATAACGTTAAAGAAGCTGATAACACAAAACCAAAATTTAAAAACAAATTTTCTAATGCTTGTAGAGTATACTAAGTTTCTTGCGTTTGTAACAAAATATGCATTGGAAAAACTGGCAAAGATATATTCAATAAATATTGGAACAACGATTAAAGTTAATAAATTACTTCAATAACTTCAAATTTTTATTATTCTACTGTTTTTTTTATGTATCTTAATTTTTTGGTTTAATATAATTAATTTACGCAAATTGTTTAATTAGTGGATTGTAATCCTTCTCAATTAATTTCTACCATTTAAAAATCCGTAAAAAAATAATTTAAAAAAATTAAAAAATATTCATTAATGCTCCAAACCTAATTACAATTATTTTTTTTAATTTTTAAGATAAATTATTGTGTACAAAAATTCTAAAAAATCCGAAATTAATATAACTTATTTAAGGTATATTTACCGAATTTTTATTAAGATCTTCAACACTAACTCTTCAACCAAGTACCTTCGATTGACCTACAAACGCACAATAAACTTTATATTCCGATGTAATTATTATTGCGGTGACATTTATTGTTAATCCATCAGTTCCAAATTCATCGTAACTTTTTATTGTTTATTGAAAATGTCTTCTTTATTACACGTTCTTATACTTTTTATTACACTCCTGCGTGGCCGATTGTAAAAAAAGTATGTTTTATGGATTCGATTTTAAACATGTTTGCTAAGCATCAAAAGCCTATTTCTCTTAATTTTTGACACATTCTTTTAGGGTTTCGCGAATTAGCTAATTAACGCATTAATCTTTATTTTTATGTGCCGCGGGTTCAAAAAAAAAACTAGAATTTTTATTCGTACGCTTACGAAATTTACACGAAAAGTGGCAAGAATGAATTATGTGTGACAAGGGTCAGAAGCCTTAAAACGCAATAAAAAAGACTATCTTTAAAGGAATCCATCAAATTAATGCAAAATCAATAACTTGTTACTTAAAAAATTAAATGCAATTAAACCTGTTACCTTTTAACATCGGTAAATTTATTTATCGTCGTAACGTTTATCCGTTATAGCGGATATAAAACGTTGCGTAATAAAATTGTTTGTGTAATTCCAAAGAAAGCGGAACGGCGCGGCGACGACCTAATTCGAGAAAAGCCAGAAAATCTTGATACAACCCATCTCGGAGGGGTAGGTCGTAAGCTTTTAAGGAGCTTATTAAATGCACTGCACCAATATTTTATTAAATTTATTAATATGTTTTTTTACACAAAAAAGTAAATTTAACAAACAACAGAAACATTGTATCTACGTAAAGATTGTTAAGTAACTTAAAACTTGTATTTATATTTGTGCCAGTATCATAAAACTACTAATTACTAGAGTGATTAGATTAAGGGAGTAAAGTAAAATAGAGCAAAAACTAGGTTTTCTAAATTAAGACACAATGATGTATAACGTTCTTTACAAAATAGAAATAAACATGTGTAAAAGCTAAAAAGCTATTAATCCAGATAAAGATTGATTAATTATTTGTAGTTGAGTAGTTGAATAATAATTTTGTGAAGATTAAGATTATAGATTGTTACAAAATAGAATTAATTTTAGAGTGTTAACTTTAACGAAACAACAACAAATATACAGTTATAAAAAAATGTTATGTAATTGTTATATAACATAGCAATATTAAAAGATACATAAAGTACCTAATTAAAAAAGCGCCAAAACGAGAAGTATCCAATTTATTTGGTTGAGTCCGTGCCCTGCAAAACCTTTTCTTACCTGTATAGAAACAATATTAGAAAGAAACAAAAGTTTAAACTAGAGGGAAAAAATACCTCAGAACCCACAATCCCAATTGTGCGCGAAAAAATAAAATCATTCAAACTTATTACAGACTTAAAATCTTGATTTGTTATGGATTAGCATTTATAAACAATTGATAAGCAGAGAAGAGAAGCAAACAGATATGAACGCAAAATTTTGACAAAAAAAATTACTCGTCGGTGCACCCTTAAATTATTATTGCATAAAATAATATAATCTTGTAGCTACGCTACTGCTAACAAACAGTAACGTTACATAAAAATTACTTTACAATTACTGATTATACGGTTTCAATATCACCAAATATCGTGTAAATTGCGCATAAATTTAATAGTCCTATCGTATAAATCAATTTAAAATTATTGCAGATCTGGAAGTATTGGACCCTATAATGACAGAATAGTGTAAAGAAATCGCTAAGTGTAAGGGAAAACGCTAAACCCGCTTACGTTAATGTATTGTTAATTATTACAATTTTCCTCCGACTGCATGACGTCAAGCGTGCGAGCAACCTTGGCTTTAATTAGCCTTTTTTAAAACAGCATAATCTCCGCGTTTCTTTACATAAATAAACTATAGCTGTACAATATAACTTAACTAATAATTAATAAATTTTTAGATTTTATTGATATTTAGTAATAATGGTTTCACGCATTCCGTGACCTCGTAGTGCAATTAGAAACTAGCACATTAAATGTTTAGACACCAAAACCAACTTCAATTGTTTACAGCTAACTCCGTCAAGTTCTAAGCTAAAACAACGCCACAGTGGTGATATGCATCCACACGTGTCCCCTCTCAATTTGCCATAATATTAATTTGAAAGTGATAAATATCCTAAAGTACGGTTATAGTCAGAAAAATATCCCTCGATGTTAGCATCCCCTTGTGTTTAAGAATCACAGTGTTTCTGCTGTTAGTTATGGGTTAAGTAATTAATAACCCAATAGAAAAACCTCCGTAATTAGACAAGCATGAACTATAAAGGATTTGCAAACCAGGTGTTGATAAATTAACCAATAACCTAAATGCAACCTCTAGACAGGTAGTTCAAAAGTATTCTTCCGCCGCCCCTTTAAAAGTGTAAATGCGTTGCATTAAGGAGGATTCTCTAAAAGAAACATTAACATAATAGATTACAAAAATATCCCTTACCGAGCTGCATTGTAGAGGTTTTTATATACATCTAATCAACAACTGCGACGTTTTACGGCTAAAAATTTTAATAATCTTTGAAAAACTTGTCTCTACGATTACAAAGATGCTCAAACGACCGTAGAAATGTACTAAAATAACTTTGAAGTCGTTACACGGCAATAACTTAAAAAAACAGAAAAAAAATATACATTGAATATTCGTTCGCAAAGCAGTTACACAATAATGTGCACCGTTGATAACTTGATTTATAATTACAAAAAAGGCGTAAGTTAATTGTAATAACACGCGCATGTCCAGTCGTGTTTTTTTAAATGCTAAAAATTAAGCTGACAAATATACAACCGTGCTATCACAAATAAGCTGCTAAAATTCATTCGATGGGTAATAGACAAAGTGCGGTAAGTTTCCAAAAGTCGTTTAATTGATATTTAACAGGTCTGCCACCAATTCTTTGTGATTATTTTCATCAGTAGAAAATATTGAAACGTTGGATTTGATTTGCTCATCTAACGAATATTAGTTGTTAACATGATTACATTTAACTAACACGACAGTGATTAAAATTTTCTGTAGTTACAAATAAGTAAGGGTGACCAAACTTGCTGTCAGAATGAAAGAAAATTAAATCTTCCCGTAAAATAGAAATGCATTCGTAACCCAGCGATTCTTTCACATACAAACGTGGATGTTCAAAAATTCTTAAATGTGAAGATCACTAAACATTGCGTTAGCACACGTGTTGCTTCTTTAGTGTAAACAGAAACAGAATTATATCATATTCAAATTAAACTTGCGATGGTGACTAGCAAAATTTATACAGTGCGAGAAACCGTAACAAAGTTTTTTTTAACATAAAAAATCTCCAGCAACATAAAAACTTGGGAATTAGACACTAGTTAAAACAGAACAAAAATTTAATCATACGCCAAGAACAAAATCTTAAAATCCAAAAGCAACTCAAGTACAATAACACCCAATCTAAGAAGAAACGTAAACAAACGAAGATTTCTTAACTTGCTAAGTATTATCAATCAGATGTGTTCAAAAGTTGCACAAGCCGGAATGAAACTAATGAACCCGAAGGATAGGTATAAATACAACAGGATATTGAGGAAAGATTAACTCCCAATTAGAATATAAGACATGCCTTAGAAAGACGACTGTATCTGTAGGTTTCATAGCAACTTGGGAATACGTAATGATAGTACGGAGACAATCCTCGCGTCAAAGATTATAAAACGCTCCGGCGGACTGGCGAATAAACTGAGTACAATACGAAACTAACGAGTTCTCACTACTACCTACAAAGTACACATTTGCTCTCACCCAGGATAATGGAAAGCAAAAAGCTTAGGAACTCTCCAGATTTAAAAGATGGTGCTCTAAAAATCAAGGATAAAAATAATCCTCCCAAGTATTCTTTATTAGGTCAGTATCCAAACACTACGAAGACAACTTAAGGGTCAACTCAGGTGGTTGTTTATAAGGGTTAAAACTTGTATTTTTTTTTGTTGAGATAAGAAAATTTTCTATCTCAGATTTGTTTATAAGCCATGCAACACCTATAGTTTTCTGAGTGCTTTTCGTTACAAAAAACGCATTTGCTTTTACCCTTGTTTTTTTTTTTGTATTGGTACATATTTTATAGTCATGGTTTTTGGCACAATTGGGGTAACAGCGTAAACGTGTACAGTAATTCTGAGTATGAGCGTAGCATTGAGATGTTTTGCATTCAGTTATTTTTTTTAAAGCGTTTAATGATTTAAAATCCTGCCCTGTAATTGTAACAAAATTGGTTAACAATATTCTAATTAATACGCATGGTCTTTGCTGCTCACCCCACCGACTACAAGAGAAAGCGGACGGCGTTACCCTCTGTAGATGCAGTCAAACAAGACTTTACAACCCGCTGCAACAGCTCCACTAGCATCTGCTTTCCGAGACCTGTTCCCGGTAAAACCTTTACTCCGAGACCTGCTCCCGGCGTTGTCTAAGATTGTAATATTGTAGTCTTCTTTATATTTATCTTGTTATGTAAAGTCAATAAGGAGTAAACTAAAACAAAACATTTTTTTCTAGGTCATTGACAACTCAAATTACTTTTACTGATGCCCATAAGACGTTACTATACAAAAGTTTGTAATAATAAAAAATATTCCGAAATAAAGAACGTTTAATAAAAGTAAAAATAATTATTTGACCACGGCAGCAATCGTAAGCACAGACCTCTGTGTATGGGTTTGAATGGAAATAATTACAAAGACGTGAACTCCGTTAATTTATTAACTATACTTAATATACTATTACATTAGAGAACAATGAACAATATTTGAATTAAACATATTTAGAATAAAACAGTATTTAAAATAAAATATTAGGGCGCCAACCACCTTTAAATCGGTGATGAATAAAAAGCGTAAAATCTTACATCTAATTATTAATTGATATTAAATGCAAAAATAGTAAACGGTTAATTTGTTATCGAGTATGTTTCCCGAAAGATTTTAAACAACACAATTTAATTACTTACATTCAAAACGTAACAGGTAGTATTAATTTCAGTTGACTCACCACATGATATGACGTTATCGTATAGCTTCTATCTTTAGCACATACTTTGTTGTAGTGATAAAATTCTTCAACAGGAATAAACCAATGTATAATAAACTTCAATAACTGATAATCCATTAATTAAACGACAAAACCAAAATAAAAGATCCAGTAAAAGAAAAGATCCAGAATGAAAAATCCAATAAACGAAAAGATCCAGAATAAAAAATCCAATAAACAAAAAGACCCTAAATATAAATAATTAGAATGGTTTTTTAAATGACATGCTGTACTCACGTTACATTTAGCAACGGCCTTCAAAATAAAGTCCTTTGTCTAACTGTATTGCGCAATATTGCGAAATCACTAAAAATGTTGAATTCAATAGAAAAATTATATCAAAATAAAGGTAAACTCACCAATAATTAGATGGAATGAATAAAAATTAAATTGCATGGGTTTTTACGCCATAATCAAAAAAATGTGTCTTCTCCGCATCACTACGACACGCACGCCAAGATTGTTCAAACGGAAATGACAGTTTTAAGCTACAACTCAGGTAGATTTGAAACAACGCGACGTTGCCATTGTTGCCAAACTGAATAAATTTACGTGCAATATTAGTTGCAGAAAATAAACGAATGTATAATTGAATTTTAATGTAATGAACTCTAACGGGACGTTACAAGTTCTTACACTTAAGTAAAACAAATGTGTATGGAATGACTTTAGGTTTATTGAGAACCGTTTTTAATAAGTTTACAATAGATACTGTAGAAATAATTTTTTTTAATAATGTTTTTTTTTAATACTACGTTTGTCAATTGCAGGTTAGTTAAGCAAAATAGTTCTTTGTAACAGCAACACAGAAATCGCTGCTGTCAAAATTAATTTCTTGTAAATAATTGTTTGAAAGTTATAAGCTTTGTGTGACCATCACGTGGTATTAAAAACTCACCAAAACTATTTCAGTAATAGTGAAAGCTTTTCTGAAAACACATGGCAAAAGTACGTAATGAAGTTAATAGAAAAATAAATACGAACGTGATCGACAACTAAAAACAGTTTCTATACAGCAGATATTTTTTGTTCTTCGCATTTTGGTCTTGCAGGTTGCATAAATAACATAATTTTTTATGTGTTTTTTTTCCACGTTTACGAAAATTTTTTGGCAATATTAAATTTGTATTTGTTTTTTTATGCCGCATATAATGACAGCAGAAACCCCTTGTGACTAGTTAAAAATGTTTAATCTTGTTTTGTTTTATTTACTTATTATTTTGCAACTTGTTGCCAAATGTGCAGTGTTTTTTCAATTTATAAAATAGCACATCTTGGTAATATTTGTTCTTCTTTCTTTCTTTTCGGTTTTTTGTCTATCTGTGTCCTTCTTTAGATTCTTTACGATTTTTGCAAATTTTACACTTTTCTTCTGTTTTTCTTTTAACATTTACAGTTGTGTGTATTATGTTTAAATCTTACGCAACTTAAATTATTGGTGGTTTTTTATAATTATTTATTGTTCTTAAGCTTTACATATTTATTTTTTTTTATTTTGTGCCAGTCACATGTACCCATATCAAAAAAAAGAGGACAGGGAAAATAATTATTCGAGTATTAGGTATATACCTTATACAAAACTGAGAATAAAAGGAATTCTTAATGATAATTTACGACGTTTGTGGATTTTATTTATAAATAATGTATTCTAATAATTTACACGTAAATTTTGATTACTGAAATTTTATTGTTTTATTATAAAACTTGTTTAACGATTTATATGGTTGCACTTGTTATTTTATACAAAATTCTAATTGCAAAAAATTATATCATTGTATAATAAAACGCGGTAATTTGAATTCGGTTTCTAAATAAATAAAAATGTAAACTTTCCCAACGCATATATTTTTGCAGGGTTAGTTTGAAATAAACAAGAAAAGTTATAATTAACCACTTAGCAAAAACATTCAACACTAGCAAAAAACATAAAAAAACACGTTGAAAAAATACAAACTTAAAAGCGTTGTACTCAAACAGTAT
This sequence comes from Aquatica leii, assembly GCA_035610365.1. Lineage (NCBI taxonomy): Eukaryota > Metazoa > Arthropoda > Insecta > Coleoptera > Lampyridae > Aquatica > Aquatica leii. Next base: position 59,848,031 of record CM069438.1, read on the forward strand.
AATTAACATCGGGGAATCCCCGGTCCCATTTTTTTTCACGTGTGTATACACATTTGTTTCTGCTTTGATTAATTGTATCATCTTTGGTATTTTTTCATTTGAATGTTTTTCTATTAGTAATATTTTGTCTAAAAAATAATTTGAAATCTTGTGTTTATTATAGAAAACCTTTTGTAAAAAATGTATAATATGCAACAATGGCGGTAAACATTTTAAATTATTTTAAACAATTTAAATTCGTTTGTGCAATATTAAAAACTTTATGATAAGTTTTGAATTTTAAAGCGCTTTCAAAATTTATAAATTTGTTCGCTTTAGAGACGTAACTTTTTTCCTCTACGTTAATAAAAGCATAACAAGCACGGCTCGAATAGCATCTTTTAAATATTTTATTGATATTAAAGTTTGACTTGTAATCGATATTTTTTAGTACCTTTTCTTGTTAAGTTTGTAAGAAGTTAGTAATAACAAAGAGAGTAATGTGTAAAGTTTAATATAGGTTTGCAGTGAAAAACTTGGAAAGTGTGTTATCTGTTGAGTTTGATTGTTTTTTTAACGCTCTAGTTATGAAAACCATTGCTGTTAATGAGACGTTGTTTAATTTTACGATATTTTAAAAAATTGATATTAACTTTTGACCATATAATAAAAAATGAGGTGGTTCGTAGATTACACTTTCCTCCCACAATAACATATATAGGTTAATATAACCAAGAAATATTTGTTAACAGCTACTAACAACAATATGAATATAGAATTAATATGAATATAGAATATTATAGAAACTTGTCCGCAATTTTGTGATTGACTTTTCCCGGATGGTTTTGGTTGTTAGCGTGGCCAGTTTCACCTCAAATTTGCGTAATTTGGTGTTCAGCTTGTCGTACGAGAAGAAATGTGTTTTCGGTAACTTCTTCTTTATGCGGCGATGAAGTAGGCAAAAGATAGTATCTAGTTGTATAAGTTCAAAGATTTGACGATCTTCGGAAAGTTCTGCTAGGAGTGCCCGTTTTCTGCTCGGTTGACGTAGTGATAATCTGTTCCGTGGCGAAGATTTCTTTTGATTTCATTTTGCTCACGTTTTCATTTTATCTTCTCCCTGGTATTCGGCTGTGTACTTAGGAGCCGGTTGTTTGTCGTCCGATGGTGGTCAGGAGTTGGTTTAGCTGCTCTATGGTTACCCATTACCACCACAAGAACACTTATATAGAATAATATAAACAAAATGTATTTTTTACCAGCTACTAACAAGAGTAATTTGATATATATAAATATTATAGAAGCTTTTGCGCATTTTTCTTAAGATTCGGCTCAAAAAAATACAGAGTAGTGTCCCCTGAAAGATGCTGCTAGGCTCTCTGTATGATTATCAAGGTCATTAAATAATGTATGTTTTTTGGATCCTACCGGTAATTATTGGGCATGTATTCTGTGTGCATTAGTATGATCTTCTGTGCGTGCCCTTTTGTGAACGCTTGTTGTAAGTGCGATACGCGCCTTTTATGAGAATGTGTTACAGAATCAATTATTTTTACATAAGGACTAACAGAAATACACATTTATTTATTTTAATTGAATGTTGACCAATTAAAGCTGCAGCAGTTGTGAAAATGTATTAGAGTTATCTTGGTGCTGAAGAATTACAAAATGACGCTGAGATGCATTTTGTTACAAGCTTGTGGGTCTTACAAACCTTGCACGGCCAACTCACACAGTCGGGCATAGGGGAGGTTCAAGTAAATAATATTTAAGGGCGCCAGATCTTTTATCAGTAAAACTTCTGTCTCGATCAGGACAGACGGTCTAAGCTTGTAACGAACTTTAGGTTCGTAATCCTTGTTACCCTGATGTTCGGTAACCACAATAAAAGAGAAAGGTATGCTACCATAAAGGAAAGATAAAATATGTATAAAAATCTTTAATTTAATAACGTAGATTCTTAACAACGAGTCTATCTAATTCTTAATCCATAAATGCTAGAAGTATTGGCAATACACAATACAAGTGGATAGCGAAGAAAATTACATAATAAATATCGTTTGTACACAGCATGCGATACACACAAAATAATTAGTGAAACTACCTCAATGGTATTGAAACAATGATTGTAATCACGTAACATAACCCGATTATCGAATGCTGTTGTACACATTCAGTGAAAGTTGGTTTTGCAGGTGTCTGCCGCATGAGTAGGATCTCGAAGAAAAAATTTGTCTTCGGTTTTTAGTTTTAAAAGTAGGCTTTATACTCGTACCATGAAGGTATTTATCGATATTAATCCCTGATCGATAGTGCATCGAAACGTACAACCAAAACGTGGCGGGACGGCTATCAAATTAAGAAAATTACCAAAGAATTCAAAAAAACGGATATAAATAGCTTACCCTTTGACGAATAAACTACTTTAAATGCGTAATGAAATTTCCATTACCGTTGATGTTATTAGAAACTTCAAGTTTTAAACGACACATGCCATTTTAGGTAGTTGTCGGTTTAACGTCTTGACAGGAGGCAGAGGACGTCAAAACCCAAATCTAATTTTAATTCAACCAATATACAGGGTATTACGTTATGAAATTTTTGCACGTAACAATTTTAACAAAAAAGAAACGTATCACCTTCGTGTTTATATCGTACATTTTAATTTAATTACATTTGAATATATAATTGATTGTGTTTTACAACGCAATTTGTTTAAAGTTATTTAGAATTTTTTTTTGGCGTGTGAACGTTCTTGGGTTTACATCTTTTCACGGTATTTATTCGCGTCATACTTCTTTATGTATCTTTGTTTAGATCTTTGGGATTGGGTTCTATTGTCAGTTTATTTAGATCTTTATAAATACAAATCTCAAAAAAAAAAAGAAATGAATTGCAGTAATCCAAGACTTGTCAATTAGTTGTTAAAAGGTGGTGCCCGCTGGTTTACTTAAGAAAAATTTGTGGTTTCAGTACTTAAGAAACTTTACTTTAGTTATCCTTTTGGCATTATCTGTTAAAGTTTAGTTTTGTAGAAATTGCATAAATATTTGCGAATTCTTCTTCTGACGTCCTCAGCTCAGTTTTGCGACCACCACAACTTTGGCTTGAAACATCTTCAAAGACCAGAAAACCTGCAAACCGAAGACGAGTACAAAAACATAAGATGTTTATGAACTACTTTTTAAAACAACTTCGTCTTAAACACTTTGACTGAATCAAGTAAAGTTCATTGCTTGTTTGCTGCATAATTAAATTGAACTACTTGTAAAGTTTATAGAAATGTATAGACTGAGCTTTAACTGTATTTAAGCAAACGTCTGAACGGGTTAATGTCAAGCACACCTTAATTGTTGGCAATAAATCTATTTTACTCACACAAAATTTTGTTTATCAAAATAATTGAATTACGGGATTCCTTGTTATAAACAGCGTCACATAGTCTCCTTTAATCCTCTTTCTCCTAACTCGGTTACCGCTAAAGCGTAATAATGAGGTCGGATTTAATCTTACTTTATCGAAGTGAATTGCAGAAGTAATGATAGAGAAACCCTCAAGGCAATTATAAACCTGTCCGCATACGTTTTTGGTGATATTTATTTTTACACAATTATTTTGGACAAAAGTAAAAGTACGTAAATTATAAAATGTAAAACTTTTAAAGAACGTACAAAGTTTTCCACTTTAGAATAGTAAATATCTTATTCAGTTTGAGTTCTTTTTGTTAGTCGTTTTGAATTTCAACGACGATACCGAGTGATTACAATTTCTATCTTATTGTGTTACGCTTTTGCAGTTTCTTGTTAAAAGACAAGCAAAATCGAGTTGGCAATATGATTTTATTTTAACACTTGTAGTTAATTTGAAAAGTTTTGTTGTGGGCGATGCAAATTTGTCTCTAACTTTAGCCGCAATTGTTTTTCTCATACAATGCAAAGAGAAAGTAATTATCACTTCTTTGTAAATAGCATTAAATTTACAGATTTTGATAAAACAAAAACTAAAAACAGATTTCGTTAAACGTTCTTTGTTTGTAAACTTAAGATATAGGTTTTCCTTTCTTTTAAAGGTTTGTGTTTGATGTCTTCCTTTATTTAAATTTGTAACATATTTATAGATAAAAGCACGCTTTGTTAATTTTTTAAAAAATAATTGGTTTATGTAATGTTTCTGTTTTCTATATACAAGAAAGAAAAAGAGAACGCTTTTTAAAAAATTATTTTTATTCAGTTGTTACGAGAACTTTATCGTAATTTAATTGCTAGCGACTAACTCAATTTGATTCGATGAGTGGATCGTAGGTTTTGTGCTAATTATGAAGCAATTTAAAATAAGACCAAAACGGTAAAAGATTAGAATAGGATATTTCGTTTAAATCTATCCAAAACTAAAAAAGAAAAAATGACAAAACACATGTTATTGGTAACATGAATTTTGCTTTATATATTTTTTTATTGATTAATCGTGATTAAAATTTATAAAATCTTTTTATCTATTTGAACAACAAAAGTAGTAGCTCGTAATTAACGTTCAATCGATTTGTTTTATATGACTTTGTGATTGAGTACTTGTGCCTGGCGTTTGTTTAAATTGTTTTCTTATCAATTGGAAAATATACAATGAATTTGTTACGTTTTTTGGTTGATAATTGTTGGCATTTTTCCTAATTTCTTTAACAGTAGATTTGTATGTACCCTTAGAGTCTCCAAACCAAAAAATCTACAAGTACGGTCGGAGTGGCACCCGTTTTTTGCAGTCTTAACTATTACGTTTATTAATTGACGTTTTAGCTAGCCGTGGTAACGTGGTTGTTTATTTTCTGAGATACAAGTAATTTGATATTGTATCAAATGCGTTTATTTTAACACCATTAAGATTTGTTTATATTTTGCTATCTTTGCTTACAGCTGCATGTACGACAAGAAAAATTTTGTTCAAACTTACGTGTTACTACGTTTTGTTATAATTTACCATTTCTATTTGCTGCATTTTGATTATAAAGGATTTCATTTAGTTAATTAAGAAGTTGGATTCGAATTCACTCAAATATCAAGGTAGTGCTGCGGTTCCTCTAAACTCAAGATGGCTATTTGCTGTATAACAATGTGTTTGTAAAATATTTAAGTTGGAAGTATAATGCTTTGTTTTGTTTTAGTTAACATATTTAATCGTTTGTCAAACGCAGTCAATTATTCTGGTATGGTTATGGATGGAAAGTTTAGTTACTCATTTCCGTAATTCATCTTCGTTCTGTAGTGGATCGCTCCAAACTATCACAACAATTCTGAGTACATCTTTGAGTACTTTACCTAGGGACTACGGTTAATCAAGAAAATAGATATAACTATACCGTTTATTTTGCTATTAATTGCAAAAAGGTTTCGAATAAATTCATAACTCTGTGAGTTAACGCTTGTTGCTATTTTACGTACCGACGCTTTAATTTGGTGTTTTGTGCCAATACACAGTTTGTGATTTATGAAAATATTTAGTCAAATTTAAAACAAATATTAAAGTGACACATAAATGTGCTCTCGACTAAATTAAAATAATTTTTTTTAATATTTACGTAACTACGTAAGTTACATTGTTAATTTGATTTTCGGTTCAATTTAATCTCATTCTTTTTTATTTTTGTTTTTGTTAATTTGAAATTCAATTTTACGTTTCAGTAAAAAATTTTTTTTTATTTGTTTTTATTGTAACCGTTTTTTGTTTTATGATGAATTTATGTTGTGTGTAAAATTTTGTTTGTTTATTGCATTTTTCGTTTACTTTTTTATTTATTTATTTAATTTTTTATGTAATAAATGTTAAATTATAAATTAGTACAGAAGGAAGAAAATTTGTCTTTAGATTTAATGACAGCAAAAGTCAATGATCTATTGACAAGTAACGCTGTTAAAATCCTAACTATAAAATAGGTTAGGAACAATGTCAGTATAATTGTAAAAAACAGCAGTAGAACTTTTTATAAGTGAGTTTAAGCTTAGACCGCGTCGTGGTTAAACATCCAGACATAGGCTTGGTCCTAGTCTCTCCTTGAGAGCCAAAACAAGAAGTAAAACGTGGCCTTTGCGGTATTGTCGTTTGTGAACCCAAACAAACTGACGTTTCGCAAGACATTGCAGCTTGCATCTTCAGAATGGTAAATATCACTGACAGTAGAACCAGCGGACAGCGTTTTTGTTCTTTAGAATCTCGTTAGAGCTAAGATACACCGAAGTATTTTCACGTTCTAAAAACATTTCAAAAAATGTTAAATTGTAAAAATGTATCGGAGCTTTTAATTAATTAACCTGTTCGCAAATCAAGTTAATTTTGTTTTTTCAAATTTTGTGATTTTATACACTAAAAAAGTAGGTTCTAATAGTCTGTACATTACCTGGCGTGTTCTCTGGTTGGCAAGGTCTAGAACCCCTAGCTAATAACCTTTTGGCGCGTTTTTGATTTTTATTTTGGTTTTTATAGTTGACTCTTTCCAAACAGTCACAGATTTTCAAATATAACCCACTACCGTTTTCACTTAGCTAAGGCAAATACTTCGTTTATGTTACCAGTCTAAAACAATTTTTGTTTTAACATCTTTTGAATGTAACATCTTGTAACAAACAGACATCACAAATAAAATAATTCAAACACAAACGCGTTCTTGAAATCAAATAAAATTATGACGTCGAAATTTTCGCTACTTTGCAAAGATTTCAATTGATTATTGTTGTAGACATCAATCGTTTATTTTTATTTTTATAGAAACATAGTAGGTATCTAAAACAAACACTAATCAAACGAGTAATTATCCTATGTATAATGCAACCCAACACGAACATAACATCTAAAGCAAGAAATAAACAGTACACGTATTAGTAATGTGTTCAGTAAACGTGTAGAATGTGTCTAACATAAGGTAAAATCAATACGACGATAAACGTGAAAAATATGCTACAAAGAAAAAAAGAAAAGCAAATTTATTTGCAAAACGTATGGATGTATCATACCTCAGCAAAACTCTTCATAAACATTTTTAATTTCTTATTTAAATTTAACCAAAACTCAATTTCAATTCTTAAGAAGTTTTGTTGAACATTAGCTTGTTATGTGTTCGCTTTGATGTTTACGTAAGTCATTAATGCGAAAGCAAAAAAGAAAATTACTAAGCTAATGCAAAGCTGCCAACTGAAAATCGAGGTTTAATGTACAAAATATACCAAGTGACGGACAAGATTTTTTTTTTAACTTAACACATACAACAACTATGGAAAAGGTAAAACACGCCTGTTTGTGGAAAAGCTTGGAATAAAATTGATAAAACCACTAATATCTGACTGTAGGGTAGAAGGACTTCTTTAGTAGATTTAAACAGTAATTTGTAATATTAAAGGGTGATGATGGGGAAGAACAACTGGAAACATCTCAACAAAGAGAAACTGTCTGTTACATAATTTGTCCGAAGATTTATGATACCAAAATTATAAAAAAAATTAATAAATGTCATAATTGTAAGAAAATCAACGATCTCTAAATTTGTAACCAACTGGAACAAATTTGTTAAATGTTTCATAATTGTTTTGTGAGCTTTTCTTTACTTATTAATAAAACTTTGTTCAGTTATTCAATAAGTTTCAACTAATATTTTGTTGAAAAAAGTTACTTTATAGGTTTGTGTAAAAGCTTTAACTACATTTTCAATTAGATTAAAAGAATACAAAGTGCAATAAACATACACAGTTCTCAGATTTACATTTTCTATTATGTGTTGCAATTCTAATCTTTCCACTTTTATATTACAGACATTACCCCGACTTAGCTTCTTTATAGTGCTAATATTTAAATTAAATTGTAAAGTAACGTCGTTTTTGTTAAAAATACGTTTTATTTTAATAAAATGAAAAGCTCAGTATTACGTTACATACATTATACAAATCTAAATAAAAATACGTACAATTTATTGTATGTATGTAATAAATAATTTAGAATGAAGTAAATTAGGTTACTTGATCTTTTAACAAAATTGAAAAAGGTAAAAAAGTAAATATATTAAGTTTGCAAACGTGTTTATAACAAATTTGTGTGTTAAAAAAGTTATTTATGCAAAAAAATACGTTTTAGTACTACGAAGTTGTTCGTTTTTTAAATGCGAAATGTGACCGTAGTACAATCAATGATGTTTTACATTTAAAAACTTTTTTAAAGCGAGGAGTTTTTAACGAAAACGCGATAAATTAAAAAAAAATAAGTTTTGTAAAAGTTGCTGTTAGTAAGTTCGTTGACTTTTTTGTATATACTAAAACGGAATTTAATATTCTTTTAAAAAAATTAAATATTCCCAATTTTAGTTTAATTATACAAAATTCGTAGATTAGTGTGTTTGTGAAGTTTTATTTAAATATTTGAAAATTTATTTAGAACTGATATACAAGAAGTCATAGCGCCATAGGTTAAAATTACATATAAGTATTATTATGGCGTTTTATTGTGTAATGATATTAATTTGTTAATTATAATATCGTATGTTAAGAAAACAGAAAATACAACAACAAACTATTTAAACCGTTAAACACCTTACAATAAAACAATAACATTTTAGTAATAAAAATTTACTTTTAATACATTAGAATACATTACAAACGTTATAAAGCAGAAAGTTATTAATTTTGAACAACATAAGTATTATCAGTTATATATACAAAAAGATTTTTTTTTATTCTCACTTTTGTATAAAGTATATACCTAATAATATTTTTTTATAATAAATTTTACTTGGATTAACGAAAAATATATTTAAAGCTAGTAAGTGTTTGTAAAGTAATGGTTTTTTAGTTATGTAATGGTTAACCTTTCAGAACACATACCAATATATAAATTCTGAGCATTCGCTGCTGACTAGTATTGGATTTTAAATTAATAAATTATTAAAAAAATGATCACAGCATGTTTAAACATAAAGAAAATCATAAAAATATCAAAATAATGATATATAATAGGTTAGACAATATAATTGCGCTATTTTATATAAACACAACTTTAACTTAAAAATAAAAATATTAATCAATATTATCTGCGAAACCTTTGGCAAAAACGTGTAAATAATGTTCTTTACACATAAGTGTTTCACAGTTTTTACAAAATACTTTTGTAGGTCGGTTCTTCTTGCGATCGCTATATGCGCAACTACATTTTGTATACTTGAAGCTGCTAATTTTTTTCCAATAATTTTCTTTATTTTATTTTTAATATTTATTGGTATATTTTAAACTAGTGCACTGATTTTTGTTACCAATTTTTTCCGTAGTGGGTATCGTTGGTAACAGGCACGGCTAGCTACGATGTTGGTAAATAGGCGTAGTTAAAAAACTATAAAAAAAATTAACCCCTACTCCTCGTACTTTTAAGATTCTCGCCTCCGAGACACCAAGAATATGTCTGAACCCACTAACAAATAGACAGAGCAAAAAATTACAATAGAAAATAATGTAACAATCATATAGAAATATATCCAACAATAACATGTACTACGTCTAATTTTGTTTTAACAAATTAATAATTTAAAGAATTTAATAGTAATAAGAACAATTAACAATCACCACAAATTTAATCGTAATCGATAAATGATTTCGTTTACATGCAGTCGCGAACCAATTATTGACGAAACGTGTGTAGTTACATTCAAACAAATAAAAAAAGTTGACCAGTATAATGTTAGCGTACTCGAAACAAACTGCATTACATCAAGTCAAAGATATTTTAAACTTACGACTGACTAAAAAATTTGTAAATTTTATTATAAATAATATATTGCAATAAACTTTTATTACTGAAATGTTATTGTTTTATTGTAAAGTGTTTAACAATTAAAATAGATGAATTTGTATTTCCTGTTTTATTAACATACAGAATTCTAATTAAACAAATGTATAACTTAATTGCATAATAAAATGACGTAATTAATTCCTAAAATAAATAAAACAATTAAATTTTGCCAATGCATATATTTTTGCAGTGTTAGTTTTGAAATAAGCAACAAAAAACAAGAAACTGTTTTTTTTCTATATACAGAATTTAAATTAAAAGCATCTGTTAAACGTACACGTAAACGGTTTATAAAATATAAAAAAGGGGTTTTTTATAAACATTTTTAAATCTGATTTATCATTTTATGCAGCGTAGCATATTATTGGTATATTTATAATATTTGATGCATCAACGACATCAAGAAAATTAAAATCCATTTTTCAGTTTATGAAATCCGTGATTAATAGCTTTAGATTATATTGAATATATGTGTTATGTTGCAAACCAAATTGTTTCATTATTCATATAATTATTCAATTTAAAAGTATGGAAAATTTTAATGCAATTTTTTTTTAATTAATTAACAGTAGATTAGTTTTAAACATATTTAAACAATTAATTTTTTCACTATCAAAAAACTGTTTCCTATATAGGTGCGATATAATTGCAATAAATGTACGAAAGCCAAATTCTAGTGGAATGTGCATTTTATGCATATGATTATTTGCCTACTTAATTAAATTTAAAACAAACATAAAATAATTAAAAAATTAGATTGCCACAGTACTCTATTTACCTTGATATTATGAACATAATTTAAATTTCGTTAGTTGTCGTTAACCTAAGTGTTTGTTTGTGTGTGACTGTGTTGTTGCATTACATATTTTAACTGGTTTTTAGTTGTGTAGGCTACATTCTCTAAGTTTTTTTTGTCTCAAGTGTTAGCAATAAATGTTTTTGATTTACGTTGAACGACAGAATACTGGCCTTTGTTGGGTTGATTGAGAGGTGCATTGTACAGTTACGTCATACAAACATTTGTGCACTTTAAAAAGAAACGTTTGATGCTGTGAGTGGTTAGTTTTTACTACTGGGTCTAACTCGTACAAAAGTTGTCGTAGTTGTTTAACAAAACGTTACGTAGTTTTTCTCGTAACTAAAACAGTGACGACTAACTCAATTGTTTCGGCGATTGAGTCGTAAGCTTCGTGCCAACTTTTAGCTTTCGATATAATTCGTTCTGGAATTACTACATCATCACTAATTTAAACAACCGCGTTTTTTTTATAAACTAATACACGTTACGACGAGGGAATTATAAAAAAAAATTGCACACGATCACAATGCAACAAAGAGAGATGCAAGTTAAAAAAGTTGAGACGTAATTAAACATTAGTAACCACAAACTTGTTCTCACAAGAAATATAAACAAGACTTTAAATCGTGTTAAAATAAACAAACGATCATAATATTAAATGTCAGTCAGAAATATATGTGCAATTTTAATGTTTATTGTAATTGTATTATTTTTATTTATTAACTCATTACGTTGTATCGCAAAATGTTTTTTTTTTTATACAATTGCTTCACTCTACATCTCACATTATATTAACCCTCAAAACCCTAAACTAAAATAAATCGTGACCTGCGCAACACCAAAATATAAATAAAATTACAAAACATGGTCCCTCTTGAAAGAGTATACTTTCAACATAAAACAAGATAAATAGATTCATTAAATTTTAAATTCTTTCTTGCCTGGAAAAGGACATTGTTTTGACGTCGCTTGTTTGGTTGATCCTTTGAATTTCGAACAGTTGCGATTTAAACAACTTGGTCTGGGCCAGGATGAATTTCAATTATGCGACCTAAGGTACATTAAAGTGGTCATTGTCCTTAATTAGAACTAACGTGTTGTATTCCGGAAGCGCAGTAAGTTCCTTTTCAATCAGGAAATAGAAACGTTAAAGGTTCCAGATCATTGGGATCGTTTGATAAAGGATGCATCGACGGAAGTTTAATATTGACTTAATCTGGGTACAATGTATATAATTCTTCAAATGTAAAAGAGACATTACCCATGATGCGGTTTAAATGAAATTTTACCCGTTTCACAACGGCCTCCCAATGACCCCCAAAGTGATGTGAGTTAGGTGGAATGAATTTCCATTTGATACCTTTAATTGCAAGTGTTCTTGTATTATGGTACACTTTGACTCGAGCATCTTAACATTTTTTTTTAATTCGTTATTTGCACTAACAAAGTTAGTGCCATTATAAGAATAGATAGTATTGGGTTTTCTTATTTGATTAACAAAGCGACGTAACGCAGCCAAAAATGCTATTGCTATTGCAGAAAGTAAAGAAGTAGGGATTGTGTTTTTAGGTCGTGACCTAAAACATATTAAGCAAGCGTTTACTGCCTTTCTAGTAATGAAAGGTTCTGAAATAAAATGAAATTGTCAACAGTTGTTACAGATTTAAAAAATGTTCCATTTTGATGTAGCTCGGAAAGTTCATCAAAAAACTGCTCAGGTTGTTTTGGCCAACAGCTCTTATCTTTGGCTAAAAAATCAAAACCATGCTACCAAACTGTTGAAGATAGCAATTGATCTGCAAATACACCTCTTGTAAGAAAAAATTAGCAGGATTTTGTGTAGTAGGTGTATCATGCCAACATTTCCGATTACTTAGCATTTTTATCTGAAAAATCCTATTTGCTACAAACGTTTTCAAGAAATTACATGATGTTTGGATTGATACCAGTACTATGGTTGAACCGTACCAAAGAAAGATTGCATTTATATTGATTCTTAGTGATGAAACTACTCTTTGAGTAAACTTAGCAAGCAAGCCAGCTACCATCAATTCTTAGAATTAGAACATAATAAATTGACGTCTACTGACCCATCGTTAAGAAAGCTTTTAATAAATACAGGAACTGTACGACTTTTTAGAGGAATCGGCAAAGCCGTAGATTTCTATAGAGAGCACAGTCGGTATTGATCGTATAGGAATAGGAATTTTCACGTCATTTAAAAGAATTAGGTTTTCAGTAGAAAAAAACATTTTTTCTGAATATTGAAAGGAGTTAATTGATTCTTATCTCATTTTTCTTGCCATAATGATTGTAAAATAGCTTTGGCTGTGATTGTGCATGCAGACAAGAGACCTAATAGATCGAATATTTAGCTTATAGCCGATAAAATTGATCGTTTGGTCACAAGGAGAGAATTGTCAACATGAATATTGAAGAATAGAAAATCACCTTTTGAGTTTCAATCAAAGCTTAGAATTTTAGAATTTTCATTTACGCCAATAATTATGTTTTTAGAATCGTCGCATTGTTAAGAAAGAAACTGCTCTCGTTCCATAAATCACAGTATTTAATTGATTTTGAAAGGTCAGGTCTCCTAAGGGTATGTTGTAAAAATTGTTCCTCTGGTTTTACTTAGAACTTGCCGATACATTTTGGCTATGTCGGTTAAAATTGCAATAGGAAATTTTCAAAAACTTATAATAATTGAGAATCATTCTGAATAATTGGACCACATAATTGTAAATCATTTATTAAACACCCAGAGTTCGATTGAAATAAACCGTCAAAAACCACTTAAGGTTTATTAGTACTACTACGCTCATTTAAGACACCATAATGTGGAAGCAAATTTTGACATGATTAAGAATTTAACTCTTTGATTTTAGACAGGTGTCGCATGGTCTCATATTCTGACATAAACTGAGTGTACATAATTTTCAATTAAAGATTTGTTTGAAGCTTTTTCTCTTTAGCATAAAATCGTTTTAGAGCTCTTGTCTAAGAATCGCTTAGATTGTCACTAAAATCTTTTAATGAAATAGAAACCACATATCTAGTACCTCCATTGCGTTGAAACGTTTTGAGAAAGTGTTTCTCACATCTTTGCTCATCGTTTGACCAAGGTTTTATTGTATGACACTCTTCAAATTCACAAAATTGAGATAATCGTTGTGAAATGTCAATCAATGTATTTATTAAAACTGCATTGAAAATTGTTAAAAGAAGCAACGTCTACAGGTTTAGAAAATATTTAACCTATAGCGGTTTTCTAAATAACCGGTCCATATGGATGCAGATTTATTCGACTAACCTGGATCAAATTCCATAAAATACCAGCACCTTAAAGAACATCAATCTAAACAGGGTGATTAAAACTAGGATCTGCTAAAGAAATATCGGGTATTTTGTAATTTGACTTGTCAATCGTTGATTGAAGTAATAAACCACTAATGTATGGAACAACTTGTAACCGTCGTTTAAAATAAATGATTAGTTGTTTGATTATTTTTGTATTTTGGATTTTTTTTGTTGATTTTAGATTGATTTTAATAAGTTATTTTATGTTTTTAAATTCAAAGTCATAATTCAATGTTGTGGATAAAGTTTTGTATTTTGTTACGCCGTGAATCATCTGGATTCTGCGATTATGTTTGTTTGACAATTTCTTTGTTTGATCAAAATTCTAGTGGTAATTTATGTTTCCCTTTTGAGATATAATTGTAATTAAATATATTTTATCCGTTTGTTGAATTTAGGTTTGTTTAAAAGTTCTTTGTTTTAAGTGCATTCTCAGTACAGTCGTTTTTTTTGTGTTAATCGATTAAATGACGTGGGAATGAAATCATTCTTTTAATTTATTAGAAAGCTTAAATTTTATGACCATCTTGAAATGTGATATTTTGTCAATTTGACACTTTTACGCGGAAACAAATACCGTGGCCCAACACTACGTTTGTGACGTTATTTGATCTGTTGACATCCTCGTTGCACTTCTCAATGAGATTGTTTTCTTTCATTTACTTTTGAACACAGCCATTGGGGAAATGGTAATCGAATAAAGTTATTGGGCTGATAGTCGTACGAAATGACTTAAGTATCGGAATGTAGTTGTCAGGGGTTAAAGTCACCCCCTTAAATGTAGAAGTACCGCGAAAGTTTTCAACAATGTTACAGTGAATCGTTGAAGTGGAAAAACTTTCCTATTTTGAAATGAAAGAAATTACGGTTTATTGAATTTCACTGGATACCGGTTTGGTTTCGTATTAACGTATAGTGGATTTGTGCGTAAGTTTTTGTTTCACAATCCAATTTTCGCCTTGGTGGCGGTTCATGGAAAACCTTCCGACGGTCCATAGTTTTTTTTTATTGGGGAACCCTTCGTTTCTTCCTGATTACATCTGGCAACCCAGGATCCAACCACAAGTTCTTTCCTGGATTTACGACGACGACAATTTAAGGTATTTATTTTGTGCCGATTACTTAGATTACGTAAAGTTTGTGAATTTTATTTACGCGTTTAAGTGTCTTAAAAGCTTTGGTTTTTAAGAAAAATGAGTGTTGCGAACTAACGATTTTATCGATAATGTAATTTATTAATGATTATTGTCCGTATTTGTGAAAACTATGTGACAAAATTTCGTTGTGTTAAGAATTTGTGGGACGTTAACTGGAAAATTTATTATTAAAATTTTCATCCTGTTTTTAAAATCGATCAATTTATTTCATTTCTTTATTGAATCGACATTTATTTAATGCGCACACGGTCCTGCTTTAGTTAATTAATTCTTTTCTTTAAAAATTTTGTTTGTTTTGATACGATTATTCAATTTACTTAAATTTTTTATGCGTTAATTTAAATAGTTTTGTTTGTTTTGTTTTTTTTTGTTGTTTTGAGCAATTTTTGTTCAAATAAATGTTAAATAGTTTAATTGTAAACAAGGTTTTAATTCCGTCGGCCTCCGCGTTACGTAAAATTAAAGTTCATTTCAGATTTTAGTGAGATACACTCAATTGAACTAAGCCCCTTTTGATTTGACTTTTTGATTTTGTTTTCGTTCCAGTTTTCCAAAACAATCACGAAATTTTGAATATAACCCACCCCGTCTTCACTGGGCACCGGTAAAACTTTGTATATGTTACTTTATTTCAGGCAAGTGTCACTGTTTCAATTTTTGCAAGTAACAAACTAAACTATTGATTTTTATACTGAATAAACTTGATGCAGATTAAAATTGCAGTAACATTTGCCTTGTATGGGCGTGATTGAATTGTTAACGCCACTAACATTTATATTAACAGGTTTAGTATATAAATTACGTTTGTTAACGATTGCTTCAGAAATGAAAATACTTTGTGAGCCAGATCCAGATATGTACTCTGTTACAAAAATCAAAAAAAAAAAAATTGATTAGCACAGTTGGCAATAAAACCTGATTAAATTGATTTCTATTAGTTAACGCGATCTCGGTTGAAGATGGTACATCTGAGCTACTCGAAGTACTTGCAGAAACTGATTTTTGGTCTTGTTGTAACATTGTATTGTGTTTAGTATAATATCTCCTACAACCTGTTAAGTGACATTAAAATATATTGTGTCCGGTTTTAAACAATTATGACATAGTTTCAGATTTCGGAGTTTTTCAATGCGGTCATTAATAACGCGAGGTATGCAATTGTTGCATTTATAAATAGTATGCGAACTCTTTCAATAATAACAAGCTGCATTAATAGAATAAAATGAATTTGAACTATACTTAGTTTTTAGCTTATCTTTGTGATCTTTTTCTGTTTTATTTAATAAATTGATTTTTTTAGAACTAAGTGTATCTAACATGTTTGATTTAGTCTATACAAATTGTTTTAAATACTTTAATGTTTAAGGTTTTGTTTCAAAAGTTTTGGATTCCTATTCTCGAATAGTAACTGAGTCAAACTTACTAGTAACAAGCAACTACATAATTATGAACAGAAACCTCTATTGACCCAATAATTTAAGCTTTATCACACTTAAGGGAAGACATGAAATATCAAAATTTTGTATTAAGTTCATCAGAATTATCAATGGAAACATTAAAGGCATCGCAAACTCGAGCCAATCTGTATATCGTCCGTTAAATTTTGGCAACTCAATAGTAGATAATTTAATTGTATTTTTTTATCACTCTTTGTATTTCTAGCACCTGGAATTGAAACACAATTATCACTTGCTATTGAATTGGTATTCCCATGAAATTGGCATTATGAGTAATTGTGTTACTTTAACAAATGCAAAATAATTGAAATGAGGAACGCTTTGTACGGCTTGAAAAGGCAGAGACTGGAAGATATACCTTACTTTTTAAACCTGTTTGCGGACGATTTCACTCGACTAAACAAGTATTGAAGTTGTTCGAATATTGAATTGTCTTATTGTCTCAGTTCCTTTCTTAGTCCGTTATAGTCGATTTAAAGTTTCTAAATTATTGTTTTTTGTGTTAATTGTGAAGTAATCCAATTTGTCTCGAAAATTGCATTATTTTTGTTTATTAACTTATTACATTATATCGCAAGATGCTTTTCTTAATACAAACATACAACTACTTTGTCATAAAGTATGTACAAAAACTCAAACGGAGGTTACAGTCTCAATTAACTTTACTTAAGTATGATACGTTTCTGTTGTGTCAATTTGTCGTAAACTAGCTTTTTGTTTACTTTACTGCGATTTCAGTGAGCTGTTACAACACCGTTTACTTATTACCAAAAATTTTTTATAGTCTAAACTGATAACGTGGAATAAAAGCGACATTAAATAACGTAAAAAAAATAGTTTGAAAAATTTGCAAATTGTACTAGCTTCGACAAATTCAATAGATTTCTTATCAGAATTATTTTTAATTAGTAGAATTTAATTTGGAGTTCACAACTAACTGTAGTAAACAAAATTTATTTATAAAACCACAAAGTATCTTATATAATAAGCAAATCTTGTAACATTGAAACGGACATGTACAGTTACGCAATTTGAGGCGTTAATTGCAAAACTTTGTGTTTATGAACTACTACATCCGGTCTTGTTTCCGGTCAATACTAAAACTTCTAAGTACAACATGTTACTCGTATTTGATTTCTTTTATAAATTTATAGAAAATGAAAAATTATAGTAATCGAAAGGAATATATGAAATTACGATATCTTGTTTGTTTATAAATAATAAACGCTAAGCCAACTGTTGTATGTAACAGGCATAAGCTTTGTTGACCATCAAAGTAAATTTAATTTAAAGATCAAATTTATCTAACAGTTCGTACATTAAATTTTATAATATAAGAAGAATAACAATATTAAATGAGAATATGTAAATGAAACAAAATATTTTATTCATGAATGCCCAAATTACATTTAGATATTTAAATTAAGCTGGTAAACAAGATGAACTGAAAACTGTAATAGGCTAGAAAAGAAAGTAAATACGTTGTAATTGCATATTATAAAACTAATATTTGTGAAATTAATTTATTTTTTTCAAGTTATTTTAATTTTTGTTTATATAAGTTAAACAAAATCGGCAAACACCAATTTCTATAGGTTTTTATCAATATTTTACACATCAGCTCAAGTTTTTTTTAGTCGGTTAGGATATTGAAGTAAACGTTTATATAAATAGTTAGAAACAGCATCATTCTCAAGTGTTTCAAATGCGACGTGTAATCGCACGTTTCAGCACAAATTCCAAGATGGAAATTTTTTTTACTATCTGTAACCATCTTTTGTTTAACTGTATTTAGATTTTTTTCTACTAGGTCTATACATAATTTTATTGATCGTTTAGTTTTTGTTGTATTTTCTAACTTCTAGAGTAAAGCTCTAGTGCTACATTGAAGGTTACTAACCTTTACCGCTTTCGCGGTTGCGCAGATGCAACTTCGGTTGTGGTTATCATTTGAATGATGCAATATAATACGCGGCGTATTTGATTGTATCAAAGAAAAACTACCATGCCTAACGTAAAAAAACAAAAACCGTAAAAGAAAGCACTCCTTCAAAAAACAACTTTTTTAATAAAACAACAAACGCAAAATAAAACAACAAACGCATATTACACAATTATTACGTAAGCTTAACAACAAACGCAGATTGCAACAACAAAAATAGATTATTATGTATGCATGCAAAAATTTTCACTTTGTACCAAATTGCAACGTAAGATGATAGTTATAAATTATGCATCACCATGGTTTTGCCCAAAAACATTTGGATAGGCAAAAAATATTGAATTATATCAGAAATATTCAATAAAAAAATATGGACGTTACGGTGATTTTTTAATAGTTTTTAATTCCCTTCAGAGTCTTCATTTTATTAATTCCTAATATCATTTAATTTCTCTTACTAATGCGTTCTTAATTCTGCTTTAAAAAATTAACTGCAACCTTTTTTTACTAATCTATTTATTTATTTTTTAACAGCTTATCACAAATAAGTTATCTTTGGTTCATACGATCTATGAGAAAAAACCAGATGCGCCAAGTTTCTCCCAGATTAATATTGATATTTTGATAAGTGGGCCTTTTAATCTGGTGATAATTGTAATAATTCATCAAAGGTTTCGATACTTTTAATTAACGTAAATGACGGTATCAGAGGAATTTTCCCAATATAAATTAACATTAATATCTCCGCATTATTGGAATGCTTGTGGGTATCCAAAATTGCTAATAATAGTTACGAAAAAATAAAATTAAATTACAAAAATAGAATCAATTCTTACTTTACAAAAGCTTTTACATAAGCAGCAAAAGTACTACACTCAATTATAACGTGGATGTTTGTAGATATTTAGAGATAAAAGTTCCACCAAGCGTGTATACAGACAACAAAAAAGTGGTTTTACCCCAATTGACAGCCACCACTCTCGAAAAGTGAGCAAATTTTATACAGTACGAAAATCACACTAAAACACTTTTAAGATAACAAAACGTATACTCAATTGCAGTACATACGGTCGACAGCAAAATGCGATAAAAATTAAAAATCATTTACGGTTTACAATCCCTTGCTAGTACTAGTAAAGGTACAACTCTCCTTAAAAACTAAAAATAAATAAACAAGTTTATTGTAGTGGTCAGTGGTATCACAAATAGGACTAATTCGGTTATGACCAATTCTGAAATACGACGTGCGGTAGACTTTTATATATATTTTAAATTTAGTGTGCATCATTGAAATTTTATAAACAAAGTTTCATTATCATCCTTATTAAAATACCAACGACATATTGTGTGACGGTTACAGCTTGATAATTCTTCCAGCTTACGAAAGATTTTTACAACATTTCAATAGAACCACAAACGCAAAAAATTAATACACGTGTTGAACACGTCATTTAGTAAGTACGGTCGTAAATGCTGGAAACGAAAAAAATTAAATTTAATCGCAAAACATAATTGTGCATCATACCTCAGCAATTCTTCTCACAAACATCGATGAATTTAACACTCAAATTTCGCTATAAAATGATTGGATAACCAAAGATTTAAAATTTTTCGTTGAGCATTTAAGTTACATGCTTCACTTTGCAACTAACGAGATGGAAAAAATCTAGGTTATCCGACAGGAAACGACAATTGTCACACTAAATGCAGAATTGCCAACTAAATTTAAAATAACCGAAGCAAAATATCTGTACGGACTAAGTTAGAGAAAAATTTAACATACCAGGTTGTTGAGGATACATGCCAAAATTAAATGCATCAAAAATGTTTGCTGTACCGAAAGCTACCATACAGTTTTGAATGCGACCTAAATTCAATAAATTTAATTAACGGAACAACATTGGTTGAATTGATTAATATATACAAAAAAAAAAGTTTACAAAAAGAATACAAAGCGTGCAAAACTTTATGAAAACATTAATGGTTTGTCGAGTAAAATATGGTACCGCGTTCATAAAAAAACACCCCAAACTCTGTCTTAAAATCGCCGAGACCGTCGCCTAAGCTAGTTCTTGCAATACCAAAATAAATATAAAAAAATGATCTGGCACGCAGTTATTATTTGCTCTAAGAAAAGAAAACCTTGAAAAGAAATAAATTTGTGTGTTTTTTAACTATTTGCTGACTATAAACTGTTAGAGGACAGTTGCTTTGAAAAGAGTCTAACATGGCTTCTTTTATCCGATTAGCATTAGAGTTTGGCACTATTGTATTAGAAGATCTGAATTGTTCATGTTCTATCTTGTCTTGTAGTTTTTGTTTATATCGGTCCCAGTTCGTCTTTCTTGGGTTATAATATGCTCTTTAGTTTTCTTTTCGTTGGGCTAGTTTGAAGCTAATATAATCCGTGTCAGTTAGCAATGGTTTGTCTAAGACTTGCCATTTATCACTGTTTGACTAATAACGTGGTTTCTTATTTCTTTGACTAACTACGGCTGTTGTGCTCTCGGATTTTGAAGCTGGGTCTACAGCCTCCTTTTTCTCCATTTTCTGTTAGAGTTGGGATCTTATTTAATGTCCTTGGATTGCTTATCGCGTTTTTTGAGTTCGTTAGCTGTAAATCTGACCTTTTTGAGAGACACCTTGTAACGTCCCGTTAGAGTTCATTACATTAAAATTCAATTTTACATTCGTTTATTTTCTGCAACTAATATTGCACGTAAATTTATTCAGTTTGGCAACGTCACGTGGTATTTCGGAAGCGTTTGCGTAGTCGACTTGAGTATTAGCTTAAACTTACACTTCCGTTTGAACAATCTGGCGTAATTCACGTGAGTGATGCGAGGAAGACAAATTTTCTTGATTATGGCGTAAAAACCCATGTAATTTAATCTTTATTCATTCCATCTAATTATTGGTGAGTTTACCTTTATTTTGATATAATTTTTCTATCGAATTCAACATTTTTAGTGATTTCACAATGTTACGCAATATATTTAAACAAAGGAATTTATTTTGAAGGCCGTTGTTGTAAATGCAACGTGAGTACAGCATGTCATTTAAAAAACCATTTTAATTATTTATATTTAGGGTCTTTTATTCTATATCGGTTTTTTACTGGATCTTTCATTTTGGTTTTGTCGTTTAATTACTGGATTTTTCGTTATTGGAGTTTATTATACATTGGTTTTTGCTTGCTGTTGTGTTTGGAAATCTACATTCCTTTAGAAGAATTTTATCACTACAACAAAGTATGTGCTAAAGATAGAAGCTATACGATAACGTCATATCATATGGTGCGTCAACTGGAATTAAGTTACTACATTTTACATTCAAATAATTAAATTCAGTTATTAAAACTTTTCACTCATAACAAATTAACCGTTTACTATTTTTGCATTTAATATCAATTAATAATTAGATGTAAGATTTTACGCTTTTTATTCATCACCAATTTAAAGGTGGTTGGCGCCTTAATATTTTATTTTAAATCCTGTTTTATTTCTAATATGTTTAATTCAAATATTGTTCTTTGTTCTCTAATGTAAATAGTATATTAAGTTATAGTTAATAAATTAACGGAGTTCACGTTTTTGTATTTATTTTCATTCAAACTCACACCCAGAGGTCTGTGCTTCCGATTGCTACCGTGGTTAAATTATTATTTTTATTTTTTATTATACGTTCGTTATTCGGAATAATTTTTATTTACAACCTTGTCTAGTTGAGTGGTTATGTCTTCTCCTGTTATGACTTCGTGCTTGGCAGACTGTCCTTGACTATCAGTCTGGACTGTCACCTCGGCAGTAGAGGTGTTTGTTGTTGATGTGATAGCAATTATCTCGGTCACCGGAGTCAGTACCACAGTAAATGATAACGGCGAAGACTCCATTGATGTGTCGTCTCCAGTCTGTAATAAATTTGTCGTTAGAATCTCCAAAAAAGTGATAATTTCCCGCAACTAGTTATAAAAAGTTGACTTAGTAATTCTGGAGGGCACCTGGTATCCAGAAGGTTCCGTTTATGATTTACGATTTTTACTGAGTTTTGCTCTTCATGGTCCGAGCGGTTAGACCTATCTGCTCGTGAGGCATGACCACAGTTAGCAATCTAAGCATGGTTAATCGGTTCCAATGCAAGCCCTTCGCCACCATACTACAGCTGGACGTTGGGAGAGTCGGTCCGCGGTGAAGCTTTTATCCCTATATAGGTAAGATTATTTGGCTCAGAAAGAATACTGCTCGCCATCCAGTCCACGCTAGCGAGCTGGGCCTCATATCCAGGTAATATTTGCTAAGAAATTAGTTTGCATTTTTACAGTTTACACGTATAGATTTAATGCATAAATAACTTTCAGTTTAACAAAATCCCATTAAAAGATCTAATTATTTAAAATTTAGTTGTTAGTAAACTTTTGTTGTGAAACTAAAAATGTAATTACTTAATTCACTTTAAAGTTTGTTTTAATACAAAACTTTCATTTTACGTAAAACCAGAATTTTAATTAACAGTCTAGATTATGTTATTCTATTGTTTAACATTTTTTATTCATTAAAAAAGTAAAACTTACAACCAAAATTAAAATTGTGAACAAGCAATTTTGTTGTTTGCGAGTCAATTTAATTGTGAAAAATGTACTGTTCTAAAACCATAACCAGATTACTGATGTAACGCATATCGTTATTTTTGAGCACCAAATGACATTACAGAAAACATTTTTTTATGTTCGAAAAGTACCATTAAAGCTGCATAAAAGTTTTCAAATGCAAATAACTGAAAATGTTACTACGTTTATGTTGAGATTTATCAAAAATTTATGCTACTATAAGAATTGCAATAAAAACCTTTCAATTGACTTTTACAATAAGTCGTTGCCGTGGCAACAAAGCTTCCGTCTATTTTAACCGCACTTATAGTAAAATGTTTAATGGTAACGTAAAAACAAAATATTAAATATTTATATTTACACAGAATTATAAAAGAAATTCAAAACGAAGTCGTTTTGTACTTTTATTTTTTGTGCAATAAAATTGTAACGTCGCGCTTTATAACAGAACGACAAGCTTTTATTAAAAAGTTTGTTTAACTTAAGTTAAATTGCAGTAAAAATTATGATTATGCCGTTTAGTGTAGGTACGATAAATTCGTTTTAACTTACTTCTGACTATGTCCTATTTTGCTATTTGTTAGAGTAAACATATCTTTCTTACTCTAATGTAATTTAACCTTTAGCAACAAAATCTAAATTTACATTTAAACATGTAAAACAAAACTGAATTTTTATCAAGATCAAGCAGGTGTAGCTTTTAATTTTGTAGAGATAAAAGAAACGAAAGAAAATATTTAATAACTTAACACAAAACACATGACATTTATTATAAATAATAAATTAGACTTTACTTATACACAGGAAACAAATACAGAAAAAACTGTTTAAGATAAAACAATGCAAACTGTTCTAAATAGGTTGCCTCGAGAAAATCAGTTATGTAAATACAACAGGATGCAATTCCAGTAAATATTATTATAGATATTGTTTTCAAATTCTTTTATTAATTAAAAATGGATGTAAAGACAAATATTTCATGAAACAATGGCTGCTGAAAAATTGGTAATAAAAACAATAATCGATTTCCTTTAACCCTTTGAGGACATTTGGTTAGCTACAAAAACCTTCTACAAAATATTTATTTTTTATCTTGTCCAGTGGTTTTACATAATGACCACGGTATTATATGTATTAACTATACCATCACGAAATGGCTTCACTAGCTGTTACAAGCTTTAGGTCTTACGAACCTTGCACGGCCAACTCACACAGTCGGAGATAGGGAAGGTTCAAGGAAATTATACTTAAGGGCGCCAGATCAAATCCAAATTAACACTTCTGCCTCGATCACGACAGACGGTCCAAACTTGTAACTAAATTTATGGTTCGTAATCCTTGTTACTCTGATGTTCGAGTAGCCACCAATGGTTAACGGGTAACGACAATTAAAAGAGAAACGTATGTTACCATAAAAAAAATAACAAGTATAACAACTTTAATGTATTAACGTAGAAGATTAACAAGAATATATGTAATTTCTCCACTCAATGCTCGAAATATTAACAAGTATAATTAACCGGTATAAAAACTTTAATTTAACAACGTAGCAAACTAACCGAAATATGTTGAAGTTCTCAATTCATAAACATTAGACAAGCTAACAAGTATGATTAATAGGTGTAAAAACCTCGAAGTAACAACATAAAAGATTAACCGGAGTATTGTGTAATTTTTCGATTCATAAATGCCAGACATATCGGCAACACACAAAGCATATAGTTAAATTACATCGAGATAGCGAAGTAAATTTCGTAATAAATATTGTCTACTTTCAGCATGCGATACACCCTAAATGATATTTGAAATTACCTTATGGTTATGCAAACAATAAACGTAATTACAGACACAGACAGTCATCAAACTTCCGTGAGTGACTTTTATGACATTGCTTGCTTGCGTGAAGAAAACGTTTTCCCACCGGCAGCCTAGATTAATTATTGAAAAACAATTCGTGTCACACAATAACTCACGAAAAAGGAAACTACAAAATCAGTAATAATAATTCATTAAATGCGATATAAGAACCTGTTGTATCGAATGCTGTAGGTTGTAATTACGAACAGGTGGTTGATAACACAATCGATTATTGTCCAAAAATTAGCATCTCCGACGCATTGCTCGTCGAGAACTCGTTTTCGTTTAAGTCGTATGCCCTCCCAAAAACTTATACGTTCGGTAGCGGTATTTATCAATCGTACTTATGCATCATTATTCCTTATTAAAGCGAACAGGTGCTTGAAACGTGGTGGAACCGGCTATCACATTAATACAGAAATTACGAAGGAATCTTAATAGACTGGAGACAAAATATCTTACCCTGTGCCGAACGAATTGTAATAAATTCGTAATTGCCTTATAAATTCGTATTCATCACAAGGGATGCCCTTAAAATTTAGGAATCAGTTCCAGATTCTCGACACCGACCGGCTCACGTAGTTGACAGTTTCAAAATGGTCTCATCACTAACCAACAAGGTCGGCAAAGGGCGTCAAAACCAGAACTAATTTTTAAGTCGATACACAAGGTACTCCGTTGTGAAAATTTCGCACGTAACATAGCATTTTACGTAAATAAAGCCGTAACGTACAGTAGGCGGTAGTTCAACGCGTCGAAGAGTGAGTTGTGAGTGGTCCTCGCTATGCTGCTTATAACATTATTAAAAGAACTCTAAAACGGTAGATATACCCATTACCGATCCCGTTTACGTCTGTCAAACATTTACGATTATAAACGACTTTCGGATTAGACCGCGTCTTAGATAAACACCCAGATTTTTTAAGCTTGGTGCTAGTCTTTCCTTCAGAGCCAAAACAAACTGACATTTTGCTGGGTGTTTATCTACGACGCTGTCTAGCCGAAAGTTGCTTATAATTATAAAGAAAATAACCGCAAAAGCTTAAGATTTTATATCTTGTCAAACACTGAAAACAAACAAACTGCAAAACATAATTATAACCACAAAGCTATTTATTTAACGATAACGATAGAAAAAGAGGTTAAAAACGTGTTGAATTAAGCAAATAGAAAACAACTAAAGGTTTGTCAACAAATATTACAGCTAATAATTATGATTAGATTAAGCAACACTTCGTAGATATAAGCAAATTGAAATGGGTTAAAATTACGTTCAAAAGAAGTTTATGTTCGCGAATACAACAAAATTGCCAATTATCACGAGCGAAACAAAACGTGCCGTTAAACTTATTACATGAAAAAAATGTATATTAAGTCATGATAACAAGCGTACAACCATGCAAGTGGACAAAAATAAATTTTATATAACAAAGTACTTAGAAGCATGAGTTTCTGAACATGCGATTAGCTAACGGCACATCCAACACAAATATAAAACTTCTGTAAATTAAACTGTTACATATATACACAGTTACCACAAATAAATTGCCCAGTTTCATACAATAGCTTAAAAAACCAAGTATGTGAAAATATTTCAGAAGAAGAAATCGAAACTGTGGTTTCAATGTCTCCATTTGATATAGGTTGTCAGAATATGCATGCGGGACAGTTCTTAATAATCTGTGCTTAGTCATAAAAAGGTAACACAACATGTGTAAGTACCCAAAGCTGCTACGATATCTCACAAATAAGTCAAATCGCGTTCTAAAATAAAAATGCATCCTTACCACAGCTAATACGTTCAAAACCGCAATTTATTTATTCAAAATCAGTGTGGATAATACTTAAGGTGTGAAAACCCTTAGGAATGACATTAACACACACGTGTAATTTTCTTAACGTACAAACCAGAAAAGTTTTCATTGACCTTGGGTATGTAAAATGACGTACAATAGGGCAAAATTTCTACAGAACGAAAACCACACCAAAATAATTTTAACATAACTAGCATTTATGTTGGCAGTGCGTTTTAAATGCGGTTAATCTTACTTTGTGTATTGCAAATTACTTTCAGACAGTGGCTTATATATCGGCGCTATAATAAACGTAGTTTTAGTGTGTTATTTTTCAAATTTACGATGAATATGTCACGTAGGTAGATAAATAAATATTGTAGTTGGTAATTATAAGACAAAATTGTGTATAAAATTCTAGTTGAGTCTTATCAGAAATTTTTGAATATAGTTATGTATGATAACCCCTGGGCATAATATGTTATTAAAAGTCTACGAATGTTAGGATACAGGCGGATTTCGAACGTACTTAAAACTAGCAAACATAGATTCAGACGAATTTCGTGCCATTTTAAAAGAAGTACCAAGCTGACCATGACTGACAAACCTACAGTTGCAGAAGTCCTAAAAAATTTTCAAGAAATCGATGTCATCTTTGAGGGCTCTCCATTATCAGAAAACCAAGAAGAAAATACAGATGACTAGTGAGATAATGAGAATGAAAATCTTTTGGGTAGGTTGACGACATTCCCAGATAATGATCTAATTGTGTGGGCAAGACAAGAACGAATCCATTTTTAAGCGATACCGAACTCATTGCACCGGACACTACAGAAACCCCTACTAACATGTTTTTACGGTTTTTTCCTGCAGAATCAATTCAAAACAAACAATTTTACACCAACAACGGTAGATAAAATAGAAATATTTTAGCCGTCAACTTGTTGCCGGGACTGAAGAAATTTTGTAGCTACATAGATTATTGGTCTTCTCGAGAAGAACTTAAGGATAATTTTATATTTTCTGTCCAGGAATAGATTTACCTGGAATTTGAGTAATCTACATTTGACTTTACAACGTTAGATCCTGAAACTTAGTAAATGTTAATCGGTAGATGAGTTGATGATAAAATTCACATGCCGACATTTCATACGTCAGTGTATACCTATGAAACTTATAAAAAAGGACTACGATGTGTGGGTCTGAGCTGCTACTATTAGATACATGTGTAAATCTTAAATTTATACTGGCAAGATGAAGAAATCTACCAAAAGGAGTTCAGGACAAGTCTCACAGCATTGGCAAAAAAATACAACAAAGTTTTTTAAATTCTGTTTTTCTTTAGAGATCTTTATTATCCAAATGCATCCGTGCCTGTGAAATAATACGCAAAAGTAGAAACAAGTTTCGAAACCTAAAATCTAAAAAAAATATGAAAAGAGGTGACTTGTATTGGACGGTATCCATAGATGGGTTAGCTTCTTTAAAATGGACGGATAACAAAAGTATATATTACGTTGACAAGAAGTCTCATAAATGGTAGAATCGTATCTTTTACTCATAGAAGTCGAAGATTGTAAGTTGTTTGTTATTATTCCATCAAAAGTAGTAGAATTAATATTTTTCTCTAAGATCCCAATGGTTATCAGCAGTAACCATATCTAAGACTTAAATGTTTTGTATCTTTGTTTTTTATGTTTGACTAATCGACAACAGACACAAATATATCATTAATATTCTAATTAATGTTACTAACTTGATTAAAACTGAAAAGGTTAAAAAAAGGTTTAGTTCTTAAAAAACTCACAATTCTTTACGTTTTGACAGTCATGTCGCTATCTTCTTTGAAAGGCTAAAACTGGCTCTGGGGTTTAGCTAAAATTTTTGTCTGTGGTAGACCCCTAGTTTTTCGATAGGTGTTGTTATCTCCTTCAATTTAAAAAAATTTGCGGCTATCTAATTTGTTGCATGCAGATGCATATCATTTTGATGTTTTTAGTTCTAAGTATACTAGGTATAATGCAGTAATTTATGCAAAAAAGAAACTTAGTTCTTATTGTGTTGTTTGTTGATCGTTCTATCTATGTCTGCTTTTCTAAATCCGTTTACTTTTAGATGGCCTAGCTTGGTCTTTAAAGCAATAAATTTGCTGATGGTCTTGACCCTGTGTACTATTTGCGTCGGTAAGTGTCGGCTTTCTTTATATTTGATGCTCAAAATTGTTATCCAGCTTTCGAGTGTCCAGTACGTGCAAGAATGGAATGTTCTTGTTTGTTTCGGTCTCCATAGTAAATTTGATGTTCTAAGTAGTTAATTTGGTTAAGGAAGCTGTTGAATGTTTCTGCCCCGAGTAGCCAAATTATCATCCAGATTTAAATTAGTAGTATTTAATTATGCTTACGGCCCAATCTCCGGAAGCATCTGAATTAGTCGACACTAACACAGTTACGAGAAAATCCACGCAACACTTTCTATAGAGAATAGTCACAAACTGCAGATAGAGACAACGATTTCAAATAGTGCTAGGCAACTTGATTTTTAAGTCGTTTAAGGATTAATTTAAGTTTAGAAGTAGCTCAATCTAAATTCGTTCTGTCGATTCTGTCTGGTGTTTTGTCATTGTTTTCTCAGTTTCCTTTTTTCTGTTATTAGTCTTTTGACTGCATTTGTGCATTTGTCAGACTATGTACGTGAATTCTCTCTTTAGTAGGTCGCCTTGCGTTTGTAGCGAGATTTCAAACATTAAGTTCTTTTATACTTTGTTTTTAAAACAGATCCAATCAATTATGCTGGTGCTTAGGTGGGAAAGTTTTACTATGTGCAAACTCTGAGGGCCAAGATTCAATAGAATAGAAATAAGATCAAGGTAAGACTTTATCTGTAGAAATTTGGGACTTATGTTTTTAATAATAAAATGATCCAGGAGATTAAGCAATTTATTGACATCAGATAGCTAGTAGATTGGCTCTCCGGTAGATATAAAATTTAGGTTGAGTGTTGTTATCGTTTTCTTTAGATCTCGACCATTGTTGATGTGGAGCGCATCGTTGGTGATAAACCATAGAGCATCCACCATTTGTTACATGCAAAAGATGGAACTATGTCACTGCCTGAAATGAGGTAACACAAATGATGTTGTGCCGCTGCTCAGTGGAGACGGGGTGGGTTATATTTTAAAATTCCGTGATAACTTGGAAACGAGATTAACATAAAATCGAAATAAAACGGTAAAATACTTAAAATCGGTTAGGGCGCCAATCAAGGACACGATGATTGTAGCTTCCGGACCCCTGATAATCCAAAAGCTCATCTGGTTGGTTACAACCCCTGAACTTACCTCGAGTTGTAACTGGCTAAATTCTGAAATGTTCTTAAAAATTTTCGTACGCGGCAGCTGAATGAATAAAAGCTCTTTACAGTTTAACAATTTAACATTTATTGACTGAATAATATTAAAGATAAATAAAAAAAAATAATGAATATCCAACAAATTTGAATAAAAATAATAAATGAAATAAAAATTCACAAACGGAATATAAAAATTCCAATATATATAAAAGAAAATAAAGCGTTAACTTATTTTTCAATAATACACACAAATAATAAAATTCAAGTCCTTGACCGCATACTTAATCCGCAAACAACAAACAAAAATTAAAAAAAATACAAAAGTCATAAAATATACGTCCGAAACTTTGCTTCGAACTAAACGTTCAAACAAATTATATGTTACATTATCTTTCATGCATGAATAAGGCTTACTTTTACATACACAAAACAAAATTAATTAATTGAAGCGAACTTCACGCAAACACCTTCAAGGGTTTTTTGAAATAATCAAAGTTAGCCGTAATTCAATCGGCTCAAATCAAAGCTTTTAAATCATATCGATCGCGGTTCACTTCAGGGTAATAACAGATTCGATAAATACCTTTACTCAATTGTACACTCCAGATAAACTGTCGGCCACAGCGGTTCCAGAAGCTACGAAGTTAGATTGAACTCGGGTCGGTCTAGGTGTTCAGTAGTCGAATACAAGCTCGGTGGGACCCCCAAACAATAGAATTCCGGCGGAAGATTTATTTCACTATTTAATTGAAATCCGCGCTAAAGCGAAGACAGGATTTATCACACAAAACATCGAAAATAAATCCAACTCGAACGTGAGTTTTATTATGGATACCATGAAGTTCCTTAAACCGTAAAATTACGACTTTGGAAAATTACTATTTCCCATCACACCACTCAATTTTCACGGCACCATTTGTTTAACTTCCGCGGTATTGCCTAACGGTAGGGTAAAACACCCCGAACACTTGACTACATTCCAGTACCCGGTATTCTTAATTGCGACAAAAAGATTGGCCCCCAAAAACAAAATTTTACTCCTTATATCACCTCGTAATCCCACTTAATTCACAAACTTGCGCCGTAAAATTTTTGTAAAAGATGCAACACTAAACCAAGTAAATTAACAAAGATGAAAAATATAATGGCCAAGTGCGTCTTGTCACATAGGCCTTCGAAAGAAAGAAAATGTTTTCACAGAAAACGCTTACCTCGCTAAATTATCAGGTGGTTCGCAATCGCGCTCGTAAAAGAACTCAACATAAACAAAAATATAGATACCAAGAAAAATTGATCAAATTACATTCCAAAAAGGAAGTCGTAAATTATATAGAGTTGTTTTTCTAATGAGATAACCAGAAGTACAAACACTAAATTAAAATCAAAACCACGGAACTTTATGCATTCAAAAAAAAATACCAGTAATAATTGTGAAATAACTATGAAATACAAATACACTTAAATCAAACGTAATAAAATAACGAGTAGAACGTTTTCGATGCTAACATCGAACTAATCAATCGAAAAAAAAACAGAAAACCGCAAATTCAGCCAGATGAATCTAATTACGGGGTCTTACATAAAAGATTCACTGCTAAAATCCAACGCAGGTTACACATTGTTCTTAGCACTTTAGATTAGAATTTTGTATGATATTTACGTTTGTTAACTTGGCGCATCCCAAGGCCGTATGTTCATATGTTCCAAGAGAGTATTGTAGGATAAGTTTATATTTGAGAAAAAGGATTCCTACGTTGTATGTTGATTTTTCGGTAGTTAGCTGTTCTAGATCGTTTTTTTTATTGCTATTAGGTTTCAGTAAATATTACAGTCTTTGTAGTTAGCAGGGTGATTTCCTGCATACGTGGCTGGGGTGTGTCTAGGTTTCGTCCATGTCTTCGAAACGTGCTATTTGTCACATTTTACAAGGGGTTGATGCAATACGCTTTGGTGTGGCCGTAAGGCCGACATCTCATACACTAGATTATGGTGTGGCTTTTCATAGGAAGTTCTACAGTAATTTTGGTGTTCCATAAAAAGTTTGGCTTTTAAAGTTCTTGGTTGTTCCCTTGCAGTTCTAAGTCAATAATGATAGATCTTTGGTTAGCATGTGTTGTGACTTGCTTTTTTTAGCTCTTCTTCAATATTTTCTATTGGTATGGAATAATGTAGGTTTCTAATTACAATTCTGCATACACGTTCGTCTTTTAGCCGGTACGTATTGTGAATTATTTTTTCTGCTTTTAGATGCCTTGTTAGGACTCAGTATGTTTCTATTGTATATGGAGTGATTTTGACGTTTTCATTTACTAGTGCTTTGTTGTAGTACGTTTCTACCTCTTAATTATGTCCCCGTTAGTTTTTTACGCTATATATATATAGGCGGTGGTTTTGGTTTTGTGGCCGTGGTTGTTTTAGCGTATTTTCTGTTTCAACTGGATTGTTGATGTTTTAGTGAATAGGGGGCTGTACGGTTTTGGACGTTTGTTTGTGATGTGTTTGAGGTGTTGGGTGGAGTAATTTGATTATCTTTTTGCGTTTTTTTACGATTTGTCATGAATGTCTCTTGTCTGAATCTAGTTCCATATCTTTGTCATCGCCTGGATTTTCGGTTTCTAAAGATACGTTGTCTTGTACGTATGGTGTCTTACGTGGCTGTGTGGTAAAGTATTGTAGCATAGTTGATGGGTAGTTATGTTGGTAGGTAGTTGACTGAGTGGGTGTAGGGAATTGTTGAACCAAGAATGGAGGTTGTAAAGTGTTGAATATGGGTGTGCCTAGTAGTTTGCAAGATGACTGGTTTACAGTACTGAAAGGTAACCCCATACGTTGGTTTGGTCAGTTTAATTAGTACCTGAATTGCTTTTGTTTTCTAAATTACTATAGCAATTTGATTACGCAATTAGTTTGTCACCCAGTAATTTTTTTATTTTTGCTTGTTTAAGTTGAGGCTTAGTGTTATCTGTATTTCTTCGTTGTTTTCTATTTTTCACATGGTGCCAATCTTGTTGTTGCGTAACTTAAACTTGCAATTGTGATAAACATGGAACACTGTAGAATTAATTAGGTGTTGCAGCTCTTACAGGTGTATTTGGTTGTTGTTGGCTCGAATTTATCGGATACTTTCAGTATGTGTTGTAAATCTACCAAAACTAAAATTTAAAAAATTATTTAAAAACTTTTATTATAACAAAAAAAAGGCAATTTATGTAATGTAACAAAATACGTAACAGCGATAACATTTCAAAGACCGAGATAACAAAAGTAAAATTAAATTAATAAAACACGGACAGTAAAGAAAGCTATAATAAATTAGCATTAAAAAACAAAAGCACATTCCAATACAATAAAATCAAAACTTGAATCTAACGAAACAAGATTTTATACGTAAAATACAGGAAAAAGTCTAAATAAAAGAATTGCTGACCGATCGAAATATGAAAATTTATTAATGGTAATAATTTTCCCTCTAAAGTTTTCACAAAATACAGTTTAGATTGAGTCATAAAACACTAAGAATTAAATCAAAGTTTAAAAAAAAAAATATTTTTGTCTCTATCAGAATTTTTTTTATTATGGTAAAATTTGAATGCTGCATAAATATAATTTATAACATTGCATTTTTATCGAAAATTTTTTTTAAATTAATTTTTTCTTGTTTTTTTTTGATTACCTAGTTTTAAACTTATGAACCATCATCAACGTACCAACACAATGAAAACCTCTAATTAAACATTCAAGCAAATTAAATTACTTGCTTGATTAACTGAGCGTTTAAAAGTTTAATCAAATTTTAATTAGAACAGATTTGTGGACTTAAAAAGTTTGGCCAAAAACAAATAAAAACAATTCATCATAGAAAGAAAACTGTTTGCTAGTTAATTATCGTTTAGAAAACTTTTATTTGATTTTTCTTCCCACGCCGAGTCTTTTTATATAATAAAGAAATCGTACGTGAGAAAAATGCAATTTTGCGGTTTTTACAAAAATTAAAATCGCATTGAAAAATAAAGCGGATGTGGGCGTCATAAATCAAAGACCTTTTAAAGCATATTGATGTTTGCTTCTGTTGTATTTAATAAACTCTTCAAAGGTTTCGAAAATTTTTTGCTATAATTTTTAATTGGAAAATTTTTGAAAAAAATATATTTATAAAAATACTGTCTTGAAGTGTTTAAGTAGCATAATGGGACAGGGAGTGGCGTCCTGACCTATCCAAAAGGCTGCATCGATTTCTGCACCTGATCTGGAAACTGTTTGTAAACAGTAAAATTCAACACGACTGACAAGTCGTAAACGTGACCAGCTTGTCTAATAATGATCGTTCCAGAAACAAGCCTTAAAGAGTTTTGCATATAAATTAATTTTTAAATTTTTAAAATGCTAACGCCACAACGATATGAGAAAAGCGTCTGATAGAAAGGAAATTGGGTTTTTATTTTAACGAGGACAATGAGACCTAAAAGTCTTCCGGTTTTCCAATGTCCTTAGGGCTTAATAACGTTTGAAAGATCAGTTGATGAAAATTTAATTGCACGGCCCTTTAATTAGAAAACAGAACACAGTAAATTTTTGATTAATTCGTAATATTAGAATTTATATTAAAAAACTTGTAATTAAAATAAGCTTTGATTTATGAATTTATTATAACAATTTTACAACTTATTTAATTTTTCTACACAGTTGTTGTTTAGTTTTATTTTTCTCATATTTTTTTGTTTTTACTTTTGCTTTAATTTATTTGAGTTATTATATATCATAAAAAAGTATTAAATTTACTTTACTTAGAATAGAATACATGTAGCGTTTATTTTTATCAAATTGTTAAGTACGTGCGTCAATGCCCTTATTAGAATTCAGTTTGTTTAACTTTAACAAATTTATTAGGGTTTTATTTAATAGAAAATTTTGTTACAATCATAAATTAAATTATTAAAAAATGTTGTTTACCTAAAACCATACTGTTATTAAAAAAAATTTCTTTAAAGCATTTTTTTGGAAACAAAGCTTTTGATTAAATTGATAAAAGCAAACGTTTAGTTTAGTAAAAACAGTTTAAACGTAGTTTAAATAAAACACATCATATAAGTAAATATTCTAAAGGTATAGAAAAAATTTCCATGTTATTTTTTTAATTCTATTAGGATATGAAAACAACACAAATTTTAATATTGTATACACAAAAAGAACGATGTTTTTCTTTGAACTTTTTATAAAAAATCAATTCAGTTTTAATCAAATAAATAAAAAAAAAATTTATAATTTTTTTTGTAAAAATCTGTATTGAATTATTGAACTTGAGCAATTATTTTTTTATGTGGCGTAAAGGTTTTGAATATTTGCTTATTTGCATAAAGAATAAATCATATTTAAATACATAATATTTTACTATATTAAATTTACAATAAAATACATTTTAATGTTCATAAATAAATAAAATTGTAAAAAGAAATAAACATGAAATTTTAAGATACAAAAAAAAATGATTATATGGCAAGGTACCTAAAAGATTTTCAGCATTTTGAATTTCCAAACTAATTTTCTGGTAAAGAAATTGGGTAGATTTTGTTTTTCTGGTCTTTAGACAAAGACGCTTTCCAAAAGCTTAGCATCAGGTCCTCGATGTCTCATTTCAACAACAAAACCACTAAAAAATATTGACTGCCCAAATCTGCATATGTATTTCACTTTTTTTCTACATATTTAGCAGTTGCATCAGCATTCTTCAACGAGAAAAAAAAGTACGTGTTAACATAAGTAAAATCCCAAGCGAGGCACAGTCCTATCAACTATTGAGTAAATGTTTTTCCATCTGGCCGTTTGTTATCGGTATTGGAAAGATGTGGAGGCTTTAATATAACCGAAAAACCCTTGGTGCTTAATAAAGGCTCATTTTTGGGCTTAAAATATATTACATGACAACTGTATTTTCCAAAATTTTTCAGACAAGACAATCTATGAAGACCAAAATTATCAACTCTAGTTTGTTGCACTGGATTATTGACAAAAATGTCCATTATGTTACTAAATTGTTTTTCAAATATAACTTTCTTTCAACATTTTTTAAATTTTAAG
Organism: Aquatica leii; assembly: GCA_035610365.1. NCBI lineage: Eukaryota > Metazoa > Arthropoda > Insecta > Coleoptera > Lampyridae > Aquatica > Aquatica leii. Next base: position 59,884,214 of record CM069438.1, read on the forward strand.
GTTCTTCTTCAGGTTCGTCAGCTTCCGAAAGGTTTTTTCCAAAATTAATTTAATTTGTAATTTTTTTCAAATCATCAAAAAGAACAATCTTAGTTTTAATAAGGCCTACAAATGATGTTGTTAGGAATAAAAGGTCAGTGCACCAAGTTTACACAAATCTACAACTAATCTCTATGAAGATCATGAAGAAAGACGACTGCAATCTCATCGACCGAATAATTTGAGACGCAGCGGCAAAACAGGTTGAAATATCTAAAACAACACAACTAAAAAAAATTCACAACGATGAAAGAAAATTATGCCTGCAATCTAGAGCTGAAAATGTTGTAATCAACCTATCCACGAGATAACTGTCACTAGAAAAAAAAGTATTTACCTTAGGGTGAACTACGTACGCACGAAACAAAATTCTAACAGAGGATATCATCACATAGATAGAAGTAAAATACCAACTAATGATGCAAAGGAAATTTGACAGGAAATAAACAGAACATAGAAAAAAGCAAAAATACCTAAGCGCAACATTTCCAGGAGAAAAGAAACAACCTTGAGAAATTTGAATACCGATAAAAGCACTGTTATACTCAAAGCAAACAAAGGGAATGCGACAGTGTTATTAGATGAAAAAGATTACTACACCAAGATGGGAGAACTACATAACTAGAACATATACAAAAGAATCTGACGGAAAAAATCACGAAAATAGTGAAGAAAAACGTTCCGTGTTCTAAGTTTAAATTGCACTACTCTGTAATCTTAGTTCACTTGAAGTTCAACTTTCCACAAACGCAAGCGCAAACTAGAACAAGTACAAAAAAATTAAATTTAGCTACCGTAGTAGACTCGGCCGGTGGTAAAGGATGTCTCAATTCTCTTTCAGATTCTGAAGAAATCAAGTCGGGTTCCTCATCATGCTGTAAGTTAATCGATATAGCTTAAGTCACAAAATGAGTTACCGGTGAAGAAACCAACTTTGCTTTGCGAATCTTTGTTTCTACGTCGTATTTCATTTTCTTTAGTGTTATCAAGAATGTATTTTATTCAGTAAATTTAGAGTGAGATAATGGATTAAGCAGCTAGCACCCTCGTTGTGACGAAGCTCATGAATTTTTACACTCGAAAAGAAAAAAGAAAAAATGTGCCCAACAAACATCTTCCCAATACGGTATAGAATATTTGTACGCACAGTTTTCCTAAGACGATCTACATTAATATTTGTATCCATCGGTTATAAGAACACCAGAATCATCGACAACTCACAATACATCCGTACAATTGTAAATTACAACTACATATAAATAATAATAATTAACTGATAACTTGTGTGTGTAGTTATTGTTCTTAAAAGATGTGTCAAAAATCCATGCCTCGCAGTAATGGAAACAATCACCAAAGTCCTACTTTGTGTACATCGTAGATTGTCGATTATTTGATCAATGCTTCGTTGTTGAATATTTCCAAAATAGATACAACAGGTACTCGAGTGTTCGTAACCCACCAAAGGGGTTTTTGAAGGTTTAAACTGTTAGATATAACGGATGGTGAGACACAGAATAGGTGGCACGTAGTGCTATAAAGTCGTTGTGAAATTAATGAATAACTTTATGTGAAGATATACAGGGTAGCGCAATGAAAATATAAAGCACGTAACAAAACATGCAGAAAAGATTATTTCTAGAAAACGCAAGATTACCCAGACAATACAGTGTATCAAAAATACCCAAACATAATGTACTACTAATGTAAGACCGATCGTGAGTAGTATTGGATCGCTAATTTGAGAAAAAGTCATAAGATTCGATGAGCTAACTACGATACGTCGATGATACCTTTGTAATATGGCAGCACGAGGAGGAAAAGTTACAACAATTTCTAAACCACATTAATTTACTGCACAAAACTATCAAGTTCACCATGGAGAAGCAGCAAGATGGTAATCTACCTTTCCTGGATGTAATGGTAAGCAAAATTAAAGAAGGAAAACTACAACATGCGTGTACAAAAATAAGACGCACACCGACATATATTTACACGGCAAATCTTTTAAATTTGATGCAGAAAACTATAGTGTAAACACACTACTATCCAGAGCTGAAACTATCAGTGATAACTTACATCTAGCAAAAGAAAAAAATGCACTTTAACGAAACACTCAAGTAGATTGGTTACACAGACGTAGACATAACGGGAACGCGAATACAGCAGCAATCAGAAACGGAAGCAACAAAAGAGATTGTTGAGAGCTTGTTTACCGTATACAGCGGGAGTCACCGCAATAATAAGAAGAATCCTGAAGAAACAGAAAATACAAGTACGTTTCGATACTACCACGTTAATCCAACAGTATCTGCCAACAGCAAAGGACAGTCTAGCAAAAACAAAAAAAAGTGCTGTCGGACAAGCAAGAAAAACAGTAGAGAAACAAATTAAAGAACACAAGAGAGGCGTTAGCTACCACCAAGAATAACAAAAAGAGATTAATCAGGAAAGCAATTAAAATAGAAATGAACAAGACCGTCAAGAAAGCAGGTGGGTATATCACCTGGGCAACACTCCGTCATGGTCAGTGGGGCGATAAGACCCTGGAATGCAGATGAGGCATATATAATGAATATGTTGAGCGATAGACAATCAATTCAGTTATCTTGAAAAAACTGCCAGTATGGACAGCAAAACGTCAAACGCAAGATTTGACAGAAAAATCTTCATTCAACAAGAATTTATCACGTTTATGTAAATAAAATATCTAGCAGCGTGCATAATAGCATGAGAACCGAACGAAGCTTCAAATCTCATTGATGAGTTGTACAAATCTCTTCACCATTTTTTTGAACGGTACTACAAATAATTCTATCGGCCAAACAGTGTTATGGGTCAAAATATTTTCTAAGTATATCTTGAAAATGATGAGATCAAAAACCATCTACACCATAGGCAAAACCATTTCAAAAACACAATAGCTGACAAAACTTCTTTTGTTGTTATTTTGGAAAACATTCTTGTGCCCAAAGAGGGAGGTGGGTCTCAAATGATTTGAAATGTTCAAAGTGTTTTTGTTTCAGTATACGAAAAGATTTTTTATTGAAATATGCTAGAGCATTATTTAAATAGAGGATTATTACAGCACCATTAACATTTTTAGCTTGAATTTTAGAAATAACACGTAGTCTTAGTCTTATGAAATTACTTAGCAATACAAAAATTTTCCTGGCTGGAGGTATACAAAAACTCGAATAACTGTTTAAATGTTGTTTAATAACACTAGCTTTTAAATTTTTCTGTCAGCTCTTTTAGTAGCAGGCAATTTAAAAACACAAATTCAATTTTCAAAAAAGTTATATTTTAGACAGCGATTGATAACAGTAGATAGGGATTCAGCTATTAAATCTCAAAAAGATCTACGAATTTTCTTTATTAAAACTAGCAAACTCTTCAGTCGTTGCAGTGTGAAAACTAGATCATTATCATTGATTTTAGACGAAACTTTATTGAAATTGGCGTTTATAGAATTTGAACTTTTTTTATTTTTATCTGAGTTCTTTATTTTCTTTTTAAACCATGTTTTGTTGTATGAAGTTGGTTACAATTAGAACGTTTGAAACCAGTAGCTTTAAACGATGCTAAGAAGGAATTTCTTGACTTCAGACGACTTATGTCATTTGAAAATGAGAAATTAGATTAGAATAAATTCCATCCAATTTTTTTAAATAAGTTCTAACCAAAGAAATTAATTAATTAATAACAATTTTTTTTCAATTATATTGAAACGTTCGAGAAATTATTTACAAATGCAAGAGCCTTCTAGAAGCTGTCTAGAAGATATAGCGAAAAGTAGGGAACGCTCTAGAAGGATTCGCCGATGTCTATAAATGCCGAAGATGGAAATCGTAGGTCAGTTATTGCCGTAAAGCGAATGCATGCTGTATTAAGAAGATTAATCAAGTGTAAATAAATCGTTAGCACGCGTGTGTCTACATAAATATACCGAGAATAATCGTGTACGTGATTATTAGTGTAAACAAGTGCGAGGATATCCGAGGACGTTATCTTATCTTCTTGTAAGTGATATAAATTATAGTGTAAGTGTTTTTATTAAATATTATTACATTTAATTAGTTCGGTTAATTTAAAAGTGTACATATTTCTAGAATAAGTAAACATAATTTTTAATCATTTAAATAAATTAGTTTTTTAATAAATAAATACATAGTTTCGTAACAGTGGTGTCGGTGTCGGGTACGCGATTTTTATTAGTGTAAATACCATTAAGTAATCTAATATCGCTCTAGTAATAAGTTCGCGAATACGCGTGTTTATTTATAAAGTATAAAATAGTGTTTATTAAACTTTTTCTTTTAACAAGTGCGTGATCGCGATTAAATTCGTTTCCGGACACTAGTGGTTTAATATTAATAAGTGGATAGTTATTAAATTTTGTGTTATATAAAAACTGCATTTTAAAAAGTAGTGTATTTAAACTTTATATTAGTGTTATATTTAAATTTATGCCGGTGACGCGTTCGCAAGCAGTTAAAATAGATTCAAAAATACTTGAAATTCTCGAATCGATAAATAAAAATATCCAAGAAAAACTGTCCGAAAATTCTCAGAAGATGGAAAAAAATTCGCAGAAAATAGAAGAAAAGTTTTACGAAAATTCACAGAAAATTGAAGAAAAACTGTTCGAAAATTCTAGAAAAATGGAAGAAAATGCTAGAAGTTTGAAAGAAGAAATACAAGCGAGCATGGAAAATCAAATAAAGACTATTGAGGAAGAAATACAAGTTAGTGTAGGAAATCAAATCAAAATTGCGCAAGAGGAAACCCAAGCAGATATGCTAAATTTGAAAGAAAAAATTTTCGAATCTGTGAATGAGAAAATAGAAGCAATAGAGGACAAATTAGAAGACAGAATAAAACTGATTGAAGAAAGAATGAAGCAAATGAATTGTCACGGCGAAGAAAGCGTCACGAGTGAGGATTTAATAATGGACCATCGTGAAGAAAACACTCACAAGTTCAAAGTTGTACCACCGAATTTTGATGGTAAAGTTCCATGGTCAACCTACTACAAGCAGTTTGAAGCCGCAGCTACTGCTAATGGTTGGAGCAACAAGCAGAAAGCGACGTCTTTAATCGTGTCCTTACGTGGAGAAACGCTTGGAATTTTACAAACTGTTCCGGACCACCTGCAAGAAAATTACGAACTCTTAATATCACGATTAGAAATTAGATATGGGGATGCTCATCTTCAACAAGTATACCAGGCTCAAATTAAAAGTCGGGTTCAAAAAGCTGCCGAAAGTCTTCAAGAGTTTGAGGCTGACATCGCCAGACTAACACGGCTTGCGTATCCTACAGCGCCAGATACCTTCTTGGAGCAATTGGCTATTCAAACCTTTGTAGACGGCCTCCGAGACAGCGAAACACAGCAGACTCTCTGGTTAGCTCGACCGAAGACGTTGGATGACGCATTAACCCATGCTTTGGAGTTCGAAGCGGCGAAACAAGCGTCGCACCGAGGCAGCCATAAGCTCCGTTGTGCTGCAGAAGTATCCTCGCACACAGAAGAAAGCATTGAAGACATAGTACGACGGGTATTTCGGGAACGAGTAGCTCGAGGAAGAGAACTGACGTGCTGGAACTGCGGAGAAGTGGGCCACGTACGACGCCGATGTACTAAGCCCAAAAGAAGACCTGAAGAGCGTCCGGAAAACTAGAACAGGTCGACCAAATGGGGCGAAAGTCGACCTCAACGAGCCATGCCCCGGAGATTACCATTCAAATGGCATCGCCTAGGGAGCAGTTGCATAGCATTTATCTCGATGGCAAGATCAATGGGAAAAGCGTCCAGTTACTGGTTGACACGGTAGCGACGAAGACCATCATTCGTCTTGACATCTTATTGGGAAACGAGAAGACATCACCAGTAACAGCACGACTTCGAACAGCGACGGGCGACGAAATACCTACTCACGGACAAGTCAAAGTAACCATTGGTTTGGGAAATGGAGTACTCGACCATCAAGTACTGGTAGCCGACATCACGGAAGAAGTTATCCTGGGAATGGACGTGATAAAGAAGAATGGGTTCCATTTGGATATGAAGAAAGATGTTCTGAAGATCGACAATGAACAAATTCCTTTTCATTCGTCAGAGAAGGCAACCGTGCGAGTCTTATTGAGTGAAGACGTCACTCTGCCTGCAAGGACTGAAAGTGTGGTGATGGCACGCCTGGATGGAAGTTTCCGGGAAGGCTACATACGCGAGATTGAACCAATGGAGGGCGGCTTAGTTGAAAAGGGAGTACTCGTTGCCAGAAGTTTAGTACGAGTAAAGAACACGATGCCAGTAAGGATCTTAAACATTAACTCAGATCCTATAACGTTGAAAAAGAAGACCGTGGTAGGCCAATGCACGCCAGTATCACAAATTGTGAGATGCGTGAAGTCAAACGAAGATACGTCGCCCAAGAAGTGTCCACAACATCTATTGGACATTCTTAACACCAAATGCCAAAACCTCAGCCAAGACCAGCTGGCTAAAGTTAAAGTGTTGATCCAAGAGTACCAAGATGTGTTCGCGCTGGAGAGTGGCTCCAAAGGAAGAACTAACGTGGTGAAACATAAAATTAATACCGGAGACGCTCGGCCGATACGACAACATCCACGCAGATTTCCTTTGGCGAAAAGAGAAGAAGCCGAACAAATAATTACGGATATGGAGAGAGAAGGCGTGATTGAACCTTCAAATAGTCCATGGGCATCCCCAGTGGTACTCGTAAAGAAGAAGGATGGATCAACGAGGTTTTGCGTAGACTACAGGCAGCTAAACGACGTGACCAAAAAGGACAGCTACCTTTTACCCAGAATTGACGATACGCTAGACACCCTGTCAGGATCCCAGTGGTTTTCTACGTTAGATTTAAAGAGTGGATACTGGCAGGTAGAATTAGAACCCAAGGATCGTGAAAAAACAGCTTTTACGATCGGAACTGGTTTGTGGCAGTTCACTGTAATGCCCTTCGGCCTGTGTAACGCTCCTGCAACGTTCGAGCGTTTGATGGAGACCATCTTGCGCGGATTGTCTTGGAAGACGTGCTTGGTTTACCTGGACGACGTGATCGTGGTTGGAAGGTCGTTTGAAGAACACTTGAACAACTTGAAAGAAGTGTTCCAGCGATTACGTGGGGCTAACCTTAAACTGAGCCCAAAGAAGTGTCACGTATTTAAGAAGGAAGTGCAATACCTTGGCCACGTCGTATCTAGAGATGGAGTAAGGGCTGACCCAGACAAAATCCGAGCAGTGCAAGCATGGCCAAGACCAATCGACAAACATCAGGTCCGAAGTTTCCTTGGGTTGTGCACTTATTGTAGAAGATTTGTCCCTGGATTTGACAATATTGCCAAACCATTGACAAAACTAACCAAAGAAAAAGCAGAATTTAGATGGAATGAAGACTGCGAAAATTCTTTTAATCAACTAAAACAGGCCCTAGTCACTTCGCCGATTTTGAGTTATCCACGAGAAGATGGAAAGTTTGTTTTGGATACCGACGCAAGCAATATGGCCATAGGCGCGGTACTTTCGCAGGTTCAAGATGGACAAGAAAAGGTTATCGCGTACTTTAGCAAGGTTTTGTCTAGGCCAGAAAGGAATTATTGCGTGACTAGGAGGGAGCTGTTAGCAGTCGTTAAGTCCATCGAACATTTCTACAAGTATTTGTATGGACGAAAATTCTTACTGAGAACAGACCACGCCGCCTTAAAATTGCTACTGCACTTCCGTAACCCAGAAGGACAAGTAGCAAGATGGATCGAGAGACTGCAAGAGTATGACTATGACACAGAACATCGCGCCGGAAGCAGTCATCGAAACGCTGATGCCTTGTCCAGAAGACCATGTCCGGCGGACTGCAGCCATTGTTCGTGACTGGAAGAAAAAGTTGAATGTCTCCGGAGAACTGCTATGGTTGATGATGAGTGGGAACCTGAGCAGTTACGTCGCGAACAAGAAGACGATCCTGAAATAAGACAACTCCTCGACTGGAAAGTAAGCGGCCGACGACCAACCTGGGAGGAAGTGAGTGCTCTGGGCAGAAATATCAAAGCGTACTGGGCGCAGTGGGACTTCTTGATAGTAGAAGACGGTCTTCTTAAGCGATCCCTAGAAAGTGCCGAGAGCACGGGAAACAGACTACAGCTGGTAGTGCCGAAGAGCAGGGTAACAGAAGTGTTGAAGCATCTCCACGATGGGACATCAGGAGGACACTTTGGCATTAAGAAGACGTTGGGTAAAGTGCGAGAACGATTCTACTGGATGAATTGCAAAGAGGACGTCATGAAATGGTGCCGTAAATGCATAGTCTGCGCTTCAGGAAATGGTCCAGCGAGAAAGCGCAAAGCACCCATGAAACAATACAACGTAGGAAGCCCTTTGGAAAGAGTAGCGGTTGACATCGCAGGGCCGTTCCCAGAATCCGATTCGGGAAATAAATACATCCTGGTGGCGATGGATTATTTCACGAAATGGACGGAGGCTTTCGCCATACCCAACCAGGAAGCAGCTACAGTCGCAGACGTATTAGTAAAAGAGTTTTTCTGCCGGTTTGGATTTCCGTTGGAATTACACTCCGATCAAGGCCGCAATTTTGAGTCTGGGCTGTTTCAAGAAGTTTGCCGACTGTTAGGAATTAAGAAGACTAGGACAACGCCTTTCCATCCTCAATCTGACGGCATGGTTGAACGGATGAATCGAACAATGGGCTAGTACTTAGCCAAGGTAGTGTCCGAACACCAAAGAGACTGAGATCAGTACTTGCACCTTTTCTTAATGGCATACCGATCATCCGTTCACGAAAGCACTGGCCAAACACCATCCTGTGTCATGCTCGGTCGTGAGATAAGATTACCATGCGATCTTCAATTTGGGCGAAGACCGGAAGAAGAAGTTGCTGGAGAAGATTACGTCAGCAAGCTGGCCAAGAGGTTAGACGAAGTACATGAAGACGTCCGTAAAAACACACAAATTGCCAGCGACAGGATGAAAACAAGATATGACGTAAAGGTGCAAAATGGTGGGTTTCAACCTGGCGATATGGTCTGGTTGTATAACCCTCAACGGAGACGTGGTTTGTCGCCGAAGCTGCAAAGGTAATGGGAGGGCCCCTATGAAGTCGTGCAGCGTATTAACGACGTTATATACCGCATCCAAAAACCGCCCAGAGGCAAGCCAAAAGTGGTCCACGTCGATCGTCTAGCCCCGTTTGCTGGCGATAACCACAATACGCAAGTCCAGGTCCGAACCAGAATAATAAGTAGCAGAACCAGGAATCCAATCGAAGAAATGGAGTTCGAGAAGTTTATAAACTTATACGGAGGTTCTGGAAAAGCTAGGTTCGGAGTTACCACCGAAGAACAACAAGACCTGTTCCAGACACAAAAAGATTACGCCATCGCACATTGCGTGGGCGAGGATCTTGACATGTCCAGAGGGGTTGCAGTCGTGTTTAAAAAGAAGTTTGAGCAGTTAGATGAATTACGAAGACAGCAACCGGCAGTCGGAAAAGTTTTAGGACTACGTGGTGACGGACGCTTCGTTTTCTATTTGGTCACCAAGAAATACTCACGTGTCAAGCCGTTATACAAAGATCTGTGGCGAATATTATGGACTCTCAAGAGAGAAATGGAGATCCATCATGTTAAGAAATTGGCAGTACCCAAGCTTGGTTGTGGCTTAGATCAACTGAATTGGAGGACAGTTCGAAACATGTTGGAGGTCGTTTTCCGAGGAACAGGCATTCAAGTGTTGGTCTGTAGTTACCAACCAAAGAGAATATTGGGTCAGGAAAAGTCCATTGACTGTTACTTTTATGGTCAAGGAAGTTGCCGAAATGGAGGAAGCTGCCGCTATCGCCACGATCCCTTTTACCGGTGTCACATCCAGTCTCCTGTTCTGGGACAGAACAGTCCTAAGAAGGGGGCAGTGAAACGTTTGAGAAATTATTTACAAATGCCTAGAAGATATAGCGAAAAGTAGGGAACGCTCTAGAAGGATTCGCCGATGTCTATAAATGCCGAAGATGGAAATCGTAGGTCAGTTATTGCCTTAAAGCGAATGCATGCTGTATTAAGAAGATTAATCAAGTGTAAATAAATCGTTAGCACGCGTGTGTCTACATAAATATACCGAGAATAATCGTGTACGTGATTATTAGTGTAAACAAGTGCGAGGCTATCTGAGGACGTTATCTTATCTTCTTGTAAGTGATATAAATTATGGTGTAAGTGTTTTTATTAAATGTTATTACATTTAATTATTTCGGTTAATTTAAAAGTGTACATATTTCTAGAATAAGTAAACATAATTTTTAATCGTTTAAATAAATTAGTTTTTTAATAAATAAATACATAGTTTCGTAACAATATATTTTATTATTATTCATTTTAATAAAACACTGTCTTGTTCTTCTTCAACTTAAGAGCTCTTATTAGCCGAATGACCATCTTTCGTATCATTGCTTTAGTGATGTTTTTGGGAATTTTTTGGTGTTTGGTATCTCAGGGTCATCTTTGCAAAACTGTTGCTTGTGATATAATTTAGATAAGTTTTTTATTACTTTCTCTTTTTTCTAAACCATCTTACTACAACTTGAACGCCACAGGTGTTCCTAATTTTCTCACTACGTCGGTGATGTTGTAACGTGTTTCCTGTTATTATTCTTAAAGTTTTGATTTCTGCTGTCGACGTTTGGTACACGTGTTCTTCACTTTGGTTTCAATTGCGTAGGTCATAAGTGGTATGTCATATATATATATACTGACTTTGCTTTGAACTATAGCTGTTGTTTCAGTTATTTTGTGTTTCTTCTTTAAAGTTTCTTTCGTTTGTGATGTTGGCGTTTAGATATTTAGAGCACATGACCGCGAGTTTGCATCTTGTCGGCTTTTTTGCTATAACCGTTGTGTTTTTTGGGTAGATATAGACATTTTCCATTTTTTGCCGCTAGTTAGAATTTAAACAATAGTTTCTGTAGTTTGTTTTCACCTTCGGACAGTAGTACGGAATTGTCTGCATTGCAGTTTATTTTTATTTATCTATATTATATTAAATAGTATCGGCCTAAAATTGTCTCTTTGTCTTATGCCAATAGTGGTAGGTACAGCTGTGTCAAGTCGTTCGCTACTTGGTATTTGTATTCAGTTTTTGTATACTTTTTACGATCTTGTGAAGCTTCAGTTTTTTTATCAGCACTGTGCATCTTGCAGTTTTACGTTATCAAAAGTCTGTGTAAGGTCTACACAGCATATGTGAGTTGGTTTATTAAATTGTATTTTTTTGTGTTTGGCGTCTAAAGTGGATCTATTTGTTTTAAAACCCTGTTGATTTTTTTATTCTAGTAGGTACTTATGTAGTATGTTGGAAAAAAAATTTTGAATTGAACATAGTCGACCTGGTAGATTTTTGGCTCAGTTTTGTACCTTTTTTAAGAATCAATATGGTTTCTTTCCACTGCTAGTGGATTGTTCCTTTTTTGCTTTTCTAGAATGGCTGTGTTTGCAAAAAATTCGTTGAAGTGTTTTTCATGCTTTAACTGCAATCTTAGGAGACTTAATATACTCGTTAATTAGTCAAAGTGGTTGTTAACGATGTATGTATGTATAAAATATTCTAGAATAACAAGCATGACCAAGAAAACCATTAAATATCCAAACCTCCCTTCAACTATCAGACCTATTCTTTATATCGACAAGCTTTCAATCTTAGCAACATTTAAAATTGATGTTTACATTCAGAACGATTTACAAGTCCTGAAAAAACGACATTGAAAACCTAAGATTTTGGTGAGACGTCTACAGAACCTTATACAATTAATCAGCTAAATGATTTAGTTTCGAAACTTGTTGAAGAGTCAGGCAGAATTGTTAGCGTCCAGATTAAAGAGTTGGACAAAGCATGCGCCTTTTAGACTTATTTCTTGTCACTAATATTGTTTTGAAGTTTAAAAAATTTTAATCTAACAAACGCAACGTTAACAACAAATAAATTGAAAATGTAGATTTAAATTAAAATCTTATCAACTTACATAAATGAAACAAACGGCGAGACATAGAAAAAGCTACAAAGGAAAAGAAACACAATCGAAATTGAATTAAAATCTTGACGTGCAAGAAAATATAATAGCACAAAAACATGCCGAAAACTTTTAATTAAACAAATTTAAAAAACGATTTAGTTGTAATTGGAATGATTTATTTGAAGTTGTTAAAAATCCCCAATCGTCATGATTATTGCCAAACTTTTTAAACGGAGCAGCACATAAAACGAAATTATTAAATCGTTCGTTTGTATTTTTATCGCGCTATAAATAAAAACATTTTTGTTGTATAAATTACGAAATTGTTATTTTAGTTTTCGAGTTATAGTAAAACACTTACGTTTAATTAATTAATCTAAGTATGAGCTTTTGCAATAAACACACAATAATTAAAGTACTTAAAGCTATATGTTTGATATCTTAATTAATTTTAATGATAATTGTAATAGGGTAACGCTTCTGTACGGTACTATAAGTTTATGCAGTTGCTAACTTTATTACTACATATAACTAATTATATATATGTTTTCTGTGTGTATAACTAATTAATTTACGATAACATATAAAGACTAATTCTGTTTATATTTATTGCTTGCAAAAAACACAGTTTCTTAAACTTTTGGTAGAGGAATACAGCGCCAGCCGACTGCTTAATAACTAACTGTTTAAAAAAATTTAATTGTTTGTTTTTTACGCAATTTTCGTATGTTGAACAAGGTTTTATAGCTTTTTAACTTTAGGATGCAAAACATATTCAATATATGACTTTATCCCGTTTATATTCACTGATGTAAGTGTGAGAAATATTAACATTAAACTTCAATAAAACCTACACGTGTTTACGATAAAGTTGAATTAAGTAGTTGTATCACTTCTTAAAGTAGGAGAGGCAAAAAAATCACACTTGGTAAATTTTTATACAAAATGTCGTATACAAAATTGATTACAACGATTGCAACTAATCCTATATAGGACAGACAAAACAAAAAACAAAAAATCGTCTAAACTATACCACTGTAAAAATAAAAAAAACCAGTATCAACGGTTGCGGTAAATCACATTAACACAGGGCACAATTTTGATTTTTCTAACCCTACAATCTTAGACGTGGAATTTTTTAATAAACGCTTGAAGTAATTTTCATCACTACGCACAGCAATAATGTTAACTTTAATACTGATACCAATAATTTAAACAGCATTTACCAAAATTTAATTTCTAAAATGTTATTGAGATTCACCGGATTCAACCAACACATATTTGATAACTGTCAGAGGAAACATTTTATGTGGTAAGCTTAGTTAGATAATGTTTGTCTGTATAGATGTTTTCTGTTTGTAATTTATTATATTTTTATCTCTACACTAACTATTGATGTCATTGTTAGTTTATTTATTAATAATTTTAATTTTGTGACTCCAAGACATTTACTACCAATTTCGTTCACAAGAAACCCAAACAAAAGATTGGAGAAATATATTTAATACCAACAGGAGAGCAGGAAAAGCTACTACCATCAGGCAACAAAATCCCTCACTTCTACGGCCTTCTTAAGATCTACAAACAAAGAATAGCTGACCGATTGTCAGCGCAACTGGATCAGACACCCATAAGCTAGCAATGTACCGGTGCAACGGTCTACAGACGTTGGTCGGAAAATCAAGACATCACATTAAAAACTCAACTTATTTTATCGACAAGATACGGAGTATGAGGCTGCAATTTACCGACATTTTGGTAAGCTTCAATATTAATTCTTTTTTCAGCAAAATTTCTATGAATTTAGCTTTAGAACTCATTTTTCAATACCTGAAAAAAAAGACATGGATGCAACGCTGTTGCCTTTGCACAAAGTCTACAGGGTTTACATTCAACGGATCCTATCACAATCAGACGGATGGCACAGAAATGGAGTCCCCAATAGCAGCAAACATCTACATGAAATAGTTTGAAAAAAAAACCATTGCGACCAGCAATCGGAAACCAAACTGCTGGTTTGTAAATAACATTTTTGTAGTGTGGCCCCACGGCGAAGAAACCCTAGGCAAGTTTTAAGTGCACCTCAACAACCAACATTTAAACATCTAAGTCACCATAAAGGTGAAAAGCAACTAAATGTCTTAGTAACCAGAAAAGTCAACGATGCAACACACACGGACAGGTATCTAAACGTGCAATGACACCACCATCATTATGCAGAAACTAAAAGTGCTCCATTCTTTGGCAACGAGGGCAAAAATGATCAACATGATCTGAAAACAGCCGACGAAAAGACTAAAACAAAAAGATACCAAAACAACAGCATTTTTTGTTGTCTGCGTTTGAATTTTTGTACTTACCTTATGACAAACCCTTGTATCTACCTTTCCTTTAAATTTATGTTAAGTCATGTTCTAAGTGCTTTTTGTTAATTTCCTATTTGTTTGACGTATTTGCAATCACGGTTATATTATTTAGAATTTTTGTTTTGAATTAATTTATGGTATACGTTGTTAAAACATCCCTTTATTGATTTTTCTAATTTTGCATTTTTTTATGGTAATAAATTCCGATTGCATTATAATTTATGTTTACAACTGTCATTCAATATTACGTAATTGGAGGTTTAATGCTTCGTTTTTGTTTTCTTAACGGATTTAATCGTTCGTCAAATATTCTCGTATGGTTATGGATGGATAGTTAAATTTCTCATTTCCGTAACTCATCTTTGCTTTGTAGCGGATTGTATCAAATTATCACAGCAATTCTGAGAACATTTTTGACTACTTCACTTAATGACTGCGGCCAACCATGAACACGTCGTCCGAGAATGATAATTAGAATTAGGTATTTATAAGTAACAATTACCGTAAGTAAACCGTTTGTTTTGCTATTCGTTACAAAAAATTTTCGACTAATTACACCGAATACTTAAGTTTGTGAATTATTGCATATTCCGTTTTTACGTGTTCCGTTAGTGAGTACACATTTTGGTGATTTACAATTAGAGACATTTAACCAAATTTAAAACAATAACTAAAGAGACAAATTAATGTATCCTCGACTAAATTAAAATCTTATAAGTCAAATATCGTTTGAATGTTTTTTTTTATTATAACTACTTTGATTTAATTAACTTTGTGTATAAAAAAGCTTTTAAACTTAATTTATTTATTGTTTTTTAAATTTTAGTTTATTTTTTGTTGCCTGCGTTTGAATTTTTGTACTTACCTTATGACAAACCCTTGTATCTACCTTTCCTTCAAATTTATGTTGTCAGTTAAGTCATGTTCTAAGTGCTTTTTTTTTGTTAATTTGCTATTTGTTTGACGTATTTGCAATCACGGTTATATTATTTAGAATTTTTGTTTTTATTTAACTTATAGTATACGTTGTTAAAACATCCGTTTATCGGTTTTTCTGATTTTGCATTTCTTTTGTGGTAATAAATTCAGATTGCATTATAATTTATGTTTCCAACTGTCATTTAATATTACGTAATTGGAAGTTTAATGCTTCGTTTTCGTTTTCTTAACGGATTTAATCGTTCTCGTATGGTTATGGATGGAAGGTTAAGTTTTTCATTTCCGTAACTCATCTTTGCTTAGTAGCGGATTCTATCAAATTATCCCAGCGATTCTGAGAACATTTTCGATTACTTCACTTAATGACTGCGGCTAACCATAAACTCGTCGTCCGAGAATGATAATTAGAATTAGGTATTTGTAAATAACAATTACCGTAACTAAACCGTTTGTTTTGCTATTCATTACAAAAAATCTTCGAATAATTACACCATATACTTAAGCTTGTGAATTATTGCATATTCCCTTTTTACGTATTCCGTTAGTGAGTGGCATTTTGGTGATTAGAGACATTTATCCAAATTTAGAACAAAAATTAAAGTGACAAATCAATGTACCCTTGACTAAATTAAAATCTTATAAGTCAAATATCGTTTGAATGTTTTTTTTTTTATTATAACTACTTTGATTTAATTAATTTTGCGTATAAAAAAGCTTTTAAACTTAATTTATTTATTGTTTTTTAAATTTTAGTTTATTTTTTGTTGCCTGCGTTTGAATTTTTGTACTTACCTTATGACAAACCCTTGTATCTACCTTTCCTTCAAATTTATGTTGTCAGTTAAGTCATGTTCTAAGTGCTTTTTTTGTTAATTTGCTATTTGTTTGACGTATTTGCAAGCACGGTTATATTATTTAGAATTTTTCTTTTTATTTAACTTATAGTATACGTTGTTAAAACATCCGTTTATCGGTTTTTCTGGTTTAGCATTTCTTTTGTGGTAATAAATTCAGATTGCATTATAATTTATGTTTCCAACTGTCATTTAATATTACGTAATTCGAAGTTTAATGCTTTGTTTTCGTTTTCTTAACGGATTTAATCGTTCTCGTATGGTTATGGATGGAAAGTTAAGTTTTTCATTTCCGTAACTCATCTTTGCTTAGTAGCGGATTCTATCAAATTATCACAGCGATTCTGAGAACATTTTCGATTACTTCACTTAATGACTGCGGCTAACCATAAACTCGTCGTCCGAGAAGATAATTAGAATTAGGTATTTGTAAATAACAATTACCGTAACTAAACCGTTTGTTTTGCTATTCATTACAAAAAATCTTCGAATAATTACACCATATACTTAAGCTTGTGAATTATTGCATATTCCCTTTTTACGTATTCCGTTAGTGAGTGGCATTTTGGTGATTAGAGACATTTATCCAAATTTAGAACAAAAATTAAAGTGACAAATCAATGTACCCTTGACTAAATTAAAATCTTATAAGTCAAATATCGTTTGAATGTTTTTTTTTATTATAACTACTTTGATTTAATTAATTTTGCGTATAAAAAAGCTTTTAAACTTAATTTATTTATTGTTTTTTAAATTTTAGTTTAGATTTATTTCAATGTACGTTGCATTAAAATTTATTCTTTTTAATAAAATTTTGTTATTGTTTGCTTTATTATGAATTTATTTATTTATTTACTTTATTTGTTTATTTTATTATTTTTTTATGTTCGATTAATAAATGTTAAATTGTTTAAATGTAACAGAGCTTTAATCAATTAACCTGTGCTGGAGTCATTTCTTTCTTCGTTTTGCTTTCAGAGTTTATTGACTTTACACACTGAAAGGTAGGTAAGCTACATTCAGAGCGTTGGCTGTAATTTTTTTTTGTTTTTTCTTGACATATGCATATGAATTAAGAAAGAAACGCCATTTCCGGTCAATGTAATAAGAATTGTACGTGAAAACTTAAAGTGCGCATCCAATGAGACTTTAATTTGTACATATATGCTTTCATTTATGTTATTAATGGGTGTATTGATTTTACTGCATTTGTGGTACTTAACAGAATTTTCTTGGAGTAAGAATTGATTCTTATTTTTGTTACATAACCTGATTTTCCTGTAATTATAATAGCGTATGGGATGGTACATCTTAATTAAATATCTTTCGTTGAAATCTATAACTTGGAGCACGTACTAAAGGAGACATTGGCTACTAACCCCAATTAGACAATAAAACCTGGGTTTAGGTTGTGGTTTTTGTTTTCCTAAACTTTTTTTTATTTTTAAGCTTTTTCTCATCGTCTTCATGTTTTAATTTTGTTAGATGTAGCTGCCATTAGCTACTTGCTTTAAGAAACTTCAGTGGAGTATGTTTTCCAGTTCACACTTATTTAAAAGTTGCTATTCATTTTTTTTAATTACTATATCGTTTACAACTGCATGTAAACATTAATAGTAATCGATTTTGCTTTATACGTTTAGAGTAACTAAATTTTGCATTACTGAAAACTTTTATTATTTGAGAAAATTATATATGGTTGTTACGTTTTCTTGTTGATTGTTTTTTTTGCTTTATTTTAATTTTTTTGTTAGTGAGTTTAGACGTAATTTTGATGTCTCCGAGCCGAGGATTTTACTAGTACAAGAAGTGGTGCCTATTTTTTTTATTATAATTTTTTTAACCCCATTTACTTACCGACAACGCAGTTAGCTGTGGTAACGTGGTTGTTACAAGAGGGCTCGCTAAGTAAAAAGTTAGTAACAAAATGTGACGCCCAACCTAAGGACTGATTTGTTTTACCATTTCTTTATTGATTGTATGTATCAGTCTCTTATCAATTTTTTTTTTGTTTTTATTGCTTATCGGATAACTTTACTATTTTCTTATAGATAGTTATTTCTAGTACTAATTGTCTTTTAGTTAAACGTGCTTAAAATTAGCGAGTTAGCAGTGATTGTAGGAGATATGAATACTTTAGCAAAACCTCTACCCAATTCTTCTATTCTACGTTCGCTGTTTCAGACAAAAAACTAAATTTCTAATTATTTATAGAGACATTAAAAAGTTTTTATCTTACAAATGCATCTACTCTTATATTTGACAATAATGACCAAAAAAATTAGTTAAAGTAGAAGCATCTAATCAATCTCTTACAAAGTTGTCGTTGATGATGCTGTTAAATAGTAATTATTTATTAGTTACCGTAATTATTCTTACTGTGTTAAAAAGTACAAAAATTTTGACGTTTATTATAATTGTTTACAATCTTATCAACAAGTTTATAATGTAATAAAACGCAAAGCAATTATTTTGCAAATTTAACTTAGCTTTAATTAAGTTTAAAATAAAGACAATACTTTGAGGTTTAATATCAACAAAAACTTTATAATCATTAATAAAACTTGAATTGAAGCATTAAAACTTTGATTTAAATAAAAAGACTTACCGAACAAGCTTCGTAAACGGAATCCTTGAACGCTAATTTAAAAATGTTTTGATCCTTAATTATATCTTTCGGTTCGTGCTAATTAAACAATAAAAATTGAATTCGTCAATTAATAAAAACAATCGAAAAAATTTTTTTTAATTTCAATAAGAGTTGATGAATCGACAGTTCCTGAAAAAGTTAATTTCATTAATTTTTCATAGTCGCTGTGTTTACACTGACGATTACTATGCGTTTATACACTTTAATACAAATTTAAAAATTCATAGATTCATTTAAGGAAGAAAATACAAAAGCGTATTTACGAGACCGTGCACTGTTTATCAAATTTCTTTGCCGTGTGTGTTATTAAACTTGACGTTTTCTAAATTTAATCCTGCTTTTGGATAAATTAATATCCGAGTCTAAAGTAACCACAAAAAACGTTTTAATTTCTGTTGGTAACATTGAAAGAACTCAATTTTTTACAAAAATATATTGTATAAAAAGCACAAAAATTAAATTAACACACGTATTTATTATAATTGTTACAAAGTTTCTGGTTTAATAATTCTGGTACTGTTGAAAGGATTTCCCTTGACTATAAGAACGGCTTTAGGATTTAACATAACAACATTGGGAAGAACTTTTAATCGGTTGTTACCCAAATGTAAATATTTCAAGTGCTTTAACCCCGAAAAGACGCTTCTTCTAACATTCTGTAATAAATTTCGATCTAAATACAACGTAGTTAAATTCTTTAATTCGCTAAAAGTTTTGATTCTTAGTCTTCGAATTTTATTGTTGCTCAAAGAGAGCGAGCTTAAAGAGGGTGAATTTAACAACGCCGTTGTTTTTGGTATTAAGATGCGGTTGTTGCCTAGCAATAAAACTTTTAGGTGTTTGTACGGCAAAAACGCGTCTTTAGCGATTTTTCGTAATAGATTTCCGGAAAGATCTATTAAATGCACGTTGGGCATTCCAACGAGGACGAATTCAGGAACGATCGTTAAACGCATGTGATCCGCATATAATGTTGTTGCTAAATTCAATTCGGAAAATTCCGGTACGACACATTTATTTCCCAAAGATCTAACATCGACGCATTGCACCGCATCTTTAGGTTTTCTCCAAATTCCTCGCGTTTCCAACAGAGCGGTGTTCCGCACGTTGCAAGGTGCGCCAGAAGTATAACCACAAGACGTTTCGTGTACAACGCTGCAAATACTCGTATCTTAAGCAGTAACTAGAAAAATCCACACGTACTTACGTGATCAATAATAAGTAAAACACACTCCACATGGTTTAGCACTAACTGAAGTACTCGCGTTATTACCATCGTACTTGTACACAGCCAATTACGTCACGTGTCTATTTGCAGATCAAACATCATTGGTAAAATTAAATTATTTTTGGCCCAACTTTCTTTCCGTAAAAAAAGCGTTGTAATTATGTTGGAGTAGATCCAAACGCAAGTCTATTTTCTTTTCATCCCAAAAAGATTTGTTTACTTTTGCCGATTGAATTGAGAATAAAAATGTTGACTTAACAAACAAATAATGTAGCTGTTTCAAACGATTATTTTTCTAGCCGGACCAGATATGGTTACTTTAAATAAACTCATTGATATACGCTCAGTAAATCCTCGCAACGCATAATTTTAAATTTTCCGCGTTGCGGAGCCACGTCAAGACCATTTCATTTAATTCACAACCGAAACTAAATCATATTTAGTTCTGTCTGAAAACGCGCCGTTTACTACTACTAATAATATCTTATATCCGCAAAAAACCTTCTCTGTACTTTTGTTTACGGTAAAACAAAACGAAGAACCTACATCTAAGTTAAGTCTAATTAGCTTTACGGATTTTAGCATCTTTAACGTTGTGTTTTAATACAATAAAAAACACAAATTGTTCAACATTCTAAATTTGTTAATAAATCTTTTGACATTTTTCACACAAGATTGTAACCGTTATGATAAAATAATTTAATTAGAGAAAGGTAATTTTGTAATAAAATCCCTTTTTTGTTAAATTTTTAAATTATGAATCATTTTATTTTTGCAGTGTAATAAAAAAAATTTAGTAAAATTTTTAATTCCCATCATACAAATACAATTAAAAAATTTCACTATACAATTAGAATGAGGCGCGAGTCATCTAGCGCCATAAACGAATTTTAGTAATAATATGGTTTTTGGAGCTTACTGGAAACTATCATCGTTTAGAAAGAAAATTCTCGCAGGATAACACCACTGGAAAAGCCTATTCGAAGCCCCACCATATTCGCTAGAAGAATTTTAAACGTGTTGAAACCAACATGACCGACGCCATTTTAAGTTACCTACGAACGCCAACAACAAGTAATCCAAAAAAAGCGCAATAAAAATAACCGATGAAAATTAAATAGAAATAAGAATTATTTACAATTTAGCGTCTTAACGAAATCAATCGTTCACAGCCATTTAAAAAATTCAAGTGAAACTGCCAATCGCCTCGTTTGCGATTCCATTCTGTAAATGTTAAACAAAATTAAACATTTTACATACAGTACAATGCATAAATAATGACATGTAACAAAGCCCCTCAAAAAAACTAAAACCAGGAAACAACACATAAAAGCTTAAAAGAAGACAGAAGTTTAGGCATACGCCAAGGATCAAACCCTAAGAACCAGAACCAACTCACTTTCATAGAAAAACTGAACCTAAATGAAGAGATAGAACTTGCCGACGTCGTGAACACCAAGTGAGAAGGTCTTTGAGAAAATAGTCGCCAACACGTTTAGAAGACCTACAAAACACAACCAAGTCATCCCAAAAGAGAAAAACTACTTCTAAGAAGTGGACATCTTTCTTAACAGTAGATGCCTAAGCATCAGAAAGCGAGAAAAAAATCCTCCTCGGAGAATACTTAACATTCAACGAACCCACAACGGTAAGAATAAAAAGTAAGAAGTTTTCAAAGACCAATAGCCCTAAAAACCAAATTAAATCCCAATCCTTAAAGATCAAGCTTACTCTTAATATAATCCCCAAAACTGAAAAAATAGAAAGAAGAAACTCAAGTATATATCGCAAATTGAATATAAATATGCAGAATCAGAAAACAAAAAACAAAGAAGAAAAGCTATGTTAGTTGTGCAAAAAATCTTTTACAAACGGTATGAGATTCTTTCTACCAAAACAACCAAGCAGATCCTAAAGATCTAAGAAAAGAAAACCAACAAAGAAATTTCAAAGAAAAGGATTCTGATTGCAAATCGATATAAGCTGGTTACCTAAAAGACAAAAAAACAATTAATAATCTAAAGGTCAGAACAACATAAATCGAAAAGTAAAGTCCAACTTACACAATCTAAACAAAACTAAAAGAAAGAAAGAGAAGGAGTAAGAAAATAATCTTCATTTGTTAATCGAACATCGCTAGCCTTTGTTCATTACGTTGGAATCTTAAGCGCAACACCAAAAAACCAACTAAATCCGACAATGCAAGAGAGAAGATGCTTAAACAAAACAAAAAAGAGAATAAGCAATGTTGCAGTAAAATAAAAACACTAAAGAGAAAATTTACCAAAAGAAAACAAAGAAAGTCTTCAAACAGCAATCAATTAACGTTGGTGAATACAATAAAAAAACAATCTCAATTAGCATAAAATTCGGGTGATTGTGCAATATTGAAACAAATGCACCGTTAAAACTTATTATACAAAAAGGTGGCGTGCGTTAGTCGTGATCACAAGCGTAACATGTCAGGTCGTGCGTGCATACGACTGACCTCAAAGTTAATAATTAAATATAAGGAACAAGGTACCTCTCAGCGTTTTTTATATGCTATTAGCTAATGGCATCTCCAGCACAAATCCCTTAAGATTTTTGCAAATTACGCTGATACATATATACACAGTTATTACAAACAAGTTGGTAAGTTTCATACAATTGATTAAAAACAAAGTGCGTTAAGCTTCCCGAAATAAATTTTGATATATCAACAGGTTTCTCTGTTCCTCTCCAATTTGCCGTAATACTTTCTACAGTAACGGAAATCTAAACGGTGGTTTTAATCTACCTTCCCTCCTTCATCTAACGTAGACTAACAGAATATGAATCGGATATAGTTCTAATATTCCTTGCATGCCTGATTAGTTTGTCGTAGGAATTTTCCAAAGTGAAAGAACATGCAGGTGATTCAAGTTGCTAACCAACACATCTAAAATCGCAATTTATTTACTCAAAACGGAATCAAGATACTTAAAATGCAAACTAATCAAAAACACGATGAAGCTAGATTTTAGTTCTTCATTATTGTAGCCCATCATGAGAGTTACAACTTCTAATGAACCTATCTTTGGGGTTGTAACGTCACAAATCTGAAATTATAACACAAACCCAGCGAGCACGCGATTTGATAAAAAGACTTTGGTAGATTTAAAATATATAAGTTTGTTATAAAATAGATATTTAAAGAATTTAGTGTAAGAGGACATTTAATTAAAATTGAGCAACAATAAAAGTAAACGACATAATTTAAATCAAATTTGCATAAACTTAACACAAAATTGCAAAATACAAACATTAACATTGAATTTAATAAAAAATGAGTAAAACTGAATGGTTACTTATTAATAAGGTGAGCAAATAAAGGTAAAAATCCAACAAAGAAATCTAAACGTGAAATTGCAAAAGTCTCGCGACGTGAGAAAACGAAGTTATTAAAACTTACTAATATATTAACGGCGTAGTAATAAATGGCTCAAATTTTATTTAGCTTTAGATTAAACCACAAATACATAAATAAATACTTTTCGATCGCTTAAATTTATTTACTAAGGACAAATCAATTAATACATTAATGTTTTATTTAGTTGACAAAATTTCATGAGTCAAAGTTAGGAATAAAATTCACTCTAAGTTACACTAAACACAACTATAAATGCAATAAAAATTTTTGCAATAAACGTAAATTGTAAATATCTGAAGTAATTTTGTTTTCTGATAAAAGTTGTAGGTGACTGAACCCAGAAGCTAAACGACAATCCGAGTCTCGAACGGGGTGGTAAAACCTACTGGAGCAATAATAATTAAGATAGAAAATGAAAATGTACTTACATAAGCTCCACAAGCGTTCTGCTTGAAGTAAGACGTGTACACCACTCAACCTCGAAATACATTGAGGCCTCGGTTTATCCCGAAATAAGCGATTTCCTTGACTTACTCTAATCGTCTTTCCCAAAGACTGGCGGAATTAAAGGATTTGAGACGCACAAGCTCAGATGCACAGGTTTTATTATTGAACACAATTTATAACGTTTAAAACAACCGTTACCAGCATAGTCAGAAAGGAGACGAGATACCACTATGAAGTTAAGTAAAGTGACATTCAAATTCTCAATTTTTTTAACGTAATGAATCAATTTAAGTAGGGTGCAGAATGTCACGGAACTGAAAACGCACCTAGCGGAAACGACTAAAAATCAAACGTTACCTTTTCATAGTTTAGGTTATGGCTTGTTTTACAAGTGGATAACCTAACTTTTGAGAAGTTCTTAGTTATATTTCGATTGCTTGTTTGAGTTTTGCGATTTATCTCACGCCCTGATGAAGCCCCTTACGAAAGTGGGCGAAACGTTGGCAGCTTCGGTTGCAACTATGACACGGTCCAAACCCGGAAGACATTCTAATGTTAGTATGAATTTAATATATCTATAATTAGACAAAAATAGTTCATCAGATATATGCCACGCTTTGTTGCTTTGTTTGCTTTTAGGCTAGAAAGTGTAAGCTGCACTGCGCGACGCGGTTATAAACGTAAGCGTCCAAGAACCAGAGTTTTGTTGGTCCTTTTGTTAATTAGCCGTTACGTTTGTTCTGGCAGCGGTAATTTTGTCTGGTCGTAAAGCAAGTAACTGGATCCGATAATAAACAATTTCATGATGTGTTGGGCTACAAGCAACCATCTATAAAGACAGTTCAGTTTTTTTATTACATTTTTGTGGATCTACGGCTCCTAAACAAAGGTAATATCAATATTGCGTGTGTCGATATAAGCACTCATGTACCTTTATATGCACGATTGAGCTTTGGCTCAACATAACCATCCATCGCATTGTAGACAAAAATCGTTGTATCTGGTTTTTTAGTTTTCTTTTGGAACCGATCAGCACCCGAAAAGTAATCTTATAGAATAAAAGCTGGTTGGTTATTGATTCTTACCCGTAAAACACGTTTACAGCAGTAAACAGTGTTAAGTTTAGCTACCGAGGCTACTGACCAAAATCATTAGAACAGCGACAGGAATTGTTATCCCAACGTTGGCTCTTGCCACGACACGACAGTTTAAGCTGAGAGTTTTACTTGAAATTAATGTATTTAAAAAAGAGTCAATAATTTAAGAGTAACTAACATTGTACGTATTTAAAACGCAAAAATTACATTAACCGTTTTCTAAATAGAGATGAATAGCTAAAAGTCAAGGATTAAATAGTAATAACACTTATAATTTGTAATATAGGCGCAAACTAATTGAAATGAATTAAATACAAAGTTTTGACATTTTATTTTTTATTTGCAATTTAAGAAACCAATAGCAAGTTTTAGAAATTACCAACACAAAAATTTTTAAATTTAGGTAATTTAATTTCCGTGTCACTTGTTTTTGTTGTCAAAAAGTTATTTATTTCTGTTTGCCTTTAACAAATAATTAAATTTAGAAAAAATATAGTGCAGAATTTGTAGAGAATGTTCATTTTTAACTCGTACAAATAGCAACCTCGCTTTTGGTTCGAGCGCAAACTTTAATACCTGTTGGTAATGGCAAACATTTCTTACTCGTTATACAATATCATATTTTTGATTGCAAATACTTAAGGAATGATAGCACAGACTTCCACCCCAAGAAAAAACAGACTCACAATTCATTGCGCATTTAAGATAAAATTAGGTACCTTAAAAATGTAAAAATTAAAGAATAAATAAATATCCAAAACGGTTACAAATAAAAAAAAATTCAAAGTAGATGTGACAAAAATTAGTAAAAAATGAAGCACATCATCATTAATAATGTAAATTAAAACACAACACAAAAAGTATGACAAAAATCGATTATAATTTATTTTCCTAAAACGTTTAATTTTGATC
This sequence comes from Aquatica leii, assembly GCA_035610365.1. Taxonomy (NCBI): domain Eukaryota; kingdom Metazoa; phylum Arthropoda; class Insecta; order Coleoptera; family Lampyridae; genus Aquatica; species Aquatica leii. Next base: position 59,910,175 of record CM069438.1, read on the forward strand.
ATCAAATACGTTTTATTGGAAAAGAAATTATTATATTTATGATGGTTATTGATGTACTAAACCCGCATTTATTGAAAATTGATTTATTAAACTACGTTTTTTTGGTTTCTGGATTGTTTATTCACCATTACATTCGCTACTTATCTATAATCTACTAATTATTTTAAACCTACTTTAACATAGCAGCTGTTTGTTGACGTTAATTTGCAGTTAAGAGTAATGAACTTTTGTTCTATAAAAAAAACACTTTTAATAATTTCAAACACTCGTTGATCTTTTTTTGGCATCAAATAAAAACTAAACCAAAAATAGTGAGTTTTATCCCTTTAAAGTTTAAAGGAATCTTTATTAGGGTCAGGGTGTAATTGAGCAATAAGACGCATTAAACTCTCCTGGTTTTACTATTATTTACTTGTAACTGTAGACGATTATTACTAAGTACGTCTTTTATGGTAAAATTACAATTGTTAATGCGTAATATTTTTGAAAATGGGTGTTTGTTTTAATACGCTACCGGTTGTAATCCCGAGCGTGATGTAAATTTACAACGGCATGGCAATAAGAATCTGCGTGCATGCATAACTTACATGCAACACACACATTGCAGAAAACCCCATTTAAAATTGCATAAAATTTGCTGTTATCAGGCAAAAAAACAACACAAAGATTTATGACGGTGTTAAAACTAAGTCATTCTAGTAAATTACGTATACAAATAGGCGTTTTCAAATTTCCCCCGTTGATACACACACCGCAATTGCGAGGGATTTATCTAAATTTTTTTTATTGTAAAACTTAGTAGTTGAGAAGTTATATGCTCTTGATTAATGCTCTATCCGTCGACAACGTTGTTTTTCAGCGATCTCTGAACATAGAACGGCACAAACAACAGCGAGTTAATTTATTGTTAGTTTGTTCAATGTCTTTTGCAATATATTACATATTTTGCAGTAAAAAAATATACATTTCTTCTGAGTGTTTTAAGCCGCAGTCCCTAGTTTTTCGTATGTTTTCGTATACGTTTGTTTAGTAAAAACGTTTTATGTCTATATAAAATACTAAGTGTCGTTGTGATGGAGCACGAGTAAAACTTACAATTTCGTTGGAGCGAAAACGTTCTCGGCATGTTACTATTGAAAAAATAATTTGACAAGTGATGTGTCATGCTTGCGTATTAGGTTTTTATGTAATGAAAAAAAAAGCTATGTGGTTTGTTTTGTGTACATAAAAGCAATTAACTTAATAGAATAATTAAAGATATAACGCATTAGGTAGGTTTTTTACAGTCGCAATAATTAATGGTAAGCTGGAGGTTTGGTCGCGTAATTATTGTATTCGTATTTCAAAACATTAAAAATTAAAGTTTTATTTCCAAGTTAAACGGAGTCAAAGTTCGCTCTTATTAAAGTTTTAACATAACATAAAACGCAGCTTATTTTCAACACCTAAAATCTGTAGTTGCTTTTCAGCAATGTACGATACTTTGTTTTTATGACAGTTTTATTATAGAAACACAACAAAATTTTATTGTGTTGTTGTTCGTACCAAATATACTAACATTTGCTAGCTTTTAAAATAAGATGTATTACACAAATACTCTAATAGTAACAACCAAATGAATTAATCGAAAAATTTTGTTTTATAAATTTTATTTTTTTAGAACATGTACTTTGAATTGAGTAGAGGCGGTGCGGCGTGTGATTAAAACATCTTATATATATATATATACAAGCATGCAACATCATTCACTTACCAGTAATTAAATTCCCAAAAGGAAGTAACGGCAGCTCAGAACTTCGGAGAGTGAGTCGTAAGTGTTATAACAGCCGCCCAATTTCCCAATAAAAAAAAATTAAGCGGGATAAAAAACTAATTTAAATTAAAACGGTACTTATAATAGTGAAACGTTCTTAAATTCAAGAGCCTTCTCGAAGTTGTTATGAATTTTCTAGAACGTATACCGAAAGATATGGAACACTCGAGAAGAATTTCCAAAATGTGTATATATACGGAACAAACAAATCGTAGGTCAGTTATTTCCGTAATGCGAAGACAGCAGTGTTAAGAAGATTATTCAAGTTTAAATAAATCAGTCATTAGCGCGTGTGTGTAGATAAATGTAGAGAGAATAATCTTGTACGTAACTTTAGTGTAAACAAGTGTGTGAAGCTATTCGCGGACTTTATTTTATCTTCGTGTAAGTGATATAAATTAGTGTAAGTGTTTTTATTAAATATTATTAGACTTAATTAGTTTGGTTAATTTAAAAGTGTACATATTTTTAGTATAAGGAAAAATACTTTTAGTAGAAGTATAAATAAATTAGTTGTAATAATAAAATTCGCTACAATAGTCAACAATCCAACTTGAGAAATTCATAAGCCTAACTAACTCGAAGTCGAAGAAGGAGAGGTTCGGATTAATCTACAATATTGAAGATCTTATAAAGCGCCACCTACTTATCTATGAATAAACATAAACATAACAATAACTACAACAAATTCAAAAGTAAAGAAATATATTGTATTGTAAGTCAACACCTAAATTCAAATCTTTCCCGCTGTTACTATTACGTCGACAATGGAATAAAGCAGTAGATTTACCATTCTGATTGAGTGATTATTAGTTAATTAGATTAAACTTGACCTGTTATCATAATAGATGATTTAAGCAGGTATATCACGCTTATCAATATCTTAAGATTTATCAGGAATTTTAAATTCCCTGGCTCTCAAAATTTCCATGGATACTAACTATTTGGTATCTTAACTTTATATTAGATCCACAAAATATCCGAATCTTTAAAATTATCCGGACCTCTAAAACTAAATCACCACGTAGCAATTGACTTTTTTATACACACCTCTATGATGAACAGGATTTTAACCATCTAATTACAACCAAAATAATAATTTCTTTCTAGTATTGCTTAGCTTCTTTTATACGGCCGAAACAATAGTTTCCTCAATGAAACGGAATTTTCCTATTACAACCTAAGTTTTCTTACAATTGTAAAGATTTTTCTTTACAAGGAATACGAAAATTGTTACACCGAAAGCCAAGCAACAACATAATATTTTCGCGACAAAATGCAGTACGATGAAACAAGTAACTTTATGACGAAAGCGCGATAACAAAATTCAATTAATAGCCATGTGCGTTAATTATAAATTTAACACGTGAATCTTATGTTTTCTAATTCTAATTGTTAAAATTAAAAACGGAAAATACATGCCTGATGACTTTAGATTTATTCAAAACTTCCATTAATATTCATAAACTTAACAAGAGTTATTCTAAATTTGCAAGACCGTTTTAAACGCACACGAAAAAACTATCAATGCCTTCTCAAAGCGGAAATGCGTGCTTTTTCCTCTACTTTAGGACGTATTGCGCAAAATGCATTTTATTTTATACGAAACGACAGCGGTACTACAACATTTTCTAAAACGCTACAGTGTATAACTGATAATATTTAGCTTGATTTTTGATGCCGATTTTAATGTAATTAAAAGCGCATCAAAACGGGAAAAAATGCACTATAAGTTCCCGTTTACACCTGACAATGCTTAAGGTAGGTAAGTCGACCAACACAATTCTGTTTATTTTATCAAAAGAATAAGAAAAAACTACAAATAGAATCAAAAATAACAACTCGAGGTTTGTTAACAATATTGCAACGCGATTAATAATACAGCACCCTTAAATTAGACAACACTTCGTACACATAACCAGCAAATGTAAATGGCTTAAAGTTACATTCAATAAATTAACGTTGGTGAATACAACAAAAAAAACATTGCCAATTATATATATAAGGCAGGGTTGCTCTACGGCTGGTGCCGCTTTCCTGCTTCCATCCTTCAGGCCTTTCTATCGTTCCATTCTTTGTCCTCCAGTCCTCTGGCCTCCTTCGCTGTCTCCACCTCTTGGATCCATTTCTTCTTCGGCCTTCCGCGTTTCCTTTTTTTAGGTGGTACCCACTTCATCGCCTTCTTCGGCCATCTCTCGTCCTCTATTCTCTGTACATGCCCGTACCAGATAAGTTGTTTTTTCTCAACTTCCTCTATAATATTCCTCTCCACTTCGAGTTGTTCTCGGATGTCTATATTTTGTATATTATCCGTTCTTACGAGGCCGCAACTTTTCCTCCAGTACTGCATCTCTGTTGCCAACAGGAGGGACGAACTGTTCTTCCTTAGCTGCCATGCTTCTGCGCCGTAGGTGACCACACTTTGTACTAGGGCCGAGTACATTCTCTTTATGGTATTATTTGATATTTTCTTGTTCCATAGTATGTCGTTTAAGGATCGTGTGATCATCCTGCCTTTATTTATTTTACAATTGACTTCTTCTTCGCTATCTCCTTTTTTGTTTATGATTATTCCCAGGTAATTGTAGCTTTCGACGCCTTTGACGGTCATTGTTCCTAGTTGCCGGTCCTCAATTTTGTCATTCTCTATTACCAAATACTCCGATTTGTTAATATTAATCTTCAGTCCGGTTTTATGGTAGTATTCGTTTAGCTTTCTAACCATATAACTGAGGTCGTCCGCGTCTTCTGCTATTATTACTTGGTCCGAGAAGAAGAGAGTATACAGTTTATCATCATAGACCTTCAGTCCCATGTTTCTGCATTGGCGTCTTCATTACTCCAATATTCTTTCTAAATATATAGTAAAGAGTGTAGGGGATAACCCACAGCCCTGTCTAAGCCCCTTATTTACGTGAAAGCTTTGCGAGAACTGATTTCTTAGTCGTATCCTTGTAGAGATTCCTCGTCGCATTTATTAACGTAGGGTTTACATTGAAGTTTATCAATTCATTAAAAAAATTTGCAATAAGCACGCTATCGTAGGCTTTTTCTAAGTCAATAAAACACATATGCACTTCTCTGCCCCTCTCCGAGCGCTTCTCTACTACTTGTTGTATTGTTGTCCACTACTGACCTTCCAGCCCTGAAACGACATTGCTCGTATCCTATTCCTCGCTTTATGTCCTCTTCTATGAGAATTTTCCAAACTTTGCTGTATAACCTTCCCATTGATGATATGACGGAAATTCCGCGATAGTTGGCAGGATTATTTTTTGAGCCTTTCTTATGTATGGGCGTGGTATACGATGTCCTCCACTCTTCTGAGATCGTTTCACCGCTTATGCACCGTTAAAAGAGTTTGATGAGCATATGGTGTAATTTGCTCGGCGCGTACTTTATAAATTCCGCATATATTCCTCCTGGACCAGGAAACTTATTTGATTTTAAGAATTTCAGTGCGGTTTCTAGGTGATCCATTTTTAACACCAGTTCTGTGGTGGGTATTATATTGGCTTGTGTTTGAATGTGGAGGTTGGGTCTCCTCCTCTATTAGTAGTTGTTCAAAGTAGTTTTTCCATACCGACATATTAATCGGTGATATCGCGCAACATTTATTCTCTGATTTCCTGGTTTCATTTATAACTCTTGACGCTTCGGAGTTTTTGGGTCTCCCAACGTATTGCTCGATATAATCACACTTGTCAATCCAAATTTTATTCCTTCTTTGTGCAATTTCTCGCTTTGCTTCCCGGTTCATTCTTTTATAAGTTTGGTAGCTACGTTGGGCCCTGTTGCTCAACCATAATTTGTACAGTCGTTTCTTTTTCTCGATTTTGATTGCAATGTTTCCATCCCACCAGTATGGTTTCCCGGGTGTCTCCTTCTTGGTTAACGCTAACGCTTCCTTTGTCGCTTCCTTTATGCATGCTTTTATATGTTCATATTCTCCTTCCACTGTCCTTCTCAAGGTTTTTATCTTCTGTTCTACTCTTCTTCGATATAGGTGTGCAGTGCTTTCTTCATATAGACTTTGAAGATTGAACCGTTCTTCCGTTGTTTGTCCTATATTCTCATTCTCTTCCTTGTTGTCAATAGTCAATTATTGACTTAATATCTCTGGTATGTTGGTACCACGTGTACTGATGTATGTCTTTGTGTTTAAAGAAAGTGTTTGAAATTCTCATTTTATATTCCTCGCATATATTTATAAGCCTTTGACCATTGTCGTTTCGTACATTTTCTCCAAATCGACCGATTACTGGATTGTTCGCTTTACTTCCTACCCGACTGTTCAGATCTCCTGCTAAAATTATTTCATGGCTCCTAGGGATGTCCTCTATTACACTTCTTATCCGCTCCCCAAAAACGTCTTTAATCGCAATGGTAGCGTCTTCGTTAACTCCATACACTGCTACGATGCACAAAACATAGCTTCTAAAGGACATGTTAATCACCATGATTCTTTCACTGACAAAATGCCAATTCTTCACATATTTTTTAAATCTGTTGTCTATCAATATGGAGATCCCTGCCTTTGCTCTTTCGATTTTGTCCATTACACTATAGAAATGAATGTAGTCAAAGTTGTTTTGACATCTTCTTCCTTGTAGCTTGGTTTCTGACAAGATGCCGATATCCGTCTTGCTATCTATCATTTCCTGTAGTACCATCTGCTTCTTGTTGCTCAGGCCTTGTACATTCCAAATTCAAAAAACCGTGTCGTTGCTTAAGTCATTTCCTTGTTGATCCGTCCGAGTTCCGAGCCATGATCCAGGGATTTTTTGCATATCGAGATTTTTCCGGGGGACAGATCACAAGCCTGCCGCCCGGTTAGAAACCTTCGGCAAGGCAGAGATACTTTGGCCGGGTGGGGGGTAATTTGCCAATTAGCATCAGATTATTGTGATTGCACAATATTCAAGCCAAGCGCACCAATAAAACTTATTACATAAGTACAAAAAGTTGGTGCAAGTTAGTCGTGATAACAAACGTAATATATCAAGTCGTGCGTGCATACGACCGACCTCATAGCAAATAAGTAAATATAAAAAGCAGGGTACACACTTGTTCCAAAAATGCGATTAGCTAGTGGCATATCATACACGAATCTTCTAAAATTTTTACAAATTAAGCTGATACATATATACACAGTTACCAGAAATGAATTGCTAAGTTTTATACAATTGATTAAAAGCAAAGTGCGCTATGCTTTTCAAAGTCAATTAAGGTGTATCAACAGGTGTGACCTTCAATTTGTCGTAATATTTTCAGCAGCAACAAAACTTTAAACGGTGGTGTCAATTTTCCCATCTTACGCAGATTAACATAAAATGCATTTGGTACAGTCTTTATATTCCATGTATGCGTTATTAATTCGTCATAGGAATTTTTCAACGTAAATAAATATGTGCAGTTGACCAAAGTTGCTATAATAATAAAGGAAAACCCCATAGCGCTGTAAAATAAAATTGTATCTTTACCCCAGCACACACAGACAACACATCCAAAGTCACAATTTATTTACTCGCCACCAGCGAGGATGATCTAAGATACTCTTGGACATGACGCTAACATAGGTGCCCTTTGCTTGATTTTCAAAGCGGAAATATGATTATCAGTGACCTCTAGTGCGTAAATGTGATTTATTACTGGTCCAAACTCGTACAACACGAAAACTATACAAATATGTTTTAACATAACGTATAAATAATAAAACTTTATAAATAAGCATCCAAGTATTAATAAAAGACATGGTACAGATCAGCAGCTGTTACGACCGCACTTGGAAGTTATAAAGAGGTGGTAAACCTTCCGATTTTGCGCACCAAAAATATCATGTAATATATTGCAAATAGTAAATCAATTCTTAGTGTCTGATCTTTTTACCCCGGTGGCAGAACTTGGCAAGGCGAGGATGCCAAAGCACCCTTTTCTTAACGTTTACGGTCATTGCGTGCGCTGCTGTGCACATCAAATTTTTGAATTTTAAAAACCATTTTTTTTAATTCAGGAGTACAGCTGGTAGCTATTAATATGATAAATGAAGTTCCATCCATGGTACGTGATATACTTGTTATCGTTTTGATTTAACGTTACACTTTAGATACTGCAGGAACCAGTAGATCAGGATACTGACGTTAATGACAATATTCCTTAAAATATAGAAAAAGTCTCTGCTGCTACTGCATCAAATTCGTCTGCCTCAAAATAACAGAAGATTGAAATTTATAAAACTAATGGTTTAACATTAAAACAAGATATTACGTAGAGAAAAATCGGATCTATGAAAACCCTAAAATAAACTAGTCCACTAGCTAGACGCCATTCTTTGCGTTCTTGAAAAGATGTTGCTATTCTATTGAAAACGGAATTTTAGATTATGATAAACGTCTGCTAGACACTATACCGTAAGATGAAACTGAATCAATTGGAATATACTATGCGATGATTGTTTATGCAGCCGTTAGAATCAGTCTCCGAGAAGACACAGCTTAAAATCATCGGCCGCAACTTGACTTTGTTTTATCAATCTCAATTCGCATTGGTCAATATTACATCTTTTTCGTAATTGACATCCTTATAGTCGATTTCTATAACCATTTTTGGTTTATACTAATAAAACTATTGCTTCCGCACCTTTGGTTATTGCTGTTGCTGGTTCTCTTCAAACTTCGTCGTTTTCTTCTTCTGCAATTACTCCTGAGTCTACTACTTAAGTTCACTGTCGTTCTAAAGTTAAGAAACTTTTACGACCTGTTCGTTCTTTAGCTTCTTTTTCTACAAATTTGTGCGTGACAGGCTGTATAAGTTACCTTCAAATATTACAACACATAGTGCGCTAAACTTCCAAATAGATAACAATATTTCATCGACGAAAGACATTAAGAATTTGGCTTTCTCATTTACTAGACGACAGTAACTAGCATGTTTAGATTTAATAACAAACAATAATTACATGAGCGCTTGCATTTAGTATCAGTAAAAAAATATAATTTTAAAACATCGCAATTAATAGTAATGAAAATTTCTAGAAATTAACACGTGACGTAGTAAAATGCTATAAGAACAAAGAAAATTAAACTTTACCTTAAATAGAAATGCCCTCTTTGCCTCAGAAATTTGCTCACATTCAACTAGTGACAGTTTATTTGATTTACTTTATAATATGCATATATTTACAGACTCTTAATTTACAAGTTTTACTGAGCATTTCATTAACACGTACTGACTTTTTCGTTTGACAGTCAAAATGCAAATGCGTAACCGCTAACGGAAATAAATAAAAGAGTAATCCAATACTGCCAACAGGGTTTAAAAATTTATACAAAGCAAAAAGCCATAACAAGTTTTTTAATCATTAGCAAAATTGATGGCAGAGCCATCTTATAGTATAAGGTACTATATATATGACTGTAAATAGTGTTGTGACGTGTCTAGATACATTATTTAAATACTTTTTGAATATCTAGTTACATATCTAGATACATTGGACAAGATGTATTTGTATTTAAATACATTTTTCGTTGTATCTGAATGGATAAAGATACTTCGATACTTTTCCTTGCTTAAATTTTAAATTATACAAGTTTTTAATCAACATCGTTATAATTTCTTTTGTCAGTTATGACTTATGGTACATTCTGTGTGTTACAACTGGAAACTTTTCACTGGTTATGTGTTTTATGGTTTGTGCCTCAGACACTTAAAATACTATTAATTATAAAACAAAATAAACTTTATTAGTAAAATTGTATTTTTTCATGTAATTATGGTTAATAATGTAATGTCTGGTTTAATACAGGTATTGTGTTTTTTAGTTGAACAAATAGTAATTTACGTAACAAGCGTCGAATAGTACATCATAGCATAACGAACGCATGTGAGCTATGAAATTTTCAACGAGAGTAACGCACATTATTTTTTGTGTTGCCTTTTGTAAAATTATATTCTTTTTTGAAAAAATAATACCAGAAATATAATGTTGGTACTACATTTATTACTCAATCTGTCAAATTTGATATTAACTTTTAAATCGTGTTTTTCAATTCTAACTAAATTTTAAGAGTTTTTAAATAACTTTTCTACCCATCCCATACTCGTTTTAATATAATTGACTTTGAACTCTTAGCTTTATGTGGATTTCTAATTTTTATTTTGCCACGCCAGAGCTTTTTTTCGCCCATTACGTAACTACACTAACGGACAAATATTGGCGTTTACGATGTTAGCAGCACAAAAACAAATACTTTGTTTTTAATTTTATTGACAACAAATTTTGTTAAAAATGTATCTTACCTGTATCTAGATACGTTCTTAAAGTAGCTATAACTGTATTTAGGTACTTTTTTTAAAAGTATCTTATCTATATCTAGATGCAATTTATGCAAAGTATCTGCATCTGTATCTAGATACTAAAAAAGTATCTGTTACAACACTGAAATAGCTACAACGGCGGAAAACGTTAGAAGTTGATTTTACACTCGCGTAATTCTAAATAGTTTTGAATGAAACTGCGGGATAACGTTTTCCATCGTTATTGCTATTTACAGTTTACACTGTTTTAACCAGTTGTAAATGGCGTGGGTAATAATATCGATTGCTGTATAAATAGACGCTAGCTTCTGTTGCTAGTCAATCAACTTTTGTTTATTGATTGTGATTCTAGTGAAAACATTAATACAAATAAAAACCTTATTATCTAAGCTACAAAACAAAGTTTATGACAAAATAAAAACTTTTTGCTGCAAAGAAATTAATTAAACACTTTCGTTTAAAGCGAACCAAGTAAAGATCGACCGGTAAAAGTGCTGACAGTAGAAAGTGTTTCTGTCAAAGCACGAAGTGGTCTAAGCAACGTCAAATAATCTGATATCCGACGTAATTACAAAGTAGAAAATAACAAAAAAAAACTTAAACACATTTTCTTAATAGAAATGCAAAGTACTTTACTAAACGTGTGTTTTAATGCAACAAAATTAACAGCAACCTATATATTTAAGTTGTAATAAATAATTTTTAAATTAAATAAAATGATAAACGTTAATGTTAAACACAATTACATCAGTTGATTTGGGTCACCAAAAATATTACAAATTGTCATCGTGTAATCTAAAAACAACTCGCACTAAATTATTAAATTTGATTATAATACAGGAAGTGTAAATCCAGATTACAAATTAGGCGTTCAAATGAAATTAAAAGCGTATATAAAGCAAAAGCCAGCGGAAATCAACAAAATTAATATTGTATTAAATGGCAAAATTTTAATACCAACAGATTTCAATTTGTTTTTGATTTTTTAATTTATGAAACTTTTTTTAAGATTATTTCTAATGTAATAAAAATATTCCTTATTTTAATTGTCAATATTGTAGTAAAAGAAAATCGAGACTACTACAAATTAAAAATGAAAACAACAAATAAAAACGCAACTCACATAATGCACAGCTAAAGACTTTGCGGCAAACTTCTCTAAAGCAAAGTTTCCAAGTTGAATTCTTTTTACATCTTAATACCCACGAAACTAAAAAATATTGAGAGTTTTAACCGCACGGTAAATAGTTACTAATGTTCCTTGTTCGGAAAATGTTACGTTTTCCGCTTATTTCAAATGTTAGCTGCAAGTACTTTTGGTGGTTTACAGGCCGCTGTAGATCCTATTTCTATATATTCCATAGTTGATAATGCCAACTAAAACCAAAACTTTTTTTTTCCTTTGGTCTGTTGACAAAATAAACAATATTCAGTTAAAAAATTAAACAAACAAAATTTTACTCAAATCACTTATAATCAGGTTTTATTAGAAATCCAAAAAATGATCGCCAATGACGCTTCTGTCACCAGTTTCTCAACTGACTGAGGATGGCATCCCTATATCAAATTTTGAAATTGTTTAAATAAATTGTGTAATATCTTCTTCATTAAAGTTTTAGGAAACAGCAGCAGTTTTTTTAAGAGATTCTCTGTAGTTCTCAAAAGTGGTTACGCTCATCTTCCGGCAATACCAATAAAATACAAGTTTCTTTCAATAACTTGGTGAAGAATTGTCTTATATTTACTATTTAAGAATAAACTTTTCTTGATAAATCTGTGAAGATTATGTGTACCGTGACTTGCTCTTGTTTATTTTTTTTTTAACTTTAAGCCAGCAGATAGTGTAAACTTTTATAACGTATTCTGCCAAAAGTGTCATGTGATCTTCCGGTTTGGTAGTTAATATGTAAAACCGTAGAATTTTGTTGGCTCTAGTAAACTACTTGTGTCATCTTTTTAAGACTACTATTAGTCAAAACAGGATAACTTAATCTTGATGATCTATAATAATAATATAAAGAGATAAAGTTTGTATGTATCAGGTAATGTACAAAAATACTCATCCAATTTTTAAAATTCTTTTACCAATACTTCGAATGGATTTTTAAGGTAGACATAGACTAAATAATCTCCCGTTGGGATAAAAAGGGTTTTTGTAGTTAGCTATTTTACAACTAGTCTACAAAAAATGATTGAGCGATGCGTTTTTTACGAACACTACCTTAAGGGTCTCTTACCCTTAAGGTAAATTTAAATACTTTTTATAAAAAATGTTGTAGAACTTAAAGCATTTTATAAAAAAGTTTGCAACGACCTATATCTATATGTTAAGATTAATACACAAATTAATAAAAAATGACTTATATTAAAAATTATTTTTAATAGGTCATTTTTTAGTTTACCAAAAAAGAAGGAACTAACTTTACTGACGTGTATATTTGTATGTTTATTTTAAGGGCTTTTAGTGCATAACAATTCGAAGTCTAAAAACACTTCTTGAAAAACTTCCCAAAACTCATTTTGTTAAATAATTTTTTAAATAGTATGTGTGAAGTTAGCACTAGACTAACAGTAACAAAACTGCAAGCAACATTATACAACTCTATTATGAATGAAATGTGTGTAAAGAATAGTGATGCACCGATGCTTCGGTTCTGCTTCGGTATCCGGCCGCTTCGGCCATTTTTCAAATATTCGGGCTCCGGTCTATATTACGGAGCTTCGGCCGAATCAGGAATTTTCTGGTTTGAACCTACCAATTTGTCTCTGCTTAGTCTGATTGTTATAATTCGCGACGTCAAGTTCATTTTTTAACGGGCTGTGTTACAGTGAGTATTAACTAGTACAATGAGCAATAAAAAAAGTAATATTTGGAAATTTTATAATATATGTGAAGATCAAAAATTTGCAAAGTGTACAATTTGTGAAAAACAAATATCTCGCGGCGGAACTGGAAAAAATGCATCAACAACTTCGCTCACAAATCATATGAAACGTTTACATCTAAATGAATACGAAATCTTACAAAAGGATACAGAAATCTTAAAGTCAAGTACGTCAGAAACTAAAAACTAGTAACAGTAATAAACAGCAATCACAGCAGACATTGTACGATGTTGTAGAACTTTCTAAAAAGTGGGATATTAACGACAAACGTGCTAAATCATTACACATTTATATAGCAGAGATGATTGCATTGGATAATATGCCATATTATGTTGTCCATAATACAGGATTCAAAAGACTTTTGAACAAAGTAGCTCCAAATTATAACGTACCGCCTAGAAAATTTTTTAGTGATAATATAATTCCTGAAATATATGATCGGGTTGTCAAAGCTATAAGAAATAAAATTAAAACTGTAAAGTATATATCCTTTACTTCAGATATATGGACTTGTTCCAACACAAATGAAGCTTTTATCAGTTTTACTGGACACTGGTTATCAGAATATTTTGAGTGTAACAACTTAGTTTTAAATTGCAAGCATTTTCCTGGTGGCCATACAGCTGAAACTATCAAGAATGAGATTCAGGAGATGGTTCAAATGTGGGATATAAATTTATCACAAATTCATTTAATAGTTAGGGACAATGGCGCCAATATTGTTAAAGCTTGTAAGAACGCTCAAATGGAGAATACTTCTTGTTTTATTGATACCTTACAGTTAGTAGTACTTGAAGGGATAAAATCTCAAAGGTCAGTAGTTGATTTAATAGCAACATCAAGGAGACTTGTAAGTCATTTTAACCATTCTTCAAAAGCGTGCTCAATTTTGAAAAATATACAAACCGAGTTAAACCTTTCTCATACAAAAATGTTGCAGGATGTAGAGACTAGATGGAACTCTACCTATTACATGCTTCAACGTATTCACGAACAAAAGAGAGTCCTAAGCATATATACTGCAGATAATAATAATGTAAATTCATTGAACACAAATCAGTGGTTACTAATTCAACCATTACTAAATTTACTAGAGCCATTTGAACAATTTACAAAGACTATGAGCTCAGATATGTCATTAATATCAGAAATTATTCCTACAGTAACAACCTTACTAAAGTATTTATCAAACGAATATGAAGAAAATTTGTTCTTTGGTGTCGGAACCATGAAAGATACTATGTGTGCAGCATTAAAACAACGATTTCAATCAATTTTTGAAAATAAATACTATGTAATATCTACGTTGCTAGATGCAAGATTCAAGACTGCCTTTTTTGACAAAGATAAAGTAGAACAAATGAAGCTTATGTTAGTTAAAGAATATGCCCCTGACCCTGATCAAATTCCTGAACACGATGACTCCGGTGACGAAAACATCCCTTCAAAAATACAAAAAACAGATCACAAGAAAAACGTATGGGACTATTTTGATGAAATAGCTGGTGCTTCAGCTTGCCAACTTCAATCGAAACCATTCACCAATAAAAAATCTACGAAAAGAACTCAAATTGAAGAAGAATTAAAAACCTATTTGGATGTACCATTAATCAACAGAAAAGATGACCCAATAAAATGGTGGCAAGAAAGAAAAATATTGTTTCCAATATTATCTGAACTTGCCAGAAAATTTCTCTCTGCACCATCGACGAGCGTTTACAGTGAAAGGTTATTTTCTGAAATAGAAAATATTTATGAATTGCTTTTTTTGCACCATAATTTGAAAAAAATCAACTTTGAATATTAGTACATAATTTTATTTAGCTTCAGTTTTATATTTTGTAAAAATAATGTATTTCGTTTTTCGTAAATTTAATAAATACATATTACATGTTCATTAAAAAATTAATCATAGTATTTATTTTAGTAAAGAGGCTGTACAGACTTGCTTCGGCCGAATCACCGAAGCTTCGGACTAATTAATAGCCGAATATTCGGTATCCGGCTATTCGGTCAACATGCCGCTTCGGTGCAACACTAGTAAAGAACATAAAAAATGTTTACCTCGTTTTTTACAAATATCTTAGTAGTATTTACAATGTAAATTTCATTCCAGTAAATGATTTTCGTTATAGTTGTTGTAAGCAAAGCTCCATTTTTCGTTTTACCTAATCAGAGCATCTATTAGAAATTAACGATTTCTGCACCACACCAACGCACTGCAAAGAACGATTAAGTTTACTATGGAGAAAGAAGAAAATATAAAGCTACCTTTCCTAGACGTAATAGTGAAGAAAACCCAAGAGAAAAAGCAACAACTTGAAATATACCGAAAAACACAAGCCAAGAGTAAAAACCATCAGCGACTACTAACATCTAGCCAGTAAGAAGATGCACCTTGAAAAAGCATTAAGAGGAATAAGTTGTTTATGTTACATAGCGAATAATCTAGAAAACCATTTCTCAAACTGCAGTACACGACACCCTGCTTGATGGAATTCAAAAGTATGAAATCAAATTTGTTTTTTTTATTAATAATTCTAAAAATATCAAAATATTTTAAAATAAAATAAATAGTTGTACGGCACAAAATAGTAGGTACAGTAAACAGCAAGATGTTGTTAAAAGGATTTTCTTGTAACTTAATTGCTGGCGATTATCTCAGAATGGTTTGGCAAGCGGTTTTGATGTGTTAATTATAAAGTAAGATTACAAAAGCACCAAAACGGTTGGAAAGTAGAATGGAAGACACCGTTTAAATCTATTCAAAAATGAAAAAAAAACCAATGACAACGCACAGGTTATAACACAAATATATTTTTATTTTATCACAGAAAGATAGGTTAGAAAAAAGAAGGAAGGTAGATTTACATAGATGTGATCAGTGGCTAGTATGTGTTGATACCAGCCCCCTTCGGTTGGGCAACACGTCGTACATTAAATTAAACTTGTCGCCCCAACTCTTATATTCTAAAAGAATAAATTCACATTGGTAATTAAAACACAAATATGCAATATTTCGATGATTAAGAGATCCAGAGCGCACCATTTCACAATATAGTTCACATAAAAAAAGTTTTATAGTTAATTGTGACATCAATGTGATATGTACGTACAGTCGTGCGTTCAAACGACTGACAACGTAGATTTAAAAAAAATTAGAATAAAAATACAATACTTACAAATTTATTTTTTTTAAGTATGCGGCTAGCTAACGGCACCACCTTCTCCAAAATTTCTTAAAATTTGCTGAAATAAACAATCACGTACATATGGCGTTATCACAAATGAATTCCTTTCGATACGATCTATGAGAAAAAAAACAGATTAATATTAATATTTTGATAAATGGGCTTTCCAATACGGTTATAATTGTAGTAATTAATCGAAAGTTGCGATACCCTTAATCAACGTACGTGTAACACCCTTTTCACTACGTCGTAGCTTGTAACGTCATCACAAAAGTTTCCCAATATAAACGAACATGTGTCAATATCTCTGCATTAATGAAATACGTGTGGGTATTAAAAATTGCCTAGAAAGACTTTCACATAAGCATTAAAAAGTACTACGCCCATTTAGAAAGTAGATAAATGTGAATATTTAGAAATAAAAGCACCACCGGTCGCATACGTTACATGATCATGTACAAATCGTATCACAATCACCGGAAAAATGGTTTTTCTACCTTTGATATTTCCATCCGTGAAGAAAAACAACCAAATGACAGCTAACACTCTAAATGTAGCAAAAACTAAGCATTCCGGGGCAAAACTTATACAGTACGAAAATCACACCAAAATACTTTTAACAAAACAATGTCATTTTACGTTTTGTGTAAGACAAATGGACAACGCTGTCTCCCATTGTAATAATGATTTCGTTTTTATGAAATCTGCAAATGGTAAAAAAACAAAAATTGTTTCTAGATTACAAAATAGCATATACTTATCACATCTCGACACAAAACTCATTTTTCATATTATCAAAAAGTGCGGGGTTCTATCTGTTATCAAAAAAAATAATTTTTTTCGTAAAAACTGTAAATGAGGAAAATGAAATTTTGTTTTTGCGGCATAAAGTAGCACGTATTAAGCACAATTCAACATTCTAGTTATAGTTGGTTTTCTCAAAAAAGTCGAGGTTATATATTATCGTAAAAACGGTTTTTTTCCTTTGTAAAATCTGCAAATAAAAAGAAATGCAATTGTTGTCCTTTCATAAAATTTAGTTATAAAAAGAAAAAAACAATTATTTTTACAACACAAAGTAGCACATAATGAGCACAATTCAGCACAATAGTTATTTTTGAACATATAAAAAAAGGCGGGATTATCTGTTATCATAAAATTTTACATGATAAAAATTAGAAATGAGCACAGCTTAGCACAATAGTCATTTTTTAGTTTATCAAAAAAAAGCGGGGTTATTTTTGCTGACGTGAAAATTCAACGTAGTTAAAAGTTGCTTTTTTTACAATATTGTTAGGAAAAATTAAATACGCTTTGGTGTAAACGGTTAGCGGTGAAGCTAAGGGGCGTTTGCCTACGAGATAGGTAGATACGCACTGTACGCACGTGTCCGGAATAGTTTTAGCGTTGACAAAGTGAGGAAAACAGGATGTTTAAAACTTATGTACTGTCGTAAGCATGTTAACAGATAGCGCTGTTAATTAAATACTGTTTCTTAAAACGCGTTAAGAAGGTCGTATAAACTTTATATATAAGTAATAGCGAAGGCTTCCACGGCCGGAATCTATACTAACATTAGAATGTCTTCCGGGTTTGGACCGTGTCATAGTTGCAACTGAAGTTGCCAACGTTTCGCCCACTTTTGTAAGGGGCTTCATCAGGGCGTGAGATAAATCGCAAAACTCAAACAAGCAATCGAAATCTAACTAAAAACTTCTCAAAAGTTAGGTTATCCACTTGTAAAACAAGCCATAACCTAAACTATGAAAAGGTAAGAAAGAAAACGATAACCTGAAAAAGCAAACGAAAATCTAACAAAGAACCACTACCGAGTTAGGTAATCAACTTGTGAACCAAGCCAGATTCTAAACTCCGTAGAAGTGACTTAAGAAGAAATAGTCTCCGTATTTAAAGGAAAAGGATCGTCACGGATGATTAAGCTCGACCCTGATTGGGTTACGGTTGCTAGGGGGCGTGTTTTTGATAAATGGCTAATAACCGGGAACCAAAGAGGGGATAGTTCGAAACCATGATCGCGATTGAAGTTATTGGGGTGTTTGATGATTTCTATGCTTTCTCGGAATTTCCTATTGAAAAAGAATGGAGATTTGGCAATCAACGAAACATTATCGAAACGTTGGCAACTTCAGTTGCAACTATGACACGGTCCAAACCCGGAAGACATTCTAATGTTAGTATAGATTCCGGCCGTGGAAGCCTTCGCTATTACATTAATAATCTCTACGGGGAGAATATTTCTTCTAAAACCTCCGTATTTTCCAAACTTCGCCACAAACTCGTCAAACTTTTGTGCAATTTAACCTTTCTTAGTCGCTGTCGTGACCACAACGTCATTCCTGCATTCCTCAAAATTAAGTTCCACATTCAGACACGTTCTTCTAAAAACATCCTACACCGTGCTAGTCTAGCGTTGATACGCGAACGGATTAAGCAAACTAGGCGAGAGTTAGACACCATTTCGAAACAACTCTTTTATCTTCATCTTGAGTTGGCCAACACTCTATCCCCGGATGATTGGAAATTCTTTGACAACATTACTTACCAGCAGTCTGATACCACTCTACGACTAACCACTGAAGGTCATCTCAAAAAGTTTCAATTATTGGAATCCAAGAATCGTAAAGTTTCTTCTACTACTAACTCAGTAAAGACGGTTGTCAATTTATCTACTTTGGTTCTTACTTCTGAACTGGAATCGGTGCTCTCTAAGGGTTTGAATTTTGCGGTTGCTCCCAAACGTATTCCTAAAGAAGATATTCTATGTGCTGTTGAGTCTTCTATAAGACATCTTCCTCGCCACATCTCAGATCCCATTCGTATTAACACTGGCAAAATCCTTGAATCATCTGAAATTCCTAAATCCAACATTTCTAAGTCGGAAGAGTCAGGTCTTAAAATATCTTCGTAAAAACCCTGATATTATTGTTCTTCCAGCCGACAAAGGCAACGCCACTGTAGTTTTGAACCAAATTGATTATGTTACGAAAATCAATTCTATTTTGTCTGAGGAAACTTACGCTCTTCTAACCCATAACCCCACTTCGAAGATTGAACGCGAGGTTAGCCAAATCATCAAATCTTCCAATCTACCTCCTGAAACTAAACGTCGACTTACCCCATCAGATTCTAAACCACCTCGTCTATACGGACTTCCCAAAATTCACAAACAAGGTATTCCTTTTCGACCTATCGTTAGTACTATCCAATCTCCTACTTACAAGCTAGCCAAGTTCTTGTCCAACATTCTTTGCGAGTTTACAGGTAAAACCTCTTCTCACATCCTCAACTCTCAGCATTTTATTCAACGTCTAAAAACTATAAAACTTGAACCCCAAGACCTTCTCGTGAGCTTTGATGTTACTTCACTTTTTACTAAAGTTCCTATTAAGGATTCGCTTATTATCATCAAACAGATTCTGTCTCAACATGGCAAGGACTTGAGTTTGGTTCCTCTTGTTGAAAAGTGTCTATCCTCTACTTCCAATTTGAACAAGTTTCTGGTGCTGCTATGGGTTCTCCTCTATCACCTGTTGTAGCTAACATTTTTATGGAATCCTTTGAAACGGTTGCTTTGGAATCGTCAATATTAAAACCTAAAGTGTGGTTTAGATATGTTGACGACACGTTTATTGTTTGGTCTCATGGTCATCTTGAATTGTCTAAGTTTCTTGATCATCTTAACAATCAACACTTAGATATCAAATTTGCTATAGAAATCGAAAGTAATGGTTCTCTTCCATTTCTTGACGTTCTTGTGACTCGTAAGCCCGACGGACTTCTAGGCCATTCTGTTTATCGCAAACCCACCCATACGGACAGATACCTTCATGCTTCGTCTCATCATCATCCTGCACAGAAACGTTCTGTTATTGAATCTTTGGTCCATCGTGCCTTCTCTATTTGTCAACCTGAGAATCTAGCCTCAGAACTCCGTCATCTAACTAGAACCTTAGTGAACAATGGTTATGTAAAGCGAGATATTCATAGAGTTATTAATCGTCGTTTACATCGACGTACTCGATTACCTAAGGACATTTCTACTCCCGAATCCAACCCGAAATTGGCCTTTTTACCCTACATTCACAAGGTTACAGATCAAATAGGGAAACTCCTTCGTAAGAATGGTATTAAACCCATATTCAACTTGACAGGCAAAATTTCTCAGATTCTTCCTTCTCCCAAAGACAAATTTCCTACACTTTCATCTCAAGGTGTATACCAAATTCCTTGTTCATGTGGTTTAGTCTGCATTGGTGAAACCGGTCGTTCCGTCATTACTCGCATTTCAGAACATGATCGTTGTACCTATAAGGAAAAGGTATACTTCCAAGTCTGCGGTCGCTGAACATCATTTTACTACAGGTCACAAGATAGATTTTGATAATGTTTCGTTGATTGCTAAATCTCCATTCTTTTTCAATAGGAAATTCCGAGAAAGCATAGAAATCATCAAACACCCCAATAACTTCAATCGCGATCATGGTTTCGAACTATCCCCTCTTTGGTTCCTGGTTATTAGTCATTTATCAAAAACACGCCCCCTAGCAACCGTAACCCAATCAGGGTCGAGCTTAATCATCCGTGACGATCCTTTTCCTTTAAATACGGAGACTATTTCTTCTTAAGTCACTTCTACGGAGTTTAGAATCTGGCTTGCTTCACAAGTTGATTACCTAACTCGGTAGTGGTTCTTTGTTAGATTTTCGTTTGCTTTTTCAGGTTATCGTTTTCTTTCTTACCTTTTCATAGTTTAGGTTATGACTTGTTTTACAAGTGGATAACCTAACTTTTGAGAAGTTTTTAGTTAGATTTCGATTGCTTGTTTGAGTTTTGCGATTTATCTCACGCTCTGATGAAGCCCCTTACGAAAGTGGACGAAACGTTGGCAACTTCAGTTGCAACTATGACACGGTCCAAACCCGGAAGACATTCTAATGTTAGTATTTATATATAAGCTTTACCGACCTCGTCCATATATTGCCTTCAACATAAGAGTCAAATGACAAGAGTTTCATTTGGAAAAAATAAAGAAACTGTCAAAAACTAAAATTTAAGCGTGCAAAGCTGCAAGGGTAAACTAGTATATTATGCAGGTATTTTTTTGTTAAGTTTTGACAGAACAGCAGTAACTGAAATAAAATTTAAAAGTGCATGGATTTTACAGTTTTCTAGAATTTTTTATTGTTCTTGGAAACTGTTGTGGTCTAAAAGTTTTTTTGTCAATTTTCTGGATGATGTAAACTTAGATTATTAGTATGCAATAGACACATACACAAATGTAGTTTATGGCCACCAAAAATTTCAAGGTGTCTAATAATGCCATTTATCTTCTCGGCCATATTCAAAAGTTCAATCCATTTTTGCGTAATCAAGTGGGTAATGCTTTGTGTAGTATCAGCATTAGTCCAAAATTTGGAGTTACAGGTTCTATAACAATGAACTGTATGCTCTCTCATAATTGCATTTCACATTTCTTTGTCTCGTACATTAAGGTTTCCATCAAAATAGTAAATTCTATAATTTATGATAATTTAAGCTGAGACTAGACTTTTTGGCATTTTCTTTTTGGTTTGCTCTTATCAATAATTCTTTCTTAAACAATTTTATAAATAATACCGATATCTTAAAGCACAGAAGATACAATAATAGCGACTGACTTGTCTTTAGCTGGACAGCTAAATTTTTGAGATGTATTCGCATTTGGCTACTTGAGGGGGACTTTATAAGAGTAGCGGTTAATCGTCATTACGATCAAGGGTTTCTATTTATGAATCTGAAAGTCGACATAGTTTGTAATATTTTTTTTTGTTTTAGCTTCCTGATTTTTCATGTTTAGTTAGGTTTTTTTATGCTTTTAGTTGATTTTAGTTTAATTCAGTTAAGAAATTTCTTTCAATGTTTGAAATCTACACAAAACTTTTGCATTATTTGTAATTCAAACACTGGCATGCCGAAATAGCAAACCAAGTACTATTTCCATTGTCAATTTTTTAAACTATTTGATCAGTTTTGTTACGTATTGACAAAAAAACTTTAGAGTCGCAAAATCTACGTAAAACTATGATTTCATAGTTGATTATTAATCAAGTAGAAGCGTGTGTTATATTAGAGCATTATACTATAATACTGTTTACACTTAAGGGTCTAGGGTGATAAATGTATTGTAGTGGTTCTTATTACTAAGATAGATACGTTATTTCCATTACTTTCTGTTAATTACAATTTTCTTACCTGTGCCATATTTATCCTACTGTTAGAACTACATTTCGATGTTGACGGTACTTAATAAGTTTTTGAACTTCTTTGTAAAACGAAAATTACTAATATTTAAACTATGTTTACCACCACTTTAATTAAATATTGTGACGTAAATCTTTGTGAGAGAAAACCGTACAAAACTAGAAAAAAAAAAGATTTCAAATTAAATCAAAACGCATTACGCGTGAGCTTAATAAGGTTTCTTACAACGAGAAATGCAACGTTAAGAAAAACAGAAATTTTATCTTTAGTCTTTGAAACTCAATATTAAATGACTGTAGGAAATAATATATTATAAGGTGAACTCAAACCGGTTGACAACAAAACCGACCTAAATGATTCAAGTGCAAAGGCACTATATGTACTTAATAAATTACAAGATTACTTAAGATTAATTTAAAAACGTGAAATAGCTTTAATAAATTAACGCAAAATTACCCAAATGATCTTAAAGAACACGAGATGAATAAAACAAATTTAAATACCGGGTCTTTGATAAAAGGAAACGCACAAAAACGATGCAATGGTTACATATTACTCATGATCGCGTTTATTATTTAGTTCAACCAACCATGTATTATCTTCTAATTTCTTTGCTGTTTCTGCTTTTAGGGTTACACCCAGTTCTCTTTCTATAAATCTTTCCATTTCTTCTTTTAGAACCGTTGGGTTATTTCTTTCATTTTTTATACCTCGTATTGCCATATTTTCCTTTTTCATTTCTTCTTCTAATTTTTATATTTTCTTGTTTGATTTCTTTATTTTTTGTTTTAGGTTGTCAACTTGGTTGATAGCTTTCTCGTTAATACGCTTCAGTTCTTCAATTTCTTCCTTTAACTCACCGTGCTCTTCTCTTTACTTTCTTATCTCTTCCCGTAGCTTTTTACTCTCTAGTGTGTTGTTTTTAATTCTTTTTTTTATAGTATTATAAACTAATCTAAAATTTTAAATTGTTTGTCAAAATTTAGTACCAACATTAAATTTATCACGTTTTCAGTATCATTAAAAAAGGATTTAATTTTATGTTTCCACTTAAAAGTTTTATTTAAATAAATTCAACTAGTATTTTTAAATAATTAATTTTCAATGTTCGATATTGTATTTATTATTGTGTAGTTGTAATTATTTGTTAAAACTTTGATGTCAATCACTTTAACTCTCTCTTTAATACTCGAAAAATTAAAAATATAACTTTTTGTATGTCTTTGTAGATGCATAAGTGCAGAAAGGTTGTAAAAGAAATCCGATAATTCTAATTATTCGTTTCTGTTAAAAATTATTTCTTTAAATATTTTTTTTTAAATAATTATTTTTCATTAAAAAAGTTAAAATAAAAGCAATTAAAGACGCATTTTGTAAAATGAAGCCATAGAATTAAAGAAAAAATTAGTAACACCATAACGTTACCTATTATTTTTTTTTATTGTCAAACAGTACCTATCCTAAAACTAAGTAATTATAAATTAATATAATGGTAACATAAAACTAATACGATTTCTACCAAATTCAAACCAAATAAAAAAAATCTGGGTACTGGGCGCCAGGCCATATGATCAAAGAATTTACCTTCTAGTCGAAGTTTTTATCACTCATTCAGAAAAAGCTCAAAAAAATTTGTGCTATAAAAAATCTTTTCAGTAACTAGGTGCATTACACATCACAAGAGATTAATCTAGATAATTATTATGTATAACTTATTCAACGGTCCCACAATTAGTATCGAAATTGATAAGTTAAGTGTTACTTAAAAGCTCACTTAAAATTCATCTAATAAATATTTCAATTATTAAAACAAAATAAACGTTTTTCCTGTTGTTAATTATAGAAAATCTATTTAAAAACACGTTTTACTTCAATCGATTTTTATGATATACTCAAGCAAAGTAAATTAGCATGTCGTTTACAATAAGCTTTGTCGTTGTAACATCTGTCGATATTTTCAGCAAAACTAAATTCAATTGCAAGTTTTTATAATAAAAAAGCATTCTTCAAACGTAATAAAAATATGTAAACACGTCTCGTTTATTAAGCATAAATATTTACAAGCGCTTTAACAACGTACAACAATCACTACGCGTCGAGTTTATTCACAACATGCGCCAAATGTTTAAATTGCATACAAATGAATGTCCTACATTTTCGTAGGGTTATAAAGCAAAGGTCAATAACGTTGCTTTATAATGTGTTTATAAATTTATGTAAATAAAGTAATTTTTTTCTGTTCTAGGATACTCAGCGGCGGCTCTTCTTGCCATTCTCTTTGCACTTCCTTTTGCTTGGAGAGTATTAGAACATCGCGATTTGGGACGATGGGAAAGCTCGATTTTAGCTTTTTATCATGCCCATTTAGAACTGTTTTTGGGCAACGGATGCCTTGGAGTCGGTGTTATTATGCTACTGGCGTTGACTTTGGAACGTTACGTCAGCGTGTGTCATCCAGGACACGCGCGTCCCTTACTAGGACCACCAAGTCGCGCTGTAGCGCTGATACCATTAGCAACTTTCTTGCTATATCTTCCAGCCGTTTTTCGTAGCAGAGTAACTACTTGTACTCTATTCCCCAGCGGATCCTTTCTTTATCAACGTCAAGATGTGCCCGCTGTCGTGGAACATCCCTTATTCAAAGTATACACTGTTGTATTAGAATTAGTGTTTAAAGTTATTCCAATTATCCTACTCGCCGTACTTAATCTAAGAATTTTGTTGGTTTATCGTAAATCTTGCGAACGACGTCGTCGGATGACTCTGAGCCGAACAGCGTCCGGCGATGAAGATCCTAGAAAATTTGCCGAAGAACGAAGACTAATGCTGCTGCTCGGATCTACTAGCATACTCTTTTTGGTATGCGTTTCGCCTATGGTTATACTTAATGTGACTCTCTCAGAGGTGAATCTAACTAGATATCCTTATCAAGTAAGTACTTTAAATTAGTTAACAAATTTTGCCATATCGTGATTTAGTTATTTATAATAAAAATTGAAATTTTTTTGCATTTGTACTACGACTTTTTTTTTCAATGCTTTTTTACTTGCTTTTTTTACTCATATCGTTATATAGTAAAAACTGCTGAAACGGAAACCGCTGAAATCGGGTAAATTTTCCACTTTGAACAAGTTTCTACTTCGCTTAATTTTCTTATATAAAAGTGGTAACACAGAGTATATTTAGTTTATCGCAGACAGCTGTTCACGTTAGAAGAAAATACATAATTAGATGTATATAAATTTGATCAAACATTAGAACGTAAGTCAGTATCACAGACAAAATACTAAATAAGCCTTCGACTAGGCAACACTTCGTACAACAAAGTGACTTTGTCGACCTAACGTTTACATTTAGAAGAGAAACGAATTTACTTAAATTAAAATACAAAAATACGAATCTCGAAGATCTAGAGAACACAACAAAAACGATTAATTGTGTTAACATGCGACTAGCTAGCGGCACCTTTCCATAATTTCTTAAAACTTAATCACAATCTAACAAAGGCGTACATATAGTGTTATCACAAGTAAAAAAATTATATAAACATTACGTTATATTGCTGTATTTGTAATAACCGTCTTATTTTATGTAGTATAATTCCAGTTTCTTCATATTAAAATTTATCGCAATATACAAAGTTATGACAAATTCAAAACAAAATAAAGTTTACATATAAAGTAAAACGTACTTTGAATAAAGTTTGATCCCTTCTTAAATAAGCATCATGTTAAAATAACATCATATCAGACGTGATGTTATTTTACACCATAAATTCAACAGACTGTACTACATTTAATTAAGTAAAGTTTTTGCAATAAACTAAATTTATAAATTTTTATTTGACAACGTTTCTTTTTAATATTTTGTGTCGAGAATTCAAGTCCATTAGATTCGTAAAATATCATAGTGCGCAACGGATGTTTCAGATTATAAAACTTTTTTCTTCATCTTTTAGACAGATATTACTTTTACTTGCAGTTCACATAATTTTTTATAAAAGAAATTAGCACTTTTCTTTGTGGTAATAACAAAATTACTCAGAAATTTATGTTATTAGGTTAGATAGTTGAAATTGGGCATTCAAAATAATAACCTCGGCTTTTTTTAAATTGTTTTTTATGAAAATATTGTTTAATTTTATAATTTATTGTATATCTAATAATTACTTCAAAGGCAACATTTTAACAAAAAAAATCTAAATTATAGGTAATTTCGATTTTAACTACTAAAAATTCCAATTTGATTTGTACAATTTTTGCGTGGCTTTCGCTATAACTTTGAAACAAAACATTGTGTTTTTCAAAAACGTTTGGTTAGTTTACGCGCTTTACAAAAATTGTATTACTGTAATTTTATTATAATTTACAACAAAGGTATGTAATTAAATACATTATGATTTTAATAACGTATCCAGAAGTTTGCAAATTTCATTTTTTGTTAAACATTGCAAATGTATTATGTAAATATAATTGTATTTACATGTGTTGAATTTATTTGAACAACTGTTATAAATCATGATAATATTATAATAATCATATTTTTTTATGTACATAAACTAATTTAATAAAGCGCTTCGGTTTTAAAATGATAAAAAAATGCAATAATTGCATAATCGGGATAAAATTTTGTAGCTATTGGAATATTCAATGCATTAAATTTTTGAAAAATACAATGTATGTAGTTTAGCAAAATTTTTCCCACAAAACTCATGATAATTATTGTATTAAAAAAATTGACAAATAGTTTTTAAAGAAATGGAAAGTAATTTCAATTAAAATCCAAAGAGTCTATATACAATAATTTGTCACTCAACTGTCAATGAGAAAATTTAGAAAACTGGTTTTGGTTTCGTTTTGTTGTTTCTAGAGTGAAGGCGTCATTATGAGTTTTGAAAACAAAGAAACAAATAACATAACGCACGTACTTGTGCAGAATCTTCTATTGAAAAAAAGACAAAAACTTTAGCTAAAGGTTTGGATCCATTATTTTTTGGCAAGTGAGAAACGGCATTGCTTTGAAAAATTGTCATAAAAATGCAAGCGTTGATAATGGAGCATGGTCAGAGTAACACAACTTTTATAAAAAAAATACAATGATTAGAATATAATCAACATAAACAAAGTAGTTTTGTTTTAAGGGTTTACTATAGCAAAAACCGCATTAAAAACAAGCTAACGGTTTTATGGTCGACATGAATGTTGGATTCTCTCCTGTCAACATTTTCGTATCGTCGGCTATGTTTTCTAACACATTAATTGTGAAGGTTGAGAAAAAGATTTAGATCTTTGACTCACCTGCTTTGATTAGCTTCGTATTGGAGATAGTCGTGGGTTTAGATGATAGTACCCGGAGTAAAACGGTTTTTCCTTTTCTTGCGAGTAAAAAAGTCAATTTTAAATCCTCCAAACTCACAACCGCGTGTTAAAAAGAAAACAGTAATTTGTGATAAAAGTATTATTACGATTTATTCTAGCAGAGGAGCAGAGCACACACAAAATAACAGAGAGAAATAAAGTCAAACAGCAAATTCCAATTCAGAAAATGTTCATCAGTAATACATACAAATCAATTGTAACTAAGCACAAGTTCGGAGCTAAAATTATAAACGTGTAGCACTCAAACCCACGCGAGGATTAAAAATTGTTGAAATTTAACCTTTAACACGACTGTGAGTAGCTAGCTTAAAATGTACCAAATTTGGAACTTTTACAAAAAAAACGGCTTTACTACTGAATCAAAAATTTTAAAACCAAAAATAAAAATTGGATTTCGGCAACGGCAATGTAATTTTTCTAAAAACCTACATGTATATGATAAAAAATCTTTGGTTACTGCAGACGAAAATATTGAAAAGACAAAATCGATAAAAACAAAACAGACTTTTTGCCACCAAGTAAGTTTGATTGAGGCGAGTGCGCCTGTTGGTTGGTTCAATTTTTTATCGTTATCTGTGATGTTTAAAAAAAAGTATTGTCTAGCTCATTGAGTAACTAAAGAAATCTAAAAGGATTCATAGGTCGGCAAGAATAAATTTGAAAAAATGTATAACAACTAAAAAAATGTACTCTGTGATGTAAGCTCACGTGTAAAAAGCCAGCGCTGACGTATGAAGACTTCTAAAACACATTTGTTAGCTTAAAAACCAAGATGCAGTATTAAATTTTATAAAAAGACTAATTTTTTGCTAATACAGCGGAGTGTAACTTTTGGTCTGTGATTGTGTCACTGGTTTTTTGGTTTTTTTATTCTGATTTTTGCAGTAAATGTAATAATTACTACTTTTTGACTTTGGGTATTTTGGTAACTTGTATTATTACCTGGACCTCAAAGTCAGTATAGGTTAAAATTCCTATGTCAATTTTTCCATTTAGCCCTTACAAAATCATTTTCTTTTAACTTCTCTTGCATTTGGTTGATTTTTCTATGTGATTGGTACACGATTGTTTTTGTCTAACAATCAGTAAATATGCTCAGTGAGATTGAAGTTGCAACACCAAAAAGGGATGGAAATTTTGTGACTAATCTTGGCGGCAAAATTAAGCTCAAAATTAGTAAAAAAAATTGTAAATTCTCTTCTTGCAATTTATTTGTTAGCGACTAATTCAGTTGGGTTTGGAGATTTGGGTCGTAAGCTTTAGGGTGCTAAATTATAAAACAAATTAAAAAGGCGCCAAAACGATTACAAACTAGAATGATAGATACCGTTTGATTCTATCCAACACTAAAATCGAATAAATGACTAAACACTGGTTATAACAACAAATGTATTTATTTCTTTTATTCTAATAACACTGGTCTGCAAAAAAATATTTTTTATCGAGTCCTGACACTATTCCGGGCGACTCTTATGTAAAATGACGTCCTGAATCCAAATATGTATTCCGTTTTCTTCCATCACCCACCATTTTCGAGGGAGCTCCAAATCTCTAATTTTACCACTTTTCGATAAATTAATTATAATTTATTTATCGAACGATAATAATAATTATAATAATTATTATAATAATAAATATATAGACATGAATTTAATTTAAATGGAAAAAAGAACTATTTTAGCTATAAACAGTAATAAATAAAAAGATATTCATCGTTACTTGGTGCTTGCTTTCCTTTTATACCTTGAGGTACAGCTCTCTCGTTTCAAAAACCAGCAGTACTCCGCCAACATGTTTGCATTCCACTTCCCTGAAAATCTCTTCTCCAGTTTAGCGATGTCTTGATGGAACCGTTCCCCGTGTTCATCCGAGACTGCTCCTAAATTTTCAGGGAAAAAGTTGTAACCTGCGTTGGAATTTTTAGCAGTGGATCTTTTATGTAAGACCCCGTAAGTAGATCCAACTGGCTAAATTTGCGGTTTCTTTCTGTTTTTTTTTTCGATTGATTAGTTCGATGTTAGCATCGAAAACGTTTTGTTCGTTATTTTATTACGTGTGATTTAAGTTTATTGGTATTTCAAGTTGTTTTACAATTATTACTGGTATTTTTTTTGAATGCATTAAGTTCCGTGGTTTTGATTTTGATTTAGTGTTTTACTTGTTTATCTCAGTAAAATAACAATGCTGGATAATTTACGACTTCCTTTTGGAATGTAATTTGATCCATTTTTCTTGGTATCTTTACTTTGTTTATGTTGGGTTCTCTTATGAGCGCGATTGCGAACCACGCGATAAATTAGCGACGTAAGCATTTTCGGTGAGAAATGTTTAGGTCTACGTGATAGAATTCACGTGGCCAATTATAGTTTTCATCTTTGTTAATTTAGTTCGTTTAATGTTCTATCTTTTACAAAGATTTTACGGCGCAAGTTCATGAAATTAAGTGGGAATACGAAGTTTTAAAAGAGGTAAAATTTTGTTTTGAGGGATGATTATTGTTTTCGGAGGCAATTAAGAAGTACCGGGTACCGTGATGTAGTTGAGTGGTTAGGGTACTTTTACCTTATCGTTATGTAATACCGCGGAAGTTAGTTGGAACCGTGAAAATTAAGTGTAGTGGTGGAAAAGTTTGATTTTCCAAACTTCGTAATTTACGGTTTAAATAGACTTCATGGTTTTCAAAAATAAAAACTCACGTTCGAGGGATTTATTTTCGATGTTTTGTGTGGACAAATCCTGTCTTCGCCGTTGTGCGGCTTTAAATTAAATTGTGAAATAAATCTTCCGCCGGTATTCTATTGTTTGGGGGTTCCACCGAGCTTGTATTCGACCACTGAACACCTGGACCGACCGGAGTTCAATCTAATTACGTAGCTTCTGGAAACGCTGTGCCGACAGTTCATCTAAGTAAAGGTATTTATCGACTTTGTTATTATCGTGAAGTGAACCGCGATCGATATGATTTAAAAGCTTTGATTTGAGCCGATTGAATTACGGCTAACGTTAAATATTTCAAGAAACACTTGAAGGTGTTTGCGTGAAGTTCGATTTAATTAATTTTGTTTTGTGTGCAGGTAAAAGTAAATCTTATTCATGCATAAAAGATAATGTAACGATATGTAAACTATAATTTGTTTGAACGTTTAGTTCGAAGCAAAGTTTCGGACGTATATTTTATAACTTGTGTATTTTTATTTTGTTTGAATTTGTTTATTACTTATGCGGTCAAGGCCTTGAAGTTTATTTTTATTATGTTTTATTTGAAAAAGACGAGTTAACGCTATTATTAGTATTATTTTCTTTTTATATATTTTAATTTTTGGATTCAGTTTGTTAATGTTTTTTTTTGTCTTGCTTATTATTATTTCATTTGTTTTTGTTTTTAATCGAATTTGTTTGATATTCATTATTATTTTTTTTTAAATATTCAGTCAATAATTGTTAAATTGTTAAACTGTAAAGAGCTTTTATTCATTCAGCTGCCGCGTACGTAATTTTTGTTTTAAGTGTATTTCAGAATAGTTACAACTCAAGGTAAGTTCCGGGGTTGTAACCAACCAGATGAGCTTTCGGGTTATCAGGGGTCCGAAAGCTACGATCATCGTGACCTTGATTGGCGCCCTAACCGATTTTTGAGTCTTTTACCGTTTTATTTCGATTTTATGTCAATCTCGTTTCCAAGTTATCACGGAATTTTAAAATATAACCCACCCCGTCTCTACTGAGCAACCGGCACAACATCGTTTATGTTACCTCATTTCAGGCAGTGACTTTGTTATAACTTTGGCATGTAACAAAGTCCAGATGCGAGTGAAGGTAGTGAACTTTAAGAGACATGTTACATCCTATGTCCTTGTACGCTAAAAGCAGTTCCTCGACGTGAGTAACATAATCTTCACTTTTGTGGTTACCCAGGAAGTTCTTGCAAACGTTTTGAAATGCCAGCCAAGCTCGTTTTTCTTTTTGATTTAGGTGTTCAATAAACGTCGAATTTTGGAAGAGTTGTCTAATTAGGGACCAACAAAAACGCCTTCTTTGATTTTAGCTTCGCTAAGACGAGGAAATTTAGTTTTCAAAAATTGAAATGCGCTACCTGTCTTGTCCACTGCTTTCACACACTGCTTGATCAACCCAAGTTTGATGTGTAAAGGTGGTAAGTAAATATTTTCTTTCGGAACCAAAGGATTGTAAGCGACATTTTTTTGACCAGGAATAAGATTTTCTCGCAGAGGCCAGTCCCGTACGATGTAATGTTTATCTCGGGCTCGGCTATCCCATTCACAAAGAACGCAGCAATATTTTGTGAATCCTGATTGCAGGCCCGTGAGTAGAACAACAACTTTTAAGTCTGCGCAAAGTTTCCACTTATAATCATGATAATTAATTTTATCAAGGATTCTGAAGATGTTTTCCTACGTTTCCTTCATATCAACAGAGTATGCAACTGGAACTAATGGAAAGTCATTCCCGTTTGCCAACAGGACAACTTTTAAGCTTGTTTCTAATGAGTCTCCATTTGTCTGGGTCACATGGCATCTGTAGCTCTGTCATCAATAAATTTGCATTAGGGCAGAACACTAAACCTTTATCTTCTGAGAAAAGACATTTCAGGGTTGCTTGTCTGGTCTGGCAAAGTATTGTTATGAGGAACAGGTCTTAGAGCTGACGGAATATTGGGATACTGAATTGTATGCTTAAGCACTTTTGCTCAAAAACCCGACGGTGGAAGTCATACAAAAGTACCAATCTGTAAGATGACAGCGAGGTTCACGCCAAACCATGGACACAGCAAATGGCATTGATTTACGGGTACCTTTGAGCCATTTGGTAAAACTACTGTAACAAGTCGTACAACAAACTGATGGAGCCCAAGTCTTCTCCTGGTCGCCAACTTGACAATCAAAATACAATTTATAAGCTGCTTTAACAAGCGGAGAAAGGGGTTTTCGTTGCGCTTTTAAAGTTAATTCCCCGCAAACATAACAGAAGCTATCGGGATGATTTTTACACTCGCGTGGCATAATTAAACAGTAATTCAACGCCCGACATTAACCACAAATCACACTTAGTCACTCGAAAAAATTCGGAGTAAAAGTAGTTTTACTGTTTTACACAAATGAACGAAAATGAACACAAAATTCAGCACGTTTAAAACGTCTACAAGTTAACTCTGCAACACCTATAGATGTACTGATCGAAGCAGTTAAGCAAACAATGTAATATACTATAATGAGAAGAGTAATGCAAGTTCAAGCCTGTCGAAAATTCCTGTTCAAACCTGCATGTGGTATTGAGATCGCCAGCGTCGTGCAGTGAATCTTCCTAACTGTTTATTGATATTTTTTTACTGTTCTTATATATTTGTATTTTATTGTTGTTTCTATATACATTTTATAGCAAAACTTTTGCCATATACTTTGGTATAAATTTTTTTACCTGCTTTGGGATGTTTAACGGCTATAAGTTAAAATTCTAAAAAAAATGCAAAAAATAAAATAAAAATGGGGTCCCCCCAAAATAGGTGGGTGATTGGTAAAAACGGAGCTCATTTTTGGATTCAGGAGGTCATTTTACATAAGAATCGTCAAGAATGGTATCAGGGCCGATTTTCATGCATACCAGTGAATTAGAGAAGGGGTAGTTAAAAGAATTACGTAAGCAAGGTAAATTTAGGTACATATATAGTAGCAAAGAATAGTCCATTTATAACACAGATGTTTGTGAAAATTTAGAAGTGAAAACTTTGATGGGCGCTTACGTTAGACCATATATGTCATATATGTGAAACGAACCACAGTCAGCGGAAAAATAGTTTTTCAATTTGACATTTATCCCTGCCCCTGGACAAAAAGTAGGCGTTCGAAGAATAAATTCTATACAGGGGACAAACATTATACTAAAACACTTTTAAAATAACATATTTATTTTTTTATTTCATCTTTATAGTATGCTTGTAACTTGTAGTTATGTAATTTTTTTACACAAGTTTAAACATAAGTTTTTGTTACTTGTGTATTTGAAGCATAAATAAACATTGATAGTTTTAGGGTAATTAGGGTAATTACTAATATTTTTTTTAAATGTTTATTTCGAGTTAAAAAAAGCTTTTTAAATATTATCTATTAAACTGATAACAACAAACGCATACGTTTATTTAAAACCAAATATTTTATTTACACGTTTTTACAAAATTTTATTATATTCCCAAAAATACTTTTGCTGTACGAAAACATTTACATTTTCGTATTTGTTTCAGCGTTTATTGTCTTCAAATCAATAAATATATCAATTCTTTAAAAAAATGTTAGGTTTTATTAAAGCTTCAAATGAAATGATGAGTTTCTAGAGGCTGATATCTATAGACATTGCGTAGGTTTTGTATTATGTGTATCTTGTATCTGATGTTTTTTGCTTTTTTTCTGTTTTTTTTCCAGAATGAATTAATAAGTTTATATAATCATGTTTGATTTTTCTAATTAGGTTTATTAATGTACGGCAAATGTACAAAGCTTTTAGTAATTTTTTTGCAATAGTTTGTTTATTTGTTTAAGCTTTTTATTTAATCGCCGATTGTTTTTGATTTGTGTTCTCTGTATTTGAATTTTGACGTTTTTAGAGCTTTCATGTCACAACTAAATTGTATTGTTATATTTACAGGTAATACGACATCCTACGTTAATTTACGTAGACGTCTGTCTTTTTTGAAACAATGTTTCTTACGATTAGTTTTTTTTGTATATTGACTTTATTTTTTTAAATATTAAATATACTTATTGTTTATATTTATGTTAAAACTTATTTTTAAAATTTGTTTATAAACAATTATACTTTTTTCAATTTATTGATTAAAAATAGGGCTATTTTATGTTTTCGTAAAGCACAGATACAACATACATAGTTCGCAATAAACTTGGGTTTTTTTCTTAGATCCTTTAGTTTCACACCTAACAGAAGTTCTAGGTATGAGTTCATAATGTTAAAAGTCTGAATGAGAATTAAACGCAACTGGGCGAGAGGATTGCAAGTCTTGGTGTGCTAATCATAAAGTAATTTAAAAGGCGCCAAAACGGCCAAAAACTATTAATAGCAGATAATTGTTGAGGCAAGCCCTCTTAGGTTGGGCAACCCTTGCTACATAAAATTAAATTAGTTGGCTTAACTTTTACTTTCCAAAGGAACAAATTCGCATCGGTGAATATATCACAAATATCCAATATTTCGTTATTAGGCAAAGTAAAGCGCACCATTTAATAATATATTACATAAAACAAGTTTCTTACTTAATCGTGACAACAAACATCATATGTATAACGTACAGTCGTGCGTGCAAACGACTGACAGCGTAGACAAAAAAAAATTAAATAGGAAACAAAACACTCACAATTTTTGTCCTGAAGTATCCTGTTAGCTAACGGCACCTCCCACACAATTTTCTAAAATTTGATAAAAAGTATAAGATATCACTTACATATAGCGTTATCACAAATAAATTCTTTAGGTTCATTCGATCTATGCAAAAATCCAATCCACCAAATTTTCCTAAATTAATACAGTTATTTCAGTAAATAGGCGTTCTGATTCGTTTGTAATCGTAGCAAATGAAAAAATGGTTTCGATATTCTCAAATACCTACAAACTGGAAAAACAACATAATCATACCAATTGATGCAACCAAATGTAAGAATTGCAGAAAAAGGATAAAAAACCTAAGAGACTGTGGACATTTTTTTATAATTTATAGCCTAAAATCCATAAAAAAGCAAATTACGCTGCGGTTTGTATCTCGTTGGCACTTTTAACAATATTCAATATGCAATATTCTAATGAAAGCTACTGTATTTAAAACGTAACCGTGTAACCAGTCCATTGTTTCATCGTCTTATGGAGACAAGGACTGAGCTTACAGAAAAAATGGATTCAAACATTTTCAATTTTTTGACAAAAATGACAACAAAACAAAAATATTTTTAGTAACACAAAAAACTTATTGGAGTTTGTACTCTAACAGGTCAATATTAAAGTACACAAAAATTGGCTTTGGTATTACCGTCCTTCAAACTAAAAACTAAATCTATTTATTGAAAGATTTCTCTTCAAAAACTTTACTTCATACCTTTCTTTACTCATGTCATCTGCAATAGCGACATACTTTCTAACACAACAAAATATAAACATTAACAACAATAATAATCGGTTTTAGAAACATTTCTATTCAAGTTTAAACTATCATCTGAAAAATGGTCTGCATAATCTATTTGGGTGCTCTCATTTTCAGATGAATTATCAAAAAAAAATTTTTTTATTGTAGCTTTTTGTGTTAAAATTTTATCTTCCTTTTTTCTCAATTATTTCTTCCAATAAAATCAACGGCCTCGTTTTCTGCTTTTTTACAATTTTTTTTGGTCGGCGCTTTTGGGAAAGGTTAAATGAGATTTGGTGATATAAATGTATTTTTATTCTGCTTCAATTTGCAAGGT
Organism: Aquatica leii; assembly: GCA_035610365.1. Classification (NCBI taxonomy): domain Eukaryota; kingdom Metazoa; phylum Arthropoda; class Insecta; order Coleoptera; family Lampyridae; genus Aquatica; species Aquatica leii. The sequence goes on from CM069438.1 coordinate 59,946,497, forward strand.
GTCACTGTCGGTGTCAATGCCTCATTTGAGGTTGCTAGCTGAATTGAAGTTGATGAGACTTCATTTATCGGTAGAGTTCTATCGGAAAAACTTGAGCATATTAAGTCTTCAGATATCGGGTCATCAATTACGGCCGAATATAAAAATTCGTTTTCATCGAATATATTTCAATGGAATGGAACAATGCCTGTGCATAGAAATCTGAATTTTATGTTCACCGGTTTGCTGTTTTATTCCAAGTTTGACACATGACAAATTCAGAAGTTGGAATTTCTTGAATGTATGCGGTGGTAAGGTAAGAATAACGATCATTTTAGCTTCTCTTCTAGACTTTCAGTAGGATGTGTAATGCATGGTTGTCCATAATTCGCAGAATACGGTCTTGCATATTACATTTTATATTTTTTACCAAATGTTCCAACACCTTAATAAAGTTAAGGCGAGTCATTCAACCGCTAAGATAGACCAACCCTTAAAGTCCATCATTGTTCATTTCTTCCATCGTTCTAGCAGCGTCAAACATATGTCGTGGAAAAATCCAAACCGGTGGTAACGCACTTCCATTTACACAAATTATACCAACATGAGTCATTAATTCATTTCTCTCCTTGGATATGATTTTTCCTATCTGATTGTCGCTTTTTTTTATTACAGTGTTCTGAACTCTTTGCACGGTTGTAACACCTATCTGAAATAAAAATTAAAACTTTATTTTCATTATTTATACATAAGTAAATAAACAAGATTAATTTTGGAGTAAGGCCATAAAACATTACTGCACATTTAAGTAAATATTCTACCAAAAATGTTTCTATTTTAAGTTTAAGGATTTGGTTTTTATAAACCTGTTTTTTTTATTTCATTACGCGTAACACTTTTCTTGACGCTTAGGTTGCTATTTATGACATCATTTACGGCTCTTTTTATAGCAGCTGGATCAAAATTCCTATTGGTTTTTTTCTTGTAAACATTTTACACGTTGAAATTTTTAAATCTGAAAAACAGAAGAAATTAAAAGTCCACATAGGAAATTTTGGACGGTTCATTTTCTCCTGTTCATTGTCAACTCAGTATGAACATATATACATTCAAAACATATAAATAAAGACCACTAGAAATAACTTGTTGTTCATGCAGCCGTAAATATAAAACTGCTTATTCTCTCTTAGTATTTCAAATTATCTCTATACAACACAACAGCAATTCTGACATTACTATAGGTAAGCAACATATGAGTAGTAATAGATAATAAAAAAATTACTACTAAATGCGGTGAAAATGAGACATTTGAAAAAAATAATAAAAAAAGCAGATACAAAATAAGAAATTAGAAAATAACTTTAAGCTAAAAGAATTATGCAAAAAATATAATGAAGACAGTTAGAATGGTGTAGACAAAAATTAAAAATGGAGAGGAATGGACTAGTAAAAAAAATTGTAAAAATAACAATTTACAACAGTTGAAAAAGAAACACACTACAGAAGACAAGAAATAGCAAAGATAAGCAAACAAAAAAAATAAAAAATAAAAGAAATTAAAGTCTTGGCAACAGACAGGAAAAGCCGGAAAAAGTGGCAAAAAAAAGAACCTAAAACTCCGGCTCTCAAAAGAACATAAAATGTAAAAAGAGAACAGGTAGATGTTGAATTTTATATTTATATTAAATGGCTAATTATATTTTTTTTATTATTAACTAAAACTCTAATTTTTTAACAAACGACAATAAATATGTGCCGTAATAATACACCAGTCTTTATTTCCGCATATGTCAAAGTCATTTTCCTACAGGTCAAAGCTATTACCGTACAGGATAATGAATTATGAAAGTATAATTTCGAAGACACAAATACTACGTGCAACACAATTATAAAATTTGAAAACAAAATTATTTAGAGCCGTGTGGATACTATTACATTAGTTTGGACGGTACGTATAGAGTAAAAAAAGTTTGCTTTGTAAATTAAATGTTTTAAGTTATGTTTGTAAGCGTTGGTATTTAGTGGCGACTATTTTGTAATTGAATGTAATTATATTATAGAAAAACTCAGTTTCAAGTAATTACAATAAATAGAAAACACTTAATTTGCAACCTTACTACTAGTTTTCTTTTGATGAGAAAGAAACCTCAACAGTAATTTATCGGATTTTTGTTTTGTTATAAAAAAGTTAATGATTAGTACAAGCTAAATGAACAGAAAGAACTTGCCGATGTGAAGAACACTAAGTAATGAGGTCTTTGCAAAAACAGTTGAAAAAGCGCTTAGAAAACCCACAGAACACAATTAAGGCATTCCAAAAATGAAAAGGTACTTCTAAAAAATGGACATTGTTTTTAAAAGTTCCTTGATGCAAAGATGTCTAAACACCAGAGAAAGAGAAAAGACTCCTCTTTAGAGAGGATAAGACGATAAGAGTAAGAAGTAAGAAGACATCTCAAAGAAGAAAATTCTGATTGCAAATTATCATAAATCGGGTTACCTAAAAGGCAAAGTAACCAATTAGTAATCCAGAAGTTATACAATATAATCCAAAAAACTAAACACTACCTGACTACCAAACAGTAAAGTTCAACCCGCATAAACCCAAACAAAACCAAAAGAAAGAAAAAGAAGGAGTAAGAGTAAATAAGAAAAGAAAGAAACTTGCTAATCAAACATCGATAGCTTTTGTTCATTGCGTTAGGATGTCACCTAGAATTTAAAACGGATTAAAACATTTCAAGAGCAAAAGTAACGCAAAGAGAAGAAATTTTCAGACAGTTAACATCAAAAAGCCGACTAAGCAAAGCTATGTAAAGTACAAAAAACAACGATGTAGTCTATCCCAAGCTTCAAATCAAGCGCGACAAAATCAAAAATCAACTAAATCCGACAAAGCAAAAAAAAAGAAAAAGCTGGGAAAAAAAGAGAAAAAGCAACGTTGTACTGAACACTGAAAAAGAAAGTTATTAAAAATAAGAGTTTTCAAGCAACAATAGAAGAAGAAAGAAAATTTAACTAAGAAAGACAAGAAGGAAAGAAAAGAGACAGACGGAAAAAGATAAAACAAAATGTAAGTGTTTATTTTGTTCTGCTCTCCGTAGAAGAAACGAAAGGGGTGACTAATCTTTCAATGCGTAACTAACGTTTGCGACGCCGATGAAAGAGAATGATTAACTACTGAAAAATTATTTCACTAACTAAATTAATTAGAAAATAGTACTAAGCAAATTAAGATCCTACGCTGGGTGCCACTTTTTGTTACCAACTTTTTCCCGCAGTGGACCCCGTTGGCAACAACCACGGTTAATTACAATGTTGGTGAGTGAACGTGGTTGAGAAATTGAAATAATGATCTAGGCGCCACTCCCAGTAGTAGTCAAGATCCTCGGCTTGGAGAAACTAAGGGTACGTCTGGACTGGACCCACTACGAAGTAAACAGGATAGAAAAAAACATGCACGCAAAAACAATGTAACAAATGAATATACTAATTGAATTAAAAACAGTGATAAAAATTTAAAGAAGTTACTAGCAAACAAGTCGTCGAGAAACTAGTTTAGGCTTGAATTTTATAACGAATTATTTTTTATAGCAAATACGTAAGTAACGACACGTTACAAGCAGTTAAACAACAAAGTCACTCAAGTTCCAATAACGACATGCTCAAATTAACTTGAAGACGTTAGTATTTACCAACATCGATTCGTTTTGTTTTAAATACATGACAGTTCAGAAGAGATCAATTATGTTTTAGCATACATGCATTTATTTTAATCTTTTTAATGTATTATGTAATACTCGGTATTACTCTATAGTATTGTAAAAACAACCTATTCGCACAGTGTCACAGCGGTCACATCCACATTGTTATACTGTTGCCACTTCTAACAAGAACGTCACATACCAACATCGTAATTGCCTAAATAACTTTAGAATATTGTTAACGATTTATTCTTCGGCATAAATATATTTTTTTATTTACTGGCTGCAAAAGTAAGATCTTGTAAATAATTATTATATTTTTCAATGTATTAAAAAATTTAAAGTAGTAAATGATTTGAAGTTAACTAAAATTGCATATGTTTAAAACACGTAAATTATACTCACTATTTTTCTAAATAGAGATGAATAGCTAAAATTAAAAAATTAAATAATAGTTACACTTATAACTTGTATAAACGCTTTGACATAAAATAAATACAAAGTTTTGAGATAATTTTTTAACTGTCATTTTAGGTAATATCAACACATTTTTTTTAATTTAGGTTATTTGTTTCTCACGTTATTTATTTTCGTAGAAAGTTTAATTTTTATTTGTCTTTGATTGATGAATAAATATATAGTTGCTGGAAAAGTATAGTGTATAATTCGTAAGGAATGTGCATTGCCAACTCGTATGAATTGCTGCTTTGCCTTCGGCTCGGTTGCAAATTTTTATAATCATTGGTAATGACAACCATTTCCTACTCGTTATATAGTATACTATTATATAAGACACATGATTCGTTCCAAACTTTAATATTTCTTTATGTACATACTATTATTTACCACATTTTGAGCAAGCAAGCAAGCAAAGTAAATACGATTGTAATCAAACAACTACTAAGTTTGTAATCGGGTTTTAAACTCAAAAAGAACGTAAATTACTATGCAAATGTAATTGCAATTGCATCTGCATAAGTACGCCGTAAAATTATTTGCGTCAAGACGCCGTAAAAGAATCTTTAAAATGGTGATTAACTCGTCAACTTTACTAGTTCGTTATAAAATATTTGTTTTTTGAAAAACGGGTACTATTACTCACTACTAAATTGACTTTAGTCTGAAAATTATAGAAATTTATAGAATACGAAAAATAATGTTATGATCAAAGTTTTTACTGATAAGCACTTTTGAGATTTTATCTATATCGATAAGCGCATATAAAGCTCGGATTCATGGCAAAAACGTAGAGTTTGCAAATCGAGCGATTTTCTTTTAAAACGATTTATTATTAATCATTTCTCTCTTTATTGTATTCTTAAATTAACTTTCAAAAATTTGAAATATCTCAGTTTAAGCAAACGATTTCTTAATGTAATATTTCCTAAAACCTTTTTGTTGGTTCATTAGCGCCCTTTTGTGTAGAAAATATTTGTTCAGATTGTGACGGAAATGCATTTACTTTTTTGATTCATAACGTTCTTTTGTGCTTAATTTTATTGTGTTTCAGGTTTTCAGAGCTTTAGCCAATCTACTGGAAGTAACGAATTATTCAATTACTTTCTACATCTACTGCATGTTTTCGGAAGACTTTAGAAACACTTTGCTAAGAACCCTGCAGTGGTCGGATGGAAACCAAACGCGTGGAATCGCCAAGGCGCCACCACCTACGGCCACCACTACAATAACACATCACCGCAGTGTCTGATACAAAGTTCCGGGGGCCCATGCCGCCACCTGCGTTTGATGAACAACTAAAAATGGTTAAGGACAATAACTGTACGTCTACAATAGTTGCAATTCATCTGTGATACCTACATACACGTGATTGCTATGAGTTGGATCACTTTTAAAACACTCAATGTGCTGTTTGTACCGCAAAGTCACTGCCCCCTTAGCTCCTTAACCAAAACAATTTTTAATTTAATTCAAACACTCGAGACATGTGTAAACTGCCTTATTTTTGATTTTTCATACACTTTGTACCTATTTGATAATGTTAGCTGTTAAGGTTGTAAGAATTTTTAGAATGTAGTTTTTGCTATGGTGGTTTGAGCGATTAAGAGCCTTATTGTGAAAAGTACAATTAGTAAGTTTCGAGAAAATATAGTCGGACTTTTTCTAACATAAGACTATAACAATTGCAAATGGCTGTCCGTAATCTGTGATGCGGGTGAAAATAAACGTTCCAACTTTATTGCTTTAACTGAACACACATAGATTAGATTAGAAAACTTTACACGTTTTAACAAAAATTTCGTTTAAATGATGAAACAAGTTTTCTCTCTGTGATGCAACGGGAATGTAATTAAAACGTCTAGTCTCTGGTCCGGTCCGAAGCGTGCCGATTTTTCCAAATCAAATTAAATATCAATAAATCACTGCCCTGTTAAACTTAAAAAACTTTCTTGTAAATGCAACTTCTTCGAGAGAACCGCTGCGCTAATAGATTTTCCAAAAAAAGAACAGCGGCAATTTATTCTAACCGTCAAAGCGAAAAAAAGAATCACACGACACAAATAAATAAGACGTTTTTATTCGGAAAATACGAATTTGGCCGCGAGCTTGACAAAACAAAAATCAAAAAGGCGAGTAATTGCGTTTGCAATTATGAAACTAACGTTGAGTTTTTAAATTTAGTTTTTGGTTTTGGTGACAGAATGACAATGACAAATAATTAGTTCTTGTTAAATTGATGAATTTATTAATATATTCAAAACTGTTTTAGTAATGTTTAAACTTAAATTTAAAAAAAAGTTTTTATATTTAAAGGCGAATTTAGTTGAAAGAAGTTTGATGTAAGATAAAATCGAAAATGTCGCGGATAAAGAAAAACACTGTAAATTTAATCATATTGTTATTATATGGAAGCATTGATTTATTTACTTTCACAAAATGGGCAATTAAACATAAAAATAATATCTAATTTCCTTCAAAATGTTTAATTTTAGGAGTTGCAGTGACAAAGAATATGATAGATTATCTTTTCCTTCTACATCGCAGTATAGCAGCAGATGGGATAGATGCTATTTTTGTCTGATGATTTCACTCCACAGCGTCTACAAATAATACAAAAATCCAAAACTGGATAAACAAGTCATAATAAAATAAATAAAAAACTGTAACCAATCCAAAGATTACACTAATAGACAAAAAGGCAGTAAAAGCCTTTTGTATTACCAAATGCCTCATTACTATCAATAAATAGGTTTTCTTATGTTTCTATTCTGTTTTATTTCATAATTGGTAAGAGCACAAGATAAGAAAGATATCAGTTACATAGTGCAAAAGCTTAAAGAAGAAAGCATTAAAGTCGGTCTAGCAATTAACTTTAAAAAAAGAAAATATCGAGCGACATTGGATAGTGGATTTACAGTGATAAAAAAGGCAACGACAAAGAAACAAACTTAACAAAAACTTGTATAAAAACAGCTGAAACCAAACGGATGTTACAAAGTATAATGATCTAAGACAAGAAAAAGATAGCAGCAAAAAAAACTGATACATAAAACAAAGCCTTTATTGTGACACAAACGCGTTTTAAAGTTTTGTGGACACAAGAAAACGAAAAAGCGCAACAAAATAGACCAAACATTGAAAAACTTTAAAAGAGTGAATGGAACAACAAAAAAAAATAGAGATAAAGGTTTAGAAGTTATGTACACAAAGATATTTTTTACCCTGGATGTTATTTGCCCAAGATAAACTTTGATGCTGACACTGTTAAATTTTGATGCAACGATGTACTTAAATTTTTCATGAAAACAACATTAAGTAGGTAAAACCTTTTCAAAGTAGAAAAATCACTCCTTGCCCATCGATCTTTTGTCATTCTGCCTACGTAGTTTTTGCAATATCGTCGCCTCGAATTGAATTATAAAATCTTCTCTTATAACTTTGTTTTTTATCTGGTCGCTCAAGTTTAAGCCTAACATATGTACAATAAGATAAAAACCAATATAATAGAAAGTGCCACAAATGCACTGGGAAAAAAGTGAACAAACTAAAAAAGTCAGCAAAGCAAAATAAGGAAGCTTACGTCAGATATAGAAACAGAAGAACAAAAAAATATCAAAAATATAAAACGAATATGTGGCCTCTAAATAGAACAAAAAAAGATTTGGAATACATTAAGAAACAAAGTAAACAATGTCGTAATAAAAATAAAGAAGACATACTGAAAATAATTCTCTACCGACATGAAACATGATCTATGCAGCGAACACAAAGAAACAAAAAACGCAGTAAGTAAAGAAATATAAATAAACATCATTGTTCCAAAAAAGTGGGAAACGTATGTAAGAGACCTATATGGAACGGCATACGACAATAAAGATTACGAAAACAATACCTACACAGAGCAACTTTTAGAAGAAGATACACAGGAAGAAGTACATGAAGCACTAGTACAATTAAAAATACAGAAAAGCCCCTGGCACGGATCAGATCCTTAACAAAATGCCTAACTACGAAGAACTTAAATTGGAAACAACAATTGTTATTTCAAAAAATGATCTCAACCTATAAAAACTAATGAAGAACAGCAAGGCTTTGGTTAGAATAAATCGACAATAGACCCAATCTTCATCTTTGCTTTATAGATCTTAAAAAAAGCGTTTAAAATTTGAGCAGCAGGTTTTACATACATTTTTAAGTATTCTAAGCTGAACTATATCAAAAAGAACCAGTAGACAACTACAAAATAACACATTATTATTTCAAAAAATTATTTTGAATCAAAAAAATAAATAAAGAAGAACAAGGATTTAGACAGAATAGATCAGCAGAAAACAAACAATAACTAAAAAAATATAAATAAACATCGTTGTTCTAGATAAATAAGGAACGTATGTAAGAGGCTTATATGGAACTGCAGACGGCAATAAAGATTACAAAAACAACATCTACATAGAGCAACTGTTAGAAGAAGATACACAAGAAGACGTACTTAAACCACTAGTAAAATTAGAAAACGGAAAGCCCTTAGCCCAGATTAATTCGTAAACAAAATGCTACGAAAGACTTCAATTGGAAACAGCAATCACATTATTGTTTCAAAAAATTATCTCGACTCAATGAAATAAATGAAAAGCAATATCACTTCAAACAAAATAAATCGACAGTGACTGCAATTTTCATCTCTGTCTAATAGATCTCAAAAAAACGTTTAAGATTAACACATTTTTTGAACCGTTGCAAAAACAGTTCAGTTGGTCACTTTGTTTTTCAGCAGATTTTTCGTGCAGACTGCATGCACTTAAGCATTCTATGCTGAATTATATCAAAAAACACCAATAGACAAAAAAATACCATTACTATTCTTTCTGCAAAAATGATTGACCTTGCACGAGAACAAGATTGGTTTAAAGCTGGTTTTTAAAGAAATAATTAAAAAGTCTAATTGTATATGACAGGTTACATTATTTCTAAATATATACCAGAAAAACCAAACAAAAAGCACACCAAAACAATATTAATTCTGGAATTATCCAGAATGGAAAATTGTGTTTATTACTTATCACAAAAAATCGATTTTTTGACATCTGGGTTTCAGTTCTTTATTCTTTTTTTTTTAAAGTTATCATCTATCTTCGTTATTGTTTTTCTTCTTTCTTGGTGATGGAAGACTGAAATTGTACAACTAAAATTTTTCAATCTATTATTCGCCTTTTTGAAGTTTATTCAAGAAAAATGTTCAAACGCTTTGACAATGACTAGAAATTTATTTTTTGGTTAACAGTATTTTTTTGTTTTTCCCCGTTTGTTCCTATCTTAAATTTACATTCTTCAGTTTTTTCCAGAAAATTTCAGTTCGTTTTGTAATCAGTTTATTTTGTTTTCCTTGCTATGCGTGTTTACTGCTCATATTCTATTTGAACCGATTGCAATTCCTATCTCTATTTTTTGCAAGGAATAATACCCACTATTTCTTCTATTTTTGTTTTATTCATTTTGGTGTTTTTGTCTTGAAGGCTGTAGCTTAGTATGACTCTTTCCATATTATGCTGAGTAACTTTTGTATTTCGTAAGTGTAAATTGCCATGGTTTCCGCTTCTTATTTTATACGGAGAAAATTACTGTTTATGTTTAATTATTTGCTGATCATGCAAGTCTTAGTTTTTTTTATTTTAGCTACATCTTCTAGCATGTTACCACCTATAGTTACGTCCTGTGTCGTTTCATTTTGTAATTTTGTGAATTTTTTAACATATCAAGCCAAAAACTGATGTGAAGTGTCAGTTTTTATTATAAAACTACATATTGTAAATTCTAATGCATGTTTTTAAACTTTTCAATAATATTCCAATAATTTTCTATTGTGTACGTTAAGCACTTTAACCTCAAAGCCTATTTTCAAAAAAGCGGTTCCAAAAAACTGAATTTTTTTTCTCATTAACTTGTTTTCAAGACATCTTGACTTATGTACTTAAAGAAAATGTAAGTAATTTTTTGATCTTTCACCTGTCTTTACCATTTTGGTTTCTTTTTGAAATCTTGTCTTCCTCCTAGTCTACTCCTGTCACATTCTTCTAGTCTAGGCGAAGTTGGGTTATTAAAAAATAAGTTCACTATTATCGTAACGATTGTTAATAATTTTTCTCTAATGAAATATACTCTTGTGAATGAGAAAAATTTCCGGCAACGTCATAACAGATGACTATCTGCTGAATACTCCTCAAATAATCATCATTATTTTGTGCAATAGTCATCTTTAGAATCTGAAAGAATGGTTTCTTGAAATAAATATAAAATGTAATTTAAAAAAATAAAAAAACAAAAATAAATCTCTATATCTATTGGTCATTGCAACATCGATTATTTCGAATTTAGAGGAAACAACAATCTAAATGTTAGAATAAATCAACTACAGAAGCAATCTTCTCATTTGTTTGTTTCCACGGCTATATTCATGGATGATTTCAAATATAATCATTACTTTACTGATCGTACCAAGGCAATTCTTAATCATCGAACTTGACATGGTATTAGATAACGCCCGCACAATAAACGTATCTTGCATTCGGGTACTGTCGCCTGATTCTAGACTGAACCACCCTGTCCTTGTTCAACACACTTGGTCATGTTGTGACCTAGCTCTTCGTAGCGCTACAAAATGATTTTGGTAAGGTTTCCAAAAGACTGGTCGTGAATCGGGAACAATCCTACATTTTTGAAACATTTTCTGAGTAAAAATGAGAAAAAGCGTTTTTGTCAAATTATTTTTAAAAGACGGTAATGCATTAAGTATCTCAAAATGTTGCAGTTTTTGGAAAATCTCAGAATCGTATATTAAAATTAGAGATTATCGACTATCTATACTAATATTTTTAATTTTTGAATTGCAATTGTGGCAATGTTATTTTGCAATTTTTATTTAAAAATGTATTAATTTATGTAAAAATTTTGGTATTGTACCTACCAGTTCTTATGGTTTCATCTTCAAACCGCCGTTTTGCAAATGAACAATATTTATTGTGTAAATACATTCTAATTAAATTGTTTTTATACAGCAATTGCCAGACCAGAGGCTAACGCACTGCAGTTAGTAAATAAAAGAAATTGGAACCGAAAAGATAAGGAAAACTTAGGTTACGATTAAAAAAAGTTTGGGAACAAGAAAAGAAGAGTGTTTTGATAAAAAAGTGTTTTGTACAGATATATAGTTAGCATAGGTACTTTTCGTAGTTAAGTATTTATATCTCAAGTCTAATACTTAAAATTTTAAACATAGTTTGGAGCAAAACTACAACTACATAAATTCATTTAAGATTTTTTTAAATCTTTTTGAAATAACACTTATAATATATTTATTTTAATGGAGTATCGCGAAAAGACAATAAAGGTTGAAATTAATTGGTATTATGCTTGTTAAACGTGATTTGAAATGGTTACAGAAGTCTTTCAGATTATAATGGTAACACCAAAGTAAGGCATTAGTTAGGCATTCATGTCTTTAGGCATGAAACCAAAAGTCAATTGCAAATATGTGAGATTGTAAGGTGCAGTTAATATATTTTAGAGAAACAAGATTCGCGTTGCGCCACCAAATAGCAAAGCTCATTGTTTATTCAAAGAAATGTTTTGTAAAGAAAGGTTTTGCATACATTTACTAGTATAAATTTGTGCTATTAAAATGTAATGTTTGTAATTTGTACATTTAAATATATTTGTAACAATTTTAAAGAAAAACTGTTCTTGTCATCCTGTTATCTGTAAGTATTTCAAGGTGCTAAAATAAAACCAATTTAAACTATAACTTTTGTTGTTTCTTGTTGTTGCTTTAGACATTTTAGTTTAGTAAATAAATTTTGGTTTTTTTAAACCAACTCTTGGCTTGCAATAATACGAAAAACACAGCATAAAATGAGGTAAAACCTAGAAACAAAACTGGTCTTAGGCTCAGTCAGAAATGAACTTCACTTGCTAATTTTGACACAGTAATTAGAAGTTTCAAAGTAAAAGTCAATCAAAAACGTTGCAATTCCTAAATTTTCTACCTCTCAAATATCACAAACTACATAAAAATTAGAAAAAACTGCAAATTCCATGTAGGGTAGAGTGAAGCAGGTTTGGACACTTGTGTTCAAATATTAATATTTCAAAGAAACGACAAAAATTTGAACTTACTTGAACTATGGCTAGTTTAGTCTATTTCTAATATTTTGGCATTGTCTTAAGCAAGAAAATACAATGGTTTCTATTCAGTTAAACTTTTCCTTCGAATAAATAGTGGAGTACATTGAGACAAAGGTTTGAAGTTTGAACAAGAACAGTAACGTATGAACTCAAAAATTTTAGATCTCATATGTGGTTAATAGAAATAACACCTAAGAGTTTCTAACGTATTTTTAACACTGGGGTACTCACGCTCAGATGGAGTAGGATAATCGTAGATTAGAGCCTTGCGTTTGTCGGATAGAACAACTAATTTCCAGACACAAAGATCAGAAGAACACAACACACCAACGAGAGAAACGACAAGGCAAAGAAGTAATTTGAGATACTAGAAATAAGTACCAAGGATCAGTAGTGAGCTAAATAATCTTAAAAACTAAAAAAAGTAGAAAGAAGAACAAGAAGAGAACAACAGCAAACACAAGTATTTAAGGTAGGAGCAGATACAGAAGAAAACGGTAAGGAAGCATTAAGAGAGCAAATAACAGGATTAGCCGAAAAAATGGAAGTAAAAGTTTTACAAACATTGACTATAGATGGTTTTCAATGGTTTGCCTAAACATATTAATTGAGCGATAGATGTAATCTCAATCAATGCTAACGGAAATTGATAAAACAGCTTCAGATTCCGGCAAATAATCTTGAACTGTATTTACTCCGACCCCGGTTCCAATAGCTGAACAAAGAAGATTGCGTATAGTATCTATTAAGCGCTTATCGTAATCCAAAGGCAAAAACTCAGATTTCAACATAGCAGTAACACGAACGAAGAAAATTTTCGTTTATTCTAAAACAAAAGCTGAGAGAAAAAGTTGGCGATCACGACATAAATACAACTCATCAACACAATTAAAAACTTAATAAGTACAGACAGGTCTTCATCAGAGAAAGTAACATTCCAATCCGTCAAATTAATTACCAAGTCAGAAGAAGTAAGAAGTAGTGGTACATAGTTGATAACCACAGACAGTTACAAAACAGCAATGGTTAATTTAAGCCAACATACTACTAAAATGCAGCAAAAGATGAGCAAATTCACTACAAAGCCAAGTTCAGCAACACGACAAAATGAACGATGTAAGACTTTGAGTAAGTCGAACCCAATGTTGACAATTAATAAGTAAAAGAATCAATAAAGACAGAAAAAAATATAATCACACCCAGAATAATCGGGCTATGACAGTTAAGCATCAAACTTTTATCACCTAAATAAACGCTTAACGTAAGTAGGCGCTAGTTTAACTGGTAGGAGAGTGAGTTGCAGGTGATCCTCAGTACGCTGATTATAACAGAATTAAAAGAGCACCAAAACGGTAGAAATATTTACTACAGATTCCGTTTACATTTGTAGAACACTGAAGATAAACTAATTGCAAAACACAATTATAACAATAACGAACATTTTTATTTCAACAATGAGATAGAAGTTAAAAACGGGCAAAATTAAGCAAATAGATAACAATTACGAGTTCGTCAATAAATATCACAGTTCAACTAATAATACACTTAATGCTAATGATAGTACAGGTCCCTTAGATTAAGCAACACCTCGTACATAGTCGTGGGTGCATACCACTGACCTCAGAACAAAAAAAATAAAACAAACAATGTACGTACAATTAACGTTTCCCAACATGCAATTAGCTAATGACACATCCAACACAAATATCTTAAGATGTCTGCAAATTTAACTGATACATGTATACACAGTTATCACAAATCAAATTTTCAGTCGAAAACCGCAATTTATTTATTCAAATTCAGCATAGATGATTCAACATGCTTAAGACGTGGAAATCCTTAGACATGACGGTAACACATACTTGTAATTTCCTTAACATTTAAAGCGGAAGTGTCCTTATTAACCTTCGGTATGTAAAATGACGTATCGTAGGGCAAAATTCCTACAGTACGATAACCACACCAAAATAATTTTAACATAATAACTCGTCCTGAGAATCGGAAAGGTCCCCAACAAATTTTGTCTAATGAACAATATTTTGTGGTAAATTCACATCAAAATTTGTTGTCGGTCTCTCGGAGTTTGGGAAGTAATTTCAGCACAAATTGGACGTCGACTTATTGAGTCGTGCGATATTAGTCTTTTAATACAAGGAAGATGTTTAGGCACTCTATCCCCGCCTCAATACACACTGCTACCATTTTTAACGGGGCGTGCGATGGCTGGTAGTAAAGTGCTAAACTGGCCAGTGAAGATCGTCCAGAAAGAAAAAGTTAGAAAAGAGGACCCATACTACAAGTTAATCACTGAACTGTCGATTTCTTACTATAAGACCGGGTCGTAAAACCCGCTGTAGAGTACCAGGAGCTTTAGTATGTACGATGAATAGCACGGCACTACGGGCCCCATACGTCCTAGTACGGTCGTAATTCTCCCTTTGCTTTAAATTCCCGTTTTTCTTATTGTTTCCAATTCCTTTCAATTTCCTAATCGTATATATTCTTTATTTATCTAGTCAAAACTTTTCATTGGTTTTTATAGGAACTGCCTCTTATAATGGTTTCATATAGCATCTATCATCCATAGAATGACCGATTTTAGTCCAACATATATCCACTCGTGCATGAACATAATATGAACATCCTGTGGATATACGTCTTATGGATTACCGTTGCACGTCATTTCCACGTCTATAGACAACACGTTAATAATATAACAATCGTTTGTTATGTAGATATAACGCGCGTAAATTGCATTTTAAGATTTCTAAAATACATACAGAACATCAAAACATCCAGCGGATGTCTGTACACGGTGCACAGTAGATGTCCATTTTTATGCCAAAAAGACATCCTATGGAGGACCATAGAATGTTACAGATTATGAACGTCCAGCAAATAAACTAAGTACAGTTAGCGTACATGCCGTGAAAATCTATGGAATGTTTTGTAACACAATTTAATGTATCATTTAACATAGTTCTATCATCATGGTAACTTTGTTAATTTTAGTATCGGCCACAGTACTATGGCTCATGTTGATGAATGTTATAAACGAATCATTCTGTGCAGTAAAGGTTGAGATCGTCATCATTAGAAATTATGAAACTAATAGGCTACAGTACTAACGTAGCTGCTTGTATTGGCTTTAGGTGTAAAACTTTAGAAATAACGATCTGCAGCGAGTTTAACTATGTTATACATTCCAATTAGTTCTCCAGAACTTAAAACATAAAGTCATTAAAGGCAACTTTACATCTGATCTTAAATAGCTTAAAATGCTCTATCAAGGAGTTGCATCTTGTAGGTAAGTAATAAGTTTAATATACGCCGTTTTATGAGCTAAAAATATTAATATCTACGCTAAATCGGATAATACTTACTTTACTGATGTTTTGAAAGCGAAAAAGTTTACGATAGCTCTAATATAATTTGTACAAACAATTTTGATTTTGCGTTTTTTCAAATAAATTGGTTCTGAGTGACAAAACTTGCTATAAACATTTGTGTACTACAAAATTACTAGTGTTAAAGGATATTGTAGTGCCCTATGTCGGAACCTACCTCAGCTTATCGTAAACGTTACCATTAATTCAAAACTTAATATCTTAAGATTGCGCTTGGCGGCAAAAAATAAAAAATCTGCTCTTGATACATGCTGGTTTAAAGAATTTTAGAACAGTCAATTTTTTTAAAGAAGACACAAAAGGAGATGTTTAGCTATAAAACACAAGATACAGTGCTAAACTATAGAGTTTAAAACAAGTTCTTTTTTTAATATATGGTACTAAATGTGTAAGCATTTAAAAAATGACACTGTTAGAAATACATTTTAATAATTTTTTACTCAAGTTCTACTATAGAACCATAGTATTTCACAAAACTGGGTTTGCTTACAAATAAAAGTCAGAGATCCACAACGTTAAGCACAAGAAACAAAACAAGATGTTTAAGAGAAGCTTTTTAGCAAAGATAATAAAAAACTAGAAATTTGGTAAAGTGAGACCGTTAGTTTAGTTTTGGCAGCCTAGCTAAATTGCCAAAACATACTCAAATTTTTGCTTATTGCTTCTAAAGGTCATCAAGTACTTTTGACTTCTACTATTAAAAGATACCATACCACAAAAAAAATACAAAAAGCTGACAAGACTTGCTGGGGTGCTGTAGATGTAATTGTAACCCGTTTGAGGTGTAAAATCAAAAGTTATCCAACAAATGCCAGAGACTTTGCAATAAACTGGAAAAAGTTGGGAAACTAAAGTGCGTGTTCAAAAATTTAGCAAACAGAGTAAAAACTATGAGTTAATTTTAAATGTGTGGTAAGAAACTCATGCAAGAATATATGACAATTATGAAACTTCTTTACTTGTAAGTTTCTACCCAATAACGAAATACACGAGTTCAAAGACGATATATAACAAATGACAGTAGTTGTTATAAATTTTGCTATAAATAACAAAAGAAAAGCATCTTACTCGCTCTGAATAATCACAGACCTAAGGTTTTCGAGTCAAAGATCTTCGTTAATGTACTCTCAGCTTTGTCTCTTTTTTTTAGGATAAACTAATGCTTAAGAATAATTTATTAAACTATTATCGACTATTTGTTTAAACATAATATACACAAATTTGCTAGACAGTACTTTAACCAGTTCTTCTAACTACAAAAGCGCCTGAGTTTAAAAAAAGAAGATAGAAAAGTGTTATTTGTAGTAGAGTGTTCTTATGCAGACTTAGAACGTTTTCCAAAACCTTTCCACGACCGGCTCTTAATACAGAGTTCAATCTCTATAGTAAAAGCATGTCAATTTTAACTTCGACAAGATTTTTGTAGAAAATAGTAGCCATAAAGTAATTTCTAAATGATTACGAATAAACATAGACGAGTTTAGAAGAGTAATGTTTAAACAACTTTTTCGATTATTTTAAATTATTATTAACATACGTTTAAGCTAAAAATTACGTAATTATTACTATTTGTTATTAAAGTTACACAAAAATCAATTTATGTCATGATTAAAATTGATTTTGAATGCAAGACTAAAAGGCAACAATTGAGAGAAAATAGAAGCTACTTTTAAATAAATAAAAATAATCCTATTGTTTTCAGCATACATATTGCCATTTTTATTTTGCATTATGTTATTCATTATTGTTTAGCTTGTTACTTAATTTGTATAAAAATCAATCTACGACAATATAACCAAAATTTACTTTAAATGTAAGGCAGCATATCAGAACGATTAGAAATAACTTACAAATAAAATTCATTTTTTAAAAATAACTTATTTTTTATTATCAATTTAGGACAAGATGCAAAAATTGACTTTGAATGCAAGACTCGAGGTCAAAAATTAAAAGCGGATAGAAGCAACTTTTAAACTTGATAATCCTTTTTTAAAAAATATTGTAATTTTTATGTTTCAGTATGTTATTTTTTAATGTTTAGTTTGTGAGTTATTGAATTTGTATAAAGATCAATCAACGCTAACATGACCAAAATATACTTTGAATGTAAGACTCGAGTGCAGCATATAAGAACGGATAGAAGTAACTTTCAATTGAAGTAAATTTATTTATTTTAATATTTATTTTGCAATGTGTTTTTTGTTTATGTTTGTTACTTAATTAGCATAATAATCAATCTACGACAACTTTTTGCAATATATTATTTTTTATTGTTTAATTAATTTGTTACTTAATTTGTATAAAAATCAATCAAAGACAACATGCAAAAAATTTTAGTATTTATTTTACAATATGCTTTTTGTTTATGTTTCTTCTGTTTGACATTTAAATTACACAATATAGCAAAAAATTGAGTTTAGATGCAAAACTCGATGGCAACAATTGAGAGGAAATAGAAACAAATTTTAGATGAAATTATCGTTTTTTATGACCTATTATCATTTTTATTTTAGAATATGTTGATTGGAAATGATTAGTTTCTTAATTAATTTGTATAAAAATGAAGTTACAACATAACCAAAATTTACTTTAAATGTAAGATTTGAGTGCAACATATGAGAGCGGATAGAAGCAACTTTCAAATGAAGTAAATCCTTTCTTTTAGTTTTAATTTTTATTTTAGAACATGTTTTTTTTATTGTTTGTTTTGTTTGTTACTTAATTTATACAGTGATCAATCTACGCTAACAGGCAAAGAATTGACTTTGAATGCAAACCTCAAAAGCAACAATTGAGAGATAATAAAAGAAATTTTTAGATGAAATCATTCTTTCTTATAACATATCTCAATTTTTATTTTGCAATATGTTATTTGGGAATGTTTAGTTTGTTACTTAATTTGTATAAATATTAAACTACATGACTAAAATTGACTTTGAATTTAAGACTCGAGTGCAGCATATGAGAACTGATAGAAGTAACTTTCAATTGAAGTAAATTCTTTTTTTTAAATATTTTAGTATTTATTTTACAATATGCTTTTTGTTTATGTTTGTTTTGTTTGATATTTAAATTACGCAACATCCAAAAAATTGACTATGGATGCAAAACTCGATGGCAACAATTGAGAGGGACTAGAAACAAATTTCAGATGAAATTATCGTTTCTTATGACCTATTATCATTTTTATTTTGGCATATCTTGATTGGGAATGATTAGTTTCTAAATTAATTTGTATAAAAATGAAGTTACAACATAACTACAGTTTACTTTAAATGTAAGATTCGAGTGCAACATATGAGAGCGGATAGAAACAACTTTCAAATGAAGTAAATCCTTTCTTTTAGTTTTAATTTTTATTTTAGAACATGTTTTTTTTATTGTTTGTTTTGTTTGTTACTTAATTTATACAGTGATCAATCTACGCTAACAGACAAAGAATTGACTTTGAATGCAAACCTCAAAAGCAACAATTGAGAGATAATAAAAGAAATTTTCAGATGAAATCATTCTTTCTTATAACATATCTCAATTTTTATTTTGCAATATGTTATTTGGGAATGTTTAGTTTGTTACTTAATTTGTATAAATATTAAACTACATGACTAAAATTGACTTTGAATTTAAGACTCGAGTGCAGCATATGAGAACTGATAGAAGTAACTTTCAATTGAAGTAAATTCTTTTTTTTTAACATTTTAGTATTTATTTTACAATATGTTTTTTGTTTATGTTTGTTTTGTTTGATATTTAAATTACACAACATGCAAAAAATTAACTTTGGATGCAAAACTCGATGGCAACAATTAAGAGGGAATAGAAACAAATTTTAGCTGAAATTATCATTTTTATTTTGAAATATCTTGATTGGGAATGATTAGTTGCTTAATTAATTTGTATAAAAATAAAGTTACAACATAACCAAAATTTACTTTAAATGTAAGATTCGAGTGCAACATATGAGAGCGGATAGAAGCAACTTTCAAATGAAGTAAATGTTTTTTTTTTTAATTTTAATTTTAGAAAATGTTTTTTTATTGTTCCTTTTGTTTGTTATCAATTTATACAGTGATCGGTCTGCGCCAACATGCAAAGAATTGACTTTGTATGCAAAACTCAAGAGCAACAATTGAGAGAGAATAGAAGCAATTTTCAGATGAAATCAATCTTTTTTATAACATATCTCTATTTTTATTTTGCTTTGGGAATGTTTAGTTTGTTGCTTTATTTGTATAAATATTAGTCTACATGACTAAAATTGACTTTGAATGTAAGACTCGAGTGCAGCATATGAGAACTGATAGAAGTAACTTTCAATTGAAGTAAATTCTTTTTTTTAAATATTTTAGTATTTATTTTACAATATGCTTTTTGTTTATGTTTGTTTTGTTTGATATTTAAATTACGCAACATCCAAAAAATTGACTATGGATGCAAAACTCGATGGCAACAATTGAGAGGGACTAGAAACAAATTTCAGATGAAATTATCGTTTCTTATGACCTATTATCATTTTTATTTTGGCATATCTTGATTGGGAATGATTAGTTTCTAAATTAATTTGTATAAAAATGAAGTTACAACATAACTACAGTTTACTTTAAATGTAAGATTCGAGTGCAACATGTGAGAGCGGATAGAAACAACTTTCAAATGAAGTAAATCCTTTTTTTTAGTTTTAATTTTTATTTTAGAACATGTTTCTTTTATTGTTTGTTTTGTTTGTTACTTAATTTATACAGTGATCAATCTACGCTAACAGACAAAGAATTGACTTTGAATGCAAACCTCAAAAGCAACAATTGAGAGATAATAAAAGAAATTTTCAGATGAAATCATTCTTTCTTATAACATATCTCAATTTTTATTTTGCAATATGTTATTTGGGAATGTTTAGTTTGTTACTTAATTTGTATAAATATTAAACTACATGACCAAAATATACTTTGAATGTAAGACTCGAGTGCAGCATATGAGAACGGATAGAAGTAACTTTCAAATGAAGTAAATTTTTTTTTTAACATTTTAGTCTTTATTTTACAATATGCTTTTTGTTTATGTTTGTTTAGTTTGATATTTAAATTACACAACATGCAAAAAATTGACTTTGAATGCAAAACTCAAGAGCAACAATTGAGAAAGAATAGAAGCAATTTTAAGATGAAATCATTCTTTTTTATAACATATCTCTACTTTCATTTTGCAATATGTTATTTGGGAATGTTTAGTTTGTTACTTAATTTGTATAAATATTAATGTACATGACTAAAATTGACTTTGAATGTAAGATTCCAGTGCAGCATATGAGAACGGATAAAAGTAAATTTCAAATGAAGTAAATTCATTTATTTTAATATTTTAATTTTTATTTTGCAATGTGTTTTTTGTTTATGTTTGTTACTTAATTAGCATGATAATCATTCTACGACAACTTCTAAAAAATTGGCTTTGAATGCAAAAGTCGAAGGCAACAATTGAGAGCGAATAGAAGGAACTTTCAAATGAAATAATCCTTTTTTATAACACATTTATCGTCAGTTTTATTTTGCAATATTTTTTTTTATTGTTTAATTAATTTGTTACTTAATTTGTATAAAAATCAATCAAAGACAATATGCAAAAATTTGACTTTGAATACAAGACTCGAAGTCAAAAATTAAAAGAGGATAGAAGCACTTTTCAAACAAAATAAACTTTTTGTAAAAGGATATCTTTTTTGCAATATGTTATCTCTTATTATTTAGTTTGTTAGTTGTTTATTTTTGTTTAAAAATCAATCAACGCCAACATGACCAAAATATACTTTGAATGTAAGACTCGAGTGCAGCATATGAGAACGGATAGAAGTAACTTTCAAATTAAGTAAATTCTTTTTTTAAATATTTTTGTATTTATTTTACAATGTTTATTGTTTATGTTTGTTTTGTTTGATATCTAAATTACACAACATGCAAAAAATTGACTTTGGATGCAAAACTCAAGAGCAACAATTGAGAGAGAATAGAAGCAATGTTCAGATGAAATCATTCTTTTTTATAACATATCTCTATTTTTATTTTGCAATATGTTATTTGAGAATGTTTAGTTTGTTACTAAATTTGTATAAATATTAATCTACATGACTAAAATTGACTTTGAATGTAAGATTCCAGTGCACCATATGAGAGCGGATAGAAGTAAATTTCAAATGAAGTAAAATAATTTATTTTAATATTTTAATTTTTATTTTGCAATGTGTTTTCTGTTTATGTTTGTTTTGTTTGTTAGATATCAGATTAGCATAATAATCAATCTACGACAACATCCAAAAAATTGACTTTGAATGCACAAGTCGAAGGCAATAATTGAGAGCGAATATAAGCAACTTTTAAATGAAATAATCTTTTTTTATAACACATTTATCGTCAATTTTATTTTACAATAACTTATGTTTTATTGTTTAGTTAATTTGTGATTTAACTTTTATAAAAATCAATCAACGGATAGACGTAGCTTTCAAATGACGTAAATTCATTTTTTAAATTATTTGAACTTTTAATTTACAAAATATTTTTTGCTATTAATTGTTTTGTTTGTTGCTTAATTTATGCAACAATCAATCAACGGCAACATGTAAAAAATTGGCTTTGAATACAAGACTAGACGTTAAAAATTAAATGGAGATGAAAGAATCCATTTTAAAACATATAGTCATTTTGATTTGGCAACATGTTATTTCTAATTGTTTAGTTTGTTAGCTATTTAATTCGTATAAAAATCTATCAACGTCAACATGACCAAAATTGACTTCGAATATAAGACTCGAATGCAATATATGAGAGCAGCTAGAAGTAACTTTCGAATAAAGTAAATACATTTTCTAAAAAGACTTTAATTTTTAATTTACAAAACCTTTCTTGATAGCTTTGTTTTGTATGTTACTTAATTTAGGCAATAATCAATCTACGACAACGTGCAAAAAATTTACTTTGAACGCAAGACTCGAGGTCAAAAATTAAAATGGGATAGAAGCAACTTTCTAATGATAGTCCGTTTTTTTTAAATTATTTTGCAATATGTTACTTCTTATTGTTTAGTTTGTTGGTTATTTAATTTGTTTAAAATCAATCAACGGCAAGATGACCAAAATTGACTTTGAATGTAAGACTCGATTGCAGTATCTGAGAACGGATAGAAGTAACTTTCAAATGAAGTAAATTAATTTTTTTTTTAATATTTTAATTTTTTAATTACAAAATCTTTTTGGCTATTGTTTGATTTGTTTGTTATTTAATTTACGCTAAAATTAACCTACAACATGCAAAAAATTGACATTGAAATTTATTTTTTAAAAATATTTTAATTTTTATTTTACCAAATAAATTATTTTGTTGGATGAGTAGAATTAAATTTTAAATGAACTAAATTCATTTTTTTAAGATAATCTGAATTGTGTGAGTGTTACCCAAGCCTAAGTGACCAATGACTTAAATTAAATAAACGTCGTTATTCCCCGAGAGTAACATCAAAACTTCTAGCGTCAAATTGACGTTAAAAAAGCATTATTTCTATTACCTGAGAAGTAATTTAAATTAACGCGCTAAATTACTGGCATTATATTAGCCAAATCAGTTTCTTTTGCAGTCCTAGAAACTATGCGCATGTTTGCTTTAAAATCATTTTATAATTTAATTAAAATTGAGAAAATCTGATGGACGAATTTTTGTGACTTACTTCATACGAGTAAATAAAACTATGTAATAAAGTGCAATTATTGATAACAGTTCAACGCTCGCTTTTTATTATAGTAGTTGGAATTAAACTGAGGATTCTCCAAAAGTTTCCCAGCCTAACGTCGTACATGTCTCGTGTCCTGATGAATCCTCTCATAAAAATTACCGAAACGTTACCAACTTTGTTACAACATTCAATTTGGATGACATTATTTTAGAATATTACAATAAAATAACAAACTAATTATATACAGTTATAGTCAAGAGACTTTATTAATGTAAGGACATAAAGTTTATAATTAAGTACTTTGTACTAAGTTTGAGATATTTTAGGTATAACACTTAAGTAATAGAGAGTAAAACATTTAAGAAAATAGTTTTAGATACTTTGGTATAAGCTCATCCGCACGAAACTTCTTGAAATCCATGTTCAAAGTACCTCTGTGCTGCACTGCCAGATCTGGCACCAAACAATATTGTTTGAGCCTTAGATACAATTCAGTTTCGTCCGAGTAAAGGCATTTGGCTGGATAAATCTCAGGATACACTAACCGGTTTGGTACAAGGGGTAAACACCCATAAAAAGTTGCTTCCAACCTGAAAACAGTGCTTTTATATACCCTTCATAGAGCAAAATACTTACATAGAAACACCATAAAATTCATGCTTGGCTGTTGAAACCGCAATATGACAACTTTGCAAAATCTTAAAGTACTCCTCCTTATCTTCTATAAACCCATAATTGACAATTTCATCTTTAAGCACCTCTTTCGCTTCATCAAAAACCTCAGGTATGTCGGCGAAAGTCTCGCCGAGTAAAGACACACGAAAATTAACGTTATCACTTTTGAGACGCTTAAGTATGTTAATAAAAAATTCCGGGTCTTTATCAAACTCCCACCGATGCGGCCAGGCTATATGTAATACACCAACATCGATCCGACCATTAGAAAATCTCTCCTCTAAACTTAACGGAAAATACAGCACCATACACTTAGCCTCAATCTTAACCCTAAGATCCTTTGGTTTATTATCGGGGAAAATCTTAATAATGTTGATTAAATTATCTAAGAACGTGGTGCGGTTATAATGGGAATTAAATATAACCACATCAGCAGCTAAACAAGTCGTTATTTGGTTGTAAGCAAATTGGATATCCCGCTGTTTAATTTCACGTATTGGGTACACTAACTGGTTTTCGTGGAAAAAGACAATTTTCTTCAACTTTTGCAAATCAGGTCTAATACCCACAAGTTCGGCTAAGCTTAAAACCGAGCTGCAGAATAATACTTTCTCTGTAGTGACGACTGGAATAATCGTCGAAAGAATTAAGGCACCACAACGTGCCCTCCAATGCCATTTTTTATTTGAAAGAACGATTAAGTGACTATTCGGAATATCTACGCTACAAAAGTGGATATAAGTAAATAGAACGTTAAGAAACGGGTAACTTGCGTTTATGAAGTGTATCGATTAATTGTTGGTGAGATCCTCCATAGAAGGGTTCGATAAAGACTACCTCCGGGTGGTCGGTGCTTGATATGTGTAGGTTTTTGAAGAGTGTTGAAACCGATGGTTCTTGGCAATCTCCACCCTGACCCGCAATGGTTTTTATGTTATTGTTATTGCGTCTTCTAGGACTATCCATTTTAATCCTTGTTAAATACCCTGTATTGTTTATTGATTATTTAAATATAACCTGTAGGTTGTTTCCATTGAATAAATTTCCCATTGCTTAAAAATTTCATTTTGTACATTTCAAAAATTTTGTTTTAAATTTACGATAAAAGTCGTTGTAATTAATAATGTTACCTAGTATTTAAAGTTTTACAACAATTATTACACAAATATAGTATTTTATAACAAGTTAACACTTTTAGTTTTAGACGTTTTGTATGCAGAAACATCATACATCTTCAACTTGTTTGGGTACTATTTTTAACAGTTTCTTATTCCCAAAAAGCTTTTTCTTATTTCACCTTACCATCCTTTTTTGTAGTGTTTCAATCAAATATTACCAGTACAGTCTTTGGGTTCAGTTTTTTAACAAAAAAAAGTCTGAACACGTACAAGATTAGCGAACCATGAATCATAGTTTATACATAAGGTCACGGCCTTGCAGTAACAGTATCTGCATTTCAGTAATGATAGCAGAATGCATTTGTGAACTTTGCTGTAACAATTAATTTTTCACAATATTTTATCTCGGACAAAACTTTGCACTTCATATCACGGTAAAATGTTTTCTTCTTTTTTTATTAACACACTTTTCTCGTTAATTATATTTATATAGTACAACAAAAATACGTATTTAATCGTCAATTATTATATATACATTTCAATATATTTTTTTATTATTACCTGAAAGGGTATTTTTTGTACCTGAAAATCATATACAAGTACACATTTCAAAACTTACTTTTGTTACTGATAAATACAACTAAGTATATTATTTAGAGGTTGTAATTTATATTGTATTTTCAAGTCCCAGTCAACAAGGAAACATTTTTTTAACGTTTTGAAAAGATATATTTATGTTTAAAAACATTGCAAAAACGGCCAAATTTACGTTGCAAGGGCAAAAACGTTTTTTAAACTTAAAAAAAAAACGTTTTAGAAAATATGTTTAAAATGTATTTAAAATATTGTAGTAGGTACTAATGAATAGATGAAATATTTTTAAAACGTAACAAACACATTTTTCTAAAAAACATTTTTTATTTCAACTATTTTAAAAGGTTGTGACGTTTTTAAAACATGAAAAAACGTTTTCTTGCTAGTCTTGGTAGTCATTTTTGTTTGTATTTCGAGTTTCTTTAGCAATTTTCTAGTAAAGCAATTAAAGTCATATTTGCCCAATAGCTTTTACTCCGCAAATAACCATGTTTGAATTTACAAACTTATAAATTTAAAACCGCCAAAAAAATCTTAAAAACAATTAGATATTAGGAATCTTAAAAACAAATCCTATTTGTTTCATAGTATGGGAAGTGCGCCTATGTTGGACCCCCTAAGGAAATATCATTATAACTATTTTAGTTTTGCAATTAATATTTTGTTTTATATGAAAATATATACTTAGTTCGATGTTTATAATACACAATAAATTTTGGATCAATTAATTTCCTATTTAACCTTTATGTACTGACGTCTTTTTTTTACATAAATACTGACGTGGGGCCTGGCCGGCCCGCGCCATTGAATGGTTATATATCAGCAATCCACAAGGGTTTTCAGGTTTCTGAAATAAGTATATTTAAATAATTAATAAATAATTTTAGTCAATTTTAATTTATAGGTGACAATTTTAGACATTACAAAACATTTTTACAGAAGATCAGAAATCAGTCTATATTTCTAAAACTAAACAAAAACAATAAATTTATTTAGGTATATTATAGAACCTCAATAGTCTCTCTAATAAACAATTTATAATCAACTATAGTTACTAGTAAAAAAATAGGAAAATTGCAAAGCACTAAATCTTACGAATTAAACACAGTCCGGGCAAACGTTCTTTGCGCACTGAAGGCAAACATGCTTTTTACAGAAATAGCATGTGTGTGTAGATTTTCTTTGAAGCTTCAGAGGACATGTGTGACATCTTTTTCTTAGCTTCAACCTTTCTTCTTCAAGTTCTGGATGCTCAGGCACAGGCATATCAGGTCCCAGAATACGTGTCAAGTTCATACGTAGTTCACGAGGCATTTCGTTGAACACTCTTCGTTTCATATGTGGTAACACCAAACTACGGGCCAACTCTTTTATAAAAATGTCTCTTTCAGTCATCTTTTTCTTGTGTATGTCATACAATATATGACTATTGACGGAGCCGATATGTAGCATGCGGTAAAAGATAACCATCGGCCAACGTTGTGTCCTACGACTGCAGGTATAAATAGAGCACTGTTTATCTATTTCATCGACTCCTCCCTTAGTCGTATTATAGAAGTGGATGATTTCAGGCTTCCCAGTACATTCATCAATTGTTTGAGTATGGTGCATCGAAGATAAAAGGATGACCGCTTTATTTTTTTTGGGACATGGGAATTGAGAGTATTTTGGCCGGCAAAACCATAAAATGTGAACCCTATTTCGATAGAAGAAACTCTTTCGGTATCTCGCGTTTGTTTTTTCTCAAAGTGCCAACACATGTTAGGCCTTTTTTCTTCAAATAATCGATAAGTTCCACTGATGTAAAGCAGTTGTCGCATGTGTTATTGCGGTTACTCCGATAAAATGGCTTTACAAGTCGTATTACTGATTGCGTTGGTACAAGAAACTTTTTTCGTCATCTGTCAAACCTTCACCATCTGATCCACGTTCTGTGTATATATAACAATTATAAAAATAACCGTTTTTTGCATCACATAAGCACATCAGTTTCAACCCGTATTTAGCTGGTTTCATTGGCATATAAATCATAAGATGTGTACGTCCTCCAAAAGAAACCAACATTTCGTCCACGGTGGCATACTCGCTGATGTTATAAACCTTCTGCTCTATGTTATAATAATCAACCAACTACTGAAAAAAAACAACAACATACAATCTGAAAATTAGCATTTTTTCAAATAATTACGTAAGTACCGATATAGGGCCAGGGAGGCCCGAAAAGAATTCGAAATCAATTTACTCACAAAAATTGCACTCACCGGTACATACACCACCGCTAACAACCTCAGCGTGACTAAACTTGAAGCTACTAAAAGTACCGCGCACGTCGCGTGCGGGGAAAGGTATAATTCGATATTATTACTTTCGCCAGGCCGGAGCGGCCCCCACCTCAATAGTTAAAAGTTAATAACACAGTTGTTACGTGCTTATTTTTATAACGTAATACTCTGTATATTGAATTAAAATTAGATTCCGGTTCGAATGACATCCTCTGTAATGGAAATCGAATTATAACTTCATTACGCTTTTAAAATAATTTAGTCGTCACAGGGTAAGATAGTTACATCCGTTTTATTAGAATTTCTTTGCAATTTCTTCTTGATTTGATAGCCGTTTCCCCACGCTTTGATCACATGTTCGATTCAATAAAGAACAATGAAGAATAATTACTATTGATAAATACCGTTACCGAACGCTTAAGATTTTGGGAAGGCATATTATCCACAACGAAAACGAAGTCTCGACAAGCACCTGTTCGTAATTACAACTAACAGCATTCGATACAACGAATTTTTATATCTCATTTAATTTATTATTATTAACGATTTTGTAGCTTCCTATCTTTGTGAGTTATTGTGTGACACGATTTGCTATTCAATATCTATTCTAGGCTGCTACCGGGGAAAACGTTTTCTTCGCGCAAGTAAGCACTGGATTTTGGGTAAGTCTGTTTGATTATTTTCTTCGCAGTCATAAAGGTCACTCACGGAACTTTGGCTAATGTTAATTTCCGTAATTACGTTTACTGTTACGATACCATTAAGGTAATTTCAATTATAAGCTAGGGTGTATCACATGCTGTGCACAAACAATATTTATTACGAAATTTTCTTTGCTATTTCAATGTAACTTAACCTGCGCATTGTGTGTTGCATGTTCTAGCATTTATAAATTGAGAAATCACAAATACTCCTGTTAATCTTCTACGTTACTACATTAAAGTTTTTATACCTGTTAATCTTTCTTTTATGGTGACATACCTTTCTCGTTTAATTGTGGTTACCCGAACACCAGAGTAACAAGGATTACGAACCTAAAAATTCGTTACAAGTTTGGAGCGTCTGTCGTGATCGAGGCAGAAGTGTTAATTAGGATTGATCTGGCGCCCTTAATTATAATTCCCTTGAAACTCTCTTACCTACGACTGTGTGAGTTGGCCGTGCAAAGTTCGTAAGATCTAAAGCTTGTAACACTGTATATTTTTAAAAAATGACCAAGTTGTCCATCATTGGTATATATGTGCCCATGTTGGCCCCCTTTAAAATAAATTAATAAAAGTGTCTTTAAACAGTTTTAGTTAACAAAATATATGAACAAGTAACATAATAAAATAGAACAAACTAACATAATAACGTATTATATACATAGTTCACAAGTAAATGATTTGCAACGCGGGGTAACGCCGGCGCATTCATTGTGGTACCACGACTTGCATATTTGGCATCGAATCCAAGTTTCTCTTGCACGTGAGTTCGAATACAATTCATTACAGTAAAGGCAACTAGCATCATTATCGTCTGAGTCCTCCAAAATGACTTCGTCTTCATCAGAAGCGTCATTGTCAATGACAATTCGTCGTTTTACTGACCTAACTTGTTGTTTTCTCACCTTTATTTTCTTTTCAATAATTTTCTCTTTAAGTTCTTGAATATCTGTTGTTGAACTCAAATGGCCTGTTTTTCCACGTCTTCTGCCCAGTAAACACACGACGTCCCAGGGACGTTCGTTTTATGTCCAAATGATGTCTTTACATCCCGGGCTTTAAAACGGACCTGTATAGGATGTCTTTAATAGGACGTCCTCAGGATGTCAATGAAGAACGTACGATGGGATGTCCTATGCGGGAAAAAACAAATGCAAACTTAGTGCGCGTGCCCACTTTCCTTCTTGTTCTCTGGTGCCTACTCAACACCCGTACGCTCCTTTGGTATATCAAAGTGGTACACTCTGTTTGCACCGTTTGTACTCTTCATCTGTTTTTGTTGGTGTTCTGACTACTTTATTTATCTGTACTTTTAATTATCTAACGTTTTTTGGGTGTTTTAGTGCATAAACAAATTTATTTAGTAAGTTTTTGGTACCTTGTATTTATTTATAATGTATAAAAATCATCATTTATAATTATTATTTTGAATTACTAAAAATTAATAAAAGTCTATTAAAATTAAAAGATCACAATTATTAATAATGGTGATTTAAAACCCCATCTCGCGCGCATACCTATACGGTGAATTGAAAATATTTAATTAATGTAAAACAAATTTTTTACTCAAAAAATTTCTAAAAAAATGTTTTCTTAAAAGTGTGACTTTATCTCACGACTTTTATCGTTGGGATTCACAATAAATCATCTAAAAATGTCAACATGACCGATAAGGCACAAAATCGCTAATCTAACTAAGAAACTATAACGTTACCGCGTTCTTGGTATTCATAGTTATGATTAATGTGCGTATGCCTCGTATTGTGTTACTATTTCCACAATAATTAGTTAGGTAGTTAAAAATACGAAACGTATAAAAATTCTTAATGAATTTGCAAAACTGACGCGTTTACAAAATTTAAAAAAAAACGATTTAAACAATTTTTAACTGGTTATAATCGATCATTTCTTATGATTTAATCAATAACAGAATTGTCGAAAAGATCAATCAATCATTCTACAAAAGCAGTATCACTTTATTAATTCTTTAATTTAGAAAAATGTAAATTCTGATTACATAGAAATACCAAAATAAGCTTTTTGTATTAACCTCTTTATTGACTCTACATGACGATTACCATCTCTTATGTAGTTGCATTGTTTCAGGCCCCACTTTAAAAAATCGGGAAGAAAGTATAAAAAACTCGCTAAGGAGGACCAAAGAACGCCGGGATCGAGAAGATAAAAAAATTAAATATTCTAAATTTATTTTAATTGAATATAATTTGATTATTATTTAAAAATATAGTTTTATGTAATAATAATTTGTATTTTATTTGATAAAGTTATTTTTATTCATTACGTCAAGTCGCAGAGGAGTACGTAAAGTCTCCTTACTGAATAAAAAAAACAATAGAAAAAACCACAAAGTAGATGTACTTTAACTGGAAATGGTATTTTTCTTGACAAAAATATCATATACATATATAGTACATATCCTACAGCCATCTAAAAGGGACATCCAGTTGCGGATACGCAAGGATATCCTATAAGGTCATCGTAGGGATGTACACACTTGTGACAAAAGAACGTCCCATGAATGTTCCTAGGACGTACACAGAACCAAAATGGAATGACTTTGGGACATTCAGTGATCCGCCACATCATGTCCCCGGGACATCCTTGGAACATCCTTGTGTTTGTTGGGTCACATCCTGAAGAAGTAATTACATAAAGAAATATAGGCGAGTTGACTAAAACAGCATTTATTCGAGCTTTTACAGTTTTGAATATAACCCATGCTTTTAAGAAAACAGGCATATGGCCTCTGAATCGACAAGCCTTCAGCGACGATATCTTCTGTGACAGTTTTTTCAATAATAATTCAACAGAAAAACAGGATACAAATCAAAAGCAGATAGCACAACCTGGCTGCTCGAAGGACAATAGCAATGAAGACAAAACTGAAGAAGTCGGAGAGAAGGTAGGCGTAGACCTGATTACGGGAACAAAATGTATCACAAATGATGGAAATGACAGGAAAAATGAGGACAAAAACGATGAAAACGAAATACAAATGATGAATGGAAATAAATCTAAGATTCGAATCCAAGATGTGAGACCGCTACCTAGATCACTTAAGAAGAAGACAAGTAAGGGAAAAAAGAGAGAATAGAAATCAAAGATCTACACTTTTACGCCAGAGTTCAACGAATTGCAGCAAGCAGAACCAGAAAAGAAGAAAAAACTGTCTATAAAAGCCGCAAAAACTACAAAGCGGAAGATTTTCGAGACCTGTGAAAGTTTCTCGGACAGTTCTGTGAGTTTCCAATAAGATTCTGATGACAGCTCATCTGTAGATGATTTTTGTATTGAATTATGTGAAGAATATGTCGTAAAAGTTGACGATTTTGAGATAGTAAAATATTTTTCAAAATCATCTGTAATCTACTACATAGGAAAGGTGTTATGGAAAGACAATGCCGAATACGAAGTGAAATTCTTGAAAAGAAAAAATATTTCCAGCACATTTATTTTTCCTTCAGTTGAAGATATTGCCACAGTTGAGAGAAACCAGATAGTAGCATTCCTGCCCACACCTATGACTTGTGGAACTGTCAGGACTTCAGCATTATTTAAATTCAAATTCAACTTCAAGGGCCGGAATATCCGATATTTTTTTATTAATTAAACCTTACTGCATATCATCAAGTATATGTACACTCAACTTTGGGCCAATAAATATTTTTCTCTGAAATGGAGTGATTTTGTAACATTGGTTTGTATTCACCCCAAGCCGTGGTTGAAGGTTCCCCTTGCCTGGGGTAGATTCAACCAAAATAGACATTTTGAAAAAATTATCAGAATCAGTTATTATATATTTTATTTCATATTTTGGTTAGTTCAATATTCATTAAATGCCTTACTTCAATCAAGTATACAACGAAATGGACAAAATGATAATTCTTTCAAAAAATACAAGACAAAATACAAAAAGTAGTTGAATCTTCCCCACTCGCCCCTACTAACCTCAAAACCAAAAGTACTAACGTCAGTTAAAGAAAAAAACCCTACATGTTTATGTTTAAATTTACATGCTTTTAAATATAAAACCAACTTAAACATCTTAAAAAATTTAATGTGTGAGTTTTTTATACAATTTTCAACTAGAATCTTATTTTTTCATAGTTTTTACTCAACAACTTCAATTAAACAAAGAAAAATTGCTCAGATACCGCACATGCTTATGTTTGAATTTGTAACTTTCAAATTAACAAACCAACCAAATAATATTAAAAAATTACATTTTTGCGTACTTTAAGCAATTTTCTATAAGAATCGCATTTTTCTTGTTGATTTTACTCTAAAAACATATGTATTTCCGTCGTTTAAAGAATGAAAATTTGTTGACAGTGTAATGCTTATGTTTAAATTCACAAGCTTATACATATAAAACCAATAAAAAAAACCTTTAAAAATTACATTTTTGGGTTTGTTACAAGCTTTAGATGGTTACGAACCTGCACGGCCAACTCTCAACAGTCGGAGAGGGGGTAGGTCTTCTAGAAATATATATATAAGATAATTAAGGGCGCCAGAGCCTGTCCAAAGTAAGTTTCTGCCTGCTCACAGCAGAAATGGTAATAAACTTGTAACTATGATGTTAAGTTCGTAACTGCTGAAAGAAACGACGAAAATGGAAAAGAAACTCGATCATTAACAACAATGGTACTTTAATTCCTCTATAAAAATAAATGTAGTAACAATTAAGTAGTTCAATATAAGTCCGTGCTGCAGAGAATATAGAACAGAGGATAGCAGCAGGATCGGCAACTTACACTACACGTCAAACAAGCGTGTCAGGACTATAACATGTACATATATAATTTTATCAACAAGTAACATTAACAATGATGATTGATTGTAGATATAGGCAGCAAGCGATAAGTAATTTATCTAACTTAATTTAGTAACAAACACAAGTAACAAATCAATTAGCACGTACAATTAGCAAATATAATAAGTCGTGAGTTACCGTAGCGATCACGTATAAATAAGTACAAAAAATTGACTTACCAAGTTCCAGAGTGCTGTCAGAAAAACGTTTTTCCTACGGCCTCCTACAATTAAACTTCCTGAAAAATATAGACGTGTCTACCTGGCGACTCACAAACTACAAATAAAGACATATTTAAAGGACAGTAAACGAACCGACACTTATCGTATGCTGTTACATTAATGTTACGCCTCTGGTGGTATTAAGTAATTGCCTTCGAATAGAATTTAATCGTATCCAATAATTATGATCTTCCGAACAATGTGATAGTTATTAAGGTTAGGATATTGCCTCCGAATAGAATTCAATCGTATCCAATAATTATGATCTTCCGAACAATGTGATAGTTATTAAGGTTAGGATATTGCCTCCGAATAGAATTCAATCGTATCCAGTAATTAAGATCTTCTGCTTTCGCTTATAATTTCCCCCTTGAGGATTTTATGTAACGATACAAATATCCGTAGTCATGAAGGTGGCACATGGGGCTAACCAAAAAGACATCAAAATTACTTTTAATTACAGAAATAAATAAAATTACTTACGCTGCGGAAGTAAATCAGTTAATTAAAGAAACTACATAATTTCCATCGTGTCCCTAACACGTGGATGATTTTAGAGAACGAACATTCACTCAACGCAGCCCGCGATATTGCCAGTTACAAGGTTCAAGTTAAAATGTCGGAAAAGACACCGGATGCGCAATACAAAGTGACCAACGAACCCAATAGATGGCGTCAAGAAATATCAAAGTAGTTTTTAATTAAATTGATGTACAGGGTAATGCAATATTTAAATTTATGCACGTAACAGGTTTCTTAAGCAATTTTCTACTAGAATCTAACTTCATTATAGTAAAAATTGCTGAAACAAAAAACAGGTTGTTTATAAAACTGCTATTTTTGAATTTTTTAAGCAAATATTTAGAAGATTTTTTTTTCTATAGTTTTTGCTCTGAGAACATACGTATTTCCGTGTCGATCAAAAACAGAATGATTGCTGAGATACCCTAAATGCTTACGTTTAAATTTGCAAGTTACAAAACATAAAACTAACCAAAGAATCTTTGAAAAAGTACATTTTTGAGTTCTTTCAGCAATTTTCTATAAGAATTCTATTTTTTCATTTTTTATAGTCTAAAAACATACGTATTTTCATCGATTCAAGAATGAAAAACTGTTGAGATAGTAAAAATGCTTATGTTTAAACATAGAAGCTTATAAATAAAAAAACAACAAAATCATCTAAAAAAAATTTACATTTTTGAGTTCTCTATGCAATTTTTTATGTATTTTTTATATAGTTTTTACTCGAAAAAGGTAAGTGTTTTCGTCGATTAAAAAATAAGAGATTGTTGAGATACTCTAACTGCTTTTGTTAAATTTTCAAACTTATAAATATAATAACAACAAATGTATCTTTAGAAAAAGCACTTTTTTGAGTTTTTTAAGCAAATCTTTAGTAGAATCGTTTTTCTTTCTATAGTTTATACTCTGAGAACATATGTGCTTACATACATAAAACATACATAAATGCTTACGTTTAAATTAGCAAGTATCAAAATATAAAACCAATCCTAAACAAATACATTTTTGAGTTCTTTAGGAAATTTTCTATAAAAATAGTACTTTCTATATAGTTTTTACTCAAAAAAAACATATGTATTTCTATTGATTGAAGAATGAAAAATTGTTGAGATACTAAAAATGTATATGTTTAAACATAAAATATAAAACTAACAAAAGAATTTAAAAAAAGTTTACATTTTTGAATTTTTTAAGCACTTTTCTACTAGAATCATATTTCTTTCATTATTTTTATTATAAAAACATATGTACCTTGAGTACTTTCGCGTCGATTAAAAAATATTGTTCAGATAGCCTAAATGCTTGTATTTAAATTTGCAGGTTTTAAAATATAAAACCAGCAAAAGAATATTAATAAAAATCTATTTTTGAGTCATTATACTTTACTTCATTTTTTAGTAATTTTATCATGTTACTTCTAGAAATTGTAAAGATTACTTTATTTAATTAGCGGGGTGGTCGTTTTTCTATTTTTGAGTCGTTCTTCAATTTTCTTAGTCTTCCTCTGTCTTCAGTATTATTTTGCGTCAATAAAACATTTTCTTGGTATTCTCTCTTTTTTCTGTTCTTTGCTCAATTTCTACTTCCGCGCCAATCTTACCCTTACACATAATTAAAATCGGTGTCAGTAATTTTTCTTTGGCAAGAATGATTGCCTTAGTTTTTACAAGTGCAAACCGGTTAAATCGTGGTTACGCATCTAAACATTTTTCTTTCGTAAGGTATTTATTTTTTCGGTGGTGTCTATGTCAAAACACCAATTAAAATTTATTATTTACTTGAAGTGAACTAAAACCTATTTTAATCTTTAAACTTAAGACAAAATTTTTTAAACAATTTTAATTGAGCGAAGTTGATTGCAAATAAAGGAAAGAATCCTATATTTTCGTAATGATGTTGAATTTAAACATCTTAATTAGTCTTTAGCTCGTGACGAACACGTGAATTTCTATATTTGAACAATAATTAACTGCATTTGCCATTATTGCGTTAAAATACAAAGTTCGAGAAACATTTTGCAATAACGATAGAAATCTATTTGTAGTGCGTTTTAGCACTTAGTTGCGTCTTTTGCATTTTAAAATAAATCAGAAATGCATATTTTGCTTCTGTTTTTTGTGACACAACTTATGCCTTAAATTATTGCTTCGATTGCTAAAAAAATATGTTTAATTAAAACTGATTAACCAATCAATTCTAGTATTAATTAGCAATTGGTAATAATAATGTTGATAAGTGTTGCTCGGACGTTAAGAATAATTAATAAATTACTATTACACTTCTCGTTTGAAAACACCACAAACCCAAAAAAATACTAATTGCTTACAAAATTTATACTTTTCTACAAATCCTAATTAGTAGCAAAAGTTAAGTCAATGATACATTATAAAAAAAAACCAAAACCAAACTTTTTTTGGAAAACCAGAATTGTCGAACACTTTCAAGTATTTGATTCTTAGCGTTAAAGTTTATTTAAAAGCTGTTACAGCTTCAAAGCACTTTATTTCTAGCTTACAAATTGATTTTTGTAACAAAAACTGCTTTACTCTAATTGAGCTGCTGTCAAATAAGGTTTCAATCTTCAAACTTTTAAAGTTGAAATGGAAAACATTGGTAAATACGTAGATAATGGAAAGAAGAATAACAGATGCAACTTAGTAGTAATACAAACTTCAATACCAACAAAAATAAGACAAAGTGTTGAGTGGAACTTCACACATATACTTAAAATTTATAGAAAGGAAAATTACTAGTAAAAAAAGTTTAGATTTAATTCCATAAACAAAATGTGACGGCGACGCCATCTCGTAGCCTAAAGTTATTACGATTTAAATAGATAACTGTAAATAGCTAGAGCGATGTAAAATGTTACAATTTAGGTTTAATGTGAAAGACTAATCTTTACGCCATTTATAGAAAAAATTGTTCAAAACATTGAAAACAGACTAAAACCAATAAAAATAACGCAGTAGTAAATAATGTAACTTCTGCTACCACTATAAAGTTCAATAATTACAGATACAAAAAATTTACTTTCCAAAAAAAATTATGAAATTTATGCCCATTATATTTCAAATGTTTGTAGCTATGTATAAAATATGATATCTAATAAATGTTTAAATTGAAATATCTACACAATTCGAACTTGTATTTGTTGTAAAAACAAAATGTTTCTTTTTGAGTAACAAACTAAAAATAGTTGGTCAAAAACAATGTTTTTTTTTGTATTCTTTTACATCTAAGAAAATGTTTTTGTCAATATTTAGTGTATCTAAATCTTTTCTAGCGCATGTTTTCGAGTAGACACCCATAGCGTATAGGCACTCAAAAACTCAATAGAGAAAAAACATTAGTTTACGTTTTCAAATTTTGGAACAACAAAATTTCAAAAAGTAAAATACCTTAACGTATTTAGTAACAGAATATTATGACATTTATCAAATAAGCAAAAATTAAAAAATGAACAAATAACAAATGTTGAATAAAAATAATAAATTAAAAAGTTATTAATTACAAAATATGTATTAAAATAACACCCAATTAAATAGTTTAAATAATATTGTGTAGAGAAAAATATGATAAAAATTTTAAAATAGAAACGTTGCGAAATTTACGCATATATGTATTAAAACTATCATATACCAAAAATTCTACCAATTGGCATGTGCAACTATAGTGCTTTTACTAAGAAAAGAAGTTTATTAATACATTATTGAATAGAATAAATAAAAATATTTATTCAATGACGTTGTTAACATCGTACAAGACCCAAACGTAAAATTAAAAATAAAAAATTAAATAAATAAATTTAAACAAAATTAAAAAAAATGATATCAATTCTAACAGTTTGTGTAAATAATTTTGTAATCATTTAAGGTTTGCATAAATCGTCTTATACCATAAAAAAACTTTAAAAAGAGGTTTTTGGAAATTCTTGCTTAGGGTCAGTGTCGGATCTTTCAAGGGAGACAAGTCAGCTCCATATCGCCCCTGTAGCTGTTTTTCACTACAATAATAAAGAACAGGATAAAACTAATCATTTTAAATGTTATGTCTAACTTAATTTATTGGAATAAAAACATATTGTAACAATTTTAAATCTAATTTATTTGCAAACCAAATAATTTCACAATTTAATTTAACTACTTTTAACTAACATTAATACCCCGCAGGGGGTCTGACTATCCGTCAGATTTTGGGAAGTTGCGCCCCCACGGACCTAGCAATACCTTTTCCTTTGTTGTATGTTTTCGTACTGGGCACTCAGCGCAACCATGAAGTTAGTAGTGGTTCGGCAGGGCTCCGCTGATGCTGTCCGTTTCTTTTTCTACACCCTGCATAGCTGGCAGTAGCGTAAAAATGCAAAATATGGAAAGTTTTTCAAATAATCACCAGGGCGGTGGGGAGTCTGGACCGGACCCCCGTTGGAGCCGTCCAGATGTTTGGTCCAACGAGGATATGGTAGGTGGCTCCTTTCCTCGTACCGGTGCCACCAGAAAAAATGCCAGTGAGAAGGTTTTCCCTACACTAAAAGAGATTTTAGGTACCAGCGAAAAGGAGGACTCTGTGCCCCGGTTCCTGGTCCTCAAGAAGAAGGAAGGCGATTTTGCTAATACAAGTCCCTTTCTTGTAAGTAAAACTTTGTACGGGCTAATAGGAAATGTGAAAGAGATTAAGAAAGTAAAGGGAGAATTGCTAATTGAAACCGTGTCCAGTAAGCAATCTAAGCAACTCATTAAATGTGAACGTTTTGGGGGATGTGAGATTGAGGTTGTACCACATGGCACCCTTAATATGTCGAAGGGAGTTGTATACTGCCGAGATCTACTAAACTGCTCCATTAATGAGATCAAAGAAAACCTAAAAAGTCAAGGTGTAGTAACTTATAGATACTGCAAACCATATACTTACTTTTAATGTCACGAAGCTTCCTAGGGTGATACAAGCCGCGTTCTATCCATTACAGGTGCGCCCATACATTCCAAATTCTTTGAGGTGCTTTAACTGTCAAAGATTTGGACACTCGTCAGTAAATTGCAAGCACGATAAGCGGTGTGTATGTGAAAAACCCACCCATGAGGGTTCGTGGAGTGAAGAACCTATTGTATGTCCAAACTGTCAAGGGCAGCATAAGGCCACGGCAAAAACGTGTGCGGTCTTTAGACAAGAAATGAAAATACAAGAAGTTAAGATAGTGCACAGGCTGTCTTACTTCGATGCAAAGAAGAAAGTAGATACAATGGTAACACCAAGTACTTCCTTTGCGCAAGTCGCTACTGCTCCAGCACGAATACCCATTCAAGCTGTTCAAGCAATCGGTCCCGAAATTAAAAGTATAGATGTAAAAGAGTTGAAAAGGGAACTGTTGCCTAGGTTGGTAGATGCGCTGAAGGCTGTGTTTGCTTTGAGAAAGGATAGCACAGAAGAGGTGACGAGTACAAAGCTTACACTTGATATTAATCAAAAAAATAAAAAACGAAAAGACGATCAGAGAACACCATCTGAGGAAAAAAGTTGCATCGAGGGTAGTCAGCCTTCTTTTAGCCAGCAAAAGGATACCAACATGGCGAAGAAGCCAAGAGGTTGGCCGAAAGGTAAAACTAGGAAACCCAGGGATGAATCCCAAGATTCTTTGAGATCCCGGTCTACATCTAGAGAATCCACGCATAAAGGTGAATAATTGTATGTGTTCTATTTTATTCATTTCTTTGTCTTTAATCTGATTTGTTTTGTCCATATATACGTTATCTGTTTTTCTTTATCTTTTTTTTAATTTTTATTATCTACATGTTATTTAATAACCAGTCAAACATTTTACGATGGATACAAATAAAATTATACAATGGAATTGTAGGGGTATAATAAGGAGATACTGTGACATAAAGATGATATTGCATGAGTATAACCCAATGTGTTTTTGTTTTCAAGAAACTCATCTTAGGCATAATCAACCGTATCGCTTACGAGGTTACGATATTGAACGGCGAGACGGTATTAACGATCAAAGAAGCAGTGGTAGTGTATTAATTCTCTTACGAAACAATGTATACTACATTGAAAAGATTCAAATTAATACACGTCTGCAAGCGGTTGCCGTTAAGATACGTTTACCAATGCAAGTCACTGTCTGTAATATTTACTTACCTGATAATAATTGGACAATAGATAAAATCTCCCAACTTGTTGATCAGCTTCCACGATCTTTCGTTATTACAGGAGATTTCAATGCCCATAACCCGATCTGGGGATCGGAAAATAAGTGTAGGAAAGGTAGATTACTAGAAAATTGGCTGATCAGAGATGATATTGTAATCCTAAACACCGGCTTGCCTACATATCACATTGCTAGGTCAAATAAGTTTTCAGCTATTGACCTTACATTAGTCTCTACCAATCTAACTCCTCGTCTGAAGTGGGAAGTAATAAATGACTTTCATAACAGCGACCATTTTCCAATTATTATAAGAACGGATATACCTGAAAGAGAAAAAGTAATATATAAAAGATGGATTGTAGAAAAGGCTGATTGGAATTCTTTTACTAATAACCTTGTTACACATAGCCCTGTAAATGTGGATAATGTAACAAAATGTATTAAAGATGCGGCTCAAACTAGTATACCTAAATCAGATGGAAAACGTATTAAACGACCCTTGCCTTAGTAGAATACTGAAGTTAAAAAAGCAATAAAGAGTAAGAAAATTGCTTTCAGAAAATATCAAAGGGAACCATCCATGGAAAACCATATCTAGTTCAAAAGAGCTAGAGCAGTGAGTAGACGTGTTGTTCTAGAAAGTAAAAGAAACAGCTGGAACCAGTATGTTTCAACAATATCATCTCCTCAAGACACAGGGCAGGTGTGGCAAAAAATAAAAGCAATATCAGGAAATGCTGGATAACAAATAACTCATTTAAGAAACGAAAATGGCAATATCCTAGAGGAAGAAAAAGAAATCGCCGAGATTCTTGCCCGCCACTTTGCCAGTATGAGCAGTAATAATAACTATGATCCGGAATTTGTGCAAAAAAAAATGAAAGTAAAGGGCCTCTGAATTTCAGTACCGAACAAGAACTAGACTATAACAAACCTTTCAACATGGGTGAGCTAAAAGTAGCCGTAAAAGAGCTGAAGAAGACTGCACCAGGACCGGATGAAATATCAAATGAAATGCTAGGCCATTTAACCTCACAAGTAAAAACTGATCTATTAAAGGTTTTCAATGACCTATGGAGTCTGAGAACATACCCCGAACAATGGAAGGTAGCTACAGTGGTACCCATACTTAAAGAGGGAAAGAATCCTTTATATGCAGCAAGCTATCGACCAATAAACCTTACATGCTGTATAGGTAAACTGATGGAAAAAATGGTGAATAAAAGACTGCAATACTACCTTGAAAAAAACCATAAAATAGTATCGTACCAAGCAGGATTTAGAAAAGGCCGATCAACGGTGGACCATCTAGTTAAACTAAAAAATGCTATACAGGAAGCTTTTAGAACAAGACAACACTTAATAACGGTCTTTTTTGACATAAAAGGGGCCTACGATATGACCTGGAGGCAGGGTATATTAAAAAAATTATATAAATACGGTTTAAGGGGTAAATTACCTAAATTTGTCGAGTCCTTTATGTCCAATCGTTACTTTCAGGTACGAATAGGAAACACACTGTCAAATGTTAAAATATTAGAAAACGGTGTCCCACAGGGCTCAACGCTTAGCTGTACTCTGTTTCTGATTGCAATAAATGAAATAGCTTACGGAGTTGACTCGGATGTTTTCTGGGCACTATATGTACACGATCTGGCTATATATTGCACTGGAGCTACTGTACGACAGATAAGCGTTAAATTACAATCTGCAATTAATAATATCCTGCAAAATGGCAGTAGAATTGGCTACCAATTTTCTGAAAACAAAACCAAATGCATTCATTTTTGTAGACTCCGTAAACCGCACGATGATCCATTATTGTATATTCAGGATAGACCGATTGTATGCACGCCATCAACAGCCTTTCTAGGACTCTTTTTTGACATGGACGTAATAAAAGTGCTATCCCATACTAAATGGGATGCAGAAGCTGAAACGCTTTTAAACATATATCGCGTCTTAATTATGTCGCAAATGGATTATGGAGCTATTGTTTATGCGTCAGCTTGCAAATCGCGGTTGCTAAAGCTAGATAGGATCCATAATATGGGAATAAGGTATTGTTTAGGTGCTTTCCCTACCAGCCCCGTCTGTAGTCTCTATTGTGAGTCAGGCCTACCCCCATTAGACATCCAGAGGAAACATCTAATGATAAGTTACATAATAAAGGTTAAATCGCAATCAACTCACCCGAATAGTAGATTTCTTTTTCCAGTAGAAAATGTTTTTGCTACAAGAGTAACTATAACACCACCCCTCAGCATACGTTTCAAGGAATTTCTGGAGCAAATAGAGAAAACAGTACCCACGCTATTTTACGAAAGTAAGTATGAGCACGCGCCATGGTTGATACCTGAAATTGAGGTGAGACTAGAACTTAAAAACTTACACAGAAGCACAACAAAGAAAGAAGAATACTTACGTTCATTCAAAAATATCATTGAAAGCTACACAAACACGACACTTATCTACACCGATAGTTCCAAAAGTGAAATGGGAACGGGATGTGCTGTTGTAATAGATGAAGTGACCCATTGTTGGGCCCTGAAAGCTGAAACTTCAGTATATGTAGCCGAACAGTGTGCAATATGGAAAGCACTGCTATGCATTCCCATGGTACGCACAAAAAAAACTTATATTATAATCAGCGATTCGTTAAATGCTGTAAATGCTTTAACGGACATGTATACGAGGGACCCTTTGGTCGATATATGTCAGGTGTGTCTGTGCGATTTCAATAGATATGGAATCAAGCCTGTGTTTGTTTGGGTACCTGGGCATTCAGGAATCCCTGGAAATGAAGAGGCAGATAGTGCAGCAAGACGAGCAATCACAACCCCACAGATGAACGTGTCACATGTTAAAATGTCGGACATTCAAGTACATCTAAAAAAAAAACTTTGAGATTTGGCAAGATAAGTGGCAAATGAAAGATACCTACCTTACGCATATTAAACAACAGGTAAAAGAAAAAGTGCACTTGCATGGGTTTTGCAGGGAAGAGCAAACAAAAATACATCGTTTAAGAATAGGACACACCAAAGTAACACATGAATATCTTTTAAAGGGTCAACCTAGACCCCAATGCCATACTTGTAACACCAACCTTACTGTGAAGCATGTGATAAGTGATTGTGCAGACTTTGTTAATCAGCGGCAGCTGTATGACATACAGGCGGATATTGTGCGGAATTTCAGTAGTATACCAAGCATGAAAAATATGTTGCAGTATATAAAAGCAATTGGGTTGTATGAAAAAATATGATGGTAAATGACTACACGTAGTTTGAATCTATTTTTGTATAGCGAAAAGACCTAAGCAGTCAAAGCCATAAAAAAAAACTAACATTAATAAAATGCAACGGTATTAAGAGAAACACTTATATCAATGTATATATTACTATCACTCAAAAAATAATGTTCGCGGATAATTTCTGTTTATCTAAACCGGTCTTTGTTTCATTAAAAGCACGTACACTTACACGCCGCATTTATTTTTCACTAGCATGTGCACTTAATTTATTTATCTTAGCACACACGTTAATCACTTATTTGTTTAAGTCATTTTAAACACTTCTTTCGACACTACACACTATTCTCTTGTCTA
The DNA here is from genome assembly GCA_035610365.1 of Aquatica leii. Classification (NCBI taxonomy): domain Eukaryota; kingdom Metazoa; phylum Arthropoda; class Insecta; order Coleoptera; family Lampyridae; genus Aquatica; species Aquatica leii. The sequence goes on from CM069438.1 coordinate 59,990,663, forward strand.
ATCAGCTAAGCCTTAATTTTTAGAAAATGTGTATCATGCAGATATTTTTACAAAAATATTTTCCTTGATTTTCTTTCAAAAATGCGTTAATCGCTTCTTCCAAATTTGTTAAATTAGCCTTTTAACTTTCTAAAGGAAGTATAGCTAGATTTTTCAATCTGTCTTGAGTCATTGATAACAGTTTTTAATTATTTTCAATTTACTAAAACTTTTTTCGCAGCTTGCTGATTTAGTACAAAGCGTTAAGTAAATTCTCAAGACTATGCACACATTTAGGAAAGAATCAGTCAAATCTTTCTCTTGAATTAGGTTTAGAAAATCAAAATGATTCATTTCTTAAAAATTAACTGTTGAATTCTGTAACTGATCACGAAGAACTAGAATTTACTCCCTTCACAGTATAATATAAATTGTCTTCAACAGAAAAACTTCTTCTTTTATTTTGCACCATCTCTCTAGGCATTCTTTTCGTTTTTGGGATTCTGCGTGTTTCCATAGTTCGTTCCACTTTATTTTTTTGCGCTATTTCTTTAGCAGTCTTTATCCAGTAATTTGTTTCATTTCTGGGCTTTTCATAGTTTTGGCGAACCTTCTAACCTATTGTTTTTGATAATATTATGTTCTGTTTCCATAATTCCTTGTTTATTTCTTTTAACTTATTTGCCTAAGCAACCAAATCCGAAATAAGTCGGAAATCTTTCAAAGTACTAATGAGTACTTTTGTTACTGGTGTATAGTTTCCTTCTTGGTTCCATTCAGTGAGAGCGCTGATTACTCCTTGAAAGTTTTTTACAAGAGCATATACTAATTCGGTTTGACAACTTTTTTTAACCCATCTTCCTCTAACTTATGAGATATTGTATCTGCTATAAAATCAATGAAGCTTTCTCTGATTTCAAATTGGTCGTTTTCATTCTTAATAACATATCGTATTACTTGGTTCATCTGTTTTGTGTGTAATTTATAAAGTGTGCAATATCAAGCAGTATCGCATAGTACTTTGCGTGATATATGTCATTCAGTATCTTCTTTCAAACATGATTTGCTATCATTTTAATAATTTCATTCTATGTAGAGTTCCTCTAAAGTCAATACCACCTCCCTCATTCATCAATTTTAATGAATTCTTCTACTGAGCAATGTTTCTTTTATGTGTCGGTAAAATTTCTTGTTGGTTCATCTTCTCATAACATTTTTTTCCAATGTTTAAAGCTTGTGGTTTGTAATGTATACATTCCAGGTTCGAGAGATTCAGTATCCTTGATTTTAAATAGTTTACATGAAACACAGAACAATGAATATGTCAACCATGACGTTTTTACTTTTTCATTATTTGACAACATCTTGTACCAAAAAAATGATGTAAGATGTTGTTTATCTCTCACAGTTGATTCAAAATCAAAGGACTGAGAAATGTTTCTATAAGCTTAATTGATTCAATACATTAAAAAAATATGCATTTGGCGAGTAATTTTATCACTAGTTGGCCAAGTGTTGGGCTCAAAGAAATCAACTTTTGTTTTCTCGCTATCTGTAGAGTCTTCATTTATGTAGTGTTCTCCTAAATTAATATGAAGGTTTTCATCAGCTTTGTTTTTTGGTTTCGTTTAATGATTAGGGATCTTAATAATCAACTTATATAAACTTACAAATGGGTTGTTCTTTTTCATCAAAAAGAAGATTTTTATCAACATAATTTTTTGTATCACTTAATGAACTTGGTTTCCCAGAACGTAAGTTTATTCGTCTTCAGCCAAAAAGCCATGCCCCCACTGCACTTTGCTTGGCTTTTTTTGCTTTAGATTCTGCTATTTTTCTATATTGAGCGCTGGATAAACGTTTTCTTGGAAGCATGGTGATTGTAATACTGGATCGTCTGAAAACAGTCAATGATAACATTTCTTTAAACATTTTTTTCAACTTCCGGTTTGCAGACATATACTTTCGGTTTTGCAAAATAGTTATCGAATAAAATTCAAAAGCTATTAAAAAATAAAAAATTGTCTTTTAAAATAAAATAAAAATCAAAACACTTAACAAAAACGTAATTTTAAATGTGTATCAACACCTTAACTATTCAATTGAATTTAATCTTATTGTTACTTACCTCAAAATGTAAATTTACGTTGAGGGGGTAGACGCAAACACTATACTACAAAACAGTTTATTTGATTTAAAACTATGTAAGCTTAAGACTGAAACTGTACCAATAAATAACTAAACACCGTTAAACAATTCGTATAAATTACAGTTTACAAACGGACGCACTGTAACCTGCCTTTGAATTTTTGTACCTATTTGATGACAAACCTTTATCTACGATCGTTTTAATTTAACGTTTGCTTTTAGTCCAGATTTGATTGCTTTTAGTTAATTGTTTTGACGTATTTGAAATCATTTTTGTCATTTCAAATTTTTTTTAAGTAAGTTTTTTTTAGTTTTTGCCGATTTAGCATTTCCTTTGTGTTAATAAAATTCAGATTGCATTAGGAGTTTGGTTCCTTCTAACATGTGATACTATAGCCGTATATTTATTTTAACACCATTAAGAGTTTCATTTGTGTTTCGTTGTTCGATAATTTTCCGTTTCTTGTAAGAATAAGTTTTTGGTTGTTCATGTTTAATTACGTCTTAACTTTGTTGGTTTTTCATCATAAAATATTTCTTTTGATATTTTGCTCGTTGGAACGTGTGTTAGTTTATAAAAGAAAACGCGGTTGTTATTAGGACAGTTATCATGAAGTAGTAATTCTAGAACGAATTATATTGAGAACTAAGAGATGACGCAATAGGTGTTTGACCCCTTAAGACTGTAAACTTGTTTGTTTGTGGTTGAAAGATACCCTAGTTCGAAAATTAGTTTTTTACGTAATACGGGTTCTTGCTAAGCTTATGAGTGATGTTTTGTGAGTAAGTTATACCCATGATTCGAGACTGGAATTATCGTCTAACTTCTGAGCCTAGCCACCCGCAGTTTTCCCAAGGAAACAAAATTATTTCGAGTATTTAGAAATTAAATTAAATAAATAAAGATTTTATTGCAATAATATTAGAGTTCAGTGTAACTTAAGGACTTTGAATGTATCAAAATGAATTTTATTCTTAACTTTGACTTATGTAATCTTGTCAACCAAATAAGATATAATTGTAATAATTGATTTGCCGTCGCTGAACAAATTTAATCGATCGATAAAGTATTGATATGTGCATTTTGGTTTAAGCTGAATAAAAGTTTATTAAAGCGCTCTTAATATATTAGTAAGTTTTAATACCTTCATTTTTCACTTTGTTGTAATTTACTCATTATGCCTTGGATACAAGATACCTAAACATATAGATAACAATAAAAAAAGTAAATGACTTTTTTGTTTTATAATAAATTTTAAATATACCAAAGCTTTTTAATCACACCGCGTGCGCGTTGATTTTGTGTTATAATTTCAGATTTGTGACGTTACGATCTTAAGGCAGGTTCATTAAGGGTTGTAACCAACCTGGTGGACTTCTAGATGAGTAAAGACTAAGAAGCTAATTTCGTTGTGTTTTTGATTGGCGCCACGTCGATTTTGAATATTTTGTTTTCGTTTTTGAGACTACATCTAGTACTTCAAGAGTTAAATATACAAACTATATTCTGAAACACTATGTATGTTATACTACGTGATGACTAAGCTGTAACTGAAATCAGCCTTTATACTGTTGTCAAACAAACTAAATATCAACTACCGACTCCATCAGTCATGAGACGTTTTCCAAAAAATCTATGTTTTACTTCATCAGAGATTTTTCTATATAATCCGATTCAAATTAAAATTTTAAAATCCGTTAGGTGTTTACGAAAAAAGCTTTATTTAACCTCAAACTCTTTTACTAGCGATGCAAGAGGTCAAACCAAAGTAGAAAAACAAAAATTTTCGATATAAATCTAAAATAGTGTAATTTCAAAAATAATCTTATTGTACGCAAAATTTATTAAAATTTCATATCTGTAATTGTATTTATTTAATTAGCTACATTTTGATAAAAACAATAACAAGATGTTTTTCCATGTTATCGTTAAGAAATAATAGTCTTCTATCAATAAACATTAAATTAAATGCAGATAACGTTTTCTCTACAACAACAAATGTAATTGTTGCATTAGAAAAACCTGATACAATATCCAAAAACGTTAACAAATTTTTTTGATAGTTTTAGATATACATTTTTAAAAAAGGAATTGCATCAAAACATTTTTGACGTTGCTTAATGCATAAATTTCAAAAAATAATTCTGCTACAGTTACTAGAGTCTACACGGTAGCTGCTCATTATTCACCATGCTGGTCTGGGACTTGTTTGGCGGCACAGAGAGAAATCTTTGTATATTTTATCTACAATTGTTAATCAAAAGTACACAAATTGGGTCTGAAAAAGTGACAAGACCAATTTGTGCAGTTTTATTGCATTCATTTGTGTAGAATAAATTGTACAGTTTTTTTAACAATTTGCAGTAAAGTTTTGCACAATGTTGTGATACCTTTTTAAAACTATGCTTGAAGTATTTTTACCCAATGGTATGTTAAATGTCTAACAGCGTTACGTTATCTAGACCCATATTCTCTTTGGTTAATTTTGCACAATATTGTGCAAATTATTATTATTTCGTTTAGCTTCTTATTGTACAACTTTATGCATCTTGGTTAAATGTTATTTACTTAAAAATAACATATATTGGGTAAATTGTCAATAAAACATTACAAATCTTAAAAGCATTATTTATTTACATTGAAATGGTATACTTATTTTATATACTTATTCTTTTCGTCGAGAAATATCTTAAAATTCCATTACTTGTTGTTATCGATTCACACAGATTTTTTTATAAATGTGGTTGATTTGCCCGCTACAGCTACAGCAGTTAGCAGTCACATTTTTAATAATGTTTTTTGCTTCGAAATGATGGTTTTCTTCAATTTCGATTTCATGTTGATAAATAACAGCTGAAACAATACAAAAAGTAAGTAATGTAAAAATCTCCAGCAAAAATTAGCTGTTGTTCGTAGAATTAAGTTAACACTGGAATTAAATACAGATTTTAAAGCGATGAATGAGGTTATGCAAAGGTTATACTTAAAAAATGTTATATATACACTTACCTGGTTCAAATAACAGCGTTTAAAAGTCTTGACAGAAACTGACTGAATAACTACGAATTTTTCAGAAAACAGGAGGTAAAGATGTAAACAAACCCAACGCAATCAAGGAATTTTGATCGTAGACATTTTTTCAAGCGGATATACTTGCTAATTGTGATTGGTTGAAACATTTATCGCTTCAAATTTTTAAAGTTAGTTCACATATTTTCCGAGAACTTTGTTTACTTCGACGCTCTGCATGCGGTCTGTAATCTGTAAGTGTCAACATCAGCGTCTTTACATACAACGCGTTATCGCTTATCGTTATCGTTCAATTTTTTTCTTTGTTCCGAGTTTAAAAGAATTGCATAATCTTATTGTAATTATCAAAGCTGTACGAGAAACTAAAACAAAATTGTGCAAAATACTAGCACATTGTTGTCGAATACAAAACATACTAAAGTTTATAATATTTTTCAAACAATTTGTCAAATAAAACTTCATAACCTATTTATCCAAACGTATTAAATAAAAGCGTGCAAGCCTATGGTATAAATATAAACAATTGTAGTAATATCATCAACAATACAGTTATGCACAATGTTGTGCAAAATTGTGATACAGCATTTCTCTCTGTGGGAATAGGAAGGATAAGCTTGATGCAGTTAGAACTGTCCTATGCTATTAGGAAGTGGGAACTAAATATGGCGAAGACAAAAGCTTGTTCTTGAGTAGACCTATCCTTTATCAGAAACACAAGAGGTGTCTACCGCCTACCTGTTTAAACCACCTAAGATATGCCGACTACATCCTAGTGATAACGGAAAACAAAGAACATCTCTAAGCAATGCTGCAAGAACTGAACACAAAATTAAAAGATCTTGAACTATACATAAAAACCAAAGTAATGATCAATACTGAAAACACTACAAATCAGAATAACTAACATATCACTAAAACAAGTAACGAACGACAAACGACAAAAATCACTAGTAGAATAAAGCTAGGCTGGGTCGCATTCGGCAAACTAAGTTGCATACTCAGAAATAAAAACATCTGAGAACAAAGGTATTGAACAAGTGCATTCAGTCTTTACTTACGGCGCTCAAACTTTTAAATTTTAAGCCATGAAAAGCAGATGAACAAAAGACGAAACAACATGGATTAAGAAAGACAAAGCTTAAAATTTAATTAATGGCTTAACAATTGTATTTTGTTAACTTCAAACTGACGACATCTAACGTCGTAAAATAATACTACCATATCTTCCTCCAACTTCTGGACACAAATTTTGTTCCCAAATAACAAACACAATAAGTAACATACCGGAAGTTAAAACTCCAAAATAAGTTAATTGTTCCGAACCATCCTGAAGAAGCAGAACGTAAGTGTGAGCTGACACTTGTTTTTTAATTTTATATAGACCTTCAACGGCAATATAAATTTAGGACTTTGATTCCAAAAAGAAACGTTATCCGCCCATAAAAGCACTAGATCACCTGCTTCAAAAATTTTATTGTGATGACTCATATGTAAAACGGACCTCGTCCCGTGACAGACTGAACTGCCAAATTAGCGCTGAAGAGGATGCATATGGCTCCGAACACGGATACATTATATTCTCAAACAGAGGAGTCGGTAGGTTTTTCCCAAAATGCAATTCGAAAAAATTATAAGGCTTCGTAAGTAACAGAGTTTAAAAATTGTTTAGTCCAAAGTAGGCGATCAAGTTCATGCATCCATCGTTTAGTGGGCATTTGCTTGAGTATGTCAAACTGAGGTAAAAAAACACCTGAATTCCTAGATGAGTAAGAAAATCCTTCCAAAAGATTGGGATGAACTGTGTACCTTGATCGTTTAAGATTCTTGCAAATTTGCCTAGTCGAAAATAATTTGAGTTCAACCGATATAAAACAAAAATAGTTACTGCTTTTTTGAGCGCATACTAAACGACGTATTTTGAAAAAACGTCTAATACCACAAAAATATATTGAACTCGGTTTCTTGGAATAGATAAAATTCAGCACATCATGAGAGCGCTCAGGTAGAATGGATTAAAACTCTGGAAATGAAAAAGTAGTATGGTTTGCACATTTACATACTTGATACTGACGCACAACTTGCTTAACTTCACCAAATTAATAGACAAGACTAGAGATATGGCGATGGTTTATGGTCCGTCACGACGGTGAAAGATCGATGGATTAAGTAAAACCGCCAGTTTAAAAGCGTAAATAGAATAGCTAAAACGGCTTTTTCAAGAACATTGTACCGTCGCTCACAGTTGGTAAGTAAATGACTCGCATAAGCGACAATATGACAAGTTAAGCACCTAAACCGTATTCATTAGCGCCAGCCTGGCATAAAAACGGCAATCATGAATCGGATTATAGAACAAAACGTTTACGGCTAATTTAGGTTTAATAAGGTTGAAAAGTCGTTCTTTATTCTCTGACCAAACCTACTCAGTTTTTTTGAGTAGGGGCTACAAAAAGTTTAACCGTAGTTGCAAATATCGAGAAAAATTTGCAATTGCTTTACGTTTCTTAGAAAAAAAAACTGAAGCAGAGTATCAATACGATTAAGATTTAAAAAAATACCATTTTCGTCTAGCTGATAACACAAATAAACCATACATTTTCTAAGAAACGCACATTTGTTAAGACGCACCGTGAAACCAGCATCTATCAACCCTCCAAATACCAATCCCAAATGATACAAATGTTTTCAAACGTTTTCAAACCAACAAGGAGATCGTCACATAGTACAAAATCGATCAAACGTAGGTCCAAGAACCTTACTCATACAACAACTAAAAGAAGCGATATTTTTTTAATTAATTAATTTTCAGAATAAATCAAAATAAGATTTCGCCATTGTGCAATGTTTTTTAGAAAATAATTTCCGTATAAACCCTGACTGCTATTGTATCGATCAGTTTCGAGTGATTGGCGAATTTTTAGCTGGATATAACTGTTAAAGGGTTGTTGTTGAAATGAAAATAAAAAAAAGTATAAACGAAAGCATCGGATTAAAGCTTAGCACGGTCTATAAGCCTACTTTTAATAATTTAAAAACTAAAAAGTATATTAATAAAGTCGTAAGTTTCTTCTAGTTCATGTAAAAAATCAAGAGGATGTAAACCATCAGGACGATCGTAAAAAATAAGTGGTAATTACTAGGGGTTTTGTTCGAGGAATGATAGTAGTTGGTAATTAATCTGCTCTATAACTAAGGTTAGTACCACTACCATTCAAACTATAGTTAGATTTTAAATAAAAATTGCTATTTAAATCGGGTTGAATTCTTTTGCTGCATCGGACAGATTAGTAGATAAGTAGTCGTAAGTCGGAAAACTGCTCAACTGCTATTATATTTTCTGTTTTATGTTTTGTTGTCAATCTTGTGTTATATTGAAGCTTTGCAGCTCCTGTCTAGCCCGATAGTGCTATCGGCCCCACAGTGGGCGCCAAAGATGTAACAATTATACGTACTTGATTTTTATTTAATATTTTATTAACAAAATGGTTCCAGTTGACACAGACAAAGATACTGTAATCAAACTAACAAATTACAAACTTAATAAAATAATTACATAGAACAAAAGAAATATTGCAATAACCACATGAGAGACTCGAACGGATGGAGGAACACAGGGTAGTACATAAGATAACAAAATTAAATATGTGAAAAAAATTAATACTGGTCTGTTATGAATTCATAAAACCACTTGACACGATCGTCTTGTAAAACATTAACTTTAGCTCAAGATGGAAACTTGAGTGTCTACTATCAAAATGGAAATTAGATTATCACGAAGAATTATGAAAATGACATCTAACGTCGTAAAATAAAACTACCACAACATGGATCAAATCAATAATAGAAGTAATCAAACGATGGAATAGAGTATTGGTGTCCGTGGACAAAAGAGAGTAAAGGACACTACAAGAAAAATAAGCAGACAACATTAAAAAACGGTGTGTGTAATCTGGAGAAGACAAGTTGTAAACCAAGAAGGGTGGAAAGAGCTAGACAAAGTCTATACCCACAGATGAGTAGAAGGAGGTTGAGAACAAAAAAGTGGCGATAAATTAAGTCTGTGCACGTGTCAGCAGTGGTTAAAAAAATTAAATCAGGCAATTTATACCTAGATGATGAACCCCAAACCCTAAAGTTTTGAGCGATGCAATGCTATTGGCAGAAATTGAGTCTAATTTAAATTCAACAGTTCGAGAACTTCAGTGCCCTTCATCAACAATACAAAAACGAACCATCAATATTGGAATGGTCTGACGAGAAGGCGTTTGAGTACGACACGGTCTTACGCAAGAGAAAGGTTTGGGTAAATTTTTTAAAAACAAATTATTACGGCAGATGAAAAATGGATACCGTATGATAATAGAAAACGTAATAAGCAAGAAGAAAGTTAAACCAACTCCTAAGTCTAAGCGTTCTTACAGAAACAATCTACGATTCAAAAAATATTTAGCAAACAAGAAATTCTTCATTAAGTTTGCTGCTGTTGATGGTTGTAATGGTAAAAATTGTTTGTGTAATAATTCTAGAGAAAGAGCAGAGAAAACTTAAGAAGGTAACTCTATTAGCAAAAACAAAATAATTGACGTATTTTAATTACCAAATTTTTCGATCAAATTTTTAAGATAAACGGAAGATCAACCAACTTTTTGTTGGTCAATTACATAAGTGATTGCTTAACGCTTTTTACAAATTTTTTATCTCGGTAATTAATTCCCAAAAAATTTTAAGCAATATATAACAAATAAAAATTAATAATATTCAAGTTGTATATAGGTACAAGTCTTCACACAGACGCTCAGTAGTCTAGAAAACAGCGATAACGATTAATGCAAATGTTTTGACTGTAGTTTGTTTATACGTAGTTATATATTTAGCTGTTATGTCTCATAAGTAATTTCACTTGTAACGTACTTTTTCGTCGTTTGAACTTGCCTAAGATAATTCATTCCTAAACAAAATTAATTCTCAGAAACATTCTCCGATTACATCTATCAAAAGTTGCGGTTTTTTTGATGTGCAATTTTTCTTTAATCGTAATGTTGTTTAAAAGTTTTTGGTTAAATGCTACGTAACAGTTCATTGTTTAAAAAAAAAATTATTAAAACAAATTCTAAAAAAGATTACTTCAACGTCCAACGTTGTTTCATAACAATCATTAAATTCGTTAATTTTTGTAAACTTTTTTTATAGCAGTTACCAGGTTTTATTTTACTTTTAAAATAATTTTGAAAACATTAATTAACTGAACAGTATGTGACTATGACTCGGTTGTATAAAGCATTGTTAACTTTGACGGTGTAGTTAACTACGTGATCATGCCGTTAATGTCCGTTGTTAGCTGACGCCATTGTTAATCAAATCAAAGCTGTTGATTTGAGAATGTCACGAAGAAAACATTGTCAAAGTTAACAAAGCGTTATGCAACCTAAATGTTGTAATTAGTCGTCAAGTACTAAATCGATAGTCCTGATGACAAAATTGTCAAATCAATACCTACGATTTAGTTAACAACGGCGTCAGCCAACATAGTTAACTTTGCTTTATGCAACCGGGCATAAACGTTTTAGTATCTTAAACCCAAACCTGAAATACTATTTTCTTTTCATTGAACTCGAGGACCTCTATATTCTGAGATATGTTTTAACAGATCTCTATACTTTAACCTGTAACTTTTTAGTAAATATTATTAAATATATAAATAAAACTATTTTTAACATTACGAAAACATTTACATTTATTGCACACGATATGACAATAAATTGTAAATAAATAAAATCTTTATTTATAATTAATATACCAATAAGAAAAATTAATTATTATTAAAAGTTATTATTAATTTGTAGTAGTTGAGATAATCTTAAGGGAATATGTCGAAGCCACACCGGAACAAACGATAAAGCAGAAGAAGATCAAAAGAGATCAGCAGAAAAGTACTAAAATTTGAAGTTAAAATGTTTTAAATTGACAATATTCAAAGTGATTTAAAACAGGTTAGAGTATCATAAAAACCTTTAAAAAAAGTAGCCAAACGCACACTATTAAAAATTAGTCTAAAATAATAAAAAAGAAAATAAAGAACAAACTAAAACAAGAGAAGAACATACACCATGTCTATTAAACTCTCAGAAATCTTAAAAATGCGAGAAAAGGTAAGCTGCAAAAAAATTAAAGTAAAGTGTTTTTATAAGAGACCTCTCTTAATATGAGACCCTTAGTTATCTCTGGTATAAAACTGATATGCTCGAAAGCATATTTACAAAGTTTGCACAAGAACGTTTTTAAGATGCTTGTTCAATTTACAATTATTTTCACCATGTGGTTACTTACTTTTATTTGACTTATTAGACAGCACGTGCAAAGAAAATTAACCAATAAAGAACCTTTTCTGGAAAAAAGTATTCACTTACAAAGTATTTTTATTTACCACCTTATTGGTTCTTAATGAGATCTTTGCTAGTTTCTATTATGAAAAAGGTCTCACGTTAGAACCCGATTCTGAAGAGAAGTTAAAATTTGATTTAGGTGGATTCTTCTCAAAGGCGAAAAACGTGAGATAAGCCAAATGGTGTTGTGCTATGAAATAGCGGCAAAGCAGTTTGGCGTTCCAAAAGAAACCCTCAAACGTTATGTAAAAATTGTTCGCTTTTCTCCCTAATATGTAGTTGCAGAACCTCTTGGGAAAAAACCTACATTAAACAAAAAAGTTGAAACTCAATTAGTACAGTATTATCTTGCTATGGACAATAGATTCTTTAGCTTGCAAAAGTCGGACGTAAAGTGAATGGCTTTTCAGTGACTATATTCAATAACCTTTGTCGCCCATTTTCAAAATTTGAGGGAGTTGCCGCGATAAAGTAACTTAGAGTATTTTTGAGATGGCACCCGAAACTTGTTAAATCAATGTAAGCTATGTCCAGTACACGTAATTGGGGTTTTAATAAAGAAAGCGTTACTGTATTCTTTAAATTGTATGAAAAAGAATTCCATAAAAGCAACCGTGAATTGCAGTTTAGATAATGTAACCGAAACCGAAATTGCTGCAGTACGGCAAGAAAGAAGTAAAGCAAGATCCATGTAGCCACACTCACTTCAGCAAAATGGGGTAGTCTTATTACCGTGGTGATTTGTATGAACGCTGTATGTACTTTTGTACCAATTTAATTGTCTGGCCAAGAAAGAAATAGGGTCAAAATCAAGGTCATCTGAACATGTATTATTAGTATTGGATATATACTATTAATATAGGCAAAATATTGAAGAAATCAAAAAAACCTGAGAAGATAACGTATCTATTTAAACGTAGAACATCTTTCAGGTTTTAAACCGCGTTCCAAATTTTCACATTTTACAAAATTCACAAAACTTAAAAAACTCACAATAATTGACGTTTTGACAATCGCTGTCTTTTTTGGAAAGGCTAAAATATAAGGCTAAAGATATAGAAATATAGTATCCTGACAAGCTTTTATATTACTACGTCCGGGTCAATGGCCCATAACGGTCTAGAGTTACTAGTCTACCGGAACATAGAAATGGAATGCATTTTGATGGCTTTCTTGTTTAGTCTGGGCCAGAAGATTTGAAATTGCTTGCTTGAATTTTATGGCGTGTCTAGTGACTAGAATTACGTGTTTCGCAACAGCCGATCTTGTATAATGTTTCCCTGGGTCCGCCTTATGTTTGATGTAGCGCGTCGTTTGTCCCACATAAGCTTGCGCACACACCCTGGTTACTGGCTATTTTGTCTGTGCAGCCTTCTATGTAAGTAAAAAAGGTAATTGCGACGAGATCTTTTTTTTGGTTTTTCTTTATTGCGTTGTTTATTGACCGCTTCATTTATGTTTGCTTTTTTCTATCCGTTTTTCCTCAAGGCGTTAGACGGTCTTTTACGCGTTGGGTTTGTTGATGGTTTTACCCCTGTGTACTAAAAATTACAAAGGCTTCTCAGGATCTTATATCTGCAGTTTCAGTCCTTCTAAAGAAGACAGTGACATAATTGTCTAAACGTAAAAGTATTATGAGTTTTTTAAAGTTTGCGAGATTTGTGTGTTTTGTGAAATTAAGAAATATGGAACACGGTTTAAAACACGAAAATCTTTCTAAAATAGCAAATCATGGCCGCAAAAACCTTAAAAACAAAATTGTCTGATACATTGTCCCAGGCTTTCTGCAAATACAACACCACATTAAGACTAGAGATTAGAACCAGCCAAGCTTTGTCGAGGAAAAGAATACACGACACCAGACGCCAATTACACATAAAAGCTACGGAGTTATTTTTAGTCTATTCACGACTGTCCACCACAATAAAACCAACAATCTGGAATTTGATCGATAAAAAATTTACAAAACAAACCAAAAAAATGGAAAAGATCCAGAAGTTGCAAGAAGTCAACATCTTTCCAAAGCCGGAAATAGAACCAAACATCAATCTACTATTCAAAAGTGTTTGATGGCAGAGCCATCTCATAGTATAAATTTTCTATGTGATTAAAATTAACTGTGGATAGCTATAAACGATGATAAATACGTTGAGTTAGTTTAACACCCGCAAAATTCAAAAGAAGCTTTGAAAAATTCTTTGGGATAAAACCACAACGTAAACACACATTGGGGGTGAGCAATGTCAATGCAATTGTGTAAACGCCACCAGAGTGAACTACTAGACAGCTGTTTCGCCCTTTTGGGGCTCATCAGTAGTAGGACATTGACATTGCTCACCCCCAATGTCCTTTAACGTTGTGTTTTTATCCCGACGAATTTTTCAAAGCTTATTTTGAATTTCGCGGGTGTTAAACTGACTCAACGTATTTACCATCGTTTATAGCTATCTAAAATCAATCTACTATTCAGCAAACCAGCAACTGTCATATTACTTAAAAGATTAAACTTTACTATAGCATTACACCACTTTCTCCAGTTATCATCAATGGAGGATTTTGAAAGAACAGCATTAGAAACCGTTACCCTCATACGAAAATTCAGAAACGCTTAACAACCTCCTGGACCACATCATTCAGGTAGAACGCAACAACATGTTCATCATGAAGACCAAAACAAACGGAAACATTCCGTTTTTGAACGTATTGGTCACTCGAAAAATAGATAACACATTGAAGCATCAAGAATACAGAAAACTAACACACCGACAGATACCTCAATGCCGAATCACACTATCATCTATCTCAAAAGGTTTCAGTATAAAAACCTTAGTACACAAGGCCAAGAATATCAGCAAACAACACAATAAAAAAAAGCTAAAAAAAGAAGACCCCGTCGCAACTGGCTTATGTGGGAAAAGCGGGACGCAACATCGCTGGCCGGATAAGTGCACATACTGAACGCTTTCATACACCAGACACGAGATAAAATTGGAAGAAAAAATTTTTTTACTAAACCCCGGAACTTCTGATCCAGACGCCAGAAGCCATCGAAATCTAGAAGTATAGAAAATCACGTTCTGGTAGACTGGTGAATTGACATCGTCACGTACCATTGACCCAAACGGCGTCAGTCTTTCTAAAAAAATTTTGTAAAATGTGAAAATATGAAACACGGTTTAAAACAAATTCTTGCGACGTTTGTCTACCGCCATATCGTATGCAACCGCTCAATGTAGGCTTTATCAACCCATTTAAAACATATAATTACAGCTTTGATGGTACTGAAGAACCTCGACCAAGATGTTTGATTTCACATGTTCTGAAAAATTTAACTTGGCTTCTTTCTTTTGCTATAACCTCTTCGTCCTATAAAAATTAACTACAAAAAAATTAAATAAATAAAGCAAGTCCATCAAAAAAAAACAAAGTTACTAGAAGAATTGTTAAAACGCATATTAAAAGAAAACACGTAGAAAAAGATAGCTCATGCAAAGCCAGTGATGAATGTCTTCAATGATAAAAGTGACGCTGATGAAAAGTATAATGCAAAAAACTTGTTTTGCACGAGATTTTATTTTTCAGACACCTGAGAAAAGCAATGTGCTTAATGTATAAAGTGCTACTTGTGTGAAAACTGTGGTGGTAAAGAAGAATTAAAAACCTCGTCTTCTTTTAAGTTTGTCGTGGTCATCGCTTTGACCAATGTTATCTCGCTAGCTGCTTCTTGCCCGACCTTTCATTCTTTTTTCTAGTATCGATTTTAGAAACTTCCTTGGCCACCTGTCAGCGCTCATTCGTTTTACGTACCTACACTAAGTTAGCTGTCTTTCCTCTATGTTCTTTTGTATATGTCTATTTATTTGCATTTGCATTCGGATGTCATTCTTGACTCTTTTAAGCCTTGGTCGCCCGTAGCTTCTTCTTAAAAAATAACTAAAGTAGTGATAATTTTTAATTTGCATGATATGTCCAAAGTACTACAGTTTTCTGCGTTTAAAATTTATAAGATATTCTAGTTCTCCACCGATCCGTTGCAAGCTGGTCTCGTTTGCTACGTGGTGCACCCATGAGTAAACTCATCTCAATTCTTTGTCAATCGGCAATCGATGACGAAGATGTAGAGATAATATCAAAACTATACTTACAACAAAAGGCCAATGTACGAGTTGAGAACGAGACATCAGAAAAGTTTAACATAAGGAAAAGAGTACTTGACAACGCCATAACTAATTTGAAGAACAGAAGCATCAATTTGTTATAACTTTATTTGTTAGATGGCGGCACGCAATCTTTGTTAATCGAAATTTTGTAAATAGGAAGGCTCTGTACCTAAATAGCCATTGTTCTTCTCATTAGAAAAACTGGTTCAAAAACAGTGGCGGCTTCTCTATTAGGTAATTTGGTCAATGACCCTCCAAAAATGAATAAGAAAGGTATTTTATTTGCTTTAAAATTACAAAAAATTTGCGTTTAAATCAAATTATCAGCGTTAAAATTTCTTGCGTTTAAATAATTGTCAATTTAAACGCAACAGATACGAAAGCTTGCGAATTTATCCGAGGCTGCCACGAACTTTTGTCCGCACTTACATTATATTACGATGAGAGTTATTCTAATCAAGAGTGAGACACACATAATACACTTTTATGCGAGTTAGAAAAGAAGATAAGTAAATGTTAAAATTCGTTCGCTGGCTGTGGCTGGGTTTTCAGCCGGCCGCCTACGCCAAAAATAATACTCAGTGCAATTATCTTTGAGTGCAATGCTATCATTGCTTACGTGACTTACGTCATCTATCGTTATCTTCGCAGCACGTGTGTGTTAAATACAGATTTCTTATCACATATGACAGTAGTTTTTGTTTCATAATAACTGTGGTACAACACGTTAAAAATGAATAGCTAATAATTGTTTACACATCTAGAATTTATATTTAATGCTCGTCCTCGGCCTTTACTTCAAATTCGACCAACCAGTAAACATAAAAATAAAGAAGTTTACAGTAATTCAAGGAATCTGTGTATGATTCGTTAGATTGGATTTGTGGAATTAAAATAAATAATAAATTTTAGTGTTTTTATTTACTGTTTTCAGATGATGCATTAATCATTATGTTGTAAAATAATGTTACGGATTTATAGCATTTAAAAGAAAAAGTAAAATCAATTGTGAAGTCAATTAAAGACTATAATCAAAAAGTTTGTAAAAACTAAAAATAGATACATATATTAAATAAAACAATTAATTTACTTTACATATGACTACAGTGGAAAGAGCGCGATATTTCTCTATGTTAAAAATTCAAACATTTCTACGCAATTGGCAATACTATGAGACAAGAAAGATGTGCATTTCTATGCTAAGCATTGAAAAATCATTGTAAATTTTAATGAGCTTGCTATTGATTATTTTGGTAATTGTAATTATAGACGAATATCTTAAATTTTAAACATAATTGATCTTAAATATAAATCAGGTTACTGTAAGAATGTTTTTTAGCCTTTTTGCGATCATTGCGTTTTTTTTAAATGACCCTCTTGTATGATTGACCACCAGCCGCCACTGTTCAAAAATAATCTTATGCAGTAAAACGTATTTTTATTATTGTAATATTAGTTTGATTTTAACAAAAACACAATTAGTGTATTTTATATTGGTATACTGCACGTATAATATAAAAATCTAATATTTATTAAAAGTCTTTTTTTTACATAGGGCTAACATTGCATTACAGATTACTGTTATGTTATATTAGTGCAACAACAGCACAATATAACAACTGTAATGTACAACCAATAAATGTTATATTACATCTATATATAATGACAATCCAAGCCGCAACTTTTTTCGATTGTTTCTACATGTTTATTTTAAAAAGTTGTTGGCGTAACAAAACTGAGATTTGCTAATACATATAATTCTTTTTTGTAAATATGATTATTTAGGTTTATTATGCTTTGGTCAACAAAGTGATAAAAACAAAGAAAAGAGTTCTTATCTATAAGCAATTATATGATTCTTAATACCTTTATTTTAATGCTAATGCTTACAATTATAACCTTTTTTGGTAATATAGAGTAGCCGATGTTGATTATAAAATCCGCCTTAAAACAAAAAAAACTTTGATTATGAATTTAATTTGTAAACAATTCCAATCTTTACTTCTACGAATTTTGGTATTAACGTCATTTTGATAATAATGGTTTTTAGCTTTTGTCTCTTTTTGATTTGTTACAAAACTTAATTAGAAAAACCCCACAGAAAATCAAACTCTTACTTAACGGATTTTTAATTTTCCTAAAATCGATTAATTGGATCTAATTTCAACAATCACGTTTCCCTGTTTTAAAAGAATGTTGACAACGCACACAAAAATTTCGTAACCATTATTATCGCCGTTCTCTTGCCAAATATTCACCAAAAACAATTTAATTTAAAATTTCACAACATTAGCACAAATTAAATAATGTTTACTGTTATTGGAATATAATAAAATTGTTTAAAACAATACTTGATACTTCAAATATTTTCAAAAGTTTGACAAAATCAAGAGTCATCTAACTATTTTTTTAAGAAAAGTATTTTAGTTTAGAGACAATAATAAAACTATTATTAATTAACTTTGACAACAAGGATAAGTTTTAGTTGATTTTGAATAAACAAAAACATTAACAATATTGCTTTAAAAATTGAATTTGCTTAATTTGACCAAGTCTTAAGTTTTATTGGTTTGTTTCCTTTTGTTTTTGCTTTACCAGTCCTTAACAAATTCATGGTATTGGTATAATATGGAATACCAAAACTTTCTTAAAAATAATAAATTGTTTACAACTTCATAACAAAAAACTTGAAATTGAACACATCAGTTCATCTTCTGTAAAATTTTATAAAAACGGAGAACGTTGTAAGTTGATTTTAAACCTGCGTAATTCAAAATGGTTTTAAATGAAACTGCAGAAAGCACAACGTAAAAATAGACGTAAAAAAGGGAAGTGGTTATGTGTTGATTAATCTTTTATTCATATCTCTTAAATCCTTGTACAATAAAGCCGCATATGGTCCAGAACCACTATTTAGGTACAATACTTTACAAATGTTGGTTGGTACATTTTTTTACTAGATATTTTAGATTGTTCCAATATTATTTTACAACTTGGGTTAATATTGAACCAATAGATTTACTAATATTGGACCAATATAATTACATACGTTGAGCCAAGATATTTTGCCAATTTGGTAAGATATTGCATTTTGTTTCATACATATCTTGGTCCGAGATTGAACTGTATATTGAGCCAATTTAGAAAAATAACCAACGTCGGTCTAATATTGCATAGCTACTTGAGGTAGCACAATTAATTCCCAAGAAAAACTTTAATATAAATAATCTCAAGCTCCCTATACTCCCCTTCTGAACTAAGAGACGTTCCTATCATAATAGTAGGTGATTTCATTTCCAAATCGCCGCTTTTGCACTCCCCGGTGACCGACGAACGCGGACGATGCGTGGAGAACCTCGTGGGTGAACGTGACGTCTCCGTTATCAACGAACCTCACCAACCTTTCACCTTCTCTAGCCACTTAGGCTCGACAAACATCGACGTCAATCTTTGATTATAAACGCATAGATCCCGTTCGTCTAAATACGACAATCGCAAGTTGTATTCCTGCTTATCTTCCACGTGGTGCTTTGTGCCACAGTCTTAGATCTGTATACGCCGCCATTGGTAAGTTGACCAAGATAATCCTTGATTCTTGCCAACGTAGCTTAAACGGCATATGCATTAGCTCTAAATACCACGGTGTTCATAGTTAATTTCTTTTTAAGGGCTGATGGGCCTTAGACACTCGTTTGTTTGTCCATTTTGTCACATTATCCAAGTGCGGCCCAAACACCAGATTTTTGTCGAATATAACGCTCAGGTATTATTATTATTATTATGTTATCCTTTACTAGTACGGGCACACCTCTGTAGCAGAAAATGATGAGGTCGATTTTTCTTTTACCCGTGAACGCTGTGGTTTCAGTTTTTTCGACTCTTACCTGCAGTTTATTTCGCATCAACCAAGAGTATACTTTCTCTATGATATTAGTTAAAATTCGTGTGAGCGCTTCTGCGTTGCTACCTTCGCCAAAAATTGCGAAGTCGTCCGCAAACGCGGTAAGTTGGACTTGTCTGGGTATAAAGCAGATCATCGTAAACGATGTTCCAAAGGGTCGGCCCCATGATAGAACCCTGAGAAACTTCGCACGTCATACGATGTTGTCTACTGTCGCTGTTATCATCTGTGTATGTGGTGATCTATTTGCTAGGTAATTAGCAACAATTTTAGTTAAGTGGGTATTTATGCTTTTCTTCCGCATTTTTTCAATAAGAAGCACCCAAGGCATTGAATTATGTCCATGAGCACTAAGGCATTAATATTACTCTTTTTCCACGTGCCGGTTCTGACCGCCATTGCCAGGTCTCTAATTTTGAGGAGAGCATCTATCCTAGTTTTACCCTTAGTGAAACCAAATTGCTAATCGGATAGTCCACCATGATTTCGTTTGCCATTCTAACTAGTAGCAACCGTTCGTAGACTAAGACTATGTTATTTATCCGACAAATCGGTCGGAAGCTATTTGGTCCTTTTGGGATCAGAACTAGTTCTGATGTTTTTCACGAGTCTGAAAAAGCGCCGTTACCGTTACGATCTTGATTTAGAATGATTAATAATTGTTCCGGAAATTCGGTCGCCGAGGTTTTTATTACTTCATTTGGGATTCCATCTGAGCTAGATGTTTTTTTTGTAAATAAAATAATTTAAATTAAAGATTGCTTCCTTCAAATCTTTTTTATTGAAAGGTGGTAGCGGAGTAGTAACACCAAAGTGCCAAGTTGTTGTAGGCTGTTTTGGAAATAGTTGTGTTATGACTTCTGCTGCCTCTTTAACATTGCTTTTTGAGTACCCGAGCAACATTGTTTTATTAAGAGAACTGGTATCTTTTATATTGCATGTGGAGAATTTTGCCTCTAGTGGTTTCCTTACTTAAAATATTTCTCTTGTTCCGAATTTGTACCAAGCAAGTTCGGGTGGTATGGTGGTCCATATCCTTTTCCTCTTACCCTAAAAGATTCTTTTTGTTTGACGTGCCGACTAGCTACTCTCTGGTTGCGTTGTTTGCGCACGTTATTTTCAGGAATCTTCCTTTAAATATGCATTCTTAAACGCGGAGAAACTTGTTCTTTTTGTTAATCCATTTGAGTATCGAAGTTTTTATGACTTAGAATTCTTCAGGACTGATAGTGTTCTTAGAAAACTTTTTTGGTACGATTGCAAAGAAAATTCCCGTCAGAGTGTCTTTGTTTTTTGCGACCCTTCGACTTTGCTTTACCGATCGATTTTGTAACGCCGGTGTGAAAAGATGCTGAAAATATGCCTTTTGAGCCTCTGCTTCTGGCAGTTAGTACGATTGCGTGTGCCGACTGATGTGTTTCATATATGTTCTACGGCGTGCGCAGTGTTTCGATACGCATAGAAGATTATATACAACGGGGTTTGCCTGGTGCCCCAAGGTGACGACTGGTCTTCTATCCAGTCGACTCTACCTTAGATTTAAGTTTTTAATGAGGTTGCCTCAGAGAATTAAAATAACCCACCCTCCTCCAGCATTACTTACCCTTGAAACATATCCGTAGCAGCAAAACGCAGCGACAGGCATTATTATTCCAGTGATGACTCTTGCCACAACATTACAGCTTGACTGGAAGAGCTGATTTGCGCGACAGCAGTGTTGGAATACGTACAGACTTTAGGCCGCGACACCAACATTTGCCAAGATAAACAGGGTTGTCCCGGCTCAGCTAGTAAGGCTGCGTACCGGGACACCGTATGTACCCTCTTATCAAACACATAGAAACACGCCCGATAGGTAGCTCAGCCCACGGGTTGCGTGGTAAAGCTGCTACCCTAGAAAAAAAGAAAATACCAAACAGCTGATGAAAGAATCCGAAATATTGTTCAAGAATTTGTAAACAAAACAGATTATTTAAGAGAAATTTCTCACAACTTTGCAATGAATTAAAAGTAAAAATAAAACAACGTAAATTGCAAAGAAAAACTGGCGTATAATTATATTACAGCGCTATTTTTTATTATGTGACTAAGTAGGTATAATATTTAAGAACTGTAACTGGATTTTACTTGTTAGCGATCAAGGGGCGTTAATCAATAAAGAATTTTAAATTATTTCTAATTACATTAAGATTCATTTTCAATAATTCTAAATTTTGGCGCCCAAAGGTCCGGCGCTCAAAAGTCTCAGCGCACAAACAACGACGGCCAAAAGTCCAGCTCCCATATAGAGCCTAGATAACAAAACGTTTGTTACAAAAAGCATAGGATTTAGAAGAAAATAATGCTCAACTTTGGTTAACGTCTGTTGAAGATGTACTAAACAAGAGTACAACTGTATGCAAGAAAAAGAAATTTGCTGGTAAACCTAGAAAAAAGATTACCATTTTAAGTATGTATTTCCAACTTCGTAAGCTAAAACACCGACCACTATGGCTATGAAAAATTTCGTGGTCTCCGCTAGTCAAGATAAAAAATATTAAGCAGAAGAGGCTCTACGAAAAGTGGCCCCAATCTATTAAGGAGTTTATGGAAGTTCACTTTGAAACCAATACAGACAAAAATTTTTCGTTGGTCAAATTCAAAATTTTCAAAATTTTTATGTCCAAATAAAAAAAAGAAAAATGGTTTTATTTTTTCTGCAATTGACAGATGAATAATTTTCACTCTTGTTGTAGCTCTTGTTTTCGTATTTAGTACCCAAACAACACATTGGTACAAAAAACGTTTAAATGTCCGTCTAATAAACGTTAATAACGCGTTTAAAAACGTTTTAATGTCTAATAAACGTCTATTAGCCGGACATTTAGACGTTTTTTATACCAATGTGTTGCTTGAGTAGTCTGTTCCTTTGTTGCTTCAGTCCAAAAGCTCCCGTTCAGTATGATAAGCGTTTTTCTTTTAACTTGACTCAAAACACCAAACTCCTTTGCAATTTAGTTTTTTCTTTGTTTTTGTTGCTGAGCATCTTCAGTAATTTTTCAACACGTTTATTTAAATTTTTTGAGAAAATTATATGTGAATTTCATTTTGTCTTCAGTGGAGTAATCAAAGTAATAATTTAGAACAGTTTCGACATTGCACACTTATAAAGTTATGTCAGAGACCCTTGTATACTACTACATATGTTTAATTGACCCACTTGCACAACAATTTAGTTTGGTAATATTTGATATCATCCTTGCTTTTAGCAAACTTGTCAACTCTGCCGTTGTAATCAGGTAGCTGCAAAAAGTAATTGACACTTTTTCGTTATTTTATTCTTCAAAAATATGTTTATAAGAATTGTTACAATGTATTTGAATAAATATTGTGATTGCGCTTATCGAGTTCATAAGTGTAAATTTCAGAGTTGACAATCAAAGCAATAAATTGCAACAATTGTTTTTTTTTGACTACGTTATCCACTATAATATTTTTAATGGACACGAAAGTGTTTATGTTTTATGATTTATTTCCTATTTATAGGTTTGTAAAAATAAACGATATCGTAAAACTTGATATCATTATGAAAACGTGGCGTTTCACCACAACCAACAAAAACGAGAAGAGGTATCATTTAAACAAATTATTTTTAGCATAAACATAAATATTGTTTATTATTAGTGATTACAGATTCTGACTTAAGTGCGTTACAAAATGACAATATGTCCGATGACATTTTTTGGACTTAAATCGAAATTTTTCCTTTACATATATTTACAAACACTGATACACTATCTATAACTATTTGAGGTTATGTTACAATTTCTTTGACAACAATCTCACTTTTACAATCATCACTATCAGTTTCCCTACAAAATCATACTACATTGATAAATGAAATTCGTTTAGGTTCACAAAAATGGAACGTTTATATTTAGAATAAGTTCATTTTCTTTAATAAAAAGAAGTAAGTCAATAGGTCTTTAAACTTTCTCTAACGTCATTATTTATTATTTTGATTAGATTGTTGCAATAATTCTTTTTTATTTATACAAAATATAGGTCGTAACAAACGCAATTTTGTTCGAATATCAAAAGAAAAACTTATCGAGCGTAATTTAACAGATACAGTGTTGACTGTCTTATCTATTTGTTTTTGCTCCTTGTTTGTTTATTGTTATCAAAACAATTTAATTTTGTTTATTGCGAGCGTTGTTTTACTAATTTTAATATAATAAACAACACTTTTTTCTATGTTTATTGTTTTACCTTGTAAAAAATAAATATAAAAAAATAAAATTATTAAAAAATTAAAAAAACCAACTGATAATACCAAATATAAAATTTTTGAATAGTGCTGTAGTTTAGACTTCCAGAACGACGTAAAATGTCAAAGAAAAACGTCTATGTAAAAATAGTAAAAACCTAAAGAAAAAAGAAAAAATCATAAAGAAACCGCCAAAAAACAACGATAAAATAAAGAAAGGTTTTCTTGAAGAATAAAACAAACCGCCTTGTTATTCCAAAAATCAGTATTGACAAACATCTCATGTTAAAAATGCATTAATCACCAACAAGAGCTGCAAGTTCCAAACGTTAGCGTAATCTGTTTTCTGTTGCTCCCGTTCCATTGACGCCAGTGTTGCCAACCTTGAAGAATTATCCTCAAATTTGAAGAAATTGAGAACCGATGAGGAAATTTTGAAGATTTGGAGAAATTAAACACATTTTTGAAGAATTTTACAATGTGATTCAACCAAAGTAACTTTTAACGCGACAACGTTGTTCGGTCCTCTATCCATAGCAGTTAGTGTTAAGCGCACATCTACTATAAATTATAATCATCATAATAATGCATAATCAGCGTAATATGTCGCATTTCATACATTAGTGCAATCGAATTAGTTGAAAACGTTACTGTTACTTTATTGTATCATCTGAACTGTGATTTTTATACTGTTACGTAAATGTGGGAATGATATAATAACAATAATTATAATTAGTGAACTGATCATTCATAACAGTAACACTATAAAATAGGTAAAGTGCTCAATCGTTATTGAATTTATTACTTAGAATTCGAATTAACAGGGGAATTACTCTTTTACAAATTTTAATTACATGGACGCCAATATTATGTCTCAGTCTGATGAAGAACATCACAAAGCACAAAAAGAAAAAATTGCCAATTTAAAAAATCTAAATACCGTCACAAATATAAACTACAAGTGCTACAACAAAATGAATACAGTTTTTACATCAATTGACAAAAAAGCAGAAACTAATGCAATAAAAATTTATTAATTTGTAATCCGAAATATGATAAAATTAATTAAACGTTTCAAATGATAGTAACAAAAATTGTTTTGACACAGTGAAATTAATTAGCAATTTATTCTTGATTATATAAGAAGGGTGTTGAGATTATAAGGTGATGAAATTTGAAAAAAATTGAGAAAATACGACATCCTGCATTGAGGAAATGTACAAAATTAGGTTGGCAACACTGATTGACGCCAGTTCTCACTATGATTCACTGTCATCACTCACTACTCAGAGCAGTGCGATTTATCATTGTCTACAAACTGTTTCATTATCTGTTAATTGCGTACCTCATGATTAAAAAAACACTTAAGTTTTTGTGAGAAGAAGCTATAACCAATGTTTTGAAGAAATGGAAACGTATTTTTTAACTAGTGATCAGACACTTTTTCCAACATAAGCCACAATATAAATACACATGGTCTGATACAAGAAAACGCCAATCTACGATAGATTACATCCGAACAAATAAAGCATCACATCACAGAAACTTTCTAGACGTTATTATTATTATTATTATTATTATTATTTTACCTAGGGGTGGTCCCAATATGGTCACGGCACCGCGACCTGTAGGTCTATTGTGCTCCCCGATGTTTTCTACCCTTCTAGAATACCTGTATCTTTGACAAAGTCCAGGATTTCAGTAGGGCGAATCTTCGTTACTTCCTCTTGTGTAAACTTTTTATTTCCAAGTAGGCGTTCCCTTGCCCTTGTGAAAGCTTCACAGTGACAGATGACGTGGTATGGAGTTTCTTCCTCCTCACCACAACCCCTGCATAACGGGCTATCAGTCAGTCCCATTTTATGCAAGTGTTTGTTTAAACGACAGTGGCCTGTCACCATCTCTGTCGCAAGTTTGATCTTCGTCCTACTTAACTTTAAGATGGACGTTGCTAAGCCCCCGTCGGGGGTTTCCAGAAAGACCTTAGAATGATCCTGTCCTGGGACTTTCGACCAGTGTCTGCAGTGCTCTTTCGTGAGTATTGCTTGAATCTCCTGTTTGGCTGTGTTATATGTAATCCCACAAGCCGGTTCAGGGCCTAAGAATGGTTTCGCACTTGCCGCCCTGGCAAGCCCGTCAGCAACCTGGTTACCCGCGATCCCCGCATGCCCAGGTGCCCATACTAGTGTAACTGTATTACACCTACCTAGTGCGTTTAGCATTTGTGTGCATTCAATTACTAGCCTTGAGTTCACCACATATGATTCTAATGCTGCAATCGCTGCTTTGCTGTCTGTGACTATAAAGATTCTCCTGTTAGAAAGGTTCTCTGTTAATAGTTGAGCAGATGCTGTCAGGATTGCATATACCTCGACTTGGAACACGGTCGCTTTTTGACCTAGGCTTACAGAGATTCTGCAGCCCTGTCCATTGCTCCCGTACACTCCAGAGCCAATGCCCTCAGTGGTTTTTGAGCCATCTGTGTAACACACGATTCCATTCAGTTTTGTTTTGTTGGAATTGTTCTCCCAGTCGTAACGGGTGGAGATTGTTTTCTTAAACAGTTTAATAGGACAAACTGTTTTAAGTATTCTCTCAGTTATCATACTGAGGTTTTTGTCTTTAGAGATCTCGTCAAAGATGGTCTAATGCCCCACCCTTGACGATCCCTCCTCGCCGTTGACTCTCAGGCGGTATGCCCCTCTAAGTGCCTCCGCCCTAATTACTAGGTATAGTGGCGGCAGGTCCAGGAGAGTCTCCATGGCTGCCGTCGGGGTCGTTATCATTGCCCCCGTGATTCCAAGGCAAGCTCTGCGCTGTACCTTGCTGAGTATCTGTATGGCCCTCTGGGTGAAGGTCTTATGCCACCACACCAGTGATGCGTACGTAATGATCGGTCTGATCATTCGAGTGTATATCCAGTGGGTCATCTTTGGAAATAAGCCCCACTTGCTTCCGAACGCTCGCCTGCAAGCCCACAAGGACTTTGTGGCTTTGTTCGCTATTCTCTCTAGGTGTGGTTTGAAGGTTAGCCCCTGGTCTAATGTTACGCCCAAGTATTTGCCTTCCCTCACTACCTGTAGCTTGGCTCCGTACATTGCTATCCTCTTTAGCTTTGTTGGGCCTTTCCTTCGTGAGAAGAGAATGAGGTTCGTTTTTGCCGGATTGACCGACAAGCCCTTTTCTCTACACCACCGTTCGACTAGATTTAAGGCTCCCTGCATCACAACTGATACGGTCTCTTCAAATCTGCCACGTATCACAATCACTATGTCGTCGGCGTAGCCAATCGTGTTATAGCCTGCCTCACTTAATTGCCTCAGCAGTCTGTCTACCACCAAACACCACAGTAACGGGGAGAGAACTCCTCCCTGCGGACATCCTCGTGCAGCTCGGACCGCTACAGAGTCATTATTAAGCGAGGCCGTAATGTTTCTATGTCTTAGCATGGTATCAATCCATCTACCCACGGTACTATGTACCCCTTTGCTTTCCATGGCAGTTGTAATCGATTCTAGAGAGGTATTATCAAGCGCCCCCTCTATGTCTAAAAACGCCCCGGAGCCACTTCCTTGCAGGAGATCGCCCTTTCGGCTGCGTCCACTACTCTGTGGACGGAAAGTTCACAGGGTTTACCTGGTTGATAGGCACATTGGTATTTACTGATGGGATCAGGCCCCAGCATCTCGTCCCTAATGTGTCGCTCAATGAGTTTCTCCACTAGTTTGAGGAGAAATGACGTTAGACTGATAGGTCTAAACGACTTAGCTAGGGCGTATGAGTCCCGCCCAGGGTTGGGTATAAATACGATTTTTACGTCCCTCCACGCCATAGGTATGTATCCCAGGGCAACGCTTGCCCTTAGTAATGTACATAGTGTGGAGGCTAGCAAGTCTAAGCCTTGTTGTAATAGAGCAGAGAAAATTCCATCCATCCTTGGGGATTTGTATGGATGAAATTTTTTTACTGCCCACTTAATTTTGGTTAGGTTCACTATCTGATGAGCTAGAACCCAATCTGTCCTGTTCCCCCTCGAGAGGGGTTCAAGAGTTCTTGATACGCTAGCGTCAGATTTGGTGAGGGTTTTTGATCCCGGAAAGTGTGACTGGAGCAGAAGCTCCAAGGTCTCCTTTACGGTCTCTGTGTAACCCCCCACATTTTTCTTCAAGGAACCGATTCTAGCCTCTGTTCTTCCTTGTAAAGTTCTTTGGAGTCTCGCACCTTCTGGAATCTGTTCGATTTCCTCGCAGTGCCTCCTCCACGAGTCACGTTTTGCCTTTCTTATGGCCTTTTTGTATTCGGTGAGTGTGGTTTGGTATGTACCCCATTCCCCGGTGTTTTTTGCTCTATCAAAGAGCTTTCTTGTCTGAGACCGCAATCGAGAGAGTCCCTCATGCCACCAGGGCATTTTACTTGAGGTTCTTTTCTCTTTTGCGGGACAGCTTGCCCCATAGGCATCTATAATGACCATGCGAAGGTTTTCTTCCATGGCCTCCAATCCAGCCGAGTCATTCACCTTCTCGGGACAGTTCTCGAGTTTGACCTTTAGGTTCTCTCTATAGAGGTCCCAATTGGTTCTTCTCGGATTTCTGTGTACGGCCATTGCCGCTCCTCTTGACTCAACGTCGAAGCGAATATATCTATGGTCAGATAGCGATGGTTCTTCCGACACATGCCATTTGTGTACTGAGCTGCAGGCAGTCACAGTTCCAAATGTTATATCAATTACCTCCCTTCGTCGAATATTGACGAAGGTCGGCTCGTTGCCTACGTTGGCCACCTCTAGATTTTTATTAATAATATAATCTAGGAGAGACTCACCTCTTTTGTTGATGTCCGTGCTGCTCCACACAGTGTGGTGCGCATTGGCATCGCATCCGAGGAGGATTTGCCATCCTTTTCGCTGACAGAGGTCCACCAGTTTGGAGACTTTTATGGTTGGTGGTGGATTTGGTTGGTCGTAGGGGAGGTATGCGGATCCGAGCACAAGCTCCCTCTCGCTGCCATCCCTTTTCATTGTCAGCGTCACTGCCGCCAGGTCTTTGCAACAGAATTCCCAAAGTGGCAGTAGTTTAACGCTATCTCTAGCTATAATGCACGATCTGGGATTGGTTTCGGTTGGCTCAGCAATGAGCCGCGCTCCTCTAAATCTCAGACCTCGTATTTGTCCTTTAAAAGTCCAAGGTTCTTGTACTAGGGCTACATCAATATGATGTTTATTCATATAAGCACAGAGGGCAGCAAATGCCGCCCTACTATGATGTAGGTTTATTTGTACAAGTTTAACCATTTAAACCTGTACCTACCAACTGAGGTGCAATGGATGATGCAGTGGGCTGTGGTTCCTCTGAGGGGCCCTCAACCACTGTCGTCTCTTCGCACTCCATACCGGTTGCCTCCTCTCCCCCCACTTTCGTCTTGGAGAGGAGTTTAAACGTCACTCTAGTGAAGTTGACGTAGGGATTATGGTTGCAAATAGCCCCCATCTTGTCCCAGGAAGTTTGGTCCATAAGGACAATCAATGTTTGTCCCTTGGGGTCCTCCTTCCTGTCCAGTACACGCCAGCTGCTGGTTACAACACCAGCATTCTGGATCTCGATCCTTTTCAGAATCTTTACCGGTTCCACATGGGCCCCGGGGATCCAGGCGTGTGCTCGCACTGGTTTTGGAAGGTCTTTCGCTTCAAGGAATCGAAGCTTAGCTCCCTTCCACGGAGCTACTCTCCCTAGCTCCGTTCTCAACCAATCCACCGATACCTGGTCTGCGCATGTAATTAACAGCGCTCCCCCTCGGTGGCGACACTGCGTCAATGGACAGAGTGTCGATTCTATCGAGGATCCAAGTTTTAATTTGCCTTGTTTCCTCCTCCGACAGCGTGCACTCCAGATCTTCATGGACAAAAACCATTTTGAAGCCTGTTGCTGCTTCGCTGAAAGTTCTGGTGTCCTTTTTGGTCCAAGACTTTGCCTTTTTTAAGGTACCTCCCTTGGGAGTGCTGTCGTCAGACCGGAGTCGCTTTTAAGTCCCAGTCCTAGAGACAGCTTCATTCTGTGAGGTGCTTGGTTGCCCCTCTTTGGGCGATGAAAGGACAGGTTGCTTAGAGCCCCCTGGTTCTCTCATCGCCTTTCTTAATTTCCGGCGCGCTGCCCCGGAGAGTTTTTTACGCTCACCAGTACCAGGTGCCCCGGCGGAAAGATTTGTTTTTGTTTTTGTTTGTTCTTGGTCCATATAAGTCCCACGAGTGTGGGGGAAATAAAATGTCCACACGTGCGGTGCCCCCTGCACACGTGTAAGGCGACTGATTACAACGGAGTGGCGCCCGGCGCTCCGAGGTTGGGGCCAGTAAATGCTGATCCTCTATTCAGTCACGCATCTCCTCGGTCCGGCCCCTGACCCTTGAGATTTAGGATTTTGCTGAGGTTGTCTCCTCTTAGTCCAGGCGGTTAAGCCGAGACCCCCCGCACCAACCTGAGCACTCCAGGTTTGTGCATGGTATATCGACATGGTTGATGCACGTGGCACATCAAAACACATATCGGCGCCGTTATACCCTGTGCAAGCCCTTGGCTACGACACGACAGCCGGGCGGGGTAGCTGGTCCACGATGCTGTCTTTGGTTGCTGCGAGTCCTTGTTTATAAGCGACGAGCAACCTTATCCCTAGCATTAACCTAAGAATCACATACGAAAATTCACTTAGGCCGTTCCCCTATCCGCCACCTGGGGACGCGCCTGGTAGGATGCCACCCCTCAGGCAGACGTTAGAACACCGACATCAGCTAATAGACGTAAAACGGAGCTAAAAAAATTAACAACAACCATTAACACAACATCAAAGGAAGCTTTAGGATCACAAAAGTCAACAGAGAAGCATACTTGTATTATAGAATTAAAAAAACAATAGACAAACATAAGAAATACATAACAGTAAGGATGCATAAATCAATTTTTTAACATGTCAAAAGTTATAAAAATGCTTCCCCTTTTTTCTAGTCGATAAAAATAAACATATGATGACTTATGGACAGAAAACCCTCAAACAGAACAAGCTTAGTAGAAATAAAAGTGGGTGGTTTGATCAAGCACTTTTTGAACTTGATTTATAACGATGCATTTTAGTTTATTACTTTTCTTTAACAACACCAAAACGTTTTTGCCCCATCCTTGTTTTTGTAAAACACATACATAAGCTGTTGAAGAAGAGTTTCACACCCTTACGGCAAGTCTCAGTTTTTACCATAATTGTCAAAATTATGCATGTATACTAACTTAAACTTTAACGTTTGATAGTATGCTATATAAGAATAAAAAGTTCCATATTTTGAGAAATTTTTCTAGAATATTCTATGTGTTGTTTCAAATTGCCCTAGAAGTATCCCCTTTTAGTTTGTATTTACTCAGTGTGTTATATTATGTTTGTATACCTACCAAGGTGTCTATTGTTCTTGATAAGTGCCTTTCTTGCTCATTTAATAAAAATATAGCATTGGCAAACTTAATTTTTTCATTAATTTTAGAAACCGAATTCGAATTACCTCGTTCTATTAGGTAATAATATAAAATTTTCCAATTAGAATTTCGTATATTAAGAAAACAGGAAATCAAAAAGTGCAATTATTTAAATCGTTAAATATCTTACAATGAAACAATAATATTTTAGTAATCAAAGTTTACTTTTAAAGCATTGGCATACATTATTTATAAAAAAATTACAAAACCTTTATAAACGTTAAAAAGCAGGAAATTATTAAATTTTAACAATAAAAGTATGTTCCGTTATCTATACAATAAATACCATCCATTCAAGAACTGCTTTCATTCTCACTTTTGTATAGGGTACATACCTAATACTCTAATAATAATTTTTTATAATAAATTTTACTAGAATTAACCGAAAATATACTTGAAGTTTTTATAAACTAACATTTTTCAGTTATGTATTAGTTAATAGGAAATAAAAAATTACAAAAAAATTAATAATAATTTTATAATAGGTATACCGGTATGATAGTGAATAGTATAAAGAAGAGATTTAAAAAAGGTTTCATAGTTAAATGCAACAAACGATAGCAAAGCAAATGTATTAAAGCTATAAAAAAATACTACAGCGGCAATAAAAACTCGCAAACAAATTTATTAACAAAAAATAAGGTAGAAGAGATATGATATATACATATAACGTCTGTTTTCATAGACCATGTATGATTTAGTGCGCAATAAAAATTAGAAAAAAAAAAGATTAGTTATTTTCAGTGTCATAGTACAAAGTATTAGTATTATGACCAGCAATTAAAAAGCAAAATTATGGATATAATCATTAGTACGAATATAAAAAAATAAGACAACAATTCAAAACGCAGATAAAAAAAAGCACAAAACACGTTTGAACAAACAATGTTCAAACAAAATCAATAATTGTACCTTTATAAACAAATTGCAAAACGCAATAAATTATTACACGTGTAAGAATAAAGAGACCATAAAAAATTGTTTAAAAAATTATATTGATAACGAATTAAAATGATAATCGAACTTAAATAAGGAAATGTTTTTAAAGTAAATTCAATCTATGAGTTATAATAACCTTTTGTACATTGATAAGTTCGTTTAAAGGATATTTTAATAACGTTTTTTTTAAGTTTTGAAATTGAAAAATTTTCCTCAACTTGAAATCGCGACCTTGACAACTAAAAGTTTAGTCTATCTAATCACACTTTATTCTCTGGTCTGGCAATCGCTTTAACTATCACAGACCATGACCATCGTCATAATTGACACTATTACGCGTGCTTAAGGTAGACGTTCATAGATCATCGCTTATTTTTTAATAAACGCGACATGATCGTGAGACATTAGTTTAGAAATGTTACAAAACTATTCCAAGATTTTAGTAATCGTCACGTTGATAACTCATGTTTTGGCAGTTATAGAAATATGAACTTTACACTATTCCTAAACAATTTTCGCGCTAAGTTTAGATTGCAGCTGATTCATGTTTTTTATTGAAAACAATCTTATATGAGGTTAAATGGGTTAATGTATCAGAAGTTTTTTAATTTAAAAAAAAGAGACAAAGGTGTGAAATAAGGTAAAAAAAATTCAGAAAGCCCAAATCTAAACGCCCAATGAAACCAAGAATATAACAAGATTGTCAAAAACCATAATTTTAGGATTTTAGAATGTAGTCTTTCAAGGTCATAATCCGATGTATAAATATATCAAATTTATAATGTTGTTATAGTTTTAAATTTAATCTTCAAACAAGTAAAGTAGAAGCCGATGAACTTGACGTATTTCATTTGCATTTGCAGTGGGAAAAATGTCGTTCGGCCACCAAAGACAGAGAGCACGACAGACCTTGCTATGGACCAAGGTTAAGGATAAATTAAAACTAATTTTTCCACGTGGCAACTGAAAAAAAATTAAGTTTTTGATCTAGCTTTTAATTTTGAATTGCTCCAACTTAAAGCTTCTGCTGTTTCCTTGATACATTGCAGTTTGATTAGTCGCGATATATCTTCTTCATGAAGGTTAACGATTCTTTTGCAATTGCTCTGTCAAAGTGAAGTCGCAAACAAACTTTCTTTTTGCAAGACATTTTGACCAGTTTGTTTGTACCTAGGAAATCTTAAACTTCCATCGAATCCCCATTTGCATATTAATTGCAAAGATCTATCTTCTTCTTGCCTTGACAATGCATTTTACTATGCAGTGGCTGTGGTTTCACTTAGCAAGTTCTGTAGAAGAACTTGTAAGATGCGTTTGAAATTTTGTACTTCATTTATGACAAACCCTTGCATATAAAATCTTTTTAATTTGAAGTTTGCCTTTAAGAAAAGTTTAAATGCTTTTAGTTAACTGGTTTCATGTGTTTCAAATCTTTTTTCTTTGTCATTTCAAATTTTTAAGAAATTTTGTTTTTATTTAATTTATGTTTTATGTAGTTAAAACATCCTTTTTTTGTGGTTACGTCAGTTTAGCATTTTTTTTATGATAATAAAATTCAGATTGCATGTTAGTTTATAGGTCTGACTGTCATTTCTCATTTATCTTTTGAGCACCAAGTGAATCTATGTTTGCAAAAGTTATCATTTGATAATTTTGCGGTTTTGTGAAAACAAGTTTTTGATTGCTCATGTTTAATTGCGTCTTCACTTTGTAGCTTTTACGTCTCTGTTAGTTGCACTTGATTATATGCAATTTCTCTTGATACTTCCCTCGAAGGAACGTGTGTTAGTTTATATTATTATAAAATGTAGTAATTCCAGAATGAATTATATCTAGAGCTGGCTTGTGACGCGATGGGTGTTTAGTCCCCTAGAACCGTGAAGTTGTGTGTTTAGGGTTGAAAGATGCCCGATCTCAAAAATGTTCGGTTATACAAATGAGTTCTTCATGTAATATATATTCCATCTTCATTTTATTAAAACGAATAAGATTTATTAAAATACTAATATTAAAACATCACAAATATTACCTTTATATACACACATTAGCATCTCCACCAAAAACATTCACCATCACTACGATCTTCACCGACTGACCTGCATCCGACCATAACCGAAACGAAACGACTCCTACAATGTTTTACGATTCCCCAACTATCAATACGATCTATCCCGATTTACGAAATCCAAATGCAACTCGAGCATACCCGAAACGATACGATAGCAACAAAATTTCACGATCTCTCACCGATCTTACCCGAGTGATCTAGAATTCTTACTACATAACTACTGTTTTCGTTAAGTTTATGTTTGGGTGATGTTTTGCATCGTAGAAACAAACATACTACAAATTCACATTTTTGTGCATCTACGATCAGCTACCAGCAACGTTCATCACGAAATAAAATTACCACAGGTATTTAAAATGTGTGTTTAATGCAAATAATTTCATGAGTTCAATGTAACTTAAGGTCTTTGAACTTATCAAAGTGAACTTTATTAATACGTAAGCAGGTAGTTTCATTAATTTTTTTTTGTTTTTAATTAAATTTCAACGCTTGTATTTCGGAATTGTAAATTTTATTTCTATTATGTCATTTATTTTAATTGTAGGCCAATTTAAATGAACTGTTACATTTATTTTATAAAAAAAATTGTAAACTTTAAATATACCGAACGCTTTTAATTACATCACGTGCGCGATAAATTTGTATTATAATTTTAGATTTGTGACGTTACAACTTCAAAGGTAAGTTCGTAGAGGTTGTAACCAATCTGATGGGTTCTGAGTGATCAACAATCTAAAAGCTAATTTTATCGTGTTCTCGATTAACGTCCACACCGATTTTAAGTATTTTACTTACTTACCGCTGAACATCGAAAAAAAAACCATTTATGTTGCTTTCATTCAGGAAATTTTCGTTTTAACAGCTTATGCATGTAACAAACTTCGCACATCTCTTCCATTATTGAAATAATTCTACGATGAAATGTTTTTTTAGATTTCAAGACTTTGTAATACGAAGTTGTAAAGATTGTTTATGTTCACTGACTTCTTTCTTAAGAGTTTTGAAAGACAAGAATCTGGGTCAATTTTGGAATTCTTTTGCAGGAGAACTAAAAGTGAAAAAAAACATGCGTTTTTTTATCTTGGTTGCGGTCATAATGCTTTCTCTCCAAAGACCCTTTAAGCTTGAACCACAGTCCCAAACGAGCAAGCTTATAGAAGTTGCCTAATTACGTATTTTTCATGGTATATAATTGCCGTGCGGCGCGTAATGTATAGGCTTCCTCGAGCACAAAGTATGCACCCAAGTTCATATTTTTGCACCGTTTTTGAACTTTTACATTGAGACCTAAAACCCAAAACGGTTAAACTGCTCAGTTCCAAATGGGAAATGGTTTTAAATGCATTTCCAAAATTTCAACAAATTAGAGATTATTAGCTTTTGTTCAAAATATAACACACAACGTGGGTTTTCTTACAACAAGAGCAATTGCATAAACCTTCTATTGGCATCAACTCTATTTTGAACATAAATGATCCAATAGAGTTCCCCAATTGGCTTATTCATAATTTCATAAATTGTGTCAATATTTTGTAATTTTTTCAATAGTGTAAACATGTGCAACTTCTATCTTGTATAGATAGTACCATTGAGTTACGTAAAACTATAACAAAACTGATAGAGATTAATGTTCATCAGGATTATTAGCAAAACTGTAAACTCTCGAGCGATTAAGTTCGTACTGAAACGAGCACTATGTATCTGAAGTTTTAGTAGACTGAAGTAGTGTCCAAATAAAGTTCAATAAAAACTTCCGTCATTCAACCATTGTCACTCATCTAAATCACAAAAGAAAAAAAAATTATCTTTAGGTAGAATTCATGAAAGCACTGGCAGAAACGTGAACGTTTACACTTGTCTTCCAGGAAAACCTTTTATGTAATTTTATAAATTTCTATTGAACAAGCTTATTTTCTTCACATTTCAATAAGTAAAACTTACTTGACCAACTTCTGTAGGATGGTTTTGCCTATCTTTTGTTTGGCTTTATCTGCTGAAAAAACTTACCCACTTAACTGTAAATAGCTAAAAAAGTAGTATATGTTGTAAGTCGATTTTACACCCGCGTAATTCAAAATTGCTTTAAATAAAACTGCGGGACCAAACCACAACGTAAAAGACATTGAGGTTAAAGCAATGTCAATGCAATTATGCAAATGCCACCAGAGTGAACTATTGGACGGCCGTTTCGCCTTTTAAGAGCTCATCAGCAGTACGACATACACAATTCCCACAATTGCATCAACAAACTTTATAGTTTTATACACACATACGATGGGTATAACCATTAGCAAAAGATTGATGACAGAGCTATCTCATAGTATAAAGTACTATGTATGACCTACCTACTTCGGTACCCGCATTGTTCATATTTATTATTTTTGGAACTTAAATGGTCCGCTTTCAAAAACCCATCTTATTGACGGGTGTCTTGGTGTCTTACTGTATTGGGTTTTGCAGTTTACCTTGATAGTCTGTCATTTGCCATTCTATTGACGTATTTTTTTCCTTTTCTATAATGTTGTTGATTTTTATTGAAGTTCATTCTTATGGATCTCCAAGTCTAAAGAGTTTTACTGTCTTTGGTAATGCAGTTTCCCTTGATACTCTGTCTTTTGTTATTCCGTTGGTTTATTTTTTTTTAAGTTTTTTCCAACGAACCTCTGAGTCTTAAGATGTCTAAGCACGTTTGTACCAAATCAATTGCTTATGCTTCATGCCATCTATAGCCAAACTTCCAGAAATAATTTTTTTGGCAACTTAGCTCTGAAGCTAAGCGCGCAATCATACATATATTTATATTTTTGCACCGTTTTTGAAAGACTTTTGCGTTGTAGACTAGATCTGCTAAAATACTTAATTCCAAATGGGTAATGGAGTTTTAAAATTATTTCTAAAATTGCAACAAATTAAAGATTATTAGTTTTTGTATAAAACAAAAAACGTGGTTTTTATTTTGAATCTGAATTATTCAAAAAAAAAACTTGCTCATCCTCACATTTCATAAATTGTGTCAATATTTTGTAATTTTTTCAAGAGCGTAAAGATGTCGAAATTTCATCTTATACAGATACATAGTACCAGTGAGTAGTAAAAGCTTTATCAAAACTAATGAAAGTCAATGTTCATCATGATTATTAGCAAAACTGTAAACTCCCGAGAACAAATGTACTTAAGATACATGTTTTGAAACGTTAGAAAAGCCCGTACTAGCACTATGTACCAAAAATTTTAGTACACTTAAGAAATAGTCTGCAACCAAGTAAAAACTTGTACCTGCTTGTTATAAATAGCTTAAACAATATTCAAAATCATAAAAATCGGGTTTGAAATATTGCACACCAAGATAAAAAAAATTATTGCAAGACCACCCGAAAAAAAATGTAATTCAATTCAATAAATCATCGCAATAGATAACGTTAATTTGAAATCACTGATTAAAAGCTGTAAGTAATGACATGCTTGACAAATATATTTAATAAATTAATTCATATCTTAAATGCATTCATATGCAACTCCATATAAACGATTTTTAATTAAAAAATAAATCAGTTGGGTGTGAGAATTGCTTTAAAAATACGACAATTAACAAGTAAAGGTCACGTACACTTTTACCAAATAATCTATAATTAATCCAACATAATTACTGTGCAAAAAAAAACACAGTTTTTTTTTTGAATGCGGATAAGTTCGTATTCTTCAATTTAAAACGTGATCAATTCCAGATATATATATATATGTTAGTAGTTGGACTTTATTCTTTACAATATCATATATAAGTTTAATCCTACTCGAAAATACCAGTTGAAATTTGAAGTGCCCTACAAGCTCTTGAGCGGATACTGCGCGAAAAGTAATTTTACGGATGTTTTAAAAGTGACTAAGATGATACAGGTAAAGATTTTTTTTGACAAATGAAGTGATATAACAGTGCGTGAACGAAAAATTTTTCATCTTCTCTTTTTTGTCTTGCAGAACGTCAAAATAGTTGTAGCCATTTCTTTGGTGGTTATTTTCACCATAGTCCAACAAATTGCGGCACGACCAAAAGCAAATGCTTTTCAAAATTCTTTGGACACGATCACCGGATGCCACATAGATGTAGGTACCCTCGCTTTAAAAAAAATTCAATCAAATTACAAGTAAACTTTTAGAGCAAATTGCAAGATACATGTCAAAGATGTGCAAAACAAACAAAATCAAATGTTGTGTACCCGATGTGTTGCTCAAACGAAGACGATGTGTTTGTATGGTGCCAACGATACATAGGTTACGGCATCCACTAATCTATATTTACTCTAAGTTTTTTTTTATACATATTTATTCAATTAATTATTAAGGAAAAACATCACCATCAATGCATGCAATTTAATCGATCCAGATCGATTAAACCTATTTTTGCAATAGACTGACTTGTAGCTTTAAAAACGCATTTTAACAACTGTTTTGACCCATAAAGTAAACTAAGGTTTGTTTAAACTTTATATTTATAAACATGGCTGTGAATTTTTTATAAAAATAGTTTGTTAGAAATATATTCATTTTTTTATTTTATATTCCGATGTGTACTGTTTTTGCAAGTTTTGAAAATAAGCTAAGTCTTCGGGCTTGATGGATGGTTTCAGATCTTTCAGTGCAGTTTTAAAGTCGTCCATGGTTACTATTACGTTGTTGCTAGTAAGGTTTTCTACAAAAAAGTGATTAGAAATTATTTTAGAACAACGCGCACTTACCAGGAGAAGTCTTTTCTATTAACTTCCTAACACAAGATAACCACGCTACTGAGCAAAGTCCATAAAAATCAGCTCCAGTAATGTTTTTGGGACAAATTTTTACCACGTCTTCCAAATTAACACTACGATCTAATTTAAATCTACAAGCAAAATCAAAGGTGTAAACCTATTTTAAATTGAAAGAAAACATACTTCCTCGTTAACGCCTTAAGCACGCTAATCTTTGAGTCAAGGTCCGTGCAAGGTCCTACGTATAAAAGCTTATCAAAACGACCAGGTCTTAATAGCGCCGGGTCGATTAGATCAGGACGATTCGTAGCGCCTGCAATTACACGATAGAGTTGCTAAAATAGTATTTTGAACAAATACCGATAATAAAAATAGTTGCAGATTGGTTAAGCCCATCCATTTCGGCTAGCAACTGAGAAACAACCCGATCCATAACGCCGCCCGAATCTCCAGAAATACCGCGGTTCGGTGCCAAAGAGTCTAATTCGTCAAAAAAGATAATACAAGGCGATGCCTCTCTTGCCCTTTCAAACACTGCAAAAAATTGTTTACATGGATGTATCTTTAGTAATCAACACCAGCTGTTAAAGCCAATGCGCTTGTTAATAACATTCGTCGGTACCAGTTAGTCCCATAAATAAATTTTGCCAAAATATTATTAACTAATAAATATAATTAGGCCAAATATAAAGATACACTCTTAACTCTAATGTAATACGCAAAAAAAGGTTTTTGGAGTTGCTAATAATCGCACGCCGAAGGTCACACTCTTTCAAGTAAAAAACCATAGGAATGTCATTATCGCAAAAATAAAGAAAAGGTCAACATATGTCTGTAAAGCTGTTAAGTTATTTTTAAACTTGTAATTTTCCACCTAAGCTAAAATTAGTAAACAACCAGTGAGTCATTACCTTCGCGAACGTTTTGTTCAGATTGTCCTACATACATGTTGAGCAATTCGGGTCCTTTCACTGACAAAAAACAGAGATTACACTCTGTCGCCACAGCTTTTGCTATCAGGGTTTTTCCGGTGCCCGGAGGACCATACAATAATATACCAGAACGTTTTAAGCCGGTGTTGCGCAATAAATCCGGATGCTGCAACGGCAGATTGATAGTGCGGATTATTTCATGCTTCACTTCAGTTAAGCCGCCAACGTCTGACCACTGAACTTTAGGTATCTTCGGTGCTCCCAGACTTTGACTATACTTACTCTGCATTAAATCTACAAAAAAATTGAGCCCCTAACCTTACGCTTGGTGTTGACATACCTAAAGCGTTGTCAAAATCAGCGTGGACCAAAACTTCCCGTTTTTCATCTAAACAACACTTCTGCGCAAAAAAAGTTAGTGCCCGTAAATCCTCAAACAAGAACCCATGAGTCTTCTCAGCAACATTCTCAAGATGAACCTCGTGCTTCAGATTTTGCAAACGCAGAATCCAAGCTAAATTCTCATACCTTTGTTGAGTACCAGGCGTTGAAACTTCAAAAACTTCTAAAAAATCTCTAGATAGCTGCACGGGCACTTCTTTGGAATTACTGACGCATATTAAAATCAACGGATAGGAATTGAGCTCAAAAAGGCTTTCAATCTCAGTTTTAAAAAAACTAATAATACGCTCGTCGTGCACGCCTTCATTATTCTTAGAAAAATTCTGCGAAAAAATTCCGATACAATAAAATTTGACCAATCAAAGCTTATACTTCAAAATGCTTAATTAACAAAACGCAAGGTGTGCATAGCCTGGCTTTAAAAAATAAATTCCTTATTTTGGTTTCGGTTTGTGCGTAAACAGGCGCTGTTAGATCCCCGCTATTAGCCTCATACAAATGCAGTCCCAGCTTTGATGCCAAGCTTGCTATCATCAACGTTTTACCAGAACCTTTACTTCCTTGTACTAAAAATGTCGGCTTCAACTGTATCGTATCTAAAACAATTTACGCTTAGTGTTTTCTTAAGTACAAAGTTTACCAAAAAATGAATGTTTACATTACCTCAGCGTTTATGCAAAGTATAAACAAGATAATAATTTTAATTGGACTGATATAAACAGCGCACTTTTAGAAATGCGTCAGAAAAATACAGACTATCAGTTAATTAAATGTCGGAGGCAAATACGCAAACAGTTACGTAACGCAAAAAATATAGTGAACTATTGCACGAAATAAAAAAGGAAAAAAGTCGACTGCTTTAATCATTACCATAGAAAATCCAAAACATGTTACGCTTCTAGATGTGATTAAATGTATTTTAAGACGGCCAAAATAGTGACTCATCTTTGGGAAAACCGTTTTTGAAAATTAGATGTTTATGAGAAGAATTGTTTACTTTGTAGTTTTCTCACATGATCCAAAAAAGTACCAGAGATTATTTTTTGTCTACGCAAAACAAAAAAATTTAATAACATCAACAAAATACTGTAAACATGACCCAAAAAAGTACAAATCTTTCAAAATTAAATTTACAGATTAAATATATTCGGTATTCTTAAAAATAAAAAAAAACTTTATTACTTTAGAAAAACATGAGAATCAAAAACATGTTGTTGTTTCTCTATTACCTACTTACGACATAAAAGACAAAAGCGACATGGTGTAGCTTTTATGGAAATCAAAGCAATCATTTAGGGTTATTACTACTAAAACAAAAAATAGAAAAAAAAAGTATTATATAAAAATATCGAAGATGTAGAAAATATTATAAGTAGAAGAAGAAGATGCACTGCTTAAAGATTTTAATGCACAGTTAAGAAAGAAAAATATGTTAGCAAAACATAAAAAATAAATGACAATTGTCAAAGATTACATGGCCTAGGTAGCAAGAGCAAACACGCATTGGGCATAACAAAAGAACAAAAAAAGCATATAGCAATAGAATGAAAAAATGTTTAGAATTAAAGAAAAAATTCAAATAAACATAAAATAGTTGCCAAGAAATGCTAGCAAAAATTAACATAAGACTATAGTGATTAAAAACAAAAAAAAAATGATATACAAAAAAAAATTTAAAAAAAGAAAAACATGACAGAAACACTAGAAATTTATACAAAATATCAACGAGCACGCTCGAATATACAAACACAAACCACTTAATATAAATAATTACAAAAAAAAGTTAACAACAATATAGTCAAACGTAGATAGAACAGTTTTTGTAATCCATTGACACAAGTTGTCCATGTTGCAGGATACGGTAAGAAAATCAAAAAACCAACAGAAAAACACATTAGAAAAGTTATTAACAGAAAAAACAAAATTAAGCCAAAATTACATTGGCTATGAAAAGTAGAACAAGACTTAACCAAAACCGAAAACGAAAAATCGAAAAAATACATAGTAAAAAATTTTGGAAAAATATAAATAAAAACACATGTCGCCTATTCTAAATTTTTTGATCCGCTTTAAGATATCGTAAGATCTGAAAAGCTTCTAAAAGCTGCGCAAACCTGCAGAGTGTTTAGCCACTATATATCATGTCAACACTTTACTAAAAAAACTAAAGTTCAAAAAATTGTAAATGAACCAATGAATAATTAAAGAGTTAAAGAAAAACACTAAAAAAGGCTAATTAGATATTGTATTTCAAAACAAATATATTTCGTTTAATTCCGCAAATACACAAACAAAATAAGAGAAAACTACGATGTATAAATAAACAGAAACATTTTTTTAACTGTAAAAAATTATCTACATAGATATATCGTTAAAAAAACTTTTTTAGTTTTTGTAAATAAAAAATAAATAAATAAAAACATGAATTAAAATTAGAAAAATAGTACACCAAAAACAAAATATATTAAAAAATCTCAAAAAATACAAAAAACATGTTTATCACATCAACAAAAAATAACGATAAAAAAAAAGTAAAAATATTTTTATTAAAATTAAGATAAGCAATTACTGCACCATTTCCTTCCTCTGAACGTTAATCAATGTTATGAAAAACATGTGTCGAGGCCAGACTTGTATATATTATAGGAAAAGCTTAAACTCAACAGTTTAAATATAATAAAAACCCAATCAATTTGAAAAGTTCTTTTTTCTTCTTCCTCAAAACGCGTTAAAAAATAAGTAAGTAATAAAGTAACCAAAATCCAGTACATAATTAAAAAAAGTTTTTCTACACATAACCATGGAACAAAAAAAACAAGGAAACAATAAGAAGATACTTCGTGACCAATAAATATCACATTTTATCAAAAAAAGAAATTATTGAACAGTAATGTTGTAGTTAGTAAATGCAACTTAAAGTTTTGAAAGTTCACACAAAAAAATTAGGAGCTGAAGATTGATCAAAATGACGAAACCCAATTTTTGTTAAAACCAGAAGAGTCTGCACAAAAAAAGGAAATGTCCTTTAGGCTTTTACAACTCCCAAAAAGATGTTGTTAATAATATATAAATACAGGAAATTTTGATTGGAAATATATAAGAAAGCCGTAAAAAACAAAGAAACTATCAAACCACCAAAGTTAACAGTTATTGGATAAACAACCATAAAACTTTCCTCTAAAAATTGGATTACATAGAAACAAAAAAAAACAAAACTACGATAAGTAGAAAATAGGTGGCAACTCTGTGCATTAGCACCTGAACACTTTCTATGCTATGCGAATACTACTTTGGCGTCACAACTTCAAAAATCCTAAATACAAAAACATATATTTCTTAGACTTTATACAAAAGAGTTTGTAGAACAAAAGTTAAAAAAAGTCAAATCTTATTATGAAAAAGCAAGCAAAATGCACCAATTCCCCAACTGAAACTACTTCCGATATAAAACTTTAAAACTTTGATTAGATTACAGACGAAATGAAGCGATAAATAAGTAACAACCGGAAACCAAAGACACAATTAAAGTTTGATAAATTCTGTATTCTCTCTAATTTTTATATTAAAAAAATAGAGGATTTCGCAACACATTACAAAAATCTATGTTATTGTGACCAGTTATAATAATTTGGTGTACATACACCTTACCAGAAAGAAGAATCTGAGAGGTATTACCTGTCGAGTTGAATATAGGTTTTTTGTGCCCTGAATCAATCTGTAATTTTATAAAATTAATATATGTACTAACTAACTAACACATTAAAAACTAAAAATGTTGTTATTTAATAAATTAAAAATATTTTGATTTAAAGTTGACTCTGAGTCCTAATTACTGTACGATACACCGGGGCAAGCGTTACTTCAAGGTAAGTGTCACCCATAGAGAATTGAGTCTGTAGTAGCTCCATAATGCCATTAATAGCACTGCAATGGTATTGACTTACATTATAGATAGTTATTTTACCAGCGCAGCACATTTAGCAGTCAATTAGCGAATCCACTTGTAATTATGGTGCTGGATTAAACTCGACGCACTCTGGCAAAAATTGCTGTTCACTCATGTATCGAGTACAGAGCAGTGGGGCTTTGGACTATGGAAATGAAAAGTTTTAAACTTAATTGGACCTTATGTGAACGAAAATAGGACAGTGCCACTTTACAAAAATGATGTTACCAGCAACGACTATTTTGTTAGATTCAAAAACCCTTCAATTTAAGTCAGGAAAAACCGCGTTCTGTTGATGTTGCTAGGAAATGGTCCATGGATCAAAAATATGATTACTTCGGCTCTCCAAGAACACGTCCAAAAGGGTTCAGCATCTCAAATATACAACATTTGAGCCAAAAACAGCAAACATCACCGCAAATCCTCATAGAAAATGCTGTAAAAAATTTCTGCCACTAATAGTATTCAAGAACAAGAATATTTGAGACTCTTGGATTTCAAGTAAAAAGTGCCC
The DNA here is from genome assembly GCA_035610365.1 of Aquatica leii. NCBI lineage: Eukaryota > Metazoa > Arthropoda > Insecta > Coleoptera > Lampyridae > Aquatica > Aquatica leii. The sequence continues at coordinate 60,035,565 of CM069438.1, forward strand.
TAGTATGATTAATATATTTTGAGAATAAATTGTTGCAAAATATTGGTTTGAAAAAACCTGTAATACTAATATATGATGGTCACAACTTCCACATTAATAATTCACTGATAAAAAGGCAACGTGGTTATTGTGAAACTGTCACCTAATTTTATCCATTCACTACAGTCCATGAATTTTTGCGTGTTTAAATTCTCAAAATTGGCATGAGATACAAAGGTCGTTAAGTGGCAAAAGCAAAATTATGGTATTAAACTGTCAAAAGCTGAATTTTGGATTTGAATTCAAACAAATCTTGTACTACTTAATAGAGAAGTTGAAATCCCTCCAATACTGCAGTCATCGCTGTTAAAAAGTTTAAAGCAGAAGCGTACAGAAGGTAATGTGAACTCCGGAGTAACAATCTGCAGCTAGATGTAAAACTAACAGAAGAGCAGATTACTTTACCGTTTACTTAGTTGCAACTGTTAGTACACTATCCACTGCAACAACCACTCTTAATTCACCATCCATCCAAACACCGATTATTGGCGCACAGTTATCTTCATCACTAGATTTGCCGTTTGATAACCTCAAAAGTTTTGAGTTCATTCTTTTGACGTCCATTAACTTGGACCCCCCACCAACAGAAAAAAGAATCAGACTTCTTGAAAAAATTTGTGCTAATTATGTGCTAATTTGTTACCCTATTCAAAATTTTGTTGCTCAAGAAAAACAGTAGAAAATTAGAAATGAAGTGGGTGGGGCTAGCTTAACGTAAAGCTGGACCCCCCATCCTCAAAAAACTTATTGCGCACAAAAAAAACAAACTAATGTCAGGTGGAAATTTGTTGCTCTAAAATAGCATTACCTAATTTGCGAGATTCGCAAAAAAAAGTTACGTATTCGTTTACATATGAAAATGTTGTAAAAGACTAACACCATACATGATTTAAGCTTCATTAAAAAAAAACAATACAAAATTACTTATTAAAACATCAAACATTTTAACAAAATCTAAATTAAAACTATTAAACATACCCTCTACCCGCTTCTTTAAAATAACCACGATGCGTTCGCCGTCCTGGCGCAGGTTAGCCTCATTACCTTTAATTATATTTGCATTTACATCTTGTTCAAATAATTATTACGTAAAATTCTTTTTTGCACTAAAATTAACAATAGTTTATGCGTAATCGAATTTGTTGCTAACTATAAACAAAAAACGACAGAGAATCGATGTGCTCTCTACGGGACTTTTTGTTGTTTTAATCTGCATAAACAATTTGTTACTTAAATTGTTGCAACGTAAAATTGGTCTTTGCACTATAATCGACAGTAATTTATACATAATCGAATTTGTTGCTAATTATAAACAATAAAAAAACGACGTAGAATCGACGTGCTCTGGCGCGGGACTTTTCAAGTTTTATTTTGCCTAAACAATTTGTTGCTTAAATTGTTGTTGTTGTCGTTTTTTATTCTTTGTAGTTAGCAACAAATTCGATTATGTATAAATTACTGTTGATTGTAGTCCAAAGAAGAATTTTACGTTGTAACAATTTAAGCAACAAATTGTTTAGGCAAAATAAAACTTGAAAAGTCCCGCGCCAGAGCACGTCGATTCTACGTCGTTTTTTATTGTTTATAATTAGCAACAAATTCGATTATGTATAAATTACTGTTGATTATAGTGCAAAGAACAATTTTACGTTGTAACAATTTAAGCAACAAATTGTTTAAGGCAAAATAAAACTTGAAAAGTCCCGCGCCAGAGCACGTCGATTCTACGTCGTTTTTTATTGTTTATAATTAGCAACAAATTCGATTATGTATAAATTACTGTTGATTATAGTGCAAAGAACAATTTTACGTTGTAACAATTTAAGCAACAAATTGTTTAGGTAAATTAAAACATGAAAAGTCCCGTAGAGAGCACATCGATTCTCTGTAGTTTTTTGTTTATAGTTAGCAACAAATTCGATTACGCATAAACTATTGTTAATTTTAGTGCAAAAAAGAATTTTACGTAATAATTATTTGAGCAAGATGTAAATGCAAATATAATTAAAGGTAATGAGGCTAACTTGCGCCAGGACGGCGAACGCATCGTGGTAGAGGGTATGTCTAATAGTTTTAATTTAGATTTTGTTAAAAATTTTGATGTTTAATAAGTAATTTTGTATTGTTATCTTTTTTAATGAAGTTTAAATCATGTATGGTGTTAGTTTTTTACAGTATTTTCATATGTAAACGAATACGTAACTTTTTTTTGCGAATCTCGCAAATTAGGTAATGCTATTTTAGAGCAACAAATTTCCGCCTGACATTAGTTTGCTTTTTTGTGCGCAATAAGTTTTTTTGAGGAAGGGGGGTCCAGCTTTACGTTAAGCTAGCCCCACCCACTTGATTTCAAATTTTCTACTGTTCTTCTTGAGCAACAAAATTTTGAATACGGTAACAAATTAGCACATAATTAGCACTAATTTTTTCAAGAAGTCTGATTCTTTTTTCTGTTGGTGCGGGGTCCAAGTTAATGGACGTATTGTTTTGCAAAAAGTTAAACAAATACCAAAATTGGCAAAATCAGAATGTGTATAGTGGCTGAGGTCATTACGTCTTAGGATGATCTTGCCAAATTAAAAAGAAAGTCAGTACCAAACTCTCTAAAAACCGTGTAGAAATGAAACAGAAACCAAATGATGAAATAAAAGAAACGGACGAGGAAGGTGAAAAAAAGTTGCCGCTAGATGATACTGATGATGATATCAATTTAGACGAGGGAGTCTTAGATGACAAAAAAGAAAACAATTTAGTGGCGTTTCTGAAAAACGGCCTTAAATTACAGGAATGCCATTTTATTAACAATGGTACAAAAAAAAATCTTCAATTTGATGTAGGCCAGATAATGGAGTCATGTTAGAAGGCAAAATTTGCCAGAAGAGTAAAGTCTACCCGCTACGCCCAACTTTTGATAAGAGAAGCCGCTTTCATTTTCACATTGAGTTTAATAATCTTCTTACATAAATATAGTATCTTTAATTAAAAAAAACTGATATTGTTTTGTTTATAATTTATTTAACACTTGCCCCATTCAAATTTCTACGCGTTCAATGCAGTTTAGGTATCGAATTTACACTTACCCCCAAGTTGCAAAAGACAAAATAAAAGATTTTAATATTTAACAAAAAAAGCTTACCGTCTTTTCCTTTGATTCTTTAGTCGGGACATGACAACAACACAGTTAAAATTTCATCAAATGTGGCAAATGAAAATTAGCGTTTCAACGCGGGAAATTTGAACTATTAAAAATGTGGGTTACACTTACCCCGGTCTATAACAAACTATTTGAGACGACGTGCTTTGTAAATTACTATGCAAATTTACGATCAAATAACCTAAACAGTAATAAACAATATAATAAAAACTAAAATTGTTGTTATTTAGTAAATTAAAAATATATTGATTTAAAGTTGTTGACACTGCGCGTTAGAACACTGAATACGTATAGCTCCAAATGATAATCAATTTTCAACCTGACGTGCTATGTTACTTATCACTCAAATTTACAATTAAGTAGCTTAGGCATCGGCTTAACCATTAACAAACAACATAGCAAATCTAAAAATCATGTTATTTAGTAAATTAAAAATTTTTGGATTTAAAGCCGACTCCAAGCAATAGAAAACTGAATACGTGTAGCTCGAAACTATAAGCAAGTCAATAATAAGCAACATATTAAAAACTAAAAAGGTTGTAATTTAGTAATTTTTGAAAAAAAAATTATTCAAAATCGACTCTGCGCGCTAGAATACTGAATACGTATAGGTCCCAATTATAATCACCTTTTCGACATGTACTATGTCGATTATTATGCAAATTTATAAACAAACTTCTTAAACTATAATAAGCAACATAAAAAAAAATTATTTAGTGATTTTTGAAAAAAAAAAAAGATTCAAAATAGACTCTACGCGCTAGAATCCTGAATACGCATAACTCCGTATTATAACCACCTATTCGACATGACGTAGTATGTTGGTTATTATGAAAAGTTGCACACAAACTGCTTATACATTAATAAGCAACATATTAAAAACTAAAAATTTGATTTAGTAAATTTTGGAAAAAAAATTATTCATAATCGACTCTGCGCGCTAAAATACTGAATACGTATAGGTCCCAATTGTAACCACCTTTTCGACATGATGATGTACTACGTTGATTATTATGTCAATTTGCACACAAACTGCTTATACATTAATAATCAACTAATTAAAAACTAAAAATGTTATTATTTAGTAAATTTTGGAAAGAAAATATTCAAAATCGACTCTGGGCGCCAAAATCCTGAATACGTATAGCTCCGAATTGTAACACCATTTTCGACATGTACTATGTCGATTATTATGCAAATTTATAAACAAACTTCTTAAACTATAATAAGCAACATATAAAAAAAAGTGTTATTTAGTAATTTAAAAAAAAAATAGATTCAAAATCGACTCTGCGCGCTAGAATACTGAATACGCATAACTCCGAATTATAACCACCTTTTCGACATGATCTAGTATGTTGGTTATTATAAAAAGTTGTACACAAGCTGCTTATACATTAATAAGCAACTTATTAAAAACTAAAAATTTTATTTAGTAAATTTTGGAAAAAAAAATTATTCAAAATCGACTCCGCGCGCTAAAATACTGAATACGTATAGGTCCCAATTGTAACCACCTTTTCGACATAATGTACTATGCTGATTATTATGCAAATTTGCACACAAACTGCTTATACATTAATAAGGAACAAATTAAAAACTAAAAATGTTGTTATTTAGTAAATTTTGGAAAAAAAATATTCAAAATCGACTCTGGGCGCCAAAATCCTGAATACGTATAGCTCCGAATTATAACACCATTTTCGACATGTACTATGTCGATTATTGCGCAAATTTATAAACAAATTTCTTAAACTATAATAAGCAACATATAAAAAAATGTTATTTAGTAATTTAAAAAATAAAATAGATTCAAAATCGACTCTGCGCGCTAGAATACTGAATACGCATAACTCCGAATTATAACCACCTTTTCGACATGATCTAGTATGTTGGTTATTACGAAAAGTTGTACACAAGCTGCTTATGCATTAATAAGCAACTTACTAAAAACTAAAAATTTGATTTGGTAAATTTTGAAAAAAAAATATTCAAAATCGACTGCGCACGCTAAAATACTGAATACGTATAGGTCCCAATTGTAACCACCTTTTCGACATGATGTACTTTGTTGATTATTATGCAAATTTATAAAGAAACATCAAAATCAATAATAATAAGCAAGATATTTAAAACTAAAAATGTTGTTATTTACGGATATTTAGGAAATTTTTGGAAAAAAAATTATTCAAAATCGACTATGCGCGCTAGAATCCTGAATACGCATAACTCCGAATTATAACCACGTTTTCGACATGATCTAGTATGTTGGTTAATATGAAATGTTGTACACAAACTGCTTATACAATAATAAGCAACTTAATAAAAACGAAAAATTTTATTTAGTAAATTTTGGAAAAAAAGTAATTCAAAATGGACTCTGCGCGCTAAAATACTGAATACGTATAGGTCCCAATTGTAACCACCTTTTCGACATGATGTACTACGTTGATTATTATGCAAATTTGCACACAGACTGCTTATACATTAGTAAGCAACAAATTAAAAACTAAAAATGTTATTTAGTAAATTTTGGAAAAAAAATATTCAAAATCGACTCTGGGCGCCAAAATCCTGAATACGTATAGCTCCGAATTGTAACACTATGTCGATTATTATGCAAATTTATAAACAAACTTCTTAAACTATAATAAGCAACATATAAAAAAAAATGTTATTTAGTAATTAAAAAAAAAAATAGATTCAAAATCGACTCTGCGCGCTAGAATACTGAATACGCATAACTCCGAATTATAACCACCTTTTCGACATGATCTAGTATGTTGGTTAATATGAAAAGTTGTACACAAACTGCTTATACAATAATAAGCAACTCATTAAAAACGAAAAATTTTATTTAGTAAATTTTGGAAAAAAAAATTATTCAAAATCGACTCCGCGCGCTAAAATACTGAATACGTATAGGTCCCAATTGTAACCACCTTTTTGACATGATGTACTACGTTGATTATTATGCAAATTTGCACACAAACTGCTTATACATTAATAAGCAACAAATTAAAAACTAAAAATGTTGTTATTTAGTAAATTTTGGAAAAAAAATATTCAAAATCGACTCTGCGCGCCAAAATCCTGAATACGTATAGCTCCGAATTATAACACCATTTTCGACATGTACTATGTCGATTATTGCGCAAATTTATAAACAAATTTCTTAAACCACCTTTTCGCTATGATGTACGATGTCAATTATTATGCAAATTTATAAACAAACTTCTTAACTATAATAAACAACATAATAAAAACTAAAAATGTTATTTAGTGATTGTTGAAAAAAAAGAAGATTCAAAATCGACTCTGAGCGCTAGAATCCTAAATACGCATAACTCCGAATTATAACCACGTTTTCGACATGATCTAGTATGTTGGTTATTACGAAAAGTTGTACACAAACTGCTTATACATTAATAAGCAACTTATTAAAAACGAAAAATTTTATTTAGTAAATTTTGGAAAAAAAAATTATTATTCAAAATCGATTCCGCGCGCTAAAATACTGAATACGTATAGGTCCCAATTGTAACCACCTTTTCGACATGATGTGTTATGTTGATTATTATGCAAATCTATAAACAAACATCAAAAACAATAATAAGCAGGATATTTAAAACTAAAAATGTTGTTGTTTAGTAAAATTTAAAAAAAAAATTGATTCAAAATCGACTCTGCGCGCTAAAATACTGAATACGTGTAGGTCCCAATTATAATCAACTTTTCGACATGATGTAGTATGTTGGTTATTATGAAAAGTTGCACAAAAACTGCTTATACATTAATAAAATACATATTAAAAACTAAAAATTTTATTTAGTAAATTTTGGAAAAAAAAATTATTCGAAATCGACTCTGTGCGCTAAAATTCTGAATACGTATAGCTACGAATTATAACTTATCTTCGACATGTTGAACTACGTCAATTATTATACAAATTTATAAACAAGCTTCTTAAACAACCACAAGCAACATATTAAAAACTAAAAGCGTTGGTATTTGGTAACTTTTGGAAAAAATTTTATTCAAAATCGGCTCTGCGCGCTAGAATCCTTAATACGTATAGCTCCGAATTATAACCACCTTTTTGACATGATGTACTATGTCGGTTATTATGCAAATTTATAAACAGCTTCTTAAACAATAATAAACAACATATTAAAAAATAAAACTATTGTTATTTAGTAAATTTTGAAAAAAAAAATATTTAAAATCGACTCTGCGCGCTAGAATACTAAATACGTATAGGTCTAAATTATAACGATGTTTTCGACGTGATGTCCTATGTTGATTATTATAAAAATTTATAAACAAACTTTTTAAACAACCAAAAGCAACATGCTAAAAACTAATAATATTCTTTAAAAAAAATGATTTAAAATCGACTCTGCGCGCAAGAATACTGAATACGTATAGGTAGCTCTGAATTATAACGACGTTTTTCACGTAATGCATTATTTTGATTGTTATGCAAATTTACTAACAAACGTCATACACAATAAGAAACAACATATTAAAAAATGAAAATGTTATTTAGTCGAAAAAAAAATTTTTGATTTGAATCTGACTGCACTCTAAGAATGCGCCGTTTGGTTATTAATACCTTAACCCTTCTTCAACTAAAGTCAATAATATTCTCAATATTAAATAGTTTCTTATTTTAATCACTTCTTGAATGTATAATTTTACGTATTCTCTGACAAAATAATCGACCTAATTATTTTATGTTTACAAAACACCAAAAATTTAAATATTTATTTAACGATTTTGAAAACAAACGTGTGTGTAAAACATCTTACTCTTTTTCAAAAACGGCTTAATAGACCGCTCCAGCTTATCCATATAAATCTTCAATCCATACGGACAACAATCGATCAACGATTCATCGTAATCTTCACAATTTGTAAAATCACACGTTATGCTTTTGAAAACAGGCGCAACAAAACTTTGAACATTCGCCGACTGCTTAATATCTGTCTTAGACAACATGCACAAACCACAAGTCACAGAGTTTTGTTTAACGTACAATTTGTTGCATTTGAAGTACACGTTCTTCAAACCCATAAACTTATGACTGGTGAAATAAAACTCAGGCGCGTATTTTCGAAAATCGACGCATATTACATCATTCGTATGAAGAATCTTAGGCGTTTTAAAATAATTCTTAACTAGAGACTCTACAAGCGAGTTGCTCAAATCGTGGTAAGTGTTAATAACAGATAGATTAATCTCGCTAAGTATTGGTATGCAGTTCGAATTGACGAACTCTAACTTGGTAGAGTCAAGGTTTAAATTGTTTCGAAAAGTGTCTGAAACTACAGCTTCGCCTGCTTTAATATTAGCTCCAATTATGTAAGCAAATCTGCGTCTTATTCGAACAAAGTTCTCGGTGACTTTACATTCATCTAGGTACGTTTTACTAACGACAATGGAATTGTTAACGTCGTCGCAAAATGCCAATCCGTGCCCCGAGCAAAATTTGGCAATCGCTGCATCTGGAATGGCTACTAATTTAAACATTTGTTTCAATTTCCTAGTATGATTATAAATTATTAACATGTAAAAGGGAAAATAATACGATGGATATTTGGGAAAACGTAACCGACACGAATACGCCAAAATTTTAGTAACATTTTTAAGACTGTAGATATCCATTGCACGCACCGCTTCAGAATCACTGTAATAATCGTTACACTTTCGTTTTTGAAGCACAATTTTGTTCCTGTTGATGTGAAACTAATACCTTGGTGTAAGATGCACTTTTAAATACGCGATTACGTTAATTTTCTGCTATTTTGCGATTATTTCCTGTGAAATACACTTGATCTAAGTTCCAACGATTGAGGTTAAATCACTTTCGTCATGCGCCACTAACGATTATGAGGTTTTTGGCCGAATTCAGAAATTTTATTGTTTATTAGTTAATAAAAATTGTTAGTGTTAGTTATTAATGTTACGATTATGGTTTAGTTTTGATTGAGTGTTGTACAGGATGTTAAAATTTTAATGTCGAAACGTCGTAGTTACATGAAGTATTGTAAGTTGTCTAACTTGCAGGCGTAAATACACCCAATAATGCAGATTTTATGTTCATTTACAAAGATACAGTGTTAATTGTATTTTTAAACTTAAAATCATAGGTTTATATCCACTAAATACATTTTAACTATACATCAAAGAAATTTTGATTAAATTCCACGTTATGTATCTTGTTTTTATGAATACGCGTACTAAAAATCAATAATTTCTATAATCGAAGGAAGTACACTTAAAGAAGACATTTTGCCTTAAAAAATATGGAATGGTGCAAAATTACCTAATATTTTACTTAATTTTGAATTTGACTGTGTTAGCTAGATTCAGTTCGCCATCTTTACAACGTAATTCTAGTCTGCGTTTAACCATAGAGCATAAATCGACTCTTTAATCTCTCAGTTTCCGCGCTTGTTATTTTTCGTTTTGGTGTACTGAACAAAAATGCTACGTTAGTTTGTTAAATAAAAACGTGAGACAGATTTTGCAATTTAATTTCTTTTACGAATCGCATAGAAAAGTCTAGCATAAAACAACAAAGAAATATTAGAAACTTCTAGATAAAACTTACAAATTATTATTACCTTGATCAAAAAGTTCCCAGAATCAAAATCGTGTTGTGCTTCAGGTAACACGATTTGAATTTTTTTAGTGTTGAAAACACTTATAGGGAGCTTGATTCGAAGGCTTGTGTAACGAAACGATGAAACGCTCAGATGAAACAAATCTGGAACTTGCGGTGGTGGTTTCCAGTTCCTCGTATAATGCAACGCGCAAAACATCTCCAAAATTCATTTTTTCATAAAAAAAGCCCTCAAGTCTGTACATCACCGTCGTTATGTTTATAACGGCTACCAAAAAGCCGCCGTTATATCGTAATCGTTATGGTTTAAAATAACGAGAGTGGATAACAAGAGTCGATATGAGTGGAACCGTTATAAGTTATCCCAACTAACACAAGGATGTCCCAAGGATGTCCCGGGGACATGATGTTGCGGATCACTGAATGTCCCAAAGTCATCCCATTTTGGTTCTGTGTACGTCCTAGGGACATTCATGGAACGTTTTTTTGTCACAAGTGTGTGCATCCCTACGATGTCCTATATGTCCTATACTTGCGTATCCGCAACGGGACGTCCCTTTTAGATGACTGTAGGATATGTACTATATATGTATATTATATTTTTATCAAGAAAAGTACCATTTCCATTTAAAGTACATCTACTTTGTGGTTTTTTCTATTGTTTTTTTTATTCAGTAAGGAGACTTAACGTACTCTTCTGCGACTTGACGTAATGAATAAAAATAACTGTATCAAATAAAGTACAAATTATTATTACATAAAACTATATTTTTAAATAATAATCCAAATTATATTCAATTAAAATAAATTTAGATTGTTTCATTTTTTTATCTTCTCGATCCCGGCGTTTTTTGGCCCTCCTTAGCGAGTTTTTTTATACTTTCTTCCCGATTTTTTTAAGTGGCGCCTGAAACAATGCAACTACATAAGAGATGGTAATCGTCATGTAGAGTCGATAAAAAAGTTAATACAAAAAGCTTATTTTGGTATTTCCTTGTAATCAGAATTAAATTTTTCTAAATTAAAGAATTGATAAAGTGATACTTCTTTTGTAGAATTATTGATTGATCTTTTTGAAGATTCTATTATTGATTAAATCATAAGAGATGATTGATTATAACCAGTTAAAAATTGTTTAAATCGTTTTTTAAAAAAAAACTAAACGCGTCAGTTTTGCAAATTCATTAAGACTTTATACGTTTGGCATTTACATTTCATCAGAGGAATGTGATAAAAACAAAATTATTTCTAGACGTATTTTTAACTACCTAACTAATTATTGTAGAAATAGTAATACAATACGAGAATACGCACACTAATCATAACTATGAATACCAAGAACGCGATAACGTTATAGTTTCTTAGTTAGATTAGCGATTTTGTGCCTTATCGGTCATGTTGACATTTTTGGATGACTTATTGTGAATCGCGACAATAAAAGTCGTGAGATAACGTCACACTTTTAAACCTTTAATACAAAGAGAACATTTTTTAAATAATTTTTTGAGTAAAAAATTTTTTTTACATAACAAATATTTTCAATTCACCGCATAGGTATGCCCGCGAGATGGGGTTTTAAATCACCATTATTAATAATTGTGATCTTTTAATTTCAATAAACTTTTATTAATTTTTAGTAATTCAAAATAATAATTATAAATGATGATTTTTATATATTATAATTAAATACAAGGTACCAAAAACTTACCAAATAAATTTGTTTATGCACTCAATCACCCAAAAAACGTCAGATAATAAAATAAAGAACAGATAAATAAAGTAGTCAGAACACAACTAAAAACAAATACAGAGTGCAAACGGTGCAAACAGAGTGTACCACTTTGATATACCAAACGCTCCGTACGGGTGTTGAGTAGGCACCTGGGAACAAGAAGGAAAGTAGGCACGCGCACTAAGTTTGCATAGGACATCCCATCGTACGTTCTTCATTGACATCCTAAAGACGTCCTATTAAAGACATCTTATACAGGTCCGTTTTAAAACCCGAGATGTAAAGACATCATTTGGACATAAAACGAACGTCCCTGGGACGTCGTGTGTTTACTGGGATGCAGCATACCGATTTGACAAAAATAACTATTCGGCTAGATAACGACATCTCTATTCATAAGGAGAGTGATATAGCATCAGGCTGATTGTATGAGAACATAACTCAACTCATGTGAACCCTGGGGGCGACAGTCCGACAGTGTGAAAACTCTATAAAACGCAGCAAAATTACCGTAATTTGCAGATGTCCTTCTAGTACATTGATTTCTTCTCCCGCTGTCGGAATAAATCTAAGAAAATTAGGCAAATCATTTTAATACAAAAATTGTGGCGGTTTCAATGCAGGATAGTTTAAAAAAAAACAACTCCAGATATTACCACAATAAATAAATAAGTAATAACAAAAGGGGGAAAGGGATGAATAAAAGAGAGAGAGAGAGGAAGAGGAAAAAGAAAGGCAACAAATATTTGAAAGAGGAAAAAAAAACAATAAGATCACCAGACATTAAAAAGGTATCGGAGGAGAACGAAGGAAAAACCTCAAGAACAGAAGGAGGAAGGAAAGAAATGGAGGAGTTAAAAGAATTAATGAGAGAAATGATGAAACAGATGGAAGAAAATATGCAAGGAATAAGACAAGAAATCAAAGAAATGAAAAAGAAATGGGAGAAAGAGAAAAGAAGTGGGAGAAAGAAAAAGAGAAACTGTTGGAGAGAATAGAAAAACTGGAGAAAAAAGCGGAAGACGAGGAAAGATGGAAAAGAAAGAATAATATTGTGATAAAGGGGTGGAGAAGTGAAAAACCACAAAAGATTTAGCAGTGATGCTGGAAGAAAAATTAAATGTAAAAGTAGAGGTGAAAAAAAGTGACAGTAATAAACAAAGAGAAGAAAAATGAGATGGTGGTGGGGGAAATCGGAGAATGGGAGGAAAAACAGAAGGTAATGGCGAAGAAGAAGAAATTAAAGAATACAAGAATATATATAAGTCACGATTTGACATGGGAGGAAAGAAAGAGTGCAAAGAGAAATAATGAACATAGCGGTGGAAAAAAGAGCGGAAGGAAAAAGAGTATGGGTAGGGTACAGAAAAATGGAGATAGACGGAGACAGATACATATGGAACGACAAGGATAGGGGACTGAGCAGAGAAAGAGGAGAGAAATTGGGGAACCAAAAGGCAAAAAACTAAAAAAGGGCAAAGAGGGGTGGTAAAGGAGAGAAAGTTGACGAAATGGCAAAGAAAAGGAATAATGAAAGATGGAAATGGAAAAGAAAAAGAAGGAAGAAAAAAGAAAGTAAGGAAGAAGCACAGGGGGAGGTGAGTGAGCTGAGAGTATTCTTTTGGAACGTAGCGGGAATAAGAAACAAGGAACATGATTTCTGGAAGTACATCAAGGAACAGGATGGAGTGGGATTACAGGAACCATGGATGGCAGAAAAAGAATGGGAATGGTGGGAAAAAGAGTTGCCGGAGGAATTTGAGTGGGTGGTGCAACATGCAGAAAGGGAAAAGAAAAAAGGGAGAGGGATAATAACGGGAATAAGAAAAAAATGGTTGAGCCAGGAAAAGAAAGAGAAAGTGCAACAGAGAAGAGGAGTTGTAGAAAGGAACATACAGTAGGGAAAAATAAAAATAAAAGTAGTGACGGTTTATAGCAGTAGAATGAAAGAGACAAGGAAAAACATAGAAGAGTTGATAGAAGAGAGGGAAGAGGGATTGATAATAGTAGGAGGGGACTTCAACGCAAGAATAGGGAAGAGGGAATACAAGAAAGAAAAAGGGACAGGAAAGAGACAAACAAAGGACAAGGTGATAAATAAAGAGGGAGAAGAACTGCTGGAACTGTGCAACAAAAAAGGGTGGGAAATAATGAACGGGAACAGAAAAGAAGATGGAAAGGGGGAATTTACGTACATAGGAGGAAGGGGATAATCAATAATAGATTTTGTAATGACAAATGAAGAAGCCGCAGAAAATGTAAAGACATTTAAGGTGGGAGAAAGGGTAGAGTCAGACCATCAACCACTGGAAGTGGAATTGACAATGGAAGAAAGGGAAAGAGAAGAGAGAGAGGAAGAGGAGAAGTACATAACTAAAAAAAAGTGGACAGAAGAGAGTATAAAAAGATATAAAGAGAAAATAGGGAAAACGGTATGGATAGGGAAGGAATTACAAGAAAGTGTAGAGGAAATGAGAGAGATGATGGAGAAAGCAACAAAAAGAGTCAAATTTAGAAAATGGAAGAGGGAGAAAACTGGATGGAAGAAATGGTGGGATAAGGAATGCAAGGAAGCAAAGAAAAATGCAAGAAGGGCATTAAGACAGTGGAAAAAAGGAAAGAAAGAAAAAGAAGAATACAAAGAAGAAGTAAAAATATACAAAAAAACAAGCGACAAAAAGAAGGAGGTAAAAAAAAAAGAAACAAGAGGAGCAGATTAAAGTAAAAACGGAAGAAGATGTATGGAAGTACCTAAAGAAGCAGAGGAAAAAAACAGGACGACAAAGGGAATAAAAATTAAAGAATGGGAGATATATTTTCGGAACCTGTTGGGAGGGAAGAACAAAAGCAGGAAAAGAAAAAGAAAAGACGCGGTAGTAAGACAAGAAGAAGGAGATAGGGATAGAATAAGGGAAGAAGAAGTAATAGAGGCGATAAAGAATATAAAAAAAGGAAAGGCGACAGGAGAAGATGGGATACAAGGAGAAGAGTGGATATACGGGGGAGAAAATGTAGCAAAAAGGATGACGGAAATACTAAACAAAATATGGAAAGGGGAAAGATTTCCAGAGAGATGGAGGGAGGGAATAATATGCCCAATCCATAAAAAAGGCGAAAAAAATAAAGTCGAGAATTATAGAGGGGTAACATTATTGAGCACGGCATACAAATTGTACGCGACAATACTGCAAGAAAGACTACAGAAGGAAATAGAGGAAAGAAGTTTGGTACCAGACGGACAAGCGGGATTCAGAAAAGGAAGAAGGGCGATAGACAACATATATATACTGAAACACTTAGCAAATAAAGAACTAGAAAAAAAAGAGGGAAAATGGTGGCACTATTTGTAGATCTAAAAGCTGCTTTTGACAAAGTGAATAGGGAGAAGCTGTGGGAATATATGAAAAGAAAAAAAATCAATGAAAGATTAATACAAAGAATAGAGGAAATATACGAAGAAACGAGAATCAGGGTTAAAGTGAATGGAGAAGAGAGTGAGAAATTCATAACAAAGAGAGGGTTGAGGCAGGGATGTCCACTGAGTCCAAGCCTGTTCTCGGTATATACGGGGGATCTGGAAGAGACAATGAGAGGACAACAGACAGGAGGGATAGTGGTAGGGAAAGCTAAGGTATGGTCGTTGGAGTATGCGGATGACATAGTGCTGGTGGCTAAGGAGGAAAAGGAAATGAAAGAGATGATGAAAACGCTAGAAAAATATATGAAAAAAAAAAGAAATGGAAGTAAACACGGAGAAAACAAAGATAATGATATTTAGAAAAAGAGAGGAGTGGAGATGGAGTGATGAGAAAGTGCAACAAGTGAAGGAATTTACATACCTGGGCTACACGATGAAGTAGGATATTAAGGAGGGAGAACACATAAAGGAAAGGGTGAAGAAAGGAAACAGGCTAATAGGACAAGTCTGGGGTGTGGGGGAAAGAGTATTCAAGATGAATATAAAAAAAAGAAAGTTGTTGTTCAAAAAATTAATAAAGGGGGTGGTAATGTATGGAGCGGAAATATGGGGCTGGAAGGAGTGGAGGGAGGTAGAGGGGCTACAGGAAAAATACTGGAGATGGGTGTTAGGATTGGACAGGGATACACCGGGGTATATTGTGAGAGAGGAGGTACAGATAGAAAAAATAAGGGTAGAGACAGGAAAAAGAGCAATAAAATACGAGGAAGAAATGAGGGAAAGAACAGATTGCAAAATACTGCAAGAATGTTGGAACGAGATAAAGGGAGGGAAAGTGAAGTACGGGCAGGAGGGCAGAGAAGAGTACTACAAAAGAAACGGGTACGCGAGTGAAAAAGTGGAGAGATTAAGAGAAGAGGAGGTAAGGACAAGGGAAGAAATAATAAGGAGAGATAGAGACATCGAAAAACAAGAAAGATGGACAAAGATAAAAGAGAGTAGATATAATAGGAATTATAAAGATATCAAGGGTGAAGGGGTGCCGGAATATTTAAAAGATAGAGAGATTAAAAGCAACAAAAGGAAAAAAATGGTAGCAAGGTTCAGATGTGACAACGAGGAGTTAGGGAACAAATATTGGAAAGAAGAACCAGAAAAGTTGTGCAGGCTATGTGGAGAAGAAATGGAAGACCTGAACCACATGAGAAAGAAATGCAGGGAACTAAGAGAAGAGGTGATGAAAATAATGGAGATCTTAGATGAAAACGGAAAAGGAGCGGAATGGATGGAGGAAGTATGGAGTAGGAGGAAAAAGTTAAGGGGGGAGAAGGGTTAAGAAAATGTAGTATATATGTATAGACAACACGATCAAATTTGTAAGCCAAATGGCAACGAATAAAGTTAAACTTATATATTACCACACTGACAAAGGTACCCTTACCCGCAAAAAAACTGCGTAGTCACCAAAATCAACTAGACCTAAACACACATGTTCGACTAAACCAATAATTTATGTTCAAATTTTAAAAAGTAGTAATTTAATAAATCTGATTTATAAAGATTTATAATAAAAACTATCAGTAATTACCAGTTTGAGTCATAAACAATTTTACTGTAATGTTATCAGCATAGAACGAAACTATGTAAAATAAAATTTGAGTAAATTTTGAATGTTGAAATTGTATCATTAGTCAGGCCATTGTAAAGATTATTACTATTATTAGCGTTATAAATATGTTAAGATTAGAGAAAAGAATCATGTTAAAGTAAAGTTCATCTCTTTAATGCTTTTTTTATAATTAGTAGCGCATTTGTTTAATATTAATAGGAAAAAGAATAGTAGTATCGGTAAATTTTTATTCTATTTGTAGCATGCAGCGCCGCCCAATAACAAAACGTAGTAACATCTTAAGGGTAGAAAGAGGCACAACGCTGCTTATAACAGATTGAGTAAAAAAAGGAAAAGCCAATTGTCACATATGGTACTAAGAGCGTTCACGAACTTGCCTAATCAGAAAAAAACGTTTTAGGATATAAAGTCAAAATTGCGTACAAAGAAAGAGGAGAGTTTTAAACGAAGGTTTTAAAAACCCTTACGCGGTGCAAAAACGAAAAAAGTTGCATACGGGAGTTTCTCTTTTGAAAGGTCAGAAACTAGTTAAATTTATTTGGATATGCGTTTGTAAGTTTTTTATTTGAGTATTGCACGAGAGATACGATGAATTCAGATACTGTCTAACGCGAGAAAATTGAGAATAACTATTTAAATTTAATTCTATCGTTTAACGAGGTTTTTTGTTTGTTTTTTTCGTAGTAAACGCAGAGATCAAATTTAATAATTCTTTTCTTTGTCTTTGGCAATTGACGGGTCGCTTATAAGATTGGTTTTACTTTTTTTGCGTTGAAAGATCACGCTAAGAACATCTAGAGTATGTAATAAAAATGCATGTCGATTATTTCACGTCGCGAATTGTTTTTTTTCCAAGTCCAGTCTGCTTTAAGTCTTCTTTAGATATAACAGGGAATCGCAAACGATTTCCAAAGGTAAAATTCCTACTTCGAAACTTTTATATTGTTACAAGCTTTAGGTCTTACGAACCTTGCACGGCCAACTCACACAGTCGGAGATAGGGAAGGTTCAAGGAAATTATACTTAAGGGCGCCAGATCAAATCCAAATTAACACTTCTGCCTCGATCACGACAGACGGTCCAAACTTGTAACTAATTTTGAGGTTTGTAATCCTTGTTACTCTGGTGTTCGGGTAGCCAAAATTGGTTAACGGGTAACGACAATTAAAAGAGAGAGGTATGTTATCATAAAAGAAAGATTAACAAGTATAACAACTTTAATGTATTAACGTAGAAGATTAACAAGAATATATGTAATTTCTCCACTCATAAATGCTCGAAATATTAACAAGTATAATATGTTAAAGTTCTCAATTCATAAACATTAGACAAACTAACAAGTATGATTAATAGGTGTAGAAACCTTGAATTAGCAACGTAAAAGATTAACCGGAGTATTGTCTAATTTCTCGATTCATAAATGCCGGCAACACACAAAGCATATAGTTAAATTACGTCGAGATAGCGAAGTAAATTTTGTAATAAATATTGTCTACTCCCAGCATGCGATACACTCTAAATAATACTTAAATTACTTTATTGGTATGTAAACAATAAACGTAATTACAGACACCGACAGTAATCAAAGTTACGTGAGTTTTATGACAGCGAATAAAATATAATCAAATTGACTTACCCAATCCAATGCTTGCTTGCGTGAAGAAAACGTTTTCCCACCGGCAGCCTAGAATAATTATTGAATAGCAATTCGTGTCACACAATAACTTACAAAAAAGGAAACTACAAAATCAGTAATAATAATTCATTAAATGCGATATAAGAACCCGTTGCATCGAATGCTGTTGGTTGTAATTACGAACAGGTGGTTGGTAACGCAATCGACTGTCGTCCAAGAATTAACATCTCCGACGCATTGCTCGTCGAGACCTCGTTTTCGTATAGGTAGTATTCATTCGTATTCATCACAAGGAATGCCCTTAAAAGCTTAGGAATTAGTTTAAGATTTTCGACACCGACCGGTTCACGTAGTTGACAACTTCAAAAATGGCCTCTCAGTAACCAGGTCGGCAGAGGGCGTCAAAACCAGAAACTAATTTTTAAGTCGATACACAGGGTACTCCGTTGTGAAAATTTCGCACGTAACAACATCTGAAAGAATGTGGCAACGTAGCTCGAATCGTGTCATAATCTTAGAAGTTGTTGAATTGTGAACTGTTATAAAACTCTGGTAAAGTCCAGTAATAATTTTGTTTTGTTTTTTTTAAAAACGCGTGTCAACTAATTAGAGTGTGGTGCAACAATTGCCAGGGATCACGTGATATAAATTGTTTATTTAATCTGACCGTATTCAATCAAAGCCTGACAAAATGTCTAAAAGTTCTACTTTGGCTTTAAAATTGATTGTGTCCAAAGAAAATTTTAAATCTTACATTTATCCGAATGCTTTCAATCGTATCTAAACCAACAGAAAATGACAGTCAGTAGACGTGAGGCTCAATTTGTTCGACCCTTTCTCGCATAACATGCTTGTGAACGCAATATGACTATTTGAGCTTTGTGAACGTGATTTTTTGCCTTGAAAATATATTTTGTCAAATAAAGTTCGATGTTTTGAGATTTTATTGCTTACGTTGTGTTTCTGGTGGAAGAAAACCGCAAACAATGTGAAAAGAATAGCCCAAAATACTCATTTTTGTGCTTCTCTAAAAAATTTTTTATAAAATATATACGTTCCAGTTTGCAATCAATTCGCACTAAACTATTACATACTACTAAAACTATAAATGGGAAACAACAGCCGGAAGTGTTTGGATTTAGAGTTTTTAATAATAATTATGAGGCCGGTCCATTTACATGCTATGATGTTTGTTCAAATGCATGGATTTAAGATAACGCGATTGGGTTCCTCTTTAGATATGTCACGGGAAACTACGTTTTATCAGCACGCGTCAATTCTTGATAATAAGCGGTCTCGCTCATCATTTATTATCACAAAAAATTCTCCATATGTCATTGTGTTTGTTTTCAACACCTTCTGATAGTTGCAAGATTTGTGATATCTGTGGATTTTTTTTGTTAGCTTATCACTGCTGTTACTGACATTTTCTTCCAAATTTCTGTCATAGCTCAACTGTTGTGTTGAGTACATTAGCCTCTGTGCGTGTTTTCGATGTTTTACAATTTTAAAAATGGAATTGAAGTTGCAACTGCGAGTTTGTATTAAGTTTTGTTGTAAAAACAGATTTAATGGTGCGCCGACCTTGCAACTATTTTAGGACGACCTCTAAAAAAAAGAGTTGTTTTTATAGTGACACGAACGGTGCAGTAGGGGTCATGAGTACGTCAACAATGATGAACGCAGTGATAGGTTGTCGACATCAAAAACAGACTAAAACATCGATAAAGCGAAGGAAACGTTGGTCAATAACCGCAAATTAATTCACAAAAAAATGACGGAATTTTATGGTTAAATCCGACTTTACATGTTAACAACCTTTTCATAAAGTGAGCCTCGTTGACGACACAGTGATACTTGCCAATGACACCGAAGAACTACAACGACTCCTACAAAAAATTCAAGAGGTCAGCGAATGATATGGTTTAAAACTAAATTCTCTAAAAACCAAATGGATGGTCATCAGTAAACGACAACAACAGGAAAGTCAGATCACGCTACGCAGTCAGATCATAGAGCGAGTAGCGAAATTCTGCTATCTTAGATCGTGAGTCAATGCACAGTGAGATCAATCTATGGAGATAAAATCTAGAATTGAGAAAGCAAGAACTGCTTTCAATAACATGAGACCATTATTCACCAGCAGAGATGTATCACTAACCCTCAAAAACAGATTAATTAAATGCTACATATTCTCTATTCTTCTATATGGGATGGAGGCATGGACCATTACAGAACTGATGATGCGAAGACTTGAGGCCTTTGAAATATGGGTGTATCGACGCATTCTCCGCATATCCTGGGTTGACCACATAACCAACGAAGAAGTCTTGCGCAGGATAGGCAAACAGAAAGAAATATCTTACACAATAAAAAAACGAAAACTAGAATACTTCGGACACGTAATGCGCAATGACAAGTACCGACTCCTTCAACTCATTCTGCAGGGCAAGACGGACAGCAAAAGAGGGCCCGGCAGAAGACACTCGTGGCTACACAACCTGCGCCAATGGTACGGCTTAACATCTATACAACTGTTTCGAATAGCAGTGAACAAAATAAAAATAGCTATGTTGATCGCCAACGTACGAAACGGATAAGGTACCAGAAGAAGAAGAAGAAGAGCCTCGTTGGTAACAACCACGGCTAGTCACAAAGTCGGTAAGTGGGCGTGCTTGAGAAACTGAAATAAATATGGAAAAATATCTAGGTGCCACTCCTCATACTAATCAAGATTTTCGGTTTGGAGAAACCAAGAGTATGTCTAGAGCTACTGCAAAGCGAACAAGTTTTTATCTTAAGAATAGCAAGCAATAAAATGTAACAATTGCAATAAATATTTTACATGTTGTATTATACTAAGAAATTTAACAACAGTTAAGCTACCACTTTGGTATTAATATCAATTATTATTCAATAATACACAGGGTAATCAACGAAACGACACTTTAAGTTTTGTTTGTTTTACACCTTACAAATCAATCGATGTACTTAAATATCACCGCGTAAAGAAGGGAATTATTCAAACACCCACCAAAAATCCTTGATATCGAGTAGCAACACCACTATTCCTTATGCAATTATAGCTGGAAAAATCCGTATGTAAGTTTACGTACACGATTGTGGCTTAAATTCTGCTAAAATATTCTAATGCTATTGCAGCATTATTGCTAAAGCGTTAAGAGAATAACCAAAGATAAAATTGCAGCATAAAAAAGAAGTAATCCTTTTACATCAAATACTGTCAATTTCAGAACTTATAGGCGGCAGTGCCGTCGAAAACCCAGTGCAATCCTGAATTTTTTTTACCAATTAGTGTTCATAGCAAATACGTACATGTAAAAAAAATTATTCCCAAAAAAATTAAAAACTGTACACGACAAAAAAGCTTAAAAACTCAACCCAGATAAACAAAAAAAATTGCCGACTTAAGAAACCCGAAATATTGAGGTCTCTAAAAAAATAGTCGCCAAAGTGCCTAGAAGACCTATAGAATATAAATAAGTCATCCTAAGAAAGAAAAATTACTACTAAGAAGTGAACATCTTTCCCAACAGTCGCTTAAAACGGAGATGCCCAAACACCAGAAAAGAAAAAAAAATCCTCCTCAGAGAACATTTAACGAGTCCACGACCGTAAAAGTAAAAAAGCACCTTGAGAATCAAAATAAATCTTAACTCCCAGTGATCAAGCCTATCCTTATATAATCTTCAATGCTAAGAAACTGAAGAAGTAGAAAGAAGAACTCGGGTATAGATCAGAATTTGAATGTGGGTATGCGGAATTAGAAACAGAAAAATCAAGAAGAAAAAACTATGTTAGCCAAAAGTCAAAATCCAATTGCCAAAAATGAATTAACATTTACGACGTTTGCGATAATAGAAAAGAAAACGATTAGAAGTAAAAGACGAAGCACAATTAGAAACTTGCAAACGATTAGATGTAGAGTAAAAATAAGTAGACCCCATATCGCTAGAACGAATAAAACTTTTCGACGCATTTGCAAAAGTTCTACGAGCGAAATCAGAATTAGTACGTGGTGACGTTATTTCACAGTCGTATCGTTGTTCCAAATCATGTCTTTTTTACGCCACAAACACCAGACAATACCGAATGTACTCTGCTACTTTAGATTTCACATAAGGCTAATAAAAATGTCGACGAAGCAGAGATAGCGAGCTTGCCACACTACGTTTACGTTGATCACTTGACAATACCAACTTTTACAGATGTTTATCATCCTGAGATGCTCGCACTCGTTTACAAAGAAGACCATAAGTCACAAACCAACGAGAAAAACGACTAGGACACGCAGACACTTTAGAGGCTACGTTGAGTTGCTATTGTGAAAAATAATGTATGTGTGTAGTCTGAGATGAAAATACTAAATATTATAACTAAGAAGTGAATTATACATTTTTATTCACCTACGGAATGAGTTAGGAACCCTTAGTTACACTAAGATTGATTGTGCACTTTTTTTGGTGCTCTTTGCAAAAACCAATAGTAATCCTCTGTCATATTGGAAATGAAGCAGCCTTAATATCTTGTTTCTATGGTGGACATCTCTTGTGGAATCTTTCACCGTGTTCGTCACTCACGGCTCCCATATTTGACGAAAAGGTGAAATGCAAATGCCAGAAATGCATCTGTAATTTAAAAATTAGAGAAAACAACTATAACACTAAAGAAAATAAAGAAAACAGTAAAATAAATCTAGCAGAATAAGACCAAAACCAATAAGAATGAGACAATAAAACTCACCAGAATTATAAAACGGACGTTGCCAATAAATGAAAAAATAAAGAAGAGAGAGAGAAATATGGAAATAAGCTTGATTCAAAAAGACATATAGGCAAGATATTAAAAACCAAAGAAAAATAAGTATCGGAGGTAAAGGTTACTACAAAGATGGCCAATTACACCGGCTCTAAAACATGCAGTTTGGAACTATAAACAAAAAACGTGAAGAAATAGAAATACCTATTAGAAATAAACATCAATACGTTCTATATTTTGCAGATAATCAGGTAATACTGGTTCAAGATGATGAGCATAGCGGTTATATGGCGAGAACACTCAAAAAAGAATATGACAGCAGATAAAGCTACAAAAAACTTAAAAGTAGATGAAAATACAATAATTAAAAAGATAGATATTTAGGATTCACCAAGAAGAGATACATATTAAGTTAGAATCCAACTTTTTTCCCAAACAGATAAAAAAGATCAGTGATAAAACTACCATAAGGCAAGGTAAGGCAATGTCTCAGGGCACGGCGTCAAAGAAAGCCATAATTAGAAGTTTTGCCACTGAAGGAGATGGTTCTTACTCAGAGCAATTACTAATGAAACGATTTGCAATTTACGTTGAATTTAAGGATCGAGCAGGCTGGCATTAAATTTTGTGCATTCTATTTCTTTCAAACGTTAAGCAAACAACACGTTGTACCACGCTAGCAGTGAGTAAATAATTGCTATTTTTAATGTGTAAGTTATGAGAAATTCGCTGGGACATGGATGCAGTTCTATCATACAGCATTATTCAATTTATCTTTTATTAATATAGCAAATTTAGTCACCCGCACATGTTTATTACTTTAGCTATATACTGGATACAAAAACTACACCGAATGCGTATCATGGTAACCTACGTTAGATAGAACCTTAAATTCCTTCGAAAAACTTGGCGCACTTTGGCTTTAATTATCGTATAAAACTGGTGCGTATTTGTATCAGCTTAATTTGCAGAAATTTTAGGGGGTCTGTATTGGATATGCCATTAGCTAATTGCATGTTAGAAACGCCCGTAATAATTAACATTTTTTTGTTGTATTCACCAAAGTTAATTTATTAATTGTAAGTTGAAGCCATTTTTTGAGAATGTGTTGTATCGCGATATCGTTGGCGAATTCTTAATTTGAAAAAACATCTTGATATAGTTCTTGTGCTGTATGAATTTTGCCCGGCCGTGTCATCTACGAAGTGTACGTAACTGATTTCTACATTTTAAGTATCTTAAATCATCCACGTTGATAGTGAGTAAATAATTGCAATTTTGGATGTGTTGGTTGTGAGAAACTTGCTGGGGTAAGGATACAGTTCTATTATACAGCGCTATTTTATTTCTCTATTATTATCATGGCGAATGTTTATTACTTTAAAAAAATTCCAATGACTAACTAATAAGGTATACATTAAAGACAAGAACAACACCGAATGCGTATTATGGTAACCTACGTCAATTGAAAAATTGAAACCAACGTTTAAATTATCGCTACTATAGCAAAAAAATTACGACGAATTGAGGGCACACTTGTTGATATACCTTAAATGACTTCAAGACGCTGCGCACTTTGGTATTGACTTGTGTTAGTTAGTTTATCTATAAATAACTATAAACGACGGTAAACACGTTGAATTAGTTTAACACCAGCGAAATTCAAAATCAGATTTGAATAAATCGTCGGGATAAAACCACAACGTAAAAGGATATTGGGGGTAAGCAATGTCAATGCAGTTGTGTAAACGCCACCAGAGTGAACTACTGGACGGCCGTTTCGCCCTTTTTGGGCTCATCAGCAGTAGGAGATACACTCTAATGTAGTTCCCACAAGTTCCTACTGCTGATGAGCCCCAAAAAGGCGAAACGGCTGTCCATAATTCACTCTGATGGCGTTTGCACAATTGCATTGGCATTGCTTACCCCCAATGTCCTTTTACGTTGTGGTTTTATCCCGACGAATTATTCAAATCTGATTTTGAATTTCGCGGGTGTTAAACTAATTCAACGTGTCTACTGTTGTTTATAGCTATTTACAGTTAACTTCAGACACATAGTAAAATTATACTGTAAGATGGCTCTGCCAGCAAACACTTTTGAATTGTAACTTCGTCGTACTTAAATATAAGCTATAAAGGACGTCAATGCAATTGTGGGAACTACATTACAGTGTATCTCCTACTGCGTATGAGCCCCAAAACGGCAAAACGGCCGTCCACTAGTTCACTCTGGTGGCGTTTGCACAATTGCATTGACATTGCTTACCCCCAATGTCCTTTTACGTTGTGGTTTTATCCATACGAATTATTCAAATCTGATTTTGAATTTTGCGGGTGTTAAACTAATTCAACGTGTTTACCGTCGTTTACAGCTATTTACAGTAAACTTTAGACACATAGTAAAATTATGCTATGAGATGGCTCTGCTATTAAACACTTTTTAATTTATCTACTTTAAGCGTTGTCAGGTGTAAGCGGGCATCTGTAATGCTCTTTTAATTACATTATAATCGGCACACCAAATATCAGGCTAAATTTTAGTTACGTATCTACGACATATTTGTCGAAGCTCTGAGCTACCGCTACTTCCTGGTAAGTGAATGCAGTCTGATGCAAGTTTAGGTTCTTACCGTAATACACTTCAAGTTGTCTTGCAACTAGTTGATTTTCTCCAGTTTTTTTAGTTGTAGTCTTCCCACGATTTTTTTAATCTTGAGTGTTTTTCTATTGTTTTGTTTAGAAATGTATATAATGCGAACGAAGTTTGTAAACCAGTTTGGTTTATAAAATAATTTTTACTTTCTAACTACACCAAAATTGGCATTTTGCTTTACATTCAAAAGTTTACAGATCAGATCAAAAAACGTTTTTTTTAGAATAACACTAGATCCATTATCAACTTGACAGTATTTAATTTTTTAAATTGTCTTTACTACTAAGGACTACACTCAACACCTATCTCAAGATGTATACTAAATTCTTTGTTCATGTGGTTTAGTCTACATTGGTAAAACTAATCGTTTTCTTATAACACGCTTCTAAGACCGTAATTGTTGTTCAAAATTTTAAATTGCACGATACATTATGACAGTGAAACCTAACAAAATGCGTAATTTATTGGCATATAAGTTCGTTCAAAATTTTAAATTCGAGACAAATTTGATGTAATTTTTATCATTGTACGCGGTTTTTCTTATATAGCACAGATTGATTGCCAAATTAAACTTTAAAAATTATAAACATTTAACGTCGTCAAGATCTTAGTTTAAATAAATAAAACTAATGTAGTTTTTCTCAATCAAATGCACTAAAATGTAGACAAATCATACATCAAATTTTTCACGGATTTATAGGTTTGCATATGCTGACTTTGC
Source organism: Aquatica leii (assembly GCA_035610365.1). Lineage (NCBI taxonomy): Eukaryota > Metazoa > Arthropoda > Insecta > Coleoptera > Lampyridae > Aquatica > Aquatica leii. The sequence goes on from CM069438.1 coordinate 60,061,957, forward strand.
TAAATCTGGAAATTTGCAGCTATCAACTATAAATAAAATAAATTTTTGATGCTACTGACTTAGTCAGTACTATTAAATTGAAACTTTATTTAATTATAAAAACGATAGAACGTGACTATTATAACAAAACAATACAAAAGATATCAAAATGTATTTTTCCAAAGCGGTTAATAAGAAAAAAAGTATCAAAACACAATGTGTATTTTCCGATGCTGACAAGTTCTGGAAAAAAACATTAAATTGAGAAACCGGAAAGTAAAATAACTCGTTTATAATTTTAACAAATACAAAATCAAATTGTTAGGTTCTCAAATTTTTAATGCAAAAAAAGTAATGATTTTAAAAAGTAGTTCTAAATATGGTTTGTTGATTAAAACGCGTCGTTTATATATAATTAAACGTACGATATTCATTTCGAATAGCAGCCATTTTCTTTGTTTCGATTTTCTTTCTTCGCCTCGTACAATGTAGTATTGTAGACGTTGTGCATGCCTTTGCGGTTTCATTCTTTCACATTTTCATAGCAAAATCCTTATTACTCACCACGCAATTCTGATAATTCCTGTCGCAAATAGAACTTTGCATGTAGGTTACTCTAATTAAAATTCTGAGTCTACATCATCGGTTAAATAAATTACACCTAAACACTATTCGTTTAATTTACAACATGTTAAATATAGGATGCGTCGAATTTATCACTAATTGGAATTATGCGTATGACAAAAGATAAAGGAAATTCCTGTGACTAGATTATTGTGAATGTTTTACGGGGTAGTTTACCCCGACGAAAGCGCAAACTCAGCTCATCTGGCATGTTTTGAATGGAATATACACACCCTTGCTTTAACCCCGTGCTAGGCACTCCCGGCTTCAGAAAACACGCGTGCGGATCTTTGTATCCTTTGTTTAATTCTAATAGTGTAAAAAACATTTTTTTAAAAACAATAGTAGTGATAAATTTTTATATTTTCTTAGTTTTTATAAGACGTAAGTATCATTGATTCTTGTAGCTTTCGTTATTAAGTCAATATTTAAATATTGACGCCAAAATTTTATTTAATTATTTTTGTTATCGATAAACCTTTTCTCATAGGCGCCTTTTAGTCGGAGAACTTTTGGCACAGACTAAATTCGATCGAACCACAACGGCCGTAACGCTGCTGTTTACAATTAAAAAACTAAATTAGTTAAAAACTGTTACTTCGGCTTAGCTTGGAAGCGTAAAGGCTTCCAATAAATAAGAAAATTGCTCGTAAAGACAGTTATAAAGTTGGCAAATGCACCAGACCTATACAGTTTATCTGTTTTATTTTGGACTATACGGCTCTTTTCGTTTTCTATAAAATAACTTTATAAGAAAAAGAAAAAAGTAGCATTAAATTTATGTTGTTTTATCACTGTTTTATTCTGAAAGTTCAATGTATCGTAGGTATTTTGCGTTGTCACCAAGCCCGAACGCGTGTCTAATAAACATCAACTAATTATTGGTAGATACCAAATCTAATTTTTTTAATGCTATCTGTCTTTGTTAAAAGAACGTATGACATTCAATTTTAGTGCCGTATTAAAAAAAATTATAACAATGTTGTGTACGTATAGGTTCGTAGCATCCAAATACGTGATTTTATAAAAAAATTAAAACCAACACACGTGCGTTGCAAATATTTACCTTTGTCTAAAAATCAAAAATAATTTATGCGTTTTGTTTCAGAAGTTTTCTACACCTGCCCACACATATAATAACAATAATAGTAATAAGTCAAAGATCATTGATATTTTTACTAACATCACACATGAAATCGTGTTTGAATTGAAGTTACTATAGTGACTTTAACTATCTAGCGTTACTCGCGTAAGGCAGTGATAACAGTATTACAGGAAAAAGTGGATTAACAGTGATTAAATAAAAATGGGGTGCAACACAAGTAAAGATACGTTAAAACCGACTGATGAGGAAAAAGACAAAAACGAAAATCAAGTGAACGATGCTTTAGGTAAGGGAAAAAATTTTGCGTACGTTTATGCGCCTGGTACGAAAATCTTTTGCTAATTACACAACGGTATTCAATAACTAAATTAGATCTAAACAACACAATGTCTGCCTAATTAATGTTACATTTTGTAGAGCTTTGAAAGTTTGCGTGCCGTTCGAGTTATTAGACGTCCGGGTATTTAACAATCTCGTCGGTTAAGGAAGATAATTAAACAGACTCTCCTCGTTTTTTGTTTTATTTACACGTTAAGCAAATATCGAATTTATTCCGATAATTATTTTTAATATACACATTAAGTAAGATTAAATTTGTTAATATTTAATTAAATCGTATGGAGTTGAAATAAAGTTTTATTATCATTTTTTTTAACACGTCTGCAAAACTATAATATTCATTCGTCCCCTCAAACTGCTTCATCCGGTAGGACGTAGTTAAATTTACATGCAAATGTATAAACTTCCAGACATATTTATGAACTTTATATATTTGCATTTATTTTCAGTCACAGACGATAGAATTAACGAAAAATAATTTTTGTCGTGTTAAAATTTAAACCTCTATAAAATATACAGGTAAAGGAAAATGCATCGACTACCATTAAAATTATTTGCATCAGCAAGAAAATATTCGTTTCATGCGTACATTACAATTTGTATTGATTGCTCAGGCAACAACAAATATATCAAAATAATGTAACAAGAAGTAATTATTTTTTATTTATAGTTAGTTAAGCGTTATTGACAGTTTTACGCTATTAAGGCGTTTTTGTAATTAAGCGTTTAGCGGTAATAAAATATAATTACGATTAATTAAATTCACCTAACATTTTGTTAGAATAAATATAAAATATGTTTTTTTGGTATACACGTTTTCTTGTTTCGTTTAACGTTTGGTTTTTGTAGTTTCTACACATCTGCTAATGCTTTAGAAAAGCTGTTTAGTGGCAAACTGTTTTTAATTCCAATACCATGCTTAAATGCACTAAAGAATAATAAAATTAAAAAATATGTCATGGATTAAACAAAATGCATTGGCATTTTGTAAAATTAAAACCTTTTTGGAACGCGGTTTTTAAAACGTTATAATTTTGTAACGAGGTTTGTTTACACTTAGAGCGTGAATTTTTTAAATTATAAACATTCAACAAGTTTGGAAAAAATTCTAAAAACTAAATTGTTTTTTAGCTTAAAAAAATGACGCAGCGTTTGCTAGAAACCATTACTACCAAAAATAGTCAGTCAAATAATGTAGCTCAATTAATTCAAAATTAATATAAAAATGTAATAGGTTCAGGTTAAGAAACTAACAATTAATAATATTTAAGATCTACGTTTGTATTGCTTATACAACTTCAACGAGGTTTGGAAACAATTCTAAATTTTAAATTGTTTTGTCACTTTAAAAAAACGCGTCAATAAAGTGTCAGCGTTTGCTAGAAAACGTTAGTACTATACATCCTCAGTCAAAAAATTTAGCTTAATTCAATAAAAATTAATACCGAAACGTAATTGGTTCAGGCGAATAAATTAACAATTATTAACATATAAGAGTTAAGGTTTATACAAACTCAACAAATTTTGGAATCAATTCTAAAATTTAAATAGTTTCGTCACTTAAGAAAAACGCGTCACTAAGATGTAAGCGATTGCTAGAAACCGTTACAACTAAAAATTGTCAGTCAAACAATGTAGCTAAAATTATTTAAATTGATACAGGTACGTAATAGGTTTATGCTTATAAAATAACAATTAATAACATTTAAGATCTAAGTTTTGTTTATACAAAATCAACAAAGTTTGGAAAAAAATCTAAAATTAAATGGTTTCATTACTTTAAAACGCGTCAATAAAGTTTGCTAGAAAACGTTAGTACTATACATTTTCAGTCAAAAAATGTAGTTGAATTTAATAAAAATTAATACAGAAACGTAATTGATTTAGGCAAAAAAACTAGCAATTATTAACACATAAGATTTAAGGTTTATATAAACTCAACAAATTTTAAAATTAATTCAAAAATTTGAAATGTTTCGTCACTTGAAAAAAAACGCGTCAATTAAGTGTCAGAGATTGCTAGAAAATGATAGTACTATTAATTTTCAGTCAAAAAGTGTAGATAAATTTAATAAAAATTAATACAGAAACGTAATTGGTTTAGGCAAATAAACAAGCAATTATTAACATATAAGATTTAAGGTTTATATAAACTCAACAAATTTTGAAATCAATTCTAAAAAGTAAATAGTTTCGTCACTTGAAAAAAACGCGTCACTAAAGTGTATGCGATTGCTAGAAACCGTTACAACTAAAAATTGTTAGTCAAACAATGTAGCTCAAAATAATCAAAATTGATACAGATACGTAACAGGTTTAGGCTTATAAAATAACAATTAATAACATTTAAGATCTGAGTTTTTATTGCTTAAACAAAATCAACAAAGTTTGGAAAAAAATCTAAAATTAAATGGTTTCGTCACTTGAAAAAACGTGTCAATAAAGTTTGCTAGAAATCGTTAGTACTATACATTTTCAGTGAAAAATTAATACATAAACGTAATTGGTTCAGGCAAATAAACTAGCAATTATTAACATATAAGATTTAAGGTTTATATAAACTCAACAAATTTTGAAATTAATTTAAAAATTTAAAATGTTTCGTCACTTGAAAAAAACGAGTCAATAAAATGTCAGCGTTTGCTAGAAAATGTTAGTACTATACATTTTCAGTCAAAAAATGTAGTTGAATTTAATAAAAATTAATACAGAAACGTAATTGGTTCAGGTAAATAAACTAGCTATTATTCACATATAAGTATTAAGGTTTATACAATCTCGACAAAGTTCGGAATCAATTCTAAAAAGTAAATAGCTTAGTCATTTGAAAAAAACGCGTCACTAAGGTGTATGCGATGGCTAGAAACCGTTACAACTAAAAATTGTCAGTCAAACAATGTAGCTCAAATTATTCAAAATTGATACAGATACTTAATAGGTTTAGGCTTATAAAATAACAATTAATTACATTTAAGATCTAAGTTTTTATTATTTATACAAAATCATTAAAGTTTGGAAAAAAATCTAAAACTAAATGGTTTCGTCACTTCAAAAAACGCGTCAATAAAATTTGATAGAAATCGTTAGTAGTATACATTTTCAGAGAAAAAATGTAGCTAAATTCAATAAAAATTAACACAGAAACGTAATTGGTTCAGGCAAATAAACAAGCAATTATTACCATATAAGATTTAAGGTTTATACAAACTCAACAAAGTTTGGAATCAATTCAACTAAGTAAATAGTTTCGTCACTTCAAAAAACGCGTCACTAAGGTGTATGCAATTGCTAGAAACCGTTACAACTAAAAATTGTCAGTCAAACGATGTAGGTCAAATTATTCAAAATTGATACAGATACGTAACAGGTTTAGGCTTATAAAATAACAATTAATAACATTTAAGATCTGAGTTTTTATTGCTTAAACAAAATCAACAAAGTTTGGAAAAAAATCTAAAATTAAATGGTTTCGTCACTTGAAAAAACGCGTCAATAAAGTTTGCTAGAAATCGTTAGTACTATACATTTTCAGTGAAAAATTAATACATAAACGTAATTGGTTCAGGCAAATAAACTAGCAATTATTAACATATAAGATTTAAGGTTTATATAAACTCAACAAATTTTGAAATTAATTCAAAAATTTGAAATGTTTCGTCACTTTAAAAAAACGCGTCAATAAAGTGTCAGAGTTTGCTAGAAAATGTTAGTACTATACATTTTCAGTCAAAAAATGTAGTTGAATTTAATAAAAATTAATACAGAAACGTAATTGGTTTAGGCAAATAAACAAGCAATTATTAACATATAAGACTTATGGTTTATACAAACTCAACGAATTTTGAAATCAATTCTAAAAAGTAAATAGTTTCGTCACTTCAAAAAACGCGTCACTAAGGTGTATGCAATTGCTAAAAACCGTTACAACTAAAAATTGTCAGTCAAACAATGTAGCTCAAAATAATCAAAAATGATACAGATACGTAATAGGTTTAGGCTTATAAAATAACAATTAATAACATTTAAGATCTAAGTTTTTATTGTTTATACAAGATCAACAAAGTTTGGAAAAAAATCTAAAATTAAATGGTTTCGTTACTTGAAAAAACGTATCAATAAAGTTTGATAGAGAACGTTAGCACTATACATTTTCAGTCAAAAAATGTAGCTAAATTCAATAAAAATTGACACAGAAACGTAATTGGTTTGGGCAAATAAACTAGCAATTATTAACATATAAGATTTAAGGTTTATATAAACTCAACAAATTTTGGTATTAATTCAAAAATTTGAAATGTTTCGTCACTTGAAAAAAAAACGCGTCAATAAAGTGTCAGCGTTTTCTAGAAAATGTTAGTACTATACATTTTCAGTCAAAAAATGTAGTTGAATTTAATAAAAATTAATACAGAAACGTAATTGGTTTAGGCAAAAAACTAGCAATTATTAACACATAAGATTTAAGGTTTATATAAACTCAACAAATTTTAAAATTAATTCAAAAATTTGAAATGTTTCGTCACTTGAAAAAAAACGCGTCAATAAAGTGTCAGCGTTTTCTAGAAAATGTTAGTACTATATATTTTCAGCCAAAAAGTTTAGTTAAATTTAATAAAAATTAATACAGAAGCGTAATTGGTTTAGGCAAATAAACTAGCAATTATTAACATATAAGATTTAAGGTTTATACAAACAAAACAAAGTTTGGAATCAATTCTAAAAAGTAAATAGTATCGACACTTGAAAAAAAAACGCGGTACTAAGGTATATGCGATTGCTAGAAACCGTGACAACTAAAAATTGTCAGTCAAACAATGTAGCTCAAATTATTCAAAATTGATACAGATACGTAATAGGTTTAGGCTTATAAAATAACAATTAATAACAGTTAAGATCTAAGTTTTTATTGTTTATACAAAATCAACAAAGTTTGGAAAAAAATGTAAAATTAAATGGTTTCGTCACTTGAAAAAACGCGTCAATAAAGTTTACTAGAAAATGTTAGTACTATACATTTTCAGTCAAAAAATGTAGTTGAATTTAATAAAAATAAATACAGAAACGTAATTGGTTCAGGTAAATAAACTAGCAATTATTAACATATAAGATTTAAGGTTTATATAAACTCAACAAATTTTGAAATTAATTCAAAAATTTAAAATGCTTCGTAACTTTAAAAAAACGCGTCAATAAAGTGTCAGCGTTTGCTAGAAAATGTTAGTACTATACATTTTCAGTGAAAAAAATGTAGTTGAATTTAATAAAAATTAATACAGAAACGTAATTGTTTCAGGCAAATAAACAAGCAATTATTAACATATAAGATTTAAGGTTTATACAAACAAAACAAAGTTTGGAATCAATTTTAAAAAGTAAATAGTTTGGTCACTTGAAAAGAACGCGTCACTTAGGTGTATGCGATTGCTAGAAACCGTTACAACTAAAAATTGTCAGTCAAACAATGTAGCTCAAAATAATCAAAAATGATACAGATACGTAATAGCTTTAGGATTATAAAATAACAATTAATAACATTTAGGATCTAAGTTTTTATTGTTTATACAAAATCAACAAAATTTGGAAAAAAATCTATAATTAAATGGTTTCGTCACTTGAAAAAACGCGTCAATAAAATGTTAGCGTTTGCTAGAAAACGTTTGTTTTATACATTTTCAGTCAAAACATGCAGCTAAATTCAATAAAAATTAACTTAGAAACGTAATTGGTTTAGGCAATTACACTAGCAATTATTAACATATAAGATTAAAAATGTAGCTAAATTCAATAAAAATTAACACAGAAACGTAATTGGTTCAGACAAATAAACTAGCAACTATTAACATATAAGATTTAAAGTTTATACAAACTAAACAAAGTTTGGAATCAATTCTAAAAAGTAAATAGTTTCGTCACTTGAAAAGAACGCGTCACTTAGGTGTATGTGATTGCTAGAAACCGTTACAACTAAAAATTGTCAGTCAAACAATGTAGCTCAAATTATTCAAAATAGTTAAAGATACGTAATAGGTTTATGATTATAAAATAACAATTAATAACATTTAAGATCTAAGTAAGTTTTTATTGTTTATGCAAAATTAACAAAATTTGGAAAACAATCTAAAATTAAATTGTTTCGTCACTTGAAAAAACGCGTCAATAAAGTTTGCTAGAAAACGTTAGTACTATACATTTTAAGTCAAAAAATGTAGCTAAATTCAATAAAAATTAACACAGAAACGTAATTGGTTCAGACAAATAAATTAGCAACTATTAACATATAAGATTTAAGGTTTATACAAACTCAACAAAGTTTGGAATCAATTCTATAAAGTAAATAGTTTCGTCACTTATAAAGAACGCGTCACTTAGGTGTATGTGATTACTAGAAACCGTTACAACTAAAAATTGCCAGTCAAACAATGTAGCTCAAATTATTCAAAATTGATACAGATACGTAATAGATTTTGGCTTATAAAATAACAATTAATAACATTTAAGATCTATGTTGTTATTGCTTATACAAAATAAACAAAGTTTGGAAAAAAATCTAAAATTAAATGGTTTCGTCACTTGAAAAGCGCGTCAATAAAGTTTGCTAGAAAACATTAGTACTATACATTTTCAGTAAAAAAATGTAGCTAAATTCAATAAAAATTAACAGAGAAACGTAATTGGTTTGTGCAAATAAACTAGCAATTATTAACCTATAACATTTAAGGTTCATATAAACTCAACATGTTTTGATATTAATTCAAAAATTTGAACACAGAAAAGAACCTATTGGGTCAAGCTAATATACTAACAATTAATTCAAAATTAATACACAAAAGTCATCGGTTTAGGCTAATAAACTTATAACTAATACGGTTTTTATTAGTTATACAAACTCAACAATGTTTGGACAGCTATAAAATTTAAATTGTTTTGGCACTTAAGAAATGTGTCAATAAAGTATCAGCGTTTGTTAAAAACAGTTTTTATTACAAATAATTAGTCAGAAAAATGTAGCTTTACTAATTCAAGACTAATACCGAAACGTAATAGGTGCAGGATACGCAATAATAGGCATAAAAATAAATGCATTAACAATAACATCTAAGAAGTACTTGCGGAAGAACTAGTAATTAAATCATCTTTTGGTACACTGGTAAAAGTTATTTTTGATAAAAAAAAAGTAGAGAAGAAGAAACCTTTATTTGAAATTATATTCTATAATCAAAATCTGATAAGATTTTTTTGTGTAATTTGAGAATACATGCCGTAGTTCAATTTTCAATACTGCACGTTATTTTTTATCGCACGCTGCTGACCCAAAAAACTCAAATTATCTGCTTCAGAAAACGTCCCGGTAGTATGGAACCCATAGGAAAACTACACATCTATCTCATTTAAGCGGATTTATTGAAGCTAAAATTTATTTAAAAGCAACAAATACATGTTTAGGAACATTTACGACATAAATCAGCGAACCCATAGTTCTCTTTTTCGATCTAAATAATTTTCATTCTTTACTGCAAGTGGTTTTGTAACTGACTAGTTGTTGTCGTCTGAGGACACCGAAGATGCAATAGAAATCAAATCAAAACAGTTAAGAACTTTTTTTGCAAGTAGTTGTTTTAGTATTAAGCCTTAAACATTTAATATTATAATCCTGACTTTGTGGCTTTTTCTGACCTTGACTGTCACATTTGCGATTTGTCCAGCACTGTTCTATACGTGGTTGAAATCTTAAAATTTCTATTGTCTTATTAGATTTCGACATCGAAGCTTTTAAGTCTAAGTTAGGTTTTGATCTTTGTTGCCCTGATGGTGAGAAAAGTCCGGCTTCTGCCTACCTTTTGATTGCAACTGATTCTCTTTCAGGCGTAGATAAAAAAGAGACGTTGTTTGAAAAATAAATTTGTGTTGCGAGGTCTTTCGGCTAATGCATAAAGCAGGAAATACTCCCTGTTCGAACGATGACACCTGTCTACAATCTCAACAGATTATTAGTCATGTTTTTGCGTGGAAAAATTGTTATAGAGGAATAAAGGTTCCTCTGGCGCTCATAGATTATGCAACTTTTTTTAGCAGTTGTAAATGCTTTAATCTGTTGTTTACAATTCAAACCTATAATGTTGGTGTTTTTTTTTCAAAATATGTTTGTACATCTTACTTTGTTTAGACTACAACTTTTGATTGTGTAGATAATGACTTGTGATTCTTCTTGTGTGACTTCTGTTTATACTTTTTGATGCTACAAAGCAAAAAAACACAAACTTAATCGCACCACACATTAAAAATCAATAATCGTAATACTTCAAATCGTATTGTAAACTTTAACTATATCGTATTTTTCCTTCCATATAAACAAGTGATAAATCTAACATAACGTATCAAAATACTTTTACTACATAAACTAAAAATAAGAAAAACACAAATCATAACACAATTTCTGGTATGGATAAAATTTTGTTTAGCCCTCCCGTTGGGCGCCATTTATATAACATGAAAAAAAGCGTCTCACGTTGAACGCAAATTAATGATTTGTTGTTAATTAACATACATAATAAAAATAATGCATTCAAACTAATTCACGTAATTTATTAATATAAAAATACAAATATAATATAGAACATGAAGCAATTTATATAGAAATTTATAATGTTAAGGTCGTATGGATTTTACCAAACTTTAAGATATTTTGTTTTAATTTAAACACAAACTTAATTTTAATTTTGGATGTCACAGTATTTTTTATTAGAATAAATATTAAAACCAAAACCTAACAAACATAAAGTTATTTACATACGTGCATTAAAGGTTACTTATTACTTGTGTTGTGTTTACGCAGATGCAATTCAAGAGGTGGTCACTTTTTGACTCATTTGAATAATGCACTTTTTGTAATGCGTAATTATTACGTTTGTACTGGCATTTGATTGATCTTTTCTCCTTGTGATTGATACAAAAGAAACAACATCGTATCCCAATAAAACTAAAACAAAAGTTCCAAATATTACATCACCATGCGTAAAAAATGAAGAAACACTTACTTTTCCAAATTAAGGGTTTTTCTTTATATAACGAGAAAAGCACTTACACAAGTATTTACAATAAATACAAGTAATAAAAATACATTAATAAAAACCTAGACATAGACTATAAACACTGAATCTTGTAGTGGGGTACTATATGCCCCGCGCCACCGAAGCTAATTGCAAAGTGACATTTCGACAAATGGGTTATTTGTATTAAATTTATTTAAAGTTAAAGTTGAATTAACGATACAAGATGGCGAGCTACAAATTAGTAAAAATACACTGTCAACATAACAACAACAGTAGATAAACCACAAGTTAAAATTTAACACGTAGATATAATTTATAAGACTAGTCATTTTTTAAAATTATTTTCCGCATTTGAAATCGTGGAGTTGTTAAAATCGAAGTTATGTCTGGTACGGTTTCTTTATCCTCCTTTTTAACTTTAATTAACAAATTTAAATTGTTCGTTCAAGAAGGAGCATAAAAAAATTATTTAGTTTTTCGTTCTGGCGACGCTTTGTGCAGTAAATGAGAATTTTTTCAAGCCACTGCAATTTATTACAGTAAGTACTACAACTAACTGATCAAATAAGTTATACAGTATCTAATTACAGATGTAACAAACAAAACTTAACTTAAGAACTTACATAGAAAATTTGAGCAATTGCTCCGGAAAACATTTTTAAAATAGTTTTTAATAAAAAGAGTTCCAAAAATAAAGACAATTAGAAGAAACAATTCAAAAAAGGCCGAGAAAGCGTTGAATACAAAAATTATCCTGGACCACAACATCAAACGATAAACAACAGCCAAAAAAATAAAAAAATTGGCGATTTAAAATGTGAGACCTTGCTGATACTTTTAACGTTTTGTTTGAGCCAGTCCAGACTATTTTGAAAGTTGTTTTGTGCCTGAAAAGAGCGAATTCTCGTTTGGTGTCAAAAACACTTTTTGGAAATACAGCGTCGCGTTTAAGTCTGTGAAAGAATGCTTTCTGACTATCAAAATAAGATTAAATAAATGATAACTGAAGATAAGATTTTGATCTATGCATGCGACTTAGAAATAACAAGCAACAACCGTGCAAAAGATCATTCAGAACCAAAAAGATTGCGCCAAAACCAATAAAACGTTTTTTTTTTCTTTTCTTTCACTGAGCCAAACTGTTAACAAGGAAAATTATTTGAGAGTTATGCAACGTTTTTATAAGCAAGCAATTTTTGGTTGCTGCACCACGATAATACCGATACCGGTGTGAAGTTTGCCATAGATTTCAACCATAATAATTAATTTCCAGTTTTTCATCTTCTTAAGCTTAAGAAATGGCCAGATGCTAAATCAGGCAAATACGATAGTTGTGAAAAAATATGAGTTTTTGGCGAAATAGTTTTGAAGAATCACTGCAGTGTGAGATGGTGCATTATCGTGACCGGTGTGATGTTAGCCATAGATTTCAATTATAATAATTAATTTACAGTTTCTCATCTTAATAACGAATTAAAACTATTACAAAGTAATGTAATTTTCAATTTTTTTGTAAAATCAGAAAAATATCAATATTTGTCAATATTTAAAAAAAAATGTTTAACAATCTTCATAGTGAAAACCATATTCTGCATTAACGCTTATTTTTTGCAATAACGTGCAATTGTGATTTTTCTGCAAATTGACATACGTATAGAATAAGCATTAATAAACAAAATAGTAAATTAGGATGTGGTTATTTCTATAATTAGAAATTATTCGATTCAAAGTTGGGCTTGTGCGCTACCATGCTGCATGTCAACGGCAACTAATTAAAGTCGTTTTTTCGCAATGACGTGACAACATTAGCTTATCGCATTTACAAAAATTTATAAATCTACTACACAGTGAAACATTCTTGAAGTTATTGTCAATTTCAAGAACGTTTTCCGAAGGATGTAGAAAATTCCCAACACAGAAAGTTTTTGGAGACGGAAGTTAAGAAGACTGTCGGTTTAAAATAAATAAGTGACTAAAGTGTGTGCTAAGATAAAAGTAGTACCGGTGTTAGTCGCGTACGTGTTGTTAACATAAACAAGTATCAGTTTTAAATAAAATAAAAAATGCGGACTAGTGATAGTTATTTGAATTTCTCGAATCAATAAAAATTTGTCAAGAATCGATGAATAAAATTATCAAAAAAAATATTAGAAAAATCGATAAAAATTCTAGAAATATAAAAGAAAAACTATTTTAAAATTATCAGAAAATAGAAGAAAACCCTAGAAAAATGAAAGAAAAATTGTTCAAACATTCTCAGAAAATGGAGAAAAATTCTAGAAGCTTAAAATAAGAACTACGAGCTAGCGTGGAAAATCAAATAAGGACTATTGAAGAACAAATACAAGTTAGTATAGGAAGTCAAATCAAAATTGTTCAAGAGGAAACTTAAACGGATATGTTAAATTTAAGAGAAGAAATATGCGATGTTCTAAAAAACAGAAAAGAATTTATGAATGAGAAAATAGAAACACTAGAGAACAAATTGAAAGAATGAAACTGTTTGAAGACAGAATAAATCGAATGAGTTGTCACGGCGTCACGAGCAAAAACTACCTTCAAATTTTGATGGAAAAATTACTAGGTCAACGTACTGCAAGCAGTTTAAAGCCGCAGCCACAGCTAATGCTTGGAGCAACAAGCTCTACGTGGAAAAGCGCTTGGAATTTTGCAGACTGTTCTTAACCACGCGAGAAAATTACGAACTCTTAATTTCACGTTTAGAAATGAGATGGAGGTGCTCATTTTTGACAGGTGTACGAAGCCTAAATAAATAAATAAATAAAGTTCAGAAAGCTGCGGAGAGTCTTCAAGAGTTTGAGGCTGACATTGCCAGATTGACAAGGCTTGCGTATGCTGCAGCACCAGATACCTTCTTGGAGCAATGACCTATTCAAACCTTTGTAGACGGTCTTTGAGGCAGCGAAACGCAGCAAACTCTACGGTTAGCTCAACCTAAAACACTGGATGACGCTTTAGTGCATGCTTTGGATTTTGAAGCAACAAAACAAGCATTGCAACAAAACGGTCATAAATTCCGCTGTGCTGCAGAAGTACCCACGCAATCACTAGAAAGCATCGAGAAAATAATGCGACGAATACTTTACGAAAGAGGAGTCACGATTTCAAAATGCGGTGAAATAGGCTACGTAAGACAACAGCGTACTAAACCTAAAAAAAAAGACAAGAAGACCGGGATCTTGAATGTCAACTCGGATCCAGTAACGTTGAAAAAGAAGACCGTGGTAAACCAATGCACGCCATAATATCTCAAATTGTGAGGTGTGTGAATTCTATTGAAGATACGCCGCTGAAGAAGTGCTCACAACATCTATTGAACATTCTTATCTCCAAATGCTAAAACCTCAGCGAAGACCAGCAAGTTGAAGTTAAAGTGTTGATCCGGCAGTATCAAACCCAAATTTGAATCGAATTATTTTTAGTTTTAGAAATAACCACGTTCTTATGTTTTGATAGGTTGTTTATTAATGCTTATTTTATACGTATGTCACTTTGCAAAAAAATGAGAATTGCACGCCATTGCGAAAAATGAGCGTTTATGCAGAAAATGATTTTAACTATGAGGATTGTTAAAATTTGTTTTCTCAAATATTGACAAATATTGATTGTTTTTATTATTTAGTAACCATATTGAAAGATATATTATTTTGTAATAGTTCTAATTCGTTATCAAGTTGAGAAACTGGAAATTAATTTTTATGACTGAAATCTATGGCTAACTAGACACTGGTCACGATAATACGCCATCTCACACTGTAGTGATTCTTCCAAACCATTTCGCCAAAAATTGGAAAAAAACCCTGGCATAAGGGAAAGGACGATAAAACAGATTCAGTTTTATATGAAAAGACATCTTCAACTTTAAATATACCTGATAAGTAAAAATGATGCACTAATTGTAGTTTTAAAACATTCTACAATGTTTGGTACAGTTTTAGAACGTTTGATGCTGTACAGAAAGACTTCTATCTAAAGATTGGTTAAATATAAAGACACGCACGCGATGGCTCAAAGCAGTCTTAAGATTACGCGCGTATTGTTGACATAATCAGAAGTGCGTTATTACAAAAATCGATATTTACAGTATATGTTGTTTTGTATTGTGTTATAGTTATAATAAATACACATTTCTTAATTAAATTTAAATTTTATTTAGCTATACATAATTTTCGCAGATTAAATTACTTTAAGTAACTGCTTAGCTTACCAATATAGACAATAAATTATCTACATGATTCGTCAGCACTGTAGCATTAAACGCAAATTATTCCTGTTAATTATCGACAAACGTACAATTAATTATAACTTATTGCTTAATTCATTAAAGTTATAATCCGTGTTCAAACTAAACTAAATATAATAAATGCAAAACTTGGTATACATGTAATTAAAATAAATTTTTGTTATAAACAAATATATAAAGCAATCATTTAATCGTGTTACTTTAGGTATCGTCGTTTTATTAAACATAATAATTAACACTGATTTCATGTGTTTGTTGAAAAACTATTTGTAAAAACATTTATAAAATTATGGTTAAAATATAAGTTATTAAAAACGTATTACGAGTGTTTAGAAGTATCGAGCGGTTACTCAAAAAAATTTCTTATATAAAAATATTTAAGCTAAGTGTGATCAATAATCATAATTATGATTAATGAAAAGTAAAAATTAAACAAGTAAAAAAGCTTTCAACTTAATCATTTCTAACTACACAATAAAATCTTTAAAAAAAGTTAAAATGCAATTAAGGAGCTTTAATACTATATGAGAAATTTTAAAATTAATAAATTTTTAAACCAGAGATATTAAGTGACATAAATAAAAAAAATTGCAATATTATATAACATAATCAATAGTCGTTTAAAAACTAGTACATACTTTGTTGAACTTAGTTTTTCGTTTTTATTTATCATCCTTAATGTACTTTCTCTACAATCATTTATCTCTGTTTTTGTCAATACTCTTTTAACTTATTTTTTGACTGGTTATTTTATTCTTTCTGATTTGATTTATTGTTCTTAACTCTTTTATTTATAAAACATATTTATTTTAGTTGTTTTTTAGATTCTAATTCATATTTTAATGCTGTACCTATACCTTAGAAACACATGATTTAGTTAATAATTTAAAAAAAATATATGCAAAAGAATTTGCATACGTTTATTGAAGATTACTTATCTTTTTACTTGCGCAGATGCAATTTTGGGTGTCATCACATGACATGACATAACATGCCATGACATGGCTACATACAAATTTTTAGAAAGTGTTCTTTGAAACAGTTGTATGCCTTAGCTGATTTTATTTTAATTTAATCAACCAGATCAAACAAAAGATTCATGTTTTTGTGACAGAACATAAACTTTATAAATCAAATAGGCATAATGTTTTTATAGATTATTTTGAAAGCATACTGAAACTTTTCCCGGGTTACTTTGTGATATCCTACTTTTACATAAAAATGATGTGATGGCACAAAGAAACCTGTTCATAAATAGTCTATAATAAGTATTGAGTGTAATGATGTCTTTTTTACAACAGTTTGGTTTTGGATTGGTAAATATAAAAAAAGTAAGTAAGTAAGTAAAAGTCTTTTCTTATATTTTTGCCCGCTGTCACATTCAATTTTTTTCTCTCCTTACCGCTTTCGTGTGTATTGTTGCGTATTTATTTATTAAAAACTAATTTATTTAAAACGACTAAAAATACGTTTACTTATTCTAGAAATATGTACACTTTTAAATTAACCGATCTAATTAAAATCTAATAATATTTAACAAAAAAAAACACTTACACTATAATTTATATATGACCGTTGTATAACACTATCACTAACACGAGATAAGATAACGTCCGCAGGTAGCTTCACAATTGTTTGTTTATACTATAAGTCACGTCCACTCGATTCGGTGTACACTGTTATTTATTTAAAACTTCGCACGTGCTAATCACTTATTTATCTTCACTTGAATAATATTCTTAATACAGCTGCATTCGCGTTTTGACAATAACTGACCTACGATCTGTCTCGTCGCTATATAAAGACATACGGAAATCCTTCTCGAGCGTTCCCTACTTTTCGCTATAACTTCTAGAAAAATAGATAACAGCTTCTAGAAGGCTCTTGCATTTGCAAGTAATTTCTCGAACGTTTCACTGCTCCCTTCTTAGGACTGTTCTGTCCCAGAACAAGAGACTGGATGCGACACCGGTAAAAGGGATCGTGGCGATAGCGGCAGCTTCCTCCATTTCGGCAACTTCCTTGACCATAAAAGTAACAGTCAATGGACTTTTCCTGACCCAATACTCTCCTTGGTTGGTAACTACAGACCAACACTTGAATGCCTGTTCCTCGAAAGACGACCTCCAACATGTTTCGAACTGTCCTCCAATTCAGTTGATCTAAGCCACAACCAAGATTGGGTACTGCCAATTTCTTAACATGATGGAACTCCATTTCTCTCTTGAGACTGCATAATGTTCGCCACAGATCTTTGTATAACGGCTTGACCCGTGAGTATGTCTTGGTGACCAGATAGAAAACGAAGCGTCCGTCACCACGTAGTCCTAAAACTTTTCCGACTGCCGGTTGCTGTCTTCGTAATTCATCTAGCTGCCCAAACTTCTTTTTAAACACGACTGCAACCCCTTTGGACATGTCAAGGTCCTCGATCACGCAATGTGCGATGGCGTAATCTTTTTGTGTCTGGAACAGGTCTTGTCGTTCCTCGGTGGTAACTCCGAACCTAGCTTTTCCAGAACCTCCGTATAAGTTCATAAACTTTTCGAACTCCATTTCTTCGATTGGATTTCTGGTTCTGCCATTTATTACTCTGGTTCGGACCTGAACTTGCGGATTGTGGTTATCGCCAGCAAACGGGGCTAGACGATTGACGTGGACCACTTTTGGCTTGCCTCTGGGCGGTTTTCGGATGCGGTATATAACGTCGTTAATACGCTGCACGACTTCATAGGGGCCCTCCCATTGCCTTTGCAGCTTCGGCGACAAACCAGGTCTCCTTTGAGGGTTATACAACCAGACCATATCGCCAGGTTGAAACCCACCATTTTGCGCCTTGACGTCATATCTTGTTTTCATCCTGTCGCTGGCAATTTGTGTGTTTTTACGGACCTCTTCATGTACTTCGTCTAACCTCTTGGCCAGCTTGCTGACGTAATCTTCTCCAGCAACTTCTTCTTCCGGTCTTCGCCCAAATTGAAGATCGCATGGTAATCTTATCTCACGACCGAGCATGACACAGGATGGTGTTTGGCCTGTGCTTTCGTGAACGGATGATCGGTATGCCATTAAGAAAAGGTGCAAGTACTGATCCCAGTCCCTTTGGTGTTCGGACACTACCTTGGCTAAGTACTTGCCCATTGTTCAATTCATCCGTTCAACCATGCCGTCAGACTGAGGATGGAGAGGCGTTGTCTTAGTCTTTTTAATACCTAACAGTCGGCAAACTTCTTGAAACAGCCCAGACTCAAAATTGCGGCCTTGATCGGAGTGTAATTCCAACGGAACTCCAAACCGGCAGAAAAACTCCTTTACTAATACGTCTGCGACTGTAGCTGCTTCCTGATTGGGTATGGCGTAAGCCTCCGTCCATTTCGTGAAATAATCCATCGCTACCAGGATGTATTTATTTCGCGAATCGGATTCTGGGAACGGCCCTGCGATGTCAATCGCTACTCTTTCCAAAGGGCTTCCTACGTTGTATTGTTTCATGGGTGCTTTGCGCTTTCTCGCTGGACCATTTCCTGATGCGCAGACTATGCATTTACGGCACCATTTCATGACGTCTTCTTTGCAGTTCATCCAGTAGAATCGTTCTCGCACTTTACCCAACGTCTTCTTAATGCCAAAGTGTCCTCCTGATGTCCCATCGTGGAGATGCTTCAACACTTCTGGCACCCTGCTCTTTGGCACTACCAACTGTAGTCTGTTTCCCGTGCCCTCGGCACTTTCTAGGGATCGCTTAAGAAGACCGTCTTCTACTATCAAAGAGTCCCACTGCGCCCAGTACGCTTTGATATTTCTGCCTAAAGCACTCACTTCTTTCCAGGTTGGTCGTCGGCCGCTTTCTTTCCAGTCTAGGAGTAGTCTTATTTCAGGATCGTCTTCTTGTTCGCGACGTAACTGCTCAGGTTCCCACTCATCATCAACCATAGCAGTTCTCCGGAAGCATTCGACTTTTTCTTCCAGTCGCGAACAATGGCTGCAGTCCGCCGGGCATGGTCTTCTGGACAAGGCATCAGCGTTCCGATGACTGCTTTCGGCACGGTGTTCTGTGTCATAGTCAAACTCTTGCAGTCTCTCGATCCATCTTGCTACTTGTCCTTCTGGGTTACGAAACTGCAGTAGCCATTTTAAAGCGGCGTGGTCTGTTCTCAGTAAAAATTTTCGTCCATACAAATACTTTCACTCAATAATTTCTTTCTGGCCTGGACAAAACCTTGCTAAAGTACGCGATAACCTTTTCTTGTCCATCCTGAACCTGCGAAAGGACCGCGCCTATGGCCAGATTGCTTGCGTCGGTATCCAAAACAAACTTTCCCTCTTCTCGTGGATAACTCAAAATCGGCGAAGTGACTAGGGCCTGTTTTAGTTGATTAAAAGAATTTTCGCAGTCTTCATTCCATCTAAATTCTGCTTTTTCTTCGGTTAGTTTTGTCAATGGTTTGGCAATATTGGCAAATCCGGGGACAAATCTTCTATAATAAGTGCACAACCTAAGGAAACTTCGGACCTGATGTTTATCGATCGGTCTTGGCCATGCTTGCACTGCTCGGATTTTGTCTGGGTCAGCCCTTACTCCATCTCTAGATACGACGTGGCCAAGGTATTGGACTTCCTTCTTAAATACGTGGCACTTCTTTGGGCTCAGTTTGAGGTTACCCTACGTAATCTCTGGAACACTTCCTTCAAGTTGTTCAAGTGCTCTTCAAACGACCTTCCAACCACGATCACGTCGTCCAGGTAAATCAAGCACGTCTTCCAAGACAATCCGCGCAAGATGGTCTCCATCAAACGCTCGAACGTTGCAGGAGCGTTACACAGGCCGAAGGGCATTACAGTGAACTGCCACAAACTAGTTCCGATCGTAAAAGCTGTTTTTTTCACGATCCTTGGGTTCTAATTCTACCTGCCAGTATCCACTCTTTAAATCTAACGTAGAAAACCACTGAGATCCTGACAGGGTGTCTAGCGTATCGTCAATTCTGGGTAAAGGGTAGCTGTCTTTTTGGTCACGTCGTTTAGCTGCCTGTAGTCTACGCAAAACCTTGTTGATCCATCCTTCTTCTTCACGAGTACCACTGGGGATGCCCATGGACTACTTGAAGGTTCAATCACGTCTTCTCTCTCCATATCCGTAATTATTTGTTCGGCTTCTTCTCTTTTCGCCAAAGGAAGTCTGCGTGGATGTTGTCGTATCGGCCGAGCGTCTCCGGTATTAATTTTATGTTTCACCACGTTAGTTCTTCCTTTGGAGCCACTCTCCAGCGCGAACACATCTTGGTACTCTTGGATCAACACTTTAACTTTAGCCAGCTGGTCTTGGATGAGGTTTTCGCATTTGGTGGTAAGAATGTCCAATAGATGTTGTGGACACTTCTTCGGCGACGTATCTTCGTTCGACTTCAAGCATCTCACAATTTGTGATACTGGCGTGCATTGGCCTACCACGGTCTTCTTTTTCAGCGTTACAGGATCTGAGTTGATGTTTAAGATCCTTACTGGCATCGTCTTCTTTACTCGTACTAAAGTTCTGCCAAGGAGTAGTCCCTTTTCAACTAAGCCGCCCTCCATTGGTTCAATCGCGCGTATGTAGCCTTCCCGGAGATTTCCATCCAGGCGTGCCATCACCACACTTTCAGTCCTTGCAGGCAGAGTCACGTCTTCACTCAATAAGACTCGCACGGCTGCCTTCTCTGACGAATGAAAAGGAATTTCTTCATTGTCGATCTTCAGGACATCGTTCTTCATATCCAAATGGAACCCATACTTCTTTATCACGTCCATTCCCAGGATAACTTCTTCCGTGATGTCGGCTACCAGTACTTGATGGTCGAGTACTCCATTTCCCAAACCAATGGTTACTTTGACATGTCCGTGAGTAGCCCGTCGCCGTTCGAAGTCGTACTGTTACTGGTGATGTCTTCTCGTTTTCCAATAACATGTCAGGACGAATGATGGTCTTCGTCGCTCCCGTGTCAACCAGTAACTGAACGCTTCTTCCATTGATCTTGCCATCGAGATAAATGCTATGCAACTGCTCCCTAGGCGATGCCATTTGAATGATAATCTCCGGGGCATGGCTCGTTAAGGTCGACTTTCGCCCCATTCGGTCGACCCGTTCTAGTTTTCCGGACGCTTTTCTGGTCTTCTTTTGGGCTTAGTACAACGGCGTCGTACGTGGCCCACTTCTCCGCAGTTTCAGCACGTCAGTTCTCTTCCTCGAGCTTCTCGTTCCCGAAATACTCGTCGCACTATGTCTTCAATGCTTTCTTCTGTGTGCGAGGATACTTCTGCAGCACAACGGAGCTTATGGCTGCCTCGGTGCGACGCTTGTTTCGCCGCCTCGAACTCCAAAGCATGGGTTAATGCGTCATCTAACGTCTTCGGTCGAGCTAACCGGAGGGTCTGCTGTGTTTTGCTGTCTCGGAGGCCGTCTACAAAGGTTTGAATAGCCAACTGCTCCAAGAAGGTATCTGGTGCTGTAGGATACGCAAGCCGTGTTAATCTAGCGATGTCAGCCTCAAACTCTTGAAGACTTTCGGCGGCTTTCTGAACCCGACTTTTAATTTGAGCTTGATAGACTTGTTGAAGATGGGCATCTCCATATCTCATTTCTAATCGTGATATTAAGAGTTCGTAATTTTCTTGCAGGTGGTCCGGAACAGTTTGTAAAATTCCAAGCGCTTCTCCACGTAAGGACACTATTAAAGACGTCGCTTTCTGCTTGTTGCTCCAACCGTTAGCTGTAGCTGCGGCTTCAAACTGCTTGTAGTAGGTTGACCATGGAACTTTACCATCAAAATTTGGTGGAAAAACTTTAAACTTGTGTGTGGTTTCTTCCCGATGGTCCATTATTAAATCTTCACTCGTGACGCTTCCTTCACTGTGACAACTCATTTGGGCCATTCTTTCTTCAAGCAGTTGTATTCTTTCTCTCATTTTTTTTCTCTAGCTTGTCTTCTATGGTTCTTGATTTTTCATTTAATTTCTGTTCTAATTTGTCTTGTACTTCTTCTATTTTGTCATTCACAGATTCGCAAATTTCTTCTTTTAAGTCTAACATATCTGCTTGGGTTTCTTCTTGCACAATTTTGATTTGATTTTCTATGCTCGTTTGTATTTCTTCTTTTAATCGTCTAGAATTTTCCATCAACTTTTCTTCAATTTTCTGAGAATTTTCTTCCATTTTCTGCGAATCTTCGTAAAACTTTTCTTTCAGTTTTGCCTCGAGTTTCAGTGAATTTTCGCCCATTTTTCTATTACTTTCTTCCATATTTTTATTCATCGATTCGAGAATTTCAAATATTTTTGAATCCATTTTACCTTTTTGCAAACGCGTCACCGGCATAAATTTAAATATAACACGAATATAAAGTTTAAATACACTACTTTTTAAAATGCAGTTTTTGAATAACACAAAATTTAATAACTATCCACTTAAGAATATTAAACCACTAGTGTACGGAAACGATTTTAATTAATATCGCGATCACGCACTTGTTAAAAGAAAAAGTTTTATAAACACTATTTTATACTTTATAAATAAACACGCGTATCGCGCAATCAATTACTGGAGCGATATCAAATAACTTAATGGTATTCACACTAAAAATCGCGAACGGTTTGTTCTATTCGATACCTCAACACCTGACGCCACTGTTGCGTATTTATTTATTAAAAACTAATTTATTTAAAACGACTAAAAATACGTTTACTTATTCTAGAAATATGTACACTTTTAAATTAACCGAACTAATTAAAATCTAATAATATTTAATAAAAAAAAAAACACTTACACTATAACTTATATATGACCGTTGTATAACACTATCACTAACACGAAATAAGATAACGTCCGCAGGTAGCTTCACAATTGTTTGTTTATACTATAAGTCACGTCCACTCGATTCGGTGTACACTGTTATTTATTTAAAACTTCGCACGTGCTAATCACTTATTTATCTTCACTTGAATAATATTCTTAATACAGCTGCATTCGCGTTTCGACAATAACTGACTTACGATCTGTCTCGTCGCTATATAAAGACATACGGAAATCCTTCTCGAGCGTTCCCTACTTTTCGCTATAACTTCTAGAAAAATAGATAACAGCTTCTAGAAGGCTCTTGCATTTGCAAGTAATTTCTCAAACGTTTCAGTATTTAAAACAAAAGTTAAAGCACCAACTTTCTTTATTCCATCAGCTACTTTAGTACATAGTCGATTTAAGACTACGTCTCAATTCGGTGGAAAAATTTCACATTTCAGGAACCCAGATTACAATTTTTGTTGCGTTCGTAATGTTCAAAGCAATTTAATTTATTTGATAAACCAAGGAACACATCTTTGAGAACTGTTGACATTTACACGCTATGTGTTTGGAAGTTGACAAAGATATCTGGCAGAAGATTAGTAATATTAATTATTTTGTAGAAACGAATTTTGCAATTAACGGAGGAGGAGAATGTAAACCTACCAAACCTCCGAACTTGCTTGGTACAAGTTCGCCACTAAAAGAATAAGTAAGCAAAAGAAATGTATCATTTAGAAGGAAAGTCTAATCAGACTCAGTGGGATGGGCTATTATTTATGTATTCTAATCTAATTGTCTTATATAGGCATTATCGGGGTTATCGTTGCCTTGGAATAATGTGGATACTATTACTTTGATTGTGTTTTGTTCTAAATTATTGTAGTTATCGCCGTTTTGGACGTTGAAACACGGTTGGAGCGACTTGAACTGTTGGGAAGACAATTTGTAAACTAACCTCCACGGAGCTTATGCGTTGACGGTGACAAGAGTTAAGAATCATCTTGGTCAACTTATCAATGATAGCTTTTACAGATTTAGAATCGTGCAACTGTGTACCCGTAGAAGATAAGAAGGAATTGAACTGGCTATAGCATTATTCACGCTAACGGAATATATGCGCTTAAAATCAAAGATTTTATTAGGGATAGGTAAGAGTTAGGGGCTTTAACAGTTAATTGAAACCGTATCAGTCGATGGTCACTTTTTATCACGCCAGTCTATTAATTTTCTGACTAAACAACGTTAAAGTTACATCTATGGTTGTTGAGCCTAAATAGTTAGCGAAAGTGAAACGTTGGTGAAGTTCGTTGAGAACACAGAGTTAAAGTCACTTGCGATTATAATAGGAACGCTTATTAGTTTATCAAAAAATTTGACTTATCCTTGGAGATAAATACGAACATCCTCACTCGGCGGCTAATAAACGCCGACTATTGCCAATGAAGTGTTTTCAACCATAACCATAGTTACTGCAGTCATTTGGTAATTGGCCGAGTGTCGCCACTCCGACGGGCTTCAAACTATTAATAACAATAGTCAAATAACAATGCATAAGAAAATGCAGCAATCCTATTGAATGGTACAACCGCACCAGCGAGCTTGTGCCCTGAATCTGAACTAAACACGTATGGCTTTTGGGTCAGTAGTATGTCTATATTATTGTCGGAGGAGAAACTCGTAGCTTTATAAGTCGCAACACGTGAATAGCACAGATTCACTTGCGCAAACCTCAAAGTTAATTTACTGTCCTCACAGTTCATAATCGGAGTTTGATATTTTGTCGTCAAAAATTTTTAGGTACGCTAGACAAGTTTTAGAGGGCGTCTTGTGCTTGACAATATCTCTTTTCTTGCTATGGCAAACGCAATCTCACTCCAATTTAGGACATATTTTTGTATGTAGAATGCCAAATTTCTGAGAACTAAAGCAGCGAGTTACTCGGTTATGGTTATTAACCATACAAACATTCTAGGCAACATGCACACGACGCGATGCCAAAAGGTAACGTCAAACTCAAGGATAAATTTTAAGGGCCTAGTTACAGTTTGTCCTATCTCTAATACCAAAGTGAAATAGAAGTTTAGGATGTTTGTTAGCTAAATGCAGCACTTCATCGGAAACTTCGTGAAAGTTTTGCAAAATGATAACCTCTAAGCATACAAAATTTATGTAACGATCTGCCTTAGGGCTTAACCACAAAACCGGCTTGCTGTAGAATAACCGAAACTATTTTTGTTAAGTCCTTTTTTTCCGATTTTAGTCAAATTGAGTTTTTTTTTGTTAGTCACTCGGTCTAGTCTAAGGTCGTATTTATGTTAATCTAATACTTTTAATAGGGTCGTCTTTGTTTTGTCGCAGTTTCTAAAGGAGAATGTGCTTTAAGAACGATGAGAACAGTCGACCTGGAAACTAGAGCGACTGATTTACCCAAAATCACTTTAACCTTTTCTAAAATTTTAGATCTTGCCGTTTGGGCATAAAACAATTGAGCAGGAATTGCAGCTGTGGCTGTGGATAATTTGAAAAAAAAACACTTTGCAAGGCTGTTTGTATGCTGAGTATGAGAAATCTTGGTAGATTGCTGCGACAGGCACTGGAATTTTTGGGATGCATTAAAAAAAACCTTAAATTCTACCGATGATCTGTATACACTATTTACCCTACAAATTTTTTAACATTATATAAGGATTAAATTTCTTGTAAAAAATATTATATAAGAAAAATTATAAAAACATTGAGAGATACTTTCTATGTTAAGAATTTAAGAAAAAGCAAATTTTTTTGTTTTTTATTTAAGATGATTTATTATCGTTGGCCAGTGCAGCCCGTCTGTCAAAAACGTTGCATCGTTTGCACTGTAAAGAATTTTGATTTGTTGCTTTTCCATGCTGTAGTCATGCTTCACTTTACAAAATTGTTCTATTATTTAGTTTATGATTATCTTAAAAAGTAACAAGCAAAAACAATAGTGATGTCCAGTTATCTCGTCTGTCCTGTGGTATTGTAACTCTAAAATAATTTTTTGTTTTTTTTTCTTATCTTGTTTTGTTGTGTCCGTTTCATTTTTACTTTTTTTTACATTGGTTGTTAACGTTGGATCAGTTTTAGTCCGAGGCTGTGCTTGAGTTGAGCAAATCAACGGTTTTACAAAAGGTAAGGTGCAAACCGTACCTTCCAAGCTTCATCCTTTGTCGGGCTTAGAAGTTGTCCATTTTTGTGTAAAATTATAACTAAAAATCTAGAGTAATTTTTGAATGTCTATCTTACAAGAAGACTAAATGTTAAGTAGTTTTTTTCTATTAGTATTATAAGTTTAAACAAAGCAAAAAAATTATAAAGTTAAATTATATCTAAATATTTCAAATTAGTAGTCATTAACAAAGATTATAAATGTCAAAAGTTTTGATTGTCATTTGATGAAGTTTACACAGTACAGTCATGTTTGCCAAAAAAAAACTATTTTTGTAGCATTAATAAAATTTATTTATTTATAATACATTTTAATGAAACAATAAATTTATGACTAAATTATATAGAGCAGTTTTATTATAGAATTTATGCTTTTTGTAAAAAATGCTTTTATTTTTATAAAAAAAAGTATGGTTAATTAATTTGTTATTAATTCAAAATTTTCATAATACAGTAAATCCTAGCTAAATAAACCTAGAAATTTACCATGTACATTAAACTTAATGGTTTTTTCTTTCAAATTACATGTTATTGACGTGTGCTAATGATTAATTATTTACAGACAGCAAATTGACGGCCAACACAAAGCAAAAATTGTTTGAATCGATTTCGGTTGATAGAAAACTGAGTAGTTGTTGATTTAGTTGCGCGTGTTGTTTATAGATGGCTCCGTTGTGTACATTCCGGACCAAAACAATTACGCATTTTTCAACATGAAAAATCTAATTTAAATACACGCTTTTATTTTAATTGGTATTACCTGACACGTTATTAATGCAAACTGGTGTATTTGCACTAACAAATAATAATTGTGTATATATGTGTGTATGAAAATTTTGAATAATGTATAATGCGATCGATGTAAATTTATGCATGGTTAATTATCTGAAAATAGATGACATTTATGTACCTGACAATTTTTAAACTCATAGTTAATTTTTCTACCTATTTCAAATTAAGTACTTGGGTTGTTTTTTAGTATACAAAGCTTATTTACTAACCCTTTTACGCAAAATAAACATTAACGAGTTTGTTTTTTTATCTTTGAGTTTTTATTGTTACCGTGATGCAAGTAACTTATACGGTTATGTAATGTTTTTTCTCGTCTAATGATTATGATTAACTTGTAACTGTTTCTTATTTTTTTATAATACACTTTTGTTTTGGTTAAAAATTTGTTTATTGGAATTTTTAGATTATTATAAATGTTGACTGTTATTAATTTTATTTTAGTTGCGTTCTTATTTATTATGTATACTGCATCAGTTTTTACTAACTTAGAATATGTTAATTTTATTATTATTATTTGTCACATTTACTGAATGAATTGTTCTATACTTTTGAAATGAATAAATCTCAAATAATATAACATCAAATTTGTTTTGGTTGTAACAGTTGCCGCATACTTTAACTCTGTATTTATTACAAATTCTGTTGCATGTTTTACAAATCAGTGTGATTTTAGAGTCGATATGGTTTTAAACACAATGGAAACCTTTTTCTCTTAACGTCAATTACTTTTTGAATCTTTGACAAACCAGGAATTTCAATGAAAAGCTTTATTACTTCTAAAACACATTTTCGTAGTTTGGGGTTTGTATATATTTTTTGCATATGCGGTAACACCAGCTTGCCAAATAATCCTTTGATTGCAAATGTTATTTGCAAAAAACTATAAAAGTGTTCTGAACTGATAGATTGACGGTGTATGCTGATGACCAACGTTTAGTTTGCCTCTTGCAAGTATATGTTATTACTATCTGATCCATGATCTTTTGTTTTGTTATAATATAAAATTATATCTGTTTTTTTTGGCAAAATCGGTTATAGAGTTGTCATGATACGTCACAGAATTTATTTTTACTAGGGGCGTACTTCACCATAGTAACATTGTGTCTAAAACAAAACATCAAATCACAATTTCTAGCCGGTTTAGTTCTTTTGGAATATCTCGTTTGTTTAGCCCTAATGTGCCGACAACTGTTATACCTTTTTCTAACAAATAACCAGCTAATAAAACACTTGTAAAAATTATTCATTTTATTGTTGAGCCTAGAATTCTAAACACTACGAGCTAATGTCTGAACAATTTCCTGTTCTAGATTAATTCATATTTTGCAGGTTTGCTGAGCATGTACAGTATAAATCTGCAACGACCTGGATAACCAACAAACATTGCATTGTTAACGCGTGGTCAACGCGATCTAAAGAGTTGCTTCTTATTGATGTGCAAGACAAATAATTTGTGAATAGAATTTGTCAAACTGGTCCACAAAACACACATCCAGTACTTTGCGAATAAATTAGCCATTTTCGCGGAACTTTTTTGCCATTTAGAAACTGACGTTCAAATAAGTGTTTTGACAACTGTCACGGCTTATCTTTGTAAATCCGTTTACAAAAATTATTTTTGATGACTCCTGACACTAGTGGTACTTCTTTGGCTTCTTTCGTTGTTCTACTTGCCATAACCATTGCTTACGCTTAAAGATACTGAAGAAACATCAGTTGACGTAGCACCACTATCACATGAAACGTCG
Source organism: Aquatica leii (assembly GCA_035610365.1). NCBI lineage: Eukaryota > Metazoa > Arthropoda > Insecta > Coleoptera > Lampyridae > Aquatica > Aquatica leii. The sequence goes on from CM069438.1 coordinate 60,090,863, forward strand.
TGTCTTGGTTTAATAACGTAATCTTTAGTATCAGTAAATAATTTTTCAAATAAATTGTCTAATTTCTGCGTTTTTTTAAACACGTCATTTTGTTTATCGTCTTTTTCTTTAGCTTGCTTGCGATACTTTGCCTCACTTAACTTTTTTTTTATCTATTGCTAATTATGCCACATAAGAATTTACGTAAAGTGCCGTACTGTAAAATATTTACCCACTGTCAATTTTTGTTAATATAGTACATACACATACACGATGCATCGCGCATAACGTTACGAAGCAAGAAAAATGTGCTCTGACTGCAGTTACTATACGCACATTGTCGTATCGCGTGACATCATGGGTGGGGAAAATATGGAAAGGAAAAGAGAGGCGAGAGTCGCCCGATGCGGTCTTTTTTTCATGCGGGTAAAACGGTTCATCCATAATCCTGCGTGCAGATCTGCCGATCTTCTTTTTTATACTATAATTTATAATCTCCGTGCAATAAGAAAGTGAGAGTATAAATTATAGTATAAAAAAGAAGATCGGCAGAATTGCATGCCGGACTAGTGAGCGTTTTAATTTCTTTGGGTCGTTTCTTGTTATTATTCATCGGTGTATTTTTTGCCCACTATTGGCCGCTCTTAATATTTGGTGGCTCTAGATCCGGACTTACTAGGTTTTAAGAAAAATTTGCCGCTGGCTGTTGGGTGATCTACGTTTCAGTCTAAAACAGATCAGAATCATCGTTTGAAATTAAATCATTATTATTATTACATGTTACTTCTTTTGTGTCAACGTCCTTATTATCTTTTGATTTAATTTTGTTTCTACCAGATAGCTTTTTGTTTGTTTCACTGGCCTATGCTAACACTGTTTTTTTAGACTCATTGTCACCAAATCTGACACTACATGTTTGTTAACTTGACGCAGTTCTAACTGCAATACAACACTTTACAATGCATTTTTCTAAACAAGCGTTTATATACCATTCTGAATATGTAAGTTGCAACTTACAACTGCAGGTTGATACAAAAATACTTACATCTACACAAACTGAGACATCTATGTACAAACTATTTTGATGGCAAACAAGCACACAGCTGTTTAGAAACAAACTAAACTTCAGAAGCACGTGTTGTATAAAAACTGTAAAAAATTTTTTTAGACGTAACATATATAAACTTGAAATATTTCTATATTGTTTTGAGTCAAAACCTATTTAAATGTGAGTTTTATAATTTTACAGCTTTAAAATACTATAACTTTTATAAATTTATTTATAAAAATTTTTAGTTGGTTTTTTAATAGGATACTCATTCATCTTCTCCATTGACACATTGACACTTTTTTAACAATTTACTTTGATAACTTTTTTACGTTTCAACTATTACATGGCATTAGCGGCACTAGAATAAAAAAGGAATAATAACGCAGTCGTTTCTTGACTTGTACGTATAGAAATAAAGCATAGATAATTTTGCTAAAATAATTGTAGGTTACAATTATTGGAAATAATTATCAAGGCACGTACTCATACAATACCAGAAACCTTCTTAAAACATAATACGATTGGATTTGTAAAGGACGTTTATTTATAGATCCCGTTTTCTCGATAGAACAGATAATGGAAGAGCATCGAAAGCATAATAGGAAAACGTTATTTCTATTTACTTCAAAAAATTTAGATACGTTTAACATAAATTTAATAATAAAAATAAGAATTAAAAGCACACTATAATTCTAAGTAACGGTCAAAAAACTATTGCTATAAATTTAAAATTTAAATTTACGTTACAAAAATAAACTTATTTAAAATAAAATTGTTGGTTTTCCAATTTTTTACAAAGAAAAATAACAGTTTGCATAATATGAACCCGAAACAATTTAAAAATAAATGTTGTGCACATTTGAAAATAAAACCAACCCACAAGGTATATGAAAAACATTTTATTTGAGCCGTTCTACTTTTAACTTATTAGTTAGATGCTATCAATCTATATGCGTCTCTAATGGTTTTTAAATAAATATTAATAGTTGTTTTCTAAACTTTAATTTTATTTATATGTTAATAACTAATAAATTAAAATGATGGTAATGTACATTAAATGTAAATTGTTAAAATTGTTCTTTTAATGTAAATAAACAAGAAAAGCACAGGAAAAGTTAAAACTTGTAATTTGATTGACTTGTTACACATCATAACGCACGATGAGTTTTTGCTGAATCTATCAGAAACTTGCTTTTAAACAAGTGAAGTTTGAGTAAGGTTTTTTGACAAATGCGGTTTAATTTTAAAAGTAATGAAAATGTTGAGTACAGTTGTTACATTAAATGAAAACGTATTATTATTTTAATAACAAGCTTAAATAATTAGGTTTTATTTTTATACGTATTTCTAGGTCAAACGTACTCTAATTTCTATACAAGTCAACGTCCAAGGTATAAGCAATTAACTAAATAATAGAAACGACGTAAAATCTTCAACGTGACTTATTTCTTTATGTGACAAAATATTAGTTTTTACAAATTTATTTAATTATAAACCGATGTTTTTTAAATTGTCGTGTTTAAAAATTTTGCAAATTCAAGTGTATAATCTTATACATCGGCGAAAACCGATTTTCGTCGGAGAACAACGATTTTCACATTTCTATTAAGATTAGACTTACGTATCAAAAGCTTCGTGTTGCTTCGAATGCAACTTTAAAGTTTGCGTCGGGTACGTAAGTCGCGGTTTGAAACATACAACTACAGTGCATCATATAAAATGTTTGAGGAAAGTACAATTTTGTTATAACGCGAAGTAATTTTGCGCGATACCGTTGAAAAGGTGTTATTGTTTTATTATTAAGGGTGAGTCCATTATTTATATCTTTTTGTTAAAGCTCAAATTATCGTTTTAACTAAATGTACGTAAAATTTTATAAAAAAATAACACCGGTAAAAATAATTTTTGTGTAGGGTGGGGCTAAATTACAATAAATTAAATAGTAATTATCAAATTGTTGCAATTGTTTATATAATAAACGTAAATGTATTAAGATAATTTACAGATTTTGTATTAAAAAAAGGGCGCACATTAAAAATTGCTAAAGCGGAAATTTGTCGGAATGTGTGGCGGATTTAAAATCATTTTTTCGGTTAAGTTAGTTATATAAACTTTGATAAAAAAGTGTATTAGTAAAAATTAAATTACGCAAATTAGTTTCATTTGTTTTACTATTACAAAATGTTTATAGAAATATCGTTTATTCAAATCTTTGATGAGTTTTTCAAACTTTCCTGAGCTATTCTTTTTTATGGTTTAATTTTCGTTCTTTTGCGCTGTTAGCGAAAATTGTGAAGCATTTTTCTTGTTTTTTTTATTGTAACTGCCTATCGATTATTTTACTCATTCAAGCTATTGTAATTTTAGCTTTTGAATATTTTACGTTCGTAATTGAATCGGTTTTTGTGTTATGTAGTTGTAAAGACATTATCTCGTAAAAGATCTTAAAATATTTAGTAATATAATTTATCATAGATGCCCTTTGATGCTGTTTTTAATACATTTATCAAAATTATGTTTCTTTTGACGTCGAAAACTACCACATAATGAATGAACTTATTTTTTACTGTTATTTCTGTAAAATTTATTAGAAAATTTACACATTAGTTTTTGAATGTAATATTTTTAAATTAAAAATATTGGCTTTTGCTTTTTTATTTTTCTAGAAAAGTACAATTTGCAAAGTCTTTTAAAATGTGGATTAATTTTATTGATTGCGTTTGAGTTTAGTGCAAATTTATTCTTAGGAAGCCATAGTTGTGTTTGATTATTAAGATATGATATATGCAAAATCAATTTGTAATGTGATTACAGACTATTGTCTTGATAAGAATTTTTTTTTAGCGTTGGTTCGTTTTTATTGCGTCGTATTATGTGGTTATAACAATGCATATTGTTATTGATTACAAATAAAAACATTGCTTATGTTTTTAAAGATTTCTTAGAAAATGTTGGCACGATACATTTGAAACAGCTTCAAATATTACATCAATTTTTTTACTTAGTTGAACAATCGTTATATAAAATGTGATAATTTTTTTGTAAGAATATTTTAGAGCTTTGTTTTTAGTCATTGAATTTTAAAGTTTTGCAAAGGTTTTTAATGTCGCTCAAAAATTACTTAAACAAAATTAGAATGCAATAGCATGACGTAATTGAAATACGTGGAAGCGAGATACTTTGCACTTTAGGAACTGAATTGGCTCAGATAGAACATAAATATCTAACAACAAAACTAAAATAAACAGAATTATTTTAAAAAAATATATCAGAAAAAAAATATTACAAACTAAATATTCTTATAAATTATAACAAAGAAAATATTTAAACAATGTTGTGTGTGAATATATATATATATACTTATTTTTGTACTCCAACTCTTTTCCGAAATAAAAAATCTAATAAATTATACTCAAAATAATTTATAATAATTATACGTTTTAAAAATTCAAAAGAAAACGATGAAAATAAAGTCATGAATTCTTAATTGATGTGCGTTGCAAAAGACATGTTTGGAAATAAATTATACAAGACACTTAACTTGGCTCCCTTATATCCTTTTTGATTTATATTTCATTTTACCGGAGTTTAAAATCAATAATACAATCGACTTTTTTCCTGAAATAATTAATGTTGTGTTTTAAACGTAAGATTTATTTTAATTTTAAAAAAAATTATCTCAACTGTAAGTAAATTGTTTATAATCGTTTTAAATAAAAATGCGACAAAAGATTTTTGTAATCCTCGATGCGTAAAAGATCTTAAAAAAGACAGAAAGGATTTGTAGACTATTAAAATTATAAATACAAAAAATTATATTACAGTTTCAATTCATGTGAATTTAAGATACTTTTTAACCAATTTTTTTCTGTCACATACAATATAAAAATTGTCTAACATGAAATGTGTGGAATTACTACAGAATGTTTGCAATAATGTGGGACAGTTGTTAGTCAGATACGTTCAGTAATCCGACATGTAACCAGAGTAAAGCTTATTGTTTGTTATTGATAATATGCAAATTCCAACAAAATAAATGTCACTTTAAAACAAAACCGCAGGCACTTGAAATAAAATTTATAGAATTCTACAAAAACAAAATTAAAATCAATAGTTTTAAGCTTTGTAATATTTTCAAATTATATTTTATTAATTCAATGCCTAAGTGAACGGCACTGTTGTAATTTTTTATTTGTTTTTTCACGTAACACAACAAAGTTTCTAAAATAAACATAAAAAATAGAATATTAAAAAAACATAGTTTAGATTTGTAAATTAACGTCCAGCTGCATAATGCATTGTTAATTTTAACAACGTAATTAAATGTCGTTATTGATCAAATTGTTATGTTAAAAGACTTTGTATGGCTTTTCGCGCTGTACAAATTTTGCTCATTGTCAATATACGGCTACGACTTTAGTTTTCGCTTATTTAATATCCGTTTTGGTTACGGTGAACAAACAACACATGTCAACAAAATGTTCGGAATACCCACATTGAAGAATTTTGGGTCGTCCACGTTGTTAATGTGTGAATCAGTTAGGATTTTAATGTTTTACATGTGAAAAAATTGCTAGGGTAAGAGTGCATTTCTATTTTACGGCAAGATGTAATTATAGCAAGTTTGGTCACTTCCACGTGTTTGTTATTTCAGAAAATTTTAATGACTGGCTACTTACTTTTCCATTGGTTTAATAATTAAAGCATACATGGGAATTAAATCATACTGATTATATGTAAATTATGTCAGCAACTAACTTTTGTTTAGATAGGCAAACTGACTTCAACGTTTCTATATCTTTTGCTGGAGCAAACACTCACGAAGAATTGATGGCATGTCTGTAAATTATAAATTAAACGACTTTTGAAAGCATAGCGCACTTTGAATATTAATGGTCGAATGAAATTTTAGCAGTTATTTGTGATAACACGGTATTATATTTATCAGCTTAATTTTTAGCGTATTTAAAAGATGTTTTGAGTATGCTGTTAGCGCTAATCGCATATTTAAAAAGCTGTGCCCCCCCTTTTTAATACTGTATTCCTTTTTTCGATGTCTCTCGTATGCACGAACGACTAGACATATATGCCTGCCCACACGATTAACTTACGCAACTTCTATTCGTACTTTATTATTAAAGTATATTATTTAATTTTTTTCTAATCACTAACTTTAATTTACTGAATGCAACGTTAAGGCATTTATTACTTATGTGTACGAAATGTTGCCTAATTTAAGATTCTGTTAATACTAGCTTTACAATGAGATTGCTTGCAAATTACGAACCATTTGTTGTTGTGTTTTTTTCCATGAATCTTCCTTTACTTTTTTATATTGCTGTTGCAATAAATATACTCATTAGAGTTGTGTTGTTCGATTTATCTACCTGAAGCGTAGTCAGGCGAAAATGGGTTTTATTTCTTCCCGTTTTGGCATATTGAAGACAGACTGAATTCTATTAGTTACTCACCCACTTCCCACTCACAATGTTATAAGCTGCCGCTGCTTACTTTGTAGTAAATAAATTATTGGTGAGTGATCGCTTTTTAGTCTAGTGCGTTTTACCGTAACAAAGTAAGTACAAATTGTTTTGCTAATATTGTCAAATCAATATCTAGGATATAATTAACAACGGCGTCATTCTGCAAATGATTTTAGAACCGGTGTTATTTGACGTTATAGTTAAAATAATGATTAAAATCAGACCTACAAACCAAACATGTAGTCGTAACTCAACGATTAATTTTTTAGAATCAAAAATGTTCTTTGAAGTGGTTACCACATTTTACATGTTTTTATATACGTTCATTAAGTAAAAAAGAAATATATGCAATAAGTTTTGTTTTTAAACGCAAATAACACGGAAAAATACTTTACTTAGGTATTGACAAAATCAGAACCTGACCCATTTGAAGACGTTAAACCAGACGCTACTATATGAAAAAGAAGGAACCCACTAAACAACCCAAACATGCTGAGTACAAGTTTGGACATGTTGTGATTAGAAGGGATTATCTTGTAAGATCAGTAGGATGAGCTAACTATAAGTGCGTGCTATGAAAACGAAGCACTTACCTAACAATTCATTTGACATCGAAGTTTTCTACTATTTCTGATTTATTTTTTATTTGTAGAGATGCATAACCACAACAATAAACGTAACCTGTAAAAATTTCCAAATTTGAAACGTGTCAAAACAAATTTACTTCAGAACCTAACGCATTGGAACATTATCACATCTAACACATAAAATCGTAATTCGCAAAACGCATAGCAAATATCAAACAAAGAAATTTATACGTACAAATCCAAAAACAAAACAATGGTATGTATCGTAGTAAAAAAAATTTATGGTAGAAGAACAAAACTAAAGCATCACTTTAAAGGTTTATACATTACGCATAAAAACAAAAAAATACTTATCCTTACAAAGTACAGATTTATCTTAATTTTTACTAACGCATATGAGTTCACAATAAACGCAAACAATGCAACGACAAACGCAAAAAAAATTTAGATGTTACTATAATTACAATTTTATCAGGGTTTTTGTTGGTAGGGACCATACCACGACCAACTTAGTTCTATATTACGCATCATTTCAGTTGGCAGCGTTGTAGTGAAGTAACAAATTCTTTTTTTTAGAATTCACGCTTTCGACATTTTACAGGCAAACTGAAAAATGAACATATGTAATTTAATGCTCAGCGGAGCTTTTTAAATCAATAGTTATCCAGTCACTTTATGTTGAAGTTTCAATGTGTAATTGCCGATGTTTATGGAAAGAGTTGCTGAGGTATGTTACGCTTAGACGTTTTGGGGTTAGATTAAACTTTCTTCTTTTGCTTCTAATATTTATAACCGTATCTAATAAATCATGTGTTTAACACATTTACTAATTCCCTCGTGAATTGAAATACGTGCGTTAAATTTCAATTTAAAAATCAGTAATTTTTTTGTTGTGTACATTTGTTTTATTTACAGGGTTTAGTATATCCTCTGTAATGTACTGGTTAAACTGTAATATTATAAATTTACGGTTTCTTATTTTATATGTGTCTTATTGCTTTACCCACGCCACTCTTCTATATGAAAATTGCTGCAACAATATAACCTAATCGACCGTAACACGATTAACACCAAATTTATTAATAAAACAAATACGGTTACTTATGGTATATTCCCGTCTTTTCTAGTACTAGTGAAACTTACTTAATTATAGGATTGGTGAGTATGACAAGGATCTACGAAGGTATATGAATTTCCACAACTTAAAACGCCAACTATTGCAAGATAGTATGGAATAATTACAAAAAAACTTATTAAGCTCTAGCACGATGTATAACTTACGAAAGTTTGTTGTAAACATTTTTTTTTGATAACATAAAACTGGCAAAGTGAATTTAGAAAGCATCTCTTTAGATGATGGTATCAAGCAATTAGGTTTGTTGATGGTTTTGGCCCTATAGGTTAAAGTTTTTAACACTGAAAACTTTTGAGCAAGCTAATAGTGCTACTCGTTATTGAGATATATGTCGGTGTGTGTTGGTTTTCTATATACCTGGCGTCCCAGAGTGTTGTCTTTCTTTTAGTGCGTTTAAGAACGTGGAAGCTTCTGTTTGTTTCGATTTCCATAGTAAATTTGATGTTTGGTTCTAGATGATTGTTGCAATCTATAATGCTGTTAAGGGCATTTACTCCGTGGGGCTATATTAGAAAAGTATTAACATTAAAGAATAGCAAACAAACCAAGAATATTGCAAAAAATATATAACAAGACAAAAATATCACAAATTTGTAATCAACATTTAGTTTAAATAAGATAAACGTACACAAATACGATGTTTATAATTAAAAGATAAAATAATGAGATGTAATATTTTAGGGTCATATTAGCCACCGTCGGAATATATTACGTACAACTCGCATAGCTTAAGTACCTAAACCTTACGTGATATGTTTTAATAATCAGGTAAATTTAAAGTAAAAAAAACGACTGATTATTTCGCAGCTTGAATTGAAAATTGATGGTAGGTAGTTGGGTATGCGTGTCTCGATTAACGAACTAAGTAGACCGTCTCGAGAGTTTTGAATTCCATATACACATTTAATTTTCAGTTCGTTAAAAAGACTAGAATAAGGTTCGGATAACTTATAAATGCTTACCTACCGAGTATTAAAGCTTAATGCGATTATAACGTGCCATTTAATTGAAAACATATTTATTTCTAAGATTACGTTAAGTAGTCTAAGATTTATATTGCATTTAAGAAACATAAAAATTAAAAAATAAAACCTTTTAACATTATTTATTATAATATATACAAATGTTTTAAAATTTGTATACTCGTCAGCACTGGGAATACTTGGTTTTCGTTTAAGCATTTTATAGACAGTTAAAAATAATATAATTAATTTTGTTATTATATTTGTGCAAAAGCACGTATTTGTTATCGCGCTACAACTTTAGAAATTTTTTTATTATGTATTGACAAATTCATACAAAATACAGAGTTATATTTTTACCATATATTACACGATACTTTTGTTTCTATTTAAGTTTAAGTTTAGTTTGGTTTGAGTTCTTTTTCAGTGGAAATAAATTTTTCTATAAACTAGTAAAAAAACTTTCTGAATTAAAAACTGTTTAAAAAATAAAGAAGAAGGCCACTTTGTGCAATTTACATAAACTAAAATCTAACTCTACCAAATAAATCTAATTTTAATAGAATAATTGGAATTGAAACGTGCTGATGTTAAGTACAACTCTTTAATTTAAATTAGATTTTTTAATTTTTACCGTAATACCATTTTTAATTTTTTGTCTTATTTCACCGATGTATTATTGTTAACAATTACAACAATTATGTTTATACACATTGTTGTGATTTTGTGTAGAATTTTGGTTTTAGTGTACAGCGTGTTACAGATTGTGATAGAACTAAACTTTTAATTTTTAAAATAATTTGTTATTTTGTAATTAGGTAGAACGTGCACAATCAACTTTAGCAATTTTTATATATTTTCGTTGTTTTACTGTGTTTTAAACATACAAAATTTTTACACAAAGTAGATTACAATGCGCTTTATTGTCTTTTGATTTAGAGCACGCATAACATCGACCTCGTTTTCGTGTTTGGACAGCGGTTGTACTGGTTTCTCTTGATTTACCGACTGATATTGTCTTATATTGCGTTTATCCTTTGCACGGCTTTTTTTGTTATCCTAGAGCGTAGTTGTTTTAAAACATTGTTGCCAAAAAAATAGGACGATGAAAACAGGGATAATTTTGCCACAGCACCCAAATGAGTTTACAATTAGTCTTTAGCGCTCTAGCACATACTAACAAACCAATTAAGGCATGAGCAAAGTTCTAAACCTTAAGTCGGCACTATTGCTCACTTTGGAATCATAAGAGTTACAAAGTCAGTTAAATAAGCAAATTAGTAGTAACATTTTTACTGATTACGATGGTAAAAACGGAACAAAAAGCGAACATTGCCTTCACGAGTAACGTTAAAAAGCTAATTTTTTTAAAGGGGACACCGAATATACAATAGTTTCAATCGTTAGTAAATTTAGTTCTGAACAACTATAACTTTCTATCCTAAAGTCAAAAATGACAAAGCTATTGAAGATTTAAATTTAAAATAAATTTATCATCGTTGCTGTTATTTTATTAACAAAAGAGTTTACAGTTTGTACTATTACATGTGATATGATGGAGTTTCTCAAAAAATAATTATAGTGCTTTGTTTCCTATGCGTAACTTGTCGATTCGAAGCTATTTTTTACTTTGGTATAGTAAGCTTGTAACGTTTTAGAAAAACTTGAACTCAACAGAAATTTGGAAATTGATGTTAGTAACTAATATTCACATTTGACCGTGCTTAAAGTTATCGACTTAAAAGAGATGTACTTAATAGACATGTACATTTCCAAAGGGACAAAGACGTTAACACGAGAAAATCAAATTGCGTTTCAATAATAAAAGCTAATTCTTACCCCAGAAAAACTCTCACAAGCAACACATACGAAGCAAAATCAACGTACCCATTTATAAAGTAGATAGTATGCAAATATTTGAAAATGGAGATCTAACTGAGCGCAAGGTTAGGTTTCACGTATTGTTTTTGTTACCTCAAAAACGGAAATGCCCTTTTTTAGATGTTTCCATATGTCCAAAAATGGCAGTTGATATTCTGTATGTAAAAGGTACGTTTTGGGACAAAATTCATACAGTATTGTTGCAAACTTAAAACTTAATTTATTTGAACTAATTACACGATTATTATAAATACAATTAATTTACTAAGCTGTAGCTTAAAACTAACACCGTTCGCAGATAAGATAATTACTATCACTTTTATTTATCTCTACGGCATGCGCGTAAAAACATCGAATTTGCGTTCACTTATTTTTTTATTTTTTGCGATTATTCTTTGTTACAAACTTTAGGTCTTACAAACCTTGCACGGCCAACTCACACAGTCGGAGATAGGGGAGGTTCAAGCGAATTATAATTAAGGGCGCCAGATCAATTCTAATTAACACTTCTGCCTCGATCAAGACAGACGGTCCAAACTTGTAACGAATTTTTAGGTTCGTAATCCTTGTTACTCTGGTGTTCAGGTAATCACAATTAAAAGAAAAAGGTATGTTACCATAAAAGAAAGATTAACAGTGAAACGTGACGTCAACAAACCAGCACTAATAAGACAATCCAGAACGAAAAAAAAACTAAAATAATTTCGAGTTGTCAAGGACCCAAGCTTGAAACACACGGTTCCTCATTGTTCGGCGGCTCCAGCCACAGTAGAGAAGGGGTGAGTCAGAATAATGGGAGACGAGCTCAAATCTATATGGGCGCCACGTAGTTTTAACGCCGAACAACTACCCACACGTTTCACAGTTTCAATCCTGGTATGGGACAATCTCAAAGTCGCCAAACGACGAAACGCAAAATGTGAGATACCCAAACCCCATATGCTTGGTACTCGAATTAGGTAATTACATAAAAGCGTAAACCAGTATTCTCAAAGTAAATAATATAATTAACCGTAAATTTTTATACGAAGTCTCCAAAAAAACATAAGAATTATAATTATCAATTAAATTTACAAATAAAAAAGCCGTCAGCGCCCGTTGCCGACGCAGCATTGGGGCAAGAAGATACATAGTTATTATTTGATATAATTAACCGTAAATTTTTATACGAAGTCTCCAAAAAAACATAAGAATTATAATTATCAATTAAATTTACAAATAAAAAAGCCGTCAGCGCCCGTTGCCGACGCAGCATTGGGGCAAGAAGATACATAGTTATTATTTGACGCGTTGCATGCGATAAATTGCATAGAACAAAACAAAAAGATCTTTACTCAGTTTTTCGCTGATAAATAGATATTCGATTTAAGATCGCTAACCCGAGTTTACACTAATTATATTACTCCTAACAAAGTACATTGTTTCGGCTTACAGAAAATTTACAGCGAACTTTTATAATTTTACGAAAAAGATTTATAGCATGCATCAGTATTTATGTATAAAAATATATGCATTTTTTTTGATAAAATAAAAAGCAAAAAAAATGTGAATAGTTATTAGTATGAGACAGACCCGCGCTTTCCAGCTTCTACCAATGCGTCTTGCTGCTTAGCTCCGGTCGTACGGTCACAACGGAAACGTTCCACAAACCAGAAAATATCCCAAATTAGTGGTATAGTCAATAAATGGAGCTGCTTCCACATTAACACAAAGTCGATAGTTCGGAAAAGAAAACTGCTACCATTAAACCAAACGGCAAAAAAACCCTTCGTAGTTGAAGAGTTTATTTTTAAATTTCCTTTTAAATTAGAATTTCCCGGATACGAGGATACGTGGTGAAATGTGTTCGTACGTAGTGTATAAATCCGACGTATAGTCCAGCGGTTCACTGTGGCGCGAAACTGTGCCAACAATAATCTCCAACGAGAAAAGATACACAGGGAACTGCTAATTTCTGTACGTTTAGTAAATCTACTAACGTAATGTTTTGAGAAAACATATATCTAAACGACGGCACTACGAATGTACGAATGATGATGGCCGGAATGACGTTCATTTCTTGTTTTTTTTTTGAAAAAATTTCCGATAAGATATTAAAAATGCGACGCGGACAGAAAGAGAGTAAATTCAAAAATTTAGTTGTTTCTTTTTTACACATACAGCACCTACTAAGAAGAACTCTTGATGCGGTGAACAGAACGTACCTTAATAGATCCGATGAACCGCAATTGACGACCTTCAATGACGTAACGACCTTAATACATAACCCTAACCTTACATTTTAAGTTTAACGAAATCAAAACAATAAACATTTGTAACATTTACCGATTTATTAAATTTAGATAATTAAAAGCATAAAGACGTGGATGCTAACCTGCAAAAAAGACTAGGGACGTAAACTAAGCGTAAGTGAGATCAAATATCGATTTGAGTGGTAAATAATCCATAGATCAATGAGATTTTAGGCTAAAATTAACAAGTTTAAGAAACATTCGGGTGATTACAAGTTGATTCTACAACTACGAAGATGAGTGGTACAACATAAAGACATTCGAACGCAAAAGAAATCTAAGAAACACGACATGTATAAATAAGAATGTGCGGCATAATGTTGTTCGGAGATATAAGTGCACACGACATTAAGACTGACTTATTAATTACATATCTATGATTAACAGGTTTATCCTCAATTAAATATTGGAAGGTTACAACAGGTATAAAAACTTTAATTTAGTAACGTAGAAGATTAACAGGAGTATATTTAATTTCTTAATTCATAAATGCCAGAAGTATCAGCAACACACAATACATAGGTTAAGTTGAAGCAAAATAGCGAAGAAAACTTCGTAATAAATATTGTTTGTACACAGCATGCGATACACACAAAATGATAATTGAAATTACCTTAATGGTATTGTAACAGTAAACGTAATTACGGAAATTAACATTACCCAAAGTTCCGTGAGGAGTGACTTTTATGACAACGAAGAAAAATAATCAAACAGACTTACCCAAAATCCAGTACCTACTTAAGCGAAGAAAACGTTTTCCCCGGTAGTAACCTAGAATAGATATTGAATAGCAAATCGTGTCACACAATAACTCACGAAGATAGGAAGCTACAAAATCGTTAATAATAATAAATCAAATGAGATATAAAAACCCGTTGTATCGAATGCTGTTATTTGCAATTACGAACAGGTGGGTGGTAACGCAATCGACTGGTGTATAAGAAATAACATCTCCAAAGTAAATGCTTGTCGAGACTTCGTTTTCGTTGTGGATAATATGCCTTCCAAAATCTTAAGCGTTCGGTAACGGTATTAATCAATAGTAATTAATTCTTCATTGTTCTTTTATTGAATCGAACATGTGATCAAAGCGTGGCGAAACGGCTATCAAATTAATACAGAAATTACAAAGGAACCCTAATAAACCGGATGCAAATATCTTACCCTGTGCCGAATATATTACGATAAATTCGCAATTAACTTATAATTTCGTACTCATCACAGTGGATGCATTTAGAATCTTTGGAATTAGGTCAAATTTACGACACAGACCGTCGCACGTAGTTGACAGCTTCAAAATGAATCCGCAACCTGTCAGTAACCAAAAGGATCGGCAGATGGCGTCGAAACCAGAAACTATTTTTAACTCAATATTACGTTATGAAAATTTCGGACGTAACATCTTATACTGTTGTTTTATCTTCGACTAGAATATTTTGTTGGTTTCTTAATTTGCTTCAAATATCCTCAAAATGCAAGAATGTTCCATTGTTCCTGCTATAAAACCGTTAAATTTCATAACAAAAAATTGAACGCGGCACCAATAGAAATCATCATGGCAGCTCGGTCTAGTTCGGCAACTTTTATGAGTAGTGAATGAATGGAATTTTGGCAATTTATTTAAGTACGGAATTAAAAAGAAAAAAAACAGTCAATGGATTTATCGTATTTTTATCATGGGCTTAGATTTCTACAGACCAACATTTAGACAACTTCTACCATATTCCAAACTCCCCACTCCCAATCTAGATTGTAATCTGTAGCCAAGGTTTAGTACTGTTAGTTAGTTAGTTAGAAGTTATGGAATTTTGTTTCATAACGGTTTTGTAGGTAAGTACATTTTGGCGACCAAGTAGAAAATCGAGCGTCGATTATCACATAGTTTAAAGACTTTACCGACCAATGGTTGTTGTTTATGTAGTTTATTCTAGCGTTCAAATTTTTTTTAAAGGCTACTCTAATTCCGCTAAATATATCCAGGTCTTTACCTACACAGTGTGTAATGACGCAATTATTTAGCGTTTGGAATTTATATGGTTTCACATTAATTGTTGGTTCCATAAGTCCCGTGCATAACCATGAACTCATCAAAATTTAGTACGTAAAGTTTAAATAAGTATCATAGATATTAAATATGTCTAACGTATTGTAAACTATATTATTCAGAATACAAATAATGACATCGTTACCATAGCAAGAACGGAAGATGTATCTAACACGTATGTAAGTAGGTTGTGGATAATAGGATTGGATGATATTAAATCATTCTACTGTTTATTAACTTTGTCCTATATTTGGCAACGTCAAATGAGACAATATCGAACCTTCATAGTAAATTTACGTATAGAAATAATTAAACTAAAAACAAAACGATTAATCTTGCACGCTTATTTTCTTAAATTTAGACTTTTTTTTAAATAATTCTACATCTTCTTGACGAAGGATCAATGAAGTTTAATTCAATATTGAATTGCTTTATTTTTTAAAAATGTTTAAAATTCCCTAATCTGTGACACTTTTAAGCAAATGCATATTTAATGTTTTTTCAACTTTTATATTTAATTTTTAGTTTAGGTAAGCAAAGAAGTTTTTTTAAAAAGTATTTTATTACTTTTAACGGTTGGTCTGGTACTTGTCAGCACTGGAAATACTTGAATGCGTGTTTAGCGTTTATACTAAATAATAAAAGTATGTAAAAACAAATTTTTATTATTCATTCCAACTAAGATAAAAACCGAAATTTTCTAAAAACAGTCACCAATCTGCTTGCAAAAGATTATTTTTAGATACTTCGGATAATGGTAATAATCAGCAAAAACCTTTTGTAAACATTAGTTCTAGTATATTGACCAAAGCAATCTTATCGCTAAAATACATAAAAAGTTAGATAACTGATAACATATAATTTTGCTGTTAGATGTTAATTTTAGTCCGTAATCGCCCGATTAGTGTCATTACTAAATCAATAAAAAGTTATGAGCTGTATTAGTTTTGATTTTTAGTACCAAAATTGTTAGAACGTCAAACTAAAAAAATTAATAATTTTTATTAATATTAATTCGTCTTATCCCACAAATAGAATTTAGTAAGAAAATTCGAGTAGATTAAATTAGTTTCAATTTAATTAGAATATTGAATCCATTTATTGTCTTACCCTTGATAGACGCCCTACAAATTCATTGTTCGGTTATAAGGCAAAGCATCAAATTTTATTACGCAAGAAAAGAAATTTGACTAAAATAATAATTTGCCGTTTTTGTAAAATCTATCCACCCTGATCGTAGTATTTTATTGCCAATACTTTATCGTCAATTTTAGGTTTTATATTTTTCTTGCGATACAAATCAGGTATTATTGAATCATTGAAATTCAGCTTTCTTTTATTATTGGAAATAATGTATTTTTAAAAATAATGGAACAGTAAAAACATTTATAATAAACTGATTGGTGCAAATAAATTAGTATTTACATAGTTGATTTGTATGCACACTCAAGAAAAAAATCAGGGCGCTTTTACTCAGTGCTATTGCGAACTGTAAAAAATCTTATTGCATTGCAAATTTAAACATACAATCGTAAACATAATTTTTTAAATAATGCTTAATAAAACATTATTTACAAAAGTTTGTGCTTAAACTAAAAGCAGTCAAAGTCTCGCTTTTTCTTTTCTTAAGTACTGAAATGTTCGAGAAGTTATTCGCAACTTCAAGAGCCTTCGCGAGGTTTTCTAGAACGTTCACCAAAGGATGTGGAACATACGGGAACGTTTTGCCAAAATGTATAAATACTGTGCAAACAAATCCGAGGTCAGTTATTCCCGTAATGTAAAGACGGCATTGTTAAGAAGATTATTCAAGTTGAAATAAATAAGTGATTAACGTGTGTGTGCAGATCAATATACGGAATATAATCTGGTACGTGACTTTAGTGTAAACAAGTGTGTGAAATTATCCGCGGACTTTATCTTATCTTCGTGTAAGTGATAGTGCTATACATAAATTATACTGTAAGTGTTTTATTATATATCCTCAGATTTAATTAGTTCGGTTAGTTTGAACGTGTATATATTTGTAGTATAAATAAATTAGTTTTAATAATAAAATTCGTTACAGTACTTATTAAATGTTTTTAAAAATTATGAGTCTTAACGCCGTGAACCTCAATTAAATTATTTTTGTATTTATTAGTAAGAATTCTGGAATAATTTTATCTAAAGTTTCGATTAAAATTTTTGTTTTTTTAAAGCTTGTCAAAAGTATAATAGCTTTTTCTATTATTAATTGAAACTATATTTTATTTTAGCAGTGTGTTGAAGCATTTTGAAAGTCTGGTATAACACAAAAATTCTAATTTATAAAAGTAGCAATCTAACACTAAACAACATCAATGCGCTAACAAAAAATTTGAAATAGTATTTGAGTACATAGAGTACAAAACAGTCAGTTAAGTTTTTAGAAAACGGAATATTTTAAACAGTCAGCTGAAAGTGTAATAAGCGTCGTTTTACATAGACAACTGTTTTGTTTTTTTGAGACTCGTCAGCATCCGGATTTTCTACTTATGTGGATAGTTTAGTTTGCTAGTGGCAACAAAAATATAATTAAAAACAGAAAATTACATCTTAAAATGAATTTTTACACAAAAGCTTTCTTGATACTATTCAGAATCATTAAAAATCTAATTAGTTAAGATATGACTATAAGAGAACATTATGTCTGCGTTATTTTCAGCATGAAAACTTAATATTCGATAAGCCATTAGATGCGTTTTATGAAAACGATGTTTTGGTTATAAATATATTCCCTTAGGTCGTTGGCAAGGGATACAAGCGTTAGGTAATCGAAATTTCCGGAAATGTTAGAGTCGCGATTATTTAAGCATATTACAGCATGTAACGGTTGGCGTGAAGAAAATAAAGTGATTGAAATTGGCATTTTAATGTTAATTAAATGCTTTTACGGTGGAAGCTGGTACGAATCGTTGCAGTTCATCCGGGAATAGATAATAGCATTTCTGTTGTTTTTGTTTACACCGTTTCGGTATCATGAGATTGGTTTAAAATTAAATTTTACAATTACATAGTTTTATAACCCAACAATCAATAACTTTAAAAACACATAAAACTTAAGGAATTGTAAATTCGGTTTATTATTACATATAAACAGTTATGATAATTGTTACGTATATATAAAAAACAACATTTAAAAGTTTATTTTCTTCTTAAAGCTTTCGCAGCCATAACGTTCCAAAATAGAAGGATTTTTGGGTTCTGTTGCTGGCTTATTTAGGAAACTGAAACTGACGACATCGGATCCTGGAAAGCCTTATATTATGCTGCTTAAAGTTTTCGGTTCTCGACGGTATCGGTTTACCGGTTTTTCCCGAAACACGTTTTTTTGTACAGAATATACTATTTTGATTTTTGATTAAAAATAAGGGAATAATTAATTTTCTTCAAATTGCACAAAGGATTCTTTCTATATAGCTCCTATCATCCATGTTCGATTTTAGTCCAACATATGTCTACTTGTTTATGAACATCCCGTGGACGACCATTTATGTACGTTTTATGGATTACTATTAGATGGCATCTGGTGGACTTCTTTTTTATGTCGACAGACAACACGCACATTAATAATATAACAACCGTTTGTTATGTAGATATAACGTGCGTGAATTGCAATTCACGTTTAGTATGTTTTGAAAACCTCCTATACAGAATACCAAAGGTTTCCCAATGAACATTCAGCGGTTGTCAGTGCACGAAATCCAGCAGATGTCAATTTTTGTAAAAAAAAAGACGTTCTATAGACGACCATAAGATGTTTTAGATCTAATAATGGTCGTTTAGCGGATAAACTAACTACGGTTAAGGTACATCCTGTGAACATCGATGGAATATCTTTGTGCTACATCTATTTATCTCTACGGCACACGCGTATAACATCATATTTGAAATTTCTGTTTTTAAGACTGGCCAACTCAAGTTTTTTTGCAATTACTTTTTATATTTCTAACCAATTTTTTTCTTTAGCGAGTCCTGTTGGTCACATCTACGAACACCACTGCTAGCTTGATGGTCGGCGAGTGGACGTAAATGATAAAATACCACAAGTAGAATACCCAGTCAAGGAACTATGTGGCTTAAAATAACCCGTTGAAAGTAGGTAAAGTACAGAAGAAACAGATGTTGTCCGACCTTTGACTAAAATATTCTATTGGCTATCTTGAAACAAGAAACAGTCGTTATGATGACGGCATTTCTCGACATTTTGGTAATTATTTTCGCTATAAAATTAGAATTTAAAAAAAAACAGTCCATGATTTTAACCGGTTCCGATGATTTGCTTAGATACTTGCAGATGTTAGATACCGACTCTAGTAATATGACCATAGATGCAGTTCTTCTACAAGCTCAAGATAGACAAAAAAGTCATAGTTTATTTTAGCATGGTTTCATCCAGACCTGAAAATCCGGAATCTGGAAAACCCAGACTGAAAAAGAGATTGCAAGATAATAGTATAGTAAATTGCAGCTATTGCTCACGCTTAGAAAAAAAGATCGATTTGTTTCAAATAACCGCGTTAACTGATGAAGAGTCCGAGCATCAAAACATTATTTCAAATTAAGACTACTTCTAAAGAGGAAATCAAACGACTAACTAATATGGCAAGAAGTGAATGCTTTGAGTAGAAACACTAAAGTTTACTGAGCCCAGTAAGATTTCAAAACAATGCGTAGAGAGTGTCAAAGACACAGAACAAACTACAGCTGATAGTGCCAAAGAGAAAGAGAGAGAAAGAGAATGTGTCAGAGATGTTGCAGCATTTCCACAATGGTACATTGTGGTAAAGAAAACACTAAAAAATGCAAAAAAGGTTTTATTGGGTAAACTGTAAATTAGACATCGTAAAATCGTATCGTAAGTAAAACAATACAACACGAAAAACTTTTTAGAAAAAGCGGCAATTGACCACGCAGGGCAGTTCCCAAAATTTAATTCAAAAAATTAATGTATGTACTTTGGTAGCGATGGATTATTTTGTTACAAGCAACTCACAATAGTCGGGATGAGGGGAGGTTCAAAGAAACAGTAAATATGCTTAAGGGCGCCAGAGCGGATCCAAAGTAACTTTTCTATCTTGCTCAGGACAGAACGGTTCACACTTGTAACACGATGTTAGGTTCGTAACCCTATACTCGGCTGTTCGAGTAGTCAACGTTGGTTATTAATTAAAGACGAGTCAAAGAGGAAGGTAGGTTGTCATAAAAGAGCAAATAACCACAATAACAACTTTAATCTAGAATCGTAGGATTATCACAGGTATATCAAATTCTCATTACAGAGATGCCAGTCGTATTGGCAACACACAATACATCAATAAAATACAGTGAACTAAATAGCGAAGAATAGTTTGTAGTAAATATGGTTCGTGTACAATATGCGAAATACACAAACTACTTAGTAATATGGCATTACAGACAATCACACAGTGATAATAAATTATTACAGTAATATTAACCTATCGTAACAAGTCGTACTAATACATCGTAGGCGATGTATACAAAGGAAGTACTAATATGACCTTATTGATAATAACACATCGAGACTAATCACGAAATTATTATAGCATTAACGTTAATTACTCGTTGGTAGTACACAGCATGCGCAACTCAAAATAAGAAAAAAAATTACTACCTAACTGGTAAACAACAGTATTAATAATTTCGGAACTAATATTAGCACAAGTTTCGTGAGTGACCTTTCTGACAACGAATAAAATACATAAAATCACTTACCCCTAATACAGGAACTTTCACTCGTACGAAGAAAGCGCTTTCCTCGGCAAGCAATCCTGTAAACACTCTTAAATAGCAAGTCGTGTCAAACTAATTCCTTACGAAAGTGAAATCTACAAAATGATTAGTTATATTGAACGCAAGTACGTAAAGCCTAACCCGGTCGTCGTATGCTGTTATACCCCGACAAAAACGGTGGTTACGCAGGTATCTGCCGCCTGAGTAGAATCTCGACAGTTGTAGTTAGCCTCAGTACATTAAATATTCAGCCATATGTCGTATGCCTCGGATTATATTCGTCCGACGAAATTATTATTCGAAATTGATTCTTCATCAATAGTTATCGACAGGAATGAATGCCCGCACGTGGCGGAACGGCTATCAAATTACGAAAAATTACAACAGAGTTTTAATAAATGACAGCTATTAGCTTACCCGGTGACGACTCAAATGTATTATAAGCGTAATACCCTTATAAATTGGTCCCCATTACGGTGGATGAATTTAGGAAATTTTAATTGCCAGTCCACCGGCCATTTTATGCAGTTTCCAAGTTAAAGAATTCGTCGTAAATGACAGTCACGCGTAAAAGATCGGTAGGGGGCGTCCAAACCGTAAGCTAATTTCAAGTCAAAATACATAGGCGTACGCAATGAAAATTTCGTCCGTAACAATTTTACAAAAATGAACAAAAGCTTATGTTACAACATATTAAAAAGCAACACCAGTTGCAACAGCATTAGAAAAAAAATTCTATTGGTTTAAAGTTGCGTTGAAATTACGCTCCAACTAAAACCAAAACTTTCTTTTGTTTCAGAAGTTTACCGATTGTTGGAAATTACAAAAACTAGCTTTCTATTGTCAGTCTGATTACATGGTTGAACGGATAAACCAAACAATGGAAAGGTACTTAAGCAAAATGTTGCCTAAACATAAAAAAAATTGGACGAGCACTTACGCCTCTTTCTAATGGCGTATTAATCACAAAATTACAGATCAAACGCAATTGTTACAGGTCATTATTTATGCATTTGCATTCTAACTAAAATTTACGCCACCACTGAGACCTACTACAGAAAAAGTTGGCAGCCCCCACGTGGAGCCACAATTTGCTTTAATATTTTTTATTAGTAGTTTGTAATTATCGAATTTTTTTTTCTTGTCAATAGCTATTAATAGTACTAATTGTTTTAATTGTTGAACGTGTTTGAGGTTATCAAGGTATCAGTGCTTGTTTGAGATATGGATGCCCTAGCAGAACTTCAATCTTTTTCTTCTCTACCTATTGCCAATTCTAATACTTGTGTTCACTGACGTTCTAAAAGAGATAAACTTTTACCTTCTGTTTCTGTTCTTTCTGGTTTGTCTATTGACTTTGTCATCTTTTTTGAGGATTATCGGTGTTGCTAAGAATTAGTTGTATAATCAGTTGGTCTCTAAAGTATCTGCGTGTCTTCGTCGTTTTCCTCGGTTGGTTTGTGGCTCACGGTCTTTTTGAAAGAGTGTGAGTGTCTAAAGTTGATAAACATCTGTGGAAGTTTGGTAGTGCTGCCGATTAACGGAAACCGGTTAGTCACGATGTTTTACTTCGGGTCACCGTAGTGTGGCAAAAACACTATCTCTTCTTCGTCATTTTCATTGGTCTCATATGAGATCAAAAATGAGAGAGTACATTTGGTATTGTCTTATGTGTGTGTTGCAGCAAAAGTGTATCTTGGAACAACGACACTACTGTGCCCTGGCGTCACCACGTTTTGATAGAAATTTAGCTCGTAAGCCTTCTAAAGCAGGTATGACGTCAAAGGGAAAAATGCATGGTTTTAACTGATCGATATAGTGTGGCTATAAAGCTTATAAAGTTTTGTAGCGTATTAGTGACGTCGTATATCGATCAGAAAACCACCCAGAGGCAACTAATCAAGTTTATGTTAGCCTCATTTGCTAGAGACAACGACGTTGCCTAAGATTACGTTCGTACATAAGTAATAACAAGCAGAACCAAGAAGAATAATTTTTTATGGGTATGCACAGAAGTTATAAAAAGGTTGTTACGAGAAACTTGGGTTCCTAGAGTTGAGATGTCCAAATAAAAAGTTCCACCGGTCTACTCGTAACCAAACAAAGCAACGGCCAGCACAGCTTCTTCGGAGAGGGATCGCAGGCTTTGTTATGCGTGATTATAACGTGAAGCTAATAAAAAGCAGCCAAGACGATGAAAAATTAAAGTCGAGTGAGACCGTCTAACTCGCCTCGTAGTACACGAAGAATAAATAACCTTACAAAAATAATAACACCAAATATATATATTTATTGTATCACAGAAGTCGAAACAAGTATAGAAGTATAAATTCTTGAAAAACATACACACGTAGGTTGACTAAATTAGAAATTTGAGCCGAGTGGCGAGCAACACACTGTGCAACAAAATGCTCTCGTCGGACTAGATAATGACATACATTTAGCGACTAAATAGATAAATACAGATACTTAAATCGTAGATAAATCAAGCAATTAAGCTTTCGAGATTCGATGTGCACAAACGGTAGATTCGCGAAGTACAAAAATATAATTAATTGTGTTAAGTTAACATGCACGTACGGTCCTTATCGACCTAGTCCCCGAAACACGAATAACAAATTTTAAATAGTAATACTTACTAGCTGGACCTTACTCGGACTGTTAGCTAACCTCCGACTTCGGTACACCTAAAACAATACTATTAAATCCCGATCGGAACGGGCATATCCGTTTAACACAAGTAACAAAAAAAGGTTTGGTTAGCATCCAATTATTACGAACGTAAGTGCGCAGCGTTTCCCTGTGGGTTAATCGAGTAAATTCCCCATGTTTGACTTCATAACAGAAAAGAATAGTCCTGGCGGTTCTCAACCTTCGACGGTGGATTTTATCAGTACGTAACACTACTTCGACGTCATGGAATGTTTCCAATACGACCACCTGTTGGTTATCTTAATTGATAACGCCGGACAATTGGTGACTACCAAGATCCGCTACAGAAAATTAGTAGGTGTCAATTTAAACCCTCAATAAAGAAAATTGTATACCACTTACCCCGTTTTAACCTTCCACAAATAAACGCATTAGAAATTTGTAGCGTGACACAATTTAGCGGTGAAGGCTAAACCGGGCAAACAAATAAAGTTAACTCGGCAAAGATTTAATGTAGAATGACTCCGGATATGCTGTCATAATTGTGACAGTCTGGCGCAAGAGCAGAACGATCCTGCCAAGTTTCATAATATCTACCGAGACATTTTCCCTACTAGCGAATTGAACTACTAAGTTCTTATTTTTAACGTTACAAGATTAGGTTCATAATTACAACCAACGTGCAACAACCTTTAAAGAAAAATGGACGGTTGAATAAACTAAAAAAAATAACAACCATCGGTCGGTAATATTTTAAAATTACGTGATGATCGATGCTCTATCCTGGCCACTAAAAAGTGCTTACGTACAAAACCGTTTCGAAATCGCAAAAGAGAAACCATACCATACCATTGACAAACTAACAATACACAAGCTTGGTTGCGGATTACATTAACTTAATTAAAGGACATTTTGTAATATAGCAATATATAGGTAAGTCCATTGACTGTTTTTTGTTCTAATTTTGTACCTAAACGAATTGTCAAAATGTAAGGAAATGCCGTTATCGACATGACACTTTCTTGCGTACAATTTTCTGTTTTGGGACAGAACAGTCTTGGGAAAGAGACAATTAAACATTTTTGAACTTTAAGATTTGAGGCAAATTAAAAAACTTGACAGAATATTTTAGTCAAATATTAGACAACACAAAATATCGACTTCAGTTAATAAGCCTTAAAAAAATAAATAAGTAAAAATTTAGTGTTTTTACGTGTGTACCATAAAGATAAATACACATACACAAGGAGATTTTATGGATGTCTACAGGATGTTTTTTTGACACAAAGCAGACATCTGCTGGATACCGTGTAGGGAAATTAGTTGAATCTCCACTGGAGGAAGTTTTGGTATCGTGTATAGGGTGTTTTCAAAACATAGAAAACTTAAAAAGCAATTCACGCAGTTTATATTTGCATAACAAACGATCGTTAGATTGTTAACGTGCGCGTTGTCTATGGACGTGGAAAGGACATCTACCGAATGTAATCTAACGGTAATTCTTAAGACGTATATAAATGATAGTCCACAGGATGTTATTGTTATTGTTTTTGGTTTATTGTGCTATGTGTTACTTTAGTAAATTAGTTAGATTTATAATAATCGTATAAATATTTCAAATAGACTAAGTCTTAAGTTTTCATCAATTGGTATCAGATAAATCAAAATTTCTAACGGATGAACGTCCAATTCCAACATATAAAAATATTCAACTATCAATGAAATCTTCAAAGTTTTTCAAAGAATGTCAAAACTAATAAGTACGATTCAGCTTGTTAGTATCAATAGTATAGAAAACGCACCTAAATAAACTGCCAAATTATTGAAGTTGCTCAACCTTTTTTGTTATACGAGACATTATTGTAAAAAAACGTTACATTTTTCACTATTTTATAATTATTTGCCTTCGCACAAATCATTTCTATTCTGAGCGCCATCTATAGTTTGGGCAAACAAAGAAAATACTACAATTGTTTTAACGTATGTGATTTTTTTAGAAGTATTTATATTTGTCAATAAATTAAAAATTTTTTTTTTTTTTAAATTTTGAAACCAGGTATTATGAAGTTATTGCAGAAGTAGTTAAGCGTAATGTATTTAAAAGAATTTGCATAACAAATCGAAGCGTTCTTAACAACCAATTTAGTGACCTATTTTACCAGAACCTTGTCGGTATTATAAAAATTTCTAATTATTTTTTTTTTCAAACAAATGTATTTTATTTTGATTTTAGTTATAGATGATTTAAGCAATTGCTAATTGTTTTGGTGTCTCAAAATTTTAGACTTATTACTTTTAAACCGACACGTTAAAATTGAAACACGTAGCTTCATCGCAGACAAGACGAATCGAAGTTGTAACATCTGCTGAAGTCGCATTAGCCCTGAGTGAATAGGTCGAAAATTGTTGTGACACATCTCCTCGCATCATCTCTTATAATATTTATTACGATCTATCAACTGATTCTACTCATCGACGTACGACCTAATTCATTTCTATTACTTTACATAGAAATCAGATTAAAAAAGTCAATTTAATATACTTTTGCTATATCACGGTTATAGACCTACAAATTCTCATTAGCCTGAAGAAGCTTTCTTGGCAGTAAATTAAAGCTTTTGTTTACCTGAATTAGGTCATCATGCCGTAAGGCCAAGTGCTAAGCTTTCACGTCATTAAACTTTACAAGATTAAAATTAATTATTCTTCTATATTTTACCGACATCAAACAACAACTTACTTAAAAATAATATAAATTAGTCTGCGGAAAAATTTTTAAAAATGTTTTAGTATAGTAAAATTTTCGCTCGCAATTCCCACCGCATATAAACGTTTCAATTTTCACTTGGTATTAACTTTATCTTTTTTGTATTATTTTTGTATTCTTGATATTATGGCAGACCTCTCGAGAGCTATATGCACGTTCTCATAACCAGTGTTATATTGTTGTTCTTTAAGTATAAAACGTGGTGTTTATATACGTAAAAAATTGTTAATAGTATAGTTTTAGTGTAACGAGTATTAAACCTATAAGTAAAATTCATTAAACTATTTAAAAAAAAAATAACATTAAATATTAGGAGTACTCTTTTTTAGTTCTAACACAAGATAACGACGTCACTGAGCAAAGTCCGTAGAAATCAACTTGCAACGTGCACTTGACTAAAGTGTTGCAACCACTCCCAAATTTAATTCACAATAACGTAAAGGCAATGGCAGCTCTGATATGCAAGAGTGGCGTAGGTAAAGAAATTAATACAAGTCAGTTTTAAATCGATTAAAAAGAACGCCAGAACGAAAGTAACTACAGGTGCTTATTCACATCTACGCACAACTAAAAAAATACAAGCAGAACACATATAAGCTAACAAGAAGTAAACTTATCTTATGGTAGACGTCTGTAGTTTTTAAATTAAACTCCAACGTATAAAATTAATATAAATAACTGACGGTTGAATAAGAAGAGAGCTTAAATAATTTAAACTTTAATATGGCCCTGAATATTTGTGATAACAAAAGATATATACTAGGTTGTAGATCATACGATACTCACGGTTTATAACTCCCTTCTAGTACTAGCAAAGAGAAACCATTATCCTAAAATCTGAAAATAAATACACAAGTATATGGCAATGATATCACAAATATGATTAATTAGTTAAATTAACAATATACTTGACATATTGGGTGTCAAAGACTGCCACAAACTCGATAATTTTCATCAATTTGCGAAAGGTGTTTACTACGACGATAATCCAAAAACAAGCAAGCTAGAAGAGAATTAATAAACATATTAAACACGTGATTTAGCAGATACGGTCATAAATGGTAGAAACTACAAAAGAAAATTAAATCTAATTGCAAAAAGTGTAACATATTTCATCGGCTCTTCCTATAAGCAACAAATGATTTTACAATTAACTCTTACTATAAATCAATTAGATTGCCAATGATTTAGAAAACTCCGCATTAAATTACATGTGTTTACTTTGCAGCTAACGTAATGAAAATTACAGACTATGTCATCCGACAGAAAATGACAGTTATGACACCAAATGCAAAGTTGTCAATTGAATTAAATATAAAAATATGTATCAAGTGAGTAAAACAGATATTAAGCAAAATAAAATTAGTAAATCAATTTTAAATGGACAGAAAATATACTTTCATGTTAACGCCTTAAGCACGCAAATATTTTAGTCAAAGTCCGTGCAAACTCTTAGGTACAAAAGCTTAGAACGATTTGTAGCGCCTGCAATTACACTATAGATACCGAGAATAAAATAGTTTCAAATTAATTAAGCCTATTCATTTCGGCTATCAATTGAAAAACAACCCGACCCAAATTTTCACAGATACCACGGTTTGATGCCAAAGAAATTAATTTTCCAAAGAAGATAGTAGAAGGCAATACCTTTCTTGGCCTTTCAAACACTGCAAAAAATTGTTTACGTCGAAAGGCCAACATATGTCTGTAAAACTGTTAAGTTATTTTTAAACGTGTAATTTTCCACCTAAGCTTAAATTAGTAAACAACCAGTGAGTAATTACCTTCTTGAACGTTTTGTTCAGATTGTTCTTTATGCATGTTAAGCAATTTAGTTCCATTCACACCTAAAAACAGAGATTACACTCTGTCACAGCTTTGGCTATCAGAGTTTTTCCGGTGCCTAGAGGACAATACGCAATAATTGGTGATGCTTCAACGGCAAATTGACAGCGTGTATCATTCCTTGCTTTGCTTTAGTTAAAATACCAACTTCTGGTTACTTAGTATTGGTATACTTAAAGTGTGGTCAAAATTAGGGTGTACCAAAACTTTACGTTCTTTATCTAAACAATTCTTCATTGTCTTGTTTTTTGTTTCCGTAGTTGGCATGTTGTGTGACGTATTTAGTTTGTAACCATTTGTCTCTTAACTGTTTGCCTTCAATCTTTTCTTGTACCACCAATTTTTGTAAGTTGTCTGTCCTCCGTAATATATAGCCAAAGAATTGCAGTAATTTCTTCTAAGTTTCGGTTGCACAAATGTTTTCATCAGTGTAATTTTGGTGATTTTTGTTATGTTATGGTCTTTCCATATTTTGTTAGGTTTTGTTACAGCCGTTTTTGCTGCTTTTTAATTTCATGCGAGAAATTTCCCGTATTACTTATCGTTGAGCTCAAGTATTTGTTTTGTTCTACTATTTCAATTTCGCCAAATGCGTCTCTTTTTGGTTTTATATTATCTCTTCTGATCATCATAATTTTGGTTTTGTCTTTATTTAGATCCATCTCTAGTTTTTTGCTGTGTTTTAATGATGTTAATGAAAGTTTTTATTTATTTGGGCGTCCTCCATTTCAATTTCCTAAAAATCTTCTCATTATTTATTCTCCAAGAATATTGAATAACGAAGGAGATAATATATCGAAATCCCAAGTGCGGTCATTAATTTTTACTGTAACGGACGCTGATTCGTATAGTTGTTGGATAAAAAAGATAAGTTGGTATGAGGTTCTCATTTTGAGCAGTATATTTTATAGGTCTTTCTACACTACACGATCAAAAGCTTTGACATACTCTATGTAACATATATATACTGGTACATTAAACTCTCTACATTTTTCAATTATTTGTCTCATAATTAAAAATATTTTTACCCAATAAAATCAGTAGGCGTAAGTCCTCAAACTACACCTTAGGAGTCTCAGCAAGGTTTTCAAGATCAATCTCCTACTTCAGATTTTGCAAACGCAGGATAAAACCTAGGTTTGTAAACTTTTATTGAGTACCAGGCGTTCAAACTTCAAAAACTTTTGAAAAGATTCTAGATAGTGGGTACTATGCATATGCGCTCTAGGGCGTTTCAACGGGACTGGTTGAACGCAACCGTTTGGACGCGATTGTTTGAATCCAGGGATTTTTGAACGCGAGACTTTTGGCCGTAAGACGTTTGAACGCAGAGACGTTGAACGTTAATGTCGTTGAGATTTAGTTTACAACAGAAATTGCAACAATATTAATATGCACATTATTAATTATTTTAACTATGTAAAATAGTTTAATTTAAAGAGCATTAAAAT
The DNA here is from genome assembly GCA_035610365.1 of Aquatica leii. Taxonomy (NCBI): domain Eukaryota; kingdom Metazoa; phylum Arthropoda; class Insecta; order Coleoptera; family Lampyridae; genus Aquatica; species Aquatica leii. The sequence goes on from CM069438.1 coordinate 60,120,766, forward strand.
CGTTTCTATTTAATATTTTGACAAAAACTGATTGAATAAATATTTTTTAAATATCAGCTTCGGCCAATACGTATGCTCTCTTTTACAATTTCTGTTTTAAATGCTCATCTTAATTAAGTTATCCTATACAACCAAATTTCTGCTCGATAAGATTAAGATACTTATGTTGCTTTTTTTTATTATTTAAGAGATGCGCCTCTGCAATGTGGTATCCTTGGTTCTTTTTAGCATCTTTGATTTATTACTACCTCAGCAATTTTGCATCGTCAATGAAGTCCAGAAGCTTATTCCAAATATTTTTTTTCAACTCGTCATTGGTTAGTTTTGATTTTTGTCCACAATTATTATGCATATGTTTGCTAAGGTCACAGTGCTCTGTTATTATTCTTGTGTTTCCTTTAATATTGTCGACTTATTCTTGATAGTGCATTTTGAGTGTTTGATTGTGGCTCTGTAAGGAAGAGTTTTTTTATCATTTTTAAGAGTTTTTTCATATTTTCCTATGGTCTACTGCTAGTTTGCTGCGGATTTTTTTTTTTTTTTGATATTCTAGGCGATTCCGTAAACGGATTTAGGTCCGATATATGTTCTTATTGTGATATTTTTAACTAGCGCGTCCGTTATTAGGTTTCTCTTTACATTCTGTTTTTTTGGTATCCAGATAAGCTGCGTTTGTTAGCAAGCTGCCAATGTTTATACATGTCATAATCGGTTTGGATTTTATAGTAGTACTGCTTGACTGTTAGACATAATCGATATCGAACCATATGATTTTGAGTCGATAATACACCAGTCAATAGCAACAACTTTAACTTAACGGACGCATATTTATCAAAAGTCAGCAAAAATTGCTTGCCATGGTGCCTGCTTTCATATATTCCTGATACGGTACCGTTGCAACTTTTAGTCCCATCTGTGTACCAGATAGTTAATTTAACCGCGCGTGGATAAATATATTTTGTCCACTTGTCTTGTGCCGGTATTATTACTTTAAATTTTTTTAAGATGTAATAATCTTTTGTGAAGTTAGATCTCATAGTTAAGATTGATTCTTCACGCAGCACGTTGTATATACCCGGTTTGTTTGTTTCCGGCAATTTGCGTGTGTTCATTAGTTGATAGCTTGTATGCTGCTTGTCTTGTTTTCATCAATGTGGTGTGGAAGTAAAAGTGGTGTTTCCAAGGCTGACATGGGTGTGGTTCTCATCGCTTCTGTTATCAGCAGACTTTGCTTAGCTTGGAAGTTGTGTTACTTACTTTTTATAAAAAATAAAAATACACCTTGCGTTCAAACTTCTCTACGTTTATTTTTTTTTGCGTTTAAATGTCTTTACGTTCAATGATATTGCGTTTAAACAGTAGTATGCAATCAATGGCGTTTCATTGGTCGCGTTCAAACGTGCCATTTCGTTGCAAGGATACTTTTTTAGAATTACTGACAAATATTAAAATTAACGAAAAGGAATTATATTTAAAAAGCTCTTAATCTTAGTTTTAAAAAACTAATTATAGTAGTATCAAGAAAATTGATTATACTAAATTTAAATAAAAAATGCTTAAAAAATTTCATAAAAAGTATAAGAATAGATTACTAGAGACATTGAAATTTTTAATAATGCAAAGTTTTTGTTTAAAATTGAAACTTAATAGTTTTCAATATAAAGATTTTGTAGTTTTGACATACGTTATAACAAATTTAGTTATATAAATTTAAATATTTTTTATGTACGTATTTGTTTCTTTAATTTATACTTTTTTTTAAAGTATGTTTAAAAACTGTAAAGGTTTAGATATTTGCTGGTACTTCTGTCAAAATTGCAGTTTTTAAAACAGTTTTAAACGCATAATACTGTTTTAATGATTTAAGTTAAAAAAGTATTTTTTAATATATCATTTGTTATCAGCACATCTAATCAACTCACAAAGCATTATAACAGGAACTTATTGTAAACCACAGCCGCTTTACTTTGATGAACAATACAAAACTAAAATTAATTTATGTCTTTTAATAACGCATCTATTACTAAAGACATATTATTGCAATTTTAACGTCATCATTTTTTTAGGTACGTTGGCAGTGGTTATTAAATTTTATTTGTTACATTTTGGAAGTAAAAAGTATAAAGTATAAAAATTGGTGTTTTTAAAGATGTTACGAGAATTTCCTCGTAACTTAAAGGCAAGCGTCTAACTCAGTTTGATTCGGCAAGCGAGTCGCAAGTCTCGGTGTGCTAATCCTGTAATAAATTAAAAAGACGCCAAAACAAGTAAATATCGCCCAATACAGACTTTGTTTAAATCTGTCGATCACTGAAAGAAACACATTGGCAAAACACAAATTCTAACAACGTATTTATTATTTCTAACAAGAGAGGATAAGGAAGAGAAAAAGATAGACCAATAACAAATTAAATAACAAGATTAGATTCGTCAATTAATACCACAGTTATAATGTCGATAGAAGCCCTATCGATCAGGCAACACACCTTACCACTAATTATGATTCAATTACTAACAAAAATTCAAAGTGATTGATTTTAATCAAGGTTAAGGAGTAGTAAAACAATTAATTCTTCTACCCTGCAGTTGCAAAACGAGTCGAGAATTGACAATTTATAATAAATGTACGGAAAACAAAGATATCTAAACATTTGTTTTTGTATTTAGTTACATACTTATAGAAAGCCGTCTGCAAGTATATAAGACAGCAACCATTATTGATAGTAAAAAAAATTAAAAACAACATTGAAAAAGAAGACAAGAACGGGTTAAAAAAATCGGTAAGAAACTTTAATCAAGAAATGAAAAAATAGCGAAAAGATATGCCAAAGTTGTAGAAGAACTGATACTTTTTTTAAATCATAATTGTGAAGTTAAAAAAAATGTGGAATGTAGTAAAAAAAACGGCTTAGTAGACAAGAGAAATTAAAAAGCCAATTGAAACCAAAAGAAAAAGTAGTTAGAGTATCTAAACAATAAAACAGAAGACAACCATAAACCATCTAATCTAAAAGATCAGAGTTTAGAGAGAAGCTTGAAAAAAATAGCAAAGCCTATTATGACGTATAAAAAAATCTATAAATTTAAAGTTGGCTCTACATTGAGGTACCAAATCGTAACTTATAAAAAAATCAAAAAACTCGAAAAAGTATAATACATAAAATTGGCTGGGTTAGTAACTTGCTTGTTTTGTGTATGGAATAGTCAAACCAGCAGTACTAAACATAAACTGACTAACCTTCTTGAAACAGTTTAACTGCCGGCAAAAAAACATCATTAATACAACCTTGGTTCTCCCAGAAAATTTGTTATTACCACCTCTTCATATTAAATTGGGATTTATAAAGCAGTTTGTCAAATCACTCCCAAGAGAGAGATTGTTCTACGTTTCCATAACTGTCTAAAGCTAAGTTAAAAGACTTTTTTACTGACTCCGATATAAGAAAATTTCCAAATGATTCTATCTTTTTGGAAACAACAAGAGACGAGAAAAAAGAAACGTGGAAGAACAGGGCAGAAAAATATAATATATAATAATCCAGGTATTGCATATTTGTATTATATTTACCAATGTAAATTCGTTTTTTGGAATGCTAAAGTTAAGCCGACAGGATTAATTTTATGTACAACGTGTTGTCCAATCGAAGCATTTATTTAAATCATTTAAATTTACTTCGCTTCTCTTTTCTAACTATACCTTTTCTGTGATAAAATAAAAATATATTTGTGTTACAACCTCTGTTGTCATTTGTACTGTTTTAGCCTTGGATAGACTTAAACGGCCTTCCATTCTAGTTTTGAACCGTTTTGGCGCTTTTTTAAAGTAGCACATTGAGACCTGCGATCCGCTTGCCGATACAACTGAGTTAGTCGCCAGCAATTAAGTTAACAACCTAAAATTGTGTATAAATATCAGAAACAAAAAAAATGTTGCAGTAAAACAATTATATTTATTTGTATTGTAAAAATGATGTTTTTGATAATTTGTTTTTATTTTACAAAACCTTTGATAGAATATAGAAGTCATTTTTAGAACTTGTGACTTTTAAAACATATAATTTAGCAAAAATGTTAAATTAGGTAAAAAAAAATTTTTGCAAGCCTGTGATATTGTCCGCTGCTAAATTAGCAGTTTTAATTTTACTTTGTTGCAGTCCTTAGATAGTCGAATTTTAAATTGTTTTTTTATTCTTTCTATTAATACTCATATCTTCTTGCCATATTTTTTTCTTAGTTTTTTTTTTAGTTTTCTTTCATATGTATTTTACACCATTATCTTCTAAGTTCTTGTTGGCTTTGTGCTTCTTTTCTTTGACAATTTTGTTTTAAATTATTGCTTAAAATTTTGGTTTTGTAAGGTAAGTCACTGTCAAAATTGTGATTATACTTAACAATGTTTATTTTTAATTTAAAATTTTTAATAAGACTACTATCAGTTTTCTTATATACTTTAACTACATTTTTCTTGCAAATCAACAGATGCAATGTATCGATCGGCTACACGAAAGCTTGTTTGATAGTTATTATTAGTAACCAATGTTAGTATTACCATTACTAACTAATTAGCCTTTACAGTAACTATTTTGCTCGTTTTAGAGAAGTAATTATAAACGATTAAGCTATAACGCCAGATTGTTAGTTTATGATTAGTTAATCCACTGTGTATGTACCTATGATTACGTATTTATTAAATTTGCACAGTAAAATATTTATTTTATTACTGTAATGCAGTAAATTTCAGTTTCAGTGACCGCGTTAGGTATTTTATTACATTCCTGCATTTTCTTTTGTTGAATGTATTTCGGCTCCTTTTCAGCTTTTGTTATGGCTTCCGCTTTTTCGTTTCACTTTTTACAAAATGTTTGGCAGACGAACGGTTTCGGTAATTACTCCTTTTTTTGTACTTCAGAGAAACTGTCAAAGTAAGGTTATTAATAATAGACAACAAAATTACACTTAAAAGGTATTTTCTATTTCGTCGTCTAATCGTTTTAACAAGAACACGCAAATAAAAGTAATTTTAGTATTTGAGTGACGCGTGGAAAACAAAGAAAAATTGGTGTTTACCAAAAACGCAAAGTACGCCGGTGTGGATAATTCGAACTGTACAAAAATAATATTTGTTTAATAAACGCACTGCTGAAAATTACAGAACTTTATTATGAAAAAGAACGCCGTCGACAAAGAAAATATTGTGGTTAGGTCAATTTAATTACAATCACAAACAAGAGTGATTGCCACAATAAAACTAAAATTTGTTTAAAAAATAAACTAAAAAATTATTTCTGAATAAAATTTTAATTTAGAAAGCAAAATACTTTATAATAACAAAACTATAAATTGTAATTATTTTGAAAACGTTAAAATTGATACTATATAAACGCAAATATAAAGCAATAATAAAAACGTTCCTTCTATATAAAAAGTGTTACAATTTCTACAGATTAATTTGTCAACACCACATTTATTTATAGATTAGAAAAACATTTATGTTGTAATGACAATTTAAATAATAAAATAAATGAAATATTTAAAAACTTTTATGCAAAAAAAAAACCAAATTTAATTTAACCATAATAAAATAAATACAAAAATTGCAATACACACAAAAAACAACGGTCATAGAATATTCTACATTAGAAATAAAGACTAATCAAATAGCTTGTTACAAGTTTTTGAGTTTACATTTTAGAATCAAAAATAATAAAAAACACTCTATTTTAGTCAAACGTTGAGATGAGTTCTTAGAAGCAATGAAAACTAATAAAAAACGACGATTTTAAAAATTCATCTATTACAGTCTAATACATTAAATTGTCTAACGTCGTGCGTACTTATATATATATATATATATATAAATCCGTCTATCTAAATGGCGACAATACATAAAAAAGTTTTTTGGCGTCCACCGCTTCCCGTTGTGATAGAAACAATCTGATTCGTGTATATAAACTTTTTTTGTTATATTATGAATCAATTAGCAATAAGAACTGTAAAAATGTAAATAATAAAAAAGTTTAAATACGTTGCAATTTGGCGACCTTTTATAAATGAATCAAATGGCGTCCAATATACGATTATGAATATTTTACTACAAACTGGCGACCAATATACAGATCACTTTCATATATCCGTTAAATGACATCCAAGCAATGTTGCCAGTTGTTGCAACCAGTATTAGATTACAACCTTGAACCTCGATTATCTTTATAGCAGTTCAACAAACATGCTATGTAAATAAACTTTTAACCGTTATAGAAATTTGATCTTTTTTGTTACTTCCTTGAAACAATTATTGTACTTCTGCTAAACTTAACCTAATTATGTTTTTGTCATCTGTTCGTAAATATTTTTAAAATTTTGGTTAGAGCATAAAACCAAATTTTAACTAAGAATTGTATTTCTTGCAAATATGTAATGTGCAGTAATTAAGAAACATAATAAGTTATTTATTCAGAATAAAAACATTGTAAAAGAACTCAAAAGACATATGACAGTATAAGCAACAAAATGGAAATCAGTTAACTAGAAAAGTGTTGAATTTTTGTCATTGGTTTAATGCACATATACGTATTAAATGTTTATATTTAAATTTATGTGCAGGTTTTTCTTAATTACGCAATTTGTTTTCGAATAGTAACGTAGATTAAAATTAATTAAATCAAGAATCATCAATACATAAAAACACTAACTGATACAAGTTTATAAAAAAGAGTAAGTTTTAGTAGATTTTTTAGAAAAATAGAAAAGAAGAAGAAGATTACTAATTTAGCCATTTTGTAAACTACGCAGTGATTATGTAAGCTTAAATAAATAAAAAAAAATTGCAAAATACTGCTTTGAAAAGTAAAATGTGTGTTATCTTAGCATATGGAACTATAGAATAGCTTGCCACTAGTCACTACCACATTAACGGCACAGTTCATACCGTGACTACCACAAAAATGGAAAACAAGTATTTAGCTGTTACGTGATTACAACTATTTTATCACTTATAAAATATCTTAACAGTCACTTAAAATTCACGTGGCTGCTAAATAGCAGCGTGGTGAGTGTCTTCTAGCGTAGATGTATTTATGTATCTGTTTCATTTTTAAATGTTGTATACTTTCTCATCTCTTTATTTTATAAATGGTACAACTAAATTTACTTTGGTCAAGATGTTTTTAGCTTCTATAAAGTAGATGTATATAATGCATTTGAACAATATTTACTAAGAGCAAAATTCCGACAAATGCAAATTTACTGTTAAATGTAAAGGTTATAGATCGAGATATCACTATGCAGCATCAAATTTTTTTTAGAAAAACAAAATTAATTAGTACATACGTTAATGTAAATATGCTGCACGTACCTGTACCTAATATGTGCGTACATTGTACGTACATTAATGTACAAGGATTTTTGATTATAAACATTTTGATGGTAGTGCTGTTTTAGGTATCTTTCAATCTTCAGTGTGGTTTTAAAGTGTACAATTAAAAGCAACTAATAAAAGATATTTATTAGAACATTTATATAATATGTAAAAATATTAAGTCGTCGTGACATCTGCATCTGCTTACTACGCCAACAAGAGTTCAAATCCTAGTCGCGTGAAAGTTTTTTTTGTTGTTACATATTATGTACAAAACAGTGACAATTAGATGTACAATGTACGTACACTAGGCGTAGTGGTAAAGATGACATGACTCTTCGTACTAATTTTTTCTCAATTATTAGTAACATCATACTACTACAACTACATAGTTTATATTTTACTATCAATTACATTTCATAACGTATTCTTATTCAGCTTACACATTTTTAATTTTCTAAATTACTTATGTGCTTGATGTGATCAATGTTGTTATTTATGCACATATCAAATCTCCGTCTAATATTCTTAAAAATATTTTGCAGTTGCTATGAAGTGATATCTGCTCCATTATTAAAGGAAGTCAAATTTAATATTTTATCATTTCTGAAATTATCGTTAAACCAATAACAGTAGTTTAGTCACTTGTCGTAATCAAGTGTAAGCAACTGTAATGTTGTATTGTATATTGTATTTTAACCCGGCGTCGGTCGGGTGGTCAAAAGTTACTTAAGCGGTCAGGTGGGGTCTAGCGGACCCCAATGTTTGTAAGTCATAATCTGGGACAAAATAAACTTTTAGGCATTATTTGACTAAAATTATTTGTTTTGGCCTCATTTGGATTGAACAAATACGCAACTAAACTTAGATGGTCTTTTTTTGGAAAAATATATTTTATTAAAACACTAGAAATTTGGAGTCTTAAATGTTTTAATATTTTAAAAAAATCACAGTATTTTTAAAGTATGCTAAAAACGTGTTTTAAACAACTTTTTGACTTGAAAAAACTTGGAACAAAACATAAAAAATACAAGAAACAGATAGGTCAATCATAAGTTCAAAAATAAGGGCACACAATCTGGTTAAATATAGACGTGCTTTTTTTAAATATAAATCTTATGAAACGCCAATTTAAAATAAATTACAAAACAGAAACTAAAAAATAACACTCTCTAAAACATTGGCAAGAAAAATAAGAATAACATAACATGAAGTATAAGGAAATTGACCGAATAGGTACACGCTCGTACTACATTATACAGCATCGAATGTATGAGGGGTATATATGCAAAATGCGACAAATCCTTCTAAACGTATTTTGAGAAAACCGCAAAAAACACTCCTGAATTTATTATCCATGATATTTAGACCGTTTTTTTAGTTTAGTAGGCTATTTTTATTCACATTGGTATTGGTATTTTGATTAATTTGAGCTAAACACATAAAAGCAGAATTCTAAAAGAAATACTCGATATGTCGCATTTTGCACTTAACTGCAGGATTTGCCATACTATGCATTTGATAAATACATAAGTACTTAACTAAAGATACAAAATAATAGCTATTAATAATAATTAAAAAAACAATACAACAACGTAACGTGTATATTCAAAACATAATATAAAATACAAGTTTTAAATTGTTATATCTTCGTTATCTTCTGACTCCGAATGTTGAACTAAGACATCATCGGCTACATTATCACTATTGCATTCAAACAGTTTAATAAAATAATCCAAATCTGGATTCTCTTTGTATTCTTCGCCATAGTGAGTGTTAAACAAACTCTTAATACTTTTTATTCTGTCTGGCTTAAGGGGCACTCCTACGGTTAGTTCTTTTGGTTTCATTATTTCAATCTTCTTGCCTCTCTTGCAAACTCCTTTAGCTTGTCCTACGTCATTTCTGTATAACGATTCTCGTCTAAGCACGATGCTATTCTTTCCTTTTGTAAAAATAAATCTCTTACAAGGTTTAAATTTAAAATGCCAATTGGATGGACTCTTTAAGATTTTTTTAGTTTCTGTTTTCCAGTCATAAACTTTAAAGTCTTTGCCAATTAATAATACATACATTAGCCCTAGACTGTATGATACGAGTGTAATCTTCTGGTTTCAAAATTTCTATTTAGTTTTACCTTGCAAATTTTTCTTTTGTACGTTTTCATTCATCAGGATGGCAACGTCTTTTTCTAGAACGGTTTTCTTCGTCTTCTATTATTGTTTTACTAACATCCATTATCTACTTTGAACTTAAACTCACAACTAAACAGAAACCAAACTGAAACACCTGTTTGCGTTTGCAACGTTTTTAAAACAATGTCATGCTGTGATCATGTGAACAAATCTCTGTATTTCTATTAGTTCTTAAGGATATGTCGTACTTTGCATCTAAACTATCCACGCACTTGTCGCATTTTGCATCTTACTGCAATGTTTTATTTATTATTCCTATTTGGTTTGTAGTATTTTGCACTTAAATTTATGCTTAAACGATGCAGTAAAAGTAGACAAATCCAATGGTGGAATTAACTAAATTTAGAAATTTTTGTGACTTGTCGCGTTTTGCATATACACCCCTCGTATGAGCACAGGACTCGCATTGCATAACAGCATGGTCTAAACAAAGAAAAATATTACATTTATGGCAAGAATATTGTGTTTTTTTATCCATCCTTCGAGAGCAAATACCACATCGACCACGAACACCAGCTGGTTTTTTATTTGGGGGTTGTTCCGACTGCAAATATGCTGCTAATTTTTTCTCTCAAAACTCGTTTCATCCTGGGATTGTTTTTTCTAGGTTGTGCATATGCTTTGACTAAGGCCAACCCTAAATCTTTTAAATGATTTCTTCTTTTCATTTTCTGATCGCCGGTATTAAACTTATACAAAACTTGTGAGTTAATGCCAGCAGTGTTTAGCAGACAAAACATAATTGTTAGGGGCCATCTTCTGCTGTTGCGACCTACGTTATAGGATGCAGATAATTTATCTGTTACATCAACCCCAGACTTTGTTGAATTATAATAGCTTATAATTTCAGGAAGCATCTTCTCGCCGGAATCTTCACTAATTGTATCATCATGATGTAACAATGAAAGAAGTAAAACATTCTTGCCTTTCTTAGGCATATATGACAAGATAGTTATGTTTTTTTGAAAACCAAATAAACTGGAAGGCACTGACCTGTTTTTAGTTGAGAGAAATTGTGAAAGAATTTGTCGCTTGTTTTTTCTTAGAGTACCGACGGATGTAAGTTTATGATTATTGTAGAGTTCCTGGATGAGGTCATAACTTGTGTACCAATTATCAAAGGTAACATTTCGGTTAGTCCCTGAAATTGGTGCAACCATTCTAAGAGTTGTCTTTTGGAGTGTTACTCATTTGAAATGGCCCATCAGGCTGCTTCTCTGTATATACCTCCATATTCAAAGTATAAAATGTTTTAGCATCAACCAAAGCTTGTATTTTTATGCCGTATTTCACCGGCTTGTTTGGAACATCTCCCTCGGAACGACTCGAGCTTTTCGTCTAAAGCTAGATACTCATTTGGAGTATATGCAGATTGACAATTGTCGACAAACTTGTCAAAGATTGCTCTTGTTGGAGCAAGTTTGTCTATTGTCAGTCTTTCCGCTCTGTTTTCGACGTTATCAAATCGTAGACAAGTTATCAAAAACATGAATCTTTTGGCCGACATGGTTGCGGGAAATATATTTATGCCAGTACCATCAGTTTTCCAAAAATCTTCTAAATTCCTGTGGTTTGCCCTGAACACGCCTGCAAGGTAAAGTAATCCAAATACCGCTTTAATTTCCACTTCATTTGCATCATTGCAAAAATCCTTGTAATTTACGGCTTTTTGTCTTATTTTTATTGTAGTGTATTTTGCTATGTCTGAAATTATGTCATTATCAATAAATGATAGCCAGCAATCAAGAGGTCTTTTCAAATCTCGTGCACTTCGCTTAACTTCTGGTAAATGCGTTATTATATTTTCCGCCCTGGTCCGAACCCGCTTATCACTATATGTTTTCAACCATTTCCTGCCGTCCTTACCTTTATAATGTGTACTAGTACTTGTATCTAATTCATCATCGTCTGAACTGTCTTCCTCTTCCAGAATGTTTCCCTCAGCATCGTCAACTTTATGTTCGTAATCTGCGCTTGTGATATTGTCCTGTAGTTCTTCAGCCTCCTGAGAGTCTTCAATACTAATTTCACTTCCACTGTCTGAATCTATGAAATGTTCTTCTTCTTTATTCATTCCTTTCCAGAAGTTTAATAGACGTTCTTGCTCTTTTTCATAATAACCAGATGCCATGACAGCTAAAATTTGTTTATTTTTGGCACAAAATCAAAGAAATAAACCAAAATTACTTACCTTCAAGTATCTCACAAAATGTCGCGTGAATGGTTGGGTGGGGTTTGTCAGACCCCAAGCAAAATTGCAGCGGTATAGATTCCTCACACTCACAACAACGACTAAAAATCGTGCTGCACGCGACAGCATAACATTTGAGCGGAGGGTACTGCAACGGCTGGCTGCGCAAGCGTATCGAGAAAAAAATACGGCGCTCTAGATCTGCATGGGGTCTACAAGACCCCACCCGACCAATGCCAGGTTAACAGTGTTGTAAATTATCTATATAAATTTATATAGATAAATTAATCTAGATTCATATTTTTTATCTATTTATCTGTATCTATATACTATCTAAAATATATAAGTTATATGTATCTGTATATATATAATTTTTTATTTAAATTATTTAAATAAAATTTATAAAAATCCTGTATTCCGTAAAATTCAAGTTACAATATGTATGTTTTCCTTCAGTAATTTACCACATTCCATAGTAGTTCTTCAAATGAACTCCATCTATCGTTATTACTAACTAGATTATTTCATCTATTATCTGTTATCTATATAAAGTTTAAATAGTTCATCTATTATCTAATACTAGATAATTCTTGGAAGAAAAAAAAATTATCTGTATCTATATAATTTAAAAATTATCTATTTACAACACTGCAGGTTAAAGGCTCCGCACATGCTTGCTAGGATTATCGTAATCAAATTGATTTGCAAATAATTTCTTCCTCGGAGTAGGTACTGCAAAGTTTATAACAAATAAATTACATTTATTATAAAGAGGGCTGTAAGTTAACAAAATAATCAAACACAAAATACCCAATGTTATGTATATGTTTATTTCACTCTGTTTAATTTATTCATAATGTCTAGGATACGAAATATGTAAACATACACATAACAATCAGAGCCTTATGTGACGGCGTTATGAATTTAGAGGACGTTATAAATTCATAACGCACTCTCATAATGCCCTCTTTAGATTTTGATGGTAACAAGTTTTCTATTTCTTCTTATATACTTGTAATAGAAACTTCTTACTGGATAATTACGCTCATTGAACAACATACATCCTTCGGGCCAGAGACCCTTGAGCTGCATCCAGTTGCACTCTGGGTGTAACCATCGTAATAACGCGATTGGTACACAATTGGCTATTACGAATCTTGTATCCTAGGCGTTATGACTAAGTTATAACAAAGTGAAAAATAAAATAATGAATACCGACGTTATATGAATTATGTCACTATCTGGTGGCTTTAATCTAAAATGTCTTGTGAAAATCACTTATGAAAGTGGCTCTAACGTTACAACGACAACCTACCATTCTAAAGTGAAACTGCTTTTTAGGTATATTTTAAGTTCATTTCTACTTTAAAGTGGTTGTTACTTTAAGGTATGATTTAAGTGATTCGATTTAGTGGCCGCCACTTCAATTTTCCACTTTGAAGTTAAAGAAACCTGAAAGAGATTTTAGTTAGTAAAAATAACGTTGATAAAACCTTACTTTTTATCACAAAGCTGCAGAACTACCAAGTGGTTAAAAAAGATGAATGCACGTAATTTTCACTATAAATTAATAGAATAAAGTTATATTTACCCGTAAGTTCCATATAAAGTGTTAAATACGTAATAATCAATAAACTCAACTGATATTAATTATTTTGGATGCTAGTTGGGAAGAAAACATACTTTTTTAGTTTTGTATTTGTATTTTTCATTGTTTTAACAGAACGTATTTGTTACTTTTGCACGGTTAAGGTCTTGGATACTACTGTAGTACTAATTTATTTTTATTACAATTTTTCATTCTGGATAAATCACGTGTTGCCGCAGTGCATTTTTAGAGCCTAGAATAACCAGTTTATTCCAGGCTCTAAAGAGGTACACTACAACATGTGACAAAAGCTCAGCTTCTATGATAACGACAACACGGGATTTATCCATAATGGAAAACTGCAAAATGAATGCAACTCGTGGAAATCTGGATTCTACTACGATTTATTTATATATATATACATATTTCTCAGATTGGTTAAGCTAAATAGTTAATAATAATGTTTCTGAGTACCTTTGTTAAATGAGCATTTAAAGAAGACATGTTTATAGGTTTCTGCAATCAAACTTAGCTAATTAATTTTAAAGAAGGAAAAAAAACATTTATGGTCAAATTACAATTCAATAACAAAGGAATATATATTACGTAACCATCTCGTAACACAACTTTAGAGTCATGCTATTTATTTTTCTTTATAAAAGAGTTTAATATACAATAATTACTTTCATAGTTCACAAAATATCTTAATTGCAATGATAGACTTTTCTAGTTTTACCATTTTAATTGTTTTAAAATTAATTTTTCTAAAAAAATGGGTACTTTTGTTTGTTGCTGTGATGAAGTGCACAATAGCGAACATTGTTTACAAAAAATCTCAACCAAATTGTGGTCATCTGTGTCTCCTACCACAAGACTAAAATGGAAAAACATATTAAAAAATTATTATTTTGGCTCACAAAGAGAAACTAGAACTAAACTTGATGATTCAGAAATAGTCTAATCGCAAGCCACATCTTTAAATAAATTGTTGTTTCATTTTTTCGAAAACTATTACTTTGCAGATTTTATATATTACAATGATAAAAATTGTTTATTTTTAAATCCTTTATTGATTTTCTTTTATCCGCCGTATTGACGTTATGATAGTAACCCACTGAATTTAGTAAATGCTAAATAAACTAAATAAACCTATGTTTCAATTAATTGTAAAATGTTGAATTTGTTACTTGTTAGTTTTAAATTTGATATTGTTTTTAGTAGGTAAAAAAAAATTCTGGGCAACGTTAAAAATTATAGTTGTATAGGTGTAAATTTGTTTTTTCCTGATTTTTTGTACTCTCCGTGATAACTACAAACAAACGAAGTTTACTAGTTATATCTACATCAGTAGTTTTAATAATACAGATGTATTATGTAAAGATAATAGATATTTATTAAACTAAAAAAGTATTTTATTGTTTAACAATATTTAAAATAGTATTCTCCGGAATAGTTATTAAAATTAGAAATATATTATAATTCGAAAAATGTTTATACTTCCGAAAAATTCTCAAAAAACGCAAAGAAATTATTCTGAACTAATCGACAGACATAAGATTACGTAAGAATAAAATATAGTTTAACCAAATCAGCAAACCACAACTCTGACAACTAAAAAATATGCGTGGTCGTATCATATGTACCGAATAATGTTGACAGTTACTCTGCACTACCTTGAACTACGATATCGCTAATGTATGATTTAATTATCTTTGTTACATGTGCGTTTTTTCAAGTATGTTTTGCATTTCAACTTAAATTTTAAGCAGACTTAGTTTCGTTATAATTTTATTAATTCTATGTGCCTTGATTATTAACTTTTAAAAATTCTTAATTAGATTTTGGTTGATTTTTTAAGTTAATTCTTTTATTTCACGCTTAGACAAAGCTTTTTACAGAAATTTGACAAAACATTAGCAACATTGACACATCTGTACTGTAAAGGCGCTTATAACTTAGTAATAATAATGTTCATATAAAAAAATTAAAACAAATTGTGACTTTTGATTAAGAAATCGTAATTAATTTTTTTTAGTAAAAAACACTACATCTATATCGTATACTATAAATATGAAATTTTTTATTAAAATACATTTTTGACAAAAATATGTGGTCAAACAGCGTTTCACTTGCATCGTCTATTGAACCGCAAGTGAACAGAATGCGTATTCCAACGATCTTACGATGGTCGGAAACGTATTTTTGTACAACTAAATACACGGTTTTCTCGGTTATTCGATAGCTAACTCAAAAAGAAAAACGTAAAATACAACATAAGGTAATTATGCATTCCTAATCAATTCAATATGAGAGTCGCAATGTGACAGTTTCCCAATTCTTTTATACCAAGTAGTGTATACAGTAGTTTTAAAGAATTTGTAGAAGTTAAATAAAAATTTGTTAACACTTGACAATGTTACTTCTTATATAAAACAAGGCATTTTAATTACTTTAGAAGAAACGCTAGTACAACAAAAATAAAAAAGTATAATTACGTAATTAATCATATCACCGATAAAATTAAAGTATAATATGATAAAATTACGCAAAGCAGCTATATGCATAAGTTGCAAACAGATTCTTTTAATACATTTTCTTGGTCATGTATAAAAAGTACACCTATATGTTCTTTTTTTTGTTACAGAATGTTAAAAAATTGTATGAGAAATTATAATTAACCCTTTATATTAATTATAATCAAGAACCAATTAGAGTAAATTAGCATATGTAATATTGACTTTCATTTTGCAAGGCTTCGTCGTTTCGGACGTTTTACTGTAGTTTAAGTCTTGGTAATTACTTGTAAAAACTACATTAATGTTTGTTATAAACTAGAAGGATAAACTGGAATAATGCATATGACCTAATCATTAATCTGGCCCTGGCGTCTATAACGTAATATTTAATTATACATATTCATTTTTATATCAACATGGCATCCTGCTACGTTGCCACATCGAGGTCGCCATATTGACACGGAAATGTATATATTCGTACAATATACAATTATGTATGGTGACAGTAGCGCTCGTAGTGAAAATTTTTTGAACTAAATTATTCAATTTTCTGACACGTTTACGTTTTTTGGCGTCCCTCCAAATCTTTGTCTGTAGGTAGTAGGGGTCTACCGCAACACTTTTATAAGGGAATCCAAAGTGGCGTCCATATACGGACGCCAATTTACCATGGACGCCAAATTGATGATGATTTTGTAGTGGCTGGACGCCACGTTGATAGACGGATATATATATATATATATATATATATATATATATATATATATAAATCCGTCTATCTAAATGGCGACAACACATAACAAAGTTTTTGGCGTCCACCGCTTCCCGGTGTGATAGAAACAATCTGATTCGTGTATATAAACTTTTTTTGTTATATTATGAATCAATTAGCAATAAGAACTGTAAAAATGTAAATAATAAAAAAGTTTAAATACGTTGCAA
Organism: Aquatica leii; assembly: GCA_035610365.1. Lineage (NCBI taxonomy): Eukaryota > Metazoa > Arthropoda > Insecta > Coleoptera > Lampyridae > Aquatica > Aquatica leii. Next base: position 60,137,555 of record CM069438.1, read on the forward strand.
TTTGGCGACCTTTTATAAATGAATCAAATGGCGTCCAATATACGATTATGAATATTTTACTACAAACTGGCGACCAATATACACATCACTTTCATATATCCGTTAAATGACATCCAAGCAATGTTGCCAGTTGTTGCAACCAGTATTAGATTACAACCTTGAACCTCGATTATCTTTATAGCAGTTCATCAAACATGCTATGTAAATAAACTTTTAACCGTTATAGAAACTTGATCTTTTCTGTTACTTCCTTGAAACAATTATTGTACTTCTGCTAAACTTAACCTAATTATGTTTTTGTCATCTGTTCGTAAATATTTTTAAAATTTTGGTTAGAGCATAAAACGAAATTTTAACTAACAATTGTATTTCTTGCAAATATGTAATGTGCAGTAATTAAGAAACATAATAAATTATTTATTCCGAATAAAAACATTGTAAAACAACTCAAAAGACATATGACAGTATAAGCAACAAAATGGAAATCAGTTAACTAGAAAAGTGTTGAATTCATTCATTGGTTTAATGCACATATACGTATTAAATATTTATATTTAAATTTATGTGCAGGTTTTTCTTAATTACGCAATTTGTTTTCAAATAGTAACGTAGATTAAAATTAATTAAATCAAGAATCATCAGTACATAAAAACACTAACTGATACAAATTTATAAAAAAGAGTAAGTTTTAGTAGATTTTTTAGAAAAATAGAAAAGAAGAAAGACTAGTAATTTAGCCATTTTGTAAACTACGCAGTGATTATGTAAGCTTAAATAAATTTTTAAAAAATTGCAAAATACTGCTTTAAAAAGTAAAATGTGTGTTATCTTAGCATATGGAACTATAGAATAGCTTCCTACTAGTCACTACCACATTAACGGTACAGTTCTATACCGTGACTACCACCAAAATGGAAAACAAATATTTGGCTGTTACGTGATTACAACTATTTTATAACTTATAAAATATCTTTACAGTCACTTAAAATCCACGTGGCTGCTAAATAGCAGCGTGGTGAGTGTCTTCTAGCGGAGATATATTTATGTATCTGTTTCATTTTTAAATGTTGTATACTTTCTCATCTCTTTATTTTATAAATGGTACAACTAAATTTACTTTGGTCAAGATGTTTTTAGCTTCTATAAAGTAGATGTATATAATGAATTTGAACAATATTTACTATGAGCAAAATTCCGACAAATGCAAATTTACTGTTAAATGTAAAGGTTATAGATCTAGATATCACTATGCACCATCAAATTTTTTTTAGAAAAACAAAATTAATTAGTACAGACTTTAATGTAAATATGCTGCACGTACCTGTACCTAATATGTGCGTACATTGTACGTATATTAATGTACAAGGATTTTTGATTATAAACATTTTGATGGTAGTGCTGTTTTAGGTATCTTTCAATCTTCAGTGTGGTTTTAAAGTGTATAATTAAAAGCAACTAATAAAAGATATTTATTAGAACATAAAAGCCATTTATATAATATGTAAAAATATTAAGTCGTCGTGACATACTTGGTAAGGCATCTGCTTACTACGCCAACAAGAGTTCAAATCCTAGTCGCGTGAAAGTTTTTTTTATTATTACATATTATGACAGTGACAATTAGATGTACAATGTACGTACACTAGGCGTAGTGGTAAAGATGGCTTGACTGTTCGTACTAATTTTTTCTCAATTATTGGTAACATCGTACTACTACAACTAGTTTATATTTTACTATCAATTACATTTCATAACGTATTCTTATTCAGCTTACACATTTTTAATTTTCTAAATTACTTATGTGCTTGATGTGATCAATATTGTTATTTATGCACATATCAAATCTCCGTCTAATGTTCTTAAAAATATTTTGCAGTTGTTATGGAGTGATATCTGCTTCATTATTAAAGGAAGTCGAATTTAATATTTTATCATTTCTGAAATTATCGTTAAACCAATAACAGTAGTTTAGTCACTTGTCGTAATCAAGTGTAAGCAACTGTAATGTTGTATGGATGCAACAGCAAATTATTTATTAGAGCTTTACATGTTCTGTAACTTAAACCTAATATATTAATTATATAAAATTCTTGCGACAACTATTTTAACCCGGCGTCGGTCGGGTGGTCAGAAGTTACTTAAGCGGTCAGGTGGGGTCTAGCGGACCTCAATGTTTGTAAGTCATAATCTGGGACAAAATAAACTTTTAGGCATTATTTGACTAAAATTATTTGTTTTGGCCTCATTTGGATTAAACAAATATGCAACTAAAGTTAGATGGTCTTTATTTGAAAAAATATCATATTTTATTAAAACACTAGGAATTTAGAGTCTTAAATGTTTTAATATTTAAAAAAAATCACAGTATTTTTTAAAGTATCCCAAAAACGTGTTTTAAACAAGTTTTTGACTTGAAAAAACTTGGAACAAAACATAAAAAATACAAGAAACAGATAGGTCAATCATAAGTTCAAAAATAAGGGCACACAATCTGGTCAAATATAGACGTGCTTTTTTTAAATATAAATCTTATAGAACGCCAATTTAAAATAAATTACAAAACAGAAACTAAAAAATAACACTCTCTAAAACATTGGCAAGAAAAATAAGAATAACATAACATGAAGTATAAGGAAATTGACCGAGTAGGTACACGTTCGTACTACATTATACAGCATCGGATGTATGAGCACAGGACTCGCATTGCATAACAGCATGGTCTAAACAAAGAAAAATATTACATTTATGGCAAGAATATTGTGTTTCTTTATCCATCCTTCGAGAGCAAATACCACATCGACCACGAACGCCAGCTGGTTTTTTATTTGGGGGTTGTTCCGACTGCAAATATGTTTCTAATTTTTTCTCTCAAAACTCGTTTCATCCTGGGTTTTTTTTTCTAGCTTGTGCATATTCTTTGACTAAGGCCAACCCTAAATCTTTTAAATAATTTCTTCTTTTTATTTTCTGATCGCCGGTATTAAACTTATACAAAACTTGTGAGTTGATGCCTGCAATGTTTAGCAGACAAAACATAATTGTTAGGGGCCATCTTCTGCTGTTGCCACTTACGTTATAGGATGCAGATAATTTATCTGTTATATCAACCCCAGACTTTGTTGAATTATAAAAGCTTATAATTTCAGGAAGCATCTTCTCGCCGAAATCTTCACTAATTGTATCATTATGATGAAAGAAGTAAAACATTCTTGCCTTTCTTAGGCATATATGACAAGATAGTTATGTTTTTTTGAAAACCAAATAAACTGGAAGGCACTGACCTGTTTTTAGTTGAGAGAAATGGTGAAGGAATTTGTCGCTTGTTTTTTCTTAGAGTACCGACGGATCTGAGTTTATGATTATTGTAGAGTTCCTGGATGAGGTCATAACTTGTGTACCAATTATAAAAGGTAACATTTCGGTTAGTCCCTGAAATTGGTGCAACCATTCTAAGAGTTATGTCTTTTGGAGTGTTACTCATTTGAAATGGCCCATCAGGCTGCTTTCCTGTATATACCTCCATATTCAAAGTATAAAATGTTTTAGCATCAACCAAAGCTTGTATTTTTATGCCGTATTTCGCCAGCTTGTTTGGAATGTACTGCCAAAAGGAAGATCTCCCTCGGAACGACTCGAGCTTTTCGTCTAAGGTTAGATACTCACTTGCAGTATATGCAGATTGACAATTGTCGACAAACTTGTCAAAAATTGCTCTTATTGGAGCAAGTTTGTCTATTGTCAGTCTTTCCGCTCTGTTTTCGACGTTATCAAATCGTAGACAAGTTATCAAAAACATGAATCTTTTGGCCGACATGGTTGCGGGAAATATATTTATGCCGGTACCATCAGTTTTCCGAAAATCTTCTAAATTCCTGTGATTTGCCCTTAACACGCCTGCAAGGTAAAGTAATCCAAATACCGCTTTAATTTCCACTTCATTTGCATTATTGCAAAAGTCCTTATTGTGTTTGTAATTTACGGATTTTTGTCTTATTTTTATTGTAATGTATTTTGCTATGTCGGAAATTATGTCATTATCAATAAATGATAGCCAACAATTAAGAGTTGTTTTCAAATCTCGTGCACTTTGCTTAACTCCTGGTAAATGCGTTTTTATATTTTCCGCCCTGGTCCGAACCCGCTTATTACTATATGTTTTCAACCATTTCGTACCGTCCTTACCTTTATAATGTGTACTAGTACTTGTATCTAATTCATCATCGTTTGAACTGTCTTCCTCTTCCAGAATGTTTCCCTCAGCATCGTCAACTTCATGTTCGTAATCTGCGCTTGTGATATTGTCCTGTAGTTCTTTAGCCTCCTGAGAATCTTCAATATTAATTTCACTTCCACTGTCTGAATCTATGAAATGTTCTTCTTCTTCATTCAACTCTTTCCAGAAGTTCAATAGACGTTCTTGCTTTTTTTCATAATAACCAGATGCCATGACAGCTAGAATTTGTTTGTTTGGCACAAATACAAAAAAATAAACCAAAATTCTTTACCTTCAACTATCTCACAAAATGTCACGTAAATGGTTGGGTGGGGTTTGTCAGGCCCCAAGTAAAATTGCAGCAATGTAGATTCCTTACACTCACAACAACGACTAAAATTTGTGCTGCACGCGACAGCATAACATTTGAGCGGAGGGTATTGCAACGGCTGGTTGCGCAAGCGTATCGGCAAAAAAAAATACGGCGCTCTAGATCTGCATGGGGTCTACAAGACCCCACCCGACCGATGCCGGGTTAAAGGCTCCGCACATGCTTGCTAGGATTATCGTAATCAAATTGATTTGCAAGTGATTTCTTCCACGGAGTAGGTACTGCAAAGTTTATAACAAATAAATTAAATTTATTATATGCAGTGCTGTAAGTTAACAAAATAATCAAACACAAAATACCCAATGTTATGTATATGTTTATTTCACTCTGTTTAATTTATTCATAATGTCTAGGATACGAAATATGTAAACATACACATAACAATCAGAGCCTTATGAGACGGCGTTATGAATTTAGAGGACGTTATAAATTCATAACGCACTCTCATAATGCCCTCTTTAGATTTTGATGGTAACAAGTTTTCTATTTCTTCTTATATACTTAATTTTTAATTAAAATTTTATATAAAGAGAAAAATAAAATTTTGTATGTACTACTGGAGTTACTGTATAATTACGCTCATTGAACAACATACATCCTTTGGGCCAGAGACCCTTGGGCTGCATCCTGTTGCTCTCTAGGCGTAACCATCGTAATAACGCGATTGGTACACAATTGGCTATTACGAATCTTGTATCCTAGGCGTTATGAGTAAGTTATAACAAAGTGGAAAATAAAATAATGAATAGCGACGTTATATGAATTATGTCACTATCTGGTGGCTTTAATCTAAAATGTCTTGTGAAAATCACTTATGAAAGTGGCTCTAACGTTACAACGACAACCTACCATTCTAAAGTGAAACTGCTTTTCAGGTATATTTTAAGTTCACTTCTACTTTAAAGTGGTTGTTACTTTAAGGTATGATTTTGGTGATTCGATTTAGTGGCCGCCACTTCAATTTTCCACTTTAAAGTTAAAGAGACCTGAAAGAGATTTTACTTAGTAAAAATAACGTTGATAAAACCTTACTTTTTATCACAAAGCTGCAGAACTACAAAGTGGTTAAAAAAAGATGAATGCACGTAATTTTCCCTATAAATTAATAGAATAAAGTTATAATTACCCGTAAGTTTCATATAAAGTGTTAAATATGTAATAATCAATAAACTCAACTGACATGAATTATCTTGGATGCTACTTGGGAAGAAAACATACTTTTTTAGTTTTCTATTTGTATTTTTCATTGTTTTAACAGAACGTATTTGTTACTTTTTCGCGGTTAAGGCTTGGATACTACTGTAGTACTATTTTATTTTTATTACAATTTTCATTCTGGATAAATCACGTGTTGCCGCAGTGAACATAAACTGGTTATTCCAGGCTCTAAAGATGTACACTGCAACGTGTGACAAAAGCTCAGCTTGTATGATAACGACAACACAGGATTTATCCATAATGGAAAACTGTAAAATGAATGCAACTCGTGGAAATGTGGATTCTACTACGATTTATTTATACATATATATATATCTCAGATTGGTAAGGCTAAATAGTTAATAATAATGTTTCTGAGTACCTTTGTTAAATGAGCATTTGAAGAAGACATGTGTATAGGTTTCCTGCAATCAAACTTAGCTAATTAATTTTAAAGAAGGAAAAAAACATTTATGGTCAAATCACAATTCAATAACAAAGGAATACATATTACGTAACCAGTGACGTAACACAACTTTAGAGTCATGCTATTTATTTTTCTTTATAAAAGAGTTTAATAAACAATAATTACTTTCATAGTTCACAAAATATCTTAATTGTAATGATAGACTTTTCTAGTTTTACCATTTCAATTGTTTTAAAATTACTTTTTTTAAATTGGGTACTTTTGCTTGTTGCTGTGATGAAGTGCACAATAGCGAACGTTGTTTACAAAATCTCAACCAAATTGTGGTCATCTGTGTCTCCTACCACAAGACTAAAATGGAAGAACATATTCAAAAATTATTAGAAAAAAAAGTGTTTAATTTATTAATTAACGTTAATTAACATTACAAATTAACATAACAAAATTTTAGAATTACGTTTAGCGTTTTTCATTATTATATCTTTCGCGGTTTTCTTTGTTTATATTATAAGTGAATTTTGGCTTAGGCCGCATCGTAGCGGAACACCAGTCTAGTTTGTTTGGATTCACAAACAAAAAAAGCCAACTGTTTATTTTGGCTCACAAAGAGAAACTAGAACTAAACTTGATGATTCAGAAATAGTCTAATCGCAAGCCACATCTTTAAATAAATTGTTTTATTTCTTCGAAAACTATTGCTTTGCAGACTTTATATATTATAATAATAAAAATTGTTTATTTTTCAATCCTTTATTGATTTTCTTTTATCCGCCGTATTGGCGTTATGATAGCAACACACTGAATTTAGTAAATACTAAATAAACTAAATAAGCCTATGTTTCAATTAATTGTAAAATGTTGAATTTGTTACTTGTTAGTTTTAAATTTGATATTGTTTTTAGTAGGTAAAAAAAAATTACAAAAAAATTCTGGCCAACGTTATTTTTTGTACTCTCCGTGATAACTACAAACAAACAAAGTTTACTAGTTATATCTACATCAGTAGTTTTAATAATACAGATGTATTATATTAAATACGTTTTTGTTCAACTTTCGGTAGACCAACACAGCAAAGATAATGCAAATTTATTAAACTAAAAAAGTATTTTATTGTTTAACAATATGTAAAATAGTACTCTTCTCCAGAATAGTTAATTAAAATTAGAAATATATTATAATTCGAAAAATTTTTATACTTTCGAAAAATTCTCAGAAAACGCAAAAAAATTATTCTGAACTAATTGACAGACATAAGATTACGTGAGAATAAAATATAGTTTAACCAAATCAGCATACCACAACTCTGACAACTAAAAAATATGCGTGATCGTATCATATGTACCGGATAATGTTGACAGTTACTCTGCATTACCTTGAACTACGATATCGCTAATGTATGATTTAATTATCTTTGTTACATGTGCGTTTTTTCAAGTATGTTTTGCGTTTCAACTTAAATTTTAAGCAGACTTAGTTTCGTTATAATTTCATTAATTCTATAATGTGCCTTGATTAATAACATTTAAAAATTCTTAATTAGATTTTGGTTGAATTTTTAAGTTAATTCTTTTATTTCACGCTTAGACAATGCTTTTTACAGAAATTTGACAAAACATTAGCAACATTGACACATCTGTACTGTAAAGGCGATTATAACTTAGTAATAATTTTTGAAATGTTCATATAAAAAATTAAAATAAATTGTGACTTTTGATTAAGAAATCGTAATTAATTTTTTTAGTAAAAAACACTACATCTATAATCGTATACTATAAATATGCAATTTTTTATTAAAATACATTTTTGACAAAAATATGTGGTCAAACAGCGTTTCACTTGCATCGTCTACCGAAACGCTAGTGACCAGAATGCGTATTCCGACGATCTTACGATGGCCGAAAACGTATTTTTGTACAACTAAATACACGTTTTTCTCGGTTATTCAATAGCTAACTCAAAAAGAAAAACGTAAAATACAACATAAGGTAATTATACATTCCTAATCAATTCAATATGAGAGTCGCAATGTGACACTGTTCCCCAATTCTTTTATACCAAGTAGTGTATAAAGTAGTTTTAAAAAATTTGTAGAAGTTAAATAAAAATTTGTTAACACTTGACAATGTTACTTCTTATATAAAACAAGGCATTTTAATTACTTTAGAAGAAACGCTAGTACAACAAAAATAAAAAAATATTACATAATTAATCATATCGCTGATAAAATTAAAGTATAATATGATAAAATTACGCAAAGCAGCTATATGCATAAGTTGCAAACAGGTTCTTTTAATACATTTTCTTCGTCATGTATAAAAAGTACACCTATATGTTCTTTTTTGTTACAAAATGTTTAAAATTGTATGAGAAATTAGAATTAACCCTTTATATTAATTATAATCAAGAACCACTTAGAGTAAATTAGCATATGTAATATTGACTTTGATTTTGCAAGGCTGCGTCGTTACGGACGTTTTACTGTAGTTTAAGTCTTGGTAATTACTTGTAAAAACTACATTAATGTTTGTTATAAACTAGAAGGATAAACTGGTATAATGCATATGACCTAATCATTAATCTGGTCCTGGCGTCTATAACGCAATATTTAATTATACATATTCATTTTTATATCAACATGGCATCCTGCTACGTTGCCACATCGAGGTCGCCATATTGATACGGAAATGTATTTAAAAAATATATTCGTACAATATACAATTATGTATGGCGACAGTAGCGCTCGTAGTGAAAATTTTTTGAACTAAATTATTCAATTTTCTGACACGTTTACGTTTTTTGGCGTCCCTCCAAATCTTTGTCTGTAGGTACTAGGGGTCTACCGCAACACTTTTATAAGGGAATCCAAAGTGGCGTCCATATACGGACGCCAATTTACCATGGACGCCAAATTGATGATGATTTTGTAGTGGCTGGACGCCACGTTGATAGACGGATATATATATATATATATATATATATATATATATATATATATTTAATTATATCGTCGCTTAGAACGTTTCATTTTTTTTTGTATTGCGTCGAATGTTCTAGAACATGTACGCAACATATGTGATACTTTGTCCCACGTTTGCTTTGGCTTCGATTTTTTCGATTTGCCTGTGATTTTGGACTTCCATATTTCTTTGTTTGTTCCTTCCTTTTCATTCTTTTTAGGTCACCCCACTATCGTAGTTGTCTACCTGCTATAATTTTTTTTACAGTGTTTGTGTTTAATTTTTGTATTATGATTTCATCCTTGAGTCTGTCTTTTTTAGTAACTATCAACACCTGTCTTAAATATTTTATTAATGCAACTCTAATTTTATTTTTTCTTGATCTGACAGTATTTATTTGTCATTATCATACGTGAGGATTGACAGTGTGTTAAATCAAAAACTTTGGACTGGGAATATATTTACAACAAAAAATAATAAAAATTGCAAAAACCCGTTTTGATAATACGGAGGGGAAATTAAATTGACATGGTCAGTAGCACATCCCCAATTACCTTTTCACCCCCGGCCACCCAAACTTTAAAACTGTAAATGGAAACCTCCCACTTATGATACATTTTTAAGAAGGCATTTAAAAATGCTATTTACAAATACCAAAAAAAGTGACATTTTACTTAATAGTTTTAAAATAATTGTTAAGCACGATGATGGTTCGTACTTAAAGGTGGACACCTGCCCAGGTAATCAGTATCTGAACGATACCAGATTCTAAGACAGGTGTCAGTGATCAAACAAGTTTTACTTTGAATGATAATTTATTAATAAAAAGTTGAGTATTTATACAGTTCAAATTGCTTGCTTGTACATTTAACTATTTCATTATTAGCCTACATTATAAAATATTTGCTTATGTGTTATGGCATTGTAAAGAATTTGTTACTACATAATACATGTTGTGACATTGGAAAGAATTTGCTGATATACATTATAAGCATTGTAAGGAATGTGTATAGAATTACATCACAATTATATTATTAAATTTGCAACTTAGGGATTTTATAATTTATGTTTGTAAAATTAAGAGGTTTAGATTAAATTTAAATGTTATGATTAAAAATGATTGTTCATGTATGAACATATTGCCATCTCTAAAATAATAAATTGAGTTACCATATTTCGTTAGCTGATTGTTGTATAAAGATTGGTTTTTGAATGTTCTGCCTTTGTGCTTCTAGTTGTTTTCTTAGTTTTAACTTCCACGGCTTGAAATTTTTTTCTAACTCTTTTCTTTGATCTGCCTTGAATACTTCGTTGTGTGCTTTCCAATAATGTATATGAGACCTTGACTGTTTTATAAAATGGGAGGCATCATATTTGCATTGAATTAACCCGTAATTCATTTTTCTTGTCCTGTTGTAAAATGTTCTTGATTCGATGATCTCTGATGGACCGGAAATACACTTCTTTTTCGTTTGTTGGTCGCGGATGGACCGGAAATATACTTCTTAATTTGTTGGTCGCAGATGGACCGGAAATATACTTCTTAATTTGTTGGTCGCGGATGGACCGGAAATATACTTCTTCGTTTGTTGGTCGCGGACGGACCGGAAATATACTTCTTCGTTTGTTGGTCGCGGACGGACCGGAAATATACTTCTTCGTTTGTTGGTCGCGGATGGACCGGAAATATACTTCTCTTCGTTGTTGTAATTATTTTAATAGGTCGTAAATCTATTAAAATGTTTCTATCTTCGGAATGTAGATACCACTTTGTATAGTTTAGTTAATGTTAAGCACGATGATGTTGGTGGATAGCTTCGTCTTCTTGTTTGCTCGAAGGACCAAATGTTAAGCACGATGGTGTTGGTGGATAGCTTCGTCTTCTTGTTTGCTCGAAGGACCAAATGTTAAGCACGATGGTGGTGGTGGATAGCTTCGTCTTCTTGTTTGCCGTGGAAGAACAAATGTTAAGCACGATGGTGTTGGTGGTGGATCCAGGGTGGATCCGGCTCGAAGGACCAAATGTTAAGCACGATGATGGTTCGTACTTAAAGGTGGACACCTGCCCAGGTAATCAGTATCTGAACGATACCAGATTCTAAGACAGGTGTCAGTGATCAAACAAGTTTTACTTTGAATGATAATTTATTAATAAAAAGTTGAGTATTTATACAGTTCAAATTGCTTGCTTGTACATTTAACTATTTCATTATTAGCCTACATTATAAAATATTTGCTTATGTGTTATGGCATTGTAAAGAATTTGTTACTACATAATACATGTTGTGACATTGGAAAGAATTTGCTGATATACATTATAAGCATTGTAAGGAATGTGTATAGAATTACATCACAATTATATTATTAAATTTGCAACTTAGGGATTTTATAATTTATGTTTGTAAAATTAAGAGGTTTAGATTAAATTTAAATGTTATGATTAAAAATGATTGTTCATGTATGAACAATAATTAATAAACTATGAAGTTTAAAGAGATGCTGTCATGTCTTAAAATTACATAGTTTGTGATGAAAAATTGGACTATTTATGTTGTATCTTCTAGAATATCCAGCGCAATTATTTTTAAGAATATTGGGTGTAACATTATCGTACAATACGATGAGTTCTATTATCTCAATAACCAAAATCGGAAAAAACAGATAAAAAGTTTTTGTAATTTTGTTTTATCAAAGATATTTGTTTGGGTTTTTTACTCATTGGGTACACGTTAGTATAAGTTTAACTTTAATTGGTTGCTTAAGCTTACAGATTGGTTTGTGCTTCCCCTATTTACAATGACTACATTATATTCTATTTACATTTTTTTTACATTTCATTATCCCTCCTCTCCTCTTAACCTTTTTTTCCTTCTCCATACTTCTTCCATCCACTCCGCTCCGTTTACGTTTTCCTCTACTTCCATAACCTCTTCTCTTAATTCTCTGCATTTATCTCTCATGTGATTAAAGTCCTCCGTTCCGTCTCTACATAGTCTGCATATCTTTTCTTTTTATTTTTTACAGTATTTGTTACCTAGGCTCTTCGTTCCTACATCTAAACCGTGCTATCATTTTTTTCTTTTTGTTGCTTTTATTCCCTATGACCTTTAAATATTCTGACACCCTTCCATCTTGATATCTTTATAATTCCTATTATATCTGCCCTCTTTTATCCTTGTCCATCTTTCTTGTTTTTTGATGTCCCTATCTCTCCTTATTATTTCCTCCTTTACCCCTACACCCTCTTCTCTTAATCTTTTCACTTCTTTTCTCGCATACCCGTTTCTTTTGTAATACTCTTCTCTGCCCTTCTGTCCATATTTCACTTTTCCTCCCTTTATCTCTTTCCAACATTCTTGCAGTATGTTGCATTCTGTTTTTTACATCAGTTCTTCCTCGTATTTTATGTCCCTTTTTCCTGTCTCTACTCTTATTTTTTCTACCTTACGTCCTCTCTCACAATATACCCCGGTGTATCTCTGTCCAGTCTCAATACCCATCTCCAGTATTTTTCCTGTAGCCCTTCTACCTCCCTCCACTCTTTCCACCCCCATATTTCCGCCTCATACATCCCCACCCCCTTTATTAACTTTTCAAACAACAGTTTTCTTTTTTCTATATCCATTCATCTTGAACATCCTTTTCCCCACACCCCACACTTGTCCTATTAACCTGTTTCTTTTCCTCACTCTTTCCTTTATGTGTTCTCCCTCCTTATTATACTGCTTTATCGTGTAGCCTAGTTATGTAAATTCCTTAAATTGCTGCACTTCCTCATTTCTCCATTTCCACTCCTCTCTTTTTCTTTTCCCCCTTCCTTTTCTAAATACCATTATTTTTGTTTTCTCTATGTTTACTTCCTTTTTTTTTATGTATTTTACCAGCGTTTTTATTATCTCTTTCATTTCCTTTTTTTCCTTAGCCACCAACACTATGTCATCCACATACGCCAACGACCATATCTTCGCTTTCCCTACACTTTGACTCTGTTCTTTGTTTCTTCGTAGATTTCCTCCATTTTTTGTATTAATCTTTCATTAATTTTTTCTCTTAATGTATTTCCACAGTTTTTCTCTGTTCGCTCTGTCAAAAGCGGCTTTTAGATTTATGAATAGTGCCACCATTTTCCCTCTTTTTTTTTCTAGCTCTCTATTCGCCAAGTGTTTCAGTATATGTATGTTGTCTATCACTCTTCTTCCTTTTTTCAATCCCGCTTGTCTGTCTGGTACTAAGCTTCTTTTCTCTATTTCCTTCTGTAGTCTTTCTTGTAGCACTCTCGCATATAATTTGTAAGCCGTGCTTAATAATGTTACCTCTCTGTAATTCTTGATTTTATTTATTTTTCTTTTTTATAGATTGGGCATATTATTCCCTCTCTCCATCTCTCCGGGAATTCTTTCCCTTTCCATATTTTATTTAGTATCTCCGTCGTCTTTTTTGCTACTTTTTCTTTCCCGTCTTCTCCTGCCGCCTTACCTTTTTTTATCTTTTTTATTGCCTCTATTACTTCGTCTTCCTTTATTCTATTTCTATCTCTTTCTTCCCGTCTTACTCCTGCTCTTTTCTTTTTTTTTTCTGATTTTGTTCTTCCCCTCCCAGCAGGTTTCTAAAATATATCTCCCATTTTTTAAATTGTATTCCCTTTGTCGTCATGTTTTTATTCTTTTCTTTCTTTAGGTGCTTCCATACATCTTCCGTTTTTATTCCTTTGATCTGCTCTTCTTGTTTTTTTCTTCTTTCTCTCGCATGTTTTCTTGTATATTTTTACTGCTTCTTTTTTTTTCTTTTTTCTTTCCTCCTTTTTTTTCCGCTGTCTTAATGCTTTTCTTGCATTCTTCTTTGCTTCCTTGCATTCTCTATCCCACCATTTTTTCCATCTTGTTTTCTCCCTCTTTCATTTTCTAAATATGACTCTCTCTCTCTGTTGCTTTCTCCATTATCTTTCTCATTTTTCCACACTCTCTTGTAATCCTTTCCTTACCCATACCGTTCTCTCTTTATATCTTTTCATAACTTCTTCTGTCCACCTTTCTCTCGTTATGTACTCTTCATCTTCTTTTCTCTCTTTTCTTTCTCTTTCTTCTATTGTCAATTCTAGTGGTTGGTGGTCTGACTCTACCCTTTCTCCTACTTTAAATGTCGTTAACGTTAAAATTACTTTATCTATCACCTTTAATTTTATTTATTGCCAAGCTCAGCTATAATTGATAAAATTACCGTAAAATAAAAATACGACAAGAAAATATGAATAGTATAAACAAAAAACAACTTAAAATTTCACTAGATAATTACTGTAAGAAGAAAAGATAGTCAATTTTCTGAAGAATAGTAGTATAGTTTTTTTTTTATATGAACCGTTATATGAATACATTTCTATTATGCAGTAAATTTACTTTGAAGCTAGTTTTAAACAAATCAATAAATATGCGTCATTCTGATGAATCGATTTAGTTTATGCGCCCATGAACATTATTACAATAAACCAGACTTTTTTCTGAATAAATTCTCTCGTTCTCGTGACTGTACCACAAAAATGAGATTTCAGATGATAACAGATTTTTAACCTGGATCTTAGTTTGGCTGCATTTTTTAGAAAGTCTAAGTTTCTTACTAGGAAGTTAAGCTCACTCTGAGAAAAAAATGGGATATCGCGACAAAAGAAAAATCTGAACTAGATTCGGCTTAAGAAGTTAATGCGTCTGAGTTCTCTAACTCGACCAAGATGTCATGTCAATTAGAAGGTGGCTGTAGAACTAGTATTTTAAAAGCATAGGACACTGGACGAGTAGGTGACTCATGGCTTGAGTAAGATATTTTCTTTTGCTTTTTGTATTTAAGTTTTTCACACCTACAGAGCAGAAGTAACATCAATTGTGTACATTTTTTGTTCACGTTATATCATAGAATTGCCTAAACAATATTACTTTTTTTATTCTTAAACCACAAACAAAGATCTTTCTCACACTTTCTGCACACCTTATGTGGAGTCCATGTTTTGGCTTGATTTCAAAGTTTTTATTTGAAATACGCAAAATAATTTTTTTTATTAACTCACTTCCAAAGGAATATACCCAGTCGCAGTTCGTACGATCGGCAATAAAATGAGATAAAAAGTTACTTACAGTTTACAATCTCTTGCTAGTACTAGTAAAATGCAACCATCTCTAAAATCTAAAAGTAAATACACATGTATATCATGATGGTATTACAATTACAACTAATTAGTTTACAAAGAATTATCTAGATTTGTAATTAGATTTTTAGTTAAGTACAGGTGCATCAATAGATAAATAGCTAGGTTTTATCCGCTTACGCATTATAATAACATGCTTGACAATATTGGTTGATGAAAACGGTCACAAACTCGACAATTCCCATTAGTTTACGGAATAATTAATATAGGACATTTAGTAAATAAATGCTAAAAACGACAAAAAAAATTAAATCTAACCACAAACGTAAAAGTGTGTCATACTTTAGCGCGTTTTTCAATAAACATCGATAGATTTTACATTCGATTTTCAATGTAAAACGGTTTCATCGCCAACGATTTAAAAAAATTAGCATAGCATTTAAGTGACCATGCTTCACAATGCTGTTAAAACAGAAATGACAGACTACGTAATTTGATAGAAAATGACAGTTATAACACCAAATGCAAAATTGCCAACTAAAACGAGTATGAAATATATACCGTGTGAGTAAAAATAATGGATTTTTAACATAACAATCTAACCAATTACATATTTTTTTACGATTTAGATTTGGTTGGCATTATTTTCGCACGATGTAAGTTTCTTAACACCGTTTTGTATATTTTCTGGTGGTTTACACGTGTATTTACTGTTACTGTGCTTTTGTCAATTCATCATCGCCGTTTCTCTACCGGTTTTTCGTCACCAAAATGTTTTGTTCGAGGCTAGTTTGAAATTGAAGACATTTCGACGATCCTATTTTCTAATAGCAGTTGGTACGTCACAAGTTTTGTACATTCTTGTTGACTCTTTTGTACGCTGTTTTTTTGTTTTTTGTTTAATTGTAGTACGAAAGAGTTTTTTGTTTGTATGCTATGCCAGCATTTTTCAATTGTTTTCTTTGTTGATTTCTAACGTTCTTCTTTAGCGTCATTTTAGGTAACTTTAAGGTTTTGTGTCATTGTTGATATTTAGCATTATTTAAAAATAATGTTAACTTTCTATAACAAAAGTTTAATTAAATTAAAAAAATGTTGTCTATTACTGGTATATTACCAATTTATTTTTAATTTGTAAATTAAATTAATTTAATAAATAAATTGTTAAATAAAATGCTCTTAATTAATTATTGCATTTTATTTTTAATATTATGATAATAAGAAATAAATGAAAAATGTATTAATAACGTGTACAATATTTTTTTTTAATAAAAGTTTTTACTTTTTACGTGGAACCTGATAAGACCAGAACTAACAGAAGCAAAGCAAATTTTTCTTGTATCGGACGTTTGTAAAAACATCAAAGACAATAAGATACCCAACACAAATAGAAAGCTTACCCTAAATAAGCTTTTGATAAATACTTTCTACGTAAATCAACTTTTGTTTATATATATTTTTTTTATTTATCTATGTAAAACAGAAAAAAATAGTCTTAAGAAAAACACGAAAAACAACCGTAAAAGGCACTATAATTTAAGCAAACACAAGTTCACAAAGAAATTTTACCCTCGTTTTTAGAAAGACGATCCAATTAATTATATTGGGCATAAAAGGGCGACGGTAATTGCGAATACAAAATTGTTTAAATTAATGGCATATTTTGCGCCGTCTTTTTACATTCCCTGTCCAAAATAAAACAAATAAATATCTTTTTAGTTTAAGTTATGATAAATGATTAAAAAACGTTTTGAATTTATGTACATAAGCACAAAATGACAGATTATTTATTATTCGTTTAATTACAAAAAGTAAATACAAGAAGAAAGTGCGTATAGAAAATTATTTTTTTTATAAGCAAATTTAATTTACTTTATTTATATTACTAATGCAATTAGTTTTTAAGAATTTTTAATTATCGGAAAATGTTGAATATTTGAAATTTTTATTTTTATTTGTTTATAGTATTTCTAAAAAAATTTTTTAAAATTAATTAGGCATATTGTTTTTAATTAAAATATGCTTTTTATAAATGTTATTTTTAACTGCGTTTTGTTGATACTGTGCTAATTGTAATTTAAAATTAACGATTTAACGATTAACGTGTCTGAAAGACTAAAGATAATTTCTCTGACACTAAAAGCACATAAAAAGTCGTTGTTTTAAAGATATATATGTCAATAAAAAAAACAAAAATTAGTATATTTTCATTTAAAAAAAATTGAAATATATTTTTGATGCAAGACTTTAATAAAAGTTATTGTGTCAAACGACTCTAGAAATCACTGATCAATAAATTCCAAATTTTTTGTTTTGCTATGATATCAAATGACGTATACATATTTAAATAGAAAACATGCCAACATTTATTTTAATAATCTCTAGTTTCGTTTGGATTTTAATGAAAAGAACGTAATTCTTGTGCATTTTAAATTCTTTGAATTAGAAATGCTCTTATAAACATCTACAGCCTTCCTCCTAAACGTGCAACAGTAATCGGCTAACATTTCAGGATTCCATTGGCCTTGATATATTCATTACCAAAGCCTTGTAGTTTTCTTGTTTATTGTTTCCCAAGAAAGACTTGTACTTTGGATGGTCCAACTAAAATACCTTTGTTAGTTTAGCTTAGTTTTTTTTCTGTTGAACCGTCAATGCCTTAACATTGTTCTTCATGAACCCCTAGTATAATGTTCAGATGTGGTACTATAATGCTTTTTTTTTTACTAAAAGCTGATGTTTGTTTGTCTTGGTAAAAAATTCTGTCGTAGTGGCCACTTCTACTTGTTGTAATAAATTTCCTTGTCATGACTGTCCAATAATTAGAAAAACTTTAAAATCCCAAAAATAGTTTTTGTATTTTATTTTCTCTAACAAAATTTTCAGGTTTTTGTAAGATTCTTTTATAGAAACAGCATGTCCCATTAGAATGGAAGGGTAAATATTGCCATTAAGTAAAAAAAACTGCTTTTAACAAATCTATAAATAACTTCCAAGAAGTGGGCTCGTATTGTATCCCGAAAACTTCAAAAAAGTTATAAATATTATTGCAGTAGACCAAACTGCCGGCCATACTATAGAAATCAACAAAAAATTTTGTTTGTTCCAAAAAACACTAATTCGTGTTTCTTTCGCTAAGAGTTTTCATTGCTGAAGTCGCGTTCCACGTAGTACTGCTTATGATTTGGATAAATTCAAATCAAGCACCAAGTCATTTGATTCAAACTGAATAATTAAATGTGACCTACTTATTGTAGACAGAATAAAATCAGGATTGGTTAATTATTCCAAGCTAGCGTCAGTAGTACTTTCACTCTTCTTGCTTTCTTAATCAATTTGTGGTCAAGGAACTGGATGTTATTCGTCATGTGGTTGAGGTTTTTGAGCTGACAGTGTTTCTACATAAACATGTTTTTTTTCTTACGGCTATTGAGTCCTGCTGTTCTATTAAGGCAAAAATAACAATCTTTAACGTGATCATTTTTGCATTGTTTTCACCACGCCCAAAATTACTATCAACATGGTATAAAACTGTTGGCACTAACTGCAACTTCCTTTATTTCTTCTCTAGTCATTTGTCGTCCAACTCTAAACATAAGCCTCTCTCACTTCTTGCCATTTAGATCTATTCTGGGCGGTGCGCCTTCAGTGAAATCTTCTTATTCTCTTCAGATTGTCCTCTCAGCGAATTTAAGGGCGCCGGCTCCTCTGTTACCTCATCGGCGGCCTTTTGTATTGTATTTGATTATTCCATTCTTTATCTGTTTGACATGCATTATGGCCAACAAAAGTCTATCTTAGTATGGCGACATATTCTACCACATCCCTTACTTTTGTTTTGCTTCTAATCCATGTGTTTTCGTATCTGTTAATCTGATTCCTAGCATAGTTCTTTTTATGGACCTTTGTGTTTTTGCAATTTTATGCATATTAGCTTTGGTAAGTGTCCACGTTTGACAGCCATACGTAAGCATCAGCAAGATGCATTGGTCAAACATCCTGCTTTTTGATATTGTTGTAGCTTGAAATTTCTTAGTATAAAGAATGGCTTTTTAAATCATGTTCATGCTAGTCGGTTTATTCAGTGTATTTCCGTTGTCTGGTTTTTCTTGCCTAATTTTAGGATTTGCACGAGATATATGTATTCATTTACTTTTTCTAGTGCGCAGTTGTTTATCCTTACGTATCTATTTTCTTCTTGTGCGTTAGACATTGATGTTTGTTCACTTCACGTTCATTTTTAAGCCGACTTTTTGTGATGGTTTTTTTAATTCCATAATCATTGTTTGAAATTTTTTAAATTTTGTTGTCGTTATTATGACATCGTCGGCGTATCTAAGATAGGACATTCTTTTACCGTTGATATTTGTTTCACACTTTGTCTATTGTAAGAATCTGAATACATCTTCTAAGGTAAATGTAAACAGTTTAGTGGATATTACATTGCCTTCTTGGCACCGTCTTTATTGGTATCTTCCTAGTTATTTTCTCA
Source organism: Aquatica leii (assembly GCA_035610365.1). Lineage (NCBI taxonomy): Eukaryota > Metazoa > Arthropoda > Insecta > Coleoptera > Lampyridae > Aquatica > Aquatica leii. The sequence continues at coordinate 60,157,365 of CM069438.1, forward strand.
TGTTGTATTGACAAACTTGCATTTTCGTATATGTTGTAGATTAGTTGTCTGTAGCAGAAATCTATCTTACAGTTATTTTTTGATTATCCTTCTTATTGTGTCATTCAATCCTTTATATTTTTGTGATTGTCGTTTTCTTTTATTGATGAGGTATCGTAATTGACTCATTTTGTTAGCGTCATTATCTGTATTATTTAGATATGTGTTATAATTATTTTCCATGATTTTACTACATTTTTCTGCTATTTTTTTCAATACGTAAGCGTCTATTTGTGTTGTATTTTTAAACTTTTGTTTCGTTATTAGTTTCTTATCTATATAGAGTTTGGCCCAAAGCATACAATAGCAGCATTTTGTATTAAATTGGTTTAAGGCTATGATGTCCTTAAAGAATTAATCTTTCGGAGGAGATGCAGTAGTCTACCTCATTTTTCGTACCACCACTAAGTGATCTACACGTCCTCTGCTTGGTTTCTTTTTAAACAATAAATTTATGGCATATATATGTTTTGTTATAAGTATTGCACGAGTCGTTTCTCTCTATCATAGCTATCCATAGCCTCCAGTTTGTGTTCTTGTTTTGTCGGTCTTTGTCCCGATTTTTGAATTAATCACCCATAATTATAGTAGGGTTTAGTTTTGTTTTCTCTATGGCTATTGAGAGTTTTTTCAGAAATATTTCGTACTCTTCATCCTCGTGCTTATTCGTTGGTGCATAGAATTGAATTATTTTAATTTTTAGGTTGTTATTTTTGAGTAATATTTAGAGTACTCTATCTGAAATTGTATTGAACCTTTCTATATGTGTTTTTAGTACTTTTTTTTACTAGAGATTCTATGCTTCCTTGTGTTAGATCTTCTTTTCTTATGTAATATAATCTACTACCAGAATTTAAGTATGTGCATTGTTTTTTTCTTTTTTTATCTTTGGCAAACCGAATATTTCGCACTTCACCCTTTACAGTTCTTCATCTAGCTCATAATTTTTTTTTGTTTTTAACCATGCATTGTATATTGTACGTTGCTATGTAGATTTCGATCTATTTATTTGTCAAACTTTCGTTTTTCTCAGAATCGTATAAACAAACAGGTGTCCCGGTTCGGATGGATAGGCCATCTGGGGTATATTCCTTTACGTTTTTTTGTTGACATTTGCTTTTTTTAAGAGGTATTGGCTTTAAAACACCACGTCGGTCGGGCGGATTGGTAAGTTTAGTTTCAGTTGCCTCTAACCTGAAGAACAGACGCCGTTTGAGCATCTCATTCTAAGTCAGACGTTGGTGTGCTAGAGTTGATCTACTTCAAGTATTTAATTTTCTTGGTATCACCCATATCTGAGAAGCATTTCCTTATCCGCCACCCAGGAGAAACACCTGATGTAGGACTAGCAACCCCTCCCGAGCCAATTGTAAGTTTTTGTAAATTGTTATGTTTTGAAATTTGTTTTATAGAAAACACTTCTAGGACTTTTTCTTATTACTTGAAAATGTAACGCTTTTGATATAAAGAAATCAACTCCATAATCATTTTTTTCTTAAAACAAATCGACAGAAAATCATGTCACTTAATTTTTTAAGTTTAAAAAATTTCCGCTTTCCATATCGTAAACCATGGCTTTTTTGTTGAAGACAACCTAGCCAGTTGCTGCTATTTTGATAGAGTAACTACTTTAAACTGGGGATTTTTCTTCTTTTTTTTTATTATCGAATGAACTGCACCTGCCTCTAAATGGGTAAGTTCTCTGGCAAGAAACTTATGAATCACAATGTTTTTGTTGGGTTTTATTGTTAAATCCAAAAATAACATATAACCATAAGTACATTTCGATTTTGTGATGGACAATTATCTGACTAAACACACAGCTTGGTAATTGTCTCTAAAATGTTGTATATAACAGAATAGGTTGTTATTGTAGTACTAGGTGTAGTGGGTATATTTGTTGCGTAAAGTACGTAAAACACTGTTTTGTGGTATTCTAGCTTTAATTGGAAAGCTGTTTGAAAATACACTGTTTACGGTTATAAGCGAGTCTTGGCTTAGACCGAGGCGTAGTTGAACATACATATTTTTTAGGCTTGGTCCTAGTTTCTACTTGACAACTAAAAAGTTTAAAACTTATTACATGCAAAAAGGTTGCGTATGAAAGTTGTTATAACAAACGTAATATGTATGTCAAATCGTGCATGCATACGACCAACTTCAAAACAAATAAATAATATAAAAAACAAAGCACTTACTCACCCTTTTTCATATGCGACTAGCTAATAGCGTATCCGACACAAATTCTTTAAAATTTTTGCTAATTAAACTGATACATATAGACACAAGTTACCACAAATCAAATGCTAAAGGTTTTATACGATGATTAAAGCCAAATTCATTTAAGGTATATCAACAACCGTAGCGCAAATCTAAACGTTGCTTTCATTTTTTTTATCTAATATAAGTTTACGTAATACGTATAGCTCACAATAATAAACATGTGCGGCTGACCAAGTTTGGTTGTCAGTACGTAAAACTACTTAATTTATTTGATAACCATTTGGGTAGCAAGTAGTGAAGCACGTTGTTACCTGACACCTGCGAGTCCGTGATACCACTATTACAACTTGATAAAGTTTTCTTGGTTTGGGTTACCATTTTAGTAAAAAGATTTTTATTAATTACTAATTACGAATACTTAGCGAAAATGTAAGGTGAATCAGGAATATATAAAATTAACTGTAAAGACTGTAAATAAGTATATATTGGCCAAGCAAAGAAACTTATTCAGATTTGTTTTAAAAAGCATTTAGTTCATATACTTAATATTGACACTTAGCATAGCTATTAAATGCATTCGAGTGTTATAAAGTTCATTTGGTTTTTTGGTGTAGTGCTTTTTGCTTAAATATTGGGCCACAATAGTTTCTGTATTGTTATTTTCAACTACATTGCTTAGTAGGTGCCGTATTTGTAGATGTTTTTGTTGTTGTCCACTAGTTCCAGATTGCCTTTACTTAACGTTAACAATATTTCTCACTTGTGACCTCTGATGTTCATTGTGTAATGTTAGTGTTTTACCACAATTATGTAAGTTCTCTTTTGTTTTGATTAATAAATGTGATGTATTAATTTAGGTTCTAACATAAACTTTACCAGTTTCCTATAAGTATCCGACTGTTGAGTTTACTATTGGAGAATATTGCGTAAAACTTGGTAACGCCATAGTTTGATGATTTTTATTATTTGCGGTCAGTCTTATTAGTTAATACACTTGCACGTTTGATATGTGACCTATAGCTAATATAATACTAAAAAAATTAACAGCAACTGAATATAGTGGTTCACATTTGATAACTTCTAAAATACAGAAAAAACCAAACGATAAAACTGTAATCAATTTTAAATTAAAATAAAAAGAATAAAGTATATGCAAAAGAAACTGTTACGGTGAAACGAACCTTGCACTAGACTGAAGTGCGATCATTTACCAATATCTTAATCTCTTCTAAGGCAGTAGCGGCAACTCAGAATTATGTTGACTAAAAAATAAGATAGTAACTAGTAAGATTAAACCTGGTCTTTGATGTGTCGATTATAATTTAATTTAAAAAAACGCTAAAACGGAAAGAAATATAATCTACAGATGCCAGTTTTCACCTGACAACGCTTAAGGTAGATAAATCAAATAACATAAATCTAACAACAAATATATATATATATATATTGCAACATAAACAAATAAAATAAAGACAATTAAGTAATAAAGTACACAATAAATGATTCTGCGTAAGTATAGAATAAAGTTTAGCGAATCCTCATAAGTCGATCGACACCAACACAAGTTATGTTTACTTACGGTTTCCCTGGCATGCAAATAGTTAATGACATATCCAACAGATCTCCTTAAAATTGCTAAAAGTTTAACCGATAGATATACAGTGGTAGTAAGTAAGTTGCGAATAGTACATCCAATGATTAATATACACATAATGCGCCAAGCTTCCAAAAGACCTTTTAATAAATTTCAGGTGTGCCACAAAGTTATCAAAGTTAGTTGACCATCCTACACAAGATCTGCATACAATTAATTATTCAAGATAACAGACACGTAGAAGTAACCAAACTTGCTGCAATAATTTAGAAAAAATTAAATTGCGTCGTAAAATGAAAATGCATTCTTACCCCAGAAAATTTCTCACGAGTAACACATCAACTTTTAATTGATTTACCCATTAATAGCAAGGATATTCTAAGATATTAAATATTTCCTTAACGTTAGAAAAGGAAATGATAACCGTTAAAGTCGGGCTCGTAGATGACATTTATTCTAATTAGTATTTTAATTTCTTTATTCAAAAGTTGTATTCACTAAATTAACGAATGTTGCTAAATTTTGTTTGTAACGATCTAAGATTACTAAAAAAATAATTTTATTATACAAATTCAAATGTTAGACAACAAAAGACAAGCATTATATTTCACATAATGAAGACAGAATTAACTTTAACAAAACTCTTTGAAGCATTTTAGCACAAAGAAATTTTGTATTGTACACGTTATTAAAATGCTTCAGAAATTACAACAAACAACAAATAGTTTCGCAAAGCGTTTACTCCAAAATAAATTTTTATAAACAACCTTGGATTTTTTTCACCTAAACCACGAAAAAACCATATATGACAACGCGAAATTTAATCAAACGCAGTTATTTATCCGGAAACTTTCTACACGGTAAAGTAGAAAATTAATACCCGTAGGCTTTCCATGTCTTTTACGCGTTTTAGAAACACGCTCGTTCATTAAACTTTTTTTTTCAGAACAAATACGATACGCTGTTTGTTTATAAATGATTTTCTAGAGATGAGTTTTTGTAAAAGAAAAATTAAAACCGCGCATATTAATTTTTCCGAAAATTTGTTTTTAAAACAAATTAAATAAAGTATGTTTCTAATTTATAAATTACTAAATAATCTGTTTTATAATGTGTGAACGTAGTGTGTTGTAAAACAATAAAGTAATCACGCACAAAACTCGGCGAAAATCGGTAAAAACGGGTATAAAAAATATTATCTGATAAAAAAGTTAATAAAGTTTTCTATGTTATGGCAGATGAAGTAAAATAGTTTCTTTATTAAATTTTGTTATGTAAAAAAAAACTATTTAGCAAATGTGTAAAACGCATTTGTGCCTTAACGTGATGCAGTTAGATTTTGAAAAATTTGATTTTAAACAACAAGCTTTTATACTTTTATACATAAAATTTTAAAACCAAATTTTCATTCTTTTATGTCTGCTACGGTCCTCGATTTCGTTTGTTCGTTTTTGTTAGGGTTTACACGTATAATTTATTGTTTTAAGTATAATTTTTTTTGTGTTTGCATCAATTTTTAATTTAGAAAATAAAAATAAAACAATAAATAAAATTAAAAAATAGTTTAATAAAAACAATTACATTCATTTATATATCACTGTTACCGTACAACCGTCCGCGGATAAGATTTACGTTTATTTATTTACACTAGGACCCACGTTACACACTTATTTTGAATTTATTTATGTACACCGCTAAGGTTTTCTTAACACTTCTGACTAGACTTAGCTCTAACTTCTTTCAGATACCTTTTATATTTTCGTCTTATCTGAGACTAGAACATTGTGTTCTGTGTGAGTATGCTTCTTTGGTATAGTTTATGCAGTAAGTATACAACTAGAACTTTTTGTTTAAAAGCACAAAAGCGATAATGGGAGATAATCTTAGTTCCCATATGGCTGTGATTTAGGCATGTGAGAAAAACAATATAAAATTTATATATTTACTCTCCCATTGCAATACATTTATTTCAGCTATTGGATGTTTTTAGTTTTTAGCCAATAACAGAAAAATGAAAGCATTGAATAAATTAATGACTGCTTTGAACATTTTCACTAAAGTCTGCGTACTAGAGTAGCTGATGGAGTGAAAGAAGTTGTTGCTTCAAATTTTATTAGGGATCTTGAAAGCGTACGAGTTCATGCTACCACTACAAACAGGGCAATTAAGAGAAAAAAAAGTGTCAGCAAACAAAAACGTAGAGACCACAGACTTTCCCAACGATAAAGATAATTAAGAACTAATGTCCTCTTGTTCTAATAATTCTGCACAAACCGAGAAATTTCTGACGGATCCGATGATGACAGTAAAATATTATTACAAGAGAACCGCGATAGTCTGTTTGTGGAATCAATGTCTGAGTCTAAGGATAATTCGGAGAATGAAGGTACTGGAAATGTAAAACACAGTCGTTGATCTCCAAGAAGGAACATGTGTTATTGCCGTGGTTTAATTCAACAAAGAATGAAAATGGCTTACAATGAAGGATAAAATATTCTATAAAGACTATGAAATTATAAAAATCATCAAAAAGCTACAACAACGTGGAAAAAGTGAAATATTCGATTTGCTAGAGATAAGAAACTGTTGTGTTCAATGTATAATGTTACCTTTATAAATATAAAAAGACATTTAGTACCTTTGCTTTTTTTATTTTTACTAGTCCAAAACCAAACTGACTTAAAAACACATCATAAAATGAATATTTATTCTGGACTATTTATAGACGGGTTGCTTTGTGCCATCACGTAATTTTCATGTAAAAATTGGTGGTCACAAGATAATCTCGGACTTTGAAGTTAAATTAGGACAATTAATTTTTGAAAAACTTTAGTATGTTTTCAAAATAAATAGTCATTACATAATTCAATCAATTAGGGAAGGTTGACACTTCAATTTATAAAGATATTATGCCCATTTGATTTATAAAGTTTGAGTTATGTCACAAAAGCATTAATATTTGTAATAAAGAAACCTCATTTTACGGTATCAATAATCCACAGTTCTCAAACAAAATTCAATGTTAGCTAGAATCTAGAAATTTATACAAAATTCTGATTCATGAAAACGATTCGTTTAATCATTATTCGCGTGCCTCATTGAGTTTTTTTTTTATTCAAGAGGTGCTTCGTCTGGCGTCTTTGCACTTCTGTTTTTTTTTGCTCCTGTTGAGCAACTTTGATTTTTACTCGCTCAGCAGTTCTGTGTCGTCCATGTGCTCCAGAAGCTTATTCCAAAAGACTTTTTTCAATTTATTATCGGTTAGCCTTAGTTTACTGAGAATAGTTGTGCGTTGCGTTGAGTATGCGTTGTATTTACTAGTGTTCCCGTTTTTCTTTACACCATAGATCTTGGTATTCAGACTACCCGAATGGCAATGAACATTGGCTATTGATCGGCTAGACATTGAGCCAATGTTTAAATCTTGGCAGAACTAAATTGCATTGAGCCATTATGGGACGTATGAAAATTTCCTAATTATATCCAATATTACTCAAACCAATATTAGTTCAATATAGGTCCGATTATAATTTACTATGTTGGTTGTCTATTAATAATAAATAGAAGACCAATACAGCACCTTGATATTTTGCCGCAATTAAAATAAGTTACAGATACAATAAAGTAAATTGATACATTGGTAGTACCTACATTTTCATAAATATTAGTCCAATATTGTGTTTTAATATAAGTACAATATCACACTAATGATTTGACCAATGTTGAGCAAGTTTTAGCTAATAATGGCTAAATATTTTATTTCTAATTGGGTAACTGCAATTGTTAGCAATTTCTCAATGTTTTCAGTCTGTTTATGCATGCCATAATTTGTTTAAATTTTGTTACTGGCAACTTTAGCGCTAGTACTGCTGTTTGGCTATCAAACATAATCGATATAGAATCGTTTGTGATCTCAGGTAGATGATGTTTCTAACACATCAGTCGATAGCAGCAACTTTACCCAAAGTCAGCGAAATTTGCTTCTTATGGTGCTCGCAGCACCAGTACCAATACAATTTTTGACATCTGTGTACCAGATAATTCTTTAACCACGCCCGGGTCTATTTTTCTCATCACTTCAAATCTTCTTTGGGATATTTGCAGCCGGTATTTTGCTTGTCTTGTTTCTATCATTACAACGCGATGTAATGATTAAAGTAAAAATAATGCTTTTATTACTGCTGTGAGCGTAGTTTTCAACTCTCCTGTAATTACGTATATTGTAGGTAATTTTATACCATTCGTTTTTCGTGGTTTGGTAAACTGTACGATTGCCGTCTTGATTCACTAATAGTTTTTCTTTTTTACACAATTTTTTTAATATAGCGGTGATCCTGTCTGGTCGTAGCGCAGGTAACTAGATCTAATAATTAACTCTTTCCTCTACTACAGACATTTGACGCAGTCCAAGAGTTTCAATAAGAAATAATGTACTACTTTGGGATAATCTTTGCGATCTATCTAATACAGGTTTATAATCACATAAAATATCTTTTGAATCTTAAATCGCTTAGCAAAATAAATTAAAAAAACACTCGGATTCTTCACGACATGCTCTTCAATAGATTGAAATCCTAATCAGAAACTGGAGACCTTTTTGATACACACGTAATTTATTTGATAACTGGCAAACTCAATTCTCACACAAAAAGGGAGTGGGAAACCCACAAAAAAAATAAGGAAACAAAATTCAGTTGCTTAAGAGTATTGCCGATTTGCTTGATAGTTTGAAACAAAACAAATTAAATTCTTTGAAGGTTACGTTTACTTCTACCTTCGTTAGTCATGCTGCTTTTTGTATATTGTGTATAGAGAAACATAATTTTCATGATTGTCTAGATTTGCAATAACTTTTAGCTCTGGGCAGGATTTCAAGCGTTAAAAAACTGCATGTGTGATTTAGCAAAGGTAACGTAGTGCAGGTTCAAGCTTTATATTAATCGTTTACGATTAAGATTTCTTGCTTAGTGATTGATAATCGAGATCGATACATTTATAAATTCATCTAAAACTAGGAATCTCTTTTGCAAAGTCTAGGTTCACCTGAGCCCACATGTTCCTACTCTTTATAACGCCTATTTTGGTTAGGTAATTAGTGGCCCTCTTTCTACTAACAATAATAAGCAAATTAAGTGTCACTTTTTGTGTTCTGACGGTTTGAATTTTCAACTATCGAAATTTTGAAAGATTGAACTATACCCCGTTAAAAAAACTGCTCACATACTCACAGAGAAAAAAATATCGTGAAATTCTTTTCATACAGGGTTGTAAACCTACCTTAGATGGTCGTTCTATTGTGCAAATTTCTTTTAATTAATTGTCGGCTTTTCCAAGTAATATATTGCAAATCGCTACCAAACGTTTTACGTAGACAGTAAAATTCATTTATGCATAATAACAAGCGGCTAGGTCACATGACAAGGGTTGGTTGCCCTGTACATTTTCTTTTAAGTTACAACAATTCTTTGGCAGTTATTGTTATAATGTAATGTTGTCTTAAATTTTCTGGTTCTTCTAGTGCTATGTATGCTATTCATTTTTATAGTTTTTTAATTATTTAATTTAGTTACTTTTAGACATATTTTTAAATACTGTTTATATGCTTCTTTGTCACCATAAATAAATGATGTTTATAATTACAAATACATTTCTTTTGTTTGCTTGTCACAGTCACATGTAAAGTATAATTTAATCGATACCGAGAAGCTTTAATATTACTGGAGCACCTGACAGAAAACCTAGTAAGACATAAATTTTCAACTAAAGTGGTTTTGTCTCTGCATCCCTAGCTTTCTACGAAGTTATTACTTATTCACACGATTCAAATCAGGGTTATACATCAAAGAATTGATGCAGAAATCAATAATGCCACTTAGAATAGGTGTACTAGCAAATAGAAACAACCAAGTGAACGTTTACATCAGATCTAAATTCTACTTTCCAGAGACAAATTTTAAAATTACGTTGTCAAGAAACGTTAAAAAACAATTAAGCAAATCACCAACTGTAAAAACTTAATTTAAAGTAATTGCTTTTTCTATTACAGTCTTAGTTTTTTTGGTATTTACCGATTCGTCGCTTTTATCATTAAAGAAACCCTTTTTTTTATTTTTAGAAAAATCAGACTAGAAAATGGCAGAAACTTGATAAAAGACTATCACAAACAATTCTGTTAAAATCGGTGGAAATAGACTATTCTACATCCTTAAAATCGTTTTAGAGACGGTCTTTGCATTGGTCGCTGAAATAAAAATACTTTCAGGCGAATGTAATATACAGTTGACACACAAAAGAGATAATACTTTTTGTTCGTTAAAAGTAGGTTTTTGACTTTAAATATTAAAATTTAAAAGAAAATTGAAAAATATATAACAGACGTTATTTCAAATTAGCTTTTCTGGTTTTACATGATTGGTTGTTATCGATACATAGACTATGTTTCTATAACCATAAATATTGAACACATATTTTATAACAAATTTTTAAAAAAATTGTATATAAAAACGTTTTTAATTTTTTAAATGACTGTGGAGGACAGCTATGTCCACTTTCTTCTCAAAAACATCTACTTATTCTGGAAATATTTGTATGAAATTTTTAATTAAAAAAAAAAAGAGTAACCAGTAGTTAAACGTACCTATATATAAACCGTATAAATACGTTAAGAGAAAAACTTTCTCAATTTAATTTTTTTTCAAAAAAAAAAACTGCTGTAACAATTGACTGAATTTATCTGCCACTAATGTTTATCAACTTGTCGTTATTTTGTATTTGTCAATAATATTTATTCTAAATTATATTTAACGGCTGCACTGGTTTACACGCCGCTACTGATTGTCAAATAACCTTACGGGTTACGGATAAACGCAATACAACAAATAACAGCTATTTTACTCATTCTTTGCCTTTTCAAAACCGCTGCAAACGTTTGTGTATCTGAGTGCTATTTCACGACATGCAAGTAGTTTTTCTCAAAATTGTCTTTGTTAGCGATTTCTATTACGTTTTTAACGGATGTGTTAGCAAAAACGTACTCCAGGTATTGTTCGTATTCAGCGATAGGGTTATACTCGACGTTCCAAGTAAAAGATCGATTCTAAAAATGGCGTCGTTACGATATTTTTTTACCTTTTTTAGCAAGTTTAGTAAGGTTGCCACGCTGTATTTGTACCCGACTGTTTCTAATATATGTAACTTGTAAAGTTCACCTCGTTTCATGTAATCGGAAGGAACGAGGGAAGACTCCCACCTGTTTCTGAAATATTAGAATCGTATTACTTCGTTAATTTATTTCTGTAACTAATCAATCAACTTTATGCACATTACTTAGTATAGCGTATTTTACTTATGTCAGCTTTGCACGTACTACTTCTTACTATTGAATACTTTTGCTTGATGTAATTGTTTTCGATTATATTCACTAACCGTCAGCTTTCAGCGTATAACTTAGATCATACGTACTCAAATTTACTTTAAATTGCAAATGTTATATCATAACATTATGTATTGTCGTTCAGAACGTTGACCTAACATCTATGAAGTCAATGGCTTTGTAGTACTTTTTTTGTGTTGAATACTCCGTTTGAAAAGAAATTTTTTGTTTGTAACTTGCGGCTGCCCTATATGTAGCGACCAGCATTAATCTGTTAACAAGTTTTTGTTCTAGCTACTTTAGTATCTACATTCTATCTGCTTAATCTCTTAGTAAAATTTTTCACTGTGTTCCTCGCTGACGACACCAAATTTTTTAGTAAAATAGTCTAGATGACATATCAGGAAATAAACTCTGAAGCTGACAGAACATCCTCATTTTTAGAAATTTTTAAGTATACTTTATACAATTTGTTTGAAGTTGAGACCTTTATGATTTTCAAGAAATTTATCAACAACTAATTTAAAAGAAGCTACTTTTTCAACCTTTGTCACGCATATTTTTTTTGTCTTTCATAAGTTTTAAAAAATCTGATTCCACAGTCACTTTAATTTACTTTAGCTGCAGGTAAGCCAGAATGTGTTTAAAAAACCGACTTTCTTTATCTGAAACTTTAACTAATTGTTTTATCAAACCAAGTTTTACATGAGGAAGAAGAAAATCGAGACAAAAGACGATCGTGGCTAACAAGTTACCTCGAACATCATCAAATGCGCAATAAGGTGTTACAAGCTTTAGGTCTTACGAACCTTGCACTGCCAACTCACACAGTCGGAGATAGGGGAGGTTCAAGTGAATTATAATTAAGGGCGCCAGATCATTTATAATTAACACTTCTGCCTCGATCAAGACAGACGGCCCAAACTTGTAACGAATGTTTAGGTTTGTAATCCTTGTTACTCTGGTGTTTGGATAACCACAATTAAAAGGAAAAGGTATGTTACCATAAAAGAAAGATTAACAGGTATAAAAACTTTAATGTAATAACGTAGAAGATTAACAGAAGTATATTTGATTTCTCAATTCATAAATGCTAGAAAGATTAACAAGTATAATTAACAGGTATAAAAACTTTAATTTAGTAACGTAGAAGATTAACAGGAGTAGATTTAATTTCTCAATTCATAAATGCCAGAAGTATCGGCAACACACAATACATACATAGGTTAAGTCGAAGCGAAATAGCAAAGAAAATTTTGTAATTAACAGCATGCGATACACACAAAATGAAAATTGAAATTACCTTAACGGTATTGTAACAGTAAACGTAATTACGGCAATTAACATTAGCCAAAGTTCCGTGAGTGACTTTTATGACAGCGAAAAAAAAATAATCAAACAGACTTACCCAAAATCCAGTAACTACTTGCGCGAAGAAAACGTTTTCCCCGGTAGCAGCCTAAAAGAGATATTCAATAACAAATCGTGTCACACAATAACTCACGAAGATAAGAAGCTACAAAATCGTTAATAATAATAAATTAAATGAGATATAAAAACCCGTTGTATCGAATGCTGTTATATGCGATTACGAACAGGTGGGTGGTAACGCAATCGACTGGTGTATAAGAAATAACATCTTAAAGGTAAATGCTGGTCGAGACTTCGTTTTCGTTGTGGATAATATGCCTACCAAAATCTTAAGCGTTCGGTAACGGTATTTATCAATAGTATTATTTCTTCATTGTTCTTTTATTAAATCGAACATGTGATCAAAGCGTGGCAAAACGGCTATCAAATTAATACAGAAATTACAAAGGAATCCTAATAAACCGGATGCAAATATCTTACCCTGTGCCGAATAGATTACGATAAATTCGTAATTAATTTATAATTTTCTGTCTATCACAGTGGATGCACTTAAAATCGTTGGAATTAGGTCAAATTTACGACACAGACCGTCTCACGTAGTTGACAGCTTCAAAATGAATCCGCAACCTGTCAGTAACCAAAAAGATTGGCAGAGGGCGTCAAAACCAAAATCTAATTTTAATTCGATATACAGGGTATTACGTTATGAAAATTTTGCGCGTAACAAAGGAAGAATCCGATATATTCAAATGTCAGAATGACTACACGACGAACAGCTCTCATCTTCAAGTAACAACAAAATCCGGCGTGTAAAGGAAGAATTTAGACTGCTTCTCGTCCGAGGACGTAGGATTTTTTGACCCAAGTTAGAATGTCCAGGATGAAGTGATAAGTTTACCTGTTTTTTAGCTGGTAGCAAATTAACCACATTTGATGTAAGAGTTACGTTAAGTTAACAATCGTAGAAGAGAGAGAATTTTTGGTACAATTGTACGTAAAACGTTGCAATGTGTTTCGTATGGTCTATAAGCTTTGTTTTTAGAGCTTCTACTAGCCATCGTAGTTAAATACTTGTTAGTGACCACCCAGATTGTTTAAAATTTTATTCGCAAGTTTGTTACGGGATCTTATTTGGACGTGCAATCAATTACATGTCGTCGGATCGTTGTCAAGAAAGAAGGTGCAAACAATAGCTTTAATAAACTTGTTTTCAAAGATTGTGTTTTGGACATTGGAGCATGGTTGGATCGACAGAAACTTACGAGAAAACAACTTGTAGACTAACCTTTACAGGCTTATTGTCAAGCGTCTTTTAACGAATCTTTACCAGGCATAAAGTGAAAGCAGAAGAATCTTTTCTCGGCTAACCAAAGTTTTCACAATAACATCCTTGCTACCAATTTTCATTTTTTCTTTTTCTGGTCACTTTTTATATTAATCAAAGGTTGACTTCTTTCCTTACTGTCCCACTCACACAGGAAACATTAATATTTCGTATATCTCTTTTGAAATCCAAGATGCATGACAATTACTTTTAAATTCCTACATATGGTTCACATCAAATTCTTGTATTTAAATTTGTTCATAACGATGGCTATATTTTTGTAGGATTCTTTTCAGTGCACGGAATGTCTAACTAGTATTGAAGCATATTTGTTTCCGTTATGCAGTAGCACCTTTTGAAGCGTTTTTTGCATTAATCAATAAATAGCTTATATTCTTGTGGGTCATATTTAATTTGAAACTGTGCCATCAAACCAGGAATATTGGCGCAATAAAAAAATTTTTTGGTCGTATTTTTTAGACCTTGGAAAAGAGACACGTTTTTCTTATTTAGTATAATCAATGCTAATAATGTCGTTATTATTATTCTACAAGAAACAAAACTATTTGAAAAATTTCGATCATTGAACTTTTAGACTAAATATTTTTACTAATACTTGTACATTCAATTTTGGTTTAAAAAATAAAACGTAATGAAATAATCACATCTATTATCTAAATACACAAAATTAATAAATCAATAAGAGAAATAAATCATACACAATATTCAAAATACATAAACAAATATAATTATTTGCAAGTTTATATAAACGCAATGAAATAAAATAATTGTCTAAATACTTAATATATTTTAAATTTTAAACTAAGATTAGATCTGTCTTTACATTTCTATAAAACTAATTACAAAATGTTACGATGATGCTCATTTATCTAAAATCAATTTTGATCTTTACGATGTAAATACGAAATTTATGTTTTTCAAATTACGGAGCTTTTCTTTACAACAAAGGCTATAAATATTACGATTCTACTACAAATGCTATGTTTTACAACAAAGGCTTTGAATATTTATACGATCTCACAATGTTGGTTCTGTTTTAGAACAAACTCTTGTATTTTTTTCAGACTAAACTACAACGAGGGCAATGATGAAGAAATACAATCAGTGTGCATTCTCCGAAACTTATCTGACCAACGAAACAACAAAGTGTATGCGATGGTTGACGATGTCAAATTTTGAAAGATTTTCTTTTATTTCTACTACAATACGATAACAACGAAAATCTAAGACTTCAAGAGATGTAAATTCTTCAACTACAATTTAATAATTATAGCAAAAATTGTTGCTATTTCCAATAAATATATTAGATCGATACAACAAATCCATGACGCAATTTTATGCTTCAAAATAAGCCATGTAACAAATACAGTTTTTAACGATCAATATGCGATACAATCGATTTTCGATAATTCTTAAAGCTTTTTTAATTGCATTAAGTCTCTCACTGAATCATTTGTGAGAAGAGTTAAGGATTGTTACTTCCTGTTGCATTGAGATCATCATCAGTGTCACCGTCTTTTTCGTCGGAGTTAGAAGATACATATATCTTTTTTAGGTTTAAGGTATGGGTACAATCAGGTACGGGACGCATAGCTAATGAAAAGTTTGTTTTTTTAATTTTTTTTTTCAACAAATGAGCAGAACATTAAGAACAATTAATAGATGCAAAGCATTGGCATTTGTAATATCTAAGTTTTTTGCAGTTGTCTATGTAATTTCTTAACTTTTTTTTAATTTAATTGCTTTTTATAAATTCAATTTAATTTTGACTTTTATCTCTAAAAATTTTGTTACGTTTTACGGAATTATTAATTTGGTTTTGATTTTTGCCAAAAGTAAAAAATTATTTTTTTTAGTACCAGTTTGAAACTAAACAAACAAAATTTGAACTACAAGGTCTTATGTTACAAAACGTGTAAAGTTTACGTAACTGAATACGACGTTTATTTTTCATTTTACTGTCTGTTCTTTTATCTGAAAAAATTTTTAGTGTAATTTAAAATAGTAATAGAATATCGAGACTCATTTTATGACGTACAAGAATTAATTCTTACGTTACATGGGAGTAATGTATTTTGCAACAACGGAAATTGCGTAGGAAGATTGAAATTAAATGTCTTTTCGCAACAGTAGACCGACAAACAGAAATTTCTGGATGTCGCTATTGACATTGAAACTTTTATTTAAAATTAGAAACTAAAAAGTGACAGTCTGTTTTTTCTCTGACGTTTTGAAGTTTAGTGATTTTGCTTTTATTTATTTAAACATTAAATAAAACTTTTTATAAATTTTAATAACAATGCTATTTCAACTAAAAAGAAAATTATAATTAAAATGGCGAAAACGACATAAATACTAACATAAAAATTAAAGAAACAACCTAAATAAAAATTTATTTTGCAAAGCTTTTAATTCCCATTATAAATAATTAAACAAATAAATAATTACGAGTGAGTATTATATTTTGGTAGTTAGCAGTTGCGGTTACAAAACGTGTAAAAAATCTGATGTGAACCAAAAGAGTATTGAGTAAACACATCCCAACTTTTTTAATAAATTCAGAAAAAAATACCTAATTCAAACTTTTTTAATTTTTATCAACGGCTTAAATACGTTGTTTACAATATCGTTAATTAAAACAAACTTGTTGATTGGAGCGTTTAAAAGAACTTTTAAATTCACTGAAAGTTATATTGGATTTTGCTGTTGTTTGCAAATGCAATTGAATTAGACTTGCTTGATTTCCGTTTCCATTGTGGTTATTTCAGTTGCCATTTTGAATTTCTCAAACTTTATCTGAACAACATAACGTTTAAATTAATCTCACACTTTAATTTGTCGTTAAAATAGAAAATAACATTAACTATTATCAAAAATATTTAAAATTACGCGTTTATTTTCGTACCTTTACAGCATAACCTTTCGTTTACTAAATTTATTTACTTTATACAAATTAGTTAACAATTCAATTTTTGGTTACAACGTAAAGCCACTAAACATTGTGTAATAATTTTACATCGTAGATGGGTTACAAAATATGTTCATAATTTACGCTTGGTTGTAGAAACCGTAAATTATTTGTAAATTGTGAATTCAGGTACTGTACTCGTTCAGTTAGAACCAATTCAGCGATTCTATATCACTTACTTCTGCTAAAGTGAGAATTCAATTTATACGTTTAAATCAAATCTTTCTTTTCAATTTTTGTAGTCAAACAATTCTAAAAAGGAGATTATTGTTAGAAATCAATTATAACAATAACACTGACTCCTGAAGTAACCAGAGTAATTAACAGGAACATTTTTTTTATTTTCATAAAATTTTAATTACAAGAGAACAAAAAAAAACATTATTTATAATTTTTTTATGTTAATAACTTCAAAAGAAGAATTGGCTTTGTTACAAAATAATTTGATTTAATTTGGAACAAGCAATTTCTATTACTAAAAAAATTTTACGCAAAAGCTAAGTAAACAGCTATATTCTTTTGTTCGGCGAAATTGTTTTATTATATCTTCTAAATGTAATTCTCGGTTCATTTCTTAATGTTTAAGCTTTTTCTTGATTGCATATTTCTAATGAAACGTCTTTGTTTTGAGCACTCTATAAGATTATTCTTTATTTTGGTTGAACATTTATTAATTTGTACTCAATACGCCCAACCTTTAAAAAGTAACTAACTAAACTTTTTTTTATTGTTTACAATTAATACTACGTTTTTTGGTTTGTGGATTTTTCAACCGCAACTTCAAAAACAGTTTATTTTAAAACGCAGTATAAAATTCTTCGCCGTAATGGAACAGTGCAAACTTTTTTGTTTCTGATTGCTAGTCAGCACAAAGCAGTAGACAGTTGTGTTGTTATTTTGAGATTTATCAGCACTGTGATACTCAAATGCAAAAAAATAATAACATTTATGTGATCTTATATACGCCGTGAAAAATATTTAACAAAGTTAGATTTGCAAAATCTGATCCAATAAAGTTTTTTTTATATTATTTAGCAGCTCATATTTATTTAGTTAGGGTGTTTAATCAAAACTTTACTTATTTTTGCTTGTCAAACATTTTTTTAGAAACATGTTGTTACGAGTATTTTCTCGTAACTTTAATAGTGACGACTAACTCACTTGATTCGGTAATTGGATCGTGAGTTTCAATGTGCTAAATTATAAAAAAAATAAAAAGGCACCAAAACGATGAAATATTAGAGTAGAAAAGACTGTTTAAATCTACTCAAAACTGTAATAGAAAAAATGACAAAACAGAAGTTGTAACTACGAATATATTTATTTTATCACAAACAGAAGTTTATAGAGAAGAGAAGATATACATATATATTTACATAAGTGTGATCAAACGTTAGCTAGCACCGTCAAAATATGAAATAAGCTCCTTTTTACATTCCGACGGCAAATAAATTTATAGTTATAAATTTTACTCTCAAAGTACAACTATCGATAATCTAGAGAACCAAAGCGCACCGTCTAATCTTATATTATGAACAAATCAAAAATTTATCGTTAATTGTAACAACCGAACATGTGCGTACAGTCGTGTGTACAACTGACTGTCAACGTGAACAAAATTACAGTAGAAAATAAATAACTCACATTTTAATTTTCTTTTAAAACTTACTGCTAGCTAAAAGCATCTACTCAGTATTTTCCTCCAATTTAAGTATAGTATTTTGGTAAGTGGTTTGGCAATACAGTGACAATTACATCCAAACACTCAAATGTGTAGATAGCTTTAACTGCGGTGACGTGATGTTATCATGGAAATTTTTCTAATTAATGTATCAGCTTATTATTTCCACAGTCAAAAAAACGTATAGTGGTATGGAAACCCGCAACAGACAATTACGGAACAACTAAATTAAACCACAAAAAAACAACTGCTTACTTAAAGACTTTTACTCAAGTCGCGACAATATTTTATCCAATACTCGTATGAATGAGCGTGAATAATTAGCACAGAAATTCTCGTTGGACGCTAGATGTTGTCCGCGTTATTCCAACATAACCGGAAAAACGATCGCTTTACAATTTGACATTTATCTCTGCCAGTACGGTGAAAAGCGTTTCAGGAATAAATCTTATACAGGGGAAAAATATCATACCAAAACACTTTTAATGTAATAATATTAAGTAAGGTTTTTCCTAAACCTTTCACCTTTAGAACTGTTCTTCATGACAATGTACTGTAAAAAAAACTTTTTAGCTCTTTTGGACTAGCAGTTATTGATTAGTGTGTTTTTAACGTAATAAGTTTTTTTCTGACTATCATATGCAAAATTATAAACTAGCGCCGGTTTAATAAAAATAATTTCAGCCCACTTCTTTGTTAATCGGTTGTGCTTTGTTAGATAGGTAGCAATTTGACACAATTACTAACAACGTATAGTTATATTAAAAACCGTGTATATATTTTGTTTATTTTAAACTCAATAGTATTGTTTTTTTTTTATTCCGGTTACATCCAGGCGGTAGCATTTTTACAAGTACATATACAAAAACCGTAAGCCATTTATTTATTTGGTGGCATAAACAAATAAATATTGAACCGATTCTTGCAGGAAAAATTGCTGAGGTATGATGCACATTTACTTTGTGAGGTTAGGTTTAATTTTAGTCGTCATTTCTAGCATTTACTAATAGTTACTAAATTTAGGAATGTACTACTACTGACTAAATTAGACAATTCATTTACTACTACTTAAAAAATTTTATCGTTTGTTATTACCTAGCGAATTTGTAAATCGGATCTTTAATATTCCCTGTAAGATATCATTAATGAATTGAAAACATTGTCGACTGTTAATGGAGAGAAAGAATTGGTAGAAATTAAATCATTAGGGCACGCCGTGTTTTAGTAATTTAGGGCTATTTGGAATACCACGCCGATAAAATTGTTACTTATTTTTCAGTTTTTAAAAATGCTTATACTGTTGGTAATACTAGCAACAGGTTGAACCGTAAATACTTTTTTCTTTTTGACTATTTAGTGTCGATCGTATGTACGGCGACTAAGTATACTGTAATAAAAAAAAACAAAAATAAATGTACAATAAAAATAATAATAAACGTGCCAAAATACTTATTTTACCACGGCAGCAGTCGAAACACAGACCTCTGGGTGTGAGTCTGAATGAAAGTAAAATACACAGGCGTGAATTCCTTTAATTTATTTGCAACTATAACATAATACACTAACTATTTACATTAAAGAAAAAATGAACATTATTTGGATTAAAACAATAAATGGGTTAAAACAATATTTGGGCGCCAATCATCTTGAAATTGGTGATAAATAAAAGCATAAAAACTTATAACTAATTATTAATTGATGTCAAATTCCAAAGTAATAAACGTTTAATTTGTTACGGAGTAGGTATTCCGAAAAGTTTTTGAAAACACAATTTAATTAACTTGAATTTAAAATGTAACAGGTAGTAGCATATTTTCCAGTTGACCATATGACGTTATCTGATATCTTCTATTTTTAGCACATTCTTTGTTGAGTTGATAAGATTCTTGCATATTATAACCAATCAAACGAATGTAGATTGAAAGCACAAATGCAGGCATAAAACCAAAATATAAATCCAATGAATAAAAATCCAGTAAATAATAAACTCCAATAACGGAAAATACAGTAAATAAAAACGACAAAACCAAAAGAAAAGACCCTAAATATAAATAATTAGAATGGTTTGTAATTGACATGAAATACTTCCGTTGTTTTAGATGCAACGGCTTTGAAATTAATTTCTTTGTCTAATTGTATTGCGTAACATTGCGAAATCACTAAAAATGTTGAATTCAATAGAAAAATTATATCAAAATAAAGGTAAACTCACCAGCAATAAGTTGGAATGAATAAAAATGAATTTGTATGCGTTTCTACGCCATAATTAAGAAAATTGTCTTCCTTGCACCACTTACGTGAAAGACCAAAGATGGCTCAAACGGAAGTCGATGCGTAAAATGATGCGACGTTGCCAAACTGAATAAATTTAAGTGCAATATTAGTTGCAAAAAATAACCGAATGCAAAATTGAATTTTAATTGTAATGAATTCTAATGGGACGTTACAATACGATTGTTGTTACACGTTTGTTACGTAGATTTACCTGTAATTTAGTGTAGTCGGCAGTTCAGAACAGGTCGGCAAACGGATTGTAATTGATACGCGGTGTGCTAAATAAAAAACCATTAAGTAAACTCTAAAACGAGTAAAAACTATTAATTACAGATACCATTTAAATCTGTCAAACACTGAAAGGAAACAAGTTGCAAAACACAGAGAATATATTTATTTTAAACAAGACAATATGAGTTAAAAACGAGGTAGAACGATAGCAAATAAATAGCGATTAGGGATTTGTCGACAAATATCAAAATTAATAATAATGATGCAAGTCACCTGTACCAGGCAACATTTTGTAGAACTTATTATATTCAATGCTAACATGCACCACATATAATTTGATTTTAACAGAATAGTCAAATTTAAAGAGTAACTTCACACGTATTTGATCAAGTACTTCGTTTACATACAGTTGCAAATCGAATTAATAATCGACAGTTATAATGAATGGCAAAGAATAAAATGTGTACTAAAACTTAACTTACCAAAGTTCTGTGTCACATGTAGCAACGTTCACTACTTCTTGTAATTTATGGACAAAAATATAAGTAGTATGTAAGCTTACGCACGAGGTTATGTGCTTAAATTTGGCTTTGATTACATTCAACCGATCAAAAAACTTGACGGGTGTCACGTCAGCGTACTTAAGATAACTGCGTTACATAAGGATAAAGATGATTTTTAAAATTTCGACACAAAGTAATATGAATTAGTATGATCTACGTTTTGATTAATAAGAACAAGTAATACAATAAGTTCCAAATAAACACATAATGAAAGCAAACTGGTGATTAGACAATCAACTTTTTAATTGGCGGGTAATTAATCATTATGCTGCTAGTGTATAATGCACTGCTGCAAATAATTAGCTGTATTTTTTTTCTCTCACATTCAATAACATAAAATGTTTCTCTATCTCCATCTTCCCAAAGCTTGTATAACATGTTCAAATTAAAATATTTCGGTATCAAGTGTATTTTAAGTTAAATTACTTTTACAAATTAATCGTTTTACGAAAGGATCTTCGTTAACTCTAAATCTAAAGAATTGGTAGTTTTTACTTCACATGCCGAAATAATTGTGTTAAAAAACTTGAGCTTGAGATCAATCATAAAGCAATCTAAAGTCTGAAAAAAGTCGACACTAAATCACTACTTAATCCAAACCGGTAAGAAAAACCGCCATACGTAAATATAAAAACTAAAGAAATGCCATCCGTGCGATAGAAATAATTCTTTTTAAATTGTTTCCAAAAAAAACTTCTTTTAATTCAAAACGAGTTGGTTAAATTCAGTTCTGATGATCAGATAATAAATTGGGTTCATATATTTTTATTGCTGATAAAACGCACAAAAAGGCAATCTCGCGAGCGTAAATAAAAACCTACACTTTGATACCTCGACCGTTATTTCGAAATCTTTCGTTAACAGAAAAACCTGAGAAACTATAAATTATCGAACATCTTCAAAGCTTTAACCGCGTCGGTGCGGTGGCTTGAAACTTTTGCTGCTGTGGCTACTACGAGAATATTAAACATCTATTTATTAACGCTCAGAAAATTCTATAACTTTTTCCTATAAGTAATCCGCTTAGAAAAGTTTGTTGTAGCTTTAAAATTTAAACGAAATGTTAAATAATAACAATCAAGTTAAATAAATGTTAGCGGATGACTAAAAACTGAAGCTAGCTTGAATCAGCACACGTTTAATCAAAATACGTGATTTAGCCTTTATCTCTCGTACAAATTTAGTTTCACATTTGCTCGATAAACTAGTGTTGTAATTGTGCAGTTAAATTTAACGTGCCAGTTTTATTTAATCTGTTTTTGGAGTATGTATTTTGTCTTCTACTCTAACCGACCTGTAAAATTAAAACAGTTTTAAATAGATTTAAAAAATTGGTTTTGTTGCTAAAAAAATTTATTTCGTTGCTACGTTTTGCACATAAACAACCAGAAGTGCAATTAGCGAACGCTACCGGTAGGTGTTTTATAGCTGGAAGGGTCCGAGTGCACATATAATGAACTACAATCCAAAAATAGCACTAGGAGATGTAGGGCACGTGCTTTGACGTCATTTAGGCGAACCAGGACGCATCCTTCCTCGGCCAGACAGGATTTCAATAGATTCGAGGTGAATGTTGTAATGTTTCGATTTTTCCCTCACAACAATTATCGAATGATTGGCAACAAAGTAAAAATAAATTGAACACGTTAATTACTTTTTATCGCCGAAGCAAGTTTAATACGAAGATGACAATTTTTAATCTAGAGAATTACTCTTAAGATGCAGAGCAAACTTTGCTATTTAGGAAAACTTTAAGACTTGTTTAAGACGGTGTTTCTTATATACTGGTTCAAACTTGTTTAACTTAATTATTTTTAACAATTTTATTACTAATTATGTTTTAAGATCTTGTTATTTAAAACGCTAGACACGAATTGCTGTTTTATTAAAAAACACCTGTGTTTGTTAGTGGAACGGTAAATTAAAAGGAACAATCTTTTGTTGTAATCAAAATTAAAACTTCTACTTTTATTTAACGGGAAATTTTATTTAAAACCTCATTGTTCCTTAATTAACGTTTTTCAAAAAAACACATATAGGTAAATGAAAAAATTGTGTATTTTTTATTTATTTATTTTGCATTAAAAATATGAAAGGAGTGGCGACCATAATACCGATGTTACATGTCGTTATTATGTATTTTTCAAAAATATTTTGTTTAAACTAAAAATAACGGCTGCACTGTTTATGCGTTGCTACTGACCGTCAAATTTCTTTTCTGAGTGGAGATAAGCGCAATATCGCTGTCCATTCTTACCTTTTTCTTACCGTTTGGAAATCGCTGTTAGGATTAACCCGCTAAATGTAAGTAGTTTTTGTTAAATTTTTCTCATTAATTACTTTGATTGCGCTTTTAACGAATGTGCTGAGAAGAGCTTATTTAAACATTGACCAAATAAACGATTTGGTTGATTGCTTGACGTTGTAGGTATGAAGGTAATTAAAATGGCGTCGTCACATTATATTTAGCGAAGTAATCTGTGAAGGCCACCTTCTTTAATAAATCCAAAGTGACGACATATGACTCACACCTTCGTCTAAAGTTTCAGGATTGTATAATTTTAATAACTTTTATAATTAATCAATCAGCTTCGTGCACCTTCCTTATAATAGCGTATTTTGTGATTGTGGTGCATTCGTTAATTAATAATATCAGTTTTATGCATACTACTTAATGGTATTGTATAATGTTATTTTGTTTAAATTAGTTGTATTAATATTATCAGTTAACCGTCAACTTTAAGCAAAACAGTTATTATATGTAATCCTAACGTAGATCACACTGATTTAATTTTACTTTCAGTCGCAAACTTTGAACCATTTTTAACTTTATGTATTGTCATATGAGTACATTGACGTGACATCCGTCTAAGTGTTTTCAGTCATTTAGACGCAGTTAAGGCCAATTTGGGCATAAAATAGAATTAGTCGCTTGTTTTTAAATTACGAGATAATTTTTGTAAATTTTTTTTTTAAATCACAAAAATAAAATTAATTCTTACTCCAGAAAAACTTTCACATAAACAGCAAAAGTACTACACCCATTTATAACGTGGATGCGTGTAAATACTTAGAGATGAAAGTCTCACGTTGGCCGCCAAATTGTATTACAATCATTTTTTGGTAACTTAAAAGCAAACGGTAAAGGAAAAGTAAAAATGGTTTGACAGCGATATTGCGCTTGTCCCCAGTTATAAAGGAGATTTGACTGTGAGTAGCGACGTATAAACAGTGCAGCCGTTAATTTTAATTGAGAATAAATATTTCCAGAGATACAAAATAACGACATGTAACACACAAAATAAAATACTACGTGCAAAAAAATTGCTTATGTAAAATGTAGTGCAAAAACGTTACCAACAGAACATCGTCCTATGTTCAACAAAACGTTTTTGTTTGTTCATGAAGTGAAAAGTTTGACCCAGTACACGATCATTTTTTGCAGCAAAGCACAAATGCAATTTCATGGTTTTGCCAATTATAACAAACGTGGATATGCCAATGTCCTCTATTTGAGAGTTGAAACTAAATACGTAAATGTTATAGTATATTATTGCTCGAACAAAAGTGGCTCTTCAGCAAAAGCCTACCTTGCTTTGTTTAGAACTTTATGTTGCAGTATTAGTTATAAAGCTTCTCAAGTATGTTACTTGTCCAGTCAGATGACCTTGCAATTAACTCTGTCACCGTTTAGACAGATTTAAGTATAGCACTTAGCTGGATAAAATTACCTTATTGTTAGAATACGTTTGTTAGCTACAAAGGGAGTCAGATTCAAGTGGTCCAACAACTAGAAATCCGGCCGATTGCGCCAGCAAAAACTTGTTGCATAGTAAACTTCTAAATCATTTATTGCTATGGAATGATCCAGCTTGATTAAGACCTAAAAATCCTAAAAGACGTTGGTTCATTTTGCACAAAACTGGCAAAGCTACTGGACAATTCTAATACTGCTACTCAATAGGTGAGTCTCAGATGTCTATTTGCATTACGGTAGTTAAGTAGAATAAAGTTTGCTGCTCTTTAAAGATTTCTACTTTGACGTGGCTCAGTACAAAAGTTATTCAATGACCAAGCCACAAAAATGCTTAGAGAATTAAGAACATTAACCGCCAATATATAATACTACAAAGTGGTAGTACAAAAAACAGCTCACAACAAAATTTCGTGGTATTGAATACCTCTAGCTACTTTTACAAATAGTGGGCTTTGGGAAGCTGCAATAAAATCAAGCAAAAGGTTTTTGTCAGTTTTAATCAATAACCACGTGTTTTTTTTGAGAAGGTCTTGCCAATACTGACCCAGATTGAGTCCACTCTCAACTCAAGATTAACTTCAATCAGCTCATATTTTAACGATTTGGAAACGTTAATCTCAGGACATTTTTTAATGTTGTAAGCTTCTTGTACCATTTGAGAGCTACAGTTGCAATTATGTGATTTGTGAATCATTGAACTTTTAGACTAAATATAAAATAATTTGCATGCTTTAGTAACAGTTCACTATCAATAACACTTTTGCATTCGATTTTGGCATTAAAATATAAACCCAATTAAGTAAACACATCTATTATATAAATGCACAAATTTAATAAACAAACGAAAGAAATAACTAAATACAATAAAATCAAATTACTATCGTTTAAATAAATACACTAATACTTAATAGTTTTAAATTTAAATAAGATCAGATCTGTCTTTTACAACCTTATGAAACTAATTTATTCACAAAACGTTGCGATGATACTAATTTACCTAAAATCAATTTCGATCTTTACGATCTAAATACAAAATCTATATTTTTCTAATTATGATGTAATTACAACGCTTTGTTTTTTAACGAATGCCAAAAATATTACGATTTAATTAGGATGGTTTGCTTTACAGCAAAGGTTATAATTACTATTATGATTTTACGACGAGTGCTGTGTTTTACAACAAAACTACAACGAAAGCGATGGTGAAAAAATGCAATCAAGGCGGTTTCTCCGAAACTTATCCAACTAACGAAACAACGAAATTCATACCTATGTATGCGATGATTGACATCGTCAAATTTGGAACAATTTTCTTTTTTACTGCAATACGACAGCAATGGTAACGTACGACATCAGTTTAGCGATAACGGCGACTCTCAATTATTTAAGAATTGTTAACGTGTGCATTCACTAACGGCACCATTAAAAAAAAGGAACTAGTGCATGCTGCGCATGACATATTTGCAACGTTTAATTGTATTGCAATTAAATATAAAATTTCTATGAACGTATTATAAAAGTTTTACGTTAGAGCGACAATTAAAACATAAAATAAATGCAAGCGACAATTAAAACATAAAATAAAAGGAAGCATAAACGGGCGTCATTTTTTGTGTACTTGTAAAATCCTTGGCTCGGAGACCCCAAGGGTACAAGAGAAAAGAAAAAAACTTAGAAACGAGATAAAGTACTAAATTAGTTGTATATTTTTAATCAATAAAATAAAAAAATCAGTAAATGCAGAGCATAACTGATTAATAACAAAGCTACATAAGACAAATTGGTCAAAAGTTAACAGCTATATGCTGCCGCTTTTGTTGTTAAAATAATTAAAAAAAGTTAGTAACTTTTAGGCACGAGTAACCAATAATAAACTCACATAAGGCAAAACCAATTAACCATTAACAAAAGATTTAGTTCTTAAATAGCAAGACGTTGTTATTTAAATTATTATAAAACTGTAAGACTTACTATTAATATCTTAGCACAACAGTAATAATTGCTACTTCAGTAATACTACCCTTGACATTTTCAAAGAGTGCAAGTGTACATTCGCTAACTTAACTTAGCTATCACCTCCTTTAAATACTAAGGCTACTCGTACGGTACAAGTCAACGTAAACAGTAACACGCAATTTCAAAATAAATTGAAGGTTGCAAAATTATACTCGACTAAAAGTAAAAATTAATAATTATCTTAGATACACTGAAAGTAGCTGAAGGTTTAATATAAAAAAAATGCAAATACCTACGTAACACAAGTTACAAAATTAAACATGAATAATAACATAAAATCCTAATCTTTCGCGGTTATTTTGTTTGTGATTATAAGCGACTTTCGGCTTAGACCGCATCGTAGTTAAACACCCAGACTAGACTGTTTAGGCTTGGTCCTAGTGGTAAATGTCAGTGACATTTATCACGCTGAATATGCAAGCTGCAATGCCTTGCAAAACGTCAGTTTGTTTGGGTTCACAAACGACAATACGGCAAAGGCCAAGTTCAACTTCTTGTTTTGGCTTTCAAGGAGAAACTAGGACCAAGCCTAAAAAGTCTGGGTGTTTAACTACGACGCGATCTAAGCCAAAAGTCGCTTATAATCATAAATAAATAATAACGATGATCTTTATTTTACTTACTACTGAGGTCATCCACTTAACATTAATCGTACTGGATTTGAATTGATCCACTATCTGTTGGATATGTGTACAATGGAAAATACTTCTACTTTTTTCAATTGTGTTTGCAACTCACAAATTTCGTGACATTTAATCCTTCCAGCTACTTTTCATAATGATGGGCTTTGGGAAACTACAATAAAATCAAGCAATTGTCAGTTTTGATCGATAACCACGTACCGGACAGTACTGAGCCAAATTGAGACCGATTTTAATCAAGACCTTAATTAGCTCAGATTTTAGCGATTTGGAAATGTTATTCTTTAGACATTTTTAATGCTGAAACCTTTTCCACCAAACAAGAGTTGCAATTACCTGATTAGTAGAAACTCGTACAATCGTCCAAGGATTCTAACGCGGATGGCACAATCAATATCTAAGCAATGTTACCGTTTTTTTGCCAGCAGTTGCTGCTGGTAACAACATCTACACTATTGGCTAGCTGAGATGTCGGTGATTGGGGGTGGTTAAGAATGCTATAATATTTTTTTTTAAAAACGGTTAATACCTTTTCCATACGAATCAACTGCCGCAAAAATTAGCTAAACGAGAGAACGTAACAAATTGGTTGTATATTTTCCAATAAATAAAATGAAAGATTTAGTAAATAAACACTCGTAATCAATAACAAAATTTGACGGTAAACTGTTCGAAGAATTACAGCACAACTTTCAGTACCTTGTTACATGCCAAAGTTAAAACAAAGTCACTGCCTGAAATGAGGTAACATAAACCATGTTGTGCCGCTGCTCAGTGGAGACGGGGTGGGTTATATTTTAAAATTCCGTGATAACTTGGAAACGAGATTGACATAAAATCGAAATAAAAAGGTAAAAACTCAAAATCGGTTAGGGCGCCAATCAAGGACACGATGATTATAGCTTCCGGACCCCTGATAATCCAAAAGCTCATCCGGTTGATTACAACCCCCTGGACTTACCGCGAGTTGTAACTTGCTAAATTCTGAAATACACTTAAAAATGTACGTACGCGGCAGCTGAATGAATAAAAGCTTTTTACAGTTTAACAATTTAACATTTATTGACTGAATAAAATAAAAAAAAAATAATAATTATCAAACAAATTCGAATAAAAATAATAAATGAAATAATAATAAGCAAGACAAAAAAAATTAACAAACTGAATACAAAATTAATATATATATATATATATATAAAAAAATAATAATAATAATAGCGTTAACTCGTTTTTTTTCAATACAACACAATAAAAATAAAATTCAAGGCCTTGAGCGCATACTTAATCCGCAAACAACAAACAAAAATAATAAAATACAAAAGTCATAAAATATACGTCCGAAACTTTGTCTCGAACTAAACGTTCAAACAAGTTATAGGTTACATTTCATTACATTATCCTCTATGCATGAATATTTACTTTTACATACACCAAAACAAAATTAATTAATTAAATCGACTTTACGCAAACACCTTCAAGTGTTTCTTGAAATAATTAAAGTTAGCCGCAATTCAATCGGCTCAAATCAAAGCTTTTAAATCATATCGATCACGGTTCACTTCACGGTAATAACAAATTCGATAAATACCTTTACTCAGATGAACTGTCGGCCACAGCGGTTCCAGAAGCTACGAATTTAGATTGAACCCGGGACGGTCTAGGTGTACAGTAGTCGAATACAAGCTCGGTGGGATCCCCAAACAATGGAATTACGGCGGAAGATTTATTTCACTATTTAATCGAAATCCGCACAAACGCGAAGACAGGATTTTTCACACAAAACATCGAAAATAAATCCAACTCGAACGTTAGTTTTATTATGGATACCATGAAGTTCCTTAAACCGTAAAATTACGAATTTGGAAAACTACTATTTCCCATCACACCACTCAATTTTCACGGCACCATTTGTTTAACTTCCGCGGTATTGCCTAACGGTAGGGTAAAACACCCCGAACACTTGACTACATTCCGGTACCCGGTATTCCTAATTGCGACAAAAAGATTCTCCCAAAATCAAAATTTTACTCCTTATATCACCTCGTAATCCCACTTAATTCACAAACTTGCGCCGTAAAATCTTTGTAAAAGATGCAACACTAAACCAAGTAAATTAACAAAGATGAAAAATATAATGGCCACGTGCGTCATGTCATGTACGCACTCGAAAGAAAGAAAGTCTTCTCACAGAAAACGCTTACTTCGTTAAATTATCAGGTGGCCCCAATCGCGCTCGTAAAAGAACTCAACATAAACAAAAGTATAGATACCAAGAAAAATTGATCAAATTACATTACAAAAGGAAGTCGTAAATTAGCTAGAGTTGTTTTTCTAATGAGATAACCAGAAGTACAAACACTAAATCAAAAAATACCAGTAATAATTGTGAAATAACTATGAAATACAAATAAACTTAAATCAAACGTATATATAAAATAACGAGTAAAACGTTTTCGATGCTAACATCGAACTAATCAATCGTAAAAAAAACAGAAAACCGAAAATTCAGCCAGATGAATCTCATTACGGGGTCTTACATAAAAGAATTACAACGCAGGTTACAACCTAACCATCGATCGGCAATTGATCTGGTACTGGAAAATTTATTTCTCATTGCTATTAGTTGAAGATTGCGGGTCTGCACCTTACTTGTTCTACTGGATTCTGACCTGTCAATGTTTTATAACAGCGAATAATAGTAGATTGGTTCCGGTTAAAACAATTTGCAATTTCTTTGTACAAACAACCACGTTCACGTACTTAAATGAAACTGTCTAGCTGACCATGCACGTACAGAAGACAACTACCGAAATATTATTTTCAAATATTTGAAAAAAATTTTTGTAGTTATAGTTTATTCTTAAAAATTAACAAAAAACGTGTTATACACGTATTATATAATTTAAAAGCTTTAAATTTGTTTTTATTTGGATTTTGATTTTTAAATAAACTTATTATTTACAAGTAAAGCTGTTATTATTAAAACTATTTTCTAGTTTATAACATATTCTACACAGACAACAGTCACATGCTAAACAGTAACATTGAGAACTGAGTTTGAATGTAAATAACTCGAAAGCTTTGCTCAAGATAAAAATTGCTTTTGAGCTTACGGCTCTACTATAAAAATAATGTAAAATCTCGATGTGCAAAGAATATTTAGTATTTTAAATCTTTAACTCGGGCGTGATTAAGTAATTATACAACTAAAAAAAAAATTAAAGTTACGTTAAATTTAGTTTGTTGATTAGATTGCTATAGGTACGTCAATAAAACGTAGAGAAGAATTTCAACAAATTTATTTGATCATGAGTTTATATCAATTAATACAACATATAAAAAGACTTTTAAAAACGTAAAGCAAACACTTTTACCTAATATTGAAACAGTCGACATTTAATTACTTTTTTTGAATTTGTTTTAGCTTATATTTGACTAAATTTTTTTTGTAAATTTCAATAATGTTAATTATTATTCTGGAAATAATTTTAATTTAGATGTACAACGAAAAAAGTTTTTTTTAGTATATATTTTGACGTTTGGAATTTGCAATGTAAAGTTTGGAATTGAATTACCTATGTAAAAACTTTTTAAATTACATAACTTCAAACGAAATAATTATACAGCAAACGTTTGTTACTTTAGACATAAAACTTTCACCATGAAACATAAAATTAGTAAATTGATATTTATTATTATTATGAAGTTTGAAATTATATGTGAAAAATATGACTTACAATATGCAATTGTATATGCCAAAATATGAAATTAGTGAATATAAAACATTTTATTTTTATACGAAGCAACACATTGGAATAAAACGAAACTATTTAAATATATAAAATTTATCTTCTAAAACATTTTTAACCATTACGTAATTAAGACTTTATTTCGACTTGGATACGCATCGATCTATTAAAATACATGAATTAACAGTTCAAATTTCACAATTTGTTACTATATATAAGCAACTGTTTATGTTAAAACATAAAATTAAAAATAAACATTAAACAATTTTGTATATGTAATAAACATCAAAATAAAACAAAACTCAATAAATACATATGTAACATTTACTTTCCAATACATATCCAACTATTACGTAATTACGCAATTAGGAACGTAATTAGAAGTTGATAGTCATCCACTAATTAAATTTGCAAATTAAAATTTAATAATTCGTTGTTAAAATAAATCACAAATATTTTTTGATCTTTTTGGGCAATTGTTTTTTGCTATATAAAAAATATGCAACTGTTTATGCTAAAATATGCAAATAAAATTATGTATTCTTTTCATACGAAACAAAGCAGCAATATAAAACAATGAGTCCTGCGCCACCTTCCTTTGCGTGTAGAAAAAGAAATAAGTCTGGGTCAGAGAAAGAAAACTCCCAGAACACACAATCCCAATTATGCGTGAAGAAATAAAACAACTCAAAGTTATCATAGACTTAAAATTTTGTTTATTTTTGATTAATATTTTTAAACAACCGCCGTTTATAGCTATTTACAGTAAACTTTAGACACATAGTAAAATCACACTATGAGATGGCTCTGCCATCAAATACTTTTGAATAGTATTTAAAACTTGATTAAAAGCAAACGTCAAATTAAAACGATCACAGATACAACGGTTTGTTTTAAAATAAGTACAAAAATTTAAAGGCAGGTTACACACAAAAGAATGATTTTTCAAATTACTTTCATAAGAGTAAAACTAAAACTACGATGAAAGTTAAAATCCAAAAACCCAACCCTAATATGTTCAACAACATAGAAGATCTGAAGAATTATCAGGCTCGACACGATGCATTGCACAATGATAAGAAAGAAGGCGCGTCATACTTCAGAAAAATCTTTTATTGTTGTGTGTGTGTGTATGCTAAAATATAAATTAAAAATAGAAATTGTACAATTTGTGTATACAAAATAAAAGTTTAAAATAAAACAAAACTTAGTAAACATATAACACTTATGTTCTAGCACATTTTCAATTATTGCATAATTAAGACTTCAATTAGAGTTTAATACCTATCCACTTATTAAAATTCACGAATTAACAGTTGTTATAAATTAAATTTTACTATTTATTGTTACATTAAATCAATAATATTTGTAGTATGAAAAAAATATGACAAAAAATATGCAACTGTGTATGCTAAAGTACGAAATTAAAACTAGAAATCATACAATTTGTGTGTACGAAACAAAACATTAAAATAGAACAAAGCTTCCTAATGCATACCCAACTGTTACGTAATTCAGATCATATCAGTAATATTATTTTGCGATATTAGTCTTTTGTTGTCCATAAAGAAATGACATAAAATATGCAACTGTTTATGGTAAAATATGAAAGATAATTAAAAAATTGTACAATTTTTTTACGAAAAGAAACCATCAAAATACAACAGAACTTAGGAATAATATAAAACTTAGTTTTTAATAAATTACTAACTATTACGAAATTAAGACCTTAATTAAAATTTGATACCCATCAACTTATTAAAATTCAATAATTCACAGTAGTTCAAATTAAATTTTTCCATTTAATGTTACAAAAAGTTGATAACACTTTTGATTTTTAGTTGAGAAAACTAATCTTTTGTTGTAAAAAAAAATATGACAAAATATGCAACTGTGTATGCTAAAATATGAAATTAAAACTAGAAATACTATAATTCGTGTGTACGAAACAAAACATTAAAAGATAACAAAGATCAGTAAACATATAACACTTATTTCTTAATACATTGTTACAAGCTTTTGGTTTTACAAACCTTGCTCGGCCAACTCACAATAGTCGGGAGTAGGGGGGGTTCAAAAAAAAAGGAAATATGCTTAAGGGCGCCAGAGCTGATCCAACGTAATGCTTCTGTTTCGCTCACGACAGAACGGTGTAAACTTGTAACGTAATCGAAGGTTCGTAATTCTTATACCCGGCTGATCGAGTAGCCCAAATTAGTTCGTAGGGAACAATAACCATAAGAGAGAGAATTAACAAATTTAATCACTTTTAGATTATAGTTAACAAATATCACAGTTTTAAATTAGAGTAGCAGAATAATCGTTATACATCAAATTCGGAAATCCTAAATACTAGGAGAATTAACAATAAGCATTAAGAACGGTAGTAAACTTTGATTTCGTAACAAGTAAATTTATAGAATTATATAGAAGATTCAGTACATGAATGCCTACAGTATCGGCAACACACAACACACCTTTAAAGTAAATCGAAGTAAATATTCTTCACCCACACACAGTATGCGATACAGTAAACTTAATGATTATAATTACCTTATTGGTAGCTACACATAACATGCATTTACGAACGTTATTATGAATCAAAAGTTTGTGAGTAATTTTTCGTGACAACGATATACACCAAAAATTAATTAAAATAACTCACCCGAAGTTCAGCTTCCACTAGCACGAAGAAAAACGTTTTTCCCCTTCAGTGGCCTGTAATAAACATTAACCACAAATCGTGTCACACACCAACTCACAAAGAATATTAAGCTAAAACAATTAGTATTAATAATTCATTAAATATGTATAAAAACCGGTGTATCGACTACTGTACGCAGCGAATCAAAACAGGTGGCTGATAACACAATCAACGTCTGCCTTTGGTATTAAAGAGTACTTATGTGTATCAAATCAGATAAATAGTAACGTATAACAGGTGGCTGATAACCCAGTCGAGTCATCCGCATGTAGTAATATCTCCCACGGTAAGGCTCATCGAGACCTCGTTTTCGTGGCGTGGAAACCGCCTTCCGAAAGCGTATGTGTGCGGTAACGTGATTGCTTAGTAAGAATTACTATTCACTATCCCCTTTATCGAAAACGTACATGTGCTCGAAGTGGAGGAAAAATGGCTGTTAAATGAAAAAGGAATTACGAACGAATTTTAATAAACGACAGCAATAGCTTACCCTGTAACGCCTCAAATATTTTATATAATTAATGTAATTACAATTGAATTTCCGTTATTCCGGATGTCATTGGCTAACGAAATTATTCAACACGTCCAGGCCATTTTATGCAATTGCCAGCATCACGATTTTCCGCCAAATGGCAACCACGAGAAAACGATCGGTAGAGGGCGTCACAACCCGAATCTAATTTCAAGTCAATATACACAGTCGTACGTAATACAAATTTCGTACGTAACAAGATACCTAACTGTTACGTAATTAAGACCATAATTACAATTTGATCTACTTATTAAAATTCACGAATAAACAGGTATTTTACAATTTATTGTTACATAGAATCAGTAATATTACTTCGATATTTTCAAAAAATAATCTTTTGTTATGAATAAAATCATAAGACACAAAATACGCAACTATTTATGTTAAAATGTGAAAGAAAATAAAAATATTGTACAATTTTTTTACAAAAAAATCTTCTAGTACATTTTTAATTATTATGTAATTAACACCTCAATTAGAGTTTGAAACCTATCGACTTATTAAAATTCACAAATTAACAGTGGTTTAAATTAAAGTTTACGATTTATTGTTGCAACAAGTCGATAATTTTTTGATATTTAAGAACAGTCTTTTGTTGTATGAAAAAAATATGACATAAAATATGCAACTGTGTATGCTAAAATGTAGTGGTTTTCTCTTTCCTTTTTAGTATGTTTTCTATAACATTGTCTCATGATTTTTGTAGGCTTCTCTTTTTCCTCTTGCCTAATTTTCTCAAATTGGTTCAACTTGTTTATTTTGATCTATGTAGGTAACCCTACCACGCTAACTGTCTCCCTTCTATGAAATTTGTTACTGGGTTAATTTCTAATTTTTCCTTTATTTGGCTACTTCTTATTCTATCTCTCAAGGTGACCCCTTTCACTCTTCTCATGTATTTCATTTTCGTAGCTTCCAATCTTGATTTCACTTTTAGTGTCAGTGTGCACGATTCGCATCCATAGGTCATGACGGGTCTAAAAATACACAGTGAGATTACCTTTTTGTGACACTTCTCTTTTTTTTTATAAAGTTTGAATTCACTGCATAATATAATTTGTTACATTTATCTATCCGTTCTGTTGTGTCTAGTTCTTGTCTTCCACTATCATCGATGTTAACCTCTGGGTACTTAAAAATTCGGATGTTGAATCTTCCCACCATTTATCTGTAAATTTATTTTCATGTGATCTTTCTCAATTGCCATTGCTTTCGTTTTATTTATACCCATCTACATTCTATTTTTTTGTTAATTCTTTGTTCCATGTCAATAAGTCTCGTTGTAGTTCTTTTTATCTTTCTGTTATTACTATAATATCGTCTGCTAATTCAAAATCCTGTAGAAATGTGAGTTGTAGTTTTCTGTATCCCACACTTAGCTCTTTAATTCTCTGGCGGCGTGCTTGTATTATTTCGTCTATAAAGATGGTGAATAGTACCGAACTCATCACCTCTTCTTGTGTCAACTTTTTGTTTGTAACAAACTCTTCTGATATGTTCTGTTAATGTTTATCACGTTTTTTTTTGTTTCTTGGTATAGACTTCTAATTACCTTCGTTTGATTTGGGGTTACTCCTATGTTATTTAAAGTTTCCATACTCTTCCTCTAGATGTTCTACCGAAAACTTTTTTAAAGAAAAACAAAAAACAAAGAAAACCTTGTGGATATACTGGAGTCTTTAATTATTTGTTTAACAGTAAAAATGTGGTACGCTTCTGATGTTGGTTCTATTACAGTTCGTAATTTGCCTTCAAATATTTGTTTTAAAGGTATACTCAGCACCATTACCCCTCTATAGTTATAGTTATTATATCTTCCTTCATTTTTTTTAAATATTTGGACAATCTGCTTTATTTCCCAGTCTTTTGGTATATTTTCTTCTTTTGATATTTTTAGGAGTGATTTAATTTCCTGTTCTCTCATTTTTTTAACATAACGCTTGTAATTCTGTCATGTCCCGACGATTACTAAATCTTCTTCTGTTATACCTTCTTCTTCGTTTTCTGTATTCTGATAGTTTGCTTTCTATATGTGCCTTTTCTTCATTATTTATAACTTGGGTCTGTAAAAGTTCCTGGATGTATTGCTTCCATCTGTGTATTATTTCTATTGGTTTTACCAATAACTTTCTATTTTTATCTTTTACTATTATGCTGTCTGTTTTTTCTTTCCTTTTGTTTTTTTACTGTTTTTTTCTAATTTTTTGCTAAAGTCTTGTCACTCTTTTTCTTTCGCTTCTGTCACCATGTTTTTTGTATGTATCTTCTAAATTTTGTTCTTGAATTTAACATAACTTTTTATTTTTTCATTCCATTAGGTGGTTTTTTTGTATCATTTCTTATTTTCCTTATTCTACTGTTAAAGTCATCATGTCTTTGTTTCAATGTGCCTGTTTTCCGTAATTCATTGCCTTGTTCAGTGCCAGTTTTCTTGCCGTTATCTCCTACGTATCTATACTTAATAGTTTCTTGTTACATTTTGGGTTATTTTTATTATTGGTTTTTCGACAATTGTTTCCTCAAGAGATCTCTTCATTCGTGTGCGAAAAATTCTTCGAAAGCAATTCTTCGGACGCAATTGTTCGAAAGCATGTCTTCGAAACACAATTCTTCGAATAAAGAGTTATTCGAATAATTAATTCTTCGAAATTGTATTTTTCGAAAAGCAATTGTTCGAAACAACAGTTCTTAGATAAAACAATTTTTCGAATTATCCAAGCTAATGGGTTACAACAACGATATGAAAATGATGCCGATTTTGCATCAACTCTCAGGTTGCTTTCTGCTATTGCATTTGTCCCTGTAGATCGTGTGGTTCAAACTTTTGAATACCTGTGCGGTCATAACGTATTTCCTCCTGAAACACAGGAGGTTCTAGATTATTTTGAGGACATCTGGATCGGCAGGCCAAATCGTCGCCAACAACGGCGATCGCCAAGGTACCCAATTTTTTTATGGAACTGTTACGATAGTGCATTACGAGGATTGCCTAAAACCAATAACTCTCTTGAAGGTTGGCACCGAGGGTTTTAACAACAAGTATGTGGAGAAATCCACCCAAACTTGTGGAGATTTATATCTGCTATTAAAAGAGAGCAGAGTATTAATAAACTCCGTATTGAGGAATACATTAGCGGCCAAGAAGCCCCCCGTGGTCGTAAAATGTACAAAGACTGTGCTCAAAGAATTCTTCGTTTGGTTTCCCACTATGATCCAGCAGGCGATGTAATAAAGTACCTACGCGGAATCGCATATAACATAGATTACTAATCATTAAAAAACCAACGTGCTTAAAATAGTAAGTTTGTTGTTTGTTTAAAATAAAATTAAAGTTATGTAATAGTTTCTTGTATTTAATTACCTCTCATTTATACGCAATTGGGATTTTTATTAAATTAAATTATATCGGCTATTTTTTTATTACTAGGTATATCATAACAACCTACAGGAATTTTCTTTTTTTCAGTTTTCGAATTTATTAGACTAAACATTTCACTTGATCACCGCATTACCCTCCCAACGTTGTTTTATTTTGTAAATTATATTATTAACTATAAGTAATTAATTATACAAGTTTACCAGTCGATCGTTCTGAAGCGCATGTTTTTATTTATTTGTCATCGATTTGTTCTCAGTAGGCTTATAATTATAACTCAAAATTGAAAATAAACTTTGTAAATTATTATTATAACTCGGAAATATTGGTCTAATAGTCTAATCGAAAAATCGTAATGGAACTTATTCAGTTTTAATTATATGGAGCGTTCATTAATAATTGAAGTTCGCTTGAATTTAGCGTTACGTTAATCTGGGAAGTTAGGCATCGGGCCGGTAAAAAAAAGCTACTTTGTCGTATACCTACAGGTAATGCAATTTATAGTCCTCAAGGCATCATTGAAAGAACTAAAGTTTTGAACAATTAGTCATTCGTACAACTGCTTATTCGAAGAATTGCTTTTCGAATAACACTATTTCGAAGGATTACTTATTCGAATAAATGTTTATTCAAGGAATTGTTTTTCGAAGAATTGCTTTCGAAGAACTGCATTCGAAAAATTGCATTCGAAGAATTTTCCTGTAACCAAAACCCTCTTCATTACCGCCTTTTGCAGTGCACTGCCTTCATTCTTATCGCCCTTTTCCCATATTTCCTCGTTTACTAAATCTTTTGCACAATATATTTTAACGTTGACTATCAGTTTATTATATTTTAATTGTGATTTGCATATCTCACTTCTCTTATTTGTAGAGTTCATATCTTGTTTTCTTTACTACCTTTTTGGTGTAGTCTTCATCGATCCAGATTTATGTTCCATTGGGCTTTTTCGCATGTTGTATTATTGTGTATTTTTAGTTAGTTTAACCAAAATTGTTTTTTTCGCTTGGTCTAGATCATTTTTTTTGTCTATGTTAATTCCTATCTTTTGCATTATACTAGATATTTTCGTTTCTCTTGTGTTTTTACCTCATCTACTACTCCCTTTATTATAATATTATTCTGCCTGATCTGTTTCTCTCTAAATTATCTATTCTTTCCCCATGCTTTACCACCTTCTCTTTTAGATTCACATTTTAATTCTTCACTTGTTTCATTTTCACTGCAAACGCGTTGATCATTGATTTGTTTTTTGTTCCTCTTAATTTATTAGAACATCTTCTCAATTCTCTCCTTTCATTCATCTTCAAGTCCGCTGTTAATGAAGTGGTGCGGCGGACTACTTTTCAATGTTACTTTTATTTTCCTTTAATGTTTATGAGTATATACTTTGGTGTATAACGTGTTGCCTACCCGAAATATTTTGTTATGGAGGCCACTCTAGTTGTATGTATTTTTTTATTGCAATCTACACTTGTTTTATGTAATTTTCAACTTTATTCTTAAACTATCTTAACCTCACTTAACTACTATTACATTCACTTACTCACTCTTATTTATTTAGAGTTGTCCAGCTTCGTTCTGACAGAGTTGTGATTTACGGTTAATTTTATTTTAATTTGGTTTTGGCTTCTAGTCCACGAAGATGGCTAAAGGTCGTTATAACCGATTATTTTTTGTTCTGTAACTATTAAGTTACGTAACAAAATATATTTTCATTAGATAAAATCTATTTCTATACAGTTAACTTGTAATTTATTATTTCCCAAACATTTTTAAATTGTAAAATTATGTATTCTCTCCAACATTTTCTTCTTCTTATGTCAGCATTGAAATAATACTTATATTTTAAACAGTGCTTTACGTGCTTGGAAACTTAAGTTTTCGTTCTATTATTTGATGCATACTTCAATGAATAAT
This sequence comes from Aquatica leii, assembly GCA_035610365.1. Taxonomy (NCBI): domain Eukaryota; kingdom Metazoa; phylum Arthropoda; class Insecta; order Coleoptera; family Lampyridae; genus Aquatica; species Aquatica leii. The sequence continues at coordinate 60,197,721 of CM069438.1, forward strand.
TTAGAAAAACGTTTTTTTTTGCTCGTGGCATAAAAGTAGTAGCATTACAGTCATTATATTTCATAGTAGTAAACATTACAGAAAAAGTCGAGTTTTTTACATTATAGCAGCAGTTTCAGAAATTACAGTACCTTGTTTTACTACATCTACCTGATTTTTATGTTTAAATTAATCTGAGACGTGCACGTTAACTGTGACTTTCTTCTAAGTAGTTCTTACGTAAAGCATAAATTATCTGATCTTAAGATCTTAAGATATACCACTACACATATGCAAAGTGATTAAAATGCAATGTCAAGGATTTGTTCAGTGTCACTGTTTTGCAGGCTTTGCAAACACAGCACGACAGTAAATTGAGATTACGCACCCTACTAATGATTATCGTTGTTGTATATTGTTGATTACTGAACCCGATTGTGCACGTTTATATGCAAAGAGCGTTAGAAAGTTAATTCTCAACGAGTATCTTTAATACAACACCTAATTAAAAATTCTCTTTTGGTTTTAATTAATTAACTAAAACGCACCAAGTTGAGCTTATGAATTTTTTAAAACGAGACTTGAAAGGAGCCGTATTAACAAAATCTTCTTTTTTAAATACAATTTCAAACTAATCATCAATATTTAATTTATTTCACTTACAAAATATATTTTGCTGGTAACGTATAGGTACGTATCGTAAAAGAGAAAATGAGGGAAAAAGGATAATGTCCATCGCATTAGAATAGAATAGAACATCATACAAAGGATGATAAATTTAGTTTCTAATACCTTTTCCGACATTTACAAATGAACTTTTGTCCTTATCAGTGACAGCATATTCCATGCTTTTTACGTATAGTTGAAGGTGTTATTTTAACTTTTAGAATGAATATTCTATAAACGCAGTTTTACCTCGATAATTCACGATACACACTGAAACTAGGACGTTCAATGGTTTATCTACTGAATAAAAGCGTAAAAACGGCTTTTCCAATTTTTTTTTGTTAATTAATGGATTTAATTATAAAACTTCGTTTGGCGGATTACTGTCTTTTTATACGGTAAAATAAAAAATACGAGTCTAAAAATGTACAGAATGATAAAACGAGTGCTTTGCTTTAAACTTTACAAGTTATTTTTAAAATTGTAACAGTTTTTAAAATAAATTATTTACAACAGTTTTTAAAATAAATTATTTACAAATTATGTAGTTGAATTGAATCTTAGAAATTTTTTTCTAAGTGGTTTTCAGAATTTTGCCAACAAAATCCAACAGTAATAATTATTTTATACAAAAATATATTTCAATCTGTTCTTTATCTTCAAATTATTTAGCAAAATTACACTTTAATTTATTTGGTTTAGTTGTTTTTACACTCTAGTTCCAAGATTGTTTTAGTAGCTCAGTAAAGCAAAAAGTAGATAACGCGTAATTTTTAAATTTGGTTTTTGGGCTTGGTCCGTAACGTTTTGGTTGACAGGTCTCTGAATAAATGTTTCCAGGTGAAAAGTAGCCATTGTTCATATTGAAATTGTTGTCATCTGAATCTCTATCGGTTTCCGATAGATTCTTAGCCAAATGTGTCTGGCTATGTCGTGTCTGCAATATGTTCGTGTAGTTTGGTGTTGATTTTTTGTTACGTTATTTTGAACGTAACTTAAAAGAGCAACGATTAACTCAGTTGTTCCGGCGATAGAGTCGTAAGCTTTGTGGTGTTAAATTATAAAATAAATTTAAAAAGGCGCCAAAACGATGAAAGACTAAGCTGGGAAACACCGTTTAAACCTACACGCAGCTGAAAAAGAACACGTTGTACAACATTTGTAAATTTAAATACAAAAATACAAAACGATTTTATAATTAATTGTCTAACAATCTGTTATATACGTTTAGTCATTCGTACAATCGAACTTAGAATTGAAATAGAAAATACAATACAGACAATTAGTTTTCCCCAAAGCCAGCGATTAGCTAGTAGCTTCTTTACAGCGTTCCCTAAAACTTAATTCAAATCTAACAAAGACGTGCATGCGGCGTTATCACAAGTAAACTCCTTTTAATCATACCATCACTGACGTCAAACCAATACAAAGCGTTTCCCTCAAATAAATTTTATAGGTTTAGTAATTGTTTCCTCTAATGCGATAACAAAGGTAGTGTAGATAGTATTAACTACATCATGAAAAATTATCCCAAACACAACATCTGCTGATATCTCTACAAACAAAAAATATCGGTAGGAGTATGGAAACCCGCAACAGACAATTACGAAAGAATTAAATTAAACCACAGACCCAAGAGATGCTTACCTCAAATAAGGGCTTTCACGCAGATTACAATAGATGTGCGTGAAACACTTAACGATGAAATCCTTGTTAGGCGTACACAATGCTAGATGATGTTTGCGTTCTTTAAAATTTACCGAAAGAAATGAAATCGTGTTTTAAAATGAGATTGTATCCCTATTCGACAACGAAAAGTGAGGGTATGGAGAATAGATTTTATACAAGGGATAAACATTATACCAAAGCATTTTTAACATAACACTTCTTTCCGGTCTTCCTATATATATACCTTTCCTGAGAAGCAAGACTGTAGACTCCGGGATTTCTAGCACGTGTTCCGCCACCGCTGCTTAGAAGATTGTTTAAGACGACTACATGCTTCTTAATACAAATTCCCACGTTTTTACCCGTTGCGCAGAGAAACGAGCAATTAACATAAATACTTGAACCCAAGAGAAAACTAAACAATGTAAACATTTTTTTTAAGAGTGTCACGAGATCTTGGCCAAAACGTCAAGCCAAATACATCAACGACGCGGTACCACTTTGGAAACTCCGTGTCTTCTGTTACTGAATCTTTTTTATTTATTCCTTTTTAGTTTCTATGCTTTTTGTTATTGATATGTGAAGGTGGTGTTATCTAAAATCGTTTTTTATTTACGTATTTCTTTTCTTGGACTTGATTGCAACATTTTGTGAAGCATTTTTTTAAGTGTCTGTTGTTTATCATCTCTTTTTCTGCGACTGTTCAGGTAATCTTTTCTTTTTCTGTTGTTTTCATTGGTAAACTTTTTTTCTAAGTCTTGGAATGGATCCGTATTTTTGAATTGTGCATTAAGCAATATGTTAGATATCTTCTTGCTTTAGATCGCGTTTGCATTGTTAATTCTGTATAAATATTTCTTTAATGTTCTATATTCTCTATGCTTGTTTGGCTTTAGATTTTTCTCATTCTGGTTGCTATGTGTCGGAGGAAAACATGCAGATTTCTACTTTTACTTAAATTGTTTCACTTCTGCTGCCATATGTTAAAACTGTTCTCTCTTATAGTATCGTACGTTTGTTTAACTGACATTTTTTTATATCCTAATTATTCTTCTTTGGTTGCTTTGTTACTAATTATTTTTAATTATTCTGCGCTGTAATGTGTTGCACTGAGTTTCTCATTAATTTTGCTGTCTCGGCACTGCTTTCCGTATTTGCTGTTCTTAGCGCTTTAAAAAATCGCTGATCTGTCTTTTTTCTGTTATTTGGTAGTTGTTTAATCGCATTATTAATTGCCCATATTTTTTGATGCTGGTACTTAGTTTCTTTATTGACTAAGATATTTTAAAACTGTTCCAAGTAGTTCTGTTAGTTATTGCTTCAATGTATTGATATCGGTTTGGTTTTTCTGCTTTTTTTCTAATTTTTATTTCAGCACATACGCTACTATCAGCATTGGCTCCGTAACGTCTTTATTAACATCGTATATAATATATTCTACGTACGTTTATTCTACTTGGCGTGGATTAAGTTTGTAATTGTCTTTTAAACTTTGCCTTTGTTCGCCACTTTTACCTTTTTTTGCAATGCGTTTGAGGCATGAGTCTTATGTTTTTTTTGTTCTTACCTAATTTTTCTGCGTAAGTTGGTTTTGCAAAGTTAGACTACTAGTAATAGCAAACAAATCTTTGTAAAAATTACCGAAGTTGTAAGCAAGCAAAATTTTTTAGTGATAATCAAAGTTTGATTTACCCAAATCCGGTGTTAAGCTTAGGAAAACGTTTTTCTAATAGATAACTTGTAATTGAGCTAACTAAAAAAATCGTGTCAAACTAGTGACACAAAATTTACAAAAAAAACAAAAGATAACATTTATGACAAGTAAAAAAGGCAGAGTTCATGTTATGGTGGCGACATATGTAACTATCTTAAAGGGATGTTGAACGTCCATGCTTTGAAGTAAATGCATCAATCGCATATGCACTTCGTATAGGAGCTAATTATAGGTTTGATGCTTTTCTTTAAAAAAAATTTACAAGTCGTGCTAATAGATAAATATGCAAACTACACTTAATCCTAAAAAAATAGACAAAGCTACACTGGGTTGAATACATTATCCACAACGTTGAAAAAAATGACAATAAAAAATTACGACTTGAACGGAATTAACAAAAACGATACTTGTTTGATGGCGTCGAGAAGTAAAAAACTAACTTCAAGTCAACCAAAAATATACAGACTAGCGCAATTTTAATTTAGAGCACGTAACAAGTTGGTACTTGCATTTGTGATGCTGCTCGTTGTGACGTTTTTTTATTTTTCTTTGAGTTTCTATTTTTCCGTTCAGTCTAGCGTTCTGAAAGCATAAAGTATTTGCTTTATGTCTGATTTTACTGGTTATGCTCAGTAACTTGCATATGTTGCTCTTGTTTAATTTTACTATGAATCCAAAGTCTTTTAAATATATCTTTGCTATCGACGGTAACGGATTTCACACAACAAAAGTTTTCACATGTTACAAGAAGTTTTTCTTCATCACCCATAGCTTGAAGTTCAATGGCAAAAATACCAAAATCAAAAAGAAGAAAATTGACTAACTAGAAATTTGATTATTGATCGATTGGCACATAATGTACCAGTCGTTTACGAATAATAACGATTTTGGACACAATGAAAAATAAACAAATCTAAAATGACAAAACAACTTGACTAAACAGAAACAGAGCTGTTAAATGTATTTTTGTTGGGCGGACAACAAAATGAATTCTAACACCAAAGGAATTTGGTTTATACTGAACTACAACGAAACCAAAAGCGGAGTGGGTACTATTGACAAAAAGTGTGACGTTTCTTTGACCTCTAGAATACCAAAGAAATATTGCACAAATTTTATACAAATTTGTTGTTCCAACGTTCCCAAAAATTTAGAATTGAGCTAGATGAGCATTTACTTCTAAAGCAAGATCTGTCGAGGTGTGGGTTTACTTTAAGGAAGAATAGATCTTTATACATGCAGGAACAATTTTTAAAATTTTAATTAGAACACTTTTAATGTCCATTTTTTTCAATTTTATTTTATTATTTTTTCGTTAAAACACAAGAATAAAAAAGTCTTTAAAGTTAAATACTTTTGGAGTGGTTTAAAAGTTTAATCAAAACTCCCAAATTTATTTTGTTTATAAATAAAAATTCCAACCAATGCATACTACATAACAAAAGTGCCCGGGGTTGTTATTCAGGAACTTTAACTAAGATCAAAGGTTGTTTCAGTTCGAACTCGGGCATTTCGTGTGCAAATTCCAAACTGTCGTAGAAAACTTTGCGACATCAACTGTCAAACAAAAAGCATTCTATCTACAAAGCTACATTTTATTGTTTCACATGAAAGTTATGTAATTTTCATAGACAAAGAAAGCTTTATCCTTGTTTGAAAACTAATATTGAAATATGTTAAGGGCGTATGGCTATATTCCAAAATTTGCTGAATGAATTTGCAGAGGTTGGTGTGCTCGCAGCAAACATTTTAGAAACTTAGTCTCAACCAGAACAAACAAGTAAATCTCTGGCGATAAACCGACATAACGTCTTTTACATTATTAAGTTGATAATAAAAAATTAATCATTTAAGATGGCGCAACTAAATTTAACTAAAACATTTTTCAAATAGAAATGAAATTTATATTAAGATGAAAATGTGGATATAACGTCGAAATTGGAAAATGATGTCGAATTGACGTTTGCATTATATGGGTTGGTTTTACATTCGTTTTTCTTTTCAGTAATAGTGCTTTAAAGCTATGACTTTTTTTATGTCATTCGCATAATAAAAATGTTTTTTATCATAATTACAGCAATTTCAAAAGATTATTTTATTGGCACTTACAGCATTGTTTAAAAAATTGCTTATTCTATTTTGCAGTAAAACATTAAACTTGGAAAAACGTTAATGGATTACGAATTGGAAATGAGAGTAGTTAGTCAATTGCTACATTAATTACGAAAACGTTTAAATCGCATTACTTTGACATGAAATTATACTTTACAGAATATGAAAAAACTACTATAAATGCTAATAACAAAGCATCAATTTATTGATTGTCTAGTACTCAACGTTTTACATCATTCTTAATTCTTTTATATTTAATTTTGTTTAAAATACTTTGATTCTGTAGATTTAATACGACTTCAAAACAAGAAGTAAAGCGAAATTTTAAATGCAAAGTATCCTTGATAAAATTTGGAGTAATTTAATATTAATCAAAAAAAAAAGAAAAAAAGAAAATTTTTGAGTATAAATAAATCTGTAAAAATAGAAATTCATGTTTTTAATCGTTATTATTAAATATTTTGAATAATAAATTTAAAACTATTCATTTCAATAATTATTAGAGACAAATAACTATGCATCATTTGAATAAAGTTAATTGACAAATAAAAATTCAATCGTCATTTGAATGATTTTGAATGATGAATAAAAATTTATTTTTTTAAATGTTTTTGATTGACAGTTATCAAAAAATAAAAATTTTCGTAATTTATAATCAGTTAAATGATAAATATATTTTTCTAACTAACAATTAATACGACACATTGTAAATTTATTAGCGATGAAGCAACGTTGTACATTCCTTTTGACCAATTTTATTTCCGTACATGTCAAAATTATTCGTATTCGTACAAATCAAAGTCATTACCGTACAGGATATTAAATTCTGAATGCATAATTTAAGAGACTGGTAACAATATTCTCTGTACCACAATCAATCAAATCAAAATACCTTATTTGCAACCTTACTATTAGCTTTCTTGCAGAGTTTTCTTTTGATGGAAAAGAAAAGCTAACAGTTATTTATTGGGTTTTTTCTTATTATAAAAATTTTTAATCGGTTGTTACAACAATTACATAAATTTGCATGTTTGACAAGTTAAGTAATCGAATCAGTCAAATAACATTGTATCTTTGTACAATATTTTATCTTTTATTGTAGACCTCTTCCACTATTTGTCTAATCAAACCATAGCACTAACACATGTTTCTTCTTGAAGATCAATGTTTGTAATCACACCAGGATAATGACTGCCCTCAAACTTTACAATGAAATACATTTCAACAACTTTATGTCTAACATTTCCATTATCTTCTTCCTCTGAATTATCATTAGACTTTGATTTCACTAATGAACTATCACCGCCCTATTGTAATGATATTTCGCTTTCATTGTCAATTTCGTTAGAACTTTTGGTTTGAGCAAAATGATTGGAACAAGAGAGCATTGGTTTATTATTTTGATCGTTAAAAAAGTTTGTAGTTCTTACGCTTTTGTTTGCTGGCATATTAAACTTTCTTTTCTCTTTATTGGTCTGTTTGTGATTGTAGCATAAACTCGTGTGTTTTTGAGATACTCGATAAAAGCTAAAACAACAACTTTAATTCTAAGATATTTCTGTTAACTTTCTGTGACTTTTAAGTAATTGGTAACTTATTTTAGTTTTGTGTTTTTTTATGTATTTTTTTTTTTTTTGATTTGGTAACTTGTATTGTATATCTTTTTTTAAATGTATACATAGAATGTTTAATGTGTAACACGCACTATCGAGAACAAAACGTGACAAATAAACAAAGGGTTACTAACAACTTAAGACTTCCTATTAGAGATTTATAACCATATTTGTAAAAACTGCACACGTAATTTAATAGAAACGGTAATAAATGCCAGAAACAAAAAAATGTAAATCTAACCGCAAAACGTATAAGTGCATCATACCTCAGCGATTCTTTCCATAAGCATCGATTAATTTTACATTCGAATTTTACCACAAACTGACTAGATGACTATTGATTCAGAAAGCTTCGTTGAGCATTAAGTTACATGCGTTGACTGCAGTTTTTGTGTAAAAATAACGGAAAGAAAAAAGTTACTGTCACTTCAATGCTGCCAACTGAATCCAAATGGAACGATGCAAAAAGATATTTAACATAAATGTTTCATGTAATAGTTTGTTCGGTTAATTAGAAATTTAAATAACAATAAGATTTTGTTAGCTTGTTGAACGACATTTCTCAAAACTCTTTTATCATTAATTTTGTACACAAAAGTTACAACTTCTTATTGCAATCAAAATTCTGACAGTTATATTAAGAGACAAAAATAAAAATGCGTAAACAATATAAACAAACACATAATAACTGTAATAACTACACAACCTATTTGGCAAAACAATCAGATAGAATTGCAATCATACCATTGATGAATTTTTAAGTTATAAGAACGTTGTGTAACTTGGCAACGGCACAAGAGTGCAGTAAAATTCCGAGTTTGTAATGTTACGTAACAGTATCTTGTATGCTCATAGAAAATATAAAAAGTAAGAAAAAAGTTTAATTGGCTATTTTCAAGTTGCTTGTTTTGTTTGCTTTTATTATATAAAATACGTTACAGTTAATTAATTCGTGTGCATTAATGATTTTTTTTAATTTGTAGCTGTGTACGCGTAGCTATAAAAATTTCAATGATATGCCCTTACTGTTTATTAAGCTCGATATGGCAACTTTTAACTCAACGTAATTACAACGTTCCACAGTAACAAATCTGATCGAATGAGGTATTTTACTTTAGCACATAATTATTCAAATCTCAAAATAAATGTGCAAAACTTTAAAATACGTTAGTAATTACATTCGTTCCATATGCAGAAGTCTTGGCATCAATTTATAAAACCACCATACTGTTTTATTTTCTTAAATTTCATTTTTACAAATAGCAAAACAGTAAACAAAAGTTCGATAAATATTAGTTTAAAATAATTTATAAAATGCAGAAGTTTTGTTATGCAATTACTCAGCCAATCATATCGCGTTTGTATTATAAATTATTTTTATAACGTTATGCAAATAATGTGATAATTACAACATAATTATACCTTTGTATAACGTTATGTAATTACGTTAAAACGCTACATGTATATTATGATTATAACGTTGAATAGAAAATAATTTATACAAAATTTACATTTGCCCTAAACTTCGTAAAAGTTTTGGCAACGATTTATTTCATTGTTACTGTAAATCTACTAAACTCTGCTATTTTTAGTGACAAAAGTTTGATCACTGCACTAGTCAATTTCGAATATCAGTTTCCATAATACAGAGGTTTTGTTTTGTTATTATCTAGTCAACTAGATAACGTTGTTATCAGTGTTGTAAATCGATACTTTTTAAATTTGTTACGTGCATAAATTTAAATAATGCATTACCCTGTATATTGGTTTAATTAAAAATTACTTTTATATTTCTGGACGCCATCTATCGGGTTCGTTGGTCACTTCGTATTGAGTAGGCGATATCCGGCGAGATTACCGGCATTTTGACTTTAACATCGTGCATGTGTTAACCTATGTCTGCGTGAGTTAAAATTCGTTTTCTCAAATCATCCACGTGTTGGGACACGATGGAACATAGAAGTCTTCTTAACTAACTAATTTATTCACGCAGAGTAAGTGGGTTTTGTTCTTTCTTTGATTAAAGGTAATTTTTATGTCTTTTCATTAGCGCCATGTGCTACTTCCTAAACATGGGTATTCTTATCGTAATCTAAAATCTTCAAGGGAAAATTAAAATCGGAAGCTGTAGAGCTAAGAACGCTGCGATACAAGAGCAGAATTTCTGTTCGGAGGCAATTAATACCTTATTGAATATCACCTTGTCTGGAAGATCCTAATACGATACGATTGAATTCTCTTCGGAGGCAATAAATTAATACCACCGTCGACGAAATTTAGTGTAACAGTATACGATAAGTGTCGGTTCGATTACTTTCCTTTAAATGTTTCTTTTACTTATAGTTTGTGAGTCGCCAGGTAGACACGATTATTTTCAGGAAGTTTAATTCCAGGAAGCCAATAGGAAAAACGTTTTTCTGAAGGTAACCCTGAATTTGGTAAGTCAATTTTTTTTTTAATTATTCGTTGTCGCTACGGTGAATACTCACGACTTATTATCATTACTAATCGTACGTTCGATTTGATTTGTTGCTTATTATTGTTACTCAATTAGTCTAAGTAAATGACTTATCGCTTGCTGATTATATCAACAGTCAATTATCATTATTAATGTTACTTATTGATGAAGATTTATATATGTTATGGTGGTTACACTTTTGTTTTACGTGTAGTGTAAGTTGCCGATCCAGCTGATATTCTATTTTCTATATTCTCTCTGGTACCTGCTTAGATTTGGCTATTTAACTTTGAATATATTTATCTTGATAGAGTAATTAAAGTACAATTGTTGTTAACGACTTAGTTTCTTTTTTTCGTTTCTTTCAGCCTTACGAACCTTAAATTGAGTTACAAGTTTATACCGTCTGTCTTGAACGGGACAGAAATGACTTTGGATAAGCTCTGGCGCCCTTAAGCACATTTTCTATATTATCTGTGAACCTCCCCTCTCCCGACTATTGTGAGTTGGCCGTGCAGGTTCGTAAAATAGCAAAAGCTTGTAAAAAATTATATAGATATAGATACTTTTTTTTTCTTTTAAAAATTATCTAGTATTAGATAATAGATAAAATGAAATTATTTAACCTCCTAATTAGTGTATTTAAGTAAGGTGTTTAAATCCTTCAATTGTAGGAGATGGCGACAAGAAAACACAACTTAAAGTGTTTTTTGTAGGCTACGTTTCGTGAACAGTGTGTTCACTTCATCAGGCCTCTGTTTAATAAATGAGAAAAAAGACAAAATTAACAAAACATAAATACAGCTCAGGTGTAACAAACAAACTTTTTAAGCAAATAACGAGTTGTAAAAAACTAAACAATACAAATCGTTTACATGAACAAACAACATTAAACCAAAAAAACCAAGTCAAATGATATAAAATAGACAAAAAACACTTTAAGTTGTGTTTTCTTGTCGCCATCTCCTACAATTGAAGGATTTAAACACCTTCCTTAAATAATAGATAAACTATTTAAACTTTATATAGATAACAGATAATAGATGAAATAATCTAGGTAGTAATAACGATAGATGGAGTTTATTTGAAGAACTACTATGGAATGCGGGAAATTACTGAAGAAAAACATACATATTGTAACTGCAATTTTACGGGACACTCGATTTTTTATAAATATTATTTACATATAACTTATATATTTTTTGATTGTATCTAGATACACATAAATAGATGAAAAATATGAATCTAGATTAATTTATCTATATGAAATTATATAGATAACTTACAACACTGGTTGTTATAATTGATTTAAACGTTAACTTAACGTTATGCAAATAACGTCATAATTAGATTATAGTTACAGTTTTAATTTTATACGTTACTGTTATTTTATTTAAAGGTTTCGCTAAAACATCATTATTAAATTAAATTATAATTAATTATGTACGATGTTTACGTACATGTCGCAATAATTAAATAACAACAATGTTGTTTTCTATCACAATATATACGTTTAAGCTATATTTTTATTTGCACTTTGTGATCATGTATTCTTGTAGGTAGATGTTTGAAATGGCTCGTGAATTATAACGTTTGTTAAAAAAAAGAAAACAACATCAATGTTTGTTTACTGTTAGAAGTATTGGCAATGATACAACATCTACAGTTTTAAAATTTTAGAGGTTGAAATAACGAGTAGATCTCTTCTTTAAACGGCGTGCAACTTCTGGATCAACTTGTGGTAGTCATTTACTTTGTGATTTTAAATAAAACGCCCTGTATATTATTACATTTTTTGATTGTTCAAGCAATTTGATGATGCCTTGTATTAGAGATTCTTATACTATGGGTGTTTTTAATTCATACATCTATTTTTCAATAGTGATTTTTAAAACCTGGTAGTGTGAATCTTCATGTGCTACGACAAAATAAATTTCAAATATAATCTGGTTTTAATGCGTTTTGTGCTATTATAAACATAAAGATGTACGATGCAAATCTAAATCAACAAAAATATTTGGAAATACTGAGAGGGGTAGTGACAGATTTTTTGGACACTTTGCCTAACACAGTTGATACTTATTGGATGGTGCACTCGCGCATTATACTAGAAAAGTGAATTTCCAGCTGTCATATATGTTTAAGGATCGACGAATTGATCCTAATCATCCGTAAAAGTCTCCTCACTCGATTTTTTCTTTAAAGATATCTCAAAAACAAGGTGTACATTACACCAGTTGCAATCAAGGAAAACCTTTTAGCTCGTGTAAAAACGGCTTTTAAGAAACTAGATCCAGATAATTTTAATAGTCTGTCCAGTAGAATGGAGCCCATGTTGAACATTTATGATTTTTTGTTTTGTTCTTATTTGTATTTCTTGCCATTATAGTTTGTAAGTTTATCTTTAATTATAAATAATTTGTATTTTGGTTTTTAGGACCATTTACGCCTACTTAATATTTTCTGAACGCGTTGCTTTAAGGAATTTCTTTAAAAACAGGATAATAAAGCTTCTAATAACAGCATTTAAAATAGGCATAAGGAATGCTATAGCAAATGTGTGCAGAATTAACCTGAGAATAACGTCATGTAAAGATTTGTTTATAAAGTAATACTCAACAACACGTTCAGATAGGTATAAGATTTTTTTAAAATTTTATTGTTGATTTGGTGCTGTAATATAAAACAGAACAAAAAGTGGAATACAGAAACCCGAGAAAAATCGACGGAAACCTGTACAATGATAAAATCCGCATTTAAAATAAGCTGCCCAAGAATAGGAGGACAGGAAGAACAGAAAACTTAACAAAGCAAGGACCCGCACTTCAAGGCTATTTAACACAGTCAAAAATAGCGGAGACTGAGATGAATACAGAACCAGCTTTACGACATATAACAATGCTATTAAAAAGGCAATAGAGAATAAAACGGTTTGCCTCCTGGTAATGACTTATTTTCTGTGATGGTCAAATTAATGATCCTTTCTTACAAGAGGTAGAGAAAGAAGCAACGATTTTAATTTTATACAACATTTTGTGTTCTAGATGAACACTTCATCAAGCTTGCTCCACGGAGTCAAAAAAAGTGTATGGTTAAATAAAACAATTATTTAAAAACACGAAATTTTACATGCCAAACGTACGTTTGTCAATGTGCACGGTTTGTTTTATGTCATCTACATACAATCTGGGACTCTTGATGCCAGACTGACTTTCAACGCTCATCTAGAAAAAGTCACAACGAGAGCCATGAGAATGGTAGATGGTGGGTCACACTTAGGAATTGAAACGTACAATGATATTCTTTTGACAACAGTGAATCTTTAGAAAATTGATTGATTGATTGCACAAAAATAGATTCATTAATTTGGTACGTAGATCAATGGAGTTTTAACAATAGCAAGTTTTAGTGTGACCAGTACGTTTAAAACTAGATTCAATTTTCATGGTGAAGGTTGAAGAAACGAGAGATGATGCACGCGACTTCTTAACAATATGATCAGTAACTAGTGTCGACTTAACTCTTTTAATCGTGCATTAGGAGATTGTTGCCGTATAGGACTTACAATCTGAGCTTCATTGCCCATCTTTAACCTCAAGCAGATAGGGTCCTAAAGCTGTCCGTGGTGAAAAAAACACACTTATAGAAAATCGCAGTATAATGAAAAATAAGTAATTAATCTGAAGATATTTAGCGTAATTTTTGCGCAATCATAAACAATAACAATGTTGTTTCCCAAGTGCCACCATATTTACGTAACTTTAGTGATATCTTACGTTTTATTCGTGAAAACAAAGAATAAGTTTTGAGTAAAGTTCCTTCACTTCCCAGTTTACACTGCGTTGCTACTATTTCTACCTAATTTACAAAGACATCACTGCTACAATATGTAAGTAACCTCCATCAGTAATCCAGATGAGATTTTGAACAAATATCGTGTAGCCAATTTAGTTGCTTTCAATTCAAACGAAAAAACAGCTCCTGTTTGTTTTTTTGCTATTAATCCTCATGAATCAAGTAAAACTCTCCGTCTACCTTAACTTTAACAACATTTTGGCAAAAAGACTTTGTTAAAAATAAACTGTTATAATTGCTCTCATTCGCGGGACGCTTCATGAACGAACGTAGTAAATTAGTCGTTTTTTGATGCGATGAATTAGTAACTCTAAACAAATATACGGGTTGTCATAATTAGTTTTGTATATAAGTGTCAACTTACTTTTTATTATTTTTTTTAGATGTAACACTTTTTAAAACTAATTTTTTTATAACAAAATATTTACACTATTAGAAGTAAACATAAATAATTAAATTTAACGATAAAACAACTTACATTCATTTATATAATACTGTAACGTTTCCGTTACTGTTATTATTTGATTTTAAATTATATGTATTAGTTTAACTAAATTTGCGTGTAAACCTTGCTTTATTTTTATTGTGTGGAGTCGCTACTTTTTAGGGCGTTGTAGCCTTGAGATTCAATCAGTACTTAGCGCTCGACGAGTACGCATGTGGTACTTCATTTTGAAGTCATGTAATTTTTTATCTTACCTTATATCTACAATATCTTTATTTAAAAAGTCTGTGTTGATAATACAGGTATGTCTTTCATTTCTATTTTGTTGAGTTTATCTAATTCCCAGTTTTTATTTGTTTTAGACTTTTTTTTTGTACCGATTTTTTCTTTAATGAAATTATTATTATCTTTATAATTTGAATGGGTTTGGTATATGAATAATACAATAAATACCAATGATCCGAATCGATTTTCGTGAAGAAAATACACTTATATCATCAATTTTTGATGGGAAATTTTCCAAGGCTATCCGCCAGCTTTAACTCTGCATTCCGTTGGATGACATCAACGTGAAATTTGATCCGTATGCGTGAGTTACTTATATCTCTACATTCCTTTCGTTAATTAAAAACTGCTTTATCAACTAACTTGGATTTTCTTCTTGCGAAATAACTTACATTTGAACGTAACTTATTAAATACTAAATAATAAAATTTCTCTAATTAATATCAAAATTAAATTTGCATACTGCAAATATTTAAAGTAACTTAATTTAAATTGTTTCTTACTATATGTAAAGAAATACCGGTATTCTCTTAATTTTAAGTTTAATCAACTAAATGATAAAAATTTCTATTTTTAGTTTTAAGTAACCTTACTCAATTTTATATTATTGTTTTGTTTGGTTTTGTTTTTGAATATAGGATTATAAATTTTTTGAGATTGAATCAACGAATTATTCTTGGTTAACTTTTATTGCAGATAAGACTTTAATAGTTTAGTCTTAAAATCAAACTATTTGGCATCCCTGACATCGGAAGTTAATTGACCAAGAGTTGCGCTACAATACTATCACTAAATATTTATTTTCCGCACTTTTTAGTTATGTAAAACTAATATTTGTTTATGTCAACAACACGTTCACGACATTATATTTATCTTAGCACACGCGTTAAACATTTCATTTATTTAAACCGACAAATTCATCTTCCGATTTAATTCCAAAAAATGATTTCGCTATTTTTTGAATACTGGTATATTCTTCCGTTATCTACACCCAGAAGGTTCTACGTTTTTCGATCATTGTCTCGAAGCCATTGCTTCGGGAACGCTTTAATAATAACTAGCTGTTACTAGGTCTACCAGTACACAGAGTAACCATTTTTTCGGAAAATTATTGTTTCAGTTTATTTAATTTTGTAACTTGTAATATTTAATTGAGTATTATTAGTAAATTTCGCATTCCGTGTACATCGTTAAAGTAGTCAAATTTATTCACAAAGTTTTAACTCGGAAAATTAATCATGTATTCTAGTAATCTTTAGGTTAATGCTAAGGTAACATTTACTTAGTAACTTTATTAAAAGTTTTACAATTTGGATTTAAAACTTTTTTTCTTATTATTTTATTTTCATTGTTAAATACTAAATACATTATAAGAACATATAAACATTTTACGGTCACTTAGATTATTTTTTTTTTGTTTTAATTGTAACTTTTTATTCAAATATTTTGTAATAATTAACCGCATTTATTTTTGGTAATTATATATTGTTAACATTTGGTATTTTTATTTGATTTTTTTTTGCTTTAAACATATATTCTTTTAAAACTTAAAACCTAATCTTTTTTTATAACTTCAACCAAATTCAAGAACTTCTGCAAGTGCCACGTTGCAGAAACATCAAAAGTTCAAAAGTTGGCACTTTATAACTAATAAGCTCACAACTAAAACTACCACAACAATTAAAATTCTGTTGAAAAGTTTCACACAAAATAAATTAAAAGCGTCTACAATGTGTTCCCTAAGCAAACAACTACGACAAACACTTTTTTTGTAATTATTAAAAATGCATTGGTTTTTAAGAAAAAAATCTTATTATACATAGAATTTCGTGATTAACTGAACCGAAAACTTTGTGAAAACATTCGGGGTCCACGTTATATTATTCGTTACCTTAACATTAAATATTAAAGTCGTACACATCTTGAAAGTAAAGTTTTAATCAAAGTTTCATGCATACGTAACAGGCACCAAACGAAAATTTATGTTTTGAAATTAGATTTTTTGGAAATGATATTAACCTGTTAGGTGAATAATAAATCAAATGCAAAGATTGTGACTGTGGATGAATGCCTACGTCAGTACCAACTACTATTCAATTTAAATGAAAATCAATAACAGCAATTCAGAGAGAATGAACGACGCAACTTATTTAATCACATTAAATTAATTAAGCAAGCAATAGTTGCAATAAATTGTTTTTGATATAACGTTAATTTTAACAATTTAAAACGCGTTTCGATTTTGGACTAATAACAACGTTTAAAATGTATCGATAGTTACATTAAAATTGCTAATTTCTAGTTATTGTTATTTATGTTGCGCGTCATACAATTCTAAATTGTTAAATTTGCATTTTGTATGCTTTTTATGCAAATTTTCTAACGTAAATTAATGTTATTTGCATAAAAATCTCTATTAAATTGTTAAAGTTTTTAAGTAGATACCATTTGGATGAGGAAGAAGAGAAAAGTTTGCAATAGCTTTAAAAGCACAGAAAATTTTACAAAATATTAGTTACTGCTACAACACGTGTATTAATGATTACGAATACAGTCATTATCAAATTCAATCATTAAAAGTAAAAAAAATGTTGATAATTGCAATTTTTACAAATTTTGAAAAAATTCACCAAATAACCTTTAGTAAAAAAAATACTTTAAAAAAATGTAATTGGCATATATAGAATATGTGAATTATTTAATAAAATAATAATTTTAAACTTTTCAACGAATTGTCCAATATAAAAAAATCGCACGAAAAACACTGTTTAGTAAACACAATTTTTTTTTGAATCTATACTCTTTACATTTAGATTTCTCAGAGTAAACACACGCTTAAAGTGTTTTGTTATCTTAGAAAATGCAGTATCATACGCAGATATGGTCTATACGTTGAAAAATGTAACATAAATAATTAAATCGTAAATCAAATGTCATTTATAAGACAACCGATAGTTGTATTTAATATGCACCTGAAATGCAAAGTAAAAAAAAGTTGCATAAGGACGAACGTTGTTTAAAACAAACCTTATGGAAACTTGAAAAAACAAAAACAAAAAGAACAATGGTTTTTAAGTACTTAAGAGTCAGCGGTTTTCGATAGAAGATACAATAGTTTCATTATGAAATTTTGCTATAAACAAGTCTAAACTTTTTTATTTGTTATATATATCGTTTGTTTATAGCAAAATGATCAGTTTATACAAACATCACAATTTTATAATAAAACTGTAATAAAAAATTCACTGACGGAATAAAGAACGTATAATAAAAAGTAAAAATACATTTAATGAATGCAAAATAATAATTTGACCACGGCAAGCAATCGTAAGCACAGACCTCTGGGTATGGGTTTGAATGGAAATAATTACAAAAATGTGAACTTCTTAAATTTTTTAATTATAACTTAATATACTATTTACATTAAAGAACAATATTTGAATTAAACATATTAGAAATAAAACAGGATTTAAAATAAAATATTAGGGCGCCAACCACCTATTGGTGATGAATAAAAAGCGTAAAATCTTACATCTAATTATTAATTATTGATATTAAATGCAAATGTCGTAAACGTTTGATTTGTTATGAGTGAAAAGTTTTAATAACACAATTTAACTGCTCGAATGTAAAATATAACTTAATTTTAGTTGACTCACCATGTTTAATATAACGTTATCTTATATCTTCTATTTTTAGCACATACTTTGTAGTTGTGATAAAATTCTTCTCAAGGAATGTAGATTTCAAAACACACCAGCAAGCATGAAATATCAATGTATAATAAACTCCATTAACGAAAAATCTAGTAATTAAACGACAAAACCAAAATGAAAGATCCAGTTAGAAACGAAATACCAGTAAATAAAAAGATCCAGAATAAAAATCCAATAAACGAAAAGATCCAATAAAAAGACCCTAAATATAAATAATTAGAATGGTTTTTTAAATGACATCATGTACTCACGTTACAATTAGCAACGGTCTTCAAAATAAATTCCTTTGTCTTAACTATTGCGCAACATTGCGAAGTCACTAAAAATGTTGAATTCAATAGAAAAATTATATCAGAATAAAGGTAAACTCACCAATAATTAGATGGAATGAATAAAAATTAAATTACATGGGTTTTTACGCCATAATCAAGAAAATGTGTCTTCTCCGCATCATTACGACACGCACGCCAGGATTGTTCAAACGGAAATGCCAGTTTTAAGCTACAACTTAGGTAGATTTGAAACAACGCGACGTTGCCATTGTTGCCAAACTGAATAAATTTACGTGCAATATTAGTTGCAGAAAATAAACGAATGTGAAATTGAATTTTAATGTAATGAACTCTAACGGGACGTTACAAAACTAGTGTATCTTTTATCTCTTAGGTACTTCAAAACTATTGCTCTATATAGAATTGTTTCGGGTCACTTTTGAGCGTATAGAACTAGATTTCAGAACACACAGCAAAACGAAAACTTAGATTGGTATACAGAAAATGTTAAAAATTTCGTAACAATTAAAAAATAAGCATACTAAATGTGGCTACGTACTAGGAATCCCAAAAATTGGAAAATATACATTTGCAGTATACAACAGAGAAGTAAAAAAGTTAATAAAAAAAAGAAGATTATAATGTGGAATATGTGAGGAGAGCGATAGAAGTCTAGAAGGAACAAAAGAACTACAAGCATGAAGAACTATAAAAAACGATAGGAAAAACACTGGGATATTAATCTAATTAGCAGAAAAGAATGGCAAGGACATTATTAACAGCAAATAGAAAAGAATAATAAACAAATACGCGAAATCGAAATCAATTAAATCACTGAGGTAGAGAAAATAACTGTAACTTTCCTACAGAACTAATAAAGCATGGACCATACATTCTATTGGAAACTGTCACATTAAGTATTATATAATTAGAGGGGAAGATGACTATCTACAGAGCGATTGTGGGACCAATATTGACATATGAGTCAGTATACTGGCAATTATCAAAGAGAAATAAAGAAAAGATAAATTTAGTAGAAATGGACTTTCTTAAGAGAACATGTAGCTTATTACAAGAATTTTTACCAGTAACTTAAATGCAAGAAGCTTGGCGAAAGGATCGCAGGTCTCGGTGTGCCAATCATAAAGTAACCTAAAAAAAGCCAAAATGGTAGAAAACTATGAATGGCAGATACCGTCCAACACTGTAAGAGAACAAATGACAGGTAGATATCACAGACAATAATCGTTAACCTTTAGGTTAAGCAACACTTTGTACATAAAGTTAAATATGTTAGCTTAACTTTTACATTCTAAAACAACAAATTTACATTGGTAAATATAACACAAATATTCAATATCTCGTGATTAAGCAAAACAGAGCGGTACCATTTAATAACATATTACATAAAAAAAAGTTTTATACTTAACTGTGACAACAAACATAAAATGTACGTACAGTGGTGCGTGCAAACGGCTGACAACGTAAACAAAAGAAACTTTAAATAGGATACAAAATAGTCACAATTATTTTTTCCCAAAATATGCGGTTAGCTAACAGCACTATCCACACTATTGCTTAAAATTTGCTAAAAAGTAATTTATTACGTACATACAGCGTTATCACAAAAACAATTCGTTAAATTTATACGATCTATGAAAAAAAAAACAAATGAGCCAATTCCTTCGTTTCTAATTGTAGCAATTGAAAAAATGGTTTTGATATTATTAATTAACGTAGGTTGAGTACATATCTAGCACCATTTTCAATGTTTTGTAAATTATAGCGTCACTATAAGAATTTTCCAGTATAAAAAAACATGTGTCAATATCCTAGCATTAACAAAACCTGTGTCGGTAACTAAAATTGCTAATGATAAAATTGAAAATCAAATTGCGCCATAAAATGACAATGCATTCTTACCCGCATAAATTCCTCAAAACAAACACATCTTAAACCGTCATTTAGTAAACAAAATCGACGTGGTTGATTTAAGATCAATAAATCTGAAGCTAAACGCCATCTCGTAAAAACGGAAAATGTAACCACAGATGTTGCAAACACAGATGACGTTTTGTATGTAAAAATACGTCCCAAGGCAGAATTCATACAGTACGAAAATCACAACAAAATATTTTTAACATAACAAGATTGTCAAGATTAGATCATATAACAAATGAAGAAATTAGAAGACGGGCAGAAATAATATATACAGCTACAGGCAGAAAAGAAGCACGGACACGGACAATTGGTGACCAAAGCGAGCTTTAAATTATGTTTCAGCAAACAGAAATAATAGAGGAAAGCCTACCAAAACTTGGATAGAATGAATTACCGGAGCAATAAGGTACAGAACTATACAAGAAAAAAATAAAGAGACAAAGAAGCAAATAGCGTTTGAAATGCGGGTTGTGGCAAAGTAATCACAAACCATCTCCAATTTAGTGATTGCCAAATTACACGAATTACAACATTATCAAACAATAAAAATTCAAATTTACAGCTTTTTACATCCACCTGTTGTATGAACAGTTTACAGCCGTCTACTGCATCTTATCTTATCTTACAAATACAAAAAGATCCTTAGATTATTGGGAAACTAGTTTATAACAGGAGTTGACTACAACCCAAAAAACTCAGCCTTTTAGAAACAATACAAAACAATAACTTTGGATATATATTAATTGCAGAACCTACTTAATGGCTTAGTAACCCGAAGAAACTGTTCGTCTTACTAGTTTACGCAGTAAGAAACGGTATAATATATACTTATACCAAAACAAAATTAAACCAAAATTTTCTACTAACAATTCTACAGTAATCACCGCCTTTAAGATTGTAATAAATACACAAACTGGAATCAGTTTCAAAACAACCTACATTAAAATCTTAAATACAAATCCAGGACAGTCAAAAACTTAATGTTGGCACCTACTGCTTAAGTATGCTTTAAACAGCTACTTGCCAAGCCGTTCTTGCTTCTGCAGTTACAAATCATAAAAGAATTAATATTTCTTGTCATATCCAAGACCTTGTAACAGAAAAACGCAGAGCCCAAAAACAGTGGCAGATAACAGGTACCCGACAAGACAAAACTTTATAAAATAAAAGCTTTTGCGGTTGTTATGTTTATGATTAAAAACGACTTTTGGCTTAGACCGCGTCGTAGTAAAACACTCAGCCTTAGGCTTGGTCCTAGTTTCTTTTGAGAGCCAAAACAACTAGTACAACTAGTAGAACTTGGCCTTTGCCGTATTGTCGTTTGTGAACCCAAACAAACTGACGTTTCGCAAGACATTGCAACTTGCATCTTCAGAGTGGTAAATGTAACTGAAAGAATAAGTGTAAATGAATATATTTATACCAATAGCGATTAGCGTGATTAACGTACCTTATCTTTCCGTTACCGCTTGACTGACTTCGTTATTACTCGAAGTAAGTGTTTGTGTCCTTTCCAAGAAGGTCGATCTTTGTCTTAGAGCATATAATACTGGTAGCCAAGATTTCTTAAACCGTCTTACATGGATGTTTTTCTATTTCCACAGCTTCACGGATTAGTCTGAGAAAAAAAAACACTTTAGTTTGGTCAAAGTTCAGTGTGTGTCCTTGGTTCCACACGTGTTCTGCCACTGCTGATTTAGTAACTCTGCGGTGTTTGCAGTCAGCCATATGTTCTTTTACTCTAACTTCAATAGAGCGTCCCGTCTGTCTTATATAACTTGATCCACAGGAACAAGACATTTTGTAAACTCCGGCATGTTTTAGAGCCCCTTGTTTATCTTTAGCAGATGTAAACCAGGTGTTCAGGGAATCCTTAGTCGTAAAGACTGTTTTACTATTATGTTTCTTTAGCACCCTGCTTATTTTGTCTGTCGAACCTATATAGTATGGTAAATAAGCGGTGCTAGTAGAAGGTGATAAGTCATCTTTAACTTTTGGATTTATTGCTCTTTTCCATGCGTTTTGGATCTCTTTGAACCCGTATCTATTTTGTTGTAGAGACTTCAACAGTGTTTCCTTTTTTTTTGTAGATTGTCATTATCTGACACACGTATAACTCTTTTGGCTAAAATATGCAAAACATTTTTCTGTACTGGATGGTGGTAAGATTCGGCGTGTAAGTATCTATTAGTGTGTGTTTTCTTTCTATAAACGGAATGCCCCAGTTTTCCGTTATTTTTCACCAATAAGCAGGGTATTAAAGAAACATAATATTAAAACTGTCTTTATGACTAAGAATACCCTAAACACCTGGTTTACATCTGCTAAAGACAAACAAGGGGCTCTAAAACATGCCGAAGTTTACAAAATTCTTGGTTCCTGTGGATCAAGTTACATAGGACAAACGGGACGCTCTATTGAAGTTAGAGTAAAAGAACATATGGTTGACTGCAAACACCACAGAGTTACTAAATCAGCAGTGGCAAAACACGTGTGGAACCAAGAACACCCGCTGAACCTCTTATAGTAGATTTGTAAACCGAATGCACACTGTTTTACTAAAAATACGCAAAGACAACAACAAAATTTTCACGACCGATAGTAACAGTACCAACGACCAATAACCCTTACGCTAGCTAGCCCAGAACTGATCAAGAAAAGGCAGTTACATTTGGAGCACATTTAATCGATGTTTTTAAGACACGTCTACTCCAAGAAAACAAAGACACCAACAAATCCACTCCTTCCTAGATGTCCTCTGCCAATTTCATTTACTCATTTTTTCTAGCTAAAGTCTGTCATAAAGTTTAACACACTAATAAACAATAATCGCTTAATTACGACTTCATAATAGAAGAATTATTACACCAACCTTACGCAAGGCAGTAATACTTAGCACTACAATCTTTACACTTAACTTACTTTCCAGTAAAATAAAAGTTGCTCAAATTGTAATAATTGGTAAGTCTAAAAAACTACCCCACTAATTCTTGTATTATTAACTAATAAGTTTCTTTTATTTTTCTGGCCAAAATCTTTGACAGATTGTTATTTTAACGAATTAAGAATACAGATCATACTTTTCTATCCAATAGGATTTCGCGAGCACAAGTCGACAATACATCAATGCTACCAAATACTGCTTTAAAAACAAAAATGTTTTTCCTGACTGGTTCTTTCAAGACGAAATTAACACCACGGTCTATGACTAACATTGCATTACATTAGGAGTTTCGCAGGACAACGTACTAAAGCTACTCTTCTACCTATTTTACACTTTCGACCTGCCAAAGGACACTGCGATTGCCATTTTTGTGGATAACACGACTGTCCTAGCAGCTAATAAAATACCACAAGTTACAGTCGATAGCTTCCAACACCATCTTGCCCTACCTCAGGACTTGATGTATGCAAGGTATTAGTTAAGAATGAAAAATCCGCTCAAATATGTTATACTACCAGATGAGAAATTTGCACATAAGTTAAATTCAATGACATATCTTTGTCTTCAAAGACCAAAGTAAAATATATAGAGCTGCATCTTGACGTAAAACTCACTCGTAGCACCCATACTAAACAAAAAAAAACAAATCAATCCGAAACTTAAGGAAATGTACTAACTGTTGAAGCCTCGCTTTCAACTCTTTCTAACAAACAATCTCTTTCATACAGATTTATCTTAAAAAGCATATACACTTTTGAGATACAATTCTGGCGACGCGACGTACAAAAGCTTCACAAAATAATACAGCGGTTACAATCTAAGACCCTCCGCTTGCTGACTAACGCGCTTTGGTATACTCAGATTAATACCCTCCATACAGATCTAAACATCCCAACTGTTGCATAAGAAATCCAAAAACTGACCACTACCTGCAATTTCTAGCTCGTTTCATATAAAAACTCACATCAGACAACTGGTTAACCCACCTCCAGTTGCTTGCAGATTACACTAAAATGTGCCACAGAACATTATCTACCAGTTTATTTAGAAATATTTAATAAAGAAATTCAAAAGGTTTGTTGAAATAAAGTTACCAATACTGGGCGTTAAATTCATATTTACATACCGTATGACTTGTAGTACATGTAATACTTAAAAGAATTAATTTTTTTTATCATATTTAAACACAAAAACAAAACAAATATATTTACAAACACAGTTAGTGTAGATTATT
The DNA here is from genome assembly GCA_035610365.1 of Aquatica leii. Classification (NCBI taxonomy): domain Eukaryota; kingdom Metazoa; phylum Arthropoda; class Insecta; order Coleoptera; family Lampyridae; genus Aquatica; species Aquatica leii. The sequence continues at coordinate 60,222,623 of CM069438.1, forward strand.
TCCGTGATTATAAGTTATATTAATAAAGAGTAAGATTACCATATACGTAGTAAATTCAAGAAAAAATCAAATTACTTTTAATTAAAACAAAATTACGTATAGTGTTCTAAAGTATATTTTTTGTCTTTGTAAAAACCTAATTAGTTATTTTATAAAACTAATTTTGTATCTTCGGTTATCTTAGTCATCCAGGTAAAACATAGTAATTTGCATAAAACTCTTGAAACAAATAACAAAAAGAAAATTATTATAACGATTTTAATTTTGTTAAGACTATTCAAATGCATGAGCAAAGTAACAACAAAAATCTAAGAAGGTAACGTAAGAGTTAACAATCGAATCCAAAACGCAATAAATCACGATTCAATTTTTCTAAAAAAGTTGACAAGTGTCACAGTTTGTATTATTATTATATATGCATCACTAGCTTACCCGCGCTGTTTTTAAACATACCGCTTTTACCACTTTTTCAAGTAAGTAAGTAAGTATAGTGCGTATCTACTTATCTCGTAGACAAACGCACTTTGCCCCTCGTTTTTCTCGCCACCCGTTTACACCAAAGCGGATTTTATTTTATTTTTGAAAAACATGGTAGCAAAATCTAAACAATGTTGTGTAAAAGACACAAATTTTTTTCAATAAGTAAATGTGTATTCATAAGGATTTAAGAATACCTACATAAATTTTCCGTGATAGATTAAGAATATTTTTTTAACTTTTAGCCATATTTTTTATATTTGTGTATTAACCTTAAGATATAAATATATGTAGTTTCGGAGATTCCCTCATACATTAAAATTTTACTTCTTTATAATATTAGTATAGACTAGTATAGATAATATTAAAAAACATTTATATTTATACACGGTGCAATATCAACGCTTACATAATATTTGTTAAAATACAAAAATCTAATGGCTACGACTTTGTTATTTTCATGAATGTACACATTATATTTTATTTTTTACAAACTGTTGAACCTAAAATTTAAATAAAATTACAAACACAATCTAAGAATGATCCTGGTAATAACAATAAAAACTTTTTTTATAATATCCGTTAAAATAGATGTTCAAAGTCTAAAATTTGTATAGTATTAATTTCATGTCAAATAACATAGTTTTTGGCAACGAAATTGTTGATCTGTTGCAACAAATTAAAACGTTTGTAAACCTACTAGCTTAAATTTTATTAGCCTTTGCGACTACTGCATTTTCTATTAACAACCAAATCTCAACCAAAAATATTTGTTATTAGTAATGTGTCTTTATGCTTAGAAAATTAGTTATCCTAAACTGACTTTAAGGCGCTATATCAACAAGTTGACAGAGATTAATTGTCTTTAATTTCTTATACTGTTCAACTTAGTAATTAGAGCAATTTATATACAACTTGTATTTTTCAAACTAACGACCGACGCAATATCGCAGCACCTCCTAAGTGATGGCATAATTATTAAATATACGCACATACCTTGTCTTTGAAGTATTTCTTAAGTATTTCATTTTTGTCAAATTTAATTTGTTTGTAAAATAAAAACTTTATGCGTAAAGTTTTTGTACAAATTTCTACAACTAATTTAAACCGGATTTTAACTATTTATTCCAAAGCTCTTGGTAATAAAGTAAAGTAAGTTAGGATTAAGTACATCAATAAAATGTAGTGCACTTGGTGTTAACAGTTCTATGGAAACTGCCGGTGGATTAAATCTATAATTATGCGCATTGTTTACAATCCTATTTGTATAAAAAAAAATTATAGAAAATAGGTTAACATCGACTTTATTTAAAAGAGCAGATTTGATCATTTTTATAATATAATGCAGTAAACTATACATTTGTAGTTTTTAAGAAAAAATGAATGTGTCTAAAATACAAAATTATTTTATATTTGTCGGGCAAATATTTAGTACTATCAAAAAAATAGTTTTGTTGTCAAAAGAAAAAATTATAAGTTTAGGAACAAAATAGTTTTGGTCAATTCATTGAACTGTTATTTAGAGCACAATATACGACTTTTGTTACAAAAATTAATTTTTGATTTATTGAAAAAGAAATTGGTTTAGCTTTTTAGCTATCTAGCTAGACTTACGTAAGAAAAATATTTAAGTCTAAAAGAAATTGAAAATAATTACAGTAGTTTACAGTGTATCTGCGCTTTAACCCTTTTGCTATTTACGGTACACGTATGTCCCAAACACCAAATAATATAAAACGGTGGGATTTGATTCACTGTGCCAGTGATGTTTTTACTAGACAGGCAAAACACATTTTTTACAAGGTTATTTTGTACATTGCAGTGTTATCACTAGTTTATAACGTGCATTAGATGCTTCAGCGTATGCTTCTAATAAATGGATATTGTTTATAGACTACTCTAAAACTAGTTTAATAGGTGTTCACTTATATAATGAAGATAAGTACGCATCTGTGGCAGTTGCTCATTCAGTTCATTGAAAAGAAGCGTATGACAATCTGAAGTTGCTGTTTGGAAAAATTAAATATGAAGACCACGAATGGCAACTATGTGGAGATTTAAAAGGGTTAAATATGTTGTTGGAAGAACAGAGTGGACACACTAATGCTTTACATGCTTTGCAAATAGGATAATAAAGTCAATGCTTTGCATTCATCAAAGATATAAGGATTTTAGATAGGACAAATACAAGTAATTTATATATGACTATCACTCAATGTTTATAAACACTGTCCGTAGATAAATTGCACTTTGGTTTGTTTAAATTATTATTTATTTTTACTAGTACGCGCGTTAATTTCTTTCTTAGGCCAACAATTCTTACGATTTCATGCGTCTGACTAGATTACAATTATACTTATCGGTTCTGTGTCGATTTTCGAAAGGTGAACCAGGTAACTCAAAAAGATGCGTACCCACTACTGTACATTACCTCCATTCTAGATCGACTGAGAGATGCTCGATTTCTGTCCAGCTTGGATATTCGGTCTGCCTATTGGCAGATTCCGCTGTCAGAAGACTCTAAGGCTGTGACTGCTTTTACTGTTCCTTCTCGTGGTCTTTTTCAGTTCACGCGCATGCCATTCGGCCTACATAATGCGCCTGCTACTTTTCAGAGATTTATTGATAGGGTGTTGGGTGTGGATTTGGAGCCTTATTGCTTCGCTTACCTTGACGACATTATCATCGCTACTTCAACGTTCGATGAGCATATTCTGGTACTAGGAAAGGTGTTAGAGCGTTTAATTTCTGCTGGACTTACTTTGCGGCAAGACAAATGTAACTTTTGTTTGTCCGAATTAAAGTACCTCGGATACGTAGTCAACAAGAATGGTCTATTAGTAGACCCGGATAAGGTAACAGCGATACTTAATATCCCTACTCCTTCAAACGTCACTGATGTCAGACGATTTATTAGTATGACTAGTTAGTACCGTTGCTTTATTCCTAATTTTTCTTCGCTTACTTCTTCACTTTCGGCTCTTACTTGTAAAAATGTTTCTTTTATTTGGACAGAGGAATGTCAGGTCGCTTTTGATTCTTTTAAAAACAGCTTAGTTGCTGCTCCTATTCTGTCGTGTTCTGATTTTTCATTTCCTTTTGTGGTACAAACTGATGCTTTGGACTTTGGTTTAGGTGCGGTGTTAAGTCAAACGACTGCGGATGGTGAAAAGGTTGTTAGTTATCTTAGTCGATCGCTCACGAAGGCGGAGCGACATTAGTTGACTATTGAGAAAGAATGTCTGACTGTGTTATGGGCCATAGAGAAGTTCCGTCCTTATGTGGAAGGATCTCATTTCACGGTAATAACTGATCATCATTCGTTGTTGTGGTTAAATCGTTTACAGAGTCCTTCAGGACGATTGGCTCGGTGGTCTATTAGGCTACAGCACTACGATTTTTTGATAATCCATCGAAAAGGAAAAGATCATGTCGTTCCTGATGCGCTGTCTTGCTCAGTTCCTGTATTAGAAGCTATCCATCTGTCTGAAATTTCTTCTGTCTTTTTGCTTAAATTGCCGACTTCTGATCTGTGGTATAAAAATCTTCTTAAACGTGTCTTGGATGCTTCTCATAAGTTTGTGAAATGGTCCGTTAGAGATAATGTTCTTTATCGTCGTGTTGTTACTCCTTTCTGTTCTAATTCTTCGGATGACTGGAAAATAGTGGTTCCTACGGAACAACGTACGGAAATGATTCGTAATCATCATGATCCTCCGGTTGCTGGACACTGTGGTGTTTCGAAAACTATAGCAAGGATTTTACAACGCTATTATTGGCCCTGCTTACGTGCCGATGTCGCTCGGTATATTCGGCGTTGTCGGGTGTGTGCAGCGCACAAGGTGGAACAAGTTGCTCCTCCTGGTATATTCGCTCCTCGCGCTAAGCCATCACACCCTTGGCAATTTCTTTGTTGTGACATCGTGGGTCCTCTGTCTCGTTCTTTGAAAGGCCATAGTTATGTTTTGGTAATCGCTGACTATTTTATTAAGTTTCCTTTGTTCTTTCCGTTACGTTCAGCTCCTGCTACCTCTATTTGTAAAATCATCGAAGAACATATCTTTCTTCTTTTTGGTGCTTCTTAGTATCTTATTACAGACAATGGTGTACAGTTTCGTAGTAAAGAATTTGGTAAACTTTGCGCTACTTATGGGACAACGATACTCTTTACGGCTAAATATCATCCTAGGGCTAATCCCGCCGAACGAAAAATATGAAGACCACTAATGGCAACTATGTGGAGATTTAAAATGGTTAATTATGTTGTTGGAAGAACAGAGTGGGCACATTAATGCTTTACATGCTTTGCAAATAGGATAATAAAGCCCATGCTTCGCATTGATTAAAGATATAAGGAATTTAGATAAGACCAGTACAAGTAATTTATATATGACTATCACTCAATGTTTATAAACACTGTCCGTAGATAAATTGCACTTTGGTTTGTTTAAATTGTTATTTATGTACGCGCGTTAATTTATTTCTTAGGCCAACAATTCTTACGATTTCATGCGTCTGACTAGATTACATTAAACTTTATTTAGACAGCTTTTATGTTTTTACTGTATCTGCTTCGAGAACATTCCGGTAATCATCTCGAATCATCTTGAATCATGTCTAAACTTTTATGAATTTATTATATTCTTATGACTTTTTTGTCCCAGATAGAAAGATTCATGGTGATAACGGCAGCTCTTTCCATTTTGAGCTAAAAAGCAAGAGTCAATAGATTTTTTTTGACTTAATGTTTTACTTGGATGGTAATTGCAGACCAACACTTAAACGTCTGTTTGTAACGTCCCGTTAGAGTTCATTACAATTAAAATTCAATTTTGCATTCGTTTATTTTCTGCAACTAATATTGCACTTAAATTTATTCAGTTTGGCAACGTCGCGTCGTATTTTGAATCGACCCACCAATCGATTTTGTTGGCACTTCCGTTTGAGCCAGCTTGGGGCTACACGTCCTAGTGTTGCAATGAAGACAATTTTCTTAATTATGGCGTAAAAACGCAAAAAAAAATAATTTTTATTTATTCCAACTAATTGCTAGTAAGTTTATCTTTGTTCCAATATAATTTTCTATTGAATTCAACATTTTTAGTGATTTCACAATGTTACGCAATACAATTAGACAAAGGAATTAATTACAAGACCGTTGCATCTAAAGCAACGTAAGTAATCTCATGTCGATCAAAAATCATTCTAATCATTTATATTTAGGGTCTTCTTTTCTTTTATTATTTACTGGATTTTTATTCATTGGATTTATATTTTGGTTTTATGCCTGCATTTGTGCTTTCAAATCTACATTCGTTTGATTCGTTATAATATGGAAGAATCTTATCAATTCAACAAAGAATGTGCTAAAAATAGAAGATATCAGATAACGTCATATCATATATGGTGAGTCAACTGGAATTTATACTACTACTTATTACATTTTAAATTCAGTCAATTAAATTGTGCTATCAAAAACTTTTCAGAATACATACTCCGTAATAAATTAAACGTTTATTATTTATGAATTGATATCGATTAATAGTTAGTTCGAAGATTTTATGCTTTTTATTTATCATCAATTTAAAGGTGATTGGCGCCCAAATATTGTTTTAATCCATATATTGTTTTAATTCAAATAATGTTCATTTTTTCTTTAATGTAAATAATCAGTGTATTATGTTATAGTTGCAAATAAATTAAAGGAATTCACGCCTGTGTATTTTATTGAAGTGAAACTTCTTTATCGGCGTTGGAAAAAAATTTACCGTCACATTTTTCCGTTACGCGCCATCTTTTTTTTCGGTTACGGAAACGCAATAGCGACGTGATAAATAATATATCAATACTAAAGTGATCAACAAAATCAAAGGCTTTATTTTAATTCTAATTCCAGTAGATTTTTAACAAAAGTAAGTAATTATATCTATTTTTCTAATACTTGGGTGGAATTAATTGACATAGAGTATAAATTCTGAAATATGTTATTAATTTAAATTTAAAATATTTAAGGTTAACCTCAGTTTCTGATTGAACGATGACATTTTAAATTTAATATATTTAAGGTTAATCTCAGTTTCTGATTGAACGATTACATTTTAAATTTAATATATTTAAGGTTAACCGCAGTTTCTGTTTGAACGATGACAATGATAGTAATAATTCTATTTCAATTAATGAAATGCTGTAATAATCTTAGTAGCAAAAAGTGAAATAATTGTATTATTTGTATTCATGTCTATTATAATAAAATCCTTTTGTTTAAAATTTATCTAATTTTAAATTTAAAATATTTAAGGTTAACCTCAGTTTCTTATTGTAACTATCGGTCAATGTATATGATTTCATTAAAATAGTATTTATTAATTAATAAGACTGCTAATTTAATGAACATCAATTAATTGATATACATGCAACTTTTCAGAAATTGGTTAAATAAAGTTAAATTAGATAAATTTTAAACAAAAGGATTTTATTATCATAGACATGAATACAAATAATACAATTATTTCACTTTAACTTTTTGCTACTAAGATTATTACAGCATTTCATTAATTGTAATAGAATTATTACTATCATTGTCATCGTTATTATATATTTTTGTAATTAATGGCTTATGGTAACTGAAATATGAAATTGAATCTACAAAAATTAGTTAATTGATTTACAAAAATTTGTATTCATGTCTATGATAATAAAATCCTTTTGTTTAAAATTTATCTAATTTAACTTTATTTAACCAATTTCTGAAAAGTTGCATGTAGATCATTTTGCGAAAAATAAAGCCATAAAGAAGTTTCACTTCTTACATCTGTACACTAGTACACGCCCTAATTTTACTTTCATTCAGGCTCACACCCTGAGGTCTGCGTTCCGACTGCTGCCGTGGTAAAATAAGTATTTTTACTTTCGATAAATGTATTTTCATATTTTTATTGTATGTTTTTATTTTTTATTATATGTTCTACAAAAAACGATCTATTTCAAACTGTTTTATAATTCAGTTAATCTAAGCCGCAACCAAGCTAAAGTACTGCCAATTTCTTTACTTTATGGAACTGAATTTCTCTTTTGAGATTCTATAATGCTTGCTACAGATTTTCGTATAACGGTTTTGCACGTAAGTACCTTTTGCTGATTATATAGAATATGTAGCGTCTGTCATCACGTAGTTTTAAGACTTTGTTGGCCGCCGGTTATTGTTTTCGTAATTCACCTAACCGTCCAATCTTCTTCTTAATTACTACTGAAACCCTTTTAGACATCTCAAGATCTTCATTTACGCAATGTGCAATGGCGTAATCCTTTCGTGTTTGAAACAGGTCTTGTTGCCTATCGGTTGTAACTCTAAACCTAACTTTTTTAAAACCCCAGGTGCATGCTCATAAACTTATCAAAGTTTATTACATCAACTTGATGCCTAGATCTGTTTGTTATTACCCTAGTTCGAACTTGATTTTGAGTAACATTGTTACCGCTAGCAAACAGCGCTAGACGATCTATGTAGACCACTTTTGGTGTTATTAATACAATACATAACTTCATAAGGGCGCTCCCGTTGTTTCTGTAGCTTTGGGGACAAACCACGTTTTTTTGGGGATTATACAACCATACTTTGTCACCCAGTTGAAACCGTTTTGTCCTTTAACGTCATTTGATTTTTATTTGGTCGCTGGCAATTTGCGTGTTTTTACAGACCGTTTTATGTACTTTGTTTAGGTTCTACATCAACTTACTGATGTAGTTTTTTCCAGCAATTTTTCTTCTTCTTCTTCCGGCTTTTGTCCAAATCTGAGGTCGCTTGGGGTTCGTTTTTGCGACCCAGCATGACACAGGATGTGTTTCTGTAAACAGTTGATCCGTATGCTATTAGAAATTGGTGCAAGGAATGATCTCAACTTTTTGGTGTTTGTACATTAAAAAAGGAAAACTTCTTGAAACAACTCAAACTCAAAATTATGCCCTTGGTTAAAATGTAATTCCAACGGAACTCCAAATCGGCAGAAAAACGTTTTACTAAAACGTCTAAAACTGTAGCTTCTTCTTGATTTGGTATGGCTTAAGCTTTCGTCTGTTTTGTAAATAATTTCTGCAATGTCAATCGCAAAGAGATGTCTCTAAAAATCTCTAAAGAGATTTCCACGTTATACTGTTTCATTAGTGCTTTGCACTGTTTTGCTGGATCATTTCCTAATGCGCAGAATGTGCGATTACGGCACCATTCCAGGATCACCTCGAATCATCCGAAATAAACTCGAAGTTTCTATGCATTTCAATCTTTGTATTTTAATTGTATATCAAATTAAGTATAATAAATAATTTTGTAAAAACACTGAATAAGAATAGAACAAGCTTTCAGTATATTTTTAGTAAATTTTCCGGTTTGTGTGATGGAAAACTTAAAAAAAGTGTTTTCATTGATCCTTTAATAAAAAAATTAATTTTGAACAGTCAGTTTGATGATTGTTGTCAAAAGAAAAGTCTGATTTTTAAAAATGTAATGAACAACTTTTTGGGATACCACAAATCATAAAATTATGAAAAAATCGTTAAAAATGTGTTGGAAAAGCTTCACAATTTAGGATGTAATATCTTTTGCATGTCCATCTTAATTTTTTTCCGAGAATCTTGGACAAATGAGCAAAGAACAAGGAGAGAGTTTTTATTAGAAAAAAACCTAAATCATGTTTGTTAATATCACCTATTAAAACTCAAACACAAGCAGAAAAAACTAAAATTTGTAAGCTATTGTCATTAAACCAACAAAGAAAAATTTGTTCAATCGACAAAAATATTCTTTTAAATATAGATTTTAAATCGTTTTATTTCATATTTTAGTAAGCAGTTGGAATAGGTAATCATTATCGAAGAAATGCTTCTTGTTATTGTTTAAATAAATAACTGTATAAGAAATTATACAACATAGTACAGCAAGAGAAACTATTTGTTTATAAATTTTTTTAAGGACTAAAAATTTTATGTACGTGCCTGAATATGATGGGTAGAACGAGACACCGTTAAAGCTATGCTCTTGAAATTCTTAATGTACACATAAAGCTCATATATCAAGCATATACTGTAACAACTTTTTGTCATTGCATAAAATTTATATATAAAATTTTTGACATTGCATGCTTTCGATTCAAGCTTAGTAAAAAATTATTTTAAATTTATTTATAATTATTTGCGTTAGTTTAAATACCACCAAAAACGTCATATTGCTTCAAATTTATTTATAAATAATTATGTTTTTAATTGCTCAAAAGCTCAAGTTAATTATTACATGAAAAGCATCCCAAAATTTAGGCTCGCCCAATAGAAACAAAATAGTTAATATTTAATTATTTTATTTGTTGTTCAAAATTTTCAGAACATTCTTTTGTAACAACAAAAACAACATTTACGATTTCTAAAATCAATTTTAAATTGCATGTGTAAATGTAGTACAATCATGTTATCATACACAGAACAGTAAGCAGTTGGTTCAACATGCATTTGCGCCTGCATTTATTGCATCAAAAATTTAAAATGACGCAAATCTATAAAACGAGTTCACTGAACTACACAAATAAGTTGATTTTAATTTCAAAAAACATTTGTTTTTTATCTCAATACCGTCATAAAATCGATTTTCCTATTTTAGTTTCTTCAGGATTAGTTTTGTAAATTTAATTTTTAGATTTTAGGTTTAAGCTTGGAAAGTATGAGCAGCTTAAGCTCGCGATACAGCATTATTTTTGGTAAAAGTTTCTCGGTTATAAATATGTTTTTGTTATTATAAAGTACAAGTTTTGTTGCTATAATAAACAGTTAATTAGAACTTTGTTTATTTAACTAAACAAATAACCGCTATAGGATAGTAATTTTAAGAAAAAGAACGTTACTCTAAAACGTAATTTACTTGAGCAGTGGTTTGTCTTTTTTAAGACCAACAAGTGGGACATAAATCAATAAAATTCTTCAAGAAAGCCTTAGAAAACACTCGCTCTTTTAGACACAGCAAAATTAACCTTTTAATCTATTTATAAGTACGCACGAAGCGTTGTTAAGAATTCAAAAGCTTTGTAATTAACAGCACGCAATAATGTTATTTACCTGCGTATTCTTTTTCAGATTCAAAAGAAGAAAAACCACCTTCGGCAAAAACTATAACCATAAACAACATAGAAAATCCCACGGGGACCAAAGAAGAAGCCACTAACGAAGAAGCGGGTCTCGAAGAAGCGGCGACAAAAATTCAGGCAGCTTTCAGAGGTCATCAAACGAGAAGAACTATGAAACACGAAGATAAATCCGGAAAATCCACAAGTGCGCAGCAGCAACAGGATATAGAAAACGAGCTTAGTTTAGACGATCCAGGTAATATTTTTTTCTTAATTAAAAAGCTTCGGTGTATAACAAAATTTACTAAAGTTTGGAATTTGATTAATCCGGAAAACGGTGCTATAGCATAAGGCAGCGTCGAGAAACGAGAAGGAAGATATCTACTTTTGTTAATTAAAGAATATCTTCACCACTTCAACAATAATTATATTACCCTAACTGGATAAATAACTGAAGGTGAAGCGGGATGTAAACGATAATAATCAATAACTGTGCACTGCCGTGAAAACGAACGGCTGAAACTTTGTATATAACAAAAATAGATAACCATTTGTCACACAGAAGCTTTTTTTTTATATCGAATTATGTCTACGCCATTAAACACCTCGTCAAGTTTTAAAAGCTTTATACAATTCTTGAAACAACAGTTAATCTAAATTTGAAACGAATAAATAAAGCAAATACTATTTTTCTGAATTTTTTGTATTTAATATAAACACGGTACGTTTTTGGAAGTTTGAGGTAATTACAGCTTCAACGTTAAAGTGTATTTATTCAAAATGTTTGAGATTGAATAACAAAGTATCATATAGTCAATATTGCTATGGCAGCTGCTGCGAGTACGAATTTGATCCTCGTTTCTCTATTTATTTAATATTCTGACACCAGTTCATTTCCGCTACAAATTTAAAGAACCTTCACATTAAATGTGTTAGTATTTTATAGAATTTTTAATTGTATTCAGCAACATAGTTTAGTTTTATTTTAAAAACGTAGAGTTTACAATATTGTAACGTGAATTTAAAATCTAAACAAAATAAAATTAATTGTAAATTAAAATAACTAAATTAAAATGAACGAATATGAATTAAAAACTAACTTGCGGTAAAGAATTACATCAATTAGAAACACTAATAACTAATATTACTTAGATCCGTTCTGTCCCAGAGCAGGTTCAAACTGATAGCATCTGTAAAAAAGGTCATAACAGTAAGCACAATTTTGTCTGTTTCTGCATCGTGTTTGTTGATAAAAATAACAGTCTGCGGTCTTGTCGTTCCCGATCGTGTTTTTCAAGTTGTAGCTGCAAACCAACACTTGAGCTTGTGTACCACAGAATATGACTTCTACCATATTTCGATCCATCCCCCAATCTAAACCGCAGCCAAACTTGAGGGAGCGCTAGTTTTCTGATGTTTTTTTGCATTATATGGTCTCTCAGGTCTAGCAAGGCGTTCTATAAGTCTCTGTATTTGGGTTTCTGATGAGACAACTCCTTGGTAACTAAGTAGACCGTTGTAGATCTTGAATCTTGAAAACAGTTCTTACTGTAGGTAGCTGTTTTCAAGTTTATTCATCTGGACATGCGCAAGCCTTGAACAACACAGTGTGCAAAGGAGTAGTCCTTTGGTACGTCAAACAGATCTTGTTGTACTTTTGTGGTTACTCCAAACCTTGCTTTCGCGGTTCCATTATAGGTGAACATGAACTACTCGAAGTCTTTCGCATCGTTCTAATCTACCATTCTGTTGATCACTCTCGTGTAGAGGGCCAACCGATTGGTGTGTCCTATTTTCGGTTTGCCTTGTAGTAACGTTCGTATACAGTAGATGACTTCATTTATCTTTGCAAAAATGGCGTAAAAGCATTTCTATTGTCTTTGTAACTTTGAAGACAATTCTTGTTTTGTTGTAGGTTGTACAACCAAACCAGATCACTAGGAAACTTTTCTTCTCTGACTCTTACGTCATATTGGTCTTTCATTTGGTCACCCACATGTTGAATGTTTTTTTGGACGCTATCGTGGATAATCTGCATTCTCTTCTTGAGTTGGCTGACTTAGTCATCCCCAACCACTTTTTTTCCAGGCTTGCATCCAAAATGAAGATTGCACTGTAACCTTATCTCACGACCAAACATCGCCCAATCAGGTGTTTACCCGGTAGTCTCGTAAACGGATGATCAATACGCTATTAGGAACAAATGTAAATGTTGGTTTTAGTCTCGTTGGTATTCGGAGACAACTTTGGAGAGATACTTCTTCATCGATCCATTTATCCGTTCCACTATGCCATTTGATTGAGGATGAAAAGGTGTAGTCCTGGTCTTCGTGATTCCCAGCATTTGACAGCATGTTAGTTTTCTCTTCTAGTCGACAACAATGATCACAATTAACCGGGCATGGTTGTCTAGATAGGGCTCTTGCGTTGTGATTGCTAGTTTCAGCACTATGTTCTGTATCAAATCGTACTCTTGCAATAGTTCAATCCATCTCGCAACTTGTCCTTCTAGGTTTTGAAATTGAAGAAGACATTTCAGAGTAGCATGGTCAGTCCGTAAAAATTTCCGTCTATATAAGTATTTATAGAAGTGTTTAACCGACTTGACAACAGCTAACAGTTCTCTTCTAGTGACACAATAATTCCTCTTAGGTTTCGACAGGACTTTACTGAAGCATCCAATAGCCCTCTTTTCTTCATACTGGTTTTCAGAAAGTACACCTCCCATTGCGAAGCTGCTAGCATCAGTGTCCAACACAAAACTTGCTTTCCGCTTAAGGATAGCTCAATATCAGTACCGTAACTAGAGACTGATTCAACTTTATTACAGTTGTCATTACAAGTAAAATCGCGTCCTTCTTGGGTAAGTTTTGTCCACGGTTTTACAATGTTAGCAAATCCAACCACGAATCTGAATAATACGTGCATAATCCGAGAAAAGTGCAAAGTTCGTATTCGTGGATACACTTCTTTTCTAAAGATATGGCACTTCTTTGGACTTAATTTTAGGTTTGCACCTCGCAATCATTGAAACACTGCTTTCCAATTTTTCAGGTGCTCTTCGAACTATTTTTCAACCACAATCACGTCGTCAAAATACACCAGGCACGTTTTCCAAGACAGTCCTTGCAAGATGGTCTCCATCAAACGCTCGAAAATCGCAGAAGCGTTGCACAATCCAAAGGGCATAACCGTAAATTGAAATAAATCGTTTCCAATCGTAAACGCAGTTTTCTCGCGATGTTTTGGTTCCAAGTTTACTTACTAGTTTCCACTTTTAAAATCTAAAGTGGAAAACCATTGCGAACCAGATAGGGTATCTAAAGTGTTATCAATTCTGGGTAATGAGTAATTATCTTTTTTGAGTTATCTATAATCAACACAAAATCTTGTTGACCCATTCTTTTTCTTTACCAAAACCACTAAAGATGCCTTCGGACTGTTAGATGGTTTGAGCAGACCTTGAGTTTCCATTTCGGCGATTATCTTTTTGGCTTCTCGCTTGGCCAAGGGAAACCGCGTCAAATGTCAGATTAGTTGAGCATCGTCAGTATTTATTTTGTGTTTCACGTAGTCAGTTCTTCCTTGAGAGTTATCATCCGTTGCAAATACGTTAAGGGACTGCTAATTAGTTTCTTGACTTCAGTTCGCTCGCACTGGTCAAGATCTTGACACGCTGAAGTCGCCGTTTCTAGTAACTGTTGAGAGCCTTTCTTGGCTGATGAGTTTTTAACAACGTTTGCACATTTCAGAATATAAGACACCGACATAGAATGTATTATCAAGTATTCTTCCTCAAAGTTACCCGGTTTGGACGTTTTTGCCCTTTACTAGAGCTTTACTCACTAATAGTTTTTGGGCAAATATATCATTTTCGGTTGGTTAAATGTTACGAATGGAACCTTCCCGAAGATCTCTATCTAAACGTCCTAGTACAACGCTCTCAATTTGTCCAAACGACATCCTTTACTAAAACAACCTTTACTTTTTCATCTTTTGACGAATGAAAAAGAATTTCTTTGTTCTCTAGTTTGAGGACATCATTTTCCATGTCTAAATAGAATTCACACTTCGGCATAAAGTCTATTCCCAACATAATTTTTTCAGTTATGTCAGCTACTACTATCTGATGATTAATTAATTTATATCCAATACAAATAGTCACCATCATTTTTTAATGAAGTGGGACTGTTTAGCCAGTTGCTGTATTTAGTTATATTATGATTGGTGTTATTCTTTCATATTCTCAGACTACATCTGGGCGCACTTTTGCTCTCGGGCATGGTTGTTAGAGATAGAATTTTGTCCTTTTCAGACGACCTCCACTAGTTTTCCGATGACTCCTGTGTTCTTGGTTTGGGACAGCGGCGTCGAATGTGACCTAGTTCATCGCAGTTCCAACATCTAAGGTCTCAACGTACACTACTTGTTTGGTCACGTAATACTCGTCGAAGTATCTCTTTATTACTTTCCTGCTTTTTTTCTGGAACTTCTATCATATTACGAACGAACGATGACTACCTTGATGAGAGGCCTGCTTTGCCGCTTCAAACTCTAACGTCGAGCGTCTTAGGTCAAGCTAGTCGCAGCGTTTTTTGTGTATTGTTGTCTCTTAAACCACCTACAAAAGTTTGTACTGCCAGTTGTTCCAGAAAACTCTTGAGAGCTTTTTGTCGACTTTTGACAACGATTATTTACCTGCGCGTAGTAAACCTGTTGAAGGTTGGTGTCTCCATGTCGCATCTCCAGACGTGAGGTCAGCAGCTGATAATCTATTTGTTGGCAATTAGGAATGGTCTGCAAGATGTTAATCGCTTTTTCTCCGAGCGCAACAATCAACAAATTGGCTTTCTCTTGGTCGTTCCATCTATTGGCCATTGCAGCAGCTTCAAATTGTTTGTAGTACGTCGACCACGGTGTCTTGCCATCGAACGTTGGCGGTGCGATCCGTATTCTTGATGTTACTTGACTTTCATTTTTTCATTCTCTCGTTTGTTGCAGGTTCTATTTATATCCAAAACGATATCTTTTTATCGCTTTCAGGAGTTTTCTTCATTTTCTTTAACCTTCGAACACTTTTCGGAAACAGAATGTAACAATGTAATTTTTTTCTGGTTTTACTGAGTTGCATGTACAACATTTAAGGTTTGTAATAAATTTATTTTATAATTTTATTTTTGTACAAATTGATAAACATACCAACCGTTTTATAAATAAAGATGAATTGTAAGTTGTAATATATTTAAGTGCAGGCAAATTAAAATAAAATAAACACATGGTTGATTCTAACACCAATAGAGTTTTTAATTAAAAGTAAAAGTAATCATTAGAACTTAAAGTTTTATTTAAAATAGCAAAATTGCTTGTGTTTAGAAATATACAAAAATTGCGTACAAAGATAGTTGAGATACGATTGCACTAGCGACAAAGTTTTTATTAACGATGTATGCACATTTCTTTCTATGAATTTTTGCAGAAATATTTTAATTTCAACCGCATATTAATTCTTCTGCGTTTTTTTAATTTATGTAATACTTTTTATCGTGTTTTTAATATTTTTTTAAATTTAGAAACCATTAAAACTAAATTAATATTTGTGAATGTATATCTTTTAGATTTTTTTGTTTGAATTTCTTCCGTTCATTAATTTTCTAATACAAATAGTTTAAGCGAAATTATAGACGATTTGCAAACAGGTTTTTGCGTAGTCCCAGTATTTCGTATCACAGTTCAAAATTAATCTTTACAGGATCTAAAGTCCTTCACCCTCCAGCTAACATTCCGCTTTAAATCCCTTTCTCAAATAATGCCGTAAGGGTTGTAACGCTTTGGAAATTGTTAAGTACAAAGTTTTAAAGTATTTTAACAAAAAAATGAATGTTCGAAATTTAAAATATAAAAAAGATTTTGAATTTGATTAAAAATATTTCAGAAACGTTTTATGCATCGTAAAAATTCTTAAACAAGTTTGTGAAACTGCAAACTGAACACAAAGATTTGGTTTTTAGCAACTCAATTCACTATTGCCATCACGAGAATTCTTCCACAACATTTGGCTTTTCTTAATGCAGTTGGAGTAGGAAGTTCTATTGGGTGTGGACGTGCATGCTTACATAATACTTGTAGGTTTACACCGATATCATTCTCTTATTGCATTTAACTTTTGTCTTGGTTAGTTGATATTAGGAAGAATATCACTAACTGATGTTGCTACACAATACTAAAACAGATTTTAAAAATTGAAGAGAATCTACCACTCAAAAAACCTATGACAGATTATGAAATACAATCACAAGAGCACACCAAGAATACTCACATTCAAAACGACGAAGGACGCTAGATTGTGCGACTACCTTTTAGAGATGATCTTCCCATAAATTTTGGTGATTCGAAACATCTGGTTGTCGGTCGTTTACATCAAACATAGAATCAATTTAGAGATAGACTTGACTTGAACTTCTTTGATGCCATCGTTCCCATTTTGCACAATCAAATAAAAATTAGATCTCAAGTTTACCAAAAATTGAAGTGTTTATCTATCTTTGCAAAAATTTATGACAAACTCACTACTTGTGTTTTTTGGATTTTTTTTTGCTAGAATCATATTCAATTAAATGTATTTGATAATTACTATACCAATTTTCTATTTTAATTTATATTTTCTCTAAAAATTGACCTGAAACTTGCATGTCCCAATTTGGGAACTTAGTCCAGAATACGGCACAATTTGTCATAAATCGACGTTGACTACTACAAGTGTTAAGGCGTTTCTTTTACATACTGATTTTTTTTGTCGATTTTTAGTTTTTATTTAGCAGTTGAACAGTGCAGTAAACTAGAAGAAAATGGATAACACCAAAAAAAAGAAGAGTAAGAGCACTATAAAGAATTTAAAAAGAAAACACAAAATACCAGCGGACAAAAGATCAACAAATAGACAGAGAAAACAATGGAAAACATAATAGGTAACTACAAAAATAACAATGCTAAAAAATTATATAAACAAATTAAAACTAAAAGAAAATAGTACATTAAAAATAGATAGAAACCAAACGACTACAGAGTGGCAAAACAAATAGAACAATAGAGATTTGTGGACAAAAGAACTAATAAGAAACATCTACCCGTGGTACCAGATACCACATGAAGATATAGAATATCACATCACTCAATTCTAATCTGGGCATGGGGAAAACGACAAATATTTAAAGAAGTTTAAAAAAAGAGAAAATAACCTCTGCGTGGACTGCAGCGAATATGATGATGAAGCACACGCCGTATTCTACTGCCAACGATGGGTGAAGATGGGACATGCTTTGCAGATCGAACGCAGATTGGCTTAGAAGTGGACAACATAATATTAAATATGATCAGCATCCTGAAAAATTGGGAAAAGATTACTACATTTGTTTGTCATGTGACACCAGCTAGAAAAACAAAAAGCTGGACAAGAAAAAACTGATAACCTACTTGTTAGTCGAGACTGCAAAGTGGAGAAGAATACTGCAAGGTGATCCCACGTTTTCCAGTTGACCGAATCACAGGCTTCCGGTTGCAACCTACTGGCAGAATTAGTAATTTAAAATCAGATATCCTAATTTATTTACGTAACTCCTCTGAAAAGTTTTTTTCAGTCGGGCGCGTACAACCACCCAACTCAAAAAAAATTAAGTCCTTTAATCGCCCATAAGTGTGCTATTGTTCGACTTACCCTTAATTCACGTTCTCAGAAGTTGGCAGAATTAAGTCTGTAAGAAACACAAATGCAGCAACACAGGTTTTAACTAAGCACCACGTTCAACAACTGTCAAAAATTGTACGAAAAGAGACGGAATACTTTCAAGTCAAGTAAAATAGTAAAAAACCTTCAAACATTTTGCAAAGTGTAAATAAAACTTAAGGATGGGGCAGTATGCAACAGAACCCCCTCCCTAACATACTGCCTACCTAAAATAAGCAACGCTAAATTTTAAAAGAAAAATAAAAAAGGAGACAATACAAAACAATAAAAACAAACTAGAACATCAAATACGAATGCAAAAAAAAATAGAAAAAGTTAATCGTCCAGGCAGCGGAGCTAGTCGCGAAAGAGAGCAAATGAGATAACCACCAACTGTTTTAACTGTAGCTATTAGAGAGAGACTATTAGGCCCTGGATGTAACTCTACGAACCAGCTATTACATTAATGGTCGGTTAGGATCTTGAACTAGAACTACATCACTCATTTAAGGTCTTGAATTATGTTGAAATCATTTTTGCGACGCCAAAAATATTGTATAATAATTAAATTATTTTTAGGGTAAATGGTGTATTATTTATTTAGAAATATAATTGCTAGCTTTCGAACTTCGTCGACAAAGAACTTGAATAAAGTTCGAAAGCTAGCAATTATATTTCTAAATAAATAATACACCATTTACCTTAAAAATAATTTAATATGTTTTATGGTGAAAGTTTTTTGTATAATAATGTTTTAATGTCGCCAGCGTTGTTTAAAAGCTATTAACGTTTAAAAAAAAGACGAAAGCAAAGATTTATCAATTAAAAAATAATCTGGATTTATATAGTTTCGACGCGATCAGATAAAAGAGCGCACAATGAAAGGCTATTTAATACTGTTTCTATTTGAGAAAAAATAGTATCAAACTCTTGAAAAATAAGAGTCACCTTACCAATTTCACAAAATAACAAACGTTTAACAGACTTCATAACTGCTTCCCGAAAGCCTCTAAAATGAAAAGCATACGAAATATTAAAAACCCATTTAATTCTACAAAGTGAGAAACGTTTGCAAAATAAATGATTATTTCTAGCTGCGCCAACAAAATTGCGACCAAATTCAGATCTAATCTGCAATAATATTTTCCGAGCGTGATAAACTTGTCTAAAGAGACAAAGAAACTTCTGCAGATAAAAACAAAGCAACAAAGCTAGATAATAAACCATATTTTTCAGATTTAAAGGTTTTCAAAAACTCAATAGATTACAGTCTCTCAATAAACTCATCATATTTCTTTTAGTGATTAAATAATTCTGTAATCTTTTGGTTAGATTCTTCAAGTAACATTTAGTGGTAAAAATATACAATAAAAATTTCAACTTATTTTAAAACCTCTTGATAAGAATGGAAAGCACAAAATTCTTGAACTTCTAATATAAGCTTTCTATGGAACTATTCTTTGTATATTGACTACTTAATTTGTGCTGAATGTCGGTGGTAATGTGTTACTGGTCGAGTCTTTGAGTTCTTGAGGGCTTGGAGAAGTTCTAATTACACCCAGCTTAAATTTATGATTACAACAAAGCACTGTAACGAGATCATTTTTTGTTTTAAATACAGCAGCTGTTTTTTTGTTGTCTGCTGCTAATGTTTCATGAGCACTTACTTTTTGCTTGGTTATTCTGTGACGTCGTTTAAATTGATGTAACCAACCAGTTGATGCTTTAAAATTTCCAATATTTTTTTAAGTTTTTATGAAAAATTTGAGCTTGCCGTGAACACATTAGTTCAGAAAGTGGCATTTTTTCAGTTCTTTTTTGTATAAAAAATTTTGTCATCGTTGTGTCAAGTTGTCTATATGTCAATTTTTTAAAAGTCACCATTATTTGCACTACTACAGCTGGCACGTTATAACAATGGGCTAAGCTAGCTACATTTGCACATCTTGTTTGTTTTTCGATAATTTCATGGTTTTGTTTGATTAAAAACACTAATCGTTTGCGTTTTCTACTTTTTTTAAATGATTACATTGGTCTGCATGAAAATCGGCCCTGATACCATTCTTGACGATTCTCATGTAAAATGACCTTCTGAATCCAAAAATGAGCTCCGTTTTTACCCATCACCCACTTATTTTGGGGGGACCCCATTTTTATTTTATTTTTTGCATTTTTTTTAGAATTTTAACTTATAGCCGTTAAACATCCCAAAGCAGGTAATAAAATGTATACCAAAGTATATGGCAAAAGTTTTGCTATAAAATGTATATAGAAACAACAATAAAATACAAATATATAAGAACAGTAAAAAAATATCAATAACAGTAAGGAAGATTCACTGCACGACGCTGGCGATCTCAATACCACATGCAGGTTTGAACAGGAATTTTCGGCAGGCTTAAACTTGCGTTACTCTTCTCATTATAGTATATTACATTGTTTGCTTAACTGCTTCGATCAGTACCTTTATAGCTGTTGCAGAGTTAACTTGTCGGCGTTTTAAACGTGCTGGATTTTGTATTCATTTTTGTTCATTGGTGTAAAACAGTAAAACTGCTTTTACTCCGGATTTTTTCAAGTGACTAAGTGTGATTTGTGGTTAACGTCGGGCGTTGAATTACTGTATAATTATGCTACGCGAGTGTAAAATCATCCCGATAGCTTCTGCTATGTCTGCATAGAATTAACTTTAAAAGCGCAACGAAAACCCCTTCCTCCGCTTGTTAAAACAGCTTATAAATTGATTGTCAAGTTGGCGACCAGGACAAGACTTGGGCTCCATCAGTACAGTATTGCTGTACGACTTGTTACAGTAGTTTGACCAAATGGCTCAAAGGTACCCGTAAATCAATGCCATTTGCTGTGCCCATGGTTTGGCGTGAACCTCGCTGTCATCTTACAGATTGTTCCTTTTGTATGACTTTCACCGTCGGGTTTTCGAGCAAAAATAAGCATACAATTCAGTATCCCAATATTTCGTCAGCTCTAAGACCTGTTCCTCATAACGATACTTTGCCAATCCCAGAGTCCTAAAACACTTATACTCTAGAGCCAGAAATTGATTTAAAAGACAATGAGCCACAACCTGGAGCTTCGAATGATACGTTTAATGATGATGAAGAGTATTCCGCAGATTTAGTTTCTCGGCAACCTCACCTCCTCACACAATAGAAATTAAATGATCTTGTCAGGGATTTGCGGTTACCCAAGACTAAATCTCAGCTCCTAAGATCGCGACTTCAACAGTGGAATCTCTTAAAAAAGGGAGTGAAAATATCTTCTTACAGGACCAGACAAGCAACCCTGAAATGTCTTTTTCAGAAGATAAAGGTTTAGTGTTTTGCCCTAATGCAAATTTATTGATGACAGAGCTACAGATGCCATGTGACCCAGACAAATGGAGACTGTTTATAGACTAATCAAAAACAAGCTTAAAAGTTGTCTTGTTGGCAAATGGAAATGACTTCCCATCAGTTCCAGTTGCATACTCTGTTGATATGAAGGAAACGCACGAAAATATCTTTAAAATCCTTGATAAAATTAGTTATCATGATTATAAGTGGAAACTTTGCGCTGACTTAAAAGTTGTTGCTCTACTCACGGGCCTGCAATCAGGATTCACAAAATATTGCTGCTTCCTTTGTGAATAGAATAGCCGAGCCCGAGATAAACATTATATCGTACGAGACTGGCCTCTGCGAGAAACTCTTATTCCTAGTCAGAAAATGTTGCCCACAATCTTTTGGTTCCGAAGGAAAATATTTACTTACCACCTTTACACATCAAACTTGGATTGATCAAGCAGTTTGTGAAAGCAATGGACGAGACAGGTGGCGCATTTCAATTTTTGAAAACTAAATTTCCTCGTCTTAGCGAAGCTAAAATCAAAGAAGGCGTTTTTGTTGGTCCCCAGATTAGACAACTCTTCCAAGATTCGACGTTTATTAAACACCTAAATCGAAAAGAAAAACGAGCTTGGCTTGCATTTAAAAACGTTTGTAAGAACTTCCTGGGTAACCACAAAAGTGAAGATTATGTCGCTCACGTCGAGGAACTGCTTTTAGCGTACAAGGACATAGGATGTAACATGTCTCTTAAAGTTCACTACCTTCACTCGCATCTGAACTTTTTCCCTGAAAATTTAGGAGCAGTCTCGGATGAACACGGGAAACGATTCCATCAAGACATTGCTAAGCTGGAAAAGAGATTTTCAGGGAAGTGGAGTGCAAGCATGTTGGTGAAGTACTGCTGGTTTTTGAAACAAGAGAGCTGTACCTCAGGGTGTAAAAGGAAAGCAAGCACCAAGTAACGATGAATATCTTTTTATTTATTACTGTTTATAGCTAAAATAGTTCTTTTTCCCATTTAAATTAAATTCATGTCCATATATTTATGATTATAATAATTATTATAATTATTATTATCGTTCGATAAATAAATTATAATTAATTTATCGAATAGTGGTAAAATTAGAGATTTGGGGCTCCCTCGAAAATGGTGGTTCAAGACGTCATTTTACATAAGAATCACCCGGAATAGTGTCAGGGCTCGATAAAAAATATTTTTTTGCAGACCAGTGTTTATTTGCATTTGCACTCATTTTACTTAGTTATACACTAATTCTCAGCTACATAAAGCAAAGTCAACTATGTTATAAGCTGACGTTGTTGTTAACTAAATCGTAGATATGAATGTGACAATGTCGTTAACAAAACAATTTATTTTTTACTTAAAGACCAATGACGACATGATCACGTATTAAACCACATCGTCCAAGTTAACAATGCAACTGGGCCTAATTGATTCTAGAGTTTATTACAACTGAGATACAATAACTCATTTTCTTTATTCTTTTATTAATAAATAGTTCTATTAACTGTGCACAACGCAACGTACGCATTGTGTTCAAATTACAATCATTTCTAATCGTAATGTATAATACATATGTACGGTATGGCAAGTCTCATTTATCATTAATACCACCTAAGGGATTACCATTCCTGAACATAAATTAGGTACAATGTTAATTAATTATAAACGTACGTACTTGTTTTACTTAAGGTAAACTTAAATAAAATTTTAATAAATACCTGAACCCTAATACAATTGCAATGCAGAGTACAAAATTTTATTAAATTGTCAGCAATTTAAAAAACTTTCAGAAAAGTTAGAGTATTTTAATTCCACATAGTAAGTCATGTACAAAACAGCTTACTTCGTTGGTCAACTGAGTTATAAAATTTAGGTTAACTTGACTTGTAAAGTTATGCATATTGAGACTCGTATAAGCATCCTATCCACTTTTTGTGGTACAGTTATTCATGCTCTTTCTACCCTTTTAAGCTGAAACCGCATCTCTACTCTGCTCTAAATTCCAGTAGCTCGTTTTTAGGCCAAAAGGCACACGCAAATTATTTTTCCAATACCTAACTAACAATTGGCTTTATTGGCGTGAAATTTACGCACATATTAAATTAATACCTTTAAACACGCACACCACTGTGATTTATATGCAATTACGTCACGAATGAAATTATCACACCTCCTAAACAACAAAAGAAAACGATGAATGATATTTACAATTAAATTGTTAACAATTTTTGTTACGCAAGTGGTAAATTTAATCTGCAAGATCTGTCACGCAACTTTAGCTTTTACGCAAATTTTAATTTAAAGTTTGGTCTTATTACACACCCGCACTTTAACAGTGACACAAAACTGCTTATTAAGTCGGAATGTGTAGACTTCATTAATCACTAAGGATTTCAATTATGTAGAAGTAGTTAATTGGTAAACTAAGTTAAAGTACTTTTACTCACACCTTGAAACATAATTTTAAAGTTTAAACATCAGAAAATGCTTTCAATGCTTATAATATTACTTATGTTTGTATTTAAGCTTTAGAAACTATAGTCAACAGCCAATTATCAAAAAACGCACATTTTCTCGCTTGGGGGCTTTGGGGGTTCAACGATCTAAACTCGCAACTAAAAAGGTCTAAGCAGGTACACCACAAAGACAAATTAAACGCAACAAATTAACAACAGAAAAAAATACTTTAATAACATAAACTATCACAGCAGAATTTACAGTCAATATAGGCAACACACCGTACTGCGATGACGTTAAACAAATTTGTATGATATTTAAAATACACAAATTTTATTAATGTAATTTAGTAAAAATCTAAGAACAGTGTAACTAAGTAAAAAAGTTTTTTAATGAATAACGTTTAATTACAGTAATCATCACAAACCGATTTATAATATAATAGATTTCGTAGGTTATACAGGCAACACACAGGCAAACTTTAGTTAAAAACAAGCAAAAGTAATATATTTGTGGCAAAAATTATTATTACATAAAACAACGGCGCTTTAAATTTGATTAAAAGCGACAAAAAAGTTAAACAAAGTAGATACTTATATGCAAAGTAGCTTCGACTAGATCTAGTCGATGAGGTTTGAGCAACACTACGCTAAAATCTTAATAAAAAGGTTTAAACACAAAACTTGAAAAATTACAATTTGCATATGTTTTTTTCAGTATTTTATTTATTATCAAAATTGTAAAGTTACTACAAAGACAGTTGGTAATACAAATTATGATTTTTTTTAATTAAATATTATTGCCATATAAACTGAAACTTAAACATTCACGTACCTAAAACATCTGATAGTAAAAATAACGGCGCCAAAGATAAGCGCAAAAAAATATACGCTTAATCGTACCAATTTTAAAACACTTGTACTAAGATACTTACACTAAAAAGACGGCAATTTTATTAAATTTGAAAAAAATACAAGTTTTGTATACTTTTATAATATAAAAAAAAATTGTAATATACCGTAATTTGGGGCGAAATTGATCAATTTTTTCTTCTGTTTTATGCTTGTTCACTTACGGCTTGTTTAATTTTCACGTAAAATTCAAATATGATAAAGGTTCCGATTATTATTCAAATGCACTAAACAGACCAACAATTAATGTAATATTTTTCGCGAAAAAAAATAAAACGTGATCAATTTCATACGGTATTCGGGGCGAAATTAATCACTCACAGATTTACTCCATGAAAGTGTGTAGAAACGCACCAATAGTGATAAGTTTCGCCCCGGTGTAATATATGCTATGGTTTAAAAGTTTTTGGGGCCAAATTGATCACCTGTATGAAATTGATCAACAGAAAATTTGTAATGCGCAGTTTATTATGAGTAAGTTTTGAAAGTTATAATTAAATAATTATGCAGGTAAGTGATACAGATTAAAACGATATTAAACGCAAAACACACTTTTATGTCAAGGAATTAAAAATAAAAACATAATGTGACATTTTTCATGCAAAAATATAAAGTTAGTAACCATTTACAGCCCTTTTACATCAACTTCCTTTTCAAATATATAATAAACTTCACCGTCGCAATTTTTTACTTCTGGTTCTGGAAGAAGGGCAACAACGTCATCAATATCAACCGAAAATTCATCATTTTCAACCACTTTAAAAGTTATCCGATTTGCAGTTGATTTCATCCCTAATACTTCTATTCCTTCCTTGGTTAAACAGTTCTGGGCAACCGCTGCATAACGGTAAGTAGTTTTTTTTCTTGATTCTCCTAATACATTGACGAGCAAAAATTTCCCTTCTATTATGGCATCTTTCTGCACTGAAAAGTACTGCGTTTCTTCTTCTACATCTTCTAATAAATCCAGATTATTGATCACCATCTGGATTGTCATTTGTAAGTGGTTCATTTACATCAATTTCACTATCGGAACTTGAATCGTCATTCGATGCCGTCACGCTTTTTCCAGGTTGAACTTCAAGCTTCTGCCTTTTTATGTTCCGTCTACTTGATGGAGCTGTGAATCTTCTATCTAAAAGGTAATTTATTAACACCTCGTTGACAGCATTTGCGTTCGGTTTGTCATTCCCTGAGATTCTCTCTAAAACACGAATTGGGTCAATAGGCATTAAGCCAGTAACGGCAAAAAAGGCAATTAAATCTTTCTTAATGGCACCTTTATTCCCTTCTGCTTTTTCATCTATTTGATTTAAACAATTCTTTAATAAGTGAGGAAAATCTTTCTTGTCAATTGATGTTGTCGTATAGTGGGCTTGCTTCCAGTTAGATAGAACGTCCCTCCATGAAATCTTGAACGGTTTGAACAACCCAACATCCAAGGGTTGGGTTAAGTGTGTAAAGTTCTTAGGTAGGCATACGAATGTAATATTATTTTCTTCGCATTTTCTAAGAACCTCATTGGTGAAGTGTGACGATAAGTTGTCTCCTGTCAATACTTTTCGACCTTCTAGTTTTTTTTGCATGCGGTAGAAATGTGGATAAAAACTAATTCGGGAAAGTCTCAGCATCTATCCACCCGTGACTGGTGCGGTTGTATCGTGAGCCCTTAACACAGCACGTATTATTGCAGCACGGCTGACCTTTCGGTCAATTTTCGGTCCATTGCATCCACATTTTATTGGCTTTATATATCACATAAGAAGGCAAAAGAGTGCATGATGCGGAGCCATACATCATGATGGATGTCGAACTTTTTGTATAGTTGCAAACTCTTTCGGGATATTTAACTCCCCTGCGAAATAACATTTTCTTGTTTCCTTGGAGATTGGTTTCATCGTAATTGAATAAATTAGAAGCCGGAACACCTTCTAATGTCTCGCGTAAATTTTTGAAATAGTTAGTGATCATTTCCTTTAAAACTGAAGCCCGAGATCTTTTAATATTAGCTGCAGATCTTTTGTTTATCTTGTCGTGACGTTCTAATAAACAGTAGGCCTAATCTTGGCCAGGTAAATTATTTTTAAAAGCTCCCACGGTACGTTCTTGGCTGTTAAAATAATTTTTAACCATTTGTCTCAAATCAGCTGTCTCCAAAGAAAATCCCCAATCCCCACAAATGGAAGCTGCTTGAATGAATGAGATTTCTTCTGCGGCAGAAAAGATGGATTGTCCGCCATTTTTCCTCACGTGACGACCATGGTATTTGTTATACAACGTGCCGTAAGAAACTTTGAATTCTTTTGCAGCTTGTCTTAAATTCCATCCATGATTTAATAATTTTTTCAAGCACATTTTCAATATTGTCATCAGAGTAATCCTTATATCGCCTAGTCCCCAAATTCCTTTGGTATTTTCGTACCATAGTAACCGGTCCTGTAATTAAGTATTACACATTTCAGAAAAAAATATAGCAATAACACATCGATTTACTTAACGTTTTATAAGTGATCAATTACACCCTAGACGTGTGATCAATTTGACCTCACGACATAAATTTTAAAATTCCCGCCCAAACACAACAGGTAAACAAAGCCTCCAAGTGTAAACCTTCTCTTAAATACACAGGTTAATGTTTTGCACTTAACAGAACTTTAGCAAGTAATATAGTATTGACTTACCAGCGAAAGTTTGGTAGCAGAAAAAAAATATTGAATTCGGAAAACACTTTTAAACGTTGTTGGAGCACGATTAACACAAAAACTTCACCAACTGTAAGAACGAACTGATAAATGAAAGCGCGCTAGATATCTAGCGCCATACGCGGCCGACCTGTGTCATACACTTTTGGCGCTGTATTTGAAAATGTCTCAATTTGATTTGATGATCAATTTCGCCCCCGGAAATCAATTTCGCCCCAAACTACGGTAATTAAAACGTGTTTTAATCATTTTTTAATCTATTTTTGCCGCAGCCACTGTGACGCTACTTCCATTTTGGGGCAACAAAGCCGAATTATGATTTTCAATGTCAGAGGCTAAATTAAATCTAAGTTCTCCGAAAATAACACATAAAGATACAAAATTTTACCATGGTATTTCAGTGCTACCACCCGAAATTGTAAGTGATGTTTCCGATATTATCACTAAGTCGACAGGCGATACTTTATATACTGATCTAAAAATGTTATAATATCTCACACATCCCTCACGAAGACGCAAAAGTTAAAATAACTAATAACAGGTCTGGAAATAAGAAACCGTAAGCCATCGCAATGATTGCGACACATGTGGTCCTTAATAAGTAGTCAATAGATAAAAAGGTCCTAAAAGAGCTGTTCCTGCAGTAGATGCCCGTTGCCATATTCAATTTTGATATTCCTGGCGCTAGGTTTGGATCACCATCCGCAATTTCACTGGTAAGTGCAGGCCCGGGAACAGCATCAACAAACGTAAACATAGCACTAGCGGTTTGCAATAACTTAATACGATGTAAATATAAAATCACTATATATCGACCACATCAAAATTGCCATCTACTGACAACGCGTCAAACAATCTTATTTGTCAGTTAATAAAAAGAACTGACGATTTAGAAACGAAGATTAGCCGGCAACAAAACTCGAGTAAAAATAATTACCATCAGCATAGAGCCAGAAGACAAAACAGAAATAGTGACGACTATTGCTGGTATCACAAACAATACAAACACAAAGCTAGAACATGTAACCCACCGTGTTCTTACAATTCAAAAAACGTGACGGCGACACAGAAGCAATAGCGGCTTCTGTATGGAATTCACACCACAAACATTCTATTAGCAATAAAAAATATAAAATTAAATATTTAATAGACAATGGTGCAGACTTAAGTGCGTTACCATCTAAGTTTCAAAATAAATACTTTATCAACACCTCTCAGTTTCAATTACAATGGGCTAGTTGTATACAAATCAAGACTTACGGTAAGAAAAAATAACTTTAGATTTGAATTTGCGTAAAACATTTTCATAGACATTGGTGGTAGCAGACGTAACAGATGCTGTAATTAGTTCTGACTTCATTCAGTAACATAAACTGTTAGTAGACATAGCTAACAGGAAGCTTCTCTATTTGTACACTAACTTTGGTGTACAGTGCCTTGTAAAGCACACAACCGAAACAGACATACATGATGTTGTAGACACAGGAAAAGTATACCAAAAGCTTGTACGAAAACAGTCTGACCTAATCAGGCCTACTAACAAGTTATGAGAACCACAGCATAATGTTATGCATTACATCGTAACAACTGAGCTACCTGTTACCAAATAGCACCTCAAGAATTTAAAGTAATGTTCCAGTTGGGTAAATTTCACGGTTGTCTTACGGTGTTTGTTCAGCCATCGTCATGTACCAAATTAGACTATCAAATAATCTAGGATCAGGTAGATTAACTGAAGGTTTTATTAGTCCAAGACGCAAAGCAATCCACATGGGCTTCAAAATCGTTCTCATTTACCGGCATGGAAAACTCATGGTTCTATGGCGCGTTTTATCACCCGTTCAATCACGCAACCGGTAAGAACCTAATCCTGCAGCAAACTGTAATCACTTACCAGTGATTAAATCACCTCACAGAAATAGCGGCACTTCAAAACGTCGAAGAGTGAGTCATACATATATAATTGATAAGATTCAACTTGATCTGTGATGTACCAATTATAATGTAATTAAAAAAGCACCAAAACAGAAAAAATATACACTACAGATGCCCGTTTACACCTGACAAACACTAAAAGTAAACAAATCGAACAACAGAAGTGTAACAACGAATATATTTATTGCAATAGCAGCATAAAAGAATAAAATAAGAAACATATATCAACTATGAGTTCGCCAATAAATATCCCAAACAGCTAATAGTACAAGACCGTTAAATTAAGCAACACCTCGTACACATAACAACTGACTTAAAGTTTCATTCAATAATGTAACGTTGGTGAATACAACAAAAACTGTCAATTATTACGAGCTTATAGTGATTGCACAAATAGTAAAACAACACGTACCGTTTAACTTATACATGCAAAATGGCTGTATGCATTAATCGTAATAACAAGCGTAATATGTATGTCAAATCGTACGTTGATACGACCGACCTCAAAGCAAATAATTACATATAAGAAACAGGATACTTACATTAGCGTTCCAAATTTGCGATTAGTTAATGGCACATCTAACACAAACTCCTTAAAATTTCTACAAATTAAGCTGATACATATATACACAATTACCACAAATAAGTTACTAAATTTCATAGGATTGATTAAAAGCAAACTGCGGTAAGCTTCCCGAAGTCAATTAAGGTATCTCAACAGGTGTTCTCTCCAATTCGTCGTAATACTTTCCACAAAAATAGAACTCAAAACGCAAAAAACAGAATAGGAATGCCAATTCGTCAAAAAGATTTTCAAAAGTAAAAAACTATGTATGGGTGACCGAAGTTGCTGTGATAACAAAGGGAAATCACAAATGACCTTCACACTCAGAAGGAAAACGTGTCCACCAGTAATCTTTAAGAACACACGACTTCCGCAAGCAAGCAGAAGAAGATACTTTTATATGGACCTCCATCGCAGACTAACCTGAAAAAAGCACATATTCAGCAAACGAAAATAATTGGTTCTTAAGTTTATCAAATTACACTGGCTATTAGTAAGAAAATCCAAGTTAACATTACATAATAACTCCTCTACAAAAACATCCTCAAGCCTATCTGGACATATGGGCTGTAACTATGGAGAACCACAACTCCAATTTGAAGACTTTGCAGAGATCCCAGTTAAAAACTCTGAAGACAATAGCAGATGCTCCGTCATCTATCGAGATCTCCGAGTGAAACTAGTAAAATATCAAGTGAAGTGCGCGAAGACAAGGCATATCTTTTTCTCTACCTCTTGCTTTGAACCTGCTGGATAACAGCAATATACTGCACAGACTGAAGAGGTACAGCTTCCTGGATCTTCTAGACCAACATTAGCCAGACTTGTGCATCAATAATCCGTGGCAGCTTTTTAATGGGACGGCATCCCACATATAACTCTACTTGTAAATTCACCGAACTTACTAATTGCTCAGTAGAATGTAAATATACAACCTAGAAAAAAGGAATGTTAACTACAAATTAGAATTATTTATGTAATTTTAAACTTTTTTTATCATAAATATCTCTAATGTCTTTTATTGCCCTTTAGGTTAAACCGTTTCTTCTTAAATGTAAGAAAAGTTTTCAAACAGATACCTCGGTAAGGAAGTTTCACACAAATAATTGATAAAGTGTAAAATATCGCCGTTATTAATACTAGAATAATAGTTTAAGTCGATCAGATAGTAAAATTAAGTTTACAAAGTTTTTAGTACAATATTGGCGAATTCTTTTCTGATTGCTAGACGGATTTTTATTTCTTGACAAGTTGACATCTGCTACACAAACAAAACGTTCTCGTAGTAAATCGATTACGATTTAGACAGACCAAATTTGTCTTTGTTCGATGTAAACAATGTTTCTAAAACACATTAATATATATCAGATAGTGAAATAAACACAAATTTCCCAACCCGTAATAAAACACCAAACATCAGGTGTTTGCTTAACAGCCCGTTTTTTTTTTACTAATAAAACGTTTTTCAATCGTAAGCTTCTGAAAGTAGTAAAGTTTAAAACCCAAAACAGTAATTTGACTACCAACATAAACATTTAAATATTTATAAGTGCTTGGTACTAAACGTTTAGTTAAATCCTTGTTTGAATAATCCGCGATAGTGTAATAAAAGCTTTCTAATTAAAGAAACTTTAAGTAGGATAATACGAATGTTTATGCTGTGAAATGTTATGAAAAAATTGACTATATAAAAGATGTACTAGAATAATGTAAGTACCTTAATTTAATTTATGAACCATTAACTAAATTAACATTTTCTAAATATGTCGTAACATGTTAACAAATTAATGCATTTTAAATTTTTTGAATTAGTAAAAAGCTCACATATTACATATAATATAGAAATTGGGAATATACAAGTTTTATGGCAAATATTGTAATTAGTTATGTATCGGGCAAACACACAATTCTATCACAATTTGTTTTATAATACATTTATTGACGTTTGTATTTGTTTACAAATAAGCAAAATGTTAAAAAACAAGCAGTAACTACAAATTAAACTTTGATAACGGGCGTTATAAAACTAAAAAAGTTCGAATACATTACGAATGCCGATAAATAATCAAAAAGGGACAACCAATACAGAGAAATACTACCAAACCAAACGCCAATTAAGATCAAATCTTCACTGAGAATATATAGGCAGTAAAAGTAAAATGATCATAAATTTAAAAAAAAATTTAAGACACAATAACTTTTTTTTAAATTATCTTCAATCTAATCAAAACTTGACTAATCAATAAAAAAAATTCCAACAATAAATTTTATTGGATTAAAACGCGTACTGTACGATAGTAACATGCCCAAATTCAATTTTTTATAAACTATTAATGCACGCAATTTGAGTTGATTAAATTACTTTTGTTTCAGGTAATACGTAAACTGAAAATAAACTATTATACGTTAAATTCTGTTTTGTACAACAGGGTCAGATTATATTTGCGAAACTTTTCCTTTGTGTGGAAAGTTTCCACATTTACGCTATCAAATAAATGTTTTTGTGCATTAAAACAGTTCAAACCACGCACTGAGTTATGCAATAAAAAATTACATTATATTAAAGAGACCTGAAATTAACTTTAATGGTTTAATGTGGTTACCAAAATATGAAAATTAAGGAAATATATGCGCAGCTTGATGACTCAACTGTAATATATTTTATTCGGACCATATTGCAAAAACACTCTTCGATCAATCACTAAAGCAAATTAGACACGATGAAATATTAACACAACAGAAAAGCATGAACATTTCTACATAAATTCAAACGTTTTTACTTGTACGTGTTCCTCTATATTAAGTTACATGGGTCTAGTGCTGGGACCGACGTGTCTCAACTCAATTATTAAAACAGTTGTTTTTGTAACACCTATATATTTACCATAATTAATTACTTCCATTTGAATCTTATCAATTATTAATTTTTTTAATTAAAACCTTATAATTATTTCAACTAATACGTATTATGTAAGAAACGCGAGATGGTATTTTAAAACAAAACGGGAATTATGTAAAAGCAGCAATGCACACTTAACCGTTAACAACAAGAAAGTGTGCAAATCGTACAAAAAGTCAATCTACATTTCAAACCGTTTATCCACTCAACAGCAAAATCACGACGTTATGATATTTCTGAAAAAGTTGCAACATACCTACTTCACGACTCATTACTTTGAGCAAATTCAAACTATATATGAAGCAGCAACTTACCAGCAGTACAAGTAACACCATTTTCGTCACTGCTACAAACAGGAGTATATTATAAGTCCCATTCAAATGAAAATTTCAAACGAAGAAGTAACAAATCATACAAAAACACATTGCTGTATTTATGTTTTTCAACCAAAACGATTCATCTGGAAGTACTCAGTAGCATGACCATCAGAAGAGGTCATTGTGCACTTACAATGGAACAAATTTAGTTAAACTAAGCCAATTTCTCGGAAAAAGTATTAATCCACTGACAACAAAAATATCCATTTAAGATTCTATAGCAACTGGTGGTATTTATTAGCATTTTATTTCTCCGGCAGCTCCTTATTTTGAAGGATTATGGGAAGCTGGATTAAAATCAATCAAATCGCTATCTCAAACAAATAATTGACAACTCAATTTTAACGAATAAAGAAACACTGCTATATCAAATCAAAAGTTAACAACACTGCTACATCCAAGCCATATTCTCATAGAGAAATAGTTTTTGCCTCAAATTCAGTTACCAAGTTCATACCAAGCAATTTATTAGCAAAATGAAACCTACTTTAAAAAATGAAAAAATAATTTTAGCAACCTATGACCATTACCTCAAATAACTGAGGTACATTTTGACAATTATAACAAGGTACGAGCAGTAGTTGTTATGAAACCCGAGTAAAACGTTATTAAAAGAAGCACAACAAACAAGAACAATGGTTTCAACAACAAAAAACGTCACCTACACAAGAAGTAAAAAAATTCACTTAGTAAACGATAACCAAGTTTACATCACTCATCTGAATAAAAGCTCCACCGCTTCAGAAATAACTAAAGATGGCAGTACAGTGGCCTTTATTTGACGACAACTTCCGTTTCAAAGTTGATTTTGACAACCACAATCAAAATGATAAACCTGAACATCCTATCAGAAAGAGCTACACTTTTTGACCTATTAGAATGGTTGTCACGTGTAATTATCAACGCCAACCTGCATATTCTTCTAGAACTTTGAGTGCAAATCCTAGATTGAAAAAAAAAACTTTACTAACATAACGCCAAAATGGACAGATTTCTCCAGTCACCACAAATTTGTCAAAAATGTCAGATAGATCAACTTTACAAAAACAAACAAACCCTCTAACTCCATGGATTTTGCGCAGCATCAAAAAAAAAACTTATGAGAGCAATTATACAAGCAAAAACAAGCGGCATAAAACAAAAAAACCAGTTAACGTTGCTGGTAGTAAAATCAAAAGTTGTTCGAAGAAGATCTTGGGTAACATTACCGCGACTCGAACTACGTGCAGCAGTACTGCTTGCTAAGCAAATGAAAAGAAAAACAATCACAGATAAAGGCGTTTCTAAAATGTGTGTTTACGCCCGGAATAACATTTCATGTCGCTAATAAAAAATAAATAAAAAGCGATGGAAAACTAATAAAACGCTTTTCTGCTTTTACAAAACTCATCGGTGTCCTTTCCCACTGCAAGAGATTCATCACAAACTCAAGAAGCATCAAGAAATAAACCAGCTGATTATCAGTACAAAAAATAAAGAAATAATCATAGAAATTGATTAAAATTTACACTTCACAGCAGAAGTAATAAACGTCAAAAAGCATCAACAAAATAACAAAAGCAGCAAACTACTTAGTTTCTCCTCATTTTTGGACAACAACAACATTCTTTGAGTTTGAGAAAGCTTAATGCACTCATTACTATTATACAACAAACAAACCAAGAATAATCCTGTACCACTCAAGTCATTTTGCGTTATTGATTATTGGAGATGCTCGCCATAAAACTATTCACTCTATCAATCAAGAAATGCTGACACACAAACGGAAAAAACATTGGATAATAACGGGGAAAAAGCAGTAAGCAGTGTGATTAACAAAAGCATTGTATATTTAAGATATAACGCAAAAACCACTTAACAATTAATGAAGAGCTTACTAGCACTACAAGAAACACTATGTCCGCAATTTGTATAAACAGGAATATTCTACGCAAGTTCTATTCAAATGCGAGCTTTCAATGAAAGAAGTAACAAGACATAAACAAACACATTGCTGTATTTAATGTTTTTTAATTAAAACAATTGATCTCGAAGTAGCCAGTTGCACAACCACCAGAAGACGTTATTGTGTACACTTATGCAGTCACAATGGAACAAATTTTGTAAGACTAAGCATATTCGTCAAACAAGGTATTAATCTATTGACAGCACAATCAGCAATTTAAAATCTACATACATAGTAACTGGTGGTAGTCAATGGCACTTTATTTTTCCAGCTACTCCTCACTTTGGAGGTATATGGGAAGCTGGAGTATAATCAATAAAAATTACCATCTCAAACAAATAATTCGCAACTCAAATTTAAAATATAAAGAGATGACAACACTTACAACAGCTTTGTTCAATAAGTGACAATACAACTACCATCAAATTTAAAGTATGAATTCTAGGTCATTTTCTCATATAAAAAAGAATAGATGTTTTCTCACGTTCATTTACCACTTTTTTAACAAACAATTTACTATCAAAATGAAAATTACTTAAGAAAATGAAACAGTACCTAAGTCACTTACAACGGTACAAATTAAAGACAAGCCAAGAAAACTTTTACAACATCAAACCCAGTCGATAGTCCTCCTCCAATAACTGGAATACATTCTGACAACTATAACAAAGTGCGAGTAGCCGTTGTCGTGAAAATCGATGAAAACTTTTTTAAAATAAACAAAAACGCATTTTTGCCCTCACAAAATTAATCTGAGTTATTTCCTACTATACAAGAGATTTATCACAAACTTATGAAACGTCAAGAAACAGCCCGGGCAACTATCGACACAAGAAATAGAACATTATTAATAACCATCCAAATTGAACAAAATCTACACTTGAAAACAAAAGTAATAAACTCATTGTTACCATACAACAAACATGCCCAGGTGCGAATACAAGATTTTGTATAAAGGGTTTGGCAGTTTTAGTGTGATTTTACTTATATTGTTTACGGAGGGGCACTTTTTAAAAGATTTTACTTATATTGCTCAAGGGAGTCAATTTTTGTGTGATGTTACTAATATTTATGTACACATAAAAAAATTTAAAATTTGTCTAAATAAAATGCTTCGGTCGTGAGTCAGTGACATTGGGAGTGAAGCAATGTCAATGCAATTGTAAAAATGCCATCAGAGTAAACTAGAGGACGGCTGTGTTAACTCTATGCCATTTTCTCATAGAAAAAAATATAGTTTTTTCCTAAATTCTGTTACAAGAACTATATATCAAGATGAAAACTACTTCAAAAAATGAAAAATGACTTTTGGCAATCCTACAACAGTACAAATGACAGACAAACTAAGAAAACCTTCATGACATCAACAAGATGCGAGTAGTCGCTGTCATGAAAACCGATGAAAACTTTTTTGAAAGAAGCATGACAAACAATAGCAACTGTTTCTACAAGAAAAAATGTCACCTACAAAAAATGACATAAATATTTTATGTCATGCAATAAAAAAATAGACAAAAAGTTATAAACCGCTTTTTTGCCCTCACAAAACTTATTTGCGTTTCTTTCTGTTGCAAGAAATTGATCACAAACTTACGACACGTCAAGAAACACCCCGGACGACTATTAACACAAAAAATGGAAGAAACATAATTAATAACCATTAAAATTGTTCAAAATCTACACTATAAACAGAATTATTACTATACAAGGAACAAGCTAACAATAATTCTTTACCACTCTAGTCATTTTATTTTACTCATTATTAGACACGCTTACCACAATACTCTTCACTCTACCAATCACTGCCCTACTGACAAAAAAGACATACGATAATAAACGGCAGTTAGCAGTGTGATTAACAAATGCATTGCATATCTAAGATATAAATTAAATACTACTCAACAATTAATAGAGAGCTCACTACAAGTAAGACCATCTCTATCGTTTCTGCAAACACAACAATTTATTTGAAAATAGTCAGTAGCATGATTACCAGAAGTGGGCATTGTCACCTATACAGTAACAATAAAACAAACATTGTAAGACCAAAAAAATTCTTCGGAAAAGGAATTAATCATCACTAGTGGTAATTAATTGCACTTTGCTATTTACATTGGAGGTTTATGGAGAGCTGGGGTAAAGTCAATAAAACCACTATCTCAAACAATTAATTAGAAAAGGCCACGGTAGTCAGTAACATGACCACCAGAAGAAGAAGTTATTGTGGACACTTATGCAGTTATAATAGAACAAACTTTGTAAGACCAAACAAACTGTACGGAAAAAAAATTATTCAAATGACAAGAAAAGTAGCAACTTAGGATCCCATATCAACTGGTAGTAAATAGCAATTTCTGGTTCAACTCACTTTGTAAAATTATAGGAAACTGCAGTAAAATCCATAAAACCACCATTGCAAACTACATTAAATAAAAGCATGCTTAAATTTACAAATGCTTTGCCCAGCAGATGGCAATACAAGTGACACCAAATTTGAAATATTACAATAGTACATTTTGACAACGGTGACAAGGTGCGAGTAGTCATTGGCAAGATAACCGATAAAAACTTAAAAAAAAAGTATAGCAAACATAATTTTACTGATAACTGATCCGGAAGTACTACCAACTCCAAAAAATATTTAGACAGTCAATACTAACACAATTCGAGTCATTGACCACATAAGTATTTCCAAGCGAAAATACTGTTAATATAGACTGGCTGTTACTATTCTGTATGCTTAACAAAACTTGGGCAGTGCGTTCAATACGATATGGAGAATCAAGATAATACATCGAGCATATAAGTCATGCCAACGTTAAGCGACAAACCTTTCGAGTTCAAGTTAAATTCAAAAAAACTATACGCATCTAGTGCAAAACTTTAACATATGATCAATAAGAGCAGTAAGATGAATTTAAATAAATAAAAGCTGACATACAATGTATAATCTAAAATAACCAAGACGAGAAATACTAGCCGACCTATTAACACAGATCTTCGAAACAAATTTGTTGCTTTTCCAATGTAATAAAAAATCTAGAAACAAGGTTAAACTACGTCATTTCATCAGAGACCAAACCTCGATAAATGCGGTAGATGACACCAGTAATTTTCAACGTACTAGACGTACAATAAAAAATCTGAAAATCAATACACTATAACTCCTTGCTAACTAGTTGCTTTAACACGATCTTCTTGATTGGTAGAATCGCTACCGTTTAAGACATCTATTTATGCTAGACCAGGACACTTCAAAACAACAGCATACCCGCATCCACACTCAAAAGTCAATTGTTAACTATTCTAATCTACTACAGAAATGATTGAACTCCAAAAACTTTAGCAGTTATTATTTAAACTAATATTTTTAGGATGCACAAAATAATATTTCAAAATAAAACTGCAATAATGTCAAACGCAGCAATCCACACTTAACCGTGGCTTGCATTTCACAATTAGTTACAAAATCTAATATTGCTTAAGTATCGATAACTGTGGTAAGAGTCTAATCTGTGTAGTACGAACAAAAGCAAAAATAATATATTGTTAGTTTTTGTTGGAAATATTTATTGAAAAGTACTACTTGCGAAGTATCTAATGTCCGAGCGGAGCAACGGCGCGGTCATAAACTTAAAAGTTTAAGAAAAGTATCAATTCGGTTTGAGTTTTTTAAGAATCGCTTTAGGTACTTGCTTTTCTTAACTTTATCTGTATTTTAGGCACTGTGTTATTTATATTAAGAAAATGTTTACTAATACTCTATCTAAGCAGTTGAATTTCGCCCGGGCACGAGATTCTTGTCAAGTAGTAACCAGCAGAAAATAATTTTAATTGTGCAATGCAATTTACTAAAGCAGTATAATATTTTGTATTTGTTAGTTTTACGTTTGTTTGTTTTTATTGATGTAATATGAATACGTCTGCAAGTTTTGGTGTATTTTCATTTTTTTAATTCAAATATTTATAGTTTAATCTTTTGTACTTAATGAAATCATACATATAACAAAAATTTTGAATCATTTTTTTCGTTAAAATGCAAGCAAAACATTAATTCTACTATTACGACCCCATTGTTAAACATGTATCGATAATTTTAAATATTCTAATAAAATTTTCAGACACTTAAAATTGAGTTTT
The DNA here is from genome assembly GCA_035610365.1 of Aquatica leii. Lineage (NCBI taxonomy): Eukaryota > Metazoa > Arthropoda > Insecta > Coleoptera > Lampyridae > Aquatica > Aquatica leii. The sequence continues at coordinate 60,262,226 of CM069438.1, forward strand.
CTCAATAAATGCAAGTTAAAGAATGTTAAAGTTATCAAAGAAAAAGCTGACTGCTGTAACGTGCTTATTTATGCTCTGGTAGAGTTTTCATCATGTTATTTTAATGTTTGAAAATTTATACAAAATGTACTTTGTATTTATAACTGTGTTTTTTTTTCAATTTTACAAAATTTTAAACATGTACGGAAAAACCGGAAATGTTTAGTTTTGTTTACATAATACAAACGTTTAATTATATTTCTATAAAAAAAAGTTTAAAATAAAATGTTAACTGAACTGTGTTTAATTTAATAAATGTTAATTGTATAGTGTTTTATACATTAATTTTAAAGCATTTTAGTCAAAATACATAATTCCATTTTTTTGAAATTTTAATTAATTAGTTTATGCTTGTAATAATTATTTATCATCACAATAAAAAAATATTAATTTTAAAAAAGAAAAATAATGCATTTATTAACTTTATGAAATGTGCTTAAAATAGAAAGAATGGAAAGTTTTTAACGCAAATTTAGTGTAAGTCCTAACTGAACGAGATTCTATTATAAATACTACTTATATACACTCACCTAGAAATTTATAATATATCTGAAAACAAAATTACAATTTAACACAATTACATTGCATTTTGAATGAAATTCATCTAAACTGTTTTAATGAATATAACACAACTAAATTACTAGTACCATAATTGTTGCTCTGATTGATCGGTAATTTCGTTGTTTAGGAAATTCTGCAGCCAAAGCCATCATAATTAGGGTTTGGTTAAAGTCGAGTAATTCGCCAATTTACAATCTATAATGAAAATGGTTTGTTGCATTAGTTCCATTTCTCTATTACAAACTTACTGAATATTAAAATCCAAGTATTGAGTTTTTATTAAATAAAAACTCAAAAAAACAAATTTAATAATAAATAAACCTTAAATCAAAATTATTATTGCATGCAAATTAATGTATAAAAATCAATCGCTTACAAAAAAAAACTAATGGAAAAGGTTTCGTTCTTGTGCGTCAGGTTAAGGATTGACGTAATAAAAACGTCAGTTCTTAGCTAACAACGCAACAAGATGATAAAAAAGTTAAAGTAAATAATAATAATAATTTAATAATACATTAAATAAATCCGCAATTTTTACTAATGTGTTCTTCTTAAGCTTTCGCGTGTATTAGTAGATACATAAAAATATCAATAGTTGGAATTAAAACCTTCTGGTGCAGTGCTGTGTTGAGATCACGAGTATATGCAAAACGTGAAGTAAACTGCGATAAGAATCAGCCGAAGAATGTGCATGTACTCTGCTCGGTAAACAGCAAACTAATTATTTTGCAACAGTGCAAATATGCACACAGCAGCAGAATCAGTAATTTTCCAATAATGCAACGACCTACAACACCAGCTGAAACTTTATTATGTCAGCAAAATCTTCTCTAAATAAACCAATTAAAACCCCAAAAATAAGTTCAACGTCTGAAATGCGTAGCAACAAGTTACTTCTGATCAACACAACATTAACCAGCTTTACTACAAGATGCAAAAACCCAAAAAAATAGCGGGAGAGTTTAAAGCAGAGCAGATAGTAAAAGAAAAAGTTAAATATTACTGTTCCGACGTTTTCTTAATTGGCTATTTTAGTGCAACATGGTAGTTCTTGTGCAACTGATTTCTCAGCTAGATTGATAGTTTCACTTAAAATTTTCTTTGCTCCTTTATCCTTGTTTTTATTTTTCTCTTCCAGCTCGTTTATTAAATGGAGAAGAAATAAGCACATCTTTTTCTTGAATTTTACGTTCAGATGCTCTCTTTCTAAATTTGTACTCGGATCAAAAGTATTTTTTTCTGATAATATTTTTGTTCAGAACATGGAGGCTGATTTTAGAAGTCAAAGGTTGGCAACTTTTATTTAATGTGCACAGTTTTATGATTTTTTTTGTTGGAGTTTTTGATAAAGTACGTACTTGTGGAAATTGTAGAGAATCTATTGATACGCTTTTTTTCTTGTTATATCTTTCATCAACAGTAGATGTTAATGCATGAGTTTTTCTTGGTTCTGGGACGTTTAGTTCTTGCGATAAAATACAGTTTCGGTTTGTGAAAATCTGCGAATTTATTGAATAAATGCTATTACACTCATAACCTTTCTTAGATAAGACCATCCTGCAAATTTTTGTAAAGGCGTCGTTCACTAAGGTTGCGATTTCATAATTACTAATTCTCATACAGAGATTTTCCCTAATTTATTGAGACGCTGCTTCATTGTAGGCATCCTTAAATGGCTTCATTACACACACGCACATTCAAAGATTGCATTGAGAGGGTGAATTTAACATATGTAGTTTGCGGGCAAAGTAAATTTTTATGGGTGCACTGTTCCTATGTGACGGAGTATCAGGAACACCACACGACAAGCACCGGTCGTCATCTGCAACGCTAATGCGTTTCAGATGGCAACGGAAGCCGACGTGCGATGTAAGAATTTGGACGGCGCTCGTCCCAGTTTATGGGACATGTTGATCCAGTCTAGAATATTTGAAATCAAAGAATAGGTTTTACGTCTTTTATGAGATGTATCCCTCTGCCGCTCCTATTCATTCAAGATCAAAGTCTTGAGATGGCGTTTGACGGCCGAAAAGGAAGAAAAACCTGCGTTCGAAACTTGCTGGTCTAAGAATATACACGTGCCAGCTCTTACAAGAGTTATAGAGCAGTATATTTCCTGCAATAGGATATCCAGAGAGGGATATTTTGCCACAACGCACAAGGAATCGATAGAAACAGTACAATATGCCGCGAGGATCGTACGAAGAAATAGAAAATGTAGTCAGTCAGTGTCAGTTTCTTGACAATGTGGGTACGTCGCAGTCTGTGATACCAGATGTCTAAACCATATGTGAGCATAGAAACTACTGCACTGTTGAAAATGGTCACTAATGATTTTATATGTAGATTCCAATTACGGCGAAAATATTTGTAAAGACAAGGTTGCCCTTGTCAACTACATAGAAACAGAAAGCTCAATTTATGATGGAGCAAAAGACCAAGGTACTTAATCTCAAAAACTCTTCAACCTGAAATGTCGTTGATTTGAAGTGAGGGATTTTTTTAAGGAGGAACCAAAAACCATGTATTTGGTCTTGTCAGTTGAGACAGTCAATTTGTTGTTGACAGACCAGCGAGTTAGAATGTCTATGCTCTGTCGTGATTTTGCTTATAGGTTGTGTTTGTTGTCTGCGGACACTGTGATAGTGATATCGTCCGCGTAAGCAAAAATGCCACAGTTATCAGGTCAAGTCTTGTTCTAGTAGAGATTCCACTACTACGTTTCACAAAGTCGGTCTGAAGACCAATCGTTGTAGGCATCATTTCGTCAGTCGTTTTGTGTAGGAAAAACCAGAAACGTTCGCGGAAAAAGTGATCAAGCGACTCGATAAATAACTGCGAATGACGCGCACGGCGTCTGCAGGCAATCTCTTAACGACGAAAGCTTCAATTATCGATGGCCACCATACGTTATTGAACGCTCCTGAAATGTCATAAAAATGCATAGTCTGTAATGGGAGACGTTTGTTTCTACTTTCGCTATTAATTTACGAATAGTCTGTCGGCGATTTGCCGGGAACGAAGCCGTAGTGGCTGGCACGGAATAATCTTTGTGGAGGAATGATGTCATGTGTTTTCTTTAACAATACTCGTTTAGACAATTTGCCAAGTTCTGAAAGTAGCGTAAAGGGACGATACGAATTGGGGTTCGAGATATCCTTCTTGCCAGGATTGAGAATCGTTATTAGCTTACCAATTTTCTAACTAGTTGGAAAATACCCGCATTGAACACAAGAGTTGAATAGGTCAATAAGCGTAGAGGATAGGGAATCTTGTACAACTGTTCTTAATGCGTTACAGTGTACTCTGTCGGGTTCGGGAGTTTGATTCTTAGGAATTCTGCTAGCCACCGACAATATATCCTCTTTCGTAACCTCGCAGTTATGTTGAGATTCACTATTTGCAAAAGATCGGGATCTAATTCGGGCTTGGTAAGGATCGTTGTTCGTTTTAACAAAATCAAAAACTAAAACAGAGAGTGGCATCAACAATGTATTTTTTTTAGATGATGAAATGTTTCATTGTTTTGACAAAAAGTTCTGTGTTTATCTACCTACTAGCCGTAGCTAACACTAAATCACCAAATGGAACACTACTCAACATGTGCGTCTTAAAATTCACGCGTGGGAAAATTGATATTAGAGGTAAACTTTAACCACTTGCACTTATAATGCACCACGTAGTAACAAAGTGTACCAGCAGTTATATTTGATAAACATGTCATACTCTTAGCGGCAAGAACTTTGTGAGGTTTTTGGACAGTAATAATGGAGGTCTCATCCAGATTATATATTCTGGTGCCGTCAGCAAAACTGGAGTGTTTTTACAAAATCTTGTCTAAATTATTGAAAAATTTCTCAACGTTAGATCTGTTAAACGCTCTGAATGTCTACAGCAAAATGACTAATCAACTCCGACCATTTTGTCTTGAATTAGGTATATGAATGTTGTTATGGATTGTTAGTTCATATGCGATTCTACGGCAATCTTTTTTAGTTATTTCATAGAATGCATAAGCACAATAAAACAAATATTTAAGCAAATATCTTTTCTGTTCTTCTCTAAAAACCTTATTAACTTCATAATTAGGAATGAGTTAAGCAACCCTTCTTAATAACGGTTTTTTTAAGTAACAACGCCTCAATGTTGGATATGCAAGATTCACTCTATTGACAGCTTGTTTCAAGTTTACGCCTGCACGTCTAAGAATCAGTGCTTCTCGCATTTGTTTCTCAGTATATTTGCCTACTTTATTGTTAGTTAAAAAATGTCAAACAAAACCATTCATTCCAGTTGCTAAACGCGTACACAGTGAACCGCTTCACTAGTATTCATACATAGTAAATTTATACTATGAGATGTCTCTGACATCGTATTTCACTCATGTTGATCACTTCATTTGTTAACATAGAGTTATAAGACTGTCAATGTGTATGGTACTTATTTGTACTAATTGTTACAGATCTCGCTAACGCTGCCACAAAAATCCAAGCTTCGTTTAGAGGACATATGGTTCGCAAGCAAATGGAGAAGGACGAAGGTGACCCAAAAGCTCATAAAGTAAGTGGCTTTTAAATGTGTTGACAATAAAACTGATGCAACGTTTTTCAGCCAACTCCTGAAGAGGAGGAGTTAGATATAGATTTAACCGATCCAGAATTAAACAAAGCTGCTACTAAAATCCAAGCTTCATTTCGTGGACACGCCGTTCGTAAAGATCATGGTGTGGCCGAAGAGGGCCACCCAAACAAATAAAGGATTTGTGATTACAGCCGAAACGTAAACCATATATGATTTAAGAATGTGTGATTAACGTTGTATATACATACACTTTATTTGTTTTGATTTTTTTAATTGATCCCTGGAAGAGCATTACGTAGTAATAACAGTAGCAATACGTTTACATTAAGTTGATGTTACATTTGCTTATAATATTTAGAATATAAGATATCTGAATTATACAAATTATAAATAAGTAGCGCTTGTAGGTGGATAACTGCCCTTTTGTCTTTTAAAAAAAAATCTTTCATAGTCGTACTTCCTTTAAGTGTTTTTCTTTGAGCAATAACTGCTTAATTATGGGAGTAAGTAAACAGCAACAAGTTCGTATTTTTTCACCAGTTTGTAAAGTCAAAAGAAAAGTCTTCTTGTCAATTCTAGTTGCACTAAAAGTAATACGAAGTGCCAGCACCAAACCAATCGTTTCCAAAACATGTAGAACGTAGGAGAGCTGCTTGTTCATATCATAACTCGATGCTTGAGGTCTTCAGGCATTGCAACTTTTAAAGCATTTGTTAATGGTACACTTTTAATTTTTTTGTTTGTGAAAGAATGGAAATTTAAAAGAAGGGTAAAGATTGTTACAGAGTGCGACATATTTGCTGTTATTGTATTTTATATTTTATGTGTAGCTCATAATACTATTAATTTGTATACGTTCAGTTGTACGTCACGTTAACATTTTGTATTTTACTCTCGCTTGTATATTATACTTATCTATAGACAAGAAAAAGAAAGATACATTTACCTTTGTGTTTATCTATGTTTATTTGATTACACGTTTGTATTTATTAAAATACATAGGCATGTAATATCGGAGTTAATCAAAAGTTAGCAACCGATATAGATAAGAATTGAGGATGATAAAAAAAGTCTACACCTCAAACATATAATTTAATTATGTGGTTACAGTTTTTAAATATATGTATTTTTGTATTGTCGGGCTGGTAGCAGCACTAGTATCCAATATGTACCAGGGCACTGCTAGCCAGATGTAAACTAAATTACTAACACGGACTTACATTTGACCATGTAGTGTTGCTTTTGAAACAGATACGTCTTCACTCAATTTTGAGGTGAGCCTGAGACGTACGGTATCTCAACCTGATAGTACTCGTGAGAAAGGTAATCTTTTAATGAGCTCTCTTTTACTGCGGTGAAACGTCCGCGGGCTGTAGGTTTAATTGTGTACGATGCATGCAAACGAGTCATGTGGTTTGTGCTCTTAGAACATTATAAACTTTACCTAATTCTGAGATTCAGTTTTAAACAGAAACTGGAGTCACGTTTTTCATGGTTCTGCCATGCAGAAAAAGCTGGACCTAGTTCCGACTCGGACCTAATTCCGATTTCAGGCAAAAACTTGAAGCACGGCTTAGGTCTGAGGGTTTTACCAAAACCGATAAATTGAGACCTAGTTCTGGAAAGAAACTTATTCTTCTGGCAGCAGACGCGTCTTGTGATAGTCGTACTTGGTCCAATACGCTTGGGGTTTATGTTAGTGTCTTACGCGTTACACCAATAAAGCGTACCACAACCCCGATTCCAGTTTTCGGATTAATGCAGCTAATATGAAAACAGCAAGGGCTGTACAAAGATTTGCAAGGAAACAAAGAAATCTATTTAGTAGAATAAAGGAGTATCCAGAGAAGATAGGAAGCTTCACCTATCCGGTACTCTATCTAATTGGTGCTGGATTCACTGGAGCTTGGAAGTTAGTTTAGACATAGGTTGGACATCGACGTATTCCGTTGTGTAACATTAGTCTTTTAATATAAAGAGCAGAATATTTAGGCACTCTATTCCCGTCTTGATACGCAATGTTACTCTTAATAGCCGTGCATGCAATAGCTGCTATTACGGTGCTGAACTGGCCAGCGACCAGAAACAAAAAGTTAGAAAGCAAGGTGTCATTTTGTGTTAAACACCAAACTGTCACCTTTTTATTAAGAGACAGGGTTACAAAACCCGCGCTAGAGGAATTACAGGATACTGCGTCTATCGTATAGCCTGGAACTAGGAATAGTTTTAATATTTGCGATAGATTGCACTGTTTTTACACATCTACTTTGTGTGTAGGTTAGGATTTTCTGTTTTTTCTAACATTATTTCTATTTAGCCATTTTTAACTTTTTCAGCATGCGTATTGTGAAACACAGCACCCTATTTTGTGTAAAACAACTCCCATCCGATTAAATAAATCCTGCAAAATAAGTTATTGTTCATCTAAAAAAACAACCTGAAAAGGAAATTGAAAACCGAAATTATGATTATTATAAACAGTGTCTATTTCTATGTAGTAGCACACGTCTGGCTCATTCATTAATAGAGTGATAACATTAGTTGACTGATAACATTATCTGTGATTCCAATAAACGGCGTGCACTGTATTTAAATAATTATATAACACTGCAAATATAAAGATAAACAAGCAAAACACGTATTTTAAGGTATAATAATTAAATTTTTCACTCAAAGCATGCGTATTGAGAAACACGGCACCCCATTTTGTGTAAAAACAGCACTCATTCGATTGGGGCTATTTCCGCCTCAGTCTTTATGAGTGATGATGCCAAACAGTATTTTGTTGCATGGAGCGCTGTTATGAATGTCGCAGAAACAAAAAAACCTTTTATGCAGTTGGCATATAGACAAAGCATGACGAAATAAACGTCATCTCATTAAAAACAAAGAGAAGCAACCACAGGTATGCATGTAAATATTTTAAAGTTTTACTTATACCCATTGTATATTTTAGATTCTGTGTATTCTCAGGGGGAAAATAGATAAAGAACAATTTAAGTAATTGCTAGTCTTTTCGACACTTCTAATATAATGTGCTATCGTACTAGAAGCAAAATTAATACAAATATTCATTTGGAAGCAATGCCCAAAGTTATAAAACTTACTAAGGGAAAACTTAGTACCAAAATGCATGCTTCACATAGTAAACACTTAACTGCTGCAAATAATTTAAGTATGGCATTTTAAGAAGTAAGTGAGAATAACTAGGTTATATTTTCCGAAAGTAACGTTTACAATATAACAAAAAACAATTGTGTTGAACATACTTTTGGCTTAAGGTGCTCAATCTCTAAAGTATGTGTGGATAAAGTTCAGTGTTTTTGTATGGATTTTGTTATCAAGAGTAATCTTTCTAAATACATACACATAATTTTTTCTACAGAAAGCTACTAGCACATCACAAATCTCAATCTTGATTGGAGGTTCATCAGAGGAACTAAAAGATTGTTATTCAAATACAAGTGCTGAATCAATGGTACATTTAGCGAGTCTCAAAACGGACAAATGCAATAAAGTAAAAGATTCGTAATACATTAAGTGATATTGCAATTACTTTGGAAAATGTAGAAGGATTTGACTGTTTACAAACAGTGGAAAGACAATTAAAATCTACATTAGCATTAATAAAATTTGCACCACTGACAAATAGTTTGAACAATTTACGTACGTACAAAATTATATAAAAAACTGTACAGCCTTTTTTACGCAACCCACCCACACAGACACACACAAACACACACACATTACACATGACTAAAATATTCTTTGTTTGTTATAAATACCTGTGATATTGTCACACTGTGATAGTCTATTGCTGTTGTACTATGAGTAAGTTTTAAAAAATACCACCTAATAAACAATCAAAGTTTGAAAATTATTACAAGTGAAGTAAATTGAACAATTAACAATTGACGGAGAAAACCTTTTTTGTCAAGTTTGTTCAAAATCAGTAAGTTTGTATTATCTTAATTTAAATGCTTTTAATTACTAGTATATGTATTATTTTAGATCGGTGCTACTAAAAAGTACCATGTAAAACAACACTTGGGGTAGTGGTTTACATTTAAAAAATATTTAAAAACAACTATGAAACAACCATTGTTAAAAAACGTTATAGAAGATTAACAGAATAAACCTGGCCCATCAAAAACAACTTTTGCTCTAGATTTGTGCGAAGCACTGGTGTCGGCTCAAATTCATCTTTAAAAACTTCCTCAAAAAATACACCGAACAAGTTGTTCCAGTTGAATCAACTTTGAGAAAAAATTATTTAGACATATGTTACCAATCGGTAAGCAGTTTAATTATAGTATTAATAGTTTTCAAAATGCTGGTTTACTTTTTTTATAGAAAATACAGACAATAAGGAATGACATTGGGGACGATTACATTTGGACTTCGGTTGATGAAACAACCGATTGCAGAAGTCGATATATAACAAATTTTGTAGTTGGTAAATTGCCTGAACTAGAACCAGGAAAAGCTCATTTGCTAGCATCCAAAGAAATTCCACAGACCAATCCCAAAACAGCTGCAAATTATTTTGATGATTGTTTACGTAAGTTTTTTTTAATGATTGATTAATATAATCCAATCTATTAATTACAATTATATAAATTTATGTTTGTAGGACTTCTGTATCCCAATGGCGTAGAAAAAGAAAAGGTTTTCTCATTCGTAACCGATGCAGCACCTTATAAGATCAAATCCGCTCAGGCATTAGAAATATTTTATCTGAATTTAAAGCATTTAACTTATCTAGCACATGGAATACATAGGGTGTGTGAATTCATTAGAAACGAGTTTGCAATAGTAAACAAGTGAATTTCTGCCACTAAAAAGGTAAAAATCTCTAACATATTAGATTCTCTTTTTGATTATTGAATCTGGTTTCAGGTTTTTGTGAAAGCACCATTACGGATAAAGGCCTATAAAGAAAAACTTCCAGATGTTAAACCGGAACCTATCATAACAAGATGGGAAACTTGGTTATCTACTTGCATTTTTTATGCTACACATTTTGAAAAAATTAAAGAGTAAAAAAATTCATTTCTGCAACATTTTCAAAACGATTTTTATGAAATAAAGAAATATACCAGAATCGTTTCACACTTGTCTCAAATTTGATAAATGTCCGCCCTTTGCAATGTTTCTATAAATCATTTCCTAAATCATTCTTGAAATGTTTTAAAACACTTCTAAAAATGATAACTAGAGTCGTTACTTATTCATGTTCGTTTAATTTATTAAATTGTTTCTTAAAATAGCATTGGAACGATTATTAAGTTTAAATCCAAAATAAGAAAAGTATACGTTCAAAAAACGATTTTTTGAAATGTTTTTGGAACGTTTACACAGGCGGGGTTTGCAACGATTATAAAGTTCAATTTCAAAATAATGCAATTATGCGTTCAAAATATAGGATAGGAAAACTTGCTAGAACTTGATCTTGACGACCGATTGGACTTGTTTAACGAATAAAAAACGTCATTTGATATATTGCTTTATAAACAACCAAAAAATATAATGAGTATCACGAGTGAGACTCGTTATTTCTACGTTTGGCAAAGGTTATATACCACGAGTTTGGCTCGCTATTTTGTCCCAATGGATTAATACTGAATCGTCAAAAAACAAAGCTATATCTAATAGCATTTTGTATTAAGTTTAGCGGTTTCATATGTATAGTTTTGGAAATACAAATACAAATCATTCAAAAAATGTACGTGTAAATCGTTTCTAGAAACATTAAAACATGATAACTGTGTATTATTCTGCAACGTTACGTAGATAACTCCGTAAATTATTTTGGACATCAACGTTTAATATTTAGTGGAAACTAACTGAAAATGTTACAAACACGATTTAGGCAATAATTTTTCAGTCAATTTTGGTATTATTTCTGAAATCGATTTGTATGCGCTTCAAAAACCGTCTAAAAAACAATGTTCGGATTCGCTTTTGAAGCAGTATGACATTGATTTGAAAACGTTTTATAAACGTTTTAATGTACCATTTAAGCGTATTAAAAATGTTACAAATGTAAATGATTTAGAAACGTTTTGCTCTACTAGGGTATAATCTGACATTGTCTTATACATTGAATTGTCTTACTTCAGGTGGTTGAATTATTTGACGAGACGGCCTCTGCAGCAATTGCTAAATCTCAAAAAGCTTTTAATAGCAAAGCTGTTAAGAGAGGACTAGTTTTTATAAAAACACACTTTTCCGGCATACCTGACGAATTAAAGAAGCTAGAAAAAAGCGAAACCGCAATGACCAAATATTTCGCTACATTCGAAACAATAAGAACAATTATAAGAGCATGTCCAGGGACTATATGAAGAAAAATTAATCAAAAATTGGATTCCGTCACATCAAAAAACCCTTCTTTTGACCTCTTTAAACAACTGACTGAAATTCAAGAAGGGGAGATCATGAAGCATCAACAGAAAATATAATTAAAAATAACGGAAACATCGGCATTAAAATTTGCTCCACTAACATCTTGTGATGTCGAAAGAACTTTTTCCTTCTATAAAAATATTTTAAATGATAAAAGGCAACAGCTTTCTTGGTCAAAATATTGAAAAATTATTGATTTGTGCTTGGGAAAATAATAGCACTTATGCTTTTTTTATTGGCTTTTTGGCAGGTTTAAAATGCCTTTTATGCCACCATTTTTGGTATTTTTTCTTGCCTTACTATCCGCTCTTTAGTTATAAGTCAAAACCAGCACGGTTTGGTTAAGAATTATTTTGAGTTTGAAAAAACGTAAAGCATCGGTTTACCAGTGTTATAAACTAAACGTATATATTAAGGGATAATTAAACGTTTATAATATGTCAAAATTATTGCATTTTTTTAAGTTTATTATTACGTAAATAATACGTTAAAATGAAACGCAATACTGACGTGTCTTACAGAAGATAACAAAACCTTAATAAGATTATAAAACAAACACGTTATAATGACACGTTATTTTAAGCCATAAAAATAACGTACAATATTTGTTTACATTTTGTCACAAAAATTAAACAATTATTAAACGTGCATAATAGTTAAAATTATTATTTGTGCTTCAAATGGCGTTTTTACGTTTGTAAATACCTAAACAAAACGTTAAAGACAAGCGCAATATTGTTGAGCTTAAAAAAAATAAACAAAATTATTTAACAACAAAAAGTAGACAATTCGTATAAGGTGTATTTAAAATTGTAGTTTTAAATGCTTTTCTTTAAATATTGACAGTTTGTTTACCCCAACCATAGCCTGTTAACAATATGCAGTGTTCAATTTCAATTTTGACTTAAAAGATGTAAAAAAATGAGTACTTTCTAGTGATTTCATTAGCTACAGTAAATTGTCTGTGAGGTCTTAGTACAAATGCATGCTGAATAAAAACAAATTTTTTTATTGATTAAACGATGAACTACCAAATCTCTCATTTTCTTTATTGCATGATTAAACTTCTACTGGTAATAGGCTGTTCGATGCATTTAACTTCTATAAAAATTTCAATTATAAAGTCTAATATGAATTATTCGAGTAGAAAAAATTCAAAACAATTTCTGTTTTTTTTTCTAATTATTTAAACACAATGAATGATCATTTGCGCAGTGGCGGCTTCTCTATTAGGTCATTTGGTCAATGACCCTCCAAAAATGAATAAAAAAGGTATTTTATTTGCTTTAAAATTACAAAAAATTTGCGTTTAAATCAAATTATCAGCGTTTAAATTTCTTGCGTTTAAATAATTGTCAATTTAAACGCAACAGATACGAAAGCTTGCGAATTTATCCGAGGCTGACACGAAATTTTGCCCGCACTTACATTATATTACGATGATAGTTATTCTAATCAAGAGTGAGACACACATACACTTTTATGCGAGTTAGAAAAGAAGATAAGTAAATGTTAAAATTCGTTCGCTGGCTGTGGCTGGGTTTTCAGCCGGCCGCCTACGCCAAAGATAATACTCAGTGCAATTATCTTTAAGTGCAATGCTATCATTGCTTACGTGACTTACGTCATCTATCGTTATCTTCGCAGCACGTGTGTGTTAAATACAGATTTCTTATCACATATGACAGTAGTTTTTGTTTCATAATAACTGTGGTACAAGACGTTAAAAAATGAATAGCTAATAATTGTTTACACATCTAGAATTTATATTTAATGCTCGTCCTCGGCCTTTACTTCAAATTCGACTAACCAGTAAACATAAAAATAAAGAAGTTCGCAGTAATTCAAGGAATCTGTGTATGATTCGTTAGATTGGATTTGTGAAATTGAAATAAATAATAGATTTTAGTGTTTTTTATTTACTGTTTTCAGATGATGCATTAATCATTATGTTGTAAAAATAATGTTACGGATTTATAGCATTTAAAAGAAAAAGTAAAAATCAATTGTGAAGTCAATTAAAGACTATAATCAAAAAGTAAAAACTAAAAATAGATACATATATTAAATAAAACAATTAATTTACTTTACATATGACTACAGTGGAAAGAGAGCGATATTTCTCTATGTTAAAAATTCAAACATTTCTACGCAATTGGCAATACTATGAGACAAGAAAGATGTGCATTTCTATGCTAAGCATTGAAAAATCATTGTAAATTTTAATGAGCTTGCTATTGATTATTTAGGTAATTGTAATTATAGACGAATATCTTAAATTTTAAACATAATTGATCTTAAATATAAATCAGGTTACTGTAAGAATGTTTTTTAGCCTTTTTGCGATCATTGCGTTTTTTTAAATGACCCTCTTGTATGATTGACCACCAGCCGCCACTGCATTTGCGTTAATTGAGAAGATGTACTCTAAACCTACTTTTTCATTTTAAAGTTAAAAAATAATCACGACAGACATTTCGAAGATTTTTTCTTCCGGGTGATAATGTTAGAATTTAACGTCGTTTAATGTTTAAAAGTATACACAATCGTAACATTGAGCCACACCTAAATCCGCAAAAGAGAAAGTACCGGTAGTTGACGTTACATCGCGGACACAATTGTAATGAACATATTGCAGTACCTATAGATTGAAATAAGAACCAAAAATGAAAGTTTGCATAATCGTGTTGTTATCAGTTTTATCAGTGATAGTCGGTTATGATCCTAATGATCCTGAAGTTAGTTCGGTGATACCCCCTAAAGGAAAATTCGAAGCTTTTTATCCTAGGGGACAAGAAACGGGTTCGTCACGTGCATCTCATTCTCATGGCAGTTTCTATAAGCATCGAAATCCGGCACTTGTCGATGCCAAAAATGCGGCCGCTTATGGGTTTCGATTCGATGGTGGCAGGAGATTTAATTATGATTGATAAAAGTTTTCTGTTTTTAAAATAAATATGTTTACTATTTATACGCTTTTTTTTTATTTAGCATTGAGTGTATGTATAAAATTTGTTATTTACGAAGTTTTAAAGCTTAATTAGTTTTTGAGTTAAAATTTATTCTTTTTTTAGAAATTGGCAAACTTTTCTTTATTACATCGATTATAGTAAGTATTTTTAAAATATTCAACATTAATTAAATAATTGTATAACTGTCGTTTCTAGCTTAAACAAAAGTGTATTTACGTTAGTATAAACTACAATAATTGTAAAAAAACAAAAATAATTAGGAACTACTGTTATTCACCTAAAAATTCTTTGCAGATTGCACTTTATATTTGAAAACATTGCAATAATAAAACAGTGTTTTTTTCGCAATGTTACAGTTATATTTTTGTCGATAAATATGACAAACTGTTGTTATACGTTAAATTGAAGTTGTTAAGTTTGAGTCTTGAAGAAGTAGTACTTTAAGTGGCATACGTACCTGTACTATCAATTCGGTGAAGGTAAAATGTAACACAAAAATGAATATTTATTAGCTCAGTGAAGATACAGATGTAATTTGTGAGTTATTTGAAAAAAAAAGTTAAAGATGACTATCACAAGTGATGCATCACAATGATGAACATGAAGCAGAATAATATTCCAAAATAATGTAATAGGTAAAGTAGCATAATGTTTCTACGTAAACAAAAATGTAACAATTTTATATATCTACAATGTAAGAATCATAATATAATAGAAACGTTGCTAATACAAATGCAATGTATCATCAAAATCACAATAAGTTTTTTGTTTGACGAATATGATTTCTAGAAATAACTGGTAAGTAAGTTAGTTTTTTTAAAGTTGATATATAGATATTGCTAAAATTTGTATAGATTACTAGCAAAACATAAAAATCTGAAAATATAATTGAATTATGTGTATATTGTTTTATTTGTGGACGTCCTACAAAGATGTGCAGTGTTATAACAAATATGCAAATTATTTTCTACACAAGGTAATGCAAGTGTTAAATAAATAACGTTAGGTATACGTTTTCGGTCTTTTTGTCGTAATTATAACGTCACATATATACAGTAATTTAATTAATCTAGTAACGTTAAAGTGGTCCAGTAACAACGTAATTTAGTTGCCTGGAAAGAACAGTGAAAGAAAGAACGACGACAATTCTATAGAGAAAAAAAATCCCGTATAAATTAGTATATTTGAATCATATTTAGTATATTTAATATGTCTATACTGAAATTTAACTGACGTTAATGAACTTTTTTGTTTAGAATTAAGAATAAAAATTTTTTTCTTGTTTAATTGGCTTATTTTTGTTTTAATAACTAGAAAACAATATTTATTGTATTTTCCAAAAGGTTAAGGAAAAACTAAGCAATATTATAACAATTTTAACTCACCTTACACAAAACATTATATTAAATTGCAAATATTTTTTAAACAATCGGCAACACTGTTCGACCATGCTTGAAGTTTCTACATAACCTTATAAATAAATAACCTCAAAAGCTTAATGTTTATTCCAAACAAAGCAAAATGAAGAATAAATCACAAAGGCATAAGGAAACTAACATATTTAAGGTAACAACAAAACATCGAAGCAATTTGTTCTAATTTGTGGTTTCAGTTTCAACCGTTCGCTGAACGTATTGCGAACATAAACATAGACATATTCCACAGAGTTGGGCATGAATACGAATCACAAGACGAAGAAAATAAGTCGCTATTTTACCAAGGAATTTTAAAATGGGATGTGCTAAACTTAACAGAATCCTACAACGCATTTCGAAAAGAAATGCAAACAAATAGCTTAATCACACTGCCACAGTTAATTCACAAAAAGAAGCACGTTGCACAAGTGCTGCTAAAGCATTTACGCCTTAAAAACATCCTGTGTTTACAGGCACTTTTAGAGTATGTATTAAAACGTGATTTTGTACCTAAAAATTGAATGTTTACTTTTAGTTTAGTGGTCGCATTTGCCAATGATTTGCGAAAAGACTTCTATGAATTTTACCAGGAATTTTTGGTAGTTATTATAGAGTTATTAAATACAAAGGAAACAGAACAACTTGAATGGACATTTACTTGTCTAGCTTATTTATTTAAATTTCTGTGGCGTCCTCTTATTAAGGATGTGAAGACTGTGTTTAATAGCTTGTTACCGCTGTTATCTGATACCAAACCAGATTATATAAACGATTTTGCTGCTCAAAGTTTCGCGTTTGTTGTGCGAAAGGTTAAAGATTGGCCTGCGTTCTTGAGTCTGCTATTAACTGTTGTTCGCAACAATACAGATGTAAGTGTGAATCTAATGTTTTTTTAAGGACGTTTCATCAATAGATTTTAGTCAGATTAATTCATTAACAAACTGTTACAAAGAACCGAAATTAACTTTGGCATACAATTAGATATTTATAATTACTATAAACGAAATGTGTTTGCAAGTGCCATCTCATGGTTTCATTTTACTAAGTGTTCAATAGTTAACTGTAAGTTGCTATAGAGATGTACAACTTTGCAGTTGATACTATGCCCGCGTAATTCAAATTTGTCTATAATACTTTTTTCACAAACGTAGTTGCACTTTAATTTTTGGATATGTGATTACACATCATCCGTTCTTTAATGTGACAAAATTTTTATAAAAAATAAACTCCGAAATCATAGTTTAAATCGAGTTGAAACTCGATCTTGGTAGATACCTAGACATCATCTGTCGTTAAAAATGAATAACTTTTGATTCAAATATAATTACATTTTCATTTTTTGATATGAGATTACACATTATACTGTGTTTTAGTATTCAGATTTGCATAAATATTATTCTTTGCAAGCATAGTTTAAAACGAGTTCAAACTCAATCCCAGTATGGACCAGCCCTGGACGACATGATTTGTCGTTAAAAATGAATGACTTTTGATTCAAATATAATTCCATTTTAATTTTTTTAATATGATATTACACATTATCTCTTCTTTTTGTGTGGAAATTTGTACAAATACCATATCGCCCCAATCATAATTTAAATCGAGTTTAAACTCAATCCCAGTAGGTACGAGCCCTGGACGACGTCATCTGTCGTTAAAAATGAATAACTTTTGATTCAAATAGAATTCTATTTTAATTTTTTTAATATGATATTACACTTTTTCTCTTCTTTTTGTGTGGAAAGTAATTATAGTCTCATAGTTTAAATCGAATTCAAACTTAATTTGGTTAGATATGAATCCTGAAAGACATCATCTGTCGTTAAAATGAATAACTTTTGATTCAAATATAATTACAATTTTATTTTTTTAATATGAGATTACACATTATACTGTGTTTCAGTGTTTAAATTTGCATTAATAATAATCGCCGCAATCATAGTTCAAATCGAGTTCAAACTCAATCCCAGTATGGACGAGCCCTGGACGACATCATTTGTCGTTAAAAATGTATAACTTTTGATTCAAATCTAATTACATTTTCAGTTTTTTGATATAATATTACACATTATTTCTTCTTTTTGTGTGGAAATTTTCATAAATATCAATCGCCGCAATCATAGTTCAAATCGAGTTCAAACTCAATCTTGGTAGATACGAATCCTGGACAACAGCATTTGTGGTTAAAAATGAATGACTGTTGATTCAAATATAATTCCATTTTAATTTTTTTAATATGATATTACACATTATCTCTTCTTTTTGTGTGGAAATTTGCATAATTATTAATTGCCGCATGCATAGTTTAAATCGAATTCAAACTTAATTTGGGTAGATATGAATCCTGAAAGACATCATCTGTCGTTAAAATGAATAACTTTTGATTCAAATATAATTACAATTTTATTTTTTTTTAATATGAGATTACACATTATACTGTGTTTTAGTGTTCAGATTTGCATAAATATTATTCTTTGCAAGCATAGTTTAAAACGAGTTCAAACTCAATCCCAGTATGGACCAGCCCTGGACGACATCATTTGTCGTTAAAAATGAATGACTTTTGATTCAAATATAATTCCATTTTAATTTTTTGAATATGATATTACACATTATCTCTTCTTTTTGTGTGGAAATTTGCATAATTATTAATTGCCGCATGCATAGTTTAAATCGAATTCAAACTGAATTTGGGTAGATATGAATCCTGAAAGCCATCATTTGTCGTTACAATGAATAACTTTAGATTCAAATAAAATTACATTTTAATTTTTTGATATGAGATTACACATTATCTCTTCTTTATGTGTGGTAATTTGTACAAATACTAATTGCCCCAATCATAGTTTAAATTCAGTTCAAACTCAATCCCAGTAGGTACGAGCCCTTGACGACGTCATCTGTCGTTAAAAATGAATAACTTTTGATTCAAATATAATTAAATTTTTATTTTTACAATATGAGATTACACATTATACTGTGTTTTAGTGTTCAAATTTGCATAAATATCAATCGCCGCAATCATAGTTTAAATCGAGTTCAAACTCAATCCCAGTAGGTACGAGCCCTGGACGACGTCATCTGTCGTTAAAAATGAATAACTTTTGATTCAAATATAATTACATTTTCATTTTTTTGATATAATATTATAAATTTTCTTAAATATTAATCGCCGCAATCATAGTTTAAATCGAGTTCAAACTTAATCCCAGTAGGTAGGAGCTCTGGACATCATCTGTCGTTAAAAATGAATAACTTTTGATTTAAATATAATTAAATTTTTATTTTTACAATATGAGATTACACATTATCTCTTCTTTATGTGTGGAAATTTGTACAAATACTAATCGCCCCAATCGTAGTTTAAATCGAGTTCAAACTCAATCCCAGTAGGTACGAGCCCTGGACGACGTCATCTGTCGTTAAAAATGAATAACTTTTGATTCATATATAATTACATTTTCATTTTTGTTGTATGAGATTACTCATTATACTGTGTTTTTGTGTTCAAATTTGCATAAATAATAATCGCCGCAATCATAGGTCAAATCGAGTTCAAACTCAATCCTAGTATGTACGAGCCCTGGACGACGTCATCTGTCGTTAAAAATGAATATCTTCAGATTCAAATATAATTACATTTTATTTTTTTGATGTGAGGTTTCACATTGTCTCTTCTTTATGTGTGGAAATTTGTACAAATACTAATCGCCCCAATCATAGTTTAAATCGAGTTTAAACTCAATCCCAGTAGGTACGAGCCCTGGACGATGTCATCTGTCGTTAAAAATGAATAACTTTTGATTCATATATAATTACATTTTCATTTTTGTTGTATGAGATTACTCATTATACTGTGTTTTTGTGTTCAAATTTGCATAAATAATTATCGCCGCAATCATAGTTCAAATCGAGTTCAAACTCAATCCTAGTAGGTACGAGTCCTGGACGACGTCATCTGTCGTTAAAAATGAACAACTTTTGATTCAAATATAATTACAATTTTATTTTTTTTAATGAGATTACACATTATACTGTGTTTCAGTGTTTAAATTTGCATAAATAATAATCGCCGCAATCATAGTTCAAATCGAGTTCAAACTCAATCACAGTATGGACGAGCCCTGGACGACATCATTTGTCGTTAAAAATGAATATCTTCAGATTCAAATATAATTACATTTTATTTTTTTGATATGAGGTTTCACATTGTCTCTTCTTTATGTGTGGAAATTTGTACAAATACTTATCGCCCCAATCATAGTTTAAATCGAGTTCAAACTCAATCCTAGTAGGTACGAGCCCTGGACGATGTCATCTGTCGTTAAAAATGAATAACTTTTGATTCATATATAATTACATTTTCATTTTTGTTGTATGAGATTACTCATTATACTGTGTTTTTGTGTTCAAATTTGCATAAATAATAATCGCCGCAATCATAGTTCAAATCGAGTTCAAACTCAATCCTAGTAGGTACGAGCCCTGGACGACGTCATCTGTCGTTAAAAATGAATAACTTTTGATTCAAATATAATCACATTTTCATTTTTTTACTATTATATTACACATTATCTCTTCTTTTTGTGTGGAAATTTGCATAATTTTTAATTGTCGCATGCATAGTTTAAATCGAATTCAAACTTAATTTGGGTAGATATGAATCCTGAAAGACATCATCTGTCGTTAAAAATGAATAACTTTTGATTCAAATATAATCACATTTTCATTTTTTTAATATTATATTACACATTATCTATTCTTTTTGTGTGGAAATTTGCATAATTTTTAATTGTCGCATGCATAGTTTAAATCGAATTCAAACTTAATTTGGGTAGATATGAATCCTGAAAGACATCATCTGTCGTTAAAAATGAATAACTTTTGATTCAAATATAATTACATTTTCATTTTTTTAATATTATATTACACATTATCTCTTCTTTATGTGTGGAAATTTGTACAAATACTAATCGCCCCAATCGTAGTTTAAATCGAGTTCAAACTCAATCCCAGTAGGTACGAGCCCTGGACGACGTCATCTGTCGTTAAAAATGAATAACTTTTGATTCAAATATAATTACATTTTCATTTTTTGATATGATATTACACATTATCTCTTCTTTATGTGTGGAAATTTGTACAAATACTAATCGCCCCAATCGTAGTTTAAATCGAGTTCAAACTCAATCCCAGTAGGTACGAGCCCTGGACGACGTCATCTGTCGTTAAAAATGAATAACTTTTGATTCATATATAATTACATTTTCATTTTTGTTGTATGAGATTACTCATTATACTGTGTTTTTGTGTTCAAATTTGCATAAATAATAATCGCCGCAATCATAGGTCAAATCGAGTTCAAACTCAATCCTAGTATGTACGAGCCCTGGACGACGTCATCTGTCGTTAAAAATGAATATCTTCAGATTCAAATATAATTACATTTTATTTTTTTGATATGAGGTTTCACATTGTCTCTTCTTTATGTGTGGAAATTTGTACAAATACTAATCGCCCCAATCATAGTTTAAATCGAGTTTAAACTCAATCCCAGTAGGTACGAGCCCTGGACGATGTCATCTGTCGTTAAAAATGAATAACTTTTGATTCATATATAATTACATTTTCATTTTTGTTGTATGAGATTACTCATTATACTGTGTTTTTGTGTTCAAATTTGCATAAATAATTATCGCCGCAATCATAGTTCAAATCGAGTTCAAACTCAATCCTAGTAGGTACGAGCCCTGGACGACGTCATCTGTCGTTAAAAATGAATAACTTTTGATTCAAATATAATCACATTTTCATTTTTTTACTATTATATTACACATTATCTCTTCTTTTTGTGTGGAAATTTGCATAATTTTTAATTGTCGCATGCATAGTTTAAATCGAATTCAAACTTAATTTGGGTAGATATGAATCCTGAAAGACATCATCTGTCGTTAAAAATGAATAACTTTTGATTCAAATATAATCACATTTTAATTTTTTGATATGAGATTACACATTATCTATTCTTTTTGTGTGAAATTTGCATAATTATTAATTCCCGCATGCATAGTTTAAATCGAATTCAAACTTAATTTGGGTAGATATGAATCCTGAAAGGCCATCATCTGTCGTTAAAAATGAATAACTGTTGATTCAAATATAATTAAATTTTTATTTTTACAATATGAGATTACACATTATCTCTTCTTTATGTGTAAAAATTTGTACAAATACTAATCACCCCAATCATAGTTTAAATCGAGTTCAAACTCAATCCCAGTAGTTAGGAGCCATGGACGACGTCATCTGTCGTTAAAAATGAAGAACTTTTGATTCAAATATAATTACATTTTAATTTTTTGATATGAGATTACACATTATCTCTTCTTTATGTGTGGAAATTTGTACAAATACTAATCGCCCCAATCATAGTTTAAATCGAGTTCAAACTCAATCCCAGTAGGTACAAGCCCTGGACGACGTCATCTGTCGTTAAAAATTAATAACTTTTGATTCGAATATAATTACATTTTCATTTTTGTTATGTGAGATTACACATTATACTGTGTTTTAGTGTTCAGATTTGCATAAATAATAATCGCCGCAATCATAGGTCAAATCGAGTTCAAACTCAATCCTAGTATGTACGAGCCCTGGACGACGTCATCTGTCGTTAAAAATGAATATCTTCAGATTCAAATATAATTACATTTTATTTTTTTGATATGAGGTTTCACATTGTCTCTTCTTTATGTGTGGAAATTTGTACAAATACTAATCGCCCCAATCATAGTTTAAATCGAGTTTAAACTCAATCCCAGTAGGTACGAGCCCTGGACGATGTCATCTGTCGTTAAAAATGAATAACTTTTGATTCATATATAATTACATTTTCATTTTTGTTGTATGAGATTACTCATTATACTGTGTTTTTGTGTTCAAATTTGCATAAATAATTATCGCCGCAATCATAGTTCAAATCGAGTTCAAACTCAATCCTAGTAGGTACGAGTCCTGGACGACGTCATCTGTCGTTAAAAATGAATAACTTTTGATTCAAATATAATTCCAATTTTATTTTTTTAATATGAGATTACACATTATACTGTGTTTCAGTGTTTAAATTTGCATAAATAATAATCGCCGCAATCATAGTTCAAATCGAGTTCAAACTCAATCCCAGTATGGACGAGCCCTGGACGACATCATTTGTCGTTAAAAATGAATATCTTCAGATTCAAATATAATTACATTTTATTTTTTTGATATGAGGTTTCACATTGTCTCTTCTTTATGTGTGGAAATTTGTACAAATACTTATCGCCCCAATCATAGTTTAAATCGAGTTCAAACTCAATCCTAGTAGGTACGAGCCCTGGACGATGTCATCTGTCGTTAAAAATGAATAACTTTTGATTCATATATAATTACATTTTCATTTTTGTTGTCTGAGATTACTCATTATACTGTGTTTTTGTGTTCAAATTTGCATAAATAATAATCGCCGCAATCATAGTTCAAATCGAGTTCAAACTCAATCCTAGTAGGTACGAGCCCTGGACGACGTCATCTGTCGTTAAAAATGAATAACTTTTGATTCAAATATAATCACATTTTCATTTTTAATATTATATTACATTATCTCTTCTTTTTGTGTGGAAATTTGCATAATTTTTAATTGTCGCATGCATAGTTTAAATCGAATTCAAACTTAATTTGGGTAGATATGAATCCTGAAAGACATCATCTGTCGTTAAAAATGAATAACTTTTGATTCAAATATAATCACATTTTCATTTTTTAATATTATATTACACATTATCTATTCTTTTTGTGTGGAAATTTGCATAATTTTTAATTGTCGCATGCATAGTTTAAATCGAATTCAAACTTAATTTGGGTAGATATGAATCCTGAAAGACATCATCTGTCGTTAAAAATAAATAACTTTTGATTCAAATATAATCACATTTTCATTTTTTTAATATTATATTACACATTATCTATTCTTTTTGTGTGGAAATTTGCATAATTTTTAATTGTCGCATGCATAGTTTAAATCGAATTCAAACTTAATTTGGGTAGATATGAATCCTGAAAGACATCATCTGTCGTTAAAAATGAATAACTTTTGATTCAAATATAATCACATTTTCATTTTTTTAATTATATATTCTTTTTGGGTAGATATGAATCCTGAAAGACATTATCTGTCGTTAAAATGAATAACTTTTGATTCAAATATAATCACATTTTCATTTTTTTAATATTATATTACACATTATCTATTCTTTTTGTGTGGAAATTTGCATAATTTTTAATTGTCGCATGCATAGTTTAAATCGAATTCAAACTTAATTTGGGTAGATATGAATCCTGAAAGACATTATCTGTCGTTAAAATGAATAACTTTTGATTCAAATATAATCACATTTTCATTTTTTTAATATTATATTACACATTATCTATTCTTTTTGTGTGGAAATTTGCATAATTTTTAATTGTCGCATGCATAGTTTAAATCGAATTCAAACTTAATTTGGGTAGATATGAATCCTGAAAGACATCATCTGTCGTTAAAAATGAATAACTTTTGATTCAAATATAATTACATTTTCATTTTTTTAATATTATATTACACATTATCTCTTCTTTATGTGTGGAAATTTGTACAAATACTAATCGCCCCAATCGTAGTTTAAATCGAGTTCAAACTCAATCCCAGTAGGTACGAGCCCTGGACGACGTCATCTGTCGTTAAAAGTGAATAACTTTTGATTCATATATAATTACATTTTCATTTTTGTTGTATGAGATTACTCATTATACTGTGTTTTTGTGTTCAAATTTGCATAAATAATAATCGCCGCAATCATAGGTCAAATCGAGTTCAAACTCAATCCTAGTAGGTACGAGCCCTGGACGACGTCATCTGTCGTTAAAAATGAATAACTTTTGATTCAAATATAATCACATTTTCATTTTTTTAATATTATATTACACATTATCTCTTCTTTTTGTGTGGAAATTTGCATAATTTTTAATTGTCGCATGCATAGTTTAAATCGAATTCAAACTTAATTTGGGTAGATATGAATCCTGAAAGACATCATCTGTCGTTAAAAATGAATAATTTTTGATTCAAATATAATTACATTTTCATTTTTTTAATATTATATTACACATTATCTCTTCTTTATGTGTGGAAATTTGTACAAATACTAATCGCCCCAATCGTAGTTTAAATCGAGTTCAAACTCAATCCCAGTAGGTACGAGCCCTGGACGACGTCATCTGTCGTTAAAAATGAATAACTTTTGATTCATATATAATTACATTTTCATGTTTGTTGTATGAGATTACTCATTATACTGTGTATTTGTGTTCAAATTTGCATAAATAATAATCGCCTCAATCATAGGTCAAATCGAGTTCAAACTCAATCCTAGTAGGTACGAGCCCTGGACGACGTCATCTGTCGTTAAAAATGAATATCTTCAGATTCAAATATAATTACATTTTATTTTTTTGATATGAGGTTTCACATTGTCTCTTCTTTATGTGTGGAAATTTGTACAAATACTAATCGCCCCAATCATAGTTTAAATCGAGTTTAAACTCAATCCCAGTAGGTACGAGCCCTGGACGATGTCATCTGTCGTTAAAAATGAATAACTTTTGATTCATATATAATTACATTTTCATTTTTGTTGTATGAGATTACTCATTATACTGTGTTTTTGTGTTCAAATTTGCATAAATAATTATCGCCGCAATCATAGTTCAAATCGAGTTCAAACTCAATCCTAGTAGGTACGACTCTGGACGACATCATCTGTCGTTAAAAATGAATAACTTTTGATTCAAATATAATTACATTTTCATTTTTTTAATATTATATTACACATTATCTCTTCTTTATGTGTGGAAATTTGTACAAATACTAATCGCCCCAATCGTAGTTTAAATCGAGTTCAAACTCAATCCCAGTAGGTACGAGCCCTGGACGACGTTATCTGTCGTTAAAAATGAATAACTTTTGATTCATATATAATTACATTTTCATTTTTGTTGTATGAGATTACTCATTATACTGTGTTTTTGTGTTCAAATTTGCATAAATAATAATCGCCGCAATCATAGGTCAAATCGAGTTCAAACTCAATCCTAGTAGGTACGAGCCCTGGACGACGTCATCTGTCGTTAAAAATGAATATCTTCAGATTCAAATATAATTACATTTTATTTTTTTGATATGAGGTTTCACATTGTCTCTTCTTTATGTGTTGAAATTTGTACAAATACTAATCGCCCCAATCATAGTTTAAATCGAGTTCAAACTCAATCCTAGTAGGTACGAGCCCTGGACGATGTCATCTGTCGTTAAAAATGAATAACTTTTGATTCATATATAATTACATTTTCATTTTTGTTGTATGAGATTACTCATTATACTGTGTTTTTGTGTTCAAATTTGCATAAATAATAATCGCCGCAATCATAGTTCAAATCGAGTTCAAACTCAATCCTAGTAGGTACGAGCCCTGGACGACGTCATCTGTCGTTAAAAATGAATAACTTTTGATTCAAATATAATCACATTTTCATTTTTTTAATATTATATTACACATTATCTCTTCTTTTTGTGTGGAAATTTGCATAATTTTTAATTGTCGCATGCATAGTTTAAATCGAATTCAAACTTAATTTGGGTAGATATGAATCCTGAAAGACATCATCTGTCGTTAAAAATGAATAACTTTTGATTCAAATATAATCACATTTTCATTTTTTAATATTATATTACACATTATCTATTCGTTTTGTGTGGAAATTTGCATAATTTTTAATTGTCGCATGCAGAGTTTAAATCGAATTCAAACTTAATTTGGGGAGATGTGAATCCTGAAGGACATCATCTGTCGTTAAAAATTAATAACTTTTGATTCAAATATAATTACATTTTCATTTTTTGATATGATATTACACATTATCTCTTCTTTATGTGTGGAAATTTGTACAAATACTAATTGCCCCAATCATAGTTTAAATTCAGTTCAAACTCAATCCCAGTAGGTACGAGCCCTTGACGACGTCATCTGTCGTTAAAAATAAATAACTTTTGATTCAAATACAATTACATTTATATTGTTTTAATATTATATTACACATTATCTCTTCTTTATGTGTGGAAATTTGTACAAATACTAATCGCCCCAATCGTAGTTTAAATCGAGTTCAAACTCAATCCCAGTAGGTACGAGCCCTGGACGACGTCATCTGTCGTTAAAATGAATAACTTTGATTCATATTTACTTACATTTTCATTTTTGTTGTATGAGATTACTCATTATACTGTGTTTTTGTGTTCAAATTTGCATAAATAATAATCGCCGGAATCATAGGTCAAATCGAGTTCAAACTCAATCCTAGTATGTACGAGCCCTGGACGACGTCATCTGTCGTTAAAAATGAATATCTTCAGATTCAAATATAATTACATTTTATTTTTTGATATGAGGTTTCACATTGTCTCTTCTTTATGTGTGGAAATTTGTACAAATACTAATCGCCCCAATCATAGTTTAAATCGAGTTTAAACTCAATCTCAGTAGGTACGAGCCCTGGACGATGTCATCTGTCGTTAAAAATGAATAACTTTTGATTCATATATAATTACATTTTCATTTTTGTTGTATGAGATTACTCATTATACTGTGTTTTTGTGTTCAAATTTGCATAAATAATTATCGCCGCAATCATAGTTCAAATCGAGTTCAAACTCAATCCTAGTAGGTACGAGTCCTGGACGACGTCATCTGTCGTTAAAAATGAATAACTTTTGATTCAAATATAATTCCAATTTTATTTTTAATACGAGATTACACATTATACTGTGTTTCAGTGTTTAAATTTGCATAAATAATAATCGCCGCAATCATAGTTCAAATCGAGTTCAAACTCAATCCCAGTATGGACGAGCCCTGGACGACATCATTTGTCGTTAAAAATGAATATCTTCAGATTCAAATATAATTACATTTTATTTTTTTTAATATGATATTACACATTGTCTCTTCTTTATGTGTGGAAATTTGTACAAATACTAATCGCCCCAATCGTAGTTTAAATCGAGTTCAAACTCAATCCTAGTAGGTGCGAGCCCTGGACGATGTCATCTGTCGTTAAAAATGAATAACTTTTGATTCATATATAATTACATTTTCATTTTTGTTGTATGAGATTACTCATTATACTGTGTTTTTGTGTTCAAATTTGCATAAATAATAATCGCCGCAATCATAGTTCAAATCGAGTTCAAACTCAATCCTAGTAGGTACGAGCCCTGGACGACGTCATCTGTCGTTAAAAATGAATAACTTTTGATTCAAATATAATCACATTTTCATTTTTTTAATATTATATTACACATTATCTCATCTTTTTGTGTGGAAATTTGCATAATTTTTAATTGTCGCATGCATAGTTTAAATCGAATTCAAACTTAATTTGGGTAGATATGAATCCTGAAAGACATCATCTGTCGTTAAAAATGAATAACTTTTGATTCAAATATAATCACATTTTCATTTTTTTAATATTATATTACACATTATCTATTCTTTTTGTGTGGAAATTTGCATAATTTTTAATTGTCGCATGCATAGTTTAAATCGAATTCAAACTTAATTTGGGTAGATATGAATCCTGAAAGACATCATCTGTCGTTAAAAATGAATAATTTTTGATTCAAATATAATTACATTTTCATTTTTTTAATATTATATTACACATTATCTCTTCTTTATGTGTGGAAATTTGTACAAATACTAATCGCCCCAATCGTAGTTTAAATCGAGTTCAAACTCAATCCCAGTAGGTACGAGCCCTGGACGACGTCATCTGTCGTTAAAAATGAATAACTTTTGATTCATATATAATTACATTTTCATTTTTGTTGTATGAGATTACTCATTATACTGTGTATTTGTGTTCAAATTTGCATAAATAATTATCGCCGCAATCATAGGTCAAATCGAGTTCAAACTCAATCCTAGTAGGTACGAGCCCTGGACGACGTCATCTGTCGTTAAAAATGAATATCTTCAGATTCAAATATAATTACATTTTATTTTTTTGATATGAGGTTTCACATTGTCTCTTCTTTATGTGTGGAAATTTGTACAAATACTAATCGCCCCAATCATAGTTTAAATCGAGTTTAAACTCAATCCCAGTAGGTACGAGCCCTGGACGATGTCATCTGTCGTTAAAAATGAATAACTTTTGATTCATATATAATTACATTTTCATTTTTGTTGTATGAGATTACTCATTATACTTGTTTTTGTGTTCAAATTTGCATAAATAATTATCGCCGCAATCATAGTTCAAATCGAGTTCAAACTCAATCCTAGTAGGTACGACTCTGGACGACATCATCTGTCGTTAAAAATGAATAACTTTTGATTCAAATATAATTACATTTTCATTTTTTTAATATTATATTACACATTATCTCTTCTTTATGTGTGGAAATTTGTACAAATACTAATCGCCCCAATCGTAGTTTAAATCGAGTTCAAACTCAATCCCAGTAGGTACGAGCCCTGGACGACGTTATCTGTCGTTAAAAATGAATAACTTTTGATTCATATATAATTACATTTTCATTTCTGTTGTATGAGATTACTCATTATACTGTGTTTTTGTGTTCAAATTTGCATAAATAATAATCGCCGCAATCATAGGTCAAATCGAGTTCAAACTCAATCCTAGTAGGTACGAGCCCTGGACGACGTCATCTGTCGTTAAAAATGAATATCTTCAGATTCAAATATAATTACATTTTATTTTTTTGATATGAGGTTTCACATTGTCTCTTCTTTATGTGTTGAAATTTGTACAAATACTAATCGCCCCAATCATAGTTTAAATCGAGTTTAAACTCAATCCCAGTAGGTACGAGCCCTGGACGACGTTATCTGTCGTTAAAAATGAATAACTTTTGATTCATATATAATTACATTTTCATTTCTGTTGTATGAGATTACTCATTATACTGTGTTTTTGTGTTCAAATTTGCATAAATAATAATCGCCGCAATCATAGGTCAAATCGAGTTCAAACTCAATCCTAGTAGGTACGAGCCCTGGACGACGTCATCTGTCGTTAAAAATGAATATCTTCAGATTCAAATATAATTACATTTTATTTTTTTGATATGAGGTTTCACATTGTCTCTTCTTTATGTGTTGAAATTTGTACAAATACTAATCGCCCCAATCATAGTTTAAATCGAGTTTAAACTCAATCCTAGTAGGTACGAGCCCTGGACGACGTCATCTGTCGTTAAAAATAAATAACTTTTGATTCAAATATAATCACATTTTCATTTTTTTAATATTATATTACACATTATCTATTCTTTTTGTGTGGAAATTTGCATAATTTTTAATTGTCGCATGCATAGTTTAAATCGAATTCAAACTTAATTTGGGTAGATATGAATCCTGAAAGACATCATCTGTCGTTAAAAATAAATAACTTTTGATTCAAATATAATCACATTTTCATTTTTTTAATATTATATTACACATTATCTATTCTTTTTGTGTGGAAATTTGCATAATTTTTAATTGTCGCATGCATAGTTTAAATCGAATTCAAACTTAATTTGGGTAGATATGAATCCTGAAAGACATTATCTGTCGTTAAAATGAATAACTTTTGATTCAAATATAATCACATTTTCATTTTTTTAATATTATATTACACATTATCTATTGTTTTTGTGTGGAAATTTGCATAATTTTTAATTGTCGCATGCATAGTTTAAATCGAATTCAAACTTAATTTGGGTAGATATGAATCCTGAAAGACATCATCTGTCGTTAAAAATGAATAACTTTTGATTCAAATATAATTACAATTTTATTTTTTTAATATGAGATTACACATTATACTGTGTTTCAGTGTTTAAATTTGCATTAATAATAATCGCCGCAATCATAGTTCAAATCGAGTTCAAACTCAATCCTAGTAGATAGGAGCCGTGGACGACATCATTTGTCGTTAAAAATGAATATCTTTTGATTCAAATATAATTACATTTTAATTTTTTGATATGAGATTACACATTATCTCTTCTTTATGTGTGGAAATTTGTGCAAATAATAATCGCCGCAATCATAGTTTAAATCGAGTTCAAACTTAATCTTGGTGTATACGCATCCTGGACAACAGCATTTGTCGTTAAAAATGAATAACTTTTGATTCAAATATAATTACATTTTCATTTTTTTAATATGATATTACACATTATCTCTTCTTTTTGTGTGGAAATTTGCATAATTATTAATTGCCGCATGCATAGTTTAAATCGAATTCAAACTTAATTTGGTTAGATATGAATCCTGAAAGACATCATCTGTCGTTAAAATGAATAACTTTTGATTCAAATATAATTACAATTTTATTTTTTTTTAATATGAGATTACACATTATACTGTGTTTTAGTGTTCAGATTTGCATAAATATTATTCTTTGCAAGCATAGTTTAAAACGAGTTCAAACTCAATCCCAGTATGGACCAGCCCTGGACGACATCATTTGTCGTTAAAAATGAATGACTTTTGATTCAAATATAATTCCATTTTAATTTTTTTAATATGACATTACACATTATCTCTTCTTTTTGTGTGGAAATTTGCATAATTATTAATTGCCGCATGCATAGTTTAAATCGAATTCAAACTTAATTTAGTTAGATTTGAATCCTGAAAGACATCATCTGTTGTTAAAATGAATAACTTTTGATTCAAATATAATTACATTTTAATTTTTTGATATGAGATTACACATTATCTCTTCTTTATGTGTGGAAATTTGTACAAATACTAGTCGCCCCAATCATAGTTTAAATCGAGTTCAAACTCAATCCTAGTAGGTACGAGCCTTGGACTACGTCATCTGTCGTTAAAAATGAATAACTTTTGATTCAAATATAATTACATTTTCATTTTTGTTATATGAGATTACACATTATACTGTGTTTTAGTGTTCAAAATTGCATAAATATTAATCGCTGCAATCATAGTTTAAATCGAGTTCAAACTCAATCCCAATAGGTAGCAGCCCTGGACGACATCATCTGTCATTAAAAATGAATAACTTTTGATTCAATTTTAATTACATTTCATTTTTTTGATATAATATTACACATTATTTCTTCTTTTTGTGTGAAAATTTTCTTAAATATTAATCGCCCCAATCATAGTTTAAATCGAGTTCAAACTCAATCCCAGCAGGTAGGAGCCCTGGACGACGTCATCTGTCGTTAAAAATGAATAACTTTTGATTCAAATATAATTACATTTTCATTTTTTTAATATTATATTACACATTATCTCTTCTTTATGTGTGGAAATTTGTACAAATACTAATCGCCCCAATCGTAGTTTAAATCGAGTTCAAACTCAATCCCAGTAGGTACGAGCCCTGGACGACGTCATCTGTCGTTAAAAATGAATAACTTTTGATTCATATATAATTACATTTTCATTTTTGTTGTATGAGATTACTCATTATACTGTGTTTTTGTGTTCAAATTTGCATAAATAATAATCGCCGCAATCATAGGTCAAATCGAGTTCAAACTCAATCCTAGTATGTACGAGCCCTGGACGACGTCATCTGTCGTTAAAAATGAATATCTTCAGATTCAAATATAATTACATTTTATTTTTTTGATGTGAGGTTTCACATTGTCTCTTCTTTATGTGTGGAAATTTGTACAAATACTAATCGCCCCAATCATAGTTTAAATCGAGTTTAAACTCAATCCCAGTAGGTACGAGCCCTGGACGATGTCATCTGTCGTTAAAAATGAATAACTTTTGATTCATATATAATTACATTTTCATTTTTGTTGTATGAGATTACTCATTATACTGTGTTTTTGTGTTCAAATTTGCATAAATAATTATCGCCGCAATCATAGTTCAAATCGAGTTCAAACTCAATCCTAGTAGGTACGAGTCCTGGACGACGTCATCTGTCGTTAAAAATGAATAACTTTTGATTCAAATATAATTACAATTTTATTTTTTTTAATGAGATTACACATTATACTGTGTTTCAGTGTTTAAATTTGCATAAATAATAATCGCCGCAATCATAGTTCAAATCGAGTTCAAACTCAATCACAGTATGGACGAGCCCTGGACGACATCATTTGTCGTTAAAAATGAATATCTTCAGATTCAAATATAATTACATTTTATTTTTTTGATATGAGGTTTCACATTGTCTCTTCTTTATGTGTGGAAATTTGTACAAATACTTATCGCCCCAATCATAGTTTAAATCGAGTTCAAACTCAATCCTAGTAGGTACGAGCCCTGGACGATGTCATCTGTCGTTAAAAATGAATAACTTTTGATTCATATATAATTACATTTTCATTTTTGTTGTATGAGCTTACACATTATCTCGTGTTTTAGTTTTCAAATTTGCATATGTATTAATTGCTGCAATAATAGTTTAAATCGAGTTCAAACTCAATCCTAGTAGGTACGAGCCCTGGACGACGTCATCTGTCGTTAAAAATGAATAACTTTTGATTCAAATATAATCACATTTTCATTTTTTTACTATTATATTACACATTATCTCTTCTTTTTGTGTGGAAATTTGCATAATTTTTAATTGTCGCATGCATAGTTTAAATCGAATTCAAACTTAATTTGGGTAGATATGAATCCTGAAAGACATCATCTGTCGTTAAAAATGAATAACTTTTGATTCAAATATAATCACATTTTCATTTTTAATATTATATTACACATTATCTATTCTTTTTGTGTGAAATTTGCATAATTTTTAATTGTCGCATGCATAGTTTAAATCGAATTCAAACTTAATTTGGGTAGATATGAATCCTGAAAGACATCATCTGTCGTTAAAAATGAATAACTTTTGATTCAAATATAATTACATTTTCATTTTTTTAATATTATATTACACATTATCTCTTCTTTATGTGTGGAAATTTGTACAAATACTAATCGCCCCAATCGTAGTTTAAATCGAGTTCAAACTCAATCCCAGTAGGTACGAGCCCTGGACGACGTCATCTGTCGTTAAAAATGAATAACTTTTGATTCAAATATAATTACATTTTCATTTTTTTAATATTATATTACACATTATCTCTTCTTTATGTGTGGAAATTTGTACAAATACTAATCGCCCCAATCGTAGTTTAAATCGAGTTCAAACTCAATCCCAGTAGGTACGAGCCCTGGACGACGTCATCTGTCGTTAAAAATGAATAACTTTTGATTCATATATAATTACATTTTCATTTTTGTTGTATGAGATTACTCATTATACTGTGTTTTTGTGTTCAAATTTGCATAAATAATAATCGCCGCAATCATAGGTCAAGTCGAGTTCAAACTCAATCCTAGTATGTACGAGCCCTGGACGACGTCATCTGTCGTTAAAAATGAATATCTTCAGATTCAAATATAATTACATTTTATTTTTTTGATATGAGGTTTCACATTGTCTCTTCTTTATGTGTGGAAATTTGTACAAATACTAATCGCCCCAATCATAGTTTAAATCGAGTTTAAACTCAATCCCAGTAGGTACGAGCCCTGGACGATGTCATCTGTCGTTAAAAATGAATAACTTTTGATTCATATATAATTACATTTTCATTTTTGTTGTATGAGATTACTCATTATACTGTGTTTTTGTGTTCAAATTTGCATAAATAATTATCGCCGCAATCATAGTTCAAATCGAGTTCAAACTCAATCCTAGTAGGTACGAGCCCTGGACGACGTCATCTGTCGTTAAAAATGAATAACTTTTGATTCAAATATAATCACATTTTCATTTTTTAATATTATATTACACATTATCTCTTCTTTTTGTGTGGAAATTTGCATAATTTTTAATTGTCGCATGCATAGTTTAAATCGAATTCAAACTTAATTTGGGTAGATATGAATCCTGAAAGACATCATCTGTC
This sequence comes from Aquatica leii, assembly GCA_035610365.1. Classification (NCBI taxonomy): domain Eukaryota; kingdom Metazoa; phylum Arthropoda; class Insecta; order Coleoptera; family Lampyridae; genus Aquatica; species Aquatica leii. Next base: position 60,297,247 of record CM069438.1, read on the forward strand.
GTTAAAAATGAATAACTTTTGATTCAAATATAATCACATTTTCATTTTTTTAATATTATATTACACATTATCTATTCTTTTTGTGTGGAAATTTGCATAATTTTTAATTGTCGCATGCATAGTTTAAATCGAATTCAAACTTAATTTGGGTAGATATGAATCCTGAAAGACATCATCTGTCGTTAAAAATGAATAACTTTTGATTCAAATATAATTAAATTTTTATTTTTACAATATGAGATTACACATTATCTCTTCTTTATGTGTGGTAATTTGTACAAATACTAATTGCCCCAATCATAGTTTAAATTCAGTTCAAACTCAATCCCAGTAGGTACGAGCCCTTGACGACGTCATCTGTCGTTAAAAATGAATAACTTTTGATTCAAATATAATTCCATTTTAATTTTTTGAATATATTACACATTATCTCTTCTTTTTGTGTGGAAATTTGTACAAATACTAATCGCCCCAATCGTAGTTTAAATCGAGTTCAAACTCAATCCCAGTAGGTACGAGCCCTGGACGACGTCATCTGTCGTTAAAAATGAATAACTTTTGATTCATATATAATTACATTTTCATTTTTGTTGTATGAGATTACTCATTATACTGTGTTTTTGTGTTCAAATTTGCATAAATAATAATCGCCGCAATCATAGGTCAAATCGAGTTCAAACTCAATCCTAGTATGTACGAGCCCTGGACGACGTCATCTGTCGTTAAAAATGAATATCTTCAGATTCAAATATAATTACATTTTATTTTTTTGATATGAGGTTTCACATTGTCTCTTCTTTATGTGTGGAAATTTGTACAAATACTAATCGCCCCAATCATAGTTTAAATCGAGATTAAACTCAATCCCAGTAGGTACGAGCCCTGGGCGATGTCATCTGTCGTTAAAATGAATAACTTTTTGATTCATATATAATTACATTTTCATTTTTGTTGTATGAGATTACTCATTATACTGTGTTTTTGTGTTCAAATTTGCATAAATAATTATCGCCGCAATCATAGTTCAAATCGAGTTCAAACTCAATCCTAGTAGGTACGAGTCCTGGACGACGTCATCTGTCGTTAAAAATGAATAACTTTTGATTCAAATATAATTCCGATTTTATTTTTTTAATATGAGATTACACATTATACTGTGTTTCAGTGTTTAAATTTGCATAAATAATAATCGCCGCAATCATAGTTCAAATCGAGTTCAAACTCAATCCCAGTATGGACGAGCCCTGGACGACATCATTTGTCGTTAAAAATGAATATCTTCAGATTCAAATATAATTACATTTTATTTTTTTGATATGAGGTTTCACATTGTCTCTTCTTTATGTGTGGAAATTTGTACAAATACTTATCGCCCCAATCATAGTTTAAATCGAGTTCAAACTCAATCCTAGTAGGTACGAGCCCTGGACGATGTCATCTGTCGTTAAAAATGAATAACTTTTGATTCATATATAATTACATTTTCATTTTTGTTGTCTGAGATTACTCATTATACTGTGTTTTTGTGTTCAAATTTGCATAAATAATAATCGCCGCAATCATAGTTCAAATCGAGTTCAAACTCAATCCTAGTAGGTACGAGCCCTGGACGACGTCATCTGTCGTTAAAAATGAATAACTTTTGATTCAAATATAATCACATTTTCATTTTTTAATATTATATTACACATTATCTCTTCTTTTTGTGTGGAAATTTGCATAATTTTTAATTGTCGCATGCATAGTTTAAATCGAATTCAAACTTAATTTGGGTAGATATGAATCCTGAAAGACATCATCTGTCGTTAAAAATGAATAACTTTTGATTCAAATATAATCACATTTTCATTTTTTTAATATTATATTACACATTATCTATTCTTTTTGTGTGGAAATTTGCATAATTTTTAATTGTCGCATGCATAGTTTAAATCGAATTCAAACTTAATTTGGGTAGATATGAATCCTGAAAGACATCATCTGTCGTTAAAAATAAATAACTTTTGATTCAAATATAATCACATTTTCATTTTTTTAATATTATATTACACATTATCTATTCTTTTTGTGTGGAAATTTGCATAATTTTTAATTGTCGCATGCATAGTTTAAATCGAATTCAAACTTAATTTGGGTAGATATGAATCCTGAAAGACATCATCTGTCGTTAAAAATGAATAACTTTTGATTCAAATATAATCACATTTTCATTTTTTTAATTATATATTCTTTTTGTGTGGAAATTTGCATAATTTTTAATTGTCGCATGCATAGTTTAAATCGAATTCAAACTTAATTTGGGTAGATATGAATCCTGAAAGACATTATCTGTCGTTAAAATGAATAACTTTTGATTCAAATATAATCACATTTTCATTTTTTTAATATTATATTACACATTATCTATTCTTTTTGTGTGGAAATTTGCATAATTTTTAATTGTCGCATGCATAGTTTAAATCGAATTCAAACTTAATTTGGGTAGATATGAATCCTGAAAGACATTATCTGTCGTTAAAATAAATAACTTTTGATTCAAATATAATCACATTTTCATTTTTTTAATATTATATTACACATTATCTCTCCTTTTTGTGTGGAAATTTACATAATTATTAATTCCCGCATGCATGGTTTAAATCTGATTCAAACTTAATTTGGGTAGATATGAATCCTGAAAGACATCATCTATCGTTAAAATGAATAACTTTTGATTCAAATATAATCACATTTTCATTTTTTGATATGAGATTACACATTATCTCTTCTTTATGTGTGAAAATATACTAATCACCCCAATCATAGTTTAAATCGAGTTCAAACTCAATCCCAGTAGGTACGAGCCCTGGACGACGTCATCTATCGTTAAAAATGAATAACTTTTGATTCAAATATAACGACATTTTCATTTTTGTTGTATGAGATTACTCATTATACTGTGTTTTTGTGTTCAAATTTGCATAAATAATAATCGCCGCAATCATAGGTCAAATCGAGTTCAAACTCAATCCTAGTAGGTACGAGCCCTGGACGACGTCATCTGTCGTTAAAAATGAATAACTTTTGATTCAAATATAATCACATTTTCATTTTTTTAATATTATATTACACATTATCTCTTCCTTTTGTGTGGAAATTTGCATAATTTTTAATTGTCGCATGCATAGTTTAAATCGAATTCAAACTTAATTTGGGTAGATATGAATCCTGAAAGACATCATCTGTCGTTAAAAATGAATAATTTTTGATTCAAATATAATTACATTTTCATTTTTTTAATATTATATTACACATTATCTCTTCTTTATGTGTGGAAATTTGTACAAATACTAATCGCCCCAATCGTAGTTTAAATCGAGTTCAAACTCAATCCCAGTAGGTACGAGCCCTGGACGACGTCATCTGTCGTTAAAAATGAATAACTTTTGATTCATATATAATTACATTTTCATGTTTGTTGTATGAGATTACTCATTATACTGTGTATTTGTGTTCAAATTTGCATAAATAATAATCGCCTCAATCATAGGTCAAATCGAGTTCAAACTCAATCCTAGTAGGTACGAGCCCTGGACGACGTCATCTGTCGTTAAAAATGAATATCTTCAGATTCAAATATAATTACATTTTATTTTTTTGATATGAGGTTTCACATTGTCTCTTCTTTATGTGTGGAAATTTGTACAAATACTAATCGCCCCAATCATAGTTTAAATCGAGTTTAAACTCAATCCCAGTAGGTACGAGCCCTGGACGATGTCATCTGTCGTTAAAAATGAATAACTTTTGATTCATATATAATTACATTTTCATTTTTGTTGTATGAGATTACTCATTATACTGTGTTTTTGTGTTCAAATTTGCATAAATAATTATCGCCGCAATCATAGTTTAAATCGAGTTCAAACTCAATCCCAGTAGGTACGAGCTCTGGACGACGTCATCTGTCGTTAAAAATGAAGAACTTTTGATTCAAATATAATTTACATTTTAATTTTTTGAATATATTACACATTATCTCTTCTTTTTGTGTGGAAATTTTCGTAATTATTAATTGTCGCATGCATATTTTAAATCGAATTCAAACTTAATTTGGATAGACATGAATCCTGAAAGACATTATCGGTCGTTAAAATGAATAACTTTTGATTCAAATATAATTACATTTTCATTTTTTGATATGAGATTACACATTATCTCTCCTTTTTGTGTGGAAATTTGCATAATTATTAATTGTCGCATGCATAGTTTAAATCGAATTCAAACTTAATTTGGGTAGATATAAATCCTGAAAGACATCATCTGTCGTTAAAATGAATAACTTTTGATTCAAATATAATTACATTTTAATTTTTAATATTATATTACACATTATCTCTTCTTTATGTGTGGAAATTTGTACAAATACTAATCACCGCAATCATAGTTTAAATCGAGTTCAAACACAATCCCAGTAGGTACGAGCCCTGGACGACGTCATTTGAATAACTTTTGATTCAAATATAATTTACATTTTAATTTTTTTGATATGAGATTACAAATTTTCTGTTTTTTGTGTGGAAATTTGCATAAATATTATTCGCCGCAATCATAGTTAAAATCGAGTTCAAACTCAATCCTAGTAGATAGGAGCCGTGGACGACATCATTTGTCGTTAAAAATGAATATCTTTTGATTCATATATAATTACATTTTCATTTTTGTTGTATGAGATTACTCATTATACTGTGTTTTTGTGTTCAAATTTGCATAAATAATAATCGCCGGAATCATAGGTCAAATCGAGTTCAAACTCAATCCTAGTATGTACGAGCCCTGGACGACGTCATCTGTCGTTAAAAATGAATATCTTCAGATTCAAATATAATTACATTTTATTTTTTTGATATGAGGTTTCACATTGTCTCTTCTTTATGTGTGGAAATTTGTACAAATACTAATCGCCCCAATCATAGTTTAAATCGAGTTTAAACTCAATCTCAGTAGGTACGAGCCCTGGACGATGTCATCTGTCGTTAAAAATGAATAACTTTTGATTCATATATAATTACATTTTCATTTTTGTTGTATGAGATTACTCATTATACTGTGTTTTTGTGTTCAAATTTGCATAAATAATTATCGCCGCAATCATAGTTCAAATCGAGTTCAAACTCAATCCTAGTAGGTACGAGTCCTGGACGACGTCATCTGTCGTTAAAAATGAATAACTTTTGATTCAAATATAATTCCAATTTTATTTTTTTAATACGAGATTACACATTATACTGTGTTTCAGTGTTTAAATTTGCATAAATAATAATCGCCGCAATCATAGTTCAAATCGAGTTCAAACTCAATCCCAGTATGGACGAGCCCTGGACGACATCATTTGTCGTTAAAAATGAATATCTTCAGATTCAAATATAATTACATTTTATTTTTTTTAATATGATATTACACATTGTCTCTTCTTTATGTGTGGAAATTTGTACAAATACTAATCGCCCCAATCGTAGTTTAAATCGAGTTCAAACTCAATCCTAGTAGGTGCGAGCCCTGGACGATGTCATCTGTCGTTAAAAATGAATAACTTTTGATTCATATATAATTACATTTTCATTTTTGTTGTATGAGATTACTCATTATACTGTGTTTTTGTGTTCAAATTTGCATAAATAATAATCGCCGCAATCATAGTTCAAATCGAGTTCAAACTCAATCCTAGTAGGTACGAGCCCTGGACGACGTCATCTGTCGTTAAAAATGAATAACTTTTGATTCAAATATAATCACATTTTCATTTTTTTAATATTATATTACACATTATCTCTTCTTTTTGTGTGGAAATTTGCATAATTTTTAATTGTCGCATGCATAGTTTAAATCGAATTCAAACTTAATTTGGGTAGATATGAATCCTGAAAGACATCATCTGTCGTTAAAAATGAATAACTTTTGATTCAAATATAATCACATTTTCATTTTTTTAATATTATATTACACATTATCTATTCTTTTTGTGTGGAAATTTGCATAATTTTTAATTGTCGCATGCATAGTTTAAATCGAATTCAAACTTAATTTGGGTAGATATGAATCCTGAAAGACATCATCTGTCGTTAAAAATGAATAATTTTTGATTCAAATATAATTACATTTTCATTTTTTTAATATTATATTACACATTATCTCTTCTTTATGTGTGGAAATTTGTACAAATACTAATCGCCCCAATCGTAGTTTAAATCGAGTTCAAACTCAATCCCAGTAGGTACGAGCCCTGGACGACGTCATCTGTCGTTAAAAATGAATAACTTTTGATTCATATATAATTACATTTTCATGTTTGTTGTATGAGATTACTCATTATACTGTGTATTTGTGTTCAAATTTGCATAAATAATAATCGCCTCAATCATAGGTCAAATCGAGTTCAAACTCAATCCTAGTAGGTACGAGCCCTGGACGACGTCATCTGTCGTTAAAAATGAATATCTTCAGATTCAAATATAATTACATTTTATTTTTTTGATATGAGGTTTCACATTGTCTCTTCTTTATGTGTGGAAATTTGTACAAATACTAATCGCCCCAATCATAGTTTAAATCGAGTTTAAACTCAATCCCAGTAGGTACGAGCCCTGGACGATGTCATCTGTCGTTAAAAATGAATAACTTTTGATTCATATATAATTACATTTTCATGTTTGTTGTATGAGATTACTCATTATACTGTGTATTTGTGTTCAAATTTGCATAAATAATAATCGCCTCAATCATAGGTCAAATCGAGTTCAAACTCAATCCTAGTAGGTACGAGCCCTGGACGACGTCATCTGTCGTTAAAAATGAATATCTTCAGATTCAAATATAATTACATTTTATTTTTTTGATATGAGGTTTCACATTGTCTCTTCTTTATGTGTGGAAATTTGTACAAATACTAATCGCCCCAATCATAGTTTAAATCGAGTTTAAACTCAATCCCAGTAGGTACGAGCCCTGGACGATGTCATCTGTCGTTAAAAATGAATAACTTTTGATTCATATATAATTACATTTTCATTTTTGTTGTATGAGATTACTCATTATACTGTGTTTTTGTGTTCAAATTTGCATAAATAATTATCGCCGCAATCATAGTTCAAATCGAGTTCAAACTCAATCCTAGTAGGTACGACTCTGGACGACATCATCTGTCGTTAAAAATGAATAACTTTTGATTCAAATATAATTACATTTTCATTTTTTTAATATTATATTACACATTATCTCTTCTTTATGTGTGGAAATTTGTACAAATACTAATCGCCCCAATCGTAGTTTAAATCGAGTTCAAACTCAATCCCAGTAGGTACGAGCCCTGGACGACGTTATCTGTCGTTAAAAATGAATAACTTTTGATTCATATATAATTACATTTTCATTTCTGTTGTATGAGATTACTCATTATACTGTGTTTTTGTGTTCAAATTTGCATAAATAATAATCGCCGCAATCATAGGTCAAATCGAGTCCAAACTCAATCCTAGTAGGTACGAGCCCTGGACGACGTCATCTGTCGTTAAAAATGAATATCTTCAGATTCAAATATAATTACATTTTATTTTTTTGATATGAGGTTTCACATTGTCTCTTCTTTATGTGTTGAAATTTGTACAAATACTAATCGCCCCAATCATAGTTTAAATCGAGTTTAAACTCAATCCCAGTAGGTACGAGCCCTGGACGATGTCATCTGTCGTTAAAAATGAATAACTTTTGATTCATATATAATTACATTTTCATTTTTGTTGTATGAGATTACTCATTATACTGTGTTTTTGTGTTCAAATTTGCATAAATAATTATCGCCGCAATCATAGTTCAAATCGAGTTCAAACTCAATCCTAGTAGGTACGAGCCCTGGACGACGTCATCTGTCGTTAAAAATAAATAACTTTTGATTCAAATATAATCACATTTTCATTTTTTTAATATTATATTACACATTATCTATTCTTTTTGTGTGGAAATTTGCATAATTTTTAATTGTCGCATGCATAGTTTAAATCGAATTCAAACTTAATTTGGGTAGATATGAATCCTGAAAGACATCATCTGTCGTTAAAAATAAATAACTTTTGATTCAAATATAATCACATTTTAATTTTTTGAATATATTACACATTATCTCTTCTTTTTGTGTGGAAATTTGCGTAATTATTAATTGTCGCATGCATAGTTTAAATCGAATTCAAACTTAATTTGGGTAGATATGAATCCTGAAAGACATTATCTGTCGTTAAAATGAATAACTTTTGATTCAAATATAATCACATTTTCATTTTTTTAATATTATATTACACATTATCTATTGTTTTTGTGTGGAAATTTGCATAATTTTTAATTGTCGCATGCATAGTTTAAATCGAATTCAAACTTAATTTGGGTAGATATGAATCCTGAAAGACATCATCTGTCGTTAAAAATGAATAACTTTTGATTCAAATATAATCACATTTTCATTTTTTTAATATTATATTACACATTATCTCTTCTTTTTGTGTGGAAATTTGCATAATTATTAATTGCCGCATGCATAGTTTAAATCGAATTCAAACTGAATTTGGGTAGATATGAATCCTGAAAGCCATCATTTGTCGTTACAATGAATAACTTTAGATTCAAATAAAATTACATTTTCATTTTTTTAATTATATATTCTTTTTGTGTGGAAATTTGCATAATTTTTAATTGTCGCATGCATAGTTTAAATCGAATTCAAACTTAATTTGGGTAGATATGAATCCTGAAAGACATTATCTGTCGTTAAAATGAATAACTTTTGATTCAAATATAATCACATTTTCATTTTTTTAATATTATATTACACATTATCTATTCTTTTTGTGTGGAAATTTGCATAATTTTTAATTGTCGCATGCATAGTTTAAATCGAATTCAAACTTAATTTGGGTAGATATGAATCCTGAAAGACATCATCTGTCGTTAAAAATGAATAACTTTTGATTCAAATATAATTACATTTTCATTTTTTGATATTATATTACACATTATCTCTTCTTTATGTGTGGAAATTTGTACAAATACTAATCGCCCCAATCGTAGTTTAAATCGAGTTCAAACTCAATCCCAGTAGGTACGAGCCCTGGACGACGTCATCTGTCGTTAAAAGTGAATAACTTTTGATTCATATATAATTACATTTTCATTTTTGTTGTATGAGATTACTCATTATACTGTGTTTTTGTGTTCAAATTTGCATAAATAATAATCGCCGCAATCATAGGTCAAATCGAGTTCAAACTCAATCCTAGTAGGTACGAGCCCTGGACGACGTCATCTGTCGTTAAAAATGAATAACTTTTGATTCAAATATAATCACATTTTCATTTTTTTAATATTATATTACACATTATCTCTTCCTTTTGTGTGGAAATTTGCATAATTTTTAATTGTCGCATGCATAGTTTAAATCGAATTCAAACTTAATTTGGGTAGATATGAATCCTGAAAGACATCATCTGTCGTTAAAAATGAATAATTTTTGATTCAAATATAATTACATTTTCATTTTTAATATTATATTACACATTATCTCTTCTTTATGTGTGGAAATTTGTACAAATACTAATCGCCCCAATCGTAGTTTAAATCGAGTTCAAACTCAATCCCAGTAGGTACGAGCCCTGGACGACGTCATCTGTCGTTAAAAATGAATAACTTTTGATTCATATATAATTACATTTTCATGTTTGTTGTATGAGATTACTCATTATACTGTGTATTTGTGTTCAAATTTGCATAAATAATAATCGCCTCAATCATAGGTCAAATCGAGTTCAAACTCAATCCTAGTAGGTACGAGCCCTGGACGACGTCATCTGTCGTTAAAAATGAATATCTTCAGATTCAAATATAATTACATTTTATTTTTGATATGAGGTTTCACATTGTCTCTTCTTTATGTGTGGAAATTTGTACAAATACTAATCGCCCCAATCATAGTTTAAATCGAGTTTAAACTCAATCCCAGTAGGTACGAGCCCTGGACGATGTCATCTGTCGTTAAAAATGAATAACTTTTGATTCATATATAATTACATTTTCATTTTTGTTGTATGAGATTACTCATTATACTGTGTTTTTGTGTTCAAATTTGCATAAATAATTATCGCCGCAATCATAGTTCAAATCGAGTTCAAACTCAATCCTAGTAGGTACGACTCTGGACGACGTCATCTGTCGTTAAAAATGAATAACTTTTGATTCAAATATAATCACATTTTCATTTTTTAATATTATATTACACATTATCTCTTCTTTTTGTGTGGAAATTTGCATAATTTTTAATTGTCGCATGCATAGTTTAAATCGAATTCAAACTTAATTTGGGTAGATATGAATCCTGAAAGACATCATCTGTCGTTAAAAATGAATAACTTTTGATTCAAATATAATCACATTTTCATTTTTTTAATATTATATTACACATTATCTATTCTTTTTGTGTGGAAATTTGCATAATTTTTAATTGTCGCATGCATAGTTTAAATCGAATTCAAACTTAATTTGGGTAGATATGAATCCTGAAAGACATTATCTGTCGTTAAAATAAATAACTTTTGATTCAAATATAATCACATTTTCATTTTTTTAATATTATATTACACATTATCTATTCTTTTTGTGTGGAAATTTGCATAATTTTTAATTGTCGCATGCATAGTTTAAATCGAATTCAAACTTAATTTGGGTAGATATGAATCCTGAAAGACATCATCTGTCGTTAAAAATGAATAACTTTTGATTCAAATATAATCACATTTTCATTTTTTAATATTATATTACACATTATCTATTCTTTTTGTGTGGAAATTTGCATAATTTTTAATTGTCGCATGCATAGTTTAAATCGAATTCAAACTTAATTTGGGTAGATATGAATCCTGAAAGACATCATCTGTCGTTAAAAATGAATAACTTTTGATTCAAATATAATCACATTTTCATTTTTTTAATATTATATTACACATTATCTATTCTTTTTGTGTGGAAATTTGCATAATTATTAATTGCCACATGCATAGTTTAAACCGAATTCAAACTTAATTTGGGTATATATGAATCCTGAAAGACATCATCAGTCGTTAAAAATGAATAACTTTTGATTCAAATATAATCACATTTTCATTTTTTGATATGAGATTACACATGATCTCTTCTTTTTGTGTGGAAATTTGCATAATTTTTAATTGTCGCATGCATAGTTTAAATCGAATTCAAACTTAATTTGGGTAGATATGAATCCTGAAAGACATCATCTGTCGTTAAAATGAATAACTTTTGATTCAAATATAATTACATTTTAATTTTTTGATATGAGATTACACATTATCTCTTCTTTATGTGTGGAAATTTGTACAAATTCTAATCGCCCCAATCATAGTTTAAATCGAGTTCAAACTCAATCCCAGTAGGTACGAGCCCTGGACGACGTAATCTGTCGTTAAAAATGAATATCTTTTGATTCAAATATAATTACTTTTTAATTTTTGTTATGTGAGATTATACATTATACTGTGTTTTAGTGTTCAAATTTGCATTAATATTAAACACCGCAATCATAGTTTAAATGGAGTTCAAACTCAATCCCAGTAGGTAGGAGCCCTGGACGACATTATCTGTCATTAAAAATGAATAACTTTTGATTCAAATCTAATTACATTTTTATTTTTTCGATATAATGATACACATTATTTCTTCTTTTTGTGTGGAAATTTTCTTAAATATTAATCGCCGCAATCATAATTCAAATCGAGTTCAAACTCAATCTTGGTATATACGAATCCTGGACAACCGCATTTGTCGTTTAAAATGAATAACTTTTGATTCAAATATAATTCCATTTTAATTTTTTGAATATATTACACATTATCTCTTCTTTTTGTGTGGAAATTTGCATAATTATTAATTGCCACATGCATAGTTTAAACCGAATTCAAACTTAATTTGGGTATATATGAATCCTGAAAGACATCATCTGTCGTTAAAAATGAATAACTTTTGATTCAAATCTAATTACATTTTTTTTTTTTTTTTGGTATAATATTACACATTATTTCTTCTTTTTGTGTGGAAATTTTCGTAAATATTAATCGCCGCAATCATTCAAATCGAGTTCAAACTCAATCCCAGTAGGTAGGAGCCCTGGACGACATCATCTGTCTTTAAAAATGAATAACTTTTGATTCAAATATAATTACATTTTCATTTTTTGATATGAGATTACACATTATCTTTTTTTATGTGTACAAATTTGCATAAATATTAATTGTCGCAATTATAGTTTAAATTGAGTTCAAATTCAATCTTGGTAGTTACGAATCCTTGACATTATCTGTCGTTAAAAATGAATAACTTTTAATTCCAGTATAATTACATTTTCATTTTTTTGGTACGAGATTACACATTATCTCTTCTTTATATGTGGGAATTTGTATAAATATTAATCGCCGCGATCATAGTTTAAATCGAGTTCCAATTTAATATTAGTAGATACGAATCCGGCACATCATCTTTCGTGAAAATTGAATAACGTTTGATGACATATCTCTTCTTTGTTTATAACTTCTTATTCAAATATAATTACAATTATAATTTTTTATTTTATGATTTTTTATGTATATTAGAAAAACTCAACGTGTCACTATTTTTAGTACTCTAATACTTTTACTTCACATTGTAAGCTTTGTTTCTTTTGTACATAGTTATAATAGTTTTTGTTCTTCATCATCATAAATCATTCCTTTTAGCTTATCCGTATTCGATTCCATTTGTTACACTAATTTGTATATGTCTGTATTTAGGGTACGACTGGTTGCGGAAAATTACTTTTCGAAGTTCTTTACGGCGTCACCGGTCATTTCCACAGCTGCGCTACTACCATCTTACCATTTCTTCTAGAATCTTTGGAAAACGAGCAGCTTCCCGAGTCGATCTTGATTGAAGTTGTCGAAGAAGTGGTCGCCAACATTTGCAAGCGTATACACCCGCAAAAGAGCGAATTGTTCTGGAACGTTTGCATCAGCAACATTGAGCGTTTAACGTCTTCTTATATCAGTAACCGTCGCGATGCTACGAAAAAGCATATAGAGCTTAATCTGAAATTTTTGGGACAAGCTATTGAGCACAAAAATGGAAAACTATGTACAAGTCCAGTTCCTTTAGCTAACCTTATAGTGAAGTCACTATCATGCGACCTTCCTGATAGTCTCCTCATGGTGACTTGTCAAATATCAGTTTTATTGTTGTTGTCGGAAAGTGTTCGTTTACCACAGGAGCAAACTAGCAATCTAATACGAAAATTACTTTCTATTCCTAATATTCTTTTATATTTTGTTGATAACATCAAGGAGTATTCGGCGTTTGATGCATTGGTTTTACCTTCTTTTTTGAAGTACTGCGCGAACAGTGATTTTGACACTGATTCTCTGAGGGTATTTACCAAAGTTATTATGCATAAAGCTCCGCTGTGCAACGGTGGGTTGACTTTGGCGTCTTGGAGCAAATATTCAATCGATTTAAAGTGTCGCAACTCACAAATAGCTGATCTAGTTAAAGTAGATTTCTCGGAGGAATTATTAAAACCGGATTCTTATTTATGCGGTTTAATATGTCTGCCTCATTTAAATCATGTCGACGCAGACGTTTACGAAGTGATATCCAGCAACATTGAGTGTTTGTGTAAAGACTTTGGCACAAGATTGGTCAAGCAGTTTTATCTTCTTGCAACCGTAGAGTGCGCCGCGCATTTATGTCCGATGGTTTTAAGCAATCGGTTCAATTTACTTTTAGATACGTTGCTGCCACTCAGCGTTGAAGCGCAATTTCTACCTGTTTTAAAAACTTTGGATTTGTGTCTGACGGTTTGTGGTGATAATCTTACGATGGATGTTTTGAAAAGGTTACATTTTGTTTTGGAAGTGAATTTAAATTCGCCTTTTCACGAGCTACGTTTATATACTGCTCACATCTATACTCTTTTTGCTCATTTACCGGAGCTAAACGCGATTGACGAGTGGAAGGTGTTTAATTTGTGCTACAACGTGGAGTCGATAGAACCTCAAGTCCATACGTGCAGGGAGCAGTTACAGAATTTAGAGCAACTTACTTTTGGTAAGTCACAGATGAATTTGTGCAAAGATACCGAGTTTAAGACAGTGCCGCTACGTTACTTGTGCGGGGTGTTGTATATGAATTTTCAACTGTTGTGGGAGCCGACTATTAATATAATTGTGACGCATGCGGAAGGTTTAGACATCAACGATTTTTGGAACGTGTTTTATAGTGAGTTAAAAGCTGTTACTAGTTTGAAGGAGGTTGTGAAAGATAACCACGGTTTCGAGTGCGAATGTGACTTTTTGCAAGACCTGTGTAAAGACGTGTTTTTGATCGATACGAAACCGGATTTTGTGAATTATAGACTGTTATTGTGGAAGGCGATGGTTAATTTTCCTGAAGTAGTTGAAAGGAAAACCAGAGATACATCGGAATTATTTCTAAATTTTATAGAGTAAGTATTGCGTGTGAAGTTGCTGATGTATATATGTATATATAGTAAGGTCGGTTGATTCATATATAGTTGAGATGGGTGTGTTTTGGTAAAGTACCTATAAAAACTTAAAGCTACCGTGGAGGTAGTTCTAATCTATGGTCATGTATACAGTATTTTTATATTGAAGAAGAAGGCTGTCATTAACGATTTATCAAAATAAACTCTTCAATGTCAACTAAACCGTCGGAAACGGAATTTCGTGAATGATAATGGTGGTATTGGAATTTTGTTTTTGAGAAAACGGGAAATAGCTTGATTGAACGCGGGTTTAGGGGTTTTTGATTGACCAAGGACGAAGTTTCAACATTATCATAGAACTTTTCCAGTTTTATGGTATAGTTAGCATTGGTGAAACTGATTGTTTTGTTTTGAACGGGCATGTACCTTCAGGACCGAAAAATCCGAGAGGGAATAGAAATAATCAAACAATTTCAATCCTGATCTTCGAATTATCCCCACGCTCAATTTTAAGCTACGCTTTTATAGATTGTATCCAATTAGAGCTAAGTTTGACTTTGTCTATCTGCCATTAAAGTTTTGACAACTTGATGAAGTCCCTCGCTTTTAATTACTTTTTTTTATTAAGGTCAGAATACGCGAAATCGAATGGTGAAATGGCTCTAACGTGGAACATAAAACAAAATGAGGAAACCATAGACGAAGATGTAGAAGAAGAATTTTCTTCGCTTTCTAAGCAAACCACGCGAAAATCGAAAGGTTTTAACAGGTTAAAGTAAGTTTTGCCGAGTTGATCTTTTGAAATCCTAACAGTACGTTTTCAGAATTCTTCAAAATCACTTATCAGTTTTTGCTAAAATACGTAACCCCAAGGCCATGTATCGCGAACCGGAATTATATAAAACTTATTTTGAATTACTTTCGCATAAGAACCACCAAGTGCAGAGGCTTGCTCTTGATTGTATCATGACCTACAAGCATAAGTCGTTAATACCATATCGCGAGCATTTGTACAACCTTGTAAACGAAAAAAATTTTAAGGAAGAATTGGCTACTTTTCGAGTCGATACCGAAAGCTCAACCGTGTTGTCCGAACATCGCGAGTACTTGATACCAATCGTCTTGAATATAGTCTATAGTAAGATGTTTGCAAAAACTGGTTTAAGAACTGGCGGAAAATCGTCAGGACAGTTGAGACGAAACTTAGTATTACGTTTCTTAGCCGGTTGCGAGAAGACCGAAATGACTTCATTCATACACATGACCTTCCGTTTTTATTCCAAATATTTTAACGACAATCTACAAGTTATGATCAACGACATAACAAAAAACGTCGATTTAGAAAATGTAATACCACCGAAGCGGTTACAAAGCACTCTTAACTTACTAGGGATTGTTTTTGAACACTTCGGCGGTCTTGGTGGTGACGAACTCTTGTCTTATTTATTAAAAATTTTATTCGTAATTGGAGCTTTTTTAAGAGGAATTTTTGCACAAGCGCCGAGCGTTCACGCAGGTTACTTCCCAACGCTACGAAATTTAAGGGTCTCCTGCTTAAAAATCATCAACCGGTTTTTTGGACATTTCGAAACATATCCTTGGAAAACCGACGAAATTAATTGCGTTTTTGATGTATTCGTTTGGCCTTATTTGGATAAGCTATCCGTGGAAGGGATTCACAGTCCTACAGCGTTGTTAAAATTATTTATCCAATGGGGCTCAAATCCAAGATACTTTCAGTTCTTGGTTAAACACGAGCACACTAACCCCGCTCAATATATTCTTCCCCACGTTGCCAATCTTCTGATAAATAAGCAAAGTAATATTTCCGTGTGGAATATAATTATGGAGATGTTCGAAAAGTTACTTAGTTTAGAGTTTAATGAAGAGGAGTTGGATTTGAAGATAGAGCTTGACGATGTTCTTCCTATTCAAGAAGATATTTTGGAAAAGATTAAAGTCAAAAATTTGAATTACGGCAGTTGCATTTTGTTGCCACACGTGCCATCTATTTTGAAAGTGCTGCAACGAAAGCTTGTTGGTAAATTTAAAAGCTTGAACCAAAAGGAAATTTTTATCTTGTCGCGAATATCCGAACTCGTATGGGAACCGCAAATTAGTGATGAAGTTTTGGAGTTGTTATTTCCCCTGATTTCGAAGAAGTGTGGTGAAGGTGAAGATGTGGTTATGAAGTATGTCACAACAGTGTCAAATTTATTGCAAAATATTTCTAAACCAGAAAAACATTTGGAGCAGCTGTCTCCATTATTTGCTGAAATTTCTTACGTACCATGTAGGAAAATTTTGTGCAAGGCTTTGGGGAATATGGCCACGCTTTCTGAGAATAATAAGAAATTAAGCGAGTTGGTCACTCGATTGAATGCTTGGGACGTCAAATGGGTTGATCAACCTAATTTTGAGCAACGACTCGGTGCGTTTAAAGAGGTACAAACACTCGTAACTAATGGGGAACTTGACTTAACTTTGGGAGTCTTTCTAATACACAATTGCTGGTACATGATATCTTGTGAAACTGACTTGTCCTTGAAGGAGAACGCTGCTTATTGTTGGAAAAGCGTCAGTGTTGACTTAGTGAAACGTTTTGCAAATTCTCCGAAAGAATTGAACTATGTTTTGAACGACGTCCTTTTTGAGTTAATTCGGAAAGGGTTGAAGAGTAAGATTGAAGATGTTCGAAATGAGTGTATATTGCTGTTGGGACACTTATCGAGAGAGTGTGTTAGCGCACACGTGATTTTTCGCGATTTTAATAGATTGTGCAATAAGGCGGACGTTGAAGTGGATTTTTTTGAAAATATTGTTCATTTGCAAATGCATAGGCACGAAAGAGCGCTTTTGAAGTTTTGCCAGGTTTTTAAAGATAAAAGTAATGTCCCACCCCACTCTCGAACCCTCACCCAGTTTGTGATTCCGTTAATTTCAGTGTACTTGTGCAATGAAAAATACGCAGAAAATAATAAATTAGTGAATGCTGTGGTTAAAGTGTTGCATACAGTGTGTAAGTTGCTGCCGTGGCATCAATACGAAGGTGTTTTGAAATTTTATTTGAGTAAGCTGCACCGTAGCGCGGATTATCAAAAACAGTTGGTCAAAATCTTGGTAGCCATATTAGATGCGTTTCATTTTGATCTTAGCAAAGGGCTTGTCGTTATTGAACAAAGGCCAAGAGAGGCAACTTTAGATTGCGCCGTTAAGAATAAGGGCAAGAAATATCGTGATGATGATCAGGAGCAAGACGAAGGAATCGATATGGAAAATCTGGATAGTGGCGATGTGGATGTTGGAGAAACCTTGGAAAGCGTTCACGAAGATGATGAAGTGGAGAAAGATAAGACGGGAAACAGCAACCACGTTCTTAACCCATCTACTGCTACTAGAGTCATACGGACTATTCAGGTTAGTGCAATTTTTTTTTAAACATTGACTACTAATGACCAGGCAGCGCGACGGGTTGCTCAGTTCTTAATTCTCATGATTATCGTATAAGTTGTAAACTGGTAAGTTTGGACGGGATATATTCAAGTTACGGCTGCTTGAGTTGAGAATGGGCGTTTTTTAAGGTGGGTACTAAAAATCACAACTAATGTGATGAAGACAACAACGTGACAAGCGTATATAATTTTATCAAACAATAACACTTACTAATATCTTGTTATTACAAACATTGATGTACTAGTACTTTACCACGGTTACATAAGCTACCACGGTCACCAACACGACAATACAAAATTTTAATCAATCAAAATTATAACGCATATCGATCAACTATTAATGTTTACATGCAGTCGCGAACAAATGAGTAATTCAAAGAAATAATTAATAGCAACGTTTAATTGAGTACAAATTGGAAGACTTACCCCACAGAAGTTCTTTAAAGCAAGTAACTGAAGTTATTCCCGAAACTTCCGAAGTATGTAAGTTTACATGCAACGACGTGGGTTTGCCAAAATCTGGCCTTGACTATGTTTAAAACAATTAAACAAAATAAATTTATAACTTTAAATTAACAATGTTTAAGCCTGAATAAGTAGATAGAAAATTGAATACAATTACGTGATTTGGGTAATTTCTAATTGAAAATAAAACTATAGCGAGGCGCGAGTCATCTGTCGCTATTAATGAATACTTAGTATCTACATCTGTGCAACGTTCGACTCGAATAACACAGATTCCGGGGACATTTCTCTTTCCACAGCTTACTGACGCTTGAATAGGATTTACCTCGATTTTATCAAACTCGCTATTTTACTTGTGAAGGCCAACTAAATTGAAAATTGCCTTAATCTCGCCAGTAATCGCTAAAAGCGTAATATAAATAACTGACGATGAAAATTAAATAGAATAGAAAAATTACTTATGATTAAGCGGGCAGGTGTCTTATCAAAATCGACCACTCACAGCGACTTCAAACAGGAAAGTGAAAGAAAAAATGACTACCGACGCAATTCCCTTCCGTAAGTATCGAATAATCTGAAATTATCCCATCCAGTAGGGTCCGTAAACCAGCGGTGTAGTAAAATTTAATTACAATTGCGACTTTTAAAAAATTAATAAATAGCGACACGTAACACGCTTCTAAATTTGTTTGGTCTTATTTGCATTATTGATTCGATTCAATTCCGTAATTATCTTATTATTCTGCTTAATCTGTTTATCGTAGACTGTACTATTACCTCAGCTGCACAAAACCTTAGCCGAGATGACCCAACATGACAAGGTGCACAAGGTAAATCGTAAAAAACTTAGTTTTGAAAAGGAGGAAGAAGACTTATCTAGAATTCCATTATCATTAGCGGTTGTCAAGCTTTTACAACAACTACCAAAGGAAATATTAGACTCGAACATCCCACGGTATCAATATCACTTCCATTGATTTCAATTTCTAACGATTTTTTTTGTAGAGTTTTTATGAAACTGTGCACATTTTTAAAGTCGCATATTGAGAACGTGCGTCAGGTAGCACGTGAAACTTTACAAAAAATCTTACAAAATTTAGGCCCCGTGTATTTGGGGCCGTTATTAAACGAAATGACTACTATTCTGTCTAGAGGTTATCAAGTGCATGTGCTCATATATACAGTCCACTCGGTGCTAGTGTGCTTGAAAGACAAATACCAGCCCACTGACATTGACAAAGTCCTTTTATCAGTGATAGATGTAAGTACTACTCTTTACAAATCATCCGGAATAATAAAGTTTCTAGATATGCAAAAACGAGTTGTTCGGAAACTTGGCAGAAGAAAAAGAAGTTACGAAAATTGGGAAAAAAGTTATGGAAGCAAAATTAATCAAGAGCTTCGACACGTTTCAAATTTTAGCCCAATACATCACGGACAAATGCTTCATAGACTTGATGGTGTCGTTAAAATCAGTATTGGCGACTTCGCATTCTTTCAAAGTTGCTAACAAAGTTCGCGAATGTTTGAGAAACATTTCTTTGGGTCTAGTCGAAAATCCCTTTATATCAACGGACTCTCTTCTAAAATTTTCCTACGGCACTGCTTCCGAAAGCATCCCGGATTTATTGCCAAGCGTCGAGAAACAAATCCCCGAAGTTAAAGGTCGCGAGTTACTAGAAAAACCCAAAGAAGATTGTTTTATACTTCCACCTATGCCCGTTGGAAAATCTGGCGTCAGACGATCGGACGTGAAAACATCGGCAAAAACCAACGCGCATATGCTCGTTGAGTTTGGTTTAAACCTTTGCAATCATTTATTAACTAAGGAAAAGTGCAAAGATGTTGAGTTCGTTTCGTTTTTAGATCCATTTGTAGCGATCTTCAAAAATTGTCTAAGTTCGCGACATGTGAAGTTAATTACTTTAACCATGCAATGTCTCAGTCGGATATTGCTCTATGATTTACCATCTCTTCGTGATGAAATAGCGTTTATCACTAACGCTCTTTTTGACATTTTGCACAAATACGCTGTTTCTGGTTTAGGGAAAGGTGATAATTTTGACTTGGTGCTAGCCACTTTTAAGGTAAGTTTTACTTTATTGTTACTTAAGGAAAATACAACTTTAATTACAGACAATGGCAGTGATTGTCCGTGATGTTAAGTACTATAAAATCGCAAACGACCAGCTAAAAATGCTGCTTTTGTACGTGGAGCAGGACTTACATAGCTATGAGCGACAAGCTATAGCTTTCACACTGTTAAAAGCGATCATCTTTAGGAAGCTGACTGTTAGCGAAATACACGCTGTCATGAGAAAAGTAGCAGAACTGAGTATCATGTCAGAGTTGTCTCACGTTCGCGTGCAGGCTAGATCGGTCTTTCACCAGTTCATTATGAATTACCCCTTGAAGAACAAAATCGAAAACCACGTGGCTTTCTACATTTCCCAAATTAACTACGATCTTCAATTTGGGAGAGAGTCAGCTATTGAAATGATCCACACCTTTATAAACTCGTTTCCGATTGTAATTTATTTATTCTTCACCTAGACCAAAAAATTCATTATTTTATTTTAGGAAGCTCTTCTAAAATACAGTGCCACCTTTTTAACAACTTTAGCAGCTCGACTAATAAATGAAGATATACCTGAGTGTAAAAAAATGATTGCAAGTTGTCTAACAGACATGTTTAAACGATTGCCAAAACCTGACCGAGATCCATTATTTGATATTATTCTTCTTTGGTTGGAAGATGAAAAGGTAAGTACCATATTACAGCTGTAACGAACTAATTTCTGAATTATAGACTATACATCGGCAACTTGCTGCTCAAGCTTGTGGTTTCCTAGTCACTGTGGAAAAAGCAACGTTTGAATCAAGATTATCGGTTTTAACTCCCGTAATTTTAAAACAATTTGAGGACAACAAACCAGGACGATACGTAAAAATTCAAGATCACTTGGACGCAAATACATCTAGAAATCGAGTCGATGACCATCATATGTTCCAAGTGTACCAAATGCTCTTAAAGATTTGTGGTCATTGTCCCGCGTTTTTAAAACTTTCAGAAATACAGACTTTGTCTGAGTACAGTCAAAATTTACTCGGACATCCACATGAATGGGTGCGATTGGGTGCAGCGCAGTTCTTAGGTTTTGTACTGTCATCGCTAGATGTTGAGAGACTAAGTAGGCTAATACTGACGAAGGAGACTGAAGAAATTGGATATTTATATAGTGCACCAGAATCGAGTATTAAATCTTTTACTTTAGACTTAAGTGCGCAGTTGCAACCTGATGTGAATAGTGAACTAGCTGAACAGGTGATTAAAAATTTATTGTTTATTGCGCGAGTGTTACAAAAAGTGCCTATTGGTAAAGAGGATGAAAAGGGTGTTAATTTGTTGTGGTTGACGAAGCGTATGAGAAGAGCTGTGCACATTGAAGTGATCAAAGATCATAATAGTACTGTACTTAGAACTGCGGTCTTTAAGTGGATAGCGGCTGTTGCGACTGTGTTAGAATTGCCAGCTGTTCTTAGTGTTTTGCATCATTTGTTAGCACCTCTCGTTAGAGAACTTGTAACAACGGATGAGAGTAATGCGCCATTACGCCAATTGGCGAAAGAAGTGAGTACTTTGTTGAAAAATTGCGTTGGTATAGAAGTATATACGAGCACGTTAGCAAAAGTGGAACAACGCGTTGAACTTAAAAGGTCGGAAAGAAAACGTGAACGAACTCAGTTAGCTGTGACAGATCCTGAAATGTACGCAAAAAAGAAGATTCGGTTGAATGAGAAGAAAAAGGTATTGAAGAAAAGGAAGTTGGCGCAACGGAAGGGCAAAGATCAACGTGTGAAAAGGCGTAAAATTGTACGATTTGACAATTCAGAAGTTTTGTAAATAATTATTAATAGTAGCAATAAATTTTTATCTTTGAAAATTTTTTTATAAATGTTTTTTTAAATTTTTTTTAACATATTTTCAAGGACTGGTACTGAGTTTTAAAGTAGAGGTTATTTTTGCCGATCGAGTCGCGTCTATCACTCGTGCAATGAGGATCAAAAGGAAATCAGAGCATTTTTTAAAAGTACAGTTATCATGTACTTACAAATCCGACCAACCGCTATCTTTCTTCATAATTTTTTAATTAACTTGGAAATTAATTCTGGAACAGCCCTAATTTTTGCTTGATAATTATTTTTTAAGCTGTACTTGATTAATATGAGAGATTACGGTTGTGTCCCTGCTCGGGCGCCAATTCTTACACGCTGTTTCGGCAGTTTTGGCGCACTATATGATAACAGGTAGGAATATTTGTTGTCCGAGGGACTTAGGCGGCGGTTTGCAATTTGATATATGATTGTCAATAAAAATGGCAGACAGGAAAATAAATTAAAATAAATACAAAAATTGATATTAAATTCCAGTATTGCAGATTCATCCGAGCATCTTTAGTTCTGCGTAAATTATAATTTAAACGTACAGTTAACAGTTTTTTGACACGATAGTTATATTTTGCATTTACATTGTTTTTATTGTTGCTGTGTAACAACGGCTACGTTTTTTGTTAATTTTTTTACTCTGTATTTTAGAACCTTTTATTCATTATTGGATAACCTTATATTTACGTACCCCAACAACCGCAATATTTCTTGACAGCTCGGGCGCAAATCGTGTAACATGTTTTTCGTGTAACTTTTAATGGTGCCGGTGTGCACAACGCGTGAAACTTTGGTCTCTATATGACAACAGGTACTCGTTGTTGCCCGAGGGACGGAGGCGGCATCGGTAGTTTGTGATACTATTTTATTTTAATATAAAAACTGGTAAAAACACAAGAAAATGAATTAAAATAGATACCAATGTTAATTGTGTAACAATCGTTACGCCTCTTGCTAAATCTTGGATTTTCATGTACTTACAAACCCGAACAACCGCTATCGTCCTTAATAATTCTTTAGTTAACTTATTTTTAATTAATCTACATTAATTGCAATAATATTTATTTTTGATCTGTACTCGATTAATATGAAAATTCACCGTTGTGTCTTTGCTCGGGCGCCAATTGTAAAGCGCTATTCCGGTAGCTTCCGGCCGAGTCGGTGTCTACCACGCTATATGGTAACGTGTACGAATATTTATTACCCGAGGGACTTACGAAGCGGTTAGTAATTTAAAATATGATTGTCAATAAAAAATGGCAGACAAGAAAATGAATTGAATTCAAATAAATACAACATTTGTGTCAAATTCTGGTATTTCCGGATGACCTCTTTAGTTTTTTTTGTGTAAATAAAAATATGAACGTACAGTCAACAGTTAATTTTCTGACACACGGTAGTTATATTTAGCATTTACATTGTCTTCAATGTTGCTTCTTGCTAATTTGTTTACCTGTACTTAAGAACCTATTATTCATTCTGGAATTACATTATGCTTACGAACTTCAACAGTCGCAGTTTTTTTTAAATAATCTGGTAATTAACCAGTGTGTTTCTGCTCGGGCGCCAACCAACGCGTGAACCTTCTGTCTCTATATGGTAACAGCTACCCGTCTAGAGACGGTGGTGACGGTCGGTAGTTTGAGATACCATTCCATTTTAATATAAAAAATGGTAAAAATACAATAAAATTAATTAAAATAACAAGAAAAGTTGATTTCAAATGCCGTTATTGCATCTTTATCCGGACTTCTTCAAAATATAGTTGGCAATACTCTTATTTTTTGGAGCATTGTTTTATAGGTCTTAAAATGTTGATTGCAATACTTTTTTAATCAGAAATGTTTGCACACTATAAACTTTCAACAAAAATTAGATGGCTTTCCCGTTACAAAGCTTTGGATCATTTTCTTCTCCTGATTCGTATGACATGTTGTTTTAGAATCAGTGTTCGGTCGTTTTGTCTACAAATACGGACCACTGGTTGGTTCTTCAATGCCGTTTTCTGTAAGCATTAGGCGCCTACACATGATGAACTTTAAGCGACACATTTACTAGGAAATGTAACCTGATACGACATCGTGGATACTTCTTATATTACAACATAAAGCCGATCATATTCAGGATTTGTAAATTAGTTTTACGTGAAGCGACTATCATCTAGGCTTTGTAACGGGTTGGTATTCTCTTACAATTGAATTCCTTTAGTTGGGTTAGTCTCATTGGGTGTGAGCAGTGTGGGTTGCTTGAAATTTTAAATTTTTAAAGAATTTTTTAAAAAGTAATAAGGCTTATCACCCTACGCAAGAAATAGATTTTTAGGCACTTCTTTAGTGAGGTTTGGTGGAATAAGACCGTGTGGTGAAGGTAACGTGTGGGACAAGCTAGTTTTAAGCTGAAGGCATCGACTGCGTATTTAAAATTATTTGAGTTAATACTGTTACATGCAGGATTTTTGTGGTGTATACCTTTCTTGATGGCCCGCAGTTTGGCATTTATGTGTATAGGTTATTAGTGTGAGCACTGGCACTCGATCACCGGGGATCACAATATCCAATAAGGGCAATCTACGAATAAAAACCTCTACCAGGAGTAACCACAAACGACACAACCTGCATGCAGCGGTGTCCAGGGAATCTACACCACCATCTGCACAACCTCTCCGAAACTGCTAGGGATTGCAAGCCAACCAAACATCTAAAATTCATTGTAAGCAGTTTTTAAACTTTTTCTTAGGGCCTTACGTAAACCACTTAGGCCCGGTTTTACCATTAAGGATTAAACTCCAGATTAATTAACCTACGATTTATTTTAAAATCCTGTCATATTATTGGCTAGCTTAAAACCACTAACCAATGAGATGACAGGATTTTAAAATCAACCGTAGGTTAGTTAATCTAGAGCCTAATCCTTAATGGTGAAACCGTGCCTTAGAGGTTAAAATTTGAAATCCCATATTTTTTTTTATTAGGAACAATATAATAATTATTAATTCAGTTATGATTTTTTTTCTACTTGGTTTTACTGTATTTTGCGGTTTGCGTTTAATCAGTTTTTTTATAGTCAAGTACCCGTTACTACTAAGCGATTTATGATTACAAGTAACTTATGAGCGGACTGTCGGAAATCTTACTTTGTAAACGTTTTTAAATAGTAACCGACTGCTTACTAAACGATTTCTACTGTATTTTATGTATTGTACAAATACAATTTTTGTTTATTTTGGGGTTATTTCTACGCTTTGTTTATGTTTTTTCCCAGTTTATGTAGGTAACTGATCTTGTACGGAGCAGACTGGAGAAGCAGGCGTGGATTGGTTTTAGTAGGTTGCTGGCGCCCAAAAAAGTAAGCCGGAGCCATTTCTTCTTTAGTCTAGATAAGCGTTTGTAAAACCTAGAGCGTGCTTTTTTTAGGTTTTTACAGTTTCAAGGCCACAGGATTTTTCAACGTCGGATTAGGATACACCTGATTAACGGGCGTTAGACATCGCAAACAGTATACGTATATCTAACTCTAGATGTCGCTTCTAGACAACATGTTCTTTGACAATCATGGCGTAATTCAGACTGTATCTAATTCCTACTCACTAAACATATTCGGCTACAGCCATACTACTCGAATCTTGAATATGACAGGGTTGAAGTAAGCTCCTAGTGCTGTAAGTCACGGCGAAACTATCAAAACCAAAACTTTGATTAGGAAACGTCTTTTACTTATTCCAAATGCTATGTTCTGATGCGTAGATGTTGGCCTCATACATTTTCTACATTTACACGCGCTACGTGTTTTATTAACCTTGTCTTCTCCCAGAAACTGAGATCGGGCAGAAGCTACGGGTAAAAGAGACACGGCATTTTCTAACGCTTTCGGCTTTAAGCACACGAATGTTTATATTGTCCGTTTTTTCTTACTACACTAAGACTTAAGAAACTATCGCTCATTGTTAAAAGTACTTAATGAGGGGTTTGGAATTAGAGCCATCTCATAGTATAAATTTACTATGTACAAATATTAGTATGTAAATCGCTATAGGAATGGAAACGTTGAAAGCTGATTTTATCCCGCGTAATTCAAATAAGTTTTAAATAAACCGCGGACGAAAATCACAACGTATAAACATTGTAAGGCAACAATGTCAATGCAAATGTGAAAATGCTACCACAGTGAACTACTGGATTGGGACTCTTCAGCAGCGGGAGAACACTCTACTGTACTTCTACAAATGCAACGTTTCCATCTCTACACCCATTTACATACTAATATTCATACATAGTAAATTTATACTATGGGATGCTGACCTACAACTGCGTGGCGCCCCTTTATAAAACGAAAACGTTATCATCTAACCCTTGTGGGCAACAGAAAGATGTACCAAGAGCTTTCGTAGTGGTAGGGTAAAATGCTTTGTAATTACCTCTAGTGTCCGTAAACATATGGGAAGGTCTTTCTTTGGTGGGGTGCCTAGCCCACTCGGGTCCCTGTGTAGTTACGCCGGTGAATATATGGCATATGTGTGAAATGCTAATATTTCCCAAAAATAAAATTATAACATACGTCAGATACGTCCATAAAAACGAATAAACTGCAAAAATCTTTCAATTGTTGCATCATTTTGTACGTATCGTAAAATAATGTTACGTATTTTTAAAAACTACTTTATACACGAACGAACTTAATATTTATTTACACGTAATTAAAATTAAACTTGAACAGAACTAATTAAAGTTAATCTGAGGATAAATACTGACGGTAATTTATATAAAACAATAATACGCTATCACTATAGGTTCACAGTTGTTTACTTTAAACGTCACATTCACTTTCACTCGATGTACACTTTTATTTATTTAAAACTTCGCACGTGCTAATCACTTATTTATCTTCACCGTAACAACACTTGAACTTCATTCAGTAACTGCCGATCAGAAAAACTGACCTTCCGCATGCTCGAACACTTCTACATTCGTGTTATCTCGGTCTAGAACAATCGCAACCTTTCTGCATTTATCGTTCGCACAGGAAACTGGATGCGACAGCGGTAGAATGGATCGTGGCGATAGCGGCAGCTCTCCCCATTTCGGCAACGGCCTTGGGCATTAAACTAGCAATCAATGGACTTGCCCTGACCCGATAGTTCACTTGGGTGGTAACTGCAGACCAACACTTGAACGCCTATTTCTCGGAAGACGACCTCCAGCATATTTCGAACTGTCCTCTAATCCAATTGATCTAGGCCACAACTAAGCTTGGGTACTGCCAATTTTTTAATTTTGTGGAACTCCATTTCTCTCTTGAGATTCCATAATGTTATTTTTGTATAAGGGCTTGCTGCGTGAGTATTTCTTGGTGACCAGATAGAAAACGAAGCGTCTGTCACCGCGTAGTCTTTTCCCACTGCTGGTTGCTGTCTTCGTAGCTCATCTAGCTACCCAAACTTCTTTTTACACACGACTGAAACCTCTCTGGACATGTCAAGATTTTCGCTGACGCAATGTGCGATGGCATAATGTTTTCGTGTTTGGAACAGGTCTTGTTCCTCGGTGGTAACTCCGAACCTAGCTTTCCCAGAACCTCCGTATAAGTTCATAAACTTCTTGAACTCCATTTCTTCGATTTGATTTCTGGTTCTGCTGCTTATTACTCTGGTTTGGACTTGAACTTGCGTATTGTGGTTATCGCCAGCAAACGGGGCTAGACGATGGACGTGGACCACTTTTGGCTTGCTTCTAGGCGGTTTTTGGATGCGATATATGACATCATTAATACGCTGCACGACTTCATAGGGGCCCTCCCATTGCCTTTGCAGCTTCGGCGACAAACCACGTCTCCTTTGAGGGTTATACAACCAGACCATATCGCCAGGTTGAAACCCACCATTTTGCGCCTTGACGTCATATCTTGTTTTCATCCTGTCGCTGGCAATTTGTCTGTTTTTACGGACCTTTTCATGTACTTCATCTAGCTTCTTGGTCAGCTTGCTTACGTAATCTTCTCCAGCAACTTATTCCGGTCTTCGCCCAAATTGGAGGTTGCATGGCAATCGTATTTCGCGACCGAGCATCACACAGGATGGTGTTTGGCCTGTGCTTTCGTGAACTGATGATCGGTATGCCATTAGGAAAAGGTGCAAGTACTGATCCCAGTCTCTTTGGTGTTAGGACACTACCTAGCCCTAGTAGAGCAAAACGTTTCTAAATCATTTACATTTGTAACATTTTTAATACGCTTAAATGGTATATTAAAACGTTTATAAAACGTTTTCAAATCAATGTCATACTGCTTCAAAAGCGAATCCGAACATTGTTTTTTAGACGGTTTTTGAAGCGCATACAAATCGATTTCAGAAATAATACCAAAATTGACTGAAAAATTATTGCCTAAATCGCGTTTGTAACATTTTCAGTTAGTTTCCACTAAATATTAAACGTTGATGTCCAAAATAATTTACGGAGTTATCTACGTAACGTTGCAGAATAATACACAGTTATCATCTTTTAATGTTTCTAGAAACGATTTACACGTACATTTTTTGAATGATTTGTATTTGTATTTCCAAAACTATACATATGAAATCGCTAAACTTAATACAAAAAGCTATTAGATAGCTTTGTTTTTTTGACGATTCGTATTAATCCATTGGGACAAAATAGCGAGCCAAACTCGTGGTATGTAACCTTTGCCAAACGTAGAAATAACGAGTCTCACTCGTGATACTCATTATATTTTTTGGTTGTTTATAAAGCAATATATCAAATGACGTTTTTTATTCGTTAAACAAGTCCAATCGGCCGTCAAGATCAAGTTTTAGCAAGTTTTCCTATCCTATATTTTGAACGCATAATTGCATTATTTTGAAATTGAACTTTATAATCGTTGCAAACCCCGCCTGTGTAAACGTTCCAAAAACATTTCAAAAAATCGTTTTTTGAACGTATACTTTCCTTATTTTGGATTTAAACTTTATAATCGTTCCAATGCTATTTTAAGAAACAATTTAATAAATTAAATGAACATGAATAAGTAACGACTCTAGTTATCATTTTTAGAAGTGTTTTAAAACATTTCAAGAATGATTTAGGAAATGATTTATAGAAACATTGCAAAGGGCGGACATTTATCAAATTTGAGACAAATGTGAAACGATTCTGGTATATTTCTTTATTTCATAAAATTCGTTTTGAAAATGTTGCAGAAATGAATTTTTCTACTAGGGAGGCTAAGTACTTGTCCATTGTTCGATTTATCCGCTTAACCATGCCATCAGATTGAGGATCGAGAGGCGTCGTCTTAGTTTTCTTAATTTCCAACAGTCGGCAAACTTCTTGAAACAGCCCAGACTCAAAGTTGCGGCTCTGATCGGAGTGTAATTCCAACGGAACCCCAAACCGGCAGAAGAACTCTTTCTAAAGGGCTTCCTACGTTGTATTGCTTGCTTGCTATTTCTTGATGCGCAGACCGTGCACTTACGGCACTATTTCATGACGTCCTTTTTGCAGTTCATCCAGTAGAATCGTTCTCGCACTTTACCCAATGTCTTCTTAATGCCAAAGTGTCCTCCTGATGTCCCATCGTGGAGATGTTTCAACACTTCTGTCACCCGGCTCTTTGGCACTACCAACTTTAGTCTGTTTCTCGTGCCCTTGACACTTTCTAGTGTTCGCTTGAGAAGACCGTCTTCTATCAAGGCGTCCCACTGCGCCCAGTACGCTTTGATGTTTCTGCCCAAAGCACTCACTTCTTCCCAGGTTTTTTTGTTCGCGAAGTAACTGCTCAGGTTTCCACTCATCATCAACCATAGCAGTTCTACGGAGGCATTCAATTTTTTCTTCCAGTCGCGAACAATGGTTGCATTCCGCCGGTCATGGTCTTCTGGACAAGGCATCAGCGTTCCGATGACTGCTTCCGGCAGGGTGTTCTGTGTCATAGTCATACTCTTGCAGTCTTTCGATCCATCTTGCCACTTGTCCTTTCGCGTTACGGAACTGCAGTAGTAGAAATGTTCCATGGATTTGACGACTGCTAATAGCTCCCTCCTAGTAACGCAATAATATCTTTCTGGCCTGGACAAAACGCGGTAACTTTTTCTTGTCCATCTTGAACTTGCGAAAGGACCGCGGCTATGGCCAGATTGCTTGCGTCTGTATCCAAAACAAATTTTCCATCTTCTCTTGGATAACTCAAAATCGGCGAAGTGGCTACAGCCTGTTTTAGTTGATGGAAAGAATTTTCGCAGTCTTCATTCTTCTGTCCTTTTCTCCGTCAATTTCGTCAAAGGTTTGGCAATATTGGCAAATCCGGGTACAAATCGTCTATAATAGGTGCACAACCCAAGAAAGCTTTGGACCTGATGTTTGTCGATTGGTCTTGGCTATGCTAGCACTGCTCGGATTTTGTCTGGGTCAGCCTTTACTTTATTTCTAGATACGACGTGGCCATGGCATTTGCTTCTTAAATACGTGGCACTTCTTTGGGCTCAGTTTGAGATTAGCCCCACGTAGTCGCTGAAACACTTCTTCCAAATTTTTCAAGTGTTTTTCAAACGACCTTCCAACCACGATTACGTCGTCCAGGTAAACCAAGCACGTCTTCCAAGACAATCCGCGCAAGATGGTCTCCATCAAACGCTCGAACGTTGCAGGAGCGTTACACAGGCCGAAGGGTATCACAGTAAATTGCCACAAACCAGTTCCAATCGTAAAAGCTGTTTTTTCACGATCCTTGGGTTCTTTACTTTAAAAGTCACATTCATTTTCACTCGATGTACACTTTTATTTATTTAAAACTTCGCACGTGCTAATCACTTATTTATCTTCAGCGTAACAACACTTTAACTTCATTCAGTAACCGCCGATCAGAAAAACTGACCTTCCGCATACTCGAACACTTCTTATACATTTGTGTTATCTCGGTCTAGAGCATTCGCAACTTTTCTGCATTTATCGTTCGCTATCTGGAATTTGGCTTTATCGAATCGTAGATTCGACGTTATTCATGAATGTTTCAATAAATATTAGTTTGTCGGCATAAGTCATGTCTGATGTAAAATCAACAAAAACAGAATAATAATGTTTTATTTAATTCATGATAGTTGCCAGTTCCTCACAAATTGTAGCAGATAAATAAGAGGGTTTGCTTTTTCTAGAATTACCGTAATTTTAAGATCTAAAAATGGATCAAAATTACGTAGAAGTTCTAAAGTGCTTAAACGATTTCCGTTTTTTACTGAATCTAGAGTTTCATTTTTATCATTTCGTTCAATAAAAATATTTGAACGTTCTATCGCCGTTCGACTAAATGAATAATGATGGTGTAGGCCTAGACGTCATGCAATCTTGTCACTGTTCAAAATTTCTATTTTTGGAGAATATGTATGGGAATAACAAATGACGACTAAAATGATTCGGATCATGATCTTATTCGGGCAGAGTCGACAACGGGACGAGCCCGAAACCCTAGGTCCGGCCCAGTTCGTCTATGCCTAAAAACGTTTATGGCCCTCAATCGGTTGCATAAAGCAAATTGTTAATTTGATTTGATAATATGGTCAATGGATTTAGTACTTTACGACCAAGGACGACACCAACGACATAATCAAGTAGTTAACCACATCGGCAAAATGGGGCTTCTGTGACATAAAACTTAACTGAAACATTGTAACCTTTTAAAGCAGAATAAAGTAACGAACTGCAACTAACGTGGGCTGTAGTGTAGAAAATGTAGAGAGAAAATTTTGTATATATTTTTTTTATTGTATATTCTCTGATGTGTGTTATTTGTTGAGATTTAAAGATGGATAAACATCGTCACTTATACAATTTTTATCTGTTATTTAAGCATTTATAGATTTTAATTTAAGTGTTAATTTTGATTGTACTATTGACATTATGCAACAGACTGAAAGTTGCATTGTTTGTCGTAACCCTTAGTCTCGAATTTTGTTAGTCAAACATTTTTCAATTTGTTACCAACTCCTTAAAATGATAACTAAAAAAGATAAGTGGATGGTAAATATTAAAATGTTAGTCAAAGTAATCACAAGTATGAATTAAAGAAAGTTGGGAATTTCGCAATAATAAATTAGCAATTCAGTTATAAAAACATAAAAAGATTTTTTGATTGTATTTGGAAACGATTTTACATCAAATTATGATGTTTGGTTAATTGCATTTGATGTCTGGAAGTGAAAAATATGTTATGGAAAAGTGTCTACGTGCAGTTTACGTAGCCAATAAAAGCACATTTCCAACTCCTAAAGGGGAAAGTCTTAAAGAACTGAACCTATAACGCTGATTGAAGCGGTTACTTTAAAATTTTGTGCGGGTATTGTAAGTCTAAACTAATGGTAAATAATTAAGCAAAGTGGGGATGGATACTATATGAAGAAGTTAAGTCGTTACTAGAGAGTTGTGTCAAAAGTCAGTGTAAGGGTGAATTGTATCCTTCTTTTACCAATGTTTTATCACTAGTGATAATTAGTGTTAGTGAACAGAGTAAAGGTAACTCATTTTCATATTTTCCACTAAAATTATTAAGTTACCAGGTAGGATAAGAAACGTTTAAAATTTGGTATAGGTGCAAAAAAATCTAAAAAAATTTTAAAAAAAGAACAAATACTATACATAATGCACTTACGTAATATTAATTAGTCAGTTATGAAATGGCTATCGAAAGATCAACATCTTATACTTTCTCCATTGGCGGAAGTAGGTAAATGTGAATTATAGTCTAAATGTGTTAGTAGGTAGAAATCACACGGAAAAGTAACACTTTCCATTTCCGCATTATGAGTTGTAAAAAAAGACTTTGTTTTAGCATTTTTTTTTTCGTTTGATTAGCATTTAAACTTCATTCAAAGATACAGAAATCGTTATATAATTATCCAATTATTCCGGTTTCTTAAATATGTTATGTAAATTTAATTTTTTTAAATCAACTTACGTTATTTTTGTTTTTTTATTTTTTGTTTAACGTCTTTACTTTTTTCTGAGTACTTACAGTACCTCTTTTTAGTTGTTTTTTATTCTTTTCTGTTTTTTATAATTTATTTTGTTTTAAATAATGTTCAATGGTTTTCTTTTTTTTTAAATTTTAATATAGTTTCCAGGTTTTAAGTCGTGGAATCATTCGCTGAAATTCTTTCTTCCAAAACGCTTATGTATTGTTTATTTGTCGTTGGGAAAATTGAAAACTAAATTCGTAACAGATTACGGGTACCTACTATGTTAAATTGTCACTAACATTGCAAAACAAAACATTTTTATGAAAAAGAATTTTCATTAACTTTATGTTATTATTACAAAAATGGCGATTTTCTGTTTAACGACGTTTTGACGCAAACTTGTTTCATCGCAAGGATTTTCAGCGAAAAAATGTTTTACAAAGAACGAATTTGTACTACTTTTTTCTTGTTTAATAATTTTTTTAATCCAATCTGATTTGCGATTTTTTTTTAATATGCAGCGTTGGTTGTGATCAGTTTTTTTAATTAGTTTTTTTTTCAATTTTTATTTTCAACATTAACTAAAAGTCGAGCTTCGAATTTTTTATTCAAGGAGTCATTTGGTGAATTTTCTCGAAGACGCTCGAATATATTGTTTATTTGATGTTGAAAATTCAAAATCTAAATTTTCAACAAGTTATAGGTGCTATGTCAAACTTTTTACTAATATCGCAAAACCAATCTTATCAGATAGAAATTTTAACGATAATATATTGAATTGAATCTGGTTTGTTTGAGTTGAATTTTACGAAAAAACTTTTACTTTAACTTTACGTTATTCTTGCTTTGCCAAGTTTTTTTAAATCATAAATGGCAATTTTCTGGTCAGCGATGTTTAGACGCAAACGTGTTTCGCCACAAGGATTTTCAGCGCGAACAATGTTTTACCAAGAAGGAATTTGTATTAATTTAACAAACTTCTTTCTTATTTAATAACTTTTTTAATCCAATGTGATTTGCGATTTATTTTTAATATATGGGTTAGTTGTGAAAATTTTTTTAAAAATATTTTCTTTTAAACATAATTTTTATTGCCAAATTTACCTCGATTAAAGTCGAGATTTGAAACATTTAACTCGAGGGGTCGCTGTGGTGAACTTGTGAATTTAGTTTTTGATTCAAGTTTTTTTTTTTAATCAAAAATGGTGATTTCTTGGTCAACGATGTTTTGACGCAAACTTGTTTCGACTCGAGGGTTTTCAGCCCGAACAATGTTTTACAAAGAACCAATTTGTACTATTATAACAAACTTCTTTCTTGTTTATTAAATTTTTTTAATCCAATCTGGTTGCGATTTTTTCAATAGTTGGCATTGGTTATGAAAATTTTTAAATTTTATTTTTTTATAATTTTCAGTTTCAAATTTAGCACAATTAAAATCGAGATGTACAACTTTTAACAAGAGGAGTCATTCGCTAAAATTTCTTTCCAATGCGTTCGAATTTATTGTTTAATTGTCGTTGGAAAATTAAAAACTAAATTCACAACAAATTGTATGTGCTATCAGTGGCTAATCATATAAGAGCGTCATTTAAAAAAAACGCAATTATTGCAAAAAGTCTAAAAAACATTCTTATAATAACGCGATTTTTATTTAAGGTATTCGTCTATCCTTACAATTACCAAAATGATCAATAACAAGCTGATTAAAATTTACAATATTTTAATGCAAGTTGTTTCAATGCTTAGCATAAAAATGCGCACAATCTTTTTTGTCCCATAGTATTGCCGATTGCGTAGAATCTTTTAATTCTTTTTAATGTAGAGAAACATCGCTGACTTTCTGCGGTAGTCCCAGGTAAAGTCAATCAGTTATTTTATTTAGATATGTATCTATTTTTACAAACATTTTCATTGTTGTCTTTAATTAACTTTCGGCAAGCGCTATCCAATTGTAAGCGAATATTGACGCTACTAAGTGTAGCATAATTCATACAATTTTTCATGTGATTTACCGGTAATGAGTGTTTTTTACTTTTTTTTAAATGCTATAAACTCGTTACGTTGTTTTTACACCATAATGATTAATGAATCATGTGAAAACAGTAAACATACAAAACAGTAAAACAGTAAAATCTATTCTTTATTTCATAGATCCTTTAAAATTACTGTTCTTTATTTATAGGACGAGCCTTAAATTTAAATTGTAAACATGTGAACTAGAAATGGGCATTTTACATCTGTTTACGCACACGTGCTACGAAGATAATAGTAAATGACGTAAGCATTGCACTTAACATTGCACTAAGTAGGCGGCCCGGATGGAGACCGCACGAAAGCATTTAAACATGTACTTATCTTCTTTTTTTACTCGCATAAAATTGTATTAGGTGTGTCTCACTCTTGACTACAATAACTATCATTTACGATTCGGCTTCAAGATAGTATACCCCTTTCCGGGGCACCTGTACGTGTCAGCCTCGGGTAAATTCGCAAGCTTTCGCATTTATTGCGTTTAAATTGACAATTACTTAAACGCATGAAATTCAAACGCTGATAATTTGATTTAGACGCAAATTTTCTGTAATTTTAAAGCTAATAAAATAACTTTTTTTGGAGGGTCATTGACCAAATGACCCAATAGAGAAGCTGCTACTGTGTGCTATGTACTATACTTTTCTGGTCAACGATGTTTTGACGCAAAGTTGCGACGCAAGGACTTTCAGCGCATACAGTGAATTTGTACTAATATAACAAACTTTTTTCTTGTTTAATAATTCATATTTAATCAAATTCGGTTTACAATTGTTTTCTAATATATGGCGTTGGTTGTGATAATTTTTTTTAATTCGTTTGATTTTTAAATTTAGATTGAGGAGTCGTTTACTGAGTTTCTTTCCAAGACGCTCAAATGTATTGTTTTTTTTATACTTGTTGGAAAACTAAACTCACAACAAACTATAGATGCTATGTTAAATTTTGACTAATATGCAAAACCAATCTTATCGAATAGAATTTTTTTAACGATAATATCTTGAATTGCATCTAGTTTGATTAAGTGAAATTTACGAAAAATCTTTTACGTTAACTTTACGTTATTTTTGATTTTGCTTTTTTTTTTAAACAAAAAATAGGGAATCTTTGATCGATAATGTTTTGACACAAACTTGTCTCGACGCAAGGATTTTCAGCGCAAACAATATTTTAAAAAAACGAGTTTGTATTAATATAACAAACTTTCTTTTTGTTCAATAATTTTTTTGATGATTTTTTTTCCTAATATATGGCGTTAGTTGTGATAAATTTATTAAATTAATTTTTTTTTATAATTTTGAATTTCAGATTCAACTCAAATAAAATTAAGCTTTTATCTCGAGGAAACTTCGTTGAATTTTTTTCGAAGACTCTCGAATGTATTGTGTATTTGTTATTGAAAAAACAAGCTATAGGTGCTATGTTAAATTGTGACTAATGCTTCAAAACTTGGTCTATTGGCCGTCAAGACAACTAGCCGACGGAACCTGTCGCCGTTTAAATTTTGTCGCCGTTTAAATTTTGTCGCCAATCTAGAAACTAAAAATCAATTTGACCTATTCTAAAGCAAAATATAACTTCAAGACGTTTAAAATATTTTAAGTTCACTCTGCAAATGAACAACATAACAATGATTTGAAGAATAATAAAATGTTTCTTAAACAATAAAAAAAAATTTAAATTTTGAAGGTGGTTGATTACCTGCTACAATGTGCTCACAGTAAGAGTATTAAAAGACGTTTTGCACGCTATCAATACATTTCTAAATAGTAGGATGCTGCATCTCCAATTCCAGTTGGAGTCTTCTATGAGCGGCTTGTTTAGTCATATCTAGCACCCCGTTGCTGAAAGGACAAATATGAACACAGCGTCTTATATACTTAAAAATAGAACACGCCCAACGTAATTGTCCTCGGACCAATTGAGAAATGGTTGAAGTTCCTCTGGTAATGTGTTGTCTAGAGCAGCTGCGGCATCATCTAATTTTGCAGTGGACACAAATGCCAGAGACGTCACCATTTGAGCTTTGTTAGTCCAAATGCCTCCACTTTTTTGGCATATTTTGGGTCATATGAAAAAATCATCCGTTAATACCAGGAAAGTTTTCTTTCATTCCCCCAATTGCCGCCAACTTAAAATCACAAGTTGAGTACGACCTTCTTAATCAATTTAAACATTTCGACGTATACAGCTCGCTGGTTGCTTTGGAGCAAGACATACAATATATTATTTTAGACCGCCATTAAAATATAAATTTGTGCAAGCAGTGAAGGTGCCACAAATTTCGTCAGGTACCAAGTAGTTGCGTTAAAATGCTAAAACCAAGTTTGCTTCCGAAAAATTAGAATTGTGTTGGAATCTTGCTCGTTATGTCCTATTAGAAACTTTTCCTCATTGCCATGTTAGACTTCTTACATTCTCCAGCAATCCGGTAACACAGTTTGTGTAGCATTTCTCATACGCTGGTTAATTACCTACAAAAATGAAAAAATAAAATGTTAAAACAAAGATCCGTACAATAGTAATAAAGGTAATTTTTTGAAATTCGTACTTAGAAGTAGAAGCATTAATTGTTTTCTCGGTAGTACCTTGGTGGGCAGTATATTGCAGCAACTGTATAATCTCTAGACTTTGTGAGGATTTTTACACCTGTTAAAACATATGTCTAACTTCTGTTCTCTTAGGAATAGTTCAAGCTTTTGGACATGCTTGAGTAGTCTATTAGAATTCAAAGCTGCTATTCCAATAGAGGTGGTCATTTCTATTTCG
The DNA here is from genome assembly GCA_035610365.1 of Aquatica leii. NCBI lineage: Eukaryota > Metazoa > Arthropoda > Insecta > Coleoptera > Lampyridae > Aquatica > Aquatica leii. The sequence continues at coordinate 60,335,411 of CM069438.1, forward strand.
TGGTTTTAGCTGTTTTCTGTGTGTTGTTTTTTTGGTTGTAATAAATTTTTTAATTTTGTTTTTTAACTCGATTAAAAACGAGATTTAAAATTTTTTAGTCTATGAATCATTTGGTAAATTTTTTTTCCAAGGCGTTGTTGTTTGTTGTATTTGATGTTGTTGGAAAGTTGAGAACTACATTCGTAACAGGTTGTAGGTTCTATGCCATATTGTGACTAATATTGCAAAACCAGAGGTGACGATTTCTATCGGAATTTATTGTTGAACGATCGTATGGTACAATGAAGTTGGTTTGTTTGAGATGAATTTTACCAAAAAATCTTTGGAATTAACTTTACGTTATTTTTGATTCTCTTATGCGATTTTTCTGGTTAACGATGTTTTGGCGCTAAGATTTTCAACGCAAAAAATGTTTTACAAAAAACAAAATTGTATCATCTTCCTTGTTGAATAATTTTTTCAAGCTAATATAGTTTATGATTTTCATTAATTTATGCATTTTTTTAATTTAGTTTTTTTAACAATATTTATTTTTAAATTGAACTCAATTAAAATTGAGATTTTTAAAAATTCACATGTAAGACAAATTAACGGTTTGGCTTTAACTGATAAAATATTTTATGTTGGTGGATTTTGCAGTTTGTGCCAGGAATATTTCAATTGCGTTAAGGATATTGACTTTGTAGCTGTAATTTGATTTTTTTGTGATGTATGCCGTTATAACGGAGTTATCCTTTTATACTTAAAGTTGACAATTCAGGTTAGAAAGTCAGTTATTACTTATACGTTTAATTAAATACCACATCAGGTAATGTTTTTTCACTTTTTGGTTTTGGTAAACTTCTTTGGTTTGGTTGTTCTGTTCGAAGCGTTTTAGTGCCGGATTCAAAATTAAAGTAGGTATTTATTATAAGATTTTTTTTAAAACATCTGTACGCTTAGTTCCAATTATAGTTTTGGTTTTTTTTGCATCTTATTGTTGTTACTAATTTTTAAAAAAATGTTTGACAATAAACTACTCGCATTGTGAGTTTGAGAAATAATTTCATTTTTCTTTATTTTTTAAATTGCGTGAAATTTAAAATTATTTGTGGTACCCCGTCTGTTTACGCCGTAAGAATTCTATTTAATATTTTGTCTATTGCTTTGGATTTGCCAGTTTAGGCTTTTACAGTGTAAAAATAATAGATATTTTAATTTGTATTTACTATTTTTGACGGAATTAGACTAATTAAATCGTTAATTTTTTTTATTTGACCGAAGTCAGAATTGAATTTTGAGTAAATTTGTTGATCAGAGCCATTATTTTCTTTAGTTTATTTCGGTTTTATTTTTAATATTGAATACACAATGAAACGTAACAATTCGCGATTTTCCGATAGGTCAAGTTTGGACTTGTTTACTCAGCAACACTCATTTGAGATGTACCACATTTTTTAGCGTAGGTAACTCAAGGTGTATACCAAATTCCTTGTTCATGTAGTTTAATTTACATTGGTGAAACCGATCGTTCCGTCATTACTCGCATTTCAGAACATGATTGTTGTATATTTTCAAGTCTGGGGTTGCTGAACATCATTTTACTACAGGTCACAAGATAGACTTTGATAATGTTTCGTTGATTGCCAAATTTTCATTCTTTTTCAACAGGAGATTCCGAGAAAGCATAGAAATCATCAAACACGCCAATAACTTCAATCGCGATCATGGTTTCGAGCTATTCCCTCTTTGGTTCCCGGTTAACCATCCGTGACGATCCTTTTTCTTTAAATGCGGAGGCTATTTCTTCTTAAGTCACTTCTACGGAGTTTAGAATCTGGCTTGGTTCACAAGTTGATTACCTAACTCGGTAGTGGTTCTTTGTTAGATTTTCGTTTGCTTTTTCAAGTTATCGTTATCTTTCTTACCTTTTCAGAGTGCATAACCTAACTTGTGAGAAGTTTTTTTTTTTTTTTTTGACTTTTGGTATTACACCATGCAGCCACTACACTTTTGTGAGAAGTTCTTAGTTAAGATTTCGGTTACTTGTTTGAGTTTTGCGATTAATCTCACGCCCTGATAAAGCCTCTTACGAAAGTGGGCAAAACGTTGGCAACTTCGGTTACAACAACAATGACACGGTCCAAACCCGGAAGACATTTTTATCTTAGTATGGAGATTTTTTGTTCTTTAGGGTGTGAGGTGTAGCGTTTATTAGAAAACCCTTAATAATGCTCTTTCTCTAACGTCTAGGAGGTAAAGCGTACTCGTCATAAAATTCTCAAGTATCCTCCCGGCGCTTGGGCTGTAAATTTGTAAATTCTTTTTATAAGGCAATGGTTTAGATTTTGTTTCTTTTGTTATATCAAAATACTGTTCCGGAAGGGATATGTATTTGATTCTCAGCTTTGCCTTTATGGAGATGTGAAATAAGTCACACTTCATCTATTTGTGACTTTTAGTTAAGAATTCATGTACAATAGTGATTTTGTGTTTCTCATTACTTTTAATAGCACGTTGGATAAGACCGTGTTTCTATTCTGATAGTTACACTCATCAGACCGGTAATTTTGTTTTCTCCAGGATTTAAGATAATGCATCGCCAGTACATGACGTAAATATCAAAAATGAAAGATCAGAACCAGTTTGGTCAAACTAATAGCATAAAACATCATGGTTGAGGAGGTTATACATAGTGACATTATGTTTATTTAGTATTTTCTGTAATAAAATGCATCGTTTTTTTGCTTTTTATTTATTTTCTGTATGCTTTTTCCATTCTTTTTTAAACAGATCGCTAGCTTGTTTTTTTTGTTTTACAAAATTTCTGTCATTTTCTTTACTAGAGGACGAATCCCATTAATCGAAGATGCACTGTCCATTTCTTCATGCCAAATGTAATAAAGTACGTCAACATGCAGACGTATATCCGAACCCCATCGATAGTGAGATGATTGTTCAAAAACACTCTTCTTCTAGACTCTTTATTCTGAGTTTTGCGACGTTTCAATAATCATTCTATTTTGGTTCCAGTTCGTAACTTTCTAAAATGAATTACACAAATTTTGTCTCATTTCTACTGATTATATGTTCTTTCTTTCTATTTCCAGCACAGTAAAGACTTACAAACCGCGCTCATTTTGCGGCTCTTTTTATTTTAGATTATGATACATTTTTTCTTCTCATTCTACTCTATCTTATTATTAGACTTCCATTTCTTTTCTTTATATGCATTTCTATCAAAGGGTATAACATCGACTTTTTGCGGAAAAAGTTTCTGCTTCTGGCTCATAACCTTTATTACCAATATGATCATCCGCCATTGAAAATATCTTGGACAACAGTTTATTAGTTGTGACTTAAGCATCATCGGTAGCCAAGGTTTGTAGTTCTAGAAATATTGGAGGAGAGTTTTTATTCTCGATGTCTTCTGCAGCTAGATGAGCTGGGTCTGAATCGTTTACCATTAAAACTTTTTATTCTTGATGTTTTCTGTAGTTGGAGGAGTTGGACTTGAATCATCTACCATTAGAAACATTTCGTTAAAATTGTATTAGTTGTGGTCAAGGTTCGTAGTTCAACAAATGTTAGAGGAGAGTTTTATTCTCGATGTTCTCTGTAGTTGGATGAACTGCCCCTGAATCTTCTACTATAGGCAATATCTTGGTTAAAATTTCATTAGTTGTGACTTAAGCATCATCCGGGGTCAAGGTTTCTAGTTTAAGAAATATAGGAGGGGAGTTTTTATTCTCGAGGTTTTCTGTAGTTGGATAAGCTTTCTCTGAATTATCTACTATTAAAAATGTTTTGTTAAAATGTTATTAGTTGTGACTTGAGCATCATGCGTGGTCAAGATTTGTAGTTCAAGCAATATAGGAGGACAGTTTTTATTCTTGATAATCTCTGTAGTTAGATGAACTAGACCGAATCATCTACTATTGAAAATATGTTGGTTATATTTATGGTTATAAGCGACTTTCGGCTTAGACCGCGTCGTAGTTAAACACCCAGACTTAGGCTTGGTTCTAGTCTCTTCTTGAGAGCCAAAACAAGAAATAGAACTTGGCCTTTGCCGTATTGTCGTTCGTGAACCCAAACAAACTGACGTTTCGCAAGACATTGCAGCTTGCATCTGCAGCATGGTAAATGTCACTGACATTTTATATGATTTTATATGTTGGTTATAATTTCCGTTCATTCAAGAAATGAGATTTTGGCTTGCTTTGGTACGTTTTAAGAGCCTAAAACAATTCAGAATCCGAAAATATATCGTCATTCTGTTTTGCGTTATTATTTGTGAATAAATCTCTTTATTTTTGGCAGAATTTTTAGCTCAAAAATCTTTGGCAGTATTCCCTAGTAGTCTATTTGGCAGAATTTTTTTAAAGGACTATGAACCATTGCTACGAGCGGGATTTATACAATAAACACAAAATCTTAATTTTCGAAAAAACACGACATGCCATGCGACATTTAAATACTCATTGCTAAGTATCTTCGGTTAGACATAGTCGATGAAGTTTGGGCAACACTTTAAGCTAGAATCAGGATAACATCTTTCGGGAACAAATACACAAAGAGAACAATAAGAATAAAGTTAATCTTTCAAATTCTACGTCATCGGCAAGGTTCAATTGTTCTTCATACTTGTAGTTGTCTGTGACGTCTAGGAAGTGTAGAGTAGTTCTCATCGAAATTTATTTTTACAAATATTTTATTGGTTTTAAATTCACTACAGTGGGATGTTCACTACTCTTCACGGTCGTAAATTTGAAAATTCTTTTTTGAAACATATCTCTTTTGCTCCAGAGTTTTGGATTTCACCTTTTTTTAATGAAAGGCACCCCCAGCCTAGACCCTTCATTCTGAGCTTTGCGAATTCTACTGCATTTTTTCGACTGAGTTCACAATAAAGGTTCTTCTTTATTACCAGTTCATAGCTTTCTAAAATAAATTAAACAATTTCATCTAATTTCGTCTATTATCCGACGGTTTTTTGGTCAAGAAATATTGGAAGAGAGTTTTTATTGTTAATGTTTTCTGTAGTTGGATGAGTTGGACCTAAATCATCTACCATTAGAAATATTTCGTTAAATTAGTTTTCACTTAAAGATCATCCGTGGTCAAGGTTTCTAATTCAAGAAATATAGAAGATTTTTTATTCTCGATTTTTTCAAGAATTGGATGAACTGGTCCTGTGACATTTAAATACTCATTGCTGAGTATCTTCGGCTAAATTCAGTCGATAAAGTTTAGGCAACACTTTAAGCTAAAATCAGAATATAACAAGTTTTGCGAACAAATACACAAACAAAAGACATAAATTGATTATGAATACAAAGCAATAAAATTAATCCTTCAAATTCTACGTCATCGGTTAGGTTGGATTGTTCTTCATATTTGTAGTTATCCTTATTAATTCGCGCTAACTTTGATTTTTTTTAGATAATCTTAGATCTCGAATGCAATGTATTGAGTTGAATTATTTTATATATTGCAAACGTAATAAATTAACTAAAACGGCGTAGACTTTATTACGTATTTTTAAATTTGTAAACAATTTCTATATGATTACGTTTGTTTTACTTTTTAAGATGTGGCTGATATCTACAATCCTATTCCTAGCAATACTAGGATTGTTAGCATATTTAGACACCAAGAAACCAAAAAACTTTCCACCCGGCCCTGCATGGTATCCAATAATTGGTAGCGCGTGGGCATTACACAAGCTACGTAAAACAACAGGTTCGCTTTCAAGAACCACTGGTCACTTAGCATCTAAGTATGGATCGGTTGTTGGCGTGCGCATCGGAACAGACCGTGTCGTGTTTGTATATGGATATAAGACGATACGCGAGTTCGCAAGCAAAGACGATTTTAACGGTAGACCCCACACAATATTTTATAGAAGTAGAACTTGGGGCAAAAGAAGAGGCGTTTTGTTAACTGACTCCGAGTTTTGGCAAGATCAAAGACGGTTTGTGTTAAGACACTTAAGGGATTTTGGTTTTGGAAAAAGAAACATGTCGGATATGATAGAAGAAGAAGCTTTTACTATGATACAACGTATTAAGAAGAAAATCGATAGTAACGCCGGTGTTTGTGTGCTTCGTATGGATGACATTTTTGGAGTGCATGTGTTAAACGCGTTGTGGACTATGATGACTGGTAACAAGTACAGTCCCGAAGATAAAGAAATTAAAACTTTGCAAACTATTTTAACGGATTTGTTTGCAGCTGTTCACATGGACGGTGCACCGTTTAGTCATTACCCAGTGTTAAGACACCTCGCCCCTGATTATTCTGGGTATAATATGTACGTAAACGTTCACAAAAGAATGTGGTCCTTTATAGGACAAGAAATTCAAAAACAAAAAAAAACTTATGATCCTTCCGATTTGAGAAGTTTCATGCACGCCTACTTTCAAATGTTAAATTCTCCTGATAAAAAAGAAAGTTTCTCAGAAGGACAGTTATTAGCAATTTGTTTAGATCTCTTTATTGCCGGATCAGAAACTACCAGCAAAACTCTAGGATTTGCTTTCTTGTATTTGTTATTATATCCTGAAGTTCAAATAAAGGCACAGGAAGAAATTGACCGTGTTGTTGGAAGAAACCGGTTACCATGTTTAAATGATAAATCAGAGTAAGTAGGAGTCGTGCAAGTATGTTTAAGTTTAGTGTATGGTTTTAGAATGCCTTACGTAGAGTGTGTGGTTTTGGAATCGTTGAGAATGTTTGGTGGAAGAGCGTTTATTATACCTCACAGAGCTGCCAAAGACTCATATTTAAATGGATATTTAATACCAAAGGTAAAATAGGTTTTCCAAATTTAATATTATAAATATCATTTTTGTTTTTTAAATTACAGGACACTATAATTTTGGGTAGTCTTCAAGGCGCACTACTAGATGAAAACGCCGGATGGTCAAATCCGTATGAGTTCATGCCAGAACGTTTTATGAAAAACGGCAATGTTGAGGTTCCTGAATATTTTATACCGTTTGGGTATGGGAAACACAGATGTCTGGGTGAAGTTTTAGCCAGGGCAAATGTGTTTTTGATAATTGCTAGTTTGCTTCAAAATTTTAATTTTACTGCGTTGCCTGGTCAACCGCCATCGACCGACTTTGTCGACGGCGTCACACCTGCCCCTCGACCTTATAAGGCGTTAATTACTTTAAGATAAAATGTAATTATTTACAATAAATTCAAAATAAACTTCATAAACACTCAATTTAATTAATTTGAGTGAACAGTCGGTTAAAAAAGCAAAGACTTGACAGTTCACCGTTTGTTATCAAAACAAATAAATTGACAACAACAAATAAAATAAGAACAAAGACAGAAAATACATAAGTAGTTGTTTTTAATTAAAAGCTTGAAAACAAAAGTCAGTTTCTGCATCTACTGCAATTAAACCGACATAGGACAAATAAACAAAAAATTAATTTTTGCTTAAATCTTTTGAAATTGGGGTTTTTAGATGGTTAACAACAAAAGATCTAGACAACTTACTACCCCTTCTTGTTTTGCTTAAACCAACTACACTGATAATACATGAAATAAGAAATTTCTTGTCGTCAAATAGGAAATTTAGGAATTTTCTACAATTTTTAACTATTGTTTACCCAGGTCACAAAAGGAAATCCACTCAATTCCTACGTTATCTACGTGAACTAGCTGGAAACATAATGCTCGACGATTTATTCCATACAATTTGGATAAGTCTCGGCTCACAAGTCTAAGTCATTGCGTTTGCGGAAGACATTTCCCTAATGACCAGTGCAAGGACGGAAGAAGAGCTTGCAAAAATGACGAATATGGCAATCACACGGATCGATAATTGGCTTATTCATCACGACCTGGAGATAGCGACAATCAAAACTAAAGCCATAGTCTTCTCGACCGAACGCCGAATAAGCAGCATCTCATTTAGAGTACATAACCACGTCGTCGCACCGAAAAGCAACATTAAATACCTCCGCGTTTATCTAAAAAAAACATATCTACTAGAACGGCATCGGCAATCATAAGAATTATGCCGAATGCAAACAGGCCACTGGTATCTGCCGTCGTCGCTTTGAGTATGCTATATGCTGTGTCTATATGGGCTATATAACTCAAAATGGGGAAGTATCAAAGCATGGTCCAACAAGTACAAGAAAGGTAAGCATAAGAATTATATCGAACTACAGAACTATAGCAACGGAATCAGTTCAACTTCTGGCTGGGACTATACCTTGGGACTTACTAGCAGAGAAGAGTCGTATTATGAGATTAGTTAGACTGAACAAGAAACAAGCAAGAGAGATGACGATGCAAGGTTGGCAAGCAAGATGGCAAAGTGGGATAAAAAGTAAATGGATCTGCCGTCTTATACCCGACATGAAACCTTGGCATGGAGAACTAAATTACTATTACTAAATTATTGGTAGTACAGCCGGAATTAAATGCTCTTGTAGCCACCAGTATCAATTCTGCCAAAGAAGCAATTGGTACCACTTTGTAACAGTTGCAGGATGGGATATGGAAACCTTTATTTTTTCATTCTCAGAAATTAAACCCAGCACAGTGCAATTACAGTACTTATGATCGTGAACTACTCGCTGTTGGGAAGCGCTTTAGACACAGAATTGACGGTAGACAATTCACCATCTATACAGTTCATAGACCACTTACATTTGCGTTTTGGCAGAAATCAGAGAAACCGTCTCCCATGCAGTTTCCATATTTAGATTTCATATCTCAGTTATATACAAACCAGGTAAATTTCCATTACCCGAAGCTCACTTTGATCATGCATTTAGACCGAATCGGCCCTTTACCATATTGTCAAGACTATACATATAGTCTCACGTGCGTTGGTCGCTATTTAAAATGTATTGATGTGATACCATTAAAAGACATCGAACCCAGGCTTTTGTATATAATTGGATTGCGCGCTTTGAATTGCCACTTCGAACTACGACAGATTGTGGTAGACAGTTTAAATGCCAGCTATTTACCAGCCGCTCTAATTTCATGAGTTTAGAACACTGCCTAACCACAAGTTGCCATCCTCAAGCGAACGGAATGGTAGAACCCATGCATCGACAATTTAATGCTGAAGTGGTTTATGGTCAATCTTTACAGCGTTAGTTATTTTACCGCAGAATCCAACTAACATTAATCCTTGCAACGTTGGAATATCGCCAGCGACAAGAAACACAAAAATTCCCGTCCGTTCTAAAAAAAACCACAAACGAAAGGAAATCGAAGCGTTTATCGCGTGAACACATCCCACCGCAAACCGCAATTTTTATATTCTATGTTGGTGATTTAGACACGACATTCAATATTGTAACTTACAATACAATATAATTTGTAAGTTATATATACTTTAATTTGTCTAAAGCAAAGATTAGAAAAGAAGACAGGGAGGACTAACAACCTTGGTAAAAAACTTAGGTGCAGTTGGATCTGGTTGAAAGCATCCAGTAAGGGTTTCTGCAAAATAAAAACCGGTCAACGGTTTCAAGATGATCATAATGATTAAGGACGTAGAAAAACTAAACATAAGGGAGATTGCACTTCTTTAGTTTTGGGAAAAACAATCTGTCTAAGAAAAGTTGCAGTTTAAACAAAAAATATACATTTAAATTGGTCCCGGAAGTATGTACGTAAGATGCCGTATATATAATATTCCAAGTTTAACTTACTTTACAAACTTTGTTATTGCCTACCTCAAACCAATATTAGAAAAAAAAGAAGATCTTGTCAAAAAAACCTAGGTTTAGTTAAATGCGATTGAAAGCACCTAGTAAAAGGTTCCTGTTTAGGGTTACAGAAAAAAAATTGTCAATGGTTTCAAAATCATATTACTGATTAAGGAATCGGAAAAATTACCATTAGGCGAGATTGAACCTCTTCAACTTTAGAAAAAACTATTCGTTTAAGGTAAGTCAACTTTGAACTCAAATTACCTGGTAGGTCAGGTTGGGGATTGGAGCGATGGGTCATAAAACTTTCAAAAAGTCTAGGAATGGGACGGAGAACGTTTTACGACAGTGAAGGAAATTTTGACGGTGAAACAAGGTGACCAATTTAAATACCTGGGAGCAAAAAAATATCAAAATAGTTTACGCAAGAGAATGATAAAATATAGTTTAGATAAAGATAGAAAAGGGATCAGGCCTGTATATTGGAAACAAAAATATTTTCAAAAAAAAACAAACTGATTTTGTCTGTTTTCTGAGAAAGCAATGTTGCCAAAAATATAACCTGTTTAAAATATATTTATGTTTATTTATTATTTTCATACAAATTTTTGCGTATAAAAATTATTTTTTGTTTAAACAAAGAATATACACTTAAAGGGGTCCCGGATGTCATAAGTACGTAAGATGCCGTATATTGACTATTTTAAATTAAATATACTTTCCAAATTTTGTCATTATCTGTCCTAAATGAGGTTTTAAAAAAAAAATAACAACCTAGTTAAAAACCTGAGTTTAGTTACTTCGGGTTTATAGCACCCAGTAAAGGGTTTTGCTTAAAATTACAGAACAAAAACTGTGCAAATGTTTCAAGATCATACTAATGATTAAGGAAGTGGAAGAACCAATAAGAGACAAAACCTTTTCAGTTGTGGAAAAAACAATTTTGTTTAATCGAAGTAAACCCTAAACTGAAATTTCTTCGTACCCCAGTTCGAGGATTAGAGCAATAGACCAGCAACCCAACAATTTACAAACTTTGTCATTGCCTGGTCTAAGCCAGAATTCGAGAAAAAAAGATAACAACCTCCTTAAAAAATCTAGGTTCAGTTGCCTTAGGTTGATAACACCCAGTAAGTGCTCTTGCTTGGGGTTATAGAACAAAAACCGGTTAACGGTTTTAAGATCATACTAATAATTAAGGAAGTGGAAGTATCAGCAATCTAGGAGATTGATCCTTTTCAGTTTTGAAAAAAACAATCTATTTAAGAGAAGTAAACTTTAAACTGAAATTTCTTAATACTTTAGTTTAGGTATTGAAGCGATGGGCCAGCAATCAGCAACCCATTCTTCAAATAAATGGCATTTTTAATAAATATTTTTTGTTTAAACAAAGAATATACACTTAAAATGGTCCAAAATTTCACGAGTACGTAAGATGCCGTATATTTAATATTCTAAATTAACTTACTTAACTTACTTTCTAAACTTTGTCGTTGCTAACTCTAAGCCAGGATTAATAAAAAAACAAGAAATAAACAATCTCGTTAAAAAACTTGGTTTTAGCTGACTGGAGTTGACACCACCCAGTAAATGCTCTTCCTTAGGGTTACCGAACAAAAACCGGTCAATGGTTTTAAAGTTTATATTAATGATTAAGAAAATTTAAAAACTAACTATAAAGAAGATTAAACCGTTTCAATTTTGGAAAAAACAATCTATTTAAGAATAGTTAACCCTAAACTGATATTTCCTAGTACTCCAACTTGAGGATTGGAGCGATGGGCCAGTAACCAGCAACCCATTTCCCAAAAAAAAATTTTCTTGAACAATTTTATTATTTGCATGCAATTTTATTATTTACAAGCAAACTTCGCCGTTTCTTATATATATTTTTTGTTTATATATATTTATATATGAATATACGCTTAAGGTGATCCCGGTAGTCATAAGTACGTAAGATAGGGTATATTTAACATTCTGAATTAAATATAGTTTACAAACTTTGTCTCAAGTAGAAGAATAATATTCTCGTTAAAAAATCTGGGTTCAGTTGGATCGGGTTGATAACATCCAGTAAAGGCTATTGCTTAGGGTTACAAAATAAAAGATCATATTAATAATTAAGAAAGTGAAATATCCAAAAATAAAAGAGAAGAGCTATTTAGTTAAGGAAAAAACAAGCTGTCTAAGAGAAGTAAACCTTAAACTGAAATTTCCTGGAACACTAGTTTGGGGATTGGAGCGATGAGGCAGTAATCATCAACCCTTCTACAAAAAAGATTTCTAAATAATTTTATTATTTACACAAATAATAACGTTTATAAAAATCCTTTTCGCTTAAACAATGAATATACACTTAAAATAGTCCCGGATGTTGTAAGTACGTAAGATGCCGTATATTCAGTATTTTAAATTAAATATACTTTTTAAACGTGATTGCCTGCCGCACACCAAGATTAGAAAAAAAAGAAAAGGATTAAGAACCTCGTTAAAAAACTGGTTTTAGTTAGCTCCGGTTGATAGCACCGAGTAAAGGTTCTTGCTTAAGGTTACAGAGCAATAACCGGTCTCAACGGTTTCAAGATCATGTTAGTGATTAAAAAAAACGGAAGAACCAACAATAAGAGAGATTGACCTTCTTTAATTTCGAAGAATTTCTTTAAGAGAAGTAAACCCTAAATTAATAAAAACAATAAAGTGGTCCTGGATGTCGTAACTACGTAAGATGGTGTGTATTTATTATTATAAATTAAATCTACTTTACAAACTTTGTCATTATCTATCCCAAGTCAAAATTGGAAAAGAAGAGAAAGAGGAGTAACTTTAATACAAAAAAACAATGTTTAGTTAGCTGCGCTGATACCACCTATTAAAGGATCCTGCTTAGGATTACAGAAAAAAACGGTCTACGGTTTCAAGTCATATTAATGACTATAGAAGCCAAAGAATTAACGATAAAGAAGTTGGAACCGAATTAGTTTTAGTTATAAGACTCTATCCAAAGGATGTAAACCTTAAACTTAAATTACGTGGTACTTTAGAATGGGGGCTAGAGCAATGCGCCAATAACCAGCGTCCCATTTCTGGAAAACTTTTTTTACGCTGCTTGGGATATTTTATAAGAATGTCAGAAAATCGATAGTTAAAGAATCTAGTTTAGTAGAAACTACTACAACATAAAAACAAAAGAAGCTTAGACGATCCTGGAGCGAAGGGATCCGAAAAGCAATGCCAATATATATATACTTATATATAAAACGAAACCACACCAAAAAAAACGACACTTTAGTGCAATTTTAGGTAATCTTCGTTTGTAATACTGTACTACTTACCTAATCACATGCCGTCCAGATAAAAATTTTGACAGGTTTATAAATAATCATCCAATCTGTGTAACTTCAAATACTGGCTATTTTCTCAAAAACTTCTTCAAAAGCGGATTTTTAACAGAAACGCAATTAAAATAAAATTTTATTAACTTCACACTGGCATACAAAAATAACTAGTAAAATTATGGTGAAAGATCGATTTAAAAAAAATTTTTAATTCTTATTCTTTTTAGAAATGTACATATGGCACTGACCATAAAATCAAAACGCAAAACATAATTTCATAGTTCAATTCCGAATGCGTATTAGAAAAAGTCAAATGGATGGAAATACTTTTAGTACAATTCCTTCGATATTTTTAGAATGCATTATTGATTGTGCATACATTCAACTGCAGTAACAGGACTTAAATATTTATTAGTTGTATTTTATGAAGTATTAGCGGTTAGTTTAATTAAATTAGTGTGAGTTTATTACTGCAAGAAGATGGTCCCAAAAGTGCATTTGTCAAAAAATAATAATCACAATATATCTATATATATCAACAGCTATATACATTCATTTATATAATACCAAATCAGTCTCGATACTATATTACAGTTACACACATTTAACATTTAGTTTACATCATTTTATTATTAATAACAATTTATACACAAACGACATAACGCTCAACTTTAGCTCAAATTGCATTTAGAGGGTGTATTATGCATAGTGTCCCCAAAACCCCTAAATGCAATTTGAGCAAGTCCTACTTAGTATGCACTAAAACCCCAAAACGTTGCACCACTCCTAAACATAACAAAAAAATCGTTGTACTACAAAATAGAATTAAATTAGGAGCGGAGCAAAAAACAAAAAAATTAATCCAAATTTGGATAACAAAAATCCCGGTAACAACGCCTCCAAAACCAATAGAATGCCCGTTTTACAGAATGTTTTAATTTATTTTATTTATTCATTTATTAAACTGGCCTTTTAATGTGTGTATGCACAACTGAACACTCGTAACAATTTTTTATAAGCTTAGTGAATGCCCATATTACGTTACTATACAATACATGGTGTACAATTTTATCACAGAGGGTGTGGGGGTATGCGATCGAGCATATAATGGTGTCGTATATGTGGAAACGGTAGTACTGCTCGACCGCTCATCCTTGGTCACCTCGTTATTTCGTCTTGAATATGAATCTATAAAATTGCCGTTAATAAAATTTTTGATTATTGTTGGTACTTACTTCACTAAGTATTGCCCAGTTGTCGCTTTCGGAATGAACGTGCAGTCTTAAAGCCGAAACGCGACCTATGATTTCATCAGGTGTTCCTTCTGCTATGCCGACCACATCGAATTTCCCTTAAAAAATAAAGTATCCAGTAAGTTTTAACTTTTCAGGCATAGTTGTATATTAAACAAGCATCAAAAATAAAAAAGTTTAGTTGCTCAAAAACTAAACTCGGTACTTTTAATACCCTGAAAATGTAAATGTAAAGAACAAAATACAATAAATTTTAGTAAATTATTTTCCCTAAAAATGGCCCACGTTGGGCGCCAATATGAACAATTTTTAAATATAAAAGTTAATTGGGTTTTAATTTACAAAATGTATATAGTTTTTCAATGTACCACCACAGGAACTACAAACTCTTAACGGTAGATACCAAAATGTCTATTATTCGTTTGCATTAAAACTGCACTAATTTAAATTTCAAATTAGTGGTGTCTACAATTTTTTTCCAAAATGTTTATATGTACGGTTAAATTTTTCTAACGGTAACAATGAGGAATAAACAATTTCCAGTTTTGATTGCTAAAGAAGGCAAAAAGCAATAGAATTTTTTTTTTAATAAAAACCAGGAAAAACCAATCTTTTAATTTGTATACTACAAACCGTATACACACAAAACCGATGACTGTCAAAAATTAAGCTTGCCAAGCGACCAAAGTATCAACCTTAAAAAAGTTCAGATAAAATATTTTTGCAAAATCGGCTATTATTTAACAAAAATATTTCAGTCCTTTGTAAAAGGCTTTTGATAAACTACCAATGTAATCTCTAATTAAACAAATGTAAGTGCACATTTGCTTCAGACCAGGTCAAATCCTTGAAACGTGTTATCTCTAAAAACGAAATCTAAGTCGGTCCAAAGAAAACGGCCGTCCTATTTAAAAAATATCCCCGAATGAATGACCAATCAAGTACGAGAGAGTTTTTACCAAGACAAAAAAAGGAGAAGTGCACAGAGCGTTGTGAATTGTCTGAATTCCAAGTAAATTTTGAGGATGTATAGACAACTCGTTGGAGGTTGTCATTACTAAACACTAATTTTTAGTGTGGCTTTTTTATTCGTAATAAAAAAACTGGTGTGGTCACCACACGACTTTCCTATAAGGAATGATAAAATAAAATGAAACCACGTTGAAGTGACGTACATTTGTATTGACTTCCTAGCATGCTATAATTTTTTTTAAAGTTCTTCTCTTCCATTTCATTAAGATATAACCGCAATATGACAAATTCAGCTTATGTTGTCATATCGACTAGCCCCTATATTTGTGCGCCTCGATATTGGTTTCCCCTTTATTAAATCAGTAAAAATTATTATTTTTAACGTATCTTGCTTTTCCTTCAAGATATGGAATTTTTCTCTAAAAAAAATCTTCACAGGCAGGATTCGAACGATGTTATATTTGTGAATTCATTTTAAATTATAAATAAAATATCTAATAATGTTAGAAATTTTGTTTATTTAAATAATTTATTAAGAAGAATTATCTCTATAAGAGACTGCAAAACTAATTCGAATAATTTACGTACGTACAAAATTATATAAGAAAAACTGTTAAAAATAGCGGACACCCACTTCCGGTTTCTTTACCAGGCACATCTTTTAATAGACCAGAGAGAATATAAAAAACCGAAAATTATCGTGGGTACATTCAAATATAATGTAAGGAAGATGCAGCACTCCGTGTATAAACAAGTCAAAATAATGAAGAGAAAATTTGATATTTTTAACGTATCTCGCTTTCCCTTCAAATTATGGATTTTTTTTCTAAAAAAAATCGTCGCAAACAGGATTCGAACCCACATTGTATATGGAGTTCACTTTAAATTATAAATCAAATATCTAATAAACTGTTAATGTTAGAAATTTTTTTATTTGATTAAATTGTTAGAAAGAATTATCTCTATAGAATAATTCGAATAATTTACACACGTACAAAATTATATCAGAAAAACTGTTAAAAATGACGGATACACCTACTTTCGGTTTCTTTATCAGACCCATCTTTTGATATAGCCGAGAGAATATGAAAAACCAGCTCCATACCTAATTTCAAGTTACTAAGACTTTTTTTTGTCAAAAATAAATTTTTCTGATTCAGGAGAGCTTGAAACGTAAAATTTGTTGAAAAAAAACTGCGACTTTCCTTATAGGGAAGTAAAAAGTGTGTTCTTGTATTACAGTCAAACTATACTTGATTTTGCTATATCATCCGTCCGCAACTATGGTAGAATGGAACAAGAAAAGTTTTAAACTACGCCTGTCCAATTTCGTCAGGGAAGTCCTTTGGTTCCTTTCGTACCATTGGACGTGCAAATGGCGTATTGTTACATATCATTATTTATGTTTTTGCTAGAAGTCAAATTCACGCCATCACTGGTTTGCCGCCTTCACTGTTTTGTAAAATGCGTAGCATACTGGACATTTACAGAGGACAAGCGCAAACGAAAGGAACTTTTCCTCATTCATATGTGTACTTGATTTCGCTGCGATTGCTCACTTTTATCAAAACGTTTTCCGCTTAATTGTAGGTAATTCTTCTTTATATTTAATTTTCATCATTTGTAATTCCTTCACGCTTTTATAATGATGCTGTGAAAGATTTGTGCAGTAGTCTGGCAAGACTAAGCGACTTAGTAAATTAGATTGGCGTTTGCAGGTAATTACTTTAAAATAAAGGAAGTAATATTCCCTCCTTGGAAATTACAAGTTAATTCACCACACATTTAACTAAAATTGTTTAGTGCCCAAAAAACAGCTACAGTTATTCATTTAACAAAATTCCTGATTATTAGAGTGAAAATTGAATAAAATCTGTAAAGGTTTTTTTTATACGTTTTACTATTGAAAGTACTTAGAGTAAGTTTTAGTCTCAAACACGCTAAAACAGCATGTCTCAACTGCATAAGTACAAAATAGTAAACACAAAAACAATTACACTCGAAACTAATTCAAAGTAAATAAAAAGACGTAAACAGTTTAGAAAGTCGGAGATCATTAAACCTATTGATCTTGAACCAGGTGACATTTTAAAAGGCGCTTTGGGAAAGTTTAATTGGACGACGACGTTTAATATTTAAAATGAAATTCAAAGCCGTTCAAACACGTTCAATTGACAGTAGAGAGAGATTAAATTCAGATAACAAATGCAAACTAGTGGTATTTACAATACGGCGTGACTTACCTACAACAATAAACCCATCGCTTGTCATATTCAGAGTGTTTACGTATTGATTTGTTTCAATAGGAAACACTTCCACCGTTGTATTATAAAATTTATCTGAGGGATGTTCGGCGTTTCCGCTTCTAAAAAAAAACCTAGAACACAAAGTTAAAACAAACACCGACAATAAAATCCAGTTTTTTATACCTCTTTATAAGGATGGGATTCGTGAATTTAAATACGAGCTGATCACCGGGCTGCGGCAAAAGTCCCCAAAAGAACGTGTCGCCTAAATACGCTCTTTCTAAACTGTACTGCTTATAAAATTTAATGCCGGATATGACTTCGGCGTCTGGATTACTATGAGGAAAGAACAATGCCACCTTTCCAAATTGTTTGTCCTGAAATTGTGATTTTTTTTAGTATTATTCACCCCGATTACTGTAAAAATGAATGATGGTGAACGTTATAACTACAGCTCTGATAATCAGGAAATTATTTTAATTTTTTGTTACTTTTTGGTGGTCTTTGACCACGTGTAATAACCTTTGAAAATTAGACTTACGAAAGCAATTGCTTTGAATGCTGGCGTCTCTATCATGCATATTATGGTTTATAGAGACGATTGCAGCTAATTGCAAAGATGGAAATAGCCCGTCTGGAATATATTTCCATCACTATAACGTAATCGTTACATAGTCTCAAAAGTTTCTCAACTTAGAAAAGCGTACTTGCGTGGAGTCTCTTTAAAATGTGAATTTATTTATTTTTAGTTACTAACGACTACTAAACTTAAACTGTTGGTATAAAGAAAATTATTTACCGATTTAGTTAGATTAATTTTAAAAATTCAAAGCTATTTTATTTTCCATTAAAAATGTGAAAAATTGTATTTCTATTGAGTTTAACACAATGCCACGTCTGACATGGCATATCACTTTGGACAAAGCATTTTATTTTTATAAGTTTCTAATATCTCTAGCAGATTCTTTTTGAGTTATCTTATGTTACAAGAAAAAAGATCACATTTCAATTATTTACTTCGTTTCGTACCTTAAAAATAAATTTCACGTGACGGATTTTGTTTTACTGACAATTTTGCTATTCAAAAATACCGTCAAGTAAAGTTGATCAAATAACAATTCAACTTTGTGATCGCTTGCACAAGCTGAACAAACAAAATTTTAAACTTGATAAATTGTAGATGGATTGCTGTAAGGTGCACATTTTTTTTCTCGATAGGATGCAGTATAGCTACATGTTAAATTTGAACGTGATTTGTTTGTCTTTGTCGTATTACATTTAGTAATGTAATTTCTCTTTTGTTGTGAATATATATTCGGTTTAGTAGTTAAAGAAAATCCCGTAATTTGTAGAGACAATTTTTTTTACGTACGTTTTTTCTTACGACTGCGTTTCTTTGTGCGTACGATTTCTTATGTTCGACTTTCGATGCGTTTTGCGATTACGATTTCTACGAATTTACGAAGTTACAAGTTTACGATTTTGATGTATACGCAAGATGTTGGTCTATGTACAAATTTGATAATTATCCAATGTGTTACGTTCTGAAGTTAATTTAGTTTTAAATTTAGAAGTTATATTACGTTACGTTTAAACTATATGATATTCTAGTTATGGATCTGTACGAATCAGAATACAACAGATCAAAAATACGGAAATTTAAAAGACGCAGATAACAGAATTGCATAGTATTATATCACGGTATGAGTCAAATGCACCGCACCCAAATTGCATCTCTGCGGGAATGCGAAGTGATTTACGTATTTAACCTTCTTTGTTTAAACTTGTAAATACGTTTTATAATTAAATAAGTATTATTATGATTATTTTATAAATCTTTAGGTTTCAATATTCACCCTAATGTTATTATAATAATATTGTGGCGTTCAAATGTATATTTTTTTGTTTTTTAAATTAAAATAAAGAATCTTTGAGTACGATATAATTTCTACGACCCTATTTATAAGTATAAAACTTTTAGCACTTTATTTGTGATAGCATAGTTGCATAAGTGCATCGTTTTAATTGCTACGATTGCAAACAAATTAGAAGGCACACTTACCAAAAGATCTATATTGATGTAAGGAATCTTGGCGCACTTGGTTTCTTTTTTAAAATTTTTAGGTAACTGAGGGATTTATTTGTAATAACGCTGTATGGATGTAATAATTTACTTTTCAGCAATTTTACTAAATTAGTGTTGGATGTGCTATTAGCTAATAGCATATTCCGGGACACTAAATTGTGAGTATCTTGTATCTTTAATAATTTTTTTTGTCTACATTGTCAATCGTTTACACACATTACGTCTGTTGTCACAGTTAACTATAAAACATTTCTCTGGTAATAAATATTCGACATTTGTGTTGTATCCGCCAACGAATTTATTTAAATGTAAAAAATGTTGCCTGATCTCAGGGGCCGGTATCATTATTATTAACTGTGATATTTATTAATGAATCCTTAGTTGTTATTTATTTAATATAATTCTATCTAGTTTTTAACTCCTATATCTTTGTCAAAATAAATATATTAATTACATTAACTGTGTTTTGCAACTTATTTCCTTTCAGTGTTTGACAGTATAAACGGGATCTGTAGTTAATAGTTTTTCTACCGTTTTGGTGCTTTTTTAATTAATTTATGATTAGCACAACGAGTATCACCTGCGATCTTCTCGCCGAAGTGTTTTGACGTGCCGCCTGCACTAAGTTACGGTTAAACCGCCCGATTTAATATGAAACCAAGGGCCAAATTTTGTCCCTGAACACCGCGGTCAACTTGTTGATGCAATTCAAAATGCGTGAGATGCTATATACAAAAATTTCATTCAAGCATTAGTAGCATCTATGCCCACATAATTACAAAGCTGTATTAACAATCAGGGGAGGAGGGGTCATGCAAATTATTGGTTATATATTTTATATTTTTCTTAGTAACTTTCTTTTTATTACAGCTATGTTAAGTATTTTGCATTTGTATTTGCTCTATTTTATCTAAATAAGTCAAATAAATCGTCTAAGCAGTGTGGGTATTTTTATTGCTAATCATTTTTTTACGAAGAATTAAACTCAAATTCATTCAAAACGGTTGTAACCCTTGTTTGAACCAAGCGAGCCTGGTAGGACCGACAAATAAATAAGAATTTAATATTTTGATTAACAAATACGATTTGACCTAATGGTTTCCAGAATTTTTCTACAACGGTATGTGCTCACTACTTATTAAGAATTTATGGAATTTACTTTGATAATATAATTCTATCGGTTTATTTCAATTTAATTAAATAAAAACGGGCAAACCGGATGTTTTTGTATTAATCAGCAGAATATAATTGGTTTTTTAGATTAGAATTATTTATTGAGGTATCAACATATTAACATTATTCTTTGCGTAAAGGTATTCACAGGAAATTGGTTTTACAATAAAAACAAAAACTTTCTCTTCACTTATCAAAAGTTAGTGCTACTACTGTTTCCTTAGAATTTATTATTAATTTCTAATAAATGTTTTTTAGGGCGTTTATTTACATAAATATGTATGTGCAATACTCTTACGTCATAAATAATACAAAAATTAACAGTTAATAACACATTGCAAGATATCCACTGACATAAATTATTTAATAAAATCAGTTTTCCCTTTTGCGAGCTTTAATTTCAATATTTTCCGTTACAGGTATTGACACCTGCTGCGTTAGGCAAGACAAACGTTTAGACCATTAAAACTTTGTCTCGATTTTTTTCAACACGAGTGTACACTAATAAAGGAATTAGTATTTGTATAGAACGTTTAAACTACTTAAGATTTTGATATATTGATAATTGCGATGAAAAAGGCAGTATTAAGAAGCTTTTTTTAATTCTTGTACTTTAATAGATTTATATAAAATTGAAAAAACATATTTTGGATAAACGCAAGTTTGATAATCTTGTAGTCTATTATATACCGTTTAGTTCAGTTTATACAAATAAAACAAACACTGTAATTTATAGCTCATCAAATACGGAAGTTTGATAATAGTTATTAATCTCGCGTGCTTATTTAAAGAGGTTTACAATGTTAATTTCAAAATAGTTGATGCAAAACTTTACAAAACTTTATGTAATTATTATAGCTTTTAATGAGAGAAACGACTGTAACAGTTTTCGAAACAATACCAAACTTTTGCTTTAAAAATAACTTATTTTGTACGAGAATGAACGATGCGAGTTGTTGCAATAGTTTGGACACAGGCAAAGTTTAATTAACAATAACAGAGCTTTTGTAATTTAATAGTTTGTTAATAATAATAAGCTATAAGAGAGGATTAATGCAGCGGAACATGCTTCAACTACAATTAGAAAAACAAATTATTTATTTTGTATTCAATTTTTTTATGTGTTTTGTTAGTTAATTATCATCTATTGTTTTTAAAATTTTTGTTATATAGAATTGAAGAAAAAAACAATACCATGATAAAGTAGAATTCAAAATTAAAAAATACAAAACATGGAAAATGTTTTTCAAAAATTCAAAAAAATTAGTAGGTTTTTTAATTTTCAAATTATTTGTATGAAACTGTATATAATTTTTTATTTTTACCGAAACCCACTTAATGTATAGTTCGAAATGTAATTTTTGCGAATTTGTAACCCAACAATTAAAATAATGACTTAATTAATTTTTTACATTTATTTTAAAGTGTTGATTGCAAACTTTTGATTTAATGGTATTTGTTTTGTTTATTTGATTGTATAAATTGCAACATTTAGTTTGAGTATGTAATAAATATTAATATTTTAAATAATGTAACGAAGCTGTTTAAATTACACTGTTTTTTTTCAATTTTAAAAGTTATGTCAGATCAAGGTGACAGTGCACCCCTGACGGGAAGTTCTAGGTGAACTCGTCTGGATGTGTGACAAAAAAAATACTGCATCATGGATTTTTGATTTGGCACCTTTAGCAACTGTAACATAACTTTTTATCTTCAATTAATTTACAAAATCACAAATTGCGATTGACGTGTTAACCAGCCCTTTACTTCACTGAACTTACTGGACGTTTATGTTTATGTTACTTTTTACCGGCAAGTTTAAACACGCCCTTTTTGGGACTGTAACAGTCGTTTCATCTTTGAGCATATTGCTTTTGTTAAAAACTCGATATTTGAGTTGGTTTTATTTACTCCGTCTTCTTCAAGATCATTTGAGTTATTTCGCATTAATTTATTGAAATTATTATACGTTTTTAAGTTCATGTTAATGGTTAATTTTTATTTTATTGAGAACTTATTTAGTACATATGGACTTAAGTCATTTAGGTCAATTTTATTGTCGTACGTTTTGAGTACACCTTATAATTTATTACTTCTGCCAGTTTCAAAGCTTAAGATTGTAACTAAATCTTTTGCTTTGGGTATTTTTGTTATCGTTGCATTTTTTGTCGTTAGAAACGCAGTCAATGAACTCATACTTTTGCATGTTAATTCAATTTGCATCTTTTTCCCACGTCTTTGTTGTGCTGTTGGTCTTTCTCACAAAGATTTAGGTCACTGGTTTTAAACTTTGGCAGTGGCACCAAGCTTATAAAAGAATTGGTTTTCGTTTTTAGAAATAAAGGTTTTCTTAAGTTTGTAGACGTCGGACATACTTTTGTGACTCGGCGATGTAGTTAGGGTGGGTTTTAGCCCTTAAAACCGGTGTACTAGTGTCTGTAGGGTTATAAATGAGTTCAATGAAAGTTTAAGTGAATAGAATTTTTCTAATTCGTATGTTTTACGGTTTCACGTTACATTAGTATCCGAGTATAAATTAAGTATCATAGAATTTATTATGCCGACTTTGTGTCGTATTATTCCATTTTGCCTTGTGGCGAATAAAAACCTTCCGACGGACCATTTCAAACATGTGACCTTGCATTATCATGCAATTAAATAAAGTTATTGCTAACTAATTAACCCGCGCTGTTTCGCACCCGTAGATTTTGAGTTTTTGACTCTTCCCTTTTTTTTACTGTGTCTACTTGCAGTAGAAATCAAACTCTTTTCACTTAACTCTTGTGTTGAAGATGATATTTGTAGGTCGACAAAGCTTGTATACAAAGTTCAAACAATCTTATTAGCACGTTTTAGAAGACGGTATTTAACTAACAGTGCTATCTGTTGACATGTTATATAGTACATAGTTTTTAAATATCCCGCTTTCTTCACTTTATCAACGCCAACACTATTTATCCATCTCGTAGACAAAACGCGCCTTGCCTCTCGCCTTCTTCGTCGTGTATTTTAGTTTGTTTCATCGCAAAATTTAAACTACTTGTCCAAACAATGTTGTGTAAGAGATAATTTTTATGTACATAAAATTTCCTCGATGAAAAGCAAATGTATATTTAAAAAAATTTTAAATTAATTTGTAACGTGTAAATTCGTAAATGGGCATTAATTGGCCTGATGGTTAGGCAACCTTCCCTTTAACCGTGTGAGATATCTGACCTCAAACTATGTTCTTCGATTTATGCACGTAGAGGGCGCGCGAGTGTAGTTGGATGTAGTAATGGATGTGGCGGAGACGGATTGGTAAGAACATGAGGTTTTCCCTCATCGATCATCATCTAACGTAACGACGTTTTATGTTAGAAATTCTTAATAAATCCGCTCGAATGTCGCATTCGTAGAACAAAATATCTACATATTTCTAACCAAAGTCATAGAGTAGGTTAGTATTCGCACTTAGTTGATGGTGGAGACGTACCAACTAATGTTGACTGTTTTAGCTTTTTTCTGGGATTGTTTTCTGTTTGGCTTCTTACAAACTGCCGGAGTCGTTAACTGTACTTATGAAGTAACGGAAGCGCAGCGGTGTAAAGAATCTAAGTCGACTGATGGCGCTTTCTCGAATCTTGGGGAGTGTGCCGAGGATTAATAACGAGGTGTAACCTGATGAATGGGTAATTCCATAAAAAAATTTCTGGCCGAAAAGGTATGTATGCGTATCTCTAAGTTATAACGCCTAAAACCGGGAAGACCGCGCGACCTCGACCCACATTCGTCCACGCGCTTCGGGGTCTCAACTTGTGCTCGCGCTCAACATCGTATAATAAATTGTGCAAAAACGCTACAGTTAATTGAAATGGAGTAAGAATGGACTTCGTAGCTTTGTGTACTTCCTTCCTAAACAATTGTCTTTTTGTCAATACGATACGCCTACTTAATCTATTTATTTGTGTGTTTAATTGTTATCAATAAAATAAAAGAAACTTCAATCTGTAATGTGTGGAAATTTGTAACCGGTAGAGATTTGGGAACTCAAAACGAATATTGTTCTGTCGTAACATGAATGATTGACGAATTTTTTACCGGTCGTGAACTTGACGTCAAGGACCACGGGCGGTGTTGTTTTTTTAATTTTCACTTGCAGTCACGGGTGTACTTGCTACCGTTTATTGTAGTTGCGGCAGCGTAATTTAATTTTAGCACAATCTTTTGCTTCCAGAGTCTATTTTAGACCTGCGTTAACATTTAATTGTTGTGTAATTTATATATATATATGTAAATTTATACCAGTGGCGTAACCGTCGAGTTGTCTCTTTCCTTCAATGAATTTCTCTATATAAATATATACAGGTAGTAAAATACCTGGACACTGCACCTTAGCAACATGTACTCGCATCGCATAACCTGAACCGAAATAACGCAACCTTTTTCCACAAGTATAACACCTTTTGCAAGAAACTGCAGCGTTTATGGGAATAAGAAAAGTTTGACATAAAAGCATATAAATACATAGGCTTTAAACTTTTCCTGTCAAATAAAACTTGCGTTTAAGCAGCTGTTATCGGAATCTTGATTTTATTGGAACCGACAAGCAAAATAAGAAGTAGTTACCAGAACAACTTATCTCACCAAGACACATTGGCTAAAATCTTATTTTCCCAAAGACAAACATCTCTTAAACTGTGAGATTGTAATGTAATAGCGAAGGCTTCCACGGCCGGAATCTATACTAGTTTCGTAAGGGGCTTTATCAGGGCGTGAGATAAATCGCAAAACTCAAACAATCAACCGATATCTAACTAAGAACTTCTCAAAAGTTAGGTTATCCACTTGTGAAACAAGCCATAATCTAAACTTTGAAAAGGTAAGAAAGAAAACGATAACTTGAAAAAGCAAACGAAAATCTAACAAAGAACCACTACCGAGTTAGGTAATCAACTTGTGAACCAAGCCAGATTCTAAACTCCATAGAAGTGACTTAAGAAGAAATAGTCTCCGTATATAAAGGAAAAGGATCCTCACGGATCGTTAAGCACGACTCTGATTGGGTTACGGTTGATAAGGGACGTGTTTTCGATAAATGACTAATGACCGGGAACCAAAGAGAGGATAGCTCGAAACCATGATCGCGATTGAAGTTATTGGGGTGTTTGATGATTTCTATGCTTTCTCGGAGTTTCCTGTTGAAAAAGAATGGAGATCTGGCAATCAACGAAACATTATCAAAATCTATCTTATGACCTGTAGTAAAATGATGTTCAGCAACCGCAGACTTGGAAATATACCGTTTCCTTATACAACGATCATGTTCTGAAATGCGAGTAATGACGGAACAACCGGTTTCACCAATGTAGACTAAACCACTTGAACAAGGAATTTAGTATACACTTGAGATGAGAGTGTAGAAAATTTGTCTTTGGGAGAAAGAAGAATCTGAGAGATTTTGCCTGTCGAGTTGAATATCGATTTAATACCATTCTTACGAAGAAGTTTCCCTATTTGATCTACAACCTTGTGAATGTAGGGTAAGAAGGCCAATTTCGGGCTGGATTCGTGAGTAGAAATGTCCTTAGGTAATCGAGTACGTGGATGTAGACAACGATTAATAACTCTATGAATATCTTGCTTTACATAACCATTGTTCACTAAGGTTCTAGTAAGATGACGGAGTTCCGAGTCTAGATTCTCAGGTTGGCAAATAGAAAAGGCACGATGAACCAAAGATTCGATAACAGAACGTTTCTGTGCAGGATGATGAAGAGACAAAGCATAAAGGTATCTGTCTGTATAGGTGAGTTTGCGATAAACAGAATGGCTCAGAAGTTCGTCGGGCTTACGAGTCACAAGAACGTCAAGAAATGGAAGAGAACCATTACTTTCGATTTCGATAGTAAATTTGATATCTAAGTGTTGATTGTAGGGATGATCAAGAAACTTAGACAATTGAAGATGACCATGAAACCAAACAATAAACGTGTCGTCAACATACCTAATATTGATGATTCCAAAGCAACCGTTTCAAAGGATTCCATAAAAATGTTAGCTACAACAGGTGATAGAGGAGAACCCATAGCAGCACCAGAAACCTGTTCGTAAAACTTGTTCTCAAATTGGAAATAAGTAGTACGAAAGTGGGCGAAACGTTGGCAACTTCGGTTACAACAAAGACACGGTCCAAACACGGAAAACATTCTTATCTTAGTGTGAGATTGTAGATTACATATCCTACCCACCTAAAGTATTTTCATTTTATGGTTTGTTTCATGTTCATACATAAAGGGAGGGTGGAGATATATAATGTGTTTCCACACTTCCGATACGTGACTTGACATTGACTACGTAGGAACGGTCGCAGAGGATCAATGTTACCGATTTTTGTAGAAGACACAGCAAATAGACATTTCTGCAAACAAGTGGCGTAAAATACCACATCCTAACTGTTTCATTCCCTCATTCAACTAATCACCAAGCACGTTACGTGCAATAAGTTAAAGATTTTTTGAAAGCAATGTCTACGACACCGGAGTCGTTACGAAAGAACTTAAATGAGTTTCTGCGCCAATATAAGAAAGTTCCACATTGTACAACTGCTCAACCATTAGCAATGCTATTCTTGGTAAAAAATATTCAAACGTGTTTAGATTTGGTTAAACCCGATGACCTTTATTATGTTAAAAGTATTCTGATATAGGTTGCGAATTCCATTCCGGAACGCCCTAACAAGAGTGTTTAGCGTCATTTTTTTTGTTTTTCTCTTGACCTATGAAATTCATAAAAGGAAAAACGACATTTCCTGTCAATGTGAGAATGATTGTATATAAAAATCTAACGTATGTGTCTAGTAAGACTTTAATTTCTAAATATTCGCCTTCCTCCGCGTTATAAATAAGTTTTACTTCATATGTGAGGATTATTCTGAAAAAAGAATTACTTTCTATCTTTGTGACCTAACTTGATTTTTCCGTAATTATAATAGAGACTTGGGCTACCGCCACGTGTTTGCCCCTCGATACATTTCGCTGAAATTGATAATTTGAAGCACGTGCTAAAGTGAAAATTGGTTACTAACATCAATTTCTCAAAATGATCTAGAGTCAAATCGTTGACGTACTTCTTGTGGAGGCACACCTGCGATAGGAATAATAAAAATCACTCGGAAGCTTGACGCGTTCAGTTACAACTTTTCATTGTTTGACTTACAAGCAACTTGTGATATCATCGTATATCTAATTATTTCTTTCCTTGCACTTTTTAATTATTTTAGTAGATTATTTAGACAATAGATATTAGCATGACTGGATAATCGTGAGTACAATTTCTTTACTTTCTATTAATTTGTGTATTTGTCGAAAGTAAAATACGTGCGATGTAGGTATAGATGTTATCACGACTAACAAACGCAAATTTGTTTGTACAATTACGGTTTAAATCTATTCTAAGTGAGATTTGCTTCTAGTTGCGAATTTACTAGTTTTGCATCGAATCCATGTTTAATTCTTTGATTATCTATTTATTTATACTGCCATGCTGTCATACGATAATTTTATGTATGGAGTGTTCCTTACCCTCCAAGGCTTGCATCAACGTTATTGGCTGTGATATTTATTGACGAACTTCTAATTGTTACTATATATGTAATTCTGCCTTGCTTCTCTCTTTCGTTGTTAAAAATAAATATATTAGATGTTATAACCTATGTTCTCATTTGTTTTCGACAGATTTAAACGGTATCTGCCGGTACCTAATAGTTTACGCCCGTTTTGGCGCCTTTTTAATAATTTTCTGATTACCACACCGAGACCTGCGATCCTCTAGCCGGATTGTATTGAGCTAGTCGCCTGCCTTTAAGTTACGGGTAAAAAAGTTTGTAACACATTCATACTAGAATAACCAAGAAACAGCAGACTAAACTTTCAACATTTCTTAAGAAATTTTACACTTTTCTCAATTCAACCTAAGATTCAAATGTCAAAACTCTTTAAACATCTTTAGTGTAAAAAACTAAAGTTTGAACATTGTAAGAATAAGTTCATTTTTGTAAAAACAAATAAATATTCTGGTATCCAGTCCGTGTCACATAAAAACACGACTGCCAATCATAACGGTTGTGTTCAACAGTTATAAAAGAAGATTAACTTAACGCACCAAAATAGAAAGTTGAAAATGTCTTAATAATGGTGACAGCTACTTATAGATGAAAAAATAATTAATTAAAATGCTAGTGCAGTACTTATATTTATATGTTTTTAATTTTTTTTTATGTCTACATACATAAAATGAGAAACAGTACGCCACTGACAATTTGTTTAAATGCGATCGTGTTTTTAGATGAGACGGACTATAATACAAATTTTACAAGCTTCGTTTAAAAATTTTAGCATGCATAATGTTTGATTTACGTGCCAATTAGTCGTTACAGAATCTCAGCTATAAAATTAGTCTTTTCAAAAATGTAAGCCACGCGATAAAAAAAGAATAATGCAATTTTACGTGCATTTTTATGTAATCCAGACAGCAGTAAAAAGTGATTCCTGAAAGAACAAAGCTGTATTTCATCACGACTTTTATTCTACGTTGTCGGAGATTTACGTTAAAATAAAGGATAATTAATACCGGTGAGAAGTTTCCCACCGTTACAGCAATGTCTAAAATACTTGTTCTAATTTTGTACTTTTTTGGTATACAAGACTTAGGTAGATACGTATAGACATCACATCCAAGAAATTCCTTTGCAAATTTATGTTAAAGGTAACGCAAATAACTTTAGAGCGTACGTAATTCTGCTATAAAATATTTCACTTACTTTAAGTTTCTGCACTTTTCCTTTGAGGGAAGAATGCGTCCCGATATGTTGAAAAAGCGAAGGCTTGTAATGCAGCCACACTTTTGCCTTATCTTTTTTGCAAAAATCCTTTAAAAAAATTTGCATATTTAAATTAAAAACAAACAGATCTGTGTACTTACGTTGTTTTTTTCCCAGTTGCAAGTTTTGGTCGAAATTAAATGATCTAATAGCCAATCGACCGGTTTATCGTTGTAGAACATCTGAAAAAACTGAACCAGCCAAGGTAGTTCGGCACTTTTGAACATTTTACCTGAAAATAATTAGAATGAAAAGTTATTGACTTTCGAAGTTTGCTAATTTGTTAATTCCCTAATTATTAGCTAAATAATTAGGTTCTCTCCTTCAAACAAATAACTTCGTTAATGAAACGCTTATCAGATCAGAAAGTTCATTAAATTTTAGTTGAAGTTATGTTCTTATATTAATGAAAGACGTTTTGTGTAATTTAATAACTGAAGGGAGCTAAAAACATTTTCATATTAGTATGTAGATGTTCGTTACTTAATCGATCAATAAAAAAAGATGTTGAAGCGTTTAGAAAAATATTTACGAATGTGGAATGGGTTGAAATGCGAGCTACTTGAATAATGATCCTGTCATCGCTGTGACATAAAATGTATATAAAATATTTGCAATTCCAGGCAGTTAAACACAGATTTTCACGGTCGGATAAACTGTTTACATAAAATGGAACACAAAAGAATTATTATTGCTCATTTATATATTCACGTTCTCCTAAACACTCACATACATCTCTAAATCTAAATAAAGAAACATCTTCTTAAGGAAGATGGTATAAATCCATATTTAGATCGCCAGACAAAATTTTCTTATACACAAAACCCCAACGCTATCGTCTCAAGAAGTATATTAAATTCCATGCTCGTGTAGTATGGTTTACACTGGTAAAACTGATAGTTTTGTTGCTGACAAAACCTAAAATTTCTAAATATTAGAACATGTCGCGGAATCAATTCTGGTAATTGCTATATGATGGAAAAATTGTTCCGTTACAAAATACCAAAGTCGTTCTCAATTTGCAAGAATTTCACAAATTTTTATTGCAGTTCTACTTTGTAATGGCGACTCTTTCTACAATCGGAGTTCGTACTAAAATAAGAACGTCTTCCGGATGGTCTAGCATGCTTCTATTGTCGTTTCTGAACAGTAAAGCTTTCAAGTTGATATATTTTCTTTTATGCACCATGCAAAACCATCTTATCAATAAATCTGACAAAAACTTGAATAAATTCCATCTTGGCAGCATAAAACTTAATTTTTCTCCTCTCCTCTAGTTCAAATTCTTTACTCAGAAAGCTAAAGTACAAGTATGATGAGCGGAAAAAACCCTGTCTTACTTAATGTTTCTTTACAATCCGGGCAAGATGAGGTATCAACCAATTTTCGCTGGCTTAAGCGCAGTACGTTTTCTAAACCAACATAAAGGCAACATCAAGCGATCGCATTCTAACAGTGTTGTGTAGCGGAAAACAAACTATTATAATCTTAAAAACACAAACCAGGTCAGTAAACTGAAGATTTCTAGTGTGAGAATAATGTCCGTCCAAAACCAAGCCTACTGGTTTCGCAAATTAAATAAAATCTTCCATCTTCTGAAGAAGCAATCGAAAAACCCAAATTCGGTACATTCGGTGACTGTTTAATGGTATTCGTTGCGTGTTTAGTCAAAAATTTGCAGATAACGATGGCATTGTGCATCCACGAGTCGTTTGCCCAAAAATCCTTTGGTTTTTGCCGAATTACTTCGCGAAAATGTCTCATAACGCCCAATTATAATTCTTTATTCACTGTCCGACTTTCTGGCAAAAATTCATGATGCACAACACCCTTGTAATCCATGAAAACCGTGAGCATTGCATTCGACAGAAAACTCTCAAATTATTCAGTGCACGCTATTCACTCTCCTGATATATGGATTGAGTGTCTAACTCACAAACTCACAGTCGTCTTCAGTAATAATCCGTTTGATGAATGTTGGAGCGGAATTAGCCATTGTAACCATGTCTTTTGCAACGTCAACACTGCCCCATCTTTGCATGAAATTAGGTTTTTTGGCACTAAACTACAATATGACAAAAACGTAAATGTCTTAAACGGATTGTTACATGTCGTTATTTTGTATTTGTCAACAACATTATTTTAAATTAAAATTAACGGCTACACTGGTTTACACGCCGCTACTGATTGTCAAATCACCTTTAAGAGTGAGAATAAGCGCGATATCGCTTTCGAATGTCTATTTATTCTTCCTTATCTTTTCCAAATTACTGTTGAACCTTGTATCAGGACTAGTCGGTTAATGCAAGTAGTTTTTCTTTCTGCTGAAGTTTCCTCGTTAGTTGTTTCGATTGCGCTTTTAACGGATGTGTTAGGAAAGACTTATTCAAATGGTAAGCAGATTAAGCGATTTGGATAATTACACGACGTTCCAGGTGAGAGTATTTTAAGATGGGGTCGTCACTTCATCTTTTACTTTTTAGCAATTTTCGAAGGAACTGCCACTTTATCCTTATACATGGCTGTCGTCAGGAGAACTTGTGAAGTTGGCCTTCTTTACTAAATCATAAGTGACAAAATATCACTCACACCTTCTTTCGAAGTTTCAGGATTATATAATTGTAATTACTTCTATAATTAGCCAGTCAGTTTTATGCACCTTAATTAGCACAGCGTTTTTCTTTGTGATTGTATTGCATTCGCTAATTAATTATGTCAGTTTTGTGTGTATTACTTAATTGTATTCAATTTTATCAGTTAACCGTTAGTCTTAAACAAAACATTTATTATATGTAACCACAACATCATACTGTATTGATTTTACTTTGAGTCGCAAACTAAGGATCCGCTTTAATTTTATGTATTGCCGTTTGAGTACGTTGAAGTGACATCAAGGTTCTTTAATCATTTGAAAGTAGTCATAGCCAGTAAGGCACCTAACAGAACCGTACTATATAAGCTTATATGCCACTGCTGTTTCGCTCTTAAATCAAGTAAAAAGGGAGTAGCGAACGTTACTACTTGTGACGAATATTTGTTGAGTGAGTAAGTTTTTGTGCTGATACGTTTATCATAATTGTCGATAATCGACTAGTTTCGCTACTACATGTTAAAAAACGACGAATCTATAATTGTTATTTAATTGTTATTGGTCTGCTTTCTTCCCTTTTTATTTTAACGCCTATTCTTTTTTGTTGGAACCAAATATATTATTATTAGAATCTGTGTTTTGTCAATTGTTTCTTTCAGTTATCGACAGATTTAAAAAAGGTCTGTATTAAGTGTTGTTTACTTGTTTTGACGCTTTTTTAATTTAGTGTAAGATTAGCATATCGAAACTTGCAACCCGCCTGCCAAATCGAACTGAGTGAATCGCTTGTGTTTAAGTTACGAGATAATTCCTGTAACAAAATTGGACGCCCAATTGTCAGGGTTCGATTTTGTATGTGCGGTTCTAATTTCTTCTGTGTTTATTGATTTTTTTACTTCTTAATTGTCTTTAGTGGGTTCGAATGCTCACATTTTTGCTTCGCTTTATTTGTGTTGTTAGAGGACTTTGTTGTTTGATTGTCTTTTGCTGTCTTTTAGTAGTATATTGGCCGACTTTGCTTTAGTTATCAATTTACTTTTATTTTGTCTAGTGTCTAGTTAGACACGTGTTGGTGAATTTTTGCTTTGGTTTACTACTTTGATTAGTTTGTGGTTTTAGGTTTTATTGTTTCTTACTTACTTACTCTGATTCAGAAACAAATTTAGGAGATTGGAATGTTTCTAATTCGTATTGACGAGTTGTGTTTGTCTCGTGGTGTTTCGCAGGATTAAGATTTTCTCTCAGCATTTGATGTTTTATCTGGCAAAGCTTGTTACGTGCATAAATTTGAAAGTGTAATACTCTGTATATTTATTACACTAAATTTAGATTTCTGCTTTCGACGCCCTCTAACGACTTTCGTTTTACTTCATTTCCTGCCAAGACGTAAACCGTTAACTACTTAATATCGTGCTTGTGATGTTTAAATTTTAATATTCTAACATCATCTGCGTATGTAGTAATTTTGATGTAAACCGAAAATGCAATTCTATTACTTCATTCATCACTGGGTAAGCTTTTTCTATTAGTTTTTAGAATTCTTTAGTAATTTCCTTGTTAATTTGGTAGCACGACCGGCCACATTTTTCGGTTTTTTCTCGATCAATGAGGGGTTAATATCGACCAAATTCCTTGATGGAAAGATTATAATTTTGGAAGGACTAGGTTAAAGCTAAAAACGAAGCTTCGACAAGAAATTTTCTCCGATGTACTGTTCCTTATGAGTCAATCGACTGTGATATCTATCTTAACCTAATGTGTGCAACAGCATTCGATAACCGGTTTTTATGTCTAATTTCTTTTAGTATTGATTAATAATTTTGTAGATTTTTGCTTTCGTGAGTCATTGTATTGACACGATTTGCTTGTTCATAAATATTCCACATCGACTCGTGCAAGTACTGGATTGTGGGTAAGTCCTATTTGATTACATTTGCGTTGTCATAAAAGTCTCTCACGAAATTTAGCTTGTTATCTAACTTACGTAATAACAATAATTGCTTCAATACCATTTAGGTATTTTCATTAATTATTTTTGTGTTACGCATGCTGTTAATCACATATATTTGTCGTTATCAATTTAATTTTCTTCGCTATAAACACCCTATGTGTAAACATATGTATTGTGTGTTGCCGATACTTCCGGCATTTGTTGATGGAATAATTTACGATAAATTTCTTCTGCTCGTTAATAATTTACGATATTAAATTAAACTTGTTATACATATTTATCTTTCTTTTTTTGTCCGTTTAGGATTACGGACCTAATTTTGTTACAAACTTGGACCATCTGTCTTGATCGAAACAGAAGTTTTACTTAATAAGATCTGGCGCCCTTTAAATTTATTTATTTGAACCTCCCCTATTTACGGCTAGTGTTAGTTGGCCGTGCATGATTCGTAAGACGTATAAGCTTTTAGCAAGCTTTTTTTGTTTTTAGAGCCCAAGTTCTTTGCGTTCTTGGAAGAATGTTGCTGCGATGTTGAATCGGAATTTCTTCCGGTAGATTATGACGAGCGCTTAATAGATACTATGCGCAGTAGTATGATGGGAACTGAGGAATCCATTGATAATTACGTTACCACCATGCAATACTTCTTTTCTCAGTTATCGGAACCGGTCTTAGAGCAAATGCAGCTCAAGGTAATTCGCTATTCGATCAACTTCCGTTAGAGTTTGGAGTCAAACATCAACTCTCGTAATTCTTTTCAAGATTCAACACCAGAGATCAGGAACACAACTCCGGAATCATCTGTAGCCTTTACTAGTAAGACTTCTACTTTTGTTTCTTCTGCTAATCCGGTTACTTACTCTCTTAATGCTTCTTCACACATCTCAAGATGATATCACTTTACGTTTTGTTTGTTATCTTCTTTCTCTTCCTACTAATTTCATTCAGTTTCCAGGATTATTGTGACCTGTACTGATCCTTGGTACTTAGGTTTAATATCTAAAGTTACTTCTCTGGTGGTTAGTTTGCAGTTATTGACCAACGTTTCTTTCACTTTATTGATGTTTTCGTCGGGTTTCAATGTCGATGGTCTGCCACTGCGTTCATCATTGTTGACGGACTTATAACCAACCGGTGGCGATTCCGGGAATTTTTTGATCATGAGTATTAGTTCCACTAATGAAAACCCAAGAAAACAACCAAAACTACACCTCCAAGCTAACAAATTCCATACGATTTTGGAAAGTTTCTCACACTAGTTGTGGATTATTGCATAGCGACCATCTGCGCCAAAATTAAAAACTGTTTTACTAAAAACAGCACTGTAAGAATTAATAGTTTTAAAATAAAAATATTTTTAGGTTTTGAACCGTGTTCTTTATACACTTTTTACAAAATTTACAAAACTTTGCAAAACTAATTCAAATAAAGGTTTGGACAGTCATGTTGCTGTCTTCTTCAGAAAACTGAAACTGATCAGATCCGGAGAAAAAATATTGCGCTGTTCCTAATAATCGGTTCGTGTCGGTTTCGATTCACCAGTTCGTCCCCGAAACATGTTTTTTTATCATTTTTTTTTTAATGAAAAGATTTAACGGTTTATTTGCCTAACATTTAACAAAAACAGTTTTCTTTGACATTTTTACTTATATATTTTTTTAAAATATGAAACAAAATAAAATTATTTAGCCATTTTAATAAATTGCTCGAGTTAGAAACTTTTGTAAGAAAGTCAACATGTCCCGCAAACGTTCTATTTTTTCAAATTTAATTTAACAAACTTTTTAAAAATTAAATTTCGAAGTTGCCATTTAAAAATATTCAAATAAACACAATGTAAATTTTTCAGATTTTGCACGTGCCTAACGAAACGTTCAATATAAAAGTTTTTGTAAAAACAGAAATTCATTTTTAATATATGAAAAGCTCAGATATTCAATTCAAAACTCGTAAAAAGTAATACGAAGATTTACGTTTAAAATTCTCTTTTTATCCGGATATTATTGAAATGTAAAGCTAATCAGAACCTTCCATACAACGTCACAAGCAGTAAAAGAAAAAAAAATACGCGTAGCAGTTTATTTCCGCATTAACATAATACACGAAACAAACAGGATTTATATGAATTTCAAAACGTGTTTGTTTCAGTTAAATTGGCAATAAATTAATTAGGTGCACGCACGTTGAGCAAACGTCAAAATTTCAAATTCACAAAAACAACCAAAGAAAATCTTACCAATAAATCCGAGTTGGCAAAAATCCAGCACAAACCATGGCTCTTTTCTCGCCGTCTTTTCTATAGCAAACTTTTTCATTTCAGTTATATAATAAGGTTTCGCAAGTATATCATCCTCTAATTGCACATAAAACGTTCCTTTCGGTTGTGAATACGACATAAGAAAAGCAAAATCTAAATTCTGTTTAGATCTCCAACGCACGCGTTCGCGTGAGTCGCCCAACGTAATCCTTAACTTATCCAAATCTGGGTAGTAAGATGGAGACGGTGCAATAACTTCTATTAATCCAGAATCGATTTGTGCTGGAAATCTGAAACAAAAAAACCTCAGTGAACTAAAACTCTAACCATAAAATTCTCATTTCCCAATAAGCTCATTAAATTAGTCTCTCCGAAATATAATATTTTCTGATTGAACTCCGACAAATTTTTATTACGAGTAATAAAACGTACGATTATGTTTTGATGTTTCGAAACATTTACAACTTCGTCGTTTATTTTGAAAAACAATAAATCATTTTTTCTTATTCCGTTTCATTTTAAAGCGCAACAGAAAAAAAAAACGCTTTCCTTTTCTGATTCATAAACTTAAATAATTTATAGACTAAAATAAAATATTAAGAGACATAGCGTTGCTTTAAACATAAATTTTGACAACTTTATGCTTTGATATTCCTTAAGTGACGTGAGAAAAATTGCTCGCGAAGTTGCATTAGAAAACGTATCTTTTTTATGTAGGAACGCTTTTATTTATGTAAATGCAAAAATGTAAAAAATAAATCAAAAACTCTTCTTCTGAACGAAAAAAAAAAACTGTATTGTTCGTTGAATAAAATTGATACAATAAGAAAATACAAAAGGAATAACATTAAAATTCTTTTTGTGATGATGATAGCAGTGCTGTTTTGCATATAAATCAGAAATCAAAGATTATTACGTAAAGTTTTTTTACCATTACTGTTGGATACTAAGATCAGAACGTCTTCTGGGTTTGGACTGTAACCGTAAATGCCAACGTTTCGCCTACTTTCGTGAGGGATTTCATCAGGTCGTGAAACAAATGAAAAGTGGAGCAACATCAAGCAAATCCTGAGGTTTAAACTTTATAGTTTCTAAAGGTTGAATCAAATAGTTATATTAGAAAACGTTAGAAAATGTTTTACTTGTATATTTGCAATAAATGTTGAAGAAACACCTATGAAGAATAGTAAAGTCGTATTGTTGTAATCTAATCACTCCTCTTGCCAATCTACAGATAGAATTTTGTAAACGATTCAGCGATGACGGTAAAATGAGTTCCTTCAGTGTAGACACAGAACTTTTCGATAGCCCACAGCACCGCTAAACACTTTTCGGTTGAAGAATAATTTCGTGTGAACATAATTAGCAAACAAATAATATAACTTTCTCGCCTTTGAAAGTCCTTTGACTCAACACAGCACCTAATCCAAAATCAGAATTTAAAGACTAAAATAAAAATTAGGACACAGGTGCAGATACCAATTGATTCCGTAAAGAGATAAAAGCAGCTTCACGCTCCAGTGTTCAAATAAAAGACGCATTCTTACTACTTAGAGAAGAAAGTTAAAAAACCAAAAAAGAGAAATTAGGTACATTCCTAGGAGCTGCAATGTTCATGATAGCGGTAACCTTATAAGGATCTACTAATAGTCTGTCCCGATTCACTACGTAACCCAAGTATTTTAATTGAAGTAAACGCGACGAAGAGTAAGTCTGGTAGCAAACATCCGTTCTAGAACTTTATGTAAGATGTTTATATGCATCTCAAAGATGAAGGAAACGATGATAATAACCCCAAGATAAACAAAATAATGAGGTTTCAAATCATCACTCACAACCCTGTCTATCAACCTTTCAAAAGTAGCTGGAGCATTGTGAACTCCTAGTAAACTGAAATAATCCACGGCGTGGTATCGTAAAAGCAGTTAACGGATTCAAATTCAAAAAGAAATTTGCCAGTCGGTAAAGCAAATATACAATGAGGAAAAATAGGGTGCATCGCGCAAAGGTCTAAGATAGTGGGATCCATCTTTATTCTTAACCAAAATAATAGAAATAGACTAAGCGTTGGTAGATGGTTCCATTACACTAAGTTGGAGCATGATACATGCTGAGCCGTAGTGTCGTGGTTGTTACCCCACGTTGGGCGCCACTATTTGTTACAAACCCTTTTTCAGCGGGTCCTGCTGGTAACACCCACAACACCACGGCTAGCTGTATTTATCGGTGAGTGAGCGTGATTGAGAATTCTAATAAAAGAAAGAGAAACGAGCGCCACTTCTAGCGTACTTGTAGAATGCTTACTTAAAGACACTAAAAGTACATATAAACCCACTGTCAAAGGAATTGGCTAGAGGACAAAAGCAAACAATTTGACCACGAAAAAACGTAATAAATTCATTGTATATTTTCAGTAAATTAGAGAAAAAATCTATCAAACATTAACAAATACAAACAATTGCAATAATTACTTAAAATTAAGTTCTCGATAACAAGACGTTATTGTTGAATTGGAGTTCTTTAGTATAGCCTGTGATAATTTTAGCTACCTCTGCTTAATACTCCCGACACTTTCAAAAAGCAATTACTAAGGTTACTCGCTGGGTTCAAGTCATGAACGTAAACAGTAATACTCAAATTCGATCTAAGCTGAATAGTTATACTCGACTGAAAGTAAAATATTAATAATGATCGTAAATACACTAAGATTATATGAAAGCTAACACAACTAATAATGCTAAAGATTTAATATAATTAACGAAACGGAAGACTTTATATAAAAAAATATAGATAAGTAAGTAGCACAAAAAACTATACAAGTTATCGACAGCTTCCCTTTGAACGTGAACCCGGAGGTAATTCAACTTTAATTGTATCAGAGTTTAATTGGTCCAAAACGTTTAAAATACAATTATAATAGGATAATGCTTTTATTTTCCGTAGCTACGTGTAGAAAGGCTCCTAGCCTCTGTCGACTTTCTGAACTTATTTTAAATTAGTAAAATAAAAAAATTGCGGCTACCGCAACACCTGCGATCGGATCTGTAGCGATAACAAATGATCTAAATACTTCAAGAAAACGAATCGTCATTCGATACTCATCCTCATCGCTAAGAACGTAATAATAAAGCGACAACTTGAAATTAAATAAAAACAAAGTATTAACAATTGACAATCCAAATTTTTACTAAATTAACCTGCACGCAGCAACTGTCGGAAGCAAAATGCCAAGGCTTACAGTGCGGTACTAGAATTTTTGTTAAAGTACGAAATGTAAAAATTTATTAATAAAGACACGTAAGAATTTCTCAAAACAAAACTCCACAATAAGGCATGTTTTTCTAAAGATATACATGGATTAAGAAAACCAGACGAAAGTTAGACAGAATTTCCAAATATCGCTTTTATCTTCATCTTTAGTTAGCATCTATACCCAAATGATTGGAATTTCTTTGACAACATTACTCACCAGCAGTCTGAAACCACTCTACGACTAACCACCAAAGTACATCTTAAAAAGTATAAATTGTTAGAATCGAAGAATCATACAGTATTTTCTACTACTGGCTACTTGAAAACAGTTTTGAGCGTCACGTCGGTTGCTTTGGATTCATCAAAAAATAACCTAAAGTTTAGTTTAGGTATGTTGATGACACGTTTATTATAATAGCATTCAAGCTTCTACGGGTTATGTTTGTGTTACATTTTTCCATTATGAATAATTCCCGCATGGTCGATATCTCACCAGCTGAGTTTTCGTAGCACGCCGCAATGAACATTTTCAGAGCCTGGT
This sequence comes from Aquatica leii, assembly GCA_035610365.1. NCBI lineage: Eukaryota > Metazoa > Arthropoda > Insecta > Coleoptera > Lampyridae > Aquatica > Aquatica leii. The sequence goes on from CM069438.1 coordinate 60,375,607, forward strand.
TTATTGTCTACTGCAACGTGCGACGAAGCTAATCTTGTGAGATATTGACCACACGAAAATTATCCAGAATAGAAAACTGTATGTTGTCCCCACCAGGGTCACCAGCTCGCCGCAGAGGCCTTCGGTGCGACAACCAACCACGGCGCAATACGCCGATGGAGGTGGTCCCGCAAGAACTACGCAAAAGAGTATAAAACCGGCGCTTCCAGCGATCAAGATTGAGAGGTGCTTGACTGGTTGGCGCGGAAAGACTCCTTCGCTTAATGATCCTCTGAGTCTGGAGGATCACCAACCAGCTTGCGATACTCGAGAGCGCGGTTTAGGTACCCTTGTAACGGCGAATGTATATAGTTAATTTGGTAAATATTATTGTTAGTTCAAGACGTCATTGTAATATATAGTTAATAAAATTGCATTCTGCTAGACTTGGGTGTTCCTAAATCGCGATAAAACGGTATTACGCGTACCACATACCGAGTCCGGAAGATACCGACGCCGACGTCGCGACGCCTTCCCCCGACTCCACGGTAACACTTGGCGCCCAACGTGGGGCCTAACTTCGAAGAAAATTTCCGAAGTAGCGAGCAACGAGCTGCAATCCACGAGGAACCCGCCCCCGACGAGCGAAAAGAAGAATGCCGGTAAATACTCGAGCAACCGCACTAGACGATGGCGCACTTACGTCCAGTGGCGCCCAACAATGCAAGGAAGAAAAGAAGCTTACGTCAGAAGAAGCACACGAGATGCTGCGACGCCTCGCCGCCTTCTGGCCAGAAGAAAAAGAAACGCCCGTCTTTAAAGGGACACAGCTAGAGGACCCCGACAAGTTCCTACAAGAAATCGAGCCGCTTCTGGAGAAAGCAAACACCGACGAAAAGAAGCTGAAGATAGCCGCCAGCTGCCTGCGCGACGCCGCCGCAAAATGGTGGAACGCTTATGCCAGCTTCGCCACGACGGTGGAAGAATTCGCTGAACTGCTGCGCGCCGAATATGACGACGTCGCCGCCCGTAACCAGCTAAAAAGCCAATACTACGGGAAGAAGCAGGGTCAAGGCGAACCAGCGGCCGAATTCCTCGACAGGAAAAGCAAACTTGCGAGGCGCCTGGGTATCAACCCCGCAAACGATATTGCGATGTACATCAGCCAGCTACAACCGGCGGTACAACTACATTTTATTGACTGCACTCCGGTCAACCTGTTGGCATTAGTAAAGAAAGCAACAACGGTAAAAGCCGCATTAAAGAATATAAAAATAACCGAGCTCTGACCGACACCGGCCACCGACCGACCGGTCAAACCACAGCTGCCCCGATGCCAGTACTGCCCCGAGCACCATTTCAATCGGGACTGCCCAGAGCTAGCACGGAGGCAAGCTCTGAGAAACGAATTAAAAAGAGACAACAACGCTCCGTCTCTAAACGCGGTAAACGTCCGCCAAAACCTGCCCAGAACGAAAGTGATCATCGAGGACCGAGAAGCAGAAGCCATCTTCGACTCCGGGGCCACCCACAATTTTATACGACGAGACGCCTTTACGACGCCGATACAAGCATCCGAATTCCAAGAAGCCACCACAGCGGCCGGGACGAAAATGCCAATCCTCGGCGAAACTGTGATGCCGTTTCAAGTAGGAGGTCACGCCAGCGTGTGCAGAGCCCTCGCCGTCGACGCTCTCGTTTCGCCACTCGTCCTCGGACAAGACTGGTTACGACAAGAGGATGCCGTCATGGATTTTGGCCGCCGGCGCGCGCATTACGGCACTGATGTCCGTCGCACCGTTCACTGGGAACAAACAGGAGAAATAGAAACGATCAGCACTGCGGCTGTCAAAGCTGACGTAATCCCGCATGTTCCGCCTGCCGAAGCTGAGACGAAACTCCAAGCGCTTAGTGTCGACGGCCAAGAAGAGGAACCACCTGACCACCTGTCCAGGCAACCTCAAGCGACTCCACCGGAGAGCGAAAACGAGGCACCACCACTTCCGCCGCCCGACCACACCGCTGCCGGAGACCAAGGACCAAGTCATCTGCACGCGTACCCACTTGACGATAAAGGTACCAGAGGAGCAACGGGAAGGCACTAAAACCCCACGCGTTACCACAGCCAGGAACAAGGTCCAAAACCAGGGACCCCATACCAACCACGTAATCGAACGACGGCCACCACCGGACGTAGGTCCAACTCCAGAAGTTGCCACCGTTCCAGATCCGGCGCGACTAGCCGCTCCGCTTTGGGCCCATCACCAGCCGCCACCGGCTACCACGACGCCCATCCCGGCGATCAACAGCATCGCGGGACCATCCTTGACGGAGGGGGAATGTTGTCCCCACCAGGGTCACCAGCTCGCCGCAGGGACCTTCGGTGCGACAACCAACCACGGCGCAATACGTCCCGCAAGAACTACGCCAAAGAGTATAAAACCGGCGCTTCCAGCGATCAACATTGAGAGGTGCTTGACTGGTTGGCGCGGAAAGACTCCTTCGCTTAATGATCCTCTGAGTCTGGAAGATCACCAACCAGCTTGCGATACTCGAGAACGCGGTTTAGGTACCCTTGTAACGGCGAATGTATATAGTTAATTTTGTAAATATTATTGTTAGTTCACGACGTTATTGTAATATATAGTAATTAAACTTGCATTCTGCTAGACTTTTTCCTAAATCGCGATAAAACGGTATTACGCGTTCCACATACCGAGTCCGGAAGATACCGACGCCGACGTCGCGACGCCTTCCCCCGACTCCACGGTAACATGTAAGACACGTATTGTTTGGTTCCATGATTATCTCAAATTGTCTAAGTTTCTTCTTGTTTATCTAAACAACCAGTGTCGAGATATCAAATTCACCCCAAAAATAAAAAATAATGGTTCTCTGTTTTTCGACGTGTAAAACGTAAACCCGACAAACTTTTGGACCATTTGGTTCACCGAAATCCCACCCATACGGATGGACGGATCTTCATTCCTTGTCTCGTCATGATCCTGCACAGAAACGTTTTGTTATTGAATATTTAGTTCATCGGCCTTTTCTTATTTGTTTTCCTGAGAATCTAAGCTTGAAACTCATTCATCTTACAAGTTTGTTAAATAATAGTTATACCAAGTAGTGTATTCAAGTAGTTATTAATCGTTGTCTACATCCACGTGCTCAAGTACCTAAGAACATTTTAACTACCGAATCCAATCTCAAATTAGACTTTTTACCTTGCGTTCATAAAATCACCTATCAAATAAGAAAACCTTTTTGTGAGAATGGTTTTAAACCCATATTCAATTCAACAGGTAAATATTCTCAGATTTCTCAAAGACAAACTTCCTATACTTTCATCTCAAGGTGTATACCAAACTCCTTGTTTAGTCTACATTAGTGAAAATTATTGTTTTATTATAACACGCATTTCAGAACATGATCGTTGTATAAGAATAACTAATATTTCTAAGTTTAGTGTTACTGAACATTATTTTGCTACAAATCAAAATATAGATTGTTAAACGCTTCGATGTTTGCCAAATTTAAATTCTTCTTCAATATGTAAATCCTAGAGAACATAGACATTATCACACACCCAAATAACTTCAAACGTAAGCACGATTTCAAACGTTTTCGACGGTTACCGAAACATAGTCGCGCACAACTTCTTCTTCATGTATCAAAATAATTTCTTTTAAGCTCACTTCTATAGAGATTTGAATCTGATTTGATTCACAAGTTCTTAGTTAAATTTTGGTAGATTGCTTAATAAAATTTTTCTTATCCGTCATTCGGTATATTTCGCATCTTTCACTTTAATTTCAGTTGGCAGCGTTCGAGTGATTTAGCAACTTTCTTTTCACGCTTTTGACATTTTACACGCAAACTGCAAAAAAAAATTCGAATATAAAATTAACCGATGTTTATAAAAAGAGTCGCTGAGGTATGTTACGCCTAGATATTTTGCAGGTAAATTTAATTGTTTTCTTTTGTTTTATTACCGTATCTAGTTAATCACGTGTTGGACACATTTACTAATGCACTTCTTCTTTTAGATTTAGATAATCCTCGTCGCAAACACATTTTTCAACTTGTCGGAATTGTCGAGTTTGGTGACCGTCTTCTACACCCAATATGTCAAACGTACTACTACAATGGGAAAGCTAATGAGACTTTGCTTATAGATTCTGTCGACGCACCAGTACTTGCATCACCTGGCTGAATTAAAACTTCAAATTTTGGGGATTGGAAGTCTAACACGCCTCTTCTTTCATATATTGTTTGTAAACTAATTATTCGTATTTGTGATACCACTGCAATATGCTTGTGTAAATGTTTCAGCTTTTAAGAATGTGGGTATACTTCTCTAGTACTAGAAAGAAAGAAAGTAAGGAACCTTTTCGTTTCTTGTCACATCTTATTGTCGATCGTATGACTTTTAACCGAGTTTATTTATTTCGCTATCACAAATATTATCAGCGTCATATTAATGTTCAAATTATTCAAACTTGAGACTTGATTTATTCTACGCAGTTCTTATTCAACCACCAGTTATTTACATTAATTTTATAGGTTAAATTTCAATTTTTTTATTGAATACGTTACTCTGTAATTTACTTGTTAATTACTTCTACCGTTATATTGTATTTATAAATTTTGTTAACCTTATGCTTTATAGTATAGTTATATGGTTCCACTGTAGCACAAAATCTCTGTTCAGAACAGTCGCCGACAAGGTTAAGATATCCATGATTTTGGCCAACCTAGAAGAATATTTTATATACTTTATAGACGTCGATCCCAAAACAAAAATACTTCCTTAATCTTATATGTGTACTTTTTGCATATAGATGTGAACCTGTAAGTACTCTCGTTCTGGTGCACTTTTTAATAGATCTGCACATTGACAGTAGTCTGATTTGTACCAATTGCTTTACCCATGACACTCTCTGATATCAGAGTACATTAAGTACACGTTACAAGTCCATCGATTTTTTTCACGCCTCAATAAAATCCTTTCCGAAAGTGAGCAAAACGTTGGCAACTTTGGTTACAACATTGACGCGGTGGAAACCCGAAAGTATAGTATAGTATAGACTTTGGCCGTGAAAACTTTCGCTATTATAATACTGTTGAAAATAAATACACGTCATCAAATTTTCTTAATGTCAATTCTAAACGTGCAATAGACGGCCTTGATCGGATTTTGAAGTATGGATATCATTTTGTAACTCAATGACAATGTTTAAAAACCCAACAGAGGTTATTACATTTAGAAAAAGTGCGTTATTAGCGCTTAACCAAGCAAACAATGCAAATGAATTCAGGTGCTATAGTCTCGTACCAATTCAACTCTATACATAACTGACTTATTTTAGTTCTCGCGTCTTTTAAGATTACTCGTATATTCTTTTTTAAAAACACCTATTAGATACTTCTTTACAAAAAAAATTAAAGTTCTTTTTAATCCAATTTTGTTGCTGCCAATGCACCATTCTGTTAAAAAAAGTATGAATATTAAAAGTTTTCTATGGATAATGACGTCACAAACACTGTTTATTTTTCAATGTCAAATTAAAACAACTACTTTTCCTAGATTAATTTTTCTACAAATAATGCAATTAAGTTTTTATTTAGAATGTCGTCTAATCCACATAGATACTTACTAATTAAAAATTACCTAGACATAAACTGACTTCTTTACTGTACTACATTAACTTTTAAATTAATAAAATGCAATTTTGTTAGTGTAATAGAGTATGACGTGCTCCAATATTTAAAGAGTCATCCACGTCAAAACATTGTAATTAAAATACTTTAGAGGTATAATAAATTACCGAAAACGAAAAATCAATGTGCAACGTGAAGAGAAAAAATCGTAACTTATTGTAAATTAAATGATCAGCTGTCGGCGAAACGTCTTAATTGCAATTGTAGTGTAAGTTGTCCCGCGTTTAATTGCATAATTCAGTATTGGAACGTTTCCTCAGATGTAATTGAGATCTGGTCTTGGTTTGAATTGGGCATGTTGATGTCAACGGCTTTGTATTAAACTTTGTTGGCGAAGAGTTAACTAAGATTAATGAAGTAAGGAAACGATAAAATATATTTTCTTTGCTCTAGTTACGACAAAATTAACCACATCGGCACTAAAAGTATTAAGATATATGTTAGTAACAACAAACAAACAAATATTGATATATAAAACATAATAGTATCAGTTATAATTTATTTTCATAAATTTATTTCGTAAAATAAAAAGGCTACACTGTAATAGTGAGAGACGTTGCCTTTAAATTAAAAAACGCAGAAAACCCATTTTAAAAGATTTTTTTTAAATTGTTGATACATAGTATAAGAAATAATAATAAGAAATTAAAATGTTTAGTAGGAAAATGTTGACACCAATTAATTTTACACCAATGAATATTCATTAAAAAAATTTTTTTTGAAATAAACACGCATAAAATTCAGCGCAAGTGTTTCAGCGCCAGAACGTTTTAATAAAATTTGGCGTAAAATCTTTTCCGGAGAATATTTTTGATATTTGATATTTTGATATATTTATATCATTATATATTATATTTTTATATATTATATATATTATTACTATATTATATATATTATATTATTATATACATTATATAATTTGATATATTTGATATGAATATTTGATAAAGAAAAGTTAAAACCGATTAATTTTATATTAATTAATATTTTAACGCAAAAAACATTTAGCACAAAACTTTTTTGGGGTATCTTTTTAGAAAATATTGATACATATCATAGAAAATAAGAATAATAAAAAAGTGTTTGATAAGAAAAATGTTGAAACCAATTAATTTTATACAAGTTAAAGAAAACTTTCTAAGATAAACATGCATAAAACTTGGCGCGATCGTGTTTTAGCGCCAGAAGGTTTTAACGCAAAAAATATTTGGGGTAAAACCTTTTCAGAGTAGTTTTTGTAATTATTAATACATAACATAAGAAATAATAATAAAAAGATTTGAATCTTTGATAGAGAAACGTTAAAACCGATTAATTTTATACTAGTTGATATTAAGTTACAGAAAATTTTCTAAAATAAACATGCATAAATTTCCGTGCAGGTGTTTCAGCACCAGAATATTTTAGCACAAGGCTTTTTTGAAATAATTTTTCTATAATTATTAAAAAATAATAATAAAAATTAAAATGTTTAGCAGGAAACTGCCAAAACCGATTAATTCTATAGAAATTAACATTAAGTAAACGTATCAGCGTCAGAACGTTTTAACGCAAAAAAGATTTGGCACAAAACCTCTCCGGAGAAACTCTTTTCGTAATTATTAATACATAGTATACACATAATATAATAATTAAAAAATTGAAATGTTTGATAGAGACATTTTGAAATCAACTAATTTTATACTAATTAGTATTAAATTAATAAAAACTTTTTTAAAATATACATGCAAAAAATTCGGCGCAAGTGTTTTAGCGCCATCACGCAGAAAAAATTTGGCGCAAAACCTTTTCGAAGAAATTCTTTTCGTAATTCTTAATACATAGCGTACAAAATAATAACCAAAACGTTTGATAAAGCCGTGTTGAAATCAACTATTTTATACTAATTAGTATTAAATTAATAAAAACTTTTTAAAACACACATGCAAAAAATTTGGCGTAAACGTTTTAGCGCCCAATCGCTTTACCATAAAAATATAAAACACAAATTCTTTTTGAAGTAATTTTTCTGTAATTATTAAAAAAAAATATTAAAAATTAATATGTTTAGTATAATCATGATAAAGCTGATTAATTCTATAGAAGCTAATATTAAGTAAAAGAAAACTTTTTAAAAGAATCATGAATAAGATTCGGTGCAAATGTTTTAGCGCCAGAGCGTTTTAACGCAAAAAAGATTTGGCGCAAAACCTTTCCGGAGAAACTTTCTTGTAATTACATATACATAGTATATAAAATAATAATTAAAAAATTTAAATGATTTATAAGGACATGTTGAAATCAACTAATTTTATACTAATTAGTATAAAATAATTAAAAACTTTAAAATATACATGCATAAAATTTGTTTCAGCGCCAAAAATTTTGTTTACAGTTCTTGTAATATCTTCTTTCTTATTCCCTATGATTGCAAAGTCATCTGCGTACGCTATTATTGTATTTGGTTGATCATGGTATTCTTCTTATCTACTTTAGCTTTTCGTATTATGCCTTCTCGTACTCTAGGTTGAATATGGATGGAGATAGGGAGTTATTACAAAAGATAGCCGTTGTTGTTTCTTGGAGTTTCACTTTCGTATTTGTATTCATTATAGTCATTTCTAACAATGCTAATAGTTTTTTAGGTATTCCTAGGTGTTCTAGTTTTTTTTATTAGTTCTTTCCTGCTCACTGAATCAAAGGTCATTTTTAAATCTATAAATATAATATGTTTGTTTGTTGTAGTCCCAATGTTTTTGAATTTTTGGTCCATCGACATGATCTGAAGCCATTCTGGTAGTCCCCAAGTACATTTTCAGCATGTGTCTTTAGCTTTTTGTTCATCAAGTTTGTCTAGATTTTATAGTTAGTAAACGGAGCTATCGACCTGTAGTTTTAGCAGTTTCCTTTCCACCCTTTTTTATATATTGGAATTATTATACTAGTGTTCCAGTCCTTTGACATCTTCTTCATATTTGTTTCATTAAGTGCTTGTATCTGCTGTACCTATATTTTAGCTGTTCTGCCTTGTTGAGTGATTCTTGGGCAGGTCTTCATAGATTTTGCTTAGTTTTTTTTTTATAAAAGTTGTCTCTGTTTCCTTCTTCACTATACATAAACGTGTATCTATCTTTTATTATTTCACCTACTCCTTCCCATATCGTTTCCTGTACAGCCGTTACGCCTATGTTATATTTATCGATTTCCCTTGCTATTTCCTACATGTTACTTACTCTTACCATTGTATTAATGTTCCAAGTTGCAACTTGTATTTGGTTATTTATTTTTTTTAACTGGTTTTTTGTTTTGTATTTATATTTGTAGCATTATTTATTTTATTAATTTCCAATTCATTATTTTTGTTCATAACTATTTTTTCTACGGTTGTCATCAGTAGCCGTCCCCTGCCTACGTTTACTAATTTTTTGAAAACCTAATCGTTTTTGTTATTTTGAGTAGCTGTCCCTGTCTGCCTATGGATCTCTGGCTCAAAGTTCTTCCTTTTTTTTTGATTCTCAGAGGTATTACTCGAATTGTCGTTGAGCCTCTCTTCCGCCTCCACTGTCCGGTTTTTATATGTTCCTTTTCTATCGTGGTTATTATCAGAGTGCTTTAAGTTGTTTAGAAAGAACTTTTCCCCATTAATTATCAGCTTATGGTATTTTAAGATAGCGTAGTGGCCCATTATTCTTTCATAAGTGGTATTAATTCCTTTTGTTGTTCAATGATTTCCTTTAAGAAATCTTCCTCCAAGTAAATTTTGATGCCTAGTAATTTCTTTGTTGAATGTATTAATACATAGTATAAAAAATAATTGTAAATGAAACTTAATTGTTTGATAGAGAAACGTTAAAACCGATTAATTTTATACTAATTAATATTACGTTAGAAAATTTTCTAAAATAAAGATGCACAAAATTCGGCGCAAGTATTTTGGCGCCAAAACGTTTTAACACAAAAAAGATTTGGTCCAAATCTTTCCAAGTACATTTTTTAAAAATGATTAATACATAGTATAAGAAATTGAAAAAATAAAATGTTTGATAGGGGACATGCTTTAGTATTAAATTACACAAAACTTTCTAAAATAAGAATGCATAAAATTTGGCGCAAGAATTTCAGCACCAAAACGTTTAAACGTAAAGAACATTCAGAACAAAACCTCATCTAAGATTTTTTTTATATTAATGCATAGTGTAAGAAATAATTAAAAAAATTAAAATGTTTGATATGGACATGTTGAAACTAACTAATTTTATACAAGTCAATATTAAATTAAAGAAAACATTTGAGAATAAACATGCATAAAGATTTTTTGCTGGTGTTTTGTTGGTAAAATGTATTTTCAAATTCCATTTTTAAATCAACAAAAAATTTATGAGATAAAACAATAAAAACAAAGCTAATGTTTAGTAGACTGTGCCTAATATTTATAACAATAAACATATACTTCAAATTTAAACGAAATTTATTCTAACATATTATAAATAATAAACTAATGTTTACTTATTTTTATTAATATATAAATAATAAAATGTTTTTATTAAGAATTGAACTTTTTAAACTTGACATATTATGTATTTCAACTTGAAAAAACCTTTTTAAAAATTTAAACAGGCTTAATTCTTTATAAACTTGTTATTCTATATATTATATTGCATTCTTAAGAACACAGTTGTTTATATTATTTATGAAATACTTAAAAAACAAAAAAAATAAGAACTAAACGTAAGATTATACAAATAAACAAAAACAAATATTAAAAACAACAAATTAAAACACAAAAGAATTTGCTGTTAGAATACGTTAAAACGAAATATTTGCAATACAACAACAAACTTTAAAAAACAAAAAAAACTTAATTAAAAACTGCATGATAATAGAAAAAAATTATTTCAAATAAATAGTTATTAAAAGAAATCATTAATATGGTAACAATATAGAAATTTGACCCCGTGTTATTTGATTTGCTTACTTTTCCGAAAATTTCAGTAACTACAGCAACTTTAATGTAAAAACACTATTTGAAAAAAAATTGAAGATTTAATTTATTTCTTCTTATTACATATCACACGATTTGTCAAATACTGAATATGTGATAGTTATTTACAATTAAGTACGTGTAAGTGGTATTATACAGTGGATGATAGCGCATTTCTAAAAATTAAAATATAAATTCAGAAACTTTTGCATTTTTGTACATTTATATCTTTAAATATAGTGTAAAGTAACGTTTATTTATATAAACTTTTAGTATTATCTAATTAACATAATTTTTAGATGTTTTTTAAAGCCTGGAATTTGTGCTCATTTTACCGCACTTTTACAATACTGTTACATAACAATGTGCGTAAAAATCAAGTTACATTTGATATATAATGAATTATAAAATACAGTTTACACTTAACGAGAATAAAAAATACGTTAAATACACAAATTGCTATGTATGTATTGAGTATTAGCAACACTTTTGTTGCGCTAGGTGCAATTCGACTGCGTTATCGCAAAGGTTGATACTTTTGACACATACGTAATCAGAACGTTTTGTTATATAAAAGTTATTTGTATTGTTAACAGTGAATTGAAAAATTGATCTAGTCAAAAAAATGAATTTGAATTCGTGCGATAATTATTTACGACTTTCGTATTAGATTATAGCAACAGCAGCTTGCCGATCAACTTACTGCAACTTTTGACGATGAAGCACTATCGATGGACACAGTAAATTGAAATCAGTACTTTGCTGGCGGACGAATTTAAAGAAAGTCGTCCAAAATCGGTCGTTGTGCTAGAAAACATTGATGCTATGTAAAATGATAATGCAAGATCTTAAAGTTGAGGCACTTTTGGGAATTAGTATAAACATATATAACTTCCAAAATGAACCAAACCCCGCAAACATTGTTCGTGTTTGCAGCACCCCAAAGCAGATGGCAAGTTTTTTAGTATAAATGGCCATATAGCAACCGTGTTTTTCAAGCAACGTAAAATCGTCACTGAAATAAGGAAAACAAACCGCTTATAAAAGAACAGATTACGTGGACAATGCTTTTCAACATCACCAAATGTTGTTAATGCATGATACCTACTTCAGAGTGGAAAAACTACTATGCAAATTGATTTAATCAAATGCAAAAATGTGTAGATTCAAGATTTTATTACCAACCTTTTGTTATAGTAGGTTCTATTGGTAACAACCTCGTCGCCACGGATAGCTAAAATGTCGATGATTGAGTGTGGTAAAAAATGCTACAATAGAAACGAGAAAAAAATAGACGCAACTCCTTATAATGACATTATCCTCAGTTTGGACACTCCAAGAGTACGTCTAAATTTACTATCGAAAAGATTAGAATAATTAAACGACGTCACCGAAAAAGACGCTTATCCGCTACCGCATATTCATGGAATCCTGGACCAGTTGAGAGAAGCCAACTACTTCTCAAGTCTCGGCCTAAAAAAAAGATACTGGCAGATACGGCTGTTCGTTAAAGGTAAACCAGTAACTTTTACCGTACCGGGTCGAGGTCTTTTCCAGTTTCGAGTAATATCTTTTGGTCTAAGCTCCGCTCCGGTCAACTTTCAACGCTTACTCGGGTCATTAAATCCGAATTGAAAGGCAACGCATTGCATATATTGAAAGACTTGTGATGAAGATTTGCCAAACCTAAAGTTTGTGTTTAACCGTCTCAAGACTGTTAACCTAAAGACATCCGGAAAAATGCCAGTTCGGACGCAAATCACTGAAGTATCTAGGCCATCTTGTATCTCATAGTACCTCCGTTTCATACCGTCCTTTTCTACCACGGCGGCTCCGTTAACCAAACTCTACAGAAAAAGCATTCTTGGAAATGAAGTACCAAACAATAAGAAACTTTCACTCTCGTCAAAAAACAACTTACCGAATCTCCCGTGTTGACCTGTCCAGATTTTAGGAGACCGTTTATTTGAAAACCGACGCATCCGACCACGGGCTTGGAGCGGATCTGCTCCAAAACCATTCGGACGGCGACCACGTGATAGCCTACGCCAGCCGCACTTTGACGGCCCGGAGAAAAACTACTCCATTACCGAGGAGTGTTTGGCTATTGTATAGGGTACCGAATAGATGAGGGGGTACTTGGAAAGTTATCGTTTCACCGTCATAAAGAATCATTAATTGTTATGCTGACTTCACTCAATTAGAAGTCCAAGTGGTCGCATCGCCCGCTGGATTACCTTTTTATAACAATTTGACTTCGAGGTCAAGTACCGCAAGAGGCTTCTGAATAAGATAACAGGCACCCTATCTCGCAAAATGTTGCCAAAGCTAGTTGATACTCTACCCGCCGTAGAATCTAAGGGTTGGCACAACCGGCTAGTTGACACCGTCAAAACTAATCCGCAAGGTGTCGGGCTTTGGCCTGCGTCAACCCTGAATTCAAGTAGCGTGTTAAGAGATTTTCGCACGTGTACTTGCTTCACTCTAAGGCCAGTTTCTTTATGTTGTATCTGTACCCATAGTAATCCCTTCTACCGATCCGACGAAGGTTAATACTGTTATTGCATGTTTGCTTGGTCACCGACGTTGCCGCATTGCCAAACGCATGCTTAATCGTCATTATTTCTTTCGTTCACTTTACGCTTGATTGGTTTCGATTCCTTTCCGTTTTAACAAGTAAAGTTGTTTTATTTACCATTGATTTTTATTTCCGTCGTTTAGCTTTGCCTTCAAGATCGCTCAAAACCCTAGACAAACATGCTGTCACTGCAGTTATCCGGATAGCATCGTCTAACAAACATGGCGCCCGAGAACCGTAAAGTCCCTTAGCTTAGCTTTCTAATTCAGCCTTCCGTTCGGAGTAAGCGTCACAATGAAACTGTTGTCGTTACGATTTATCTGCGATGGCCAACTAAATCGAGATTCGCTTTAATTCCGTCAATGCACATAAACAATCTTCATTTTGAAGAAATTGGTAAAAGCGTAATAGTACAATAAAAATAAAATAGAAAGAAAAACTACTTGCAATTAAGCGGACAGACTTCTATCAAAGTTGAGCCTCGCTCAGAGACTTAAAACAAGTAAATGACAAATAACCACTGGCGCAACCTTCTCCTGTAAGTATCGAATAAATCCGATTTATCTCACAGTGGGGTCCGCGTACAGTGACGAAGTAAGAATTTTATTAGATTACGAAAATGCTGATACGAATGTCACGTAACAATTTCGAAAAAAGAGATGAATGGCGGATTTAAATGTGTTTCATTCATTATTCCAAGCTTGATGTGGTACCAAATTTGACAACCCATTTCAAGGCCACCATGTAAAAACTTTTTACTTCAATACTCGCAGAACTTTAGTTGTTTATTTAGTTATTAATTAGCTAAACTTTGTTCGCTAATTTAAAATACTTTAATACCAGGACACGTTGTCCACATAAATTTGTTCATGTTTTAGCTACACATTTTTTCCAATTTATTAATAATTGCTGACAGAAAAAATCCAGAACCAATAAACTGTGCTAAAGTAAAAGATGGATTCAGTTATAATAATAAAAATCGTTATTGGAAAATCGATCAAAGAAAACTACAAGAACAAGAAACTAACAACTTTTACGATACTGTTCTTTCCATTTTGTTAAAGGACACCTTATTCCAACATGGTACATCAAAATTATTTTAAAAATTCATAACTAAGTTACAAGCGCAGTCAACTTAGAAAGCTGAAATATACTGTAAACTTCTCGATAGGTTTTTTATTAAACTTTTATAGTTTGTAAAAGTTATAAAATTGATTTATAACTTTCGACAATAAACTAAATCAGTTCGTTCTAAACGCGCAAGTATTTTCCACATTTTCTAATTCTATTTTTAAAACTGAAATTTAAGGAAAATTCGTAAAAATCCCACACCCCGTTTTCATTAAAATTAATGAATCATAAATAACGGTTACGGAAAATTTATTTGGATATTGTTGTTGCTTACCTCAATTCCACTTCTTTAGCTACTTGCAGAACATACTCCATATCAGTCTGGAACAAAATTTAAAATTTAATTAGAAAATACGCCAAATGATTTTGCAACGTGCGTTTAATTACCAAATTAATTAAATCGGCGTATAAGTTGCACTGAATTTCAAAACTTTTAAAACGGAAAAAAGTATTATAATCTAACGGGAAAAGTTTGATGTATGTTTGTAAAAAAAACGAAAGACGGTAATGGAAAAGTCTAAAATGTCGTTTTGTATGGATACTAAAAACTCCACGTCATGTTGTCAATAAAATGTTTTTATTTTCAGTTAGAATTTGGAAACGCTAATGCTTTTCGACAACTTTGAATTTATACAAAACGCTGTATTCGAACATTGTGATTTTCGGGCTACACGGTTTATACGAAGATTACTTAAAAAATGTCAAAACTTTTGTGTAGAAATTTTAAATTCATAAATTGTCGGTTTATATAGCAACCATTAATCTTAATTTTCGTAGATCCAAAAAAATAGTTCAATACGAAGTAATCTAAAAGCGCATGTCTTGAGGAATTTATTTATATACGAATTGCAAAATCAGTACAAAAATATTGATTTAGAAAATATAAGAAAATTGTATTTTTACTTCCTACTTTGCTGCGTATTACAAAGTTTTTGCATTAATTAAATACGTATAGAATCCAACTTTATTGTTATTATTCACAACCAAACTAATAATTGTTAATAAATCCGCTGAACACACAATACGATTAACCCCTGTATATAGGCAACCAACAATCTTTTAACACCACCTAAATTAGAATATCTTTGTTTTAACCTCGAAATCTTTTATGAATCCAATTATAAAAGACTTTTGTTTAACTTTTTAATGATTTGGCTGTGTTTTCAGTGAACATAATTTTGATAATTGGAGAAACAAAGTACAATACAATTTGTTTGACGATATATATAAAACAAATACCTAAATCCAATTTATGTTTGTATAAACCCAAAGTACGCAACGATACAATAAAAGTAGGTGCGATTATGTAACCACGACTCACAAGCTTGAAATAGTTTACTAGCATACCTAATAGCATTTTATATTAATGTTATGCAGATTCAATATTACACTAATTAGCTATAAATTGCACTAAATTGCTGTAACATTGCATTTATTTTGAAAAAATAAGGCTTAAATAAGATTATGATTTCAGATTAAATGTAAGTAATATTGATAATATAAATTGAGTGGAAACAAATTGGGCTAATATTTTTAAGGTGTATAGTCATTTGCGTAAAAAAAATTTAAAAAAAAATTTAAAAAAAAATTTTAATGAAAGACCTCTCTTTGGCACCGTCCCTGAATCAAATAGACCAAGTCGTATAAATTATACGAACTTACAGTAGAGTTAACTGCTACTACAAGCACTATCTAATAAAAGCCTTCTAGAAACAATTCATTGCAAACGGAAATTAAAGAAAAAGCAAGCAGAATAGCTCATAGAAAAACCACAAATAAAATAACTAGCAATAAAAAAATTAAAAAAACTACCCACAAAATTAAAACAATAAAACTCTATTGCAGTTTGTCACTCTTTATAATTCTAGTGTGGTCGATTTTTTACAAGCCGAGCTTTTGTCATACGTCGTAGCGGACATCTTCAGTCTTAAAAACAATTCAAAAAACGAGTCTTGTGGTAAATGTTTCAAAGAACGGAGATGGTTATGATCCATTAAAAATAAAAAAAAAACAGGTTTCATTATCTAATGGAAACCAACAAAAAACTCTTAATGGGCAAAAATTGAAACAGTTGTTTAAATGATCTAAGAATTATCAAACTAAAGATATACACAAAAAAAATAAAATGAGCCACAAGCCAGCCAGTTTTGTAATGTTAAAGAAAAAAGTTGAGTCAAAACAAGGCAAAAGAAAACAGATGCAAAACAATAAAATAAAACAATACCCATGGTCAATCACCAGTGATAGCGCATCAGGACTCAAAACAAAAAAATGTGAAATTCTGTCGTTTTTTTTTAAATTTTTAAATTGTAATAGCAAGATATCATTGATACAAAGTTTCAGATCAAGCGCAAAAGAGAGGTTTGGTATTTGTAGGTTGTAATAAAATTCGTAGAAAGCGTATTAATGTTCAAAATACAATATAGACCAATTTAACAGTGTTGCTATTTGATTATATTTTTATTAAAGATAAAACAACAAAAAAATGCGAATTAAGACGGACACAAAGTACTACTCAAAACCACAAAAATAAAGTAACTTAATAGTAATAAGTAAAAGTAAATAAGTGCATTAAGTTATTATCTTATCCGTAAACGGTATACGGTTACAGTGAAATATAAATTATAGTAAGAGTTTATTCTTATTAAATTGTTAGTTTTTTATTTTGAATAGCTTGTTGTATTGTGTTTTTAGTTTAGTACAATTCGTTACATTTGGTGTCAGGTGTGTGATCGCAATATCTTTTGATAATTTAATAATGCTTCCGTGATATATTCTCGTGTGTTTGTTTATAAACTGCAGTAATAATTGTTCTTGTTCAATAAACTTTTTTTAACATTTGTAAAATATAATTTAAAAATTGACACATTCATCTATATATTATTGGTGGACCAATAATTTTAATATTTTTTTCTTAGTATTTATAATTTATGTCGATAACTCGTCCGCAAACAGTAAACATGGACACAAGACTATTTAAATTAATCAAATCAACAAAATATGATCAAGAATCAATAAATACAAAAACGGAATAAAATTCCAGAAAAATGGATTATAATTTTTGCAAAAATTCTGATGTAAACGGTTAAGCAAGAAACTCAAATAGATGTGTTCAATTTAATTACATTTGTGCTATTGCTCCAAAGGAAGGCGACTTGGTTGAAAAAGGACTCCTGGTCGGCAGAACATTAGTATGAGTGAAAAACATGAAGCCAGTAAGAATCCTCAATGTCAACTAGGATCAGGTAATACTGAAAAAAAAACTGTAGGTCAATGCTTGCCAGTATCTCAAATTGTAAGATGCGTAAATTTTACTGAAACTACGTTGCCAAAGAAATGCCCACAACAACTATTAGTAATATTCACTAAAGAGTGTTTCCAAAGAAAAAACTGATGTGATGAGACACAAAACTAATACTAAAGACGTTCGACCAATACAGCAACATCTATACTAATGCCTTTTAGAAAACGAGAAGTCAAAGAACCAATTACAAACGGAGAGACTCGGTTAATTAAACCATCAAACAGTTCATAGGCGTTCCTAGTAGTACTAGTAAAGAAGAAGGAAATAATAACAAGGTTTTGCATAGACTACAAACAGCTTAACAAAGTGAACAGTTACCGTTTACAGATAATTGACAACACTTTAGACACTCCACGGGTACAATAAAAAGTTGTGTGTTATAGTGATGAGTGAGCAGCGTTAGCAACATCATTACGTACAAATAGAATAAGTAGGTCAGTTCAGTTACAGTTTTATTAAACAATTTTATTAGACAGTTTTTAATAGACAATTTAAATAGACAGTTTTAATAGATAGTTTTTATGGATAGTTGATAGTTAAATAATTAAATATTGTAATAGTGAGATAGTCAGTTGTCAGTTAATGTAATCTTAATTATAATAAGAAATTAAAAAGGGAATTAAATTAAATGTCTGGGGCAATCAACCGTAATAATTAACATAGGTGGTATTAGATGACAATCGTACTACAAAATACATTAACTACCGTTACAGACATACAAAATTAAACAAGAGAAGTGACTTAACCTGTTAGTTTTTTAAACTTGTAAATGTGAATTAAAAGAATTGGATTTTAAGGCACAAGTTGAAAAATTAGAAAGCGGTAGCACCTGGACGAAGGCAGGTAGAGCTGCTGCTACTTCAGAATGAGGTGTTGATCCCCGTTACTGGTGAAAAACCGGTTTCAGAATCAGAATCAGCAGCTAAAGAGCTAAAGAATCTGAGGAGAACAAGAAAAATCACGAATCGAAGAAGAAGGCTTTTAATAAAGGTGATGCGTTACCACAGCTAATTTCCTCTCTCACAGCTACCTGTGAAAGTGCTAAATCAATATGGGACAAACTTTTTGTCGTGTACGAACATAGTATGGGTCAGCACGTGGATCGTCTTATGGAAAGTTTTTTAAGCTGTGAAAAGGACTCGCAATTTCCACGAATTAAATGATAAGTTATAGAGATTGCTCAAAACAGAGTTGCCAGATTAATTATTGATGAGTCGTATTATGTCGACCCTACCATACGATTATTTTAAATTCATAAGTGTGTGGGAGCCGGTGCCGCTTGGTGAAAGGACAATCATAAGGTGAAGGAAAGGTTGCGATTCATAGAAATGCGCTTGTCCGAAAAACGTAGCAAGCCGACAGAACTGTATGCTAAATTAAAGAAATTTGAAAAAGGAAAGCCATGGCGGAAGTGTTTGAAGTGCCACATAGCGAAAAATTGTCCAATTAAAAGTAACGCTACAAAGACTAAAAACGCAGAAACCTTGAAAAGCGTGGGTAGTATTACCGGTGACGCGTTTATAACCACCACAAACGAAGGAATGCGCGCTGACCAATAATTTCCGGCTTCGGGTGCGTCTGCACACATGATGCCTTGCAAGGGTTATTTTGTGACCTACGATACGTTTAAACTACTTTGAGAAGTTCAAGTAAGCCATTGTCAAATTATTTGTGCATACAGAAAAGGCACAGTAAATGTTGAAATGCAACTCAAAAACGTTTGAAAGCAAAATCACTTAACAAATGTGTGGTATGTACCGGAATTAGGAAGAAATCTGTTTTCAATCGGAGAGACAATGGACAAGTGTTTCGAGTTTAAAGCGGATCGAAACGAGTGCGTGTTTATAAATGTGTCACCAAAACAAGCTCCATGTAAAGAAACTTCTTAAGAATCGTGGGGTTGATGGCTGCGTATTCGGTAAGCAACAACGGTTAAGTTTTAGTGCTCGCGCTAACAGGGCAAAGGAACCCGGTGCAAAGGGAGTCTGTCGGGTGCACAAAATGCTTTGTTTGCTTTAAGAATAATTATTCAAAATTCCGTCGCGTATTTTTTATCAAGAATAAAGCTGAAGTTTGGGAGTGCCTTAGAAATATTCTTAAATGAAGCCAGTACCAGTAACAAATTTGACAGTTCGAAAGTAAAAAGAACTAAAGTGCCCGTTCAATGATATGCAGTGGGGAAATGCCGAATTAACTGTGAACCAAAACAGTAAACACTCCAGTGTACACATTAACACTAGAACGGCCGGAGCGGTCAATTTGACCGATGAGCGTTTGGTTTTATCTGCTATTTGCGCACCGCTTATAATACAGATCTATGCTTTTGTGACATTACCAAAAACATGTATTTAAATGTTATTAAACAGAGTCTATCAATATTTCTCTCTGTAGTTAGTAGATATTATCATATATACCTAGAACGGCCGAGAACGGTCAGAATGACCGTATCTGAAAACTTGTCTACAAAAAATACATTATAACCTTAACCCCACTACATTATGAGACGGAAAGTATGTGCCTGATCACAGTGTTCAGTCACCTGCAAGTGTTTCAGTGTTAAGTTGTGATTTAGAGTGCGTAATAGTTATAAAATATAAGTATGTCTCGTCGTGGTCTTACTGACAAAGAGCTCCTCGAAGAGCTTCAACAAATATTGGAGGATAAATCCGATGGCGAAGAATTATCTGACAGTAGCGAGGAGGATTATGTTCCTAGTTGTCAAGAAAGAAGTAGTGATGATTCCCATTCATCTTACGAAGAAGTGGAAGGGTCGCAATCAGGTGATTACTTTGCAACAATAAATTCGCTATAATGTTTCTGTACGAGTAATATAATACGATGAACTTGTTTATAAAGACGTCTACTAGTTTCAAAGGGAAATCCATAAAAACAAAAAAACAAAAACAAGTACACCAGGTGGAAAACGAAACGGTTATCCACAATAGGATTGGTAAAACTTCTGCAACAAATAAAAGTTACGTAGCAAAGAATGGCACGATATGGAGTATTCTTCAGTCTGGAGAGAATACTGCAGGTCGCTTGCAACAGCAGAATATTTTACGGGAGAAATCCGGTCCAACACTATATGCAAAACGAAACATTGATGACAAGGTAATTAGTGCTTGGCGAATTCTTATTGACCAACAGATGCTTCGACACATTCAGAGATGTGCTGAAGCTGAAACTCATAGACAATTACAAAACAACAATTGGTCTATGACTAACGGTGAAATTGAAGCATTTATAGCAATTATTTATGCTCGATGTGCATATGGCGCTAATACACTTTCGGTGAAAAGTTTTCAAAGAGATTATGTGATATTTGCGTTTTGACCTAAAAACTCAACGAAGCGAAAGACTTCAAACTGACAAATTCGCACTAGTCTTGCAGATATGGAAACCATTTGTTGAAAAATGCATCCTTTCTTACCTGGACCAAACTTGACAGTAGACGAGCAATTGTTCCTCACTAAAGCTCGGTTGCCCAATATATGTCTAATAAGCCAGACAAATTTGGCATCAAGTTTTGGATGGGTGCGGATGTTCAATCAAAATACTTCCTAAATGGTTTTCCATATTTAGGTAAGGATGAAACTCGTCCAGTGGGTAAATCTTTATCCGAAACCGTTGTGTTGCGCCTATTAGAACCTTTCCTCAATAAGAGAAGAAATGTAACAACGGACATTTTTTTACCTCATTATCACTTGCTGAAAAGTTGGGAACAAAAGAGAGAAGCATAGTTGGAACAATGAATCGCATTAGGAAGGAAATTCCACCTTTTGCGAAAAATAAAAAGTCTCCATTGTATACAACCCCTATTCTGAAACATGATACGTATACGTTGACTGTATACCAGGAAAAGGTCAACAAAAATGTGTTATTGCTATGTTCAATGCATCCTACAGTAGATATTGGAACTCGTCCTAAAGAATTTCCCGAGACCGTCGAATTTTATAACAATATGAAGTATGGTGTGGATGTAGTGGATTCGATGGCCAGAAAATACAGCACCAAAGCTGGATGTTGACGCTGGCGTACACAACTTTTTTATAACGTGCTAGAACTTGCTGTTATAAATGCATTTTGTACAATTTGATAACAGGTAAAAAACTAAAACGCAGAGATTTCATTCTTCACCTAGCAAAAGAGCTTAGCGATGAATACATAATTAAAATCAATACAACATCAACAGCAAATGTTGCCGGTAACCGGAAACGAAGCCAATGGGTGACAACTAAATGTGCAAATAAAATAATAAATTTTTGCAAGCAGTCCCAGAAGGCTGTATGCGGAAAATGTACCGCAAAAACTGAAGTAACGTGTATAAAGTGTGCTGATAATCTCTAATTACCAAGTTTTTGAAAATGTATGACATTATAAACTAATGTGATAAATATAGATTTGGTTATTATTTGTGTTTGATTGCGTTATTTACAGACACAACTGAAGTAAAGATGCCGGTCAAATTGACCGATTGACCGCGCACGGCCGTTCTAGGTATCTAAATGGGGTCGGTTGTTCTAGTGTTAAATTGTACTAGTCCAACGGCAGTAGAAAACAAGAGGTCATGACAATAATGGTCAAGAAGAATGAAACGGCTTTTGATCATCTACGCATATTTGGTACACAATGATTTGTACATGTGCCAAAACAAAAACGGCGGAAGTGGGATAAGAAGAAAATTGGTTTAGTTGTTGGATATTTTGGAAATAATGGCTACAAGTAGGAAATAAAGTAAGCCGTGACATCATTTTTAAATCATCAGTGTCGGAGGAAGCTCTTGAAGAAGCTGTTGGTATAGAGAAAGTCAACAAAAAAGACGAGAAAGAAGACGAGACGAAGAAGCACAGAAAGAAAAAAAATCTGCTTATTTAAACGTTTCAGCTATGAATTCCAGTGATGCTGAGCAGTGGATGGAAATCATGAATGAGAAACTGACCTCAGTGTTGAGGCATCAAAAAATTTGGATCTTGATGTAAAAACAGCATTCTTATATGGTGATTTAGATGAACTGATGTATATGAAGCAGCCTAAAAGATTTGACGATGGAAGTGGAAAGATGTGTAAATTAAATCGCAACTTATATAGATTGAAGTAGTCTCTAAAATGCTAGAATAAACGTTTCATGGGTGTAATGACAAAACTTTCCTTTGCGAAAAGTACAGCTGATCCGTGTTTATTTATTAAAATAAGACAAAGTTCTAAAGTCTTATTAATAGCATTGTATGTTAACAATGAGCTCGTCGCAGATAGAGATAATTGGGAAATAAGATATTTGTTTAATGAACTGCAAAAAGAGTTTAAAATTACTTTTGGTGCTATGAACTATTTTCTGCGGATGCAAATCAGCCAACTAGAAGATGGTTCGGTTTTTATAGCACAGGGAAACTACACCCGCAAGGTCCTAAAGAAATTCAAAATGTACGATGCAAATACATTTATGACTGCATGCTAAGCGGGCAGTGAAGATGTCAAAAAATGATGTACTTGTCAATTGCTACTAGACGTGATATAACGTACGTGGTGTGCATAGTTTTCGAAGCCCTGGCCAATACAAAAGCCTCGAACTGGCAAGCTGGGAAAAGGAATTTTCGCTACCTCAAGGGAACGCCAAATCATGAGCTTTGTATGATGCAAATCAGAGAACCGAAGGATTAAGAACCTACAGCGGTGCGGACTACGCTGGTGACGTCAGTACAAGACGCTCTAGAAGTGATATGGT
Source organism: Aquatica leii (assembly GCA_035610365.1). NCBI lineage: Eukaryota > Metazoa > Arthropoda > Insecta > Coleoptera > Lampyridae > Aquatica > Aquatica leii. The sequence goes on from CM069438.1 coordinate 60,399,005, forward strand.
ATTCAAATTCAGTGGAGATGCCATTAACTGGATGAGCCGAAACCAAACCTGTATTGCCCGCTCCACAACCAAAGCTGAGTATTTAGCGGCAAGCAAAGGGGTAAAAGAAAAAAAGAATATAGGTAAAACTTTTAGCAGAAATTATTAATTTGCAGAGAACACTCACGCTCCTGATTGACAAGGCAAGTGCAATAGAATTGGTAAAAAACCCTTAATTTCATAGAAAATCGAAACACATCGACATAAAGCATCATTTCATAAGAGAGAAATACAAGAACGGCAAAGTTGATGTAGAACACATTGCAGGAGAAAACCAAACCGCTGATGTAATGGCAAAACCAGTAACTCATAAAAAAATTGAAAAAATGCGTGGTATGTTAGGCGAAATTAGATATGTATTATTAGAGGAAGCATTGAGGTAAAAAATACTTATTTGCTTCATGCTGCTAACATTTTTTTTGCGTCAAATTACCGGAAGTTGATTTTTCAAGTAATAAGTAACAGTTTTAAAAAACCTCTGAAAGGTTCGTTCGTGTTTTCACGCTTCTTTTAATTTCTTTTGATCATTTTGTTTTTGTAACTTTAATTAGTTAAGATCTTGATTGTGTTTTTTAAACTAAGTTGTATTTCTGCAACAACTAACGTCTCCTATGTCCCGTTGCATAAAGCAAAAGTAACTATGTTGTTAGCTGACGCCGTTGTTAACTAAATCGTAGTTATTGATTTGACCATGTTGTCAGAAAAACAATTGATTTTGTGTTTGACGACCAATGACGACACTTAATGACGTTGATGCAAACAAGCCCTCGTCTTTTATAGAAATAGTTTGTGTATTATAGCTACTCTACTACCACGTGTACCTTTTTAATTATCATCTCTACTCCATCCTTTGTTTCTTGTGAGTTGTTATATTCACTTGTACGACTCAACAGATAAATTGCTGGGTAACAGAGCTTGGCGCTTATTTGAAATTTAATATATTGTTACCTTTGACCACTTCTGGAAAAATTTCTAATATAAAGATAATATTTTGGTAAATTTTAACATATTAAAGCGTGTAAACAGTAGATCAGTTACAATATGATCTAAACAGTACGTTTTAATGAGTTTCATCACAACAACACATCGCTTAAACTCAATTATCAAATCCGTTCCCCAAAATATTACGTTACGTAATTCATCCAACGGAAACTTACGATTCATCATAACAATAGTACATTTAAACTTGCTTAACTTTCTTCGCACATACAAAATGTACCAATTACACGAACAATTTGAAACTCAAGAAAAAAAATCTATGCAAGAGCGCACAGTAATTTTATAGATTAACAAATCGCACAATTCCTAGTCCAACAATTTTTAACTCGAAGGTAACAGCAATCAATCAAATACAATTTCAATTACACGTTGAAAACATTGAAATGTTACAGTCGACTTATTGACAAGGTAGCACGTTTTTATTTCAGTTTGAAAACGTGAAAAACAATGCTGGTTTTTCTTTTTTTGTTCATTTCTATGCAGATGTGGCACAATAAAACTTTTCCCATATTAAAAAAAAATTTTAATAAAAAAAACTAAATATTTAGCGACTGTAAACGAACAATACGTATTATAGTCATGTGTATACACAGCATAAAATTCAATATGACGTGCAAATTCCGTAATAACGACAACGCCGCCCTTACAAATTTTTGCATAACGTAAAACCAACCGATTTTACATGGAAATGCACCCAAACGTATGAGGTTTATTTTTCAGGATAATTTACTCTTGTTCCTATTATACCTATTGCTGTTTTAAGTTAATTTACGTACAAACGATTAAAGAAGTGAAAGATTAATGTTGTTGGTGAAATGATAATGGTTTTTTCTTTTGTTAAACACGCTGAGTTTTCGCAATAGGCAGAAAATTAGATCCTATTGTTGTTTGGTCATTGCTTAATTGTACCATTAATCTTTTTGCTTAATTTATGCAGTTAGAAATGTTTACATCTGCTTTTTTAATTAACTTTCAGATAATACACTGGCCATCGCTGCTGTTGTTTTACCAAGAAAATCTAATAACAAAAAAATTGGTGTGGTCACCACACGACTTTCCTATAAGGGATGATGAAGGTATGTCTATATATTTTTTAAGGTTATGTTGTCATAAAACTATTTTGAAGTACACGTACACGTTTATATCACATTCTAGCATCCTATAATTTTTTTTAAATTGTTCTCGATTTCATTAAGATATAACCGAAATATGGCAAATTGAGCTTATGTTGCCATATCGACTTACCCTTATATTTGTGCGCCTCGATATTGCTTACCCCTTTAGTAAATCGGTAAAAAAAAATCGTCGCAGACAGGATTCGAACCTATATTATATTTGTAAATTTATTTTAAATTATAAATTAAATATCTAATAAACTGTTAATGTTAGAAATTTTTTTATTTGAATAAATTGTTAGAAAGAATTATCTCTACAAGAAACTGTATAATATATATAATAATTCACATAGGTACACAATTATATAAGAAAATCGAGCTCAATACCAAATTTTAAGTTACTAGGACTTTTGGTCCGAGAGTTATCGTGGGTACATCGTTACACACAGACACACACACCCACAGACACCCAAATTTTTTTTTGTCAAAAACACATTTTTCTGATTCCGTAAACCTTGAAACGTAAAATTATGCAATAAAAATTTTTTGAAAAAAAATTCAGATTGCTATATTTTCTTTATAGGAAAGTAAAAATTATTAATGAGAAAAATTAAAAGTCTATGCAAAAATTGTGTTTATAAACTTGAACCCTAATGCAAAAAATGTCATATTAAATAATGCGTAGGAATATTTTACGCTGTAATAATAATGTAGTAGCAAAAACTAAAAATATCCAAAAAATTTTAAAATAGAAAACAAATTCAAAATAGTCTAAAACGCACGTGAAAGAAGTTTTTAAACTGAACCTGCACATTTTGTTTTTTTATATTTCTGACTACAGCAAAAATGAAGTACATTTTGTTATGTCAAAAAACTTTTTTATAGTTTCTCGCTTTGTATCAATTTTGCTCAGTTTAAACTCGGTTGGCAATATTAGATTACTTTCTTTTTCGTTTCCGTTAAACGTTTAACTAAAAAATCTTTGAACATTTGCAAATTTTATAAGGTAAATCGAATAAAAATTCAATAGTTGAGTGTGAAAGAATCACTGAGGTAAAAGTGCATTTTTATTTTACGATAAAGTTTAATTTTTCTTTGTTCTTATAGCATTTTACTACCGTCACGTAATAACTTCAAAAATTTCTTTAATTAGTGCTAATTATCCTGTTTAAGAATTATTTTAAATGGCTATTAATTACTAAATGCAAAAGCTCATATATTCATTGTTGTTTGCTAAATGCAAACATGTTCGTTACTGTTATCTATTAAATGGGGAAGTCGAATCCATAATATTTTTCGTTGGTGAAATATCTTAAAAATCTATCAGCACACCTGCACAGCCTACAAATTTAATTTAAATATAACATAAAATTGGAATTTTAACGCACATTGTGTTGTAATATTAAAAGTAACCTACGCAATTTATTTGTAATACTTGTTACGTGGAAAAATTTCATAACATAATACCCTGTATATTCATTACCTTCAAGTTAGATTTCTATTTTGACGAGTTTAATTTCATTTTCCTGTCAAGACGTCAAACCGTCAACGACTTAAACTCGTGCTTGTGGTGGTATAACTTCTAAACTGCTCTTATTCGTATAACATTGGCGTTAATAGAAATGAAACTCTAATCTAAAAACGCATTTCGTGTAGTTTAGCTTTTCCTATTAGTTTTTAGAATTCTTTGGTAATTTTCTTCTTAATTTGATAGCACGTCTAGGCACGTCCCGCCACGTTTTTGGCTGTATGTTTCAATGCATTATCGATCGATCACATATTTATATCGACAAATACCTTCATGGGACGAGTATAATTCTAGAAGGTCTACGTTAAAACTAAAAACGAAGTTTCGACAAGAAGTTTTCTTCTAGATTCTACTCCTTATGCGTCAAGCAACTGTGAAACCAACTTTCACTTAATGTGTGCAACAGTATTCGATAATCGGGTTCTTATGTGTAATTTTTTTTAGTATTAATTAACAATTTTGTAGATCTTTGCTTTCGTGAGTCATTGTGTTGACACAATTTGCTATTCAAATTTATTCTAGGCTGACTTAACGAGGAAAACGTTTTCTTCAAGCAAGTAGGTACCTACTGGATTATAGGTAAGTAATTATTTTGTGTTATCGCATGCTGTGAACCATAGCTATCGTGTAAACTTATGTATTGTGTGTTGCCAATACTTCCGGCATTTATGAATTGAGAATGTACTACAAAATTTCTGAGACTCGTTAATAATCTTCGTTATTAAATTAAAGTTGTTATACATATATTATCTTTCCTTTATGGTAACATATCTTTCTTTTTGTTGGTTACACGGAAACCAATGTAACAAGGATTACGAACCTGAAAATTCGTTACAAGCTTGAACCTTCTGTCCTGATCGAAACAGAAGTTTTGCTTAGAAAGATCTGGCGCCCTTTAACTCTTATTTATTTAAAACTCAATGGAGAGACCACGTTGAAAGAATTTGCCAAGAATGATTAGTAAAATAAGCAAAGACACAAGAACCTAACACAAAACGGACGACCACTCAAACAATAAAAAAACTGCTAGACATCAGTATCTCAAGAACAATTCGAAATTGATACCTAATCAAGGAAGAGTCAAAATAGAATTAACATTTATAATACATTGCTAATTTCGATAACCAGTTATAATCAATTTCCAGAATAAATCTTATTAGTCGCGGCAAATTGTTCAGAAATTGCAGACACTGCAGATTTGATAGAGGATCAGTTAAGGTTGCCGGATGCTTCTGAACTCTACCAGTCTACGGTATTCGGATAAAGAAGAATGCGTTTTAAAATTTGGAAAAGATGAAAAGAATCCACCCAGTAAAAATAAAGATCAGCCAATTGCCTTAGCAGAAATTTTCATCGGTCGTCTAAATCGAAAAAGAAAAGAAAATACGAAATCCGATTATTTCCGGCTAGATGTGTGATATTAAAATCTTGTGTTAAGGAGATGAACAACGAAAAAATCTGCAAAACAGCGTTTTTTAAAAATCTCCAGATTACACAAAATCGTATAGATGTTGCATTTAAAAAAACATCCAGAAATATGGTAATACGCAATGAAACGAGATTTGGAAACGTATTAAAATAGAGCATTTCCGTTTTCGGCGTTGAGAGAGGAAGTACGTGAAACCTAGCGTTGCGCTCAGTGAGATCTCCATTTCGAGGTATTCGCAAACCATCCACGTTATAAATGTGTGCATTAATTTTGTTTCGTGTGTTGTTTGTTAGAGTTTGCTGGGGTAAGAATTAACTTTAATTTTTGCGACGTCATTTGATTTTCTTGTAATTATCATAGCGATTTGGGTGACAGCCACGTGTTTGTCCCTTTAATATTGTACAGGTCTATTAAGTACATCTGTTTTGAGTCAATAACTTGGAGCAGGTAGAAATGTAAACGTTGATTACTAACACCAATTGCATGAAATATTTGTGAGATGAACGATTAAACTTGAAGATACATCTGCGATATTGATAGTGAAAGTAATTTGAAAGTTTGACGCATTTGGTTTATAACTATTACTGATTGACTTACGAAAATTTTATTTGTGATATCATCATATATCTATTTTCTTTTCCTTGTACTTTCAGCAATTTTAAGGTACGATGCGAGTATGTTAGATGAATATGTTCTCCCAATTAATGCATGCAAATTTGTTTGTTCAATTACTTGTTAAATAATTAATTTATTTGCATACAAAAAACTAACAAATTCTACTGATCGATAAAAGTTATTAAATAACTACTCTTGCAACAGTTGCAGAAAAAGAGTATCTGTATCAGCTTTAAAGAAAAATACTCTTAACAAACGGAAAACAGAAATGCAACTTTAAAATCGCTTCGTAGAAGAATAATAAAAGAATTCAATTGCACTCAAAATTGTATGTTTGCGATGAGATTGCGTATTTTTATGCGACTCGTCCAAGGCAAAAAAAATATAAGAAATATTGACACCGACTATAGAATCAAATGTTTCTTTTAAACGTGTTTTATCTTGCGCTATAACGTAAAAATCAAAAGGTAAACGCCGTAAAGCAAAGTTGTAGTACCAATTTGCGAAGTTAGAACTTGTAATGGACAATAAAACCATAGATAAACAAGTGCAAATGCAATAAAACTGCATACTAGCTATGTAACGTTCGTTGTTAATAACCGAAACTATTAAAGGTTTAATAATAATAATACGCTGAGATAGAGCAGCAAAACTAACAAAATTAGACGTAAATTGGAGAGCAATGTTGCAATAGACTGCACCTCATTCCCGGCGGTTTTAAATAACCACACTGGAAACGATCCAAAGTCCATAAACTACTTTATCTATTATAAAGTTTAATGCAACATTGCAAGCTTGTAAAAGTTCTTACATAGACTAGCATTTGCAGAAGGAAATTAAATAAACGTCAAAGTAAAAGCAAAATATCAACTACACGAAAAGTCAATTTTCCCGACATATAAAACCCTCGTAAATTGAGAATAATATAAAGTACAATATAATGGTAAATGTATTAAGGTAGCTGTTCGGATTTATACGCCTATAAAATTGTATTAAGCTACATGCAAATTATTGTAAGAACGAAAAGTATGTTAAACAAAGCAGTACATTGCAAATGTCCTAATTTTGAATACGTTAAACAGCTTTGCCGATTACGTTTATTCTTACGAGAAGCTACTTTTCTTTCGTAGACAAAGTTTTTGTGTATTTAATAGTAGTTTCCTATTTCTTTATTAGTTTAGTTTCGCACATTTATTTTTAAGGTTTTTTTTCTATACTGGTTACGGAATCAAATCAGTTTAAATAAAGACACGAAACAAAAAAATAAAAATTATTAAAAAAATAACGAAAAGGATTAAAACAAGCTATTAAAACACTACAACAGAGTATTGTTTAAAAAGTAATTTACGAACAATATTAAACTAACAAAAATTCTCATACACGACGATTACAGCACACAGAAGCAAACACGTGACTTAAAAAAATGTGGTAGCAGAACGTATCACTGGTTCTTTGTGTACGTACAATTTATTGTGTTGTTTCTTTAATACGTTTTATGCTAAATGTATCATTAAAACTAAAACGACACTAACCACACGCCCCCACGTCACCTGTTCTGCTTCGGTCAACGGAATTTACATAAGCCAACAGATTTAGTCTTCATTAAACATAAGCATTCAACTCAAACCAAAGTTTTTGCTTTTAAATTATGACGATTGCCTTACACAGACAATTTATAAGCGTACGGTGGGACCTAACGAATCCATCGGTATGTACTGTTATCTTAAAAATTAGTAGTTCAATTCGCGAGTATGAAAAATTTCGCTTCAAGTATAAAATTTGTTCATCGACATCCATCCCTACCTTTTTCTTCGTAGCCAGTTGTCAAAACGAATTCATTTTCTGCTAACCTTTGCTAAAGTACGGATCGTACGTAACGATCTTTTCGGCCCAACAAAAAGCTTTCATTATTAAGTTGGTTCTATGTGAATATGTGGGCGAATTTTTAAGTGATATTGAGTGAAACCTTATTTTGGGGTATGTAATTTTATAACGTTCTTGCATTGAGGGCTTAAATTAATTATTTAGCGAGTCCGATCCCTCCACCTGTAACGTTATCATCAAGTTATCATGGACGTTTGTAACACCTGGAACAGCTGTTTTGTCGAAAAGTTTCCATGACGTCAAGTCGCTGGAGGTTAAGGACATGTAACCATTTTATGAAAAAAAATAGTGATAAACTGCGAAGCTAATTAGAGGGAAGCTCGGCGCATCCTTTTACATCAACCATTCTATGCATTAAATCAAATTATTTGTGCTCACACAGTATGTACCTTTGTGTCAAATTACATATTACGTTTTAGATCAGACTGGTACGGGCTTAGCTAAACCCTACTAGATATTTACAACTGTAAGTATTGCATATTCTATTTTACCTTGTTGGTCATGTCGATTACTAGAATGACCACACGTACATACTAGATTGTAATCACAATTAATATTAAACTTTTTTTGTGTGTCACCTATTTATCGGGTGCGCTTTGATTCTCGATACTTTGATTTTCGCATTCTCGAAGTTAAACCTACCGTCGTTTATAGCTATTTACAGTTAAACCTAATAAAGTGAAGTTATTCCTTCGTTAAATTTAAAAGTTAGATTAATTAGGGCACGTAGATGGGCGAGTTGTTGTCCTGACAAAGGGCGTTACTTAGATTGAACCTGTGATAACCCATGTAATATTGTTTGCACCGTTTATGTAACGATACTTATATACTATCTTCGTCTTCAACTATTTCTGTGATACAATAAATATATATTCTGTGTTATTACTTCTGTCGTGTTAATTGTTCTTTTCCAACTACAGGTAGAATTAGACGATCTCTCCCTAATTTAACCCTTCATCGTCTTGGCGCCTTTTTAGCTTTAATCTATAATTTAGCACCACAAAGACTTGTGTTAACACTGTATAGAAAACGACTCGCTCAATCTAAGGCTTATAAACCACCAACGTCTTCTCATATATATTCAGGGTGAAAGTTATATCTGTGAGCTGGTGTTTCATGGGATTTGAGGGCGTTGTCCTAGACTGTGGTCTTTCCTATACCTCTTCTTTTCTTTCTGGATTGTCGTTTGGTAATGTCTATAGGACTTCATTGATTTTTGTTGCTAGCGTTTCGTTTTCGGTCGACTTTGCCACGAGTACCTTTCTTTTTGATACATTCTTTTCTGTTAGTTGAATTCTCTCTGGTTCTTAAAAGTATCATTCCGTTTTATGCGACTTTTGGACACATCTGATTGGTAATACTTGGCGAACTGGAAAAGCATCTCTGGTTTACGTTTCTTCTTTGGTTAGGTGATTGGATTGTGTTTTGATTTTAACGTTTTGTCCTTGGCGTATGTCTAAATTTCTGTTCTTCATTTTAGCAAGTGTCAACTTCACAGCTTTTTATGTTGCTGAGGGGGAAATTTGTTATGTTAGCAGCATTTTGGTATAGTTTGCGTGCTGTATAGATTTTGTCCCGAAACGTAAATGTCATTTTTACGTATGGAAAACTATTGTTTTTTACTTTCGTTTTTGACGTTAAAGAAGACAGCACGTAAACTAATGCTGTGTCCATTTTTAAATAACGCTTACATTCTTCGTAGTAAATGGGAAAATCAGCTTTGATTTGTATGTGTTGCCAGTGAAAGTTTCGCTTAGGTAAGAATTCAGTTCTATTTTACAACGCAATTTAATTTTCTCGTATTATCACAGCAAGTTGGTTTACCTCCACGTGTCTGTCCCTTTGGAGTTGTTAAATAGTTCTTAACTATCGCTCTTTCGAGTCGATACATTGGAACACGTACGGATTAAAGACAAACACCAATTTCAGAAATTAATTTTTGAGACGGACGATTAATCTCGAAGAGTCAGTAGCACATCTACGATGTTAATTGCGAGTCATTTTTAAACTTGACGTATTCTATTTATATCATTGGATGACTTACTAGCAACTTATTTGTAATATGATTATATATCTATTTTTATTACACTTTAAGATATTTTAGGGGATGGTTAAGATATGCCATTAGCTAATCGCATGTCTGAAAAACCGTAAGTAACACTATTTTTATTATCTAATAATTTGAGTGTCCTACGTAAATACGAACAACCTAAATATATATGTAGCACGATTAATTTATGCAAGTTTGTTTGTGTAATTACTTGTGTAACGCAAAAAAATATTTAAAAAACGCAACACCAATTTACAGTAGTTACATTTATAAAAGTAATAGTTCTGATGGCAAAAACTTGTCCAATGGAAAAAAGAAGTCTACACAATTTGCAATACGTCTTAAAAACCATTCTGTAATATTAACCAAAATATAAACTGTTATAATTTACGTTTATTAAATTGATAAACAACTTCAGAAAAAGAGGTTTGACTGTAAAAAAAATAATGTAGTACCAGAACAATTTTTTCCTTCAAATAACATACAAGATGGCCTTACACTTTATAGATTTGCTAAAAAACGACGCTCATGTCTCACGTTGTAAAAAAATGGTTCTGGTGGCTTCGTCTATGTATCATTGCAACTTGGTCGATAATGTACACAGCAATGACCAATAGAACTGTTCTATAGAATTTTGAATATCAGTGGAATCAACGCAACTCTCAGTTTTTAATTCACGTATATCTAAAAAAATCTGTATTCGCCCAAATTTTGAGCTCGGACATGCCAGATCTGCCTCAAAATTCAACTCTCAACATACTGTACAGGAAAAGTTTGACATTTGTATCGAAATTAATCCTAGAAATATGACCGAAAAGATTAACTTTAATGATTTCAGTAGATGCAAGAAATTACTTCAAAAATAATCTACAGACTTGCACTGCCATCATAAATAAGCGAGAACAGAGAGAATCGTAAACGATTTTCCTAATTCCAGAAACTAAAAAAATAGAAAAAAGGACAAAAAATTGATTCTGTAACTAAACAAAAGTATTAGCAATTTAAAATTTAAAGCAATTTTTTGTAAATCTCTTTCAAATAATCAACTCAAAAGAATCGATTCCGATTATCCTGTTTTTTTGTTAATGTTTGTATTGCGAATAAACCAACGTACCTTATTTATTAATTAAATAATAGAAATGACCAGAATCAGTCAAGCATGTACTACTTCAAGTAGTAGTGCAAAACACGTGTTTTCTAATCACATTAAGCACCTAACGAGCCGTCCTTGTTTGTAAATCGTATTTCAAAGTTGTTGAAATATCAACGGTTACACGTGTAGAATTAAGTGCTAAATAAAATTAAAAATTAATGAGAATAGATATTTAGGATAGCATTAGGCACAAACAACTCGACCTAATACATAATTAAGTGGAGTTAAGTAGCAGATAACGCAGTTGTTCCATAAATAATTTAGAAAAGCTGCAAAACTCATGATCGACGTAACGAAACAGTAAACGGAATAGGGTCATCGGCTTTTTCGTCTTTATGTTGTTAATTTAGTTTTGGCATTTACATAAATGTCAATTAATTTTGTTCAAAACGGAAGCTTGTTGTCCCGTTGTTTCCGCTCTAATCAATTTTTCACGTATTTCCAAAAACTGATTGCTATCATTAAGTAAAGAAACAAAGTTCGTTGGTGTAGTTTCCGCACTAAAACATAAAAAATAAAATAAAAGCAAATGTTCCATTGGCAATAGGTAGTTTTCGCATGATAGTGCTTCCGCGCATTTCTTTGTAGTGTTTATGTTTGTCTGAACCAGACCTAGTTCCCTAGCGTTCTTACGTTGCATTTTTCTCAGCTCATAATTCTGTTTTTATATCATTTCCATAGCTCCCTGTTTTATCACGTTTGTTTTTAAGAATGACATGTAAAAGTATGCGGTATACGGAATGCAGAATTAATATAATTTTTATACGCATAGTTTGATTAGATCTAAATAATGTAGGAAACATTGAGTGTCAATCTGAGTAAAAAGTCAGAAATTAAAGCGTCGAAACGACCTGAAAAAGTCGAAAAACTCTAACTCTTTTTATTTGGTTACAAAAATAATAAAAACAAAAAAATTCAAATTTCAAACCAATACCAACTCAAAAGTCAAGAAAAGTTGTTATTTTTTTGGTAGTCTTAGCTGTGGGTCCTTAAAAATCTGTTTTTTAAAATTATATTTTATATTTTTTGACCATCTTTATATGTCGTGCTTGATCTTTGATTTAACAACGGTGCCGATTTTGAATTCATTATAAAAAAAAAATTTCAAAGCTTTACTACATTAAATTTTCGTAGCAAATTTAATCAAACGACCGACCGAATCTATATCGCATAGACTCAGGTGCGTATGATAAACCGAATTAAGATTGCGACAAATAATATTAATTTTCAAAGCTTGTCGAACTATTTAACTTTTTCCAAGAAATAAATTTGACATAAATATACAAATATTTTCATTAGCATGTTTACGATTTCTAATCTCTTCGTCAAGCTTTTCGTTGCAATTGTGCGGTTGAGATTTAGCACACAACCTAATACACACTTCTTACCAAGTCCGTACAATTTGACGATACACGCGATACCAAGCAAGTGTCTTTCTATTAAAAAGGAAATGTGTAAGCTAAATCCAAAAGTTCTTATTTTTAGTGGTGTTTAAACCTAATTTTGCATTGTAATTTCAAAGTCATTTTCGTTATCTTAATTCCAATTTCATTTTTAAGTACAAAGCTACTTGAATTCATTTAGGTTTATTGTTGTCATAAACAAAAACTGTATATTACTTTATTAGTTTCGTCGGTCATTAGTATTTCGTATCAGTCGTAAAAATTTAGATTGTAACTCAATATTGCTTTAATTAGAAGTAAGCGCTACTTATTTTACAAGCATTTAGTTTATCATATTTTTGCTGATTTCCTTGAGAATGTTCTTTTTCGTGGGGCTTATAATGCTTTCTAATTGCGTTTTTGGTTCAGTTCATTCTTTTTTGGGTATCCTGTTTAAAAGATTCTACGTCATAGTTTTTAAAAGCTTGGTAAGAGTCCGAGGTATTATATTTCTATGAAATTTGTTTGAGAACACAAAAACTTGATTAAAATCGAAAATAAAATTTGGCAATAGCTCGAGCCTTTTTGGTGTAACATCGTGCAATATGAATTTGCGAACCTTTAAGTAAGAAGTTCATTTTTGTTTCGTTATTAAAATATCAGTTTTTATTTGTTTATCAAATTATAATTCAAGGGTTCCCGTATAATTATGTTGTGGAAATTTAGTTTTTCTTCGTGCGTAATTAAACATCACTTTCAAATCAGATTCTTCAGTCGTCGTACGAGCTTGTACTTCATCCACATTGCTCGCCCATGTAATAAATGTTAGATACTACGCAAGTAAGACCTTGAGCTCTTAACTCATTGACCAACTCCGATTGGGAAGGTAATAAATATCTCTACTAATTAGACTCAAACTTATTTTAACTAATTATCAAATCATACTAAACGAAGACAAAGAAAAACAACGCGGCACCACAACGTTGAGCGCACGTGTTTCGGACAGCACCTAATTTCTCAATTAGAAGTGTTTTTCTTTGTCGAAACCAAAATTTCTAACAAAAATAGAACTCCAAATTAGTAGCACAATCCCGGTACGATCCTGCCGTGTGCAAAAGAGTATAAAAATACTCGTACTTCAAAATTACCGTGATGCTTCTTGATACCACTAGGTCTACAAAATAACCCACACTAACGTAAACTTCAGAACCCAAAACGAAAGTTGTTACGTGCGAAATTTTCATAACGTAGTACCCTGTATATCGACTTAAAATTAGATTCTGGTTTTGACGTCCTCTGCCGATCTTTTTGGTTACTGAGAGGTTGCGGAGCCATTTTGAAGCTGTCAACTACGTGAGACGGTCGGTGTCAAAAACTTGACCTGATTCCTGAGATTTTAAGTGCATCCATTGTGATGAGTACGAATTTACAAGTCAATTACGAATTTATTGCAATCTGTTCGGCACAGGGTAAGATATTTTGCATCCGGTTTATTAAGATTCCTTTCTAATTTCTGTATTAATTTGATAGCCGGTTTCACCACCACCACAATCACATGTTCGATTTAACAAAAAACAATGACGCATAATTACTATTGATAAATACCGTTACCGAACGTGTAAGACTTTAGAAGGGCATATTACCCATACGAAAACGAAGTCTCGACAAGCATTACTTTGAAGATGTTATTTCTTGTACACCAGTCGATTGCGTTACCACCCACCTGTTCGTAATTACAACTAACAGCATTCGATACAACGGGTTTTTATATCGCATTTAATTTATTATTATTAACGATTTTGTAGCTTCCTATCTTTGTGAGTTATGGTGTGACACGATTTGCAATTCAATATCTATTCTAGGCTGCTACCGGGGAAAACGTTTTCTTCGCGCAAGTAAGCACTGGATTTTGGGTAAGTCTGTTTGATTATTTTTCTTCGCTGTCATAAAAGTCACTCACGGAACTTTGGTTAATGTTAATGTCAGTAATTACGTTTACTGTTACAATACCATTAAGGTAATTTTAATTATCATTTAGAGTGTATCGCATGCTGTATTTATTACGAAATTTTCTTCGCTATTTCGATGCAACTTAACCTATGCATTGTGTGTTGCCGATATGTCTGGCATTTATGAATTGAGAAATTAAATATACTCCTGTTAATCTTCTACGTTACTACATTAAACTTTTTATACCTGTTCATCTTTCTTTTATGGTAACATACCTTTCTCTGTTAGTTGTGGTTACCCGAACACCAGAGTAACAAGGATTACGAACCTAAAAATTCGTTACAAGTTTGAACCGTCTGTTGTGATCGAGGCAGAAGTGTTAATTAGAATTGATCTGGCGCCCTTAAGTATAATTTCCTTGAACCTCTCCTATCTCCGACTGTGTGAGTTGGCCGTGCAAGGTTCGTAAGACCTAAAGCTTGTAACAAAGTGTCCAAGATTTTCTTTTCCTGTATAGGTAAGCTATCACTTATAGTAAGTGCTAACTCCCAACGTTAATTTGAAAAGAACTAAACAAAAAAATTGAAATTTTGAAAGGACAACAAATAAGTAACACAGAAATATTAACAGCCTGCAACAATCGCCATTTCTCTTTTTCTTTAAAGCACGAACAATCCTAAGAATGCGTACTACAAAGATCAAGTTCCAAGTTCAGAGCTATGAAATGAAAGTTTAATATTTAACTTCGAAAAACGTTTAATTGTTATTAGTTGCGAAATAAACTTTGTTTTACAATTTTTGTAAAAACGACTTTAAATAGACGCCTAAATAATAGTTGGGTTAGTATTTTTTTAAATAAAAACTGCTTGTTATAGTTGAAAAACGACAAGAATTTAATAATTCATATGTTCCTACGCGTAATTTTTGTACAGTGCGTTTCCCACAAGCCATTAATCTAATAAAAAAATCACAAACGTTCAATTTGCTACGTAGATAACAGTTTTATTCCCTAAACATTTTAAAGAAGCTAATTTAATTTGCCTACTACTGGCACTTAGATTGATGTAGTTGATTAATTTTCATGGCCAATTTTACGACCGCGTTATTTCCACTTGTTATTCCTACACGTTTAAAAAAGGTTTTAGTTAATTTCGTTGCGTTTAGTCATTTTTTGAACGAACGCAAACGATAATTTGAATAAAGATTGCTTAATTTGTCGGCAACTTTAATAATATTATGTGGGTTTTATTGCAACTCTCATACGATAACAACGCACTTAAAAAGGATCAATAAATAATGTAATCAAGAACAGATGTACTCACCTCTGCAATAAAAACAACTACGACGGCATCCTCAGCTTCTTCCGAATTCATTCCTTCAACTAAGTTCTGAAGAGTCTCCATCAAGTAGCTTTGTTTTTCTCTTCGAACGGTTGGGATTCCGAGCACAATGGAAACTCCAGTTCTTCCTTTCGATAACAAATAAGCGAGTCTCAAACTTGTAGGGTCATCTAGTAAATGTGGTAAAAAATGAAACGAAGACGGTAATCTTAACATTATAGGCGGATTAAGGCCACTAGCTGCATGCATTCCGGACATGTTTTTAAGCAGTTGTTTTACTTCCGGTTTCAAAATGGCCGGCGGTATGGTAAATCCTGCTGATGTATTGTCGCTTGTAATTCCCATTTGGTCAATATGTTGTGTTAATTGTAACAGTTCCTCCTGCCTAGCTCTGTACATTGAATCTAAGTATTGAAGTTTTACTTGGAGCTCCGCCAGGCGTTGCACCAGTAGTTGTTCGGAAGTTCCGTCTGTAACAATAATAAAAGTTTTTATAATTTTTCAATTCATTGCTATGCATAAGACTTAAAAACATAAAACTGTACATCAATAATTATTTAAAAAAATATCGTAAAACGGTCTAAGCCATATACGTGTGCGGACCGGACTCGTCGTCAAGACGGTATACACCTATTACCAGCACAGTATACTAAAAAAAACTAAATAAGTGAATCAAAATTATTTCAAACATTTCTATTACTATAAACTTTTACTTTGATTCTTTACTTAAAAATTTTATTATAGAAACAAATTTGAATGTTATGAAAGCATTTTTGCATATATAAAATTTTAAAAAAATTAATAAGGACATTTGAATAATCACATTTTCATAAATTACTAACCGTCATAAATTCAGGACGCCGCAAAAAAACAAGATAAAAACCTCCACAAATATTTTCTCGCCGATTATTTTCAAAGTTTTTGATTACTTCTTGCGTTCAAGTTTTTTTTTAACGAATAACGAGTTCTAAATTATAAATTGAAAAGGAACGCATTCAATCGCAAGTTTCAATATGTATCAACTTTTTCGTGCAATTTAATGAAGTGGGAAAGCCGTGTAAACAAACGATAATAATAACGAAGCTATTTTATGGGTTATTATTTTAATACGAGTAAGCTGGTGCCGCTTACTGAGCTTTTGTGCTGTTAACAATATGCATATACGATATTCTACATGTACACACAAAACGAAATTTTATAAAAGAAACGAAACGAAGGCGTTCCAATGCTAAATTTTTTCGTAACATTTTTAAAATTGTTTTCCGTTTTGTTATTACTTTACCGACATTGTATTGCAAAAAAAATAAGAGAATATAAAATGCTCTCAAATGTATAATAAAGTGCTTTTAGTGCTACATAAATATTCAAAACGAATTATTTGTAACAGGGTAAGATACGTATGATAAAAATAACTACCACTGCAAAACAACGAACCACAAAAGCAATTTTTTATTTCGGATACATTTTTTATAGTTGCTAACATTTTTTTATCTAATTCACTAAATGGGTCTATTTTTGATTTATGTCATTTTATGGTTAAAAGAATACCAGAATAAAAACTTTAAGTTAAGCAAGTATTGTAAAAAAATTAAGTTATAATAAAAAAATCTGAGGCAAAGGCGAAGCAGCAAATAATACGAGTTGAAAATGCATCATATTTTCTTACGACTATATATTTAATTATTAATGAAAATAAAATAAAAATGAACTTTTTACAAGAAAAAC
The DNA here is from genome assembly GCA_035610365.1 of Aquatica leii. Lineage (NCBI taxonomy): Eukaryota > Metazoa > Arthropoda > Insecta > Coleoptera > Lampyridae > Aquatica > Aquatica leii. The sequence goes on from CM069438.1 coordinate 60,416,214, forward strand.
AAGTGAGGTAGAATATAAATAACCTGAATTTAAACATTTGTGTTGGTAATGCCTTATTTTGCGTCAGTTTGTCTGCCGTAATCAGTTTTTTCCAGCAACATTTCTAATATCATCAGATCATTTTTTGTAGTCTTTTGTTGTCTTTTTCTTCTTTACTTTATGTTTATTCATCGCTGGATACAAACTTTTTTAGATGTAGTGATGTGGCTGAGTTTACCAAAATCTACCTATGCTAACTACAATGTTTTTTTACATTATTTTTTCCAGAAATTACTTCTCTTCTTTAAGGGTGTTAGATTTTATCAGTTTTTATAGATTTGTTATCCAAATATCTATACTTTTACTCCAACATAATTCTTAAGACTATCTTTGCAAAAGTTGGTTCAATAAATAGTTTTGCGTCCTAACTTACAACGATTAAGAATTTTTACAAGACACATTAAGAAAAGAAGTACGTGAACTAAGTAATTTATAAACGCCACCGTTACCATTATTTACACTCCAGTAGACAAGAATTGCTTAATAAAATTTTAAAGCAAGTGTTTTCATTCTTTCCGCTATCCTATTCATACATTTTTAATGTTTTTAAAAGATTAGTTGTTTCAAAAAATTTCTGGATGAAGAAACATAATGAAGTACAATTATTAATAAAAACAATTAAAATTAGTTAAGCCTGTAAAGCGACCAGAAAAAGTTTCGATATGTAAAAATGAAAGTTTCTGCTCGTGTATGACTAAACTTAAAAACATCTTTATTATGAAAAACGCTTTTTGAACACCACGTATAAATTTCTAACAGTTTACGTACGTGACTAAGAGCGTAAAAGCGCTATCGGAGCACCACCGTAACTGTGAAGCTTTATTACAAGACGCAACAAAAACTTGCCATTAACGAATTAAATTTTTGCCCGAACACTAAAAACGCATCAATGTTTACGTCGTATAACGACGATAAAAACTACTACAAAACTAGTACGTGCGCAGAAAATAATATTCAGAAAAACGACGTTTTAATGAAATTGTTTATTCATCAAATAACTTTCGGATCAACATTAAATGTAGACGGAATAAACACGTTCAAAACATAACCTTTATAGATTTATAATTCCCAAAAGGTGCCAGCGCGAATTACATTTTAACAAATATCTCGGGGGTAACATTTGGAAACATGACGTTAAATAAATATTCTACTAAAGGATATCGCTGGATATTGTTGTATAGGGAATAGTTTTAAGGAGTTTTATGCTTTCCCGTGTTAAATTACGAGTAAATTATCATTTTATATTTAATTACGGACGAAAAACCGTCGCGAATGGTATTGCATTTTGAATAATTCTAATGTTGTGTTTAAATTACAAAACGGATTCTTCTCACGATTATTGTTACGGTTGGATCGAAACGGATTTTTGTTTTGCGTTTACCGCAATTGTAGTTAAATTGTACCATAAATTTTTATTAATCTTTGTTGTATTTGGAAACACAATTGGCTGTTTTTGACCTAAACGTTATAACGATAATTGTGAACCAACTAAACTTTTATTCGTTACCTCCGACTGTACAAATATTACTAATTAAACATTTGTCGATATTTTGCTTTATTTTCTATGCGTTACCTCATTAGTCATATTATATAACAATTCGTAATCCCTTTACCACGTGGAGACCTAATTTCTTAACTATTTCGTATTTGGTTTTGATTTATGTAATTAAGTAGCATATGCATAAATGCACATTCGATTTGCATTCTGCTGACGCACATTTATTTACAATTATTTCGCATTATATAGAAACTAGGTATACTAACATTATAATTTTACAATAAAGTTTAACGTAAATTAGTTTTAGATAGCTAGTAGTAGTAGTAGTTTTTACGTATATGTATAATGTAACCTTTGTAACCTGCGTTGGATTTTGGCAGTGAATCTTTTATGTAAGACCCCGTAATTAGATTCATCTGGTTGAATTTCTGGTTTTCTGTTTTTTTTTATTGATTAGTTCGATGTAAGCATCGAAAACGTTTCGCTCGGTATTTTATTATGTTGAATTTAAGTTTATTTGTATTTAATAGTTATTTCACAATTATTACTGGTATTTTTTTTTGAATGCATAAAGTTCAGTGGTTTTGATTTTGATTTAGTGTTTTACTTGTTTATCTCAGTTGTTACGTGCATAAATTTAAATAATGCATTACCCTGTATATCAGTTTAATTAAAAATTACTTTTATATTTCTCGACGCCATCTATCGGATTCGTTGGTCACTTTGTATTGAGTAAGCGATATCCGGCGAGGACCGGCATTTTGACTTTAACATCGTGCAGGTGTTAATCTATGTCTGCGTGAGTGAAAGTTCGTTTTCTAAAATCATCCACGTGTTGGGACACGATGGAAATTAGAAGTTTCCTTAAATAACTAATTTATTCACGCAGAGTAAGTGAGTTTTGTTCTTTCTTTAATTAAAGGTAATTTTTATGTCTTTTTGTTAGCGCCATGTGCTACCTCCTAACTAGGGGCATTCTGGTTATAATTTAAAGTCGACCAGGGAAAGTTGTGATTTCGTTGCGATCGTGGGGTATTCAAATCGTCACCGGCCATTCTTACCACCATCCGGCCCATGATTTCTAGTCGATACCGAAGTACGAGAGATAACCCTCGACGAATATTTTGTTGGAACGATTCTAAATATTTATAAGGCCTACAGTTGGAATTAATTAAATCACAGACAAGGAGTATAACAGCATCCAACTTTCGGGTTGTGTTATGTGTGTGCTTTAAAATTTAAGTAATGATTTTGTAGATTTGGATTTCGTGAGATATTAGGTTGACACGATTTGCGATTCAAATTGCTTACAGGATTACGTGTCGGGGAAAGTACTTTCTTCACACTAGTGGAGGTTCCTGTGTTTGTGGTAAGTGTTTTATGTATTTTATTTCGTCGTCAACAAGGTTACTCACGAAACTTTCGCTAATAGTAATTCCGTACTGATTAACGTAATTGTAGTACCATTTAATTAGTAAATTTGCTTATGCTACGTATGCTGTGTCCTACCCTTAATTATTGTGATAATTTAATGTTAATGCCATAATTATTATCATTGTTTTATTGTCAGTAATGCCATATTACTAATTATGTAAACGATATTTACTACGAACTATTCTTCGCTATCTATTTCACTGTAATTTATTTATGTACTGTGTGTTGCCGATACTACTGGTATTTCTGTACTGAGAATTCTATATACCTGTGATAATCATCAACGATTCTAGATTAAAGTTGTTATTGTGGTTACTTGTTCTTTTATGACAACATACCTGTCTCTTTGGATCGTCGTTATCTAATAACAAACGCTGGCTACTCGAACAGCCGAGTAGAAGGATTACGAACCTAACATCTTGTTACAAGTAATACCACCTGTCTTGAGCGGGACAGAAGTTACTTTGGGATAAGCTCTGGCGCCCTGGAACACCTTTTATATATTTTTTGGAAACCTACCCCTCTCACCGACTATTGTGAGTTGGACGTGCACGTTCGTAAAATACCTAAAACTTGTAACACAGTAAAATAACAATGCTAGATAATTTACGACTTCCTTTTCGGAATGTAATTTGATCAATTTTTCGTGATATCTTTACTTTGTTTATGTCGGGTTCTTTTATGAGCGCGATTGCGAACCACATGATAATTTAGCGAAGTAAGCGTTTTCGGTGAGAAATGTTTCTTTCTTTCCGAGGCCTACGTGACAAGATGCACGTGGCCAATTATAGTTTTCATCTTTGTTAATTTACTTGGTTTAGTGTTGCATCTTTTACAAAGATTTTACGGCGCAAGTTCATTGAATTAAGTGGGAATACGAGGTGTTAAAAGGGGTAAAATTTTGTTTTTGGGGATCAATCTTTTGGTCGCGATTAAGAATACCGGGTACCGGAATGTAGTCAAGTGTTCGGGGTGTTTTTACCCTACCGTTAGACAATACCGCGGAAGTTAAACAAATGGTGCCGTGAAAATTGAGTGGTGTGATGGGAAATAGTAATTTTCCAAATTCGTAATTTTACGGTTTAAGGAACTTCATGGTATCCATAATAAAACTTACGTTCGAGTTGGATTTAATTTCGATGTTTTATGTGAAAAATCCTGTCTTCGCTTTTGTGCGGATTTCAATTAAATAATGAAATAAATCTTCCGCCGGAATTCTATTGCTTGGGGGATCCACCGAGCTTGTATTCGACTACGGTACACCTGGACCGACCTGAGTTCACTCTAACTTCGTAGCTTCTGGAGCCGTTGGAGCCGACAGCTCACCTAGAGTAAATAATTGAGCAAAGGTATTTATCGTATTTATTATTACCGCGAAGTGAACCGCGATCGATATGATTTAAAAGCTTTGATTTGAGCCGATTGAATTACGGTTAAGTTTAATTATTTCAAGAAACACTTGATGGTGTTTGCGTGAAGTTCGATTTAAGTAATTAAGTTTGTTTGGTGTGTATGTAAAAGTAAATCTTATTCATGCATATAAAATAATGTAACGATATATTCGGACGTATATTTTATGACTTTTGTATTTTATTATTTTTGTTTGTTGTATGCGGTCAAGGCCTTGAATTTTATTATTGTTCTGTATTATCGAAAAATAAGTTAACGCTTTATTTTCTTTTATATAAATTTGAATTATTATATTCCGTTTGTGAACTTTTATTTCATTGATTATTTTTATTCAAATTTGTCAGATATTCATTTTTTTTTATTTATTTAATTTTAATATTCAGTTAATAAATGTTAAATTGTTAAACTGTAAAGAGCTTTTATTCATTCAGCTGCCACGTACGTAATTTTTTTTTAAGTGTGTTTCAGAATTTAGCAAGTTACAACTCAAGGTAAGTTCCGGGGTTGTAACCAACCAGATGAGCTTTCGGGTTATCAGGGGTCCGGAAGCTATAATCATCGTGTCCTTGATTGGCGCCCTAACCGATTTTGAGTTTTTACCTTTTTATTTCGATTTTATGTCAATCTCGTTTCCAAGTTATCACGGAATTTTAAAATATAACCCACCCCGTCTCCATTGAGCTAGCGGCACAACATCGTTTATGTTACCTCATTTCAGGCAGTGACCTTGTTTTAACTTTGGCATGTAACACCTTGTAATCAGTGCATTAAGACCTTTCACAAATTTAAATTATGAAAAAAAACAACAAACGTAAAAGACCAACATTTTGTAATTAAAAAAATATAAACAGCCAAAACGTGTTAGCAATTGTAATCAAATTTTGACAAAGCTAAAACGAAAGCTAAAACGCGGCATGTACCCAAGGGTTCTCTATGCCAGTAAGTCAGAACGACTTCAGTTGCATAAAAAACGGCCGAGTTCTATTAGTTCACAACCTGGTAGGGAAGACGTCTTGTTCCGGCTGAAAAAACTTCTTCTAACAGCCGTACACGATACAATGCGTTCAAGGTCCATTACTTTGCTTAAACCCATAAAACGGTCAGCAATGTACTCGATCCCAGATGCTTTAGTACTCTGATTGGATTAAGATCAAAGTCTGAACAAATAATGCAAACCAGAGGCAAAATCCACTCAAGTGAAGGAAGAGTCTCACCCGGAATCGCTGCTCTCCGGTGCTAAGTTTGGCGTGGGCGTCCAATTATTTTTTCGAATGGTGTATCTCTAAAAAAAGAAAGCGCTGAGGCATTCTGTTTTAACACCACGCTGTATGAGCATGCAAATGGTAACTTCGTAATAGTAATAAAACCTGCGCTGGAAGAAGTACGGGATACTGCGCCAAGACGCAAAAACCAGAAACTAATTTTATTTTAGTATTTGCACAACACTCTAGGCACAAAAAATAGAAGAGATTTACCAATCCCTCATACCGCCGGCCAATGCATAAAAGGCCAAATTAATGGCACATCTACAAGTATAGGCTAAAAACCTAAAACATATAGAACTGCGACAAGAAAGCCAAACAAACAGGAATAATAAAAACAAAACCTACAGCATGTGGAAAAGTTTTAAAAAGAAACTAGCTTTCAAACAGAAAGAAAGCAAATATTAAGATACAACACATACACTTACAGAAGTCGACACACAAATAAATAAATAATAAAGCTGCAAAGATCACAACAAATATCAATCCGGAAGAAATATACCAACTAATAAAAAATAGTATGCAATTAACAAAACTAGAGGAGCCAAAGATCCTGACAGTGGCCTTGCGCCATCTAGTTAGAACTGACCACCGACAAATAAATATATACAATGTTTCCGGTTATTGAAGCTGCAGACAGGATACACCTAAAAACGAAAGCATTAACGACAAAGTTTGAAGAAGTATGAGCGCCCGTAAAAACGGTCTTTGACAGGAAAAAGAAGATCTTGCAACTAGAAATGTTACATGCGCAATTGGTAATGGCCCATAGCCACATCAGCATAGATTGTAGAGAATCATAGCCGCAGTGTATAACTCGCTTAAAATACAATAGAAGTTATGAATAAGATCACACGTAAAATTGCAAATCAATTTGATGTGCAGCAAAACAGATACTTTAGAATGCCAGAAAATGGCAGAAGATTTTGGGTTTAGATATTCTCCTGTTACAAGATCCATATGTGCACAAAGAAAGCATCACCGGAATTGCAAACAAATAAAAAAAATCAATGCAGCCATAAATCAGATGACCGCAATAATAGTGACCAACAATAATATAACGATCATGGAGATTGCCAAATTCAATCACAAGCATAAATATACAAAGACCGGGCTTAGGCAAATGGATCTTAACATTCATATATTGCCAATTTTAAGACGACATTGAGCTATACCTAACTGCTATGGCAAAAATAATACAATGGTACCTACAAACGCCTATTGTAATTGCAACCAATGCATAGTAAATTTACGAAACAGAGAAGGCAATGCTACTTACATATAGTGGACAGCACGGAGATTTCTCAAACGTAGACTTATCGATAACCAGCGACAAAAAGCGTGGGTTAAGATGAAAAACTGTTAGTGATCAAATCTCATTACATATCAAATAAAAACATCAACACCAAAACTAACAAGTCCAAAGCACCTACCACAAGGTATAACCTAAAGCTAACAAAATGAATCCATCCAACAAAAGACCAAACCAAACAGTTTAATCAAAAGATATAACGACATAAATAAATATAGAAAAGAATCAACATAAATAAAGTTTGTGAAAAAAATACCTACAAGAAAACAAGGTGCTAATAAAAATATCTCATTTTGGATCGAACATTGTAACCTGCGTTTAAATTTTTGTACTTATTTTAGAAAAATCCTCGTATTTGCGATTGTTTCAATTTGACGATTGCTTTTGGTCAAGTTTTAAATACTGTTAGTTTGACGTGTTTCATTGCCATTTCAAATTTTTAAGAAATTTTGTTTTCAATTAATTTATGGTTTTAAGTTGCTCAAATTTTGGTGTGCTGTGTTTATGCCGGCTTTTGGTGTTAAAAATCAGATTGATATATGAATTATGTTTCCGACAATTTTTATTTGGTTTTTGAGATACCAGTAATTTGATATTTTAGGCAGAATTATTTGAGTTAATCATCAAATCGATTTGTTTACAGTTCCAAGTTCGATATAGAAAACTTCGTCCCAAATTTACGTGAAATTACGTTTCATTTTAATTTTTCATTTCTGTTGCAGTTTTAAAGGATTTATTTTGAAAACTATGTAAGCAGTTCGTGTAATGGTTATAAAAAAAATATTTTTTATTTATTAAGAAGAAATCGTCTTTTAGTGTTCGTCGCAACATCATGCCTTAAAAACTTTTACCTTTGTGCTAATTGTCGGTAAGAAATGGTTTGGTGAAAGTCACCGAAAAATTAGTTTACGTTTTTTGGGAATTGTGTTAAGTTTCATTCTTTAGATACGCAATTTAACATTTTTGCATTTTAATTGTAACAAAGCTTTTATTTCGTATTTCTTATCGCGTATTTTCTTAAATTTATATTACAAATTTAGATTAATAATAATAACGCGCCATCTGGTTAACAAGGTTCGAAGGTTAGTGTGACGTCTTACTGCGTTTGGCGCCCTACCGATTTTTGACCATTTAACCCTATATATTATTTTTGTTTTCTTTGGAGTTTTCCAGTCACGAAGTTTTGAGTACAGTCTACGCCCATCTGCACTGAGCACCGGCAAATGTCTCATTTATGTTACTTTCATGCAAACAATTTTTTAACAGTTTATGCATGTAAAAACATCTACAAAACATGAAATCAAAAACCCGAAAATGCGTAAGCTATGCCACTAAAACGGCAAACGAAATAACATACCACCATCCCAAACGTGTGAACTAGCAAAAAAGGATATTAGCAAAAGTAGCTCGAAGCAAAAGAAATAAATTGGAACCAATATACCCAAACACAACTACAATTAAACGCATAAAGAATACCTTACAAATTAACGAGGAAAGAATTAGAGATAAGTGCAACACCCTACAGTACGGATAACCCAGTGGATGAGCAAGAAACAACAAATTGGTACCCGACAGCAACCACTCTACCTAACACACTGTTGCCGAACGACAAAATAACAACCAATACCCATCTTCATTCTAAGATGCGACCCGTATTGACCAAGCAGCTAGTCATACCTAACTAAAATGCAACTGAAACATTCAATGTATGTGAAGTTAAAAATGACATAATCAAATGCAAAAGGCACCAAGGGCAGGACGGCATAAAAATGGAAGTTTTTTAAAAACTTGAAGCAAAATGAACGCCCGTTCTGACGATATTCTAGAAGTAATGTTACGCCCAAGGCAAGTTACCATTGGTATGGAAAAGAGCAAAAGTAATCGTATTTACTAAATATGGCAAGGAACCCAAAGAATCTAAACAGACCGATCTGTCTTTTCGACACCCTGAGAAAGGTGTATAAAAACCTTCGCGTTCAGTTCATTTATTTCAACCAATTCGAGTTTAGGGAGGGCAAATTCTGCAAAGATGCAATCGACAAGGCCATATCTAACATCAAGACATGCGCCGGCAAATACGCAATTGCGATCTTTATAGATATCAAAAGAGTCTTCAACAATCTATAATACCCCTCCTTTTTCAAACAAATAAAGAAACTATAATGTAATAAAAAAGATGCCTGCATACGTAAACCGGTTTTCGGAGACTGTTTACGCACGTATAAAACAATAAAAATGCTCGAACTAAAAAATGTGTGTAACGTGTCTACACGACTGATGTTTACAACGCACTGACTAAAAATACTTGCGCATTTGCAAGCACTAACTTAAAAAATTAATTTTCACAGGACCACACTCCAAAAGAGAAACATAAATCTGAACGTGCCCCCGGCCTTGTCTATAACAAAAATACATAAATAAATACAAAAATGTACAACAAAATACAAAACAAATAATAATTGACATAATCACTCGCGGCGTTACATATCTAATGGTAATGAACAAAGTTTAGAAAATGCACGCCGAACGACACTAATGTTTGTTCGCTGACTCCCTACTCGAGAGATGTCGTCGCGGTGTACAAAAATGTCTATGATTCGTCCCAATCTCTACTGCAGAATGGCGATTTGTCTTCTTTCAGAAGGACCAAAGCTCCACCGCCACTTTGTATATTGCTGTAACTCGAAAATGTATTCTTGATTCCACTTTTTTCAAATTCGTTGGTACAGTTGCTGGATGTCTTGAAATAATGGAAAACGATACTTTAGTATCTTAGTGACGTCTGGGTCGGAAAAAGCTGTCAGAGGTTTTCTAGTCAAGAAATGCGCAAGTCTGAAAGATTGCTGATCACTAAGGTCGCGGACAAAGGTGTCAAGAGGAGCGAATTTAAAGTCGCTTCAACTTGCGATAAAAAAATATAAAAATCTTCCTATAAGTGAGTATTGAGCTGCTTAGAACTCTTTCTATATGATGTTTAGCTGACTTAATGCCTGCTTTTCACAGGCAAAAAAAAAGTGCGGATTGCGTGGTGAAATAAAGTACCCTTCTATACCTTCACTAGCAAGGGAGTCAGTGACAGGATCGCAGTTGTTACGTGTAAAATTTTCATAACGTAATACCCTGTATATCGAATTAAAATTAGATTCCGGTTTTGACGCCCTCTGCCGATCTTTCTGGTTACTAACATGTTGCGGAATTCATTTTCAAGCTTTTAACTACCTAAGACGGTCTGTGTCGTTGTGAATTGACCTAATCCAAAGATTTAATAGTACATCCACTGTGATAAAAAGGAAATTATAAGTTAATTACGAATTTAACGTAATTTATTCGGCACAGGGTAAGATATTTGCATCCGGTTTGTTAGGATTCTTTTGTAATTTCTTTCTTAATTTGATAGCCGTTCTGCCACGCTTTGACCACATGTTCGATTTAATAAAAGAACAATGAAGAATTAATAATATTGATAAATACCTTCACTGAACGCTTAGGATTCTGGAAGGCATATTATCCACAACGAAAACGAAGTTTTGACCAGCATTTGCCTTTGAGATATTATTTCTTATACGCCAGTCGATTGCGATACCCACCTTTTCGTAATTGCAAATAACAGCATTCGATACAACGGGTTTTTATATCTCATTTCCTTTATTATTAACGAGTTTGTAGCTTCCTATCTTCGTGAGTTATTGTGTTGACATGATTTGCTATTCAATATCTATTCCAGGCTCACTCACCGGGGAAAACGTTTTCTTCGATCAAGTAGGTACTGGATTGTAGGTAAGTTTATTTAATTATTTTGTCGCTGTCAGAAAAGTCACTCACGGAACTTTTGTTTATGTTAGCTTCCGTAATTACGATCATTGTTGCAATACCATTAAGGTAGTTTCATCAATTATTTTGTGTGTATTGCATGCTGTGTACAAACGATATTTATTACGAAATTTTCTTCGCTATTCATTTCGATTCAACTTATGTATTGTGTGTTGCCGATACTTCTGGCACTTATGGATTGAGAATTAAAAATACTCTTGTTAATCTTCTACGTTACTAAATTAAAGTTTTTAAACTTTGTTACGGTAATTTTCATTAAGTACGCCTTTGTTGTTACGGTTGAAATCTTCATTAGGCACGCCTATGGATTTTCGACGTAAAATTAGATTCAGGTGTTGACGCCATCTATCGGGTTCGTTGGTCACTTTGTATTGCGCAAACGACATCCGGTGTCTTCTCCGACATTTTGACTCTAACATTGTAACGGGTAATATCGAGGGCTGCGTGAGTGAAAGTTCGTTCTCTAAATTCATCCACGTGCTAGGAACACGATGGAAGTTATGTAGTTTCTTTAATTAACTAATTTACTCCCGCAGCGTAAGTGATTTTATTTCTTTCTGTAATTAAAAGTAACTTCTCTGTCTTCTTGGTTAGCCCCCATGTGTCACCTAATAACTAAGGGCATTCTGGCTATAATTTAAAGCCCATCAGGGAAAGTGTGTGATTTCGTTACGATCGTGGGATATTTGTATCGTCACCGGCTATTCTTACCACCATCCGGCCCATGAATTCTATCCGATACCGAAAGACGAGAGATAACCCTCGACGAATATTGTGTTGGAACGATTCTAAATATTTATAAGGCCTACTGTTGGAATTAATTAAATCATAGAAAAAGGGTATAACAGCATCCGACGTTCGGTTTGTGTTATGTGTACATTTTACCATTTAAGTAATGACTTTGTAGATTCGGATTTCGTGAGCTATTAAATTGACACGATTTGCAATTAAAATTAATTACAGGGTACGTGTCGAAGGAAGCGCTTCCTCCGCATAAAAGGAACACCTGTATTTGGTGGTAAGTGGTTTTTTTATAAAGTTTCTTTCGTCGTCAACGAGGTTTCTCACGAAACTTACAATCATCATAACTTCGTACTGATTATCGGAATGGTAATATCATTAGTTAGTAAATTTGCTTATACTACGTATGCTGTTTATGCTTATTTATTGTGATAATTTAATGTTAATGCTATAATAATTATTTTGCCTTATTGTCGTTACTGCCATATTTCTAATTATGTAAACGATATTTACTGTGAACTATTCGTAGCCATGTTCTGCACTTATGTCATGTAAGTTGCCTATCTTACTGTGATTCGATTTTGTATATTCTCGTTAGTACCTACTCAGATTTGACTATTTAATTCTTATTATATTTATCGTGATAGAGTAATTAAAGCACCATTGTTATTAACGATTTAGTTTTTCTCTTTTATTCGTTTCTTTCAGCAGTTACGAACTTAACATCTAGTTACAAGTTTATTACCATTTCTGTGGTGAGCAAGCAGAAACTGACTTTGGATAGGCTCTGGCGCCCTTAATTATCTTTTATATAGTCCTTGGAAAACCTACCCCTCTCTCCGACTGTTGAGAGTTGGCCGTGCAGGTTCGTAACCAGCTAAAACTTGTAACAACTTGTTTAATCTTTCTTTTATGGTAACATACCTTTCTCTTTTATAGTGGTTAACCGAACATCAGAGTAACAAGGATTACAAACCCAAAAATTCGTTACAAGTTTGGAGCGTCTGTCTTGATCGAGGCAGAAGTGTTAATTATAAAAGATCTGGCGCTCTTAATTATTATTCACTTGAACCTCCCCTATCTCTGACTGTGTGAGTTGGCCGTGCAAGGTTTGTAAGACCTTTAAGCTGGTAACACAGTTAAGATTTAAAAAATTTGTGCATACACATGCATGCGTTTTCCTCGACATGAAATAAAGCGCCTGAATGTCATAATAAATGATTCATTAGAAAAGGAAGTGACCCATTGCAAATGAACTGGCTTGATCAAGAAACACACAATGTCGACTTTTTGAATTTTTAATGAGAAACGGTCTACCATAATCTAGTCCTGTGGTATAAAAAGGAACCCATATCTATTATAGATTGTATTGTTCTGAGAGATAATCTTAAGCATTTTAAGCATTTATGAACTACCTGCTTTACAAGGCAGCGTCCTGAAGTAATCTAAAATCTACTTTGAAACAAAAATAGAAGTCAATGAGAACCTGCATGAAGCATTCTGAGACTCTCGCTGACAACCATCAGTTTCCTACCAAAATCAAATTGAGAATTTTATACTTAAATGCGTTCAAATGTCGGCCTTGAAAGTGAAAGAACGGAGTGTACACTAAAATGATAGCTTAATATTTAATTAAATTTGAATGCAATATAAAATAACGAGAATTTTGTTATATGCTACTTAAGACAATTATCTTGAATGAAATTTGCACATGCAGTTTTACACCGTTCTTCTCTCGCTGATATATGCGATTGAATGGAATGGTTATCCGGCTTGAAGGACCAAAATGTTAAGTGCATACTTGACCAAATGTTGATCGAACAAAATAGTAGTAGTGCACTGTATTGGTTTTCACAAATAATAAATAATAAAAGGAACCATTTATTCACGTATAAAACAATTATAAAGCTTGAACTCAACAACGTCTACAGGACCGCACTCCAAACCATAAAGATAGATCTGAACACCAATACTACATTTTTTTTCACCATATATTTTGAATAAACATTAGTTTTTTGTTTTAAAACAAAGAAACATGTGAAATATCATCCGTTGTATAGCAGATGTATTTTGTTTTTTTAAACAAATCCTCAAATTATAAACCAAGTTATATGATGAAATAGGATTACGTATAATACTAACACCAACTAATGCCTAGTCACAGTTATAATTTTATGTTGTAATATAAATAAGATAAGATTTCCAAGCACAGCAGCGTATGCCTTGTATATTAAGCCGTTCTCTTGTTTGACTTCTAGTACGACACATTCGAGTTTTCCCTATTTCCCGCTTTCTGCTTTAGCTTTAATAATGTGTGCAATAACTGTTCTTGCTATGGTTTTATATCTTTACTTTACTCTTGCTAGTTAGTTATTAGTTTCTCTCGATAGCATCTAGGGAAACTTATTAGTATATTATTTCTTATACTTAAACGTCAAATTGGTTTCCAATTCAAAAAGAACAGATTTTTTGCACGATTTAATTTATTTTTAACGTACGGTACAACGTGTTGCAAAGTGTGTGAAATTATAAATTTTGCAGCATACACGAGACAGGTTGTTACATATTATGACAATTTCTCACCTCCTCCCTTAACATTAAAAATCCCCCAAAAGCACGACTTCCAAATCATATTTTATTCCATCCTCATTTGTTCAGCATACTTAGATTAAAATTAAAAACTTAATTACTTTAGAGTATTTCTTGCACTAAAAGCTGTAATTAAATACAATGATTTCACTTTATTATTCATAATTAATCAAGACTACTATAAATAAATAAAAATCAAAGTCAAATTACTAAAATTGGTTCCAACAAGTACTTTAATAATTAAAGCAACATTAATTACGCATGTGTGACAATTCAAAAAACGTAAATTATATTTGATTGATTATCGATTGATTTCAAGTGCTTTTCCAACGCATAATTACGTCAAAAATTTTATAAATATTTAAATATCGAAATTGAATCGTGCACACCATTTATTATACATTATTAATTGCCTACGCCTTTGTTAGAATTAAGCCAAATATACCCAAGAGGGCGATAACGAAAAATCGAATGTAAGATGATTGTTTTTTAATCAAAATTTGAATTTATAAATTTTTCAATTTTTTAGAGGCGCATTCGTGCAAGGTGATTTGATGACAGTAAACGATTTCTTATTACATTCATCTTTGAAGCTTTGAAGTGAAGCATGAAGCCAAAGACAAAATCGTATGAGAATAGTTCGTTTGCACAATCACTAAAAAAAATCAATAAAATTGCTTCGGGTTATGAAATAGTTTATAAGATTTTTCGATGAAAAATATACGTGTTTGCTTAATAAACAAAAAATATTTTTTTATAAATGTAGAAGTGTATACCAGTCTTGATATTATATTTGTTTAAAAAACCGTGCGTTATCTGTAAAAAATAGTTTTTGTTATTGATTCTACTAATAAGATTTATGAAAAAGTGTGTTTTTTAAAGATAAATTTATATATAACCAATATAAACTTAAAACTTTTATAAATTGAAAGTTTAACGCACACTGTGTTGCAATATTCGAATGTAACTTACGCAGACGAATTGTTACACTATGGTAATATGCGAATTACTTTATTTTCGAGATTTTAGGGAATGTTTTGGTATGCATTAGCGCTAACGGCAAATTCAAAGCAATGTAAGTACCCCTTTTTTATGTAATTTCGTAATTGCTAACGTTGAATTATTTAACTTAATTTAATCTAACTGTGCTACCGTAATTACCTTCTCGTACAGGGTATTGCATACCCCGATCGATTCAGATATCTAAAATTTAATTTACTATGATACTATTTGTAAATAATTGCTAGCTTTATATTTCCTCTTTTTATGCGTTGTTGAAACAAATAAACTCATTGATTGATTGGTCGTGTTTTATTTGTTCATAAGTTTGGTCAGTTAAAAACGGGCTCCTAAGGTTTGTTTCTTCCCGTTTTGGCAACTTTATAAATTATAATCGGCTCATTGAAACCCGGCTGGATTTTATTAATTATTTGTCCTACTTCCCACTCGCCAAAACTCTGAGCTATCGGTGTTGTCGTTGTGGATTAAGCTATAGGTAATTGATTACACTTTAGCCGAGTGCAGAGCTTTACCGTAACAAAACGTAGAAACTAGTATTTAAAAAAACCAAATAATTGAGTAAAGACAATTTTCCCAAAGTTTGCTTCTCGGTTGTTAAATTTGTGTATTTCATGCTTTATTTTATTGTTTTTTTGATATTTCTCATTCAGTTGGAACTATATGGTTTACCTCATAGTTTAAAAGTAAGTTTACCACCAAAAATAGTTAGCACCCACCTTTTCTTTACAATAACTTACACAAAAACTTACTTAGTTAGTAAAAGTTATCAGCTAAACTTTATTTTGCTTTGACAGACAGACAGACTTCATTGTATTACCAAGTGCTCATAATAAAACCCTCCTAGGCATAGATTTTATGCGCAGAGCTAAACTCATTCTAGATACCGCTGCCAACCAATGGAGTTTTGCTGACAAAACAGAAGAGTGGTACGCCTTTAGACCAGAACCTACCCTTAGTTTTCTGTCAAAACCATACCAGCTGGCCCAGATCAATCTAGACACCCCCCGGCCAACTCCGATCCGGCCCAAACCGGCGCCTAACGATCCCGGGGCACAATCACAACAGAAGCAGACCTTGTTCGGCCTTCCCATTATTTTTAATATTTTTTTAAATTTTAATAAACATCAACATAATAAAATGTTTCGACATTCTAATGTAGTAAGTTTATGTTATAATAAAATTTGATTTTATATTTTTTAATTTATAGTATAACAAAGTTGTTAACTGTAATAATAATTTACGTTTTTTAAATTAGTATTTGTTTGATTATTTCCATTATTATATTATTTTGTTGTAACCTAGGAATTTCTATTATTAGGCTAATTTTGTATTGTTCAAATTTGAAATTTGTCAAATTTTAAATGTTGGTAAGTTTATTTATTTTTATACGTTTTTGATTTATTTTAATTTATATTATTTTTCAGATTTCTATAATTATTATTTTTTAAACTTTAATATTTAATATTTGAAGTTTGATTTTTTAATTCTAATGTAGTAAGTTTATGTTAAAATAAAATTCAATTTTATATTTTTTATTTTATAGTATACGCCTGAAGATGACCTTAAATCAAAACATCTAGCGTTTATTAAAATTTAAAAAAATTAAAGATAATGGGAAGGTTTTGAGATTTTTAAAAAAATAAAATAATATTTGAAAAAGAACAATAAAAATAACAGAAGTTTGCAAAAGAATTGTAATATCAAAAAACGTATCATGAGGTGGTTACAAAAACCAAAAGATCAAGTAAAACTAATTTTTCCAAAGTTTGCTTATCGGTTATTGGATTTGTGATATTAATATTTTCTTTCATTGTTTGCTACAACGTGGTATGTGCGTGATATTTTAACAAAATAAAATAACGTCGCTCTTCTTACAGATAAAAAGTGTCAGTAAATAAAAACTATTTTGAAACTAACATCGAATAAACGGTTAATGAAATAAACTGGTTAAACCTGTTAACTAAACAAAACCAAAACAAAATCTCTCAAAATTAAATAATACAATTATAACAAACAAACATGTATCTATTACGGAAACAATGTTTGTTCCATCAAAAAAACTAAAGGATGTCATGTCATGATTCCAAACAAAATTCACGCCTTCACTGGTTTGCCGACTTTACTGTTTTGTAAAATGCGTATCGTACTAAACATTTACGGCGGGAAAGCGTGAACAAAAGAAACTTTCATTCAGTCATTAGAACTAATTTGTATTGATGTTTAATAAATTAAATCAGCGTTTACAGGTAAATTCTTAAGATGGTTTCAGTCATATTGCTTCAATACAATTAATATTCTTTTAGTAAAACTGCTAAGGCTCTGAAGCGGCTCTCTCAATAACTATTGATCTGAAGGAATGCTAATTTTTTTCATACATGGGGATGATGATTCAATAATCTCCTTATATTATGGAATCCCTGTATGGCGATTACAGTCAAACTTATCTTAAAGTATTGTAAATTTCTTATTTGTTTCTTATAATTTTATATTCAGCCTTCAGCATTTTGAATTCACCATTACAAGTATTCTAATTTATAACTATTAAGATCGTACTAAATCATTTTACTTTTTGTCGTAAATTTAAAACATTGTTAACGTTATGTAATGCTTCTTTGATTGTTTTAAATGTAATCAAAGCCAAATTTAGACACATAGCGTTGTACGTAAGTTTACCTACTACGCTCATTTTTGTCTATAAACACATAAAAAATAGTGAACGGTTATTACTCGCTATCAAGGAACTTCTGTGAGGTAAGCTTTCAGTACTTTTCTTCTTTAAGCGGTGTTATTAATTATATTTGTCGATTCTTAATGTATTATCCTTTAGATTAAAAAAAAGGACAAAGAAATGATTATTTGAAATAAACGCGTTGACTAAACAAAACAAAATAAAACTTTAAGCAAAATAAGAAAACAATTATAAAACTGTATCTATTACGTAACGGTTGTGCCAAAAAAAAACGAAAAGATCATTTGCAAAAATTAAGCTACCTTGTATATCTTGGTTCACTTGACGTTAGTCATTCACTTCTCGATGCCACCCAACAAACATCTTTTTTCTTTTCCTTTATGAATTCGTGGTAAAGCAAGAAGCATGGCTACATGAATTAAATAAATTATTTTTTAAACATCTACTCGTGGTGTATTTTTGGAAACATCTTTCATTAAGTGATTTATTCATCGCAGAGTAAGCTTTTTCTAATCCATTCGGATTAAGTGTAATTTTCATATCGATTTCGTAGCACCATATTCCACCGTTAATGTGTGCCACTATCCGTTATGGGTAAGGATTAAAACCTTCAAAAACCCGCTTATTGAGTTACGAACACTTGAGTAACGATCTTATCTATTTTGGAAATATTCAACCACAAGGCACCGATCAAGTGCTTGCCTCCTCTACGTTATACACAAAGTGGTTATCATAGAACGTCGGTGATTAGTTCCATTAGTACAAGCCATGGAGAGAGTAAGTAAAATAATATTATTGTTGGAGGTACGCCACCGTTACGGTGCGGCCGTTCTGGCGCCAGGTACGTTTCTGCGCGGTTGTTACAGCGTCGGCCCTTTCGGCGCCGTATAGTTTGCTGATGCGCCACTGTTATGCCAAAATTATTTTTTCAAATAAAATAAGTATTGTACGATAAAAAAAAACCTACAAGAGTACAAAAAAATCGCCGAAAAAAAATAGGAAAAAAAAACTTTGAAAAAGGCGTTAACAAATTTTCTCAGCTCAGAACGGTGTAGATTTTGAGTATGAAAGATTTATTTCAGGAAATGCTCCTCCTAAATACAAAGAAAATAAATAGAATCAAAACAAAACTAAACAGTAATAGAATATCTAAGAGAAGTTGGCCACAATTTAGAAATGGAATAAAAGTCGACGTTATTTATAAGTTCGGAACAAAAAAACCTATTTATTTATATACTGAAAAAAGTAAGATTTCTCTTTCTCTATAACAACAATTTAAGGTTTTAAAAATCAATATCACTGAGACGATGTACTGACTTCAACATAAAAAATGGATACTTCTACGCTTTTGCGCCATCAACAAGAATACTTATGCAACAAACATATAAAAAGTTCGTTTCATTCTCGAGTATCCCAAGTAGCAATAAACATTTGCTATTGATCCGCTGGACATTAACACAATGTTGAAATATTGGCAGAACTATATTGCATTGAATCATTGTTCAAACTAAAATTGGTTTAACATAGGCCCGGTTATAATTTACAATCTTGGTTGTCTATTAGTAACAAATAGAGCACCAATATAGCACTTTCATATTTTAGCGCAATTAAAATAAGTTATAGATACAATAAAGTCAATACCGTATCACTAGTTATTCTATATCTATATATATATATTTATTATTATTACAACCAATGTTGGCCAAATTACATTTAACTTTGGTAGTACCTACATTTTTATGAACATTGACCCAATGTTGTATTTTAATATAAGCGCAATATCGCGAATTGTTGTATACTCATGATCGGACCAATGTTGAGCAATATTTAGTCAATAATGGCCCAATATTTTATTGCTACTTAGGATTTAGCGCCGTAACGTCTGGCTGCCAAAGAAGTTCCTTGCCGAAATGCGCGTCGTAACCGCTGTGTCCTAACGTCCTGATCCGAATTGTTAGTTGAATTACATATCAGACATTTTCTTAATCTACAACACCGAATTTGAGTAAGTTAGATTTTATTACTATTCTCGGTAAATCTTGTCACTACGGTGATACTCATGATTTAGTAGATTTTCCTTCGGTACTTTTCACAACGATTTACACGTGTCATACAACCTATTTTCTCAATTGTACAGATGTATTGTGAGTTGCCGATGCTTCCGGCGTTCTTATAAACAAATTTGATAACTAATTAAATTAAGTTAATTTCTTGTGTGTGCACCGATTATACATGATTTGGTTGACTTCTAAAAGTTAAGTAAACCTAATTTGCTGTTAATTGTATTTTGTTTATTTTCAATTTCCTCCGAGTTTACGGACCTTAAATATTGATCGCAAGCTTCAAACCTCCTGTGGTGAGCAAACGGGAGCTGTTTCAGCAAGACATTGATCTAACGCCCATAAAAAAATTGTTACTTAGACCAAGTCCATTTCCAAATACCAATTGTTTAAATTTTATTACAAGCCGGCCGTGCAAAATCTGTAAACAAGAAGAAGCTTGTAACAAGATAAACGCAAAAACTTTTGTACGTTTGACGCTGTAATTTTCGACGTTGTGTTTTTGACGCATAATTCTTTGTACCAAATGATAATTTATATTTTCGCAGTATGTGTACATTTATGTTATTCATTTAATAAAGGGGAAACTAATATCGGGGCGCACAAATATAGGGGCTAGTCGATATGACAACATAAGCTGAATTTGTCATATTGCGATTATATCTTAATGAAATGGAAGAGAAGAACAAACGTACGTCACTTCAACGTGGTTTCATTTTATTTTATCATTCCTTATAGGAAAGTCGTGTGGTGACCACACTAGTTTTTTTATTACGAATAAAAAAGCCACACTGAAAATTAGTGTTTAGTAATGACAACCTCCGACCAGTTGTCTATACATCCTCAAAATTTACTTGGAACTCAGACAATTCACAACGTTCTGTGCACTTCTACTTTTTTTGTCTTGGTAAAAACTCTGTTCTCGTACTTGATTCGAATGAATATTCGGGGATATTTTTTAAATAGGACGGCCGTTTTCTTTGGGCCGACTTAGATTTCGTTTTTAGAGATAACACGTTTCAAGGATTTGACCTGGTCTGAAGCAAATGTGCACTTACATTTATTTAATTAGAGATTACATTGGTAGTTTATCAAAAGCCTTTTACAAAGGACTGAAATATTTTTGTTAAATAATAGCCGATTTTGCAAAAATATTTTATCTGAACTCTTTTAAGGTTGATACTTTGGTCGCTTGGCAAGCTTAATTTTTGACAGTCATCGGTTTTGTGTGTATACGGTTTGTAGTATACAAATTAAAAGATTGGTTTTTCCTGGTTTTTATTTAAAAAAAAAATTAAATTAAAAATTTCAATTTATACAGTATTCAATACTTCGTTCTAATTAAACAAAAGAGCAGCAGCAGAGTGTAATTTACTTTAAAACACAAGTATACAAATACCAATAAAACAACTACAATTTTAAGCAAATTATACTTATTTTCACATCAAAATAAATTTACTTCTCGTTATCTTATGATTTCTATTTGTATTTTTTCAGTTGCGTTAGGTGTAAACAACCATCTGTAAATACTCTCGTTCTGGCGCCCTTTTTAATAAGTTATAATCTGCACATTGCAGGTATGCTGATTTGTACTCATTATTTTACCCACGCCACTCTAGGATATCGATGCCTTTAAATTTGATGATAATCAAAGCACTTTGGCCAAGTGCACGTTACGCTTTTATAATTCCTGATGTCAAACAAAAATTCTATAACATAATTTGTGCCACTAATATTTCGGACAAAAAACAGATACACTAGCGTTTAAACGTTTTAAAAAATTTAAATAATTATGACACATATAACATGCAAAGAATACGTTGTATATTTACAAATAATAACCAGACCCTAATCGTGACATTGCTAGATTACTAGATGTACGCGTTGATGTATATTCCTTACGCGTTTTTGTTATTAAAATTATAAAACATTTTGAAACTTTTAAACACAATTATCTCGACTCTTTTGGGAGATAAGGGTTGTTATTTCATTTAAAAACGTAAAAATTAAAAAAATATTAGAAAAGGTTATTTTAATACCCAAAATTTTACCACACTGTTTGATGCTTACAGTTTTAACGAGTTGCGTTTCATGTACACTAAACTAGTTTTACACTTTGACAAATTTGATTTAAAATGTAATCGACTTTTAGAATGACAACAACTTTGTACAAAATTGTGGTTAATAACAAAAACGTGACTAGAGTACAATATCACAACAATGTACATTTAATAAATTATTGTGTTAGGTTTTTTTATTTCGTACATTTTAATTATCAATGTTTAGATAGTTAAAATAGTTTTAGTTTTTTAAATACTTTTAACTATAGTAAGCGCAAACTTCAATCAGTTCAACGTCACTCACATCAGCGACATGATTTTTTCAACCAAGTTGTCGGTAGCACTCGGACTTAGATAATAAATCGTTTCTGGGTTAAGATTAGTTACACAGATGCTTCTACATTGTGATGATTTAGTACGAGACATTTAAAAAAGACATCGTGCTACTAGTAGCAAAATAATTCTACGTCATTGATGACGTGCAACCAGTTTAAGCTTGTTTTGACTATACACACATTGGTACCATATAATTAAACTGATTAATCAAACGAGCAACTGCTGAGAGAAATAAAAAGTTATTATCTCAACGACGTATCGACCGGTACTGTACGAAAGTTATAAATTCATAGAGTACTGCTCTAGAACTGTACTTTTAATCAATTTGCAATTTCTGTTGGTGATTAATAAACGGCTGACGGTAACCGATTACAATGTAATATATATTTAGCTTGTGATATCAATAATATGTACGTTTAGACACAAACTATTAATTATGGCACACTATTGCTCATTAAATGGAACTGAAATTAATAATGCTGCGTCAGCAAAAAACACATTAACGCAGAATTTTGACAAAAACAAAATAAAACCATCAATCATTTGACACAATAGTAAAAGTTTTGGCATAAGCAAACATTTACAAACTGACAAATTAATTCAACCACCGAATTATACCGGTGTGTTTCAATTTATAATCGAATAACGTCCCAAATCTGTATAAAATCATTATTCACTATTGATTAATACGTCAAAGTAAAAACAAACAAGAAGAATCATTAAGAGTGTATTAGAGCAATTTGCATCCGAGCTGGCGCTGCTGATTTTGGTAGTAGTAGTGGTGATTAATATGCGGTTGACGGTAATCGATTGCATTTATTTGGCGCCTATAGAATAAATGACGTCACAATTGAAACTCCTCTACGCGAAACTGTCAATTGGCGTAACCTTTTTTCTACGTTTTAATTGTAATTGCTGATTGGACCGTAAACGCTGTTGTCTCGAAAATCTACCAAGCTTAAAGGAATTAAATAAAACTTCCTGACGCTTAATTTATATTTACAATGCAAATAAGTAATTCAAAGCTCTAACAAAAGAAATTTATTCTTATTGTTGGGAGAAAACCGCTAATTTGCTTTTCTTTGTGGTTTTCATTAAAACTCAAATACGAAAAATAGATGAATGACGCGGAAGATGATCGGACGAAAAAATCGCCGAGATAAAATGACATTGTTTTTTCCGCATCATGTTCTTAATGGAGCTATTGATAAGTCGCGTGTAAGATTATAATCAATAATGAAAACGTTCGTTGTATTGTCGTTCGTGAAACCGTGAAAATATTTATTTTTTTTTCTAAATAACATTAGGTATTTTTGAAAAAACAACATTCGGATTCGCTTTTGTTTGTTGACATAACAAAAGAGATGAATTATCTTTGTTGAAGCTGAGATATCTTTTTTATAAGAAACTATTAATGTGCGCACCAACTGTGCAACACATGCAAATTTTTCTATAGTTCACAAAGCTATTCTAAAAATGCCTAACGTTCAAAGGCATTGATCTAATGTGCTGATCCTATAATTTAATTTACTGATTTGTGATATACTGCAGTTGGAACATTTTATCTTAGAACGTGTGCTATATATGGATCAAAATAAATTTGTCTTATAACAAATAAACCCGTAGTCAACACTTTACGAATAATGACAATTTAAGACGTGCTTAATTAATACAAACCAATAAATTTTTAAATTTTTCATTAAAATGTTTCTTTGATTTGTTATAGGTTCTTTTACATAAGTGTAGCAATAAAAAATTTAAGACGCCTAATCGGCAAAACAAAACGCAACACAGTCAAAAATAGTGTAAAAAAAATTTGAGCGAACACCCATAATAGATGCATTAAACGCAACTGCAACACCAGATACCAAAAAAATTTGAAGATGAGAACCAATGGAAGAAAACAACAGAGAAAAGCCATATCCATAAAACAAATTTCTCCCAAATCCCAAGATCATTTTTTGTTTAGCAACGGGAGAGGTGTACGACATCTCAGCGTAGTAGTAGAAATGAAAACTCTTCAAAGTTTCAAGGTATTGGCCTAAGTTTTCACGAAAGAAGTCGATTGTCCCATGTGGTTGATACTCTTTAATCAACCTTAGCTTCCTAATTCTTAAGGTGGTACTGGGAATTTGCAATTTAAGCGTTATGTAAACAGTTTTTGTCCGCAACTCCTAAAGTGCTTGTTTAAAGTGTTTTTAACCCGCAAAAGCATGATGTTTCCATCCGAATCCCAAGTTCTGGGAGGAGGTAAAACTAATACAACACGTAGTGCGGTAGTGGATAAAATTTGTGCAAAAAAATCTGCAAGGGAAATACCTACGCTTCAAACCACCAAGTCTAAAGGAGATTAACCGCGTCTCTTTGTAGACTTGGGCAGTTTCACTGGGATTTACGGTGACTCGATCTCCAAGAACTTGCTTCTGATCGTTTATTTTGATAATGGATTCGTAGTTATGTGGTTTGCAACCGTTTATTGCTTAAAATGTAAAAACCCAAACGTAGAAGCACGTTTATACCTATACTCCATGATACTTCATAAAGCTTTTTTGAGATGAAATTGTTGACCATGGAAACTTAAGGCTACGCAGTCGGGAAAACTTTCATTCGCTGTTACTGCTCCTGAAGTAAAATCGTTTTTTCCATAAATATAATAATGACTTATGGGCTATCGGAGGTATTATTATCTATTCCTGGACTAGGTTGCGATCTTTCTTCTAACACCATGCCTCTAAAACGATAGGAAAAAACTAAAAAACATCTACATTTTATAAATAACGACGATATACGGATTCATTTATAAAAATCAGACTCTTTCTAAATATTCTGGAAAAAACTTTTGCTGATATTGCTACTCCAATCAAATTTATAGCAACCCACGAGATGATAACTCCTTTCAAAGATGAAAGCAAATGCGTTTCTGGTTTAATTAAATGAAATTCATAGGTACAAAAATATATTGAAAAACAATAAACCGTATTATTATTTTATTTCTTAAATGACAGCTACTAAACACATATTTTATTAAGCTGCATTAGTTTTTTCGGGTTGGTCCAGAAACGCCGGAACTAGATATTATTAGAAATATGATAGTAAAATTGTGTATAGGGTTAGAAGATCTCCATCCTAATATATTTTTACGTCAACAGCAACAATAACACATCTAAAGAATGCAGATATTTACATAGTATGACCCGTCAAAGCTAATAGGTTTCATCAGGCAAATGAAAAAGCCTCAGAATGTTGTTAGAAGATCTTGAGGTTCAATAACAACAGGCTGTTATACAGTGCAACCGATTTATGAGCGGTGTAAATTTAGCCGGCCGAATGATCGCTCATTATCCAAATGCTACGAAAAATAAAAAAATCTAAATACAAATTGTTTTCCTGAATAACGAAACTCGTACAAAACCGCGCTTTACCGGCACAAACTGCCAGTAAAGAATGTTAAATTTTACTCATGGCAAAGGTTTCTAAAGAGTAGTTTGGCAGCGAATCCGTTAGAATTAATTTATAGAATTTACTCACAAAAGTTCTTAGCTATCCAACCATGCTCTAACGTTCGCGACCGTGACAGATACAATTTCACAGAGCACAATACAATGAAACCAATAGTTAGTTCCCTTTTTCCAAACGACGATCCAACAAACGACGCTTCTTACCAAGCCCGAATTAGATCCTGGTCTTTTAAAAATATTGATTCCCAACATTACTGGGCGATTACAAAAGAAGACATAGCGTCGGTAACTAGCAGTATTCCTAAGATCCTGGACTCGATGGAGTATACTGTAACGTCTTAAGAACAGTCGTACAACATTCCCTCTTGTTTATCGTTTGCAAACTGTTTCCGACAAAATATCCGGTACCTCAACTACAGTTCCTATTACGTTTTTGTACGTCCAAGCAGGCCGATCTAAAATAGAGATTGCCACAGTTCCTTCTAGTAAAACAGTTGCTTCTGTTACTCCTTCACCTGTTGTTATCGTCCCTAGAACATATTCTCTGTTAAAGAGATCGGACAAAACAAAGAAAGCTTTAATGAAAGTTGTTAACTCGCAAATCTATAGTTTACAACTGCACAGAGTAACAAAGACGGGTAAAGATTCTATTAGGTTCGAATCTGAGCAAACCGATTTGACTAAAATTCTTAAGACCGTTTTTTATAAAGCCAGTCTAATCGTCAAACCGCAAGGTAAATCCTTACCTCGTGTTTTTATTCTCGACGTTTCTAGACACCTCTTCGCTGAGCAGGTCATCTTATCGCAAAATTTCTACAATGTTTCTGATAAAATTATACATCTTTGCAATGAGCAACTAAAAGTTTTATTCCGCTTTGGTCCTCGAGACAGGGCTAACCGTCACTAGATTCTGAAAGTCCCAACAAAAGTCCAAAAATTCATTTTTCGTGTAGGTTCAATGACTATATCCGCGTTACGTGTTACTTTAGTTGGCACAAGTTTGACCATCATTCAAACGACCGTAAAACTCACATACAGTGCGCTCATTGTGCTGAAAAATACGGAACGAAGACATGCCCCGCAGTTGTTTTGTTCATAAAGGTAAAGCCATTAAACACAAAGCCTTATCAAATACCTGCCCAGAATAATTGAAACGGCTTGACGCCAATTTTGCAAATACCAATTTTGGGCAATAAAAACATTTAATTAACATGAAGCTTTGCACAAGCAAATCTTTGCAAATCACGAGTTGCGACTTTCAAAGTTATAAGTTTCTCCCCCGACAATGACATTAACATCTTACTGACCCAAGAGCCGTAAGTCTTCAGTTCTGGTTCAGGGTACAAGGTTGCTGGCGCGCCTGCGCCCTTCATTAGGTTTTACGCATCTTCTTCTATTCGGTACAACTCGGCTATTGTTTTCAATAGTTCGAAGCCTGTCGGAGTCATTTAACAAGTAACTATGCACTGTAGCATCTATGATTACCGTTGGAATACCTTTTTTGTAATCTTCGCTGTTTATTAACCGCCGAGTGAGGATGTACGTATTTATCTCCAACACCTCGATTAAATTCTTGATGAATTAGGAGACGTTCCTATCATAATAGAAGGTGACTTTAATTTGAAATCATCTCTCTGGCACTCTGCAGTGATAGACGAACGAGAGCAATGTGTAGATAACCTTGCGGGTGATTGTGACCTGTGTTGTCAACAAATCTCACCAACCTTTCACCTTCTCTTGCCACTTAGGCTTGACAAACAACGATGTCATTTTGGCGTCCCCTTCTGTTGCTAGAAAAATCATAATCTGTTCCAGATGTTATTGAAAGTGACCACCGACTGATACAGTTTGAGTTAACCGTTCAGCCCCTTACCTAGAACCCATCCTTAAAAGAATCTTTTATTATGAACATATAGATTCCGTTCGCTTAAATATGACAATCGCAAATTCTAATCCTACTTATCTTCCACGTGTTGCTTTGTGCCGCGATCCTGGATCTTGCCAAATAGCTTTAACCATATACGCGTAAACTTTAGAGTGGTGAATCCTGAAGTTAAATCAATTAAAGCAAGCGGTAAGTGGTCTGAAAAAGCACTTCTAAAAAGCTCCAACAAACCTTAAAAAATCAATGATTTGCCTCTTACAAAGCCTCAATTCTCAAGCACAAACTGGCAGTAAAGACAGCAAGGTATAACTCCTAGCAAAGTTTCATTGAAAATTAGTTTACATGTTGTTTAATTGTAAAGACCTGTCGATCCAACCGTGCTCCAATGTTCTTGTTTGCTCCCTGTTTCCTGACAACGATCCAACGGCGGATAACACTTTGCATGCTCAAATACAGAAACAGACCTGAGTAAGGTCACTAGCGACGATTTAGCCGCGGTACTAAGTAAAATCGTACAAGATTAAAATTTTTTTCTCTTCTACGATCGTTGACTTGTTCAACTTATGCATTAAATGTGGTTATTTTTCTACCAGCTAGAAAGCTGGTAAACTGATCACCATTCTCAAACCTAGGAAGAAGGATTTCATATATACCAAAATCGTACCGTCCGATAACTCCACAAATTTTTTTCAACCCGAGTCAATATTTACCAATCGAACGTTTTCAAGTACAGACTTGCAATTTTTATTGACATATCTGGAGCGTTCAACAACGTATGGTGGGCATCAATAATAGAAGATCTCGTCGTTAAGAGTACACGCGTCTTTCGTAGCTATTTATCAAACAGATATCGTGTCCACAAAGCTCGGTTTTTGAGCAAACCTTGTGAAATCTGGTTGCAAATGACTTACTTAACAAAGTACTTCCAGCAGACTGGGACATTTTTGCGTACGCGGACTTTGAGACAAAATCTAACACGTGCCTAGACAAGCTAGGCTGGCAACATGTTTCAATCAACGGCTTTCTGTTCTTTTCAGCTGCTAAACGCCACCTCAAGATCTTGAGTGAATGGCAGCCGATGTCAGACACTTTCCAGAAAGGGTACAACGCCTACTCCCTTATCCCGGATATCTTTACCTGGGTTAAAATGTCTCATGTCTCCGGACGAGAAACAGTCCAAATCCTTTCTTTACACGAAGGATTTTGTTTTCATTTAAAACGCCTCACTATATTATGTTAAAAGTGTTTTAGTATGTTTGTCCCCTGTATAAAATTTATGTTCAAAACGCTTACTTTCCACTAAATTGGTGCGACTTTAGTAAAGTCTCTATTAGGATAAGCATTTGATCCTTAATTTTGTGATTTAATTTAATTCTTCCATAATTGTTTTTAGCCGGTTTCCATGCCTGTCTGTGTAGATAACAGACTAATGTTATAATAGGAAAAACTTCTATGATGACGTCACGTCACAATTAACGATAAAATTTTGTGTGTAATACGTTATCGACAGTTGTATTTTCGGAGTAAAATTTATAACTATAAATATATTTGCTGCCGGAATGTAAAAGTTGGACCGACAAAATCACTTTGTTGTACGACGTATTGCCCAACCATAGGCTTATTTTGTATTTTGTCAGTGATACCGACTTACGTGCCAGTGTTTGATTAAACTTATGTAAATATATTTATGTATCTTCTTCTAACGTGAACTGCTGTCTGTGATAAGATAAATATTCTCTGTGTTACAACTTTTGTCTTGTCATTTGTTCTATTACAGCTTCGGGTAGATTTAAACGATGTCTCCCACTTTAGTCTTTTATCGTTTTGGCGCCTTTTTACATTGATTTTATAATTTAGCACCCGAAAACTTACGACTCAATCACCGGAACAACTAAGTTTGCCGTCGCTCTTAAGTTTAAAAAAATAATCACGTAAAAACTATAAACTGCGTGTTCTCTAAGCACGTTCTGTCACCTAGCCCATTCGACTATTTGACACGTCTCCTATGCTATACCGATCCTTTTTGTGCCAAACTTTTACTAAGCAAGTTTGGGTGCTTCGGTGAGTCCACATCCTGCTCCTCCTTCTTCTGGCAATGTAGCAATTATAAATGTTTGGTTATTTTTTCAAAAAGTTAAAGCATCTAAAATTCTTTTAATAGAGTTCAAAGCATTTGCTTAATCCAACTTAATAAAAATACAAAAAAGAAGGAAAAGCCATCATTGACCAAAGAAAAAAAGCGTGGACCAAAATACGAAAACCAGGAGAGGTCTGCTCTAAATGTATGGTATTTTTCCATCAGTAGACCATCTGCCCTGTGGTCGCAAATGTGTGCATTTATATTTTTTGATTTTTAGAGTGGTTTTTTACATATTTTTATATGTTGGTCCACTAGAATTGCGAAAGCTACGAAAAACTACACTGAATTTAATGGTGCCAATTATCCTACTCCAACTAAATGAATGGTTTTTCAAACTGATTCAGTAAAATACCATTAAGCGCATAGACGTTTCCTTGCAATTAACGTAAAAAACCCAAGTAGAATGGCAGTATGTGTATTAAAATAATCAACAAAAAGTTCTATGTTACTTTTTATCTCGAAGTATTTTTACTTATTTCTACCAGTCATTTCAACAAATTTATAAAACGTTTTTTTTTACAAATTCATCAATTTCGTTTCGCATTTTATCATTTCAAGTAGGCACTTAATGTTTCGTTATATTGGAGAAAAATTTTGTCAATTTTAATAAAGGAACAAATTGCAAATCCGTTCAAAAACTAATAAAACACTTGAATCGATTTCAGTAACTATATTACGTGTTCTACGTACTGAAAATTTGCCCTTAACACTCCATCGAGCAGCTTATTGCGTTTAAACGTTAATTGTTACACAAATTACTTCACCAGACGGGTTAAATCTCAAGAAAGCGCTTTGTTCAAATATTGACATAAAAAGGTATGAGAATTTTTACGTTGGAATTGTAAAGGGAGAAGCCGTTTAAACAAATATAAAAGTTTTAACGTCAACCCGAAAAAGGTGCGTATTTGGGGAGCTTTTAACCAACAGAAACGTGACAACAATGAATAATGACAAAACATTTATACCGCGACAGACACCATTTTAATATTTAGTTCAGCGCCGTTTCAGACCTTAAGACCTAGAAAATGTGTCGTTGGAATTGTCCACGTATAGTTGGGTAAATACACACACGTCCAGATGTTTTCTTTCCATATATTAAGTCAAATACAATTGTAAAAAGTTTTTTAATCCAAGTAGTTTTGAAAATAACTCATTTTACAACATAACTTTATCTCAATCGACCAAAAGAACTATACTGTATATAAATAAAAATAAGACTAACAGTAAATCAAATTAGGAAACAACAAAATGTTTTCAAAAAATTAATCCAAACTGAGAAAAAGCATTAATCTTAGCAGGCGAACTAAACTCAGACAACATAAATAACAATTACAATTATAAAAAGTAAAGAAAAAGAGAATAATAAAAGTCTTATACTCTTGTGATGTTAAATTTCCATGTAAAAGTTTACATTTCGCGTATGGTAGAAGTTTTGTCCTTTTGAGACTCCTCAGCACAGTGACAACTCTAATATGTTTACACAAATATAACTGAAAGCAGTATACTACGGGTATATCTAGTTAACATCCGAGCGGAATAGTACAAGACTGGCAAATATATATATGTAGTAAAAGTTGTCAAATAAGTAATACATTCAGCAGTTGCTCAATAACATTTAGTCTTTGAAACCTAAAATTTAAGTGGCAATACTAGCAAAGCAAAAGTTTTTGTCTAAACTCACATATTTACATTCAAACCTCAAAAACTAAAACTGATGACTGTGATGCAAAAAAAATAAATACAGGATAATATACGTATAGCCAAATATTACTACTAACTTACAGCACACAACTAAACAATCTTAGTAACATAAATCTTAGTAAAAATTTTGAAAAAATCGCAAATCTAAAAAACAAACTGCAAAAAAAAAGAATAAAAAAATTTCTGAATAATACCTCAAAAATATGTGCTCACCAGCTGCATCTAGTCGCCGAATATGTCAAGTATTTGGGCATAGACATGGGTTTCAAAAATGTAGGTCAATCCCTCTGCGATGAACCTTGCAGTGGACGACCACACGCATTGGACCACAGTACTCTAACGTGCGTTATGTTAAAAAAACCTTGTTATAGTTTTTCGCGCTTTATAAGTTTTGCCTAGTTGCAAACGTCGTCTAGTTTGGATTTGCTCGTTATTTCTGTTCCTGTTAATGTTAAGAAAACAACATGTGCTAGCAAAATACTCATGAACATTCGCATTATTAATGTGTAAATCATTTAAGATTGTAAAAGTGGTTTTCTATTTTACGAGATTTAATTTTCTTTTATTTTAATAGCATTTTGGGTACCGTCACGTATTAATTCAAGAAATTTTTAATGAGTTTAATTACTTCTTTTAATGGTCGATAACTAATGTCAGCAACTAGTATCCGTTAGATAGAAAATCAAATCCAAAATTTCAAATACCTCTTCTGGGACAAATAATCACAAAGACAGTGGCGCATCTGTTAAATATCAATTAAAAATTTTAAAACTTAGCAAACATTGAGTATTAACAACTTATTTCTAATACCACGGTAGTATATTCATTATTTTAATTTTCAGCATTTTAGGGGATGTTTTGGTATGCCGTTAGCGCTAATCCCATGTTTGAAACAGAGTAAGTTTTCTCTTTCTGTATTTAAACATTGTCGATCGTATGCACGAACGACTAAATATACGCATGTTGTCACAAGTGCCAAGAAAACTTTTTTTAATTATATGTCAAATTATTATTGGTGGCTTTTATTTCTCAATTTGCGTAGATTTTAGATTCTTAATCAAAATAGAATCGACACATAGAAGACAGGCTGAATTCTATTATCTACTATATCTACACCTTACAGAAACTTTGAGCTACTGTCGCCTTTAGCTACTGTTGATTATTCACAGATAATTGGTCGCACTTCAGTCGAGTGCAGAGTTTACGTATTAACATGTAGTGAACTTGCAAGACATCTGCACCACTTAGGTAAAACGTACAGACTGAGCAAGTGGGTTCCGCACACGCTGTTGGAAGTCTACAGGTCATCAAGTAGTCCACTATGATGTGCTGCGGACGGGCCAAACGGTCACTGCAGACCTGTACACGCAGCCATGTGAACGTGTTCAACAAGCATTGCAACAGAAGGAGCCACCACAACCAGGTACGTTCTAATTAATGTAAACGATACACTAAATCCTTAAATCTTCAAAAAAATTCATGGATTCTAATTATACTCTGTCATATTGAAATGGCAACACCAAAAATGTGTGGAAATGTTGTAAGCAAACTTGCCAAGAAAGTTTAGCTACTCACAGCAAGTAAATGATTAAAATTTCAATTTAAAAAAACAAAGATGAACACAATTTTTATTTAATAATATGTTGTTCCCTCTAATATTGACTTCACATTTCCTCACTCTTCGTGGCATCGATTCCAGCAGATAATCAATTTCCTTTTTAGTTATTGTATCCCAAGCAACTTTCAATTCATGGCAAAAGGTTTCTTGAATGTGTAGAGGATGCGCTAAGTTTCTCAGTCTACCATCCATAATGTGTTCAATAGACGAAAAGTCGGGAGATCTGGATGGCCATGGTAAGACATTAACATTGACTTTTTTGAATCTGTCCATAGAATATCTTGCTATGTAAAGATGGACATTAGGCTGCTAAAAAAGTAGGTTTTCCAATTGCTCAGGAAATGAAAAAATATGGGGTTCTAACATATCGCCGAGCGTTCATATTGCCTTGGATAAATACTAAAAGAGACTTACTCCCATAAGCTAAGCACTCCATACCATAATCCCCACAGTGTAGTGCACAAGCCGCTTAAAAGAAAATTGAACATTGGGCTATTCTCCACGTCTTCGTCTGACTGTCATACGGCCATCATACTTCCCCAAATAAAGTCGGTATTTATCACTAAAGAATATTTCATGCCATTTCAGATTCCAGTAGAGTCACAACTTACACCACTCCAAACGTTGATGTCGGTGTTAAACCGTCAGTGGTAGCACAAGATGTAGCCGATCCGGTTGCACTCCGAAATTTCTGATTTGACAGTAAACTATTGGAAGGGTTACAGGACGACCTTTGCTATGTAACCATTGATCGGCCATTCATTTGGTACTGGAAAATCGATCTCTTATTGCCAAGTCAAAAATAGTGATCATACACCTCATTTGTTTGCCTCAGTCCCCGAGTTTCTGACCTTTCTTAGCCTATGCTTTATAACAGCACACGGTAGTGAATTGGTTACAGTTTAAACAATTTAAAAAAAATAATTTAATTTAACAAAGGTTTGTTAACGAAAGACCTGCACGTAATTTTTTTAAATAATGCGAACTACTTCTGAATCCATTTCTAGAAACTTTTTCTCTAAGTTAAACTACATTTTAGTGTTATTTTTTCGTTTATTTAACTTGTCATAAATAAATATAAAAACAAATTAAAAAAACTATGTTATACATTTTAACGATAATCCATTTACTATACATACAAAACAATGTATTTGTTATCTCATTTCCTTTGACTACGTCAATTGCAAACTTATCCTTTTTCATTTCCGTAACACAATAACCAATACAACACATCTGTTAAGAGTAATTTATCGCTTATTCAATAAACAACATTAAAATGTATGAAATAGTTTGTTGTGTTTTTCAAACTCATTCTGCAACGTAGTAATCAAATCAAACATATTTTAAGCTTTAATCTCAAATTAGAGTCGTACAACGATGAATTCGAACACTGTGAGCTACAATTATAATTTCGTCGTTGCATTAAACTATTTGAATTATAGTTCTATTAGAAAAATAAAACGTTAAAAAAAAGGAATATGTGTCTATTTCTAACTGTAAATAATAATTAAGGTGGTATACTCTACTGAGGTAGAAAAAATGATAAATATATTTCACCACTGTAACAATAATAAGCTATTTATTGCAAAAGTAAGACTCAGCAAAAAAAATGTCATTAACAAACGTAAAATTCGTGTTCAAAATACATCAATCGATAAAACAAATTTTTTGAGTTATTAACAGTTCATCCTATATAATAATAATTGCAGACAAAACTGTAAAAATTACAAACACCGCATTATTCTAAAATTAAGATGATATTTTTCCTTTATTAACAATAACAAGCCAGGAGTAAAGTTTGAGAAGAAAAACGATACCATAGATATAGAACTTAGTTTAGTAGTTTCCGTTTTTGGCAACGCGTTAATGTTTTTTGGAGTTTACTCCTTAAGAATCGATTTGCATATATAAGGGACCCGGTATGAGAAAAATCTGAGGCGTAAAATCTATCGATGAATGACCTCGTTACGTTTTTGGTGCGCATCCTATGTCGCGCAACTTTCTAATTTTACTTATACTGCTGTTTTTATTATAAATATCAATAATTAATATTGTTATTGTGAAGTTTTAATCTTTATTTTTTTAATCTTTTATCTTTAACCCAATATGAATTATCGAGCGCATCCACATAAAATAGAAAATTTCTAACCTAACCAAAAATTCGATGTCTATAAATTCTACCAGGTTATTATGATTTATTTTATAAATAATTTTTAAATATTAACAATTCTAGTCAATAATTCGATAATATTATCAGAAAAATCGACAATATTTTTTCATTATAATAATGTTTTCATAAAAATTTCTTTCGAAAAGTTATTTTTTACGTTCATACAGTATCAATCTTTTTTAAGTTAAATAAACCCTTTTTGCGTCTGGTTAGACTATCGAACTTAAGGAGTAAACTCCAGTCGTGCGTCGGAGCTGACACACACAATTTTTTTATTTTAATTAATTCGATACTTGTTTAATTAAACTCAAACTATTTTATTTTTCTGAAAGAGTCAGATGGCAATACTTGTCTGATTACATTTTTGTGAAATCACCGTTAAGTGGAAACGCGTAATCTCGCGTACTATTTGTACCAAATAGTATCTGGTTTTTTTGTTATCTTTTTGTTACGCACAATATTGATTTATTAATTTAGTATAAATTACGTTGTCAGCAATTACATTAATAAGTTCTTCCAAATTTGTTTTATTATTTTCTTCTTAGTTTAAATTGGGGATGGACTAATTTTAATTTAGGATTTACAAATAGCAAATAAAAATTTAGTCGTTATCTCAATATTTCTGAGTAACAAATACATATTTAATTATCAATTAAAATATATGAGTGACAAATGTAATCAACATTTGAACAATGCTAAGTGAAGAATTAAAATTCAAAAAATTTTGAGTTACGAATAAAAACGAATTTGCTATTTTAACTAGTATTTGTTTTTTAAAGTTAAAAAATAATATTATTCTATTGATTCTGTGCAACAAATCATAAAATAATTATTTTTTAAATTTTAGTTTCTTTTGTAAAATAATTTCCAATAGTTCTTTACAAAAAGGTAGTTGTTTGCTGTTAAAGAAAAAACTCCTGTAGTTACTTAAACGACTAAAAATCATTGTCTATTACTACAGCTTTTTTAATTAAAAAATAAAATTTGTCACTAAGAGCCAGTAAAATAACGATTAAATTATTATTATTTAAAATAAGTTGAATAACGATTAAAGTTGTATAAATCAATCAAATAATAATACAGTTCTGATTAATTTTAACAGTGGTTATTGTAAAATAACTATTAAATTTACGCTCGATGTTTCAAAATTCTTAATGAGAACTCTATACAGGTTTAAACTAAGCGTTAACTTTAGATACACTAAGTATAATTGTTTAATTGTTAAAAAAAAATTAATTACGATTTTTAATACGCCAATTTTCTTTCTTTTAATTATTTGTATTATAGTTTTGAAATACGTCAGAAGCTAAAGTAAAAGTTTTAATACGGGTTTATAAAGAATCTCGTTTTCTGTTCTCGACATGTTCTTATTCTTAGTCTTAACACTTTCTACTCTTTCTTTTGATGTTTGCAGCGATCTTAAAAATCATTATTTTTAAGAAGTTGTTGTATACGTATTTTTTAGTAAGACACTTTTTAAAATAGAGGTTAAATTAAAAAAAATTGCCAACGGGTTGCATTCTAGAAACATTAGAATAAAGTCTTTCTTAGCTGTTGTGGTGCTAAGTCTTAGTTGACCTTCATAGATGCAGATGGCTTCTTTATCTCCATTGCAAAATTCTAGTAACACAAGAGGTAAGACTTATGTTCAATGTTGGTTGTTATAGTACATAAGTGCAGCTTTTAGTTAACGGTACTAGCAATTGATCATTCTATTTGCCTGTGGGTGAGGGGAGTTAATTCGAATTTGTTGAATGCTAATCGCGCTTGTCAAAGTATGAAACAATTGTATTTCAAACTAACATCCTCACTCTGTAGTGATTCTTAGTGGTACACTAATTGTATACACATATACACACAAATTCTGACTAAATTATTAATTATTTTCATTAAATTTGTGTATTTAAAATTTTAAACAAAAGTTATGTAATTTCTTGTATTTGATTGCGGTTACCTATATTGACTTGCAACCCATACCTTACTCTACGATTGTCATTGAGTGGTATAGTCCACACCAACAAAAACCCTTGACAAATTGGCGCCAAACGTGGGGCTCAAAAAGTTGAATAAATCGCGATAGCAATCACAAGTATAAAACATTTTGTATGTTTACATGAGACTGATGCGCTCACAATATCTACAAGATTTGAAACAATTTCAAACTTACATAGTAACTTTAAAAATAAAATCTAAAGCAGCAACAGTGGTAAACGTTTATATAGTTTATTAACGCAAACTGTTTGGTATTGGAAAGATCAAAAATAACGAATAAATCTGTTGTAAGTAAATAATAAATTTTTTTAATAACTTTTTGTTAACACTTTGCAGACTTAGGCACTGAATAACACTTTTAGTAATACACAGATGTTAGTTAAACATGTGCAACTATATGCCATAAATTTTACATTAACGTAACAATAACTAACGTTAACTCTAACAATATTAGTATGTTACTATAATTCAATGTTAATAAAAACCATCCAAAAATTATTAACGTGCTTAGTATAATACACATATTGATTTCACGGATTAGATAAAAACAACGTTGTATACAAAAATAATTGTTTAAACTCTGTTAAATATAATCCTGACCAAACAAAACAAAAAATTTAGAAACAACTACAAACTTGTTTGCACAATTTTGAAAAGAATCTGTAATATGAAAATCAAAAACTTTTTTTTAATAGTTTGATATTACATTTATACGTGTTTGGTGCTACTAAAAAATCTGTGATGTAAACAGCTATGCGTGCACGCGTGTTGGTGGTTGAAGACAGTTATCACGTGCGCGTTTAGTGATTAGTTACGTTTGCTTTGGTGATAGAAAAATAAATACATAAATAAAATGGCAATATTATAAGTATTGTGTACTAAGTATTTTGCACTAATAAAATGCAACCGTATTTTACAATACTTCGCATTAAGTTACTCAAGATATAAATTAATTAACTGCCGTTTTGATGAGACCTTGAGAAGAGTGTGAATTATTGGAATTGGCGATAGTAGATGTACAGCAGATATAGAAATTTGTATCGAACACACAAAAGCTAACAAAACTGTACATTAAATAAATTCATTTAGTTAAAACATGGTCTTTTGAAACGGATAATTTATTGGTCATTGGTGGCTATAGTTTACTGGATTCATTGACAAACTTCGTGTTGTACGCATTTTGATTTACTTGTCATATGTCATCGGTAGGTGTAGTTTTCTTGGTATTTGACGTTGCTTACATTTTGTAAAATTGAATTTGTTGTTGCTCACATTTCGTAAACTTGCGTTTGTTGTTGTGTTTGTATTGTAA
This sequence comes from Aquatica leii, assembly GCA_035610365.1. Taxonomy (NCBI): domain Eukaryota; kingdom Metazoa; phylum Arthropoda; class Insecta; order Coleoptera; family Lampyridae; genus Aquatica; species Aquatica leii. Next base: position 60,454,771 of record CM069438.1, read on the forward strand.
ATTGCGTTTGTGGTTAAATTAATAGTTGGTTCAAGCACCGCATTCGTGCATTTCGTGTTTTTGTTTGATTGGATTTTGGTTCTCACTATTGCAGCCTTGTTAATTGTTCATTTGTTAATTAATCATCATGGTTTACACCATATAAAAAACTTTAGCTTTAGCAAATAAAACCTTGTTACGTTTAAACCAAATATTAGCTTTGGCTACAAGTGCTCAAATAGATAGTTTGTTAAAATTGAAGTTTATGGCAGCATTCAAACATGCACAAAGTTTTTATAGTGATTTGCAACAGGTAGATGCAAACACATTGTTCGATGAATTGACAGACAATTTGAAAAATCTTTGTAATGTTACACAGATCAATGGTGTCTTCTGGTCATTAGAAGGTATTCATGAATTGTTGAATACCAAAATCGAAAGACGTTTTTCGTCACCAGCAACAGTCGTTGGGCCAGAAGCACCTCTAAAGACAAATAATCGTACAAATGTACAGCTGCCTCGTATTAAACTTCCAACTTCTATCTTGTCAAAATAACCCTTGACTTTAGTTAAAGCCTTGCCTCTAACGGCAGACAATTATAAAATTGCATCTAAAACATTAGTAGAACGTTACCACAATAGTCGCGCTCTTGAAGATTAATAGTCTCATGCTCTACCAACAGCGCTAACAGTTTCTGCAACAAATACGCCGTTTCATGAGTGATTGCTTAAAATAATTATTAAAAAACCTGTTAAGAACTAAGCAACTGATTTCACTAACAAAGGTTTTTTTTGTAAAAGAAATAAATTCAAGTACCATCGAAATCAGGAATTAAGCAATGCAATATTGCTAACCAACCAAAATAAATGTTACAAGCGACACCAAATTTATATCCTTCTTCATTGCAGTTCACACAAATCTTTCAGTGATAATATTTGTTGTAACTCTTGTACTTAAACTTATACTAAATTTCTGTTTATTTTTTTGCAATTTTACATCTGTAAGCAAATTGTTTAGTGGCGCTTGAAACGACAATATTAGTCACCATTCTATAGAAACAACAAAGCTGCTTGACTGTTGTAGATTTATTTGTTTGGATAATTGTGCCAATTCGATCGGCTAATAGTAATTACTAATCCATATTCTTGCAGTAGTTAGCGCAATTTCCAAAAGTGTTCAACATATTGCTTAGGTGTTTCAGATGTTACCAGGATATCTAAGCATATGAATGAAAGTAATTTATCACGTTCATAGTTTTAATGACATTAACTGAAAAAGATTGAACACTTTTAGATAATAACGTAATCATACAATCGAGTCTACTGTTTTTTATATCAACTAGAATTCATAGTGGCTCAAAAAGTCCACACCAATAATCGGTTTGTGCACATCTGCTGCTACAAACGTATTACCAACCGTTGCTGTAATAGACTCCGTTAATAATATCCACGGCACTGCGGCTAGCTACGATGCTGGTGAGTAGCCATAGATGAAAACCTGTAATAAAGATAGAGAAAACTTAGGCGCCACTCCTTGTACTAACAAAGATCCTCGGCTCGAGCCTACGAAATGAATAGACTAAAGTAAAAAAAGCGATGAAGAATATTCGCGCTCCCTTCCCGTAAATGTCAAAACTGTTACGCATTTTACAAACAGTGGAGTCGGCAAACCAGTAACGACGTGAATTTTGTTTCGAATTATTACTTATAGAAAATGCACAACTAATGACACGTAACAAACTACCACTTAAAAACACGTCAAAGTCCAAATTTCATAGTATCACTATTGGGTCCATAAATGTTTATATAGGTGCTATTTGCACCGTACAATATGTTTGTAAGAATTCGATATTGTAATGCACATTTTAAGAAATATATTAGTGGTTGCACCTGTGTCTATTAAAAATTTTTCTTTTATTCTTTTATTATAAATGTCTGTCATAAAGAGGGCGATCGGAAAAGCTAGAGTATGCAGTACTAGCCACGTTCGCTGCAGTACCTGCTTGTTTTTTTTGGTCACCAAATCTGTACTACTAATAACATTGTAGTTGTAACGTAGAACGTGAGTTGCGCCTAGCGTTATTGCGGCTTTGGTGTCGTTGTATTTGCTAAATTGAGACTGTAAGAGTTTCTATCTGCCGTTGTAATAAGTCTAAACGTTGGAGATATGTTGCTACAGTTGGTTTTGATACTCCAAAGATTGTACGCAAACGGTTTCCGGAATTAACTTCACCCACTTAGTTAGCAATTGTTGCTAGTTTTTCAACCCCTACTCGCTCACTTGCTAAAAATAACAGTTACATCTGTACCGGCAGACGCTGTTTTTAAAGTACCAAAAACGTCTCGTCAGCCATACGACTTGATGCGATCTCTTAATTCTACATTGTTTAAAAGATTTCTGAGACGTTAATCTTCGAAGTATGAAAACCGTTTAGTCAAACGTTTCTTCAAACTTTTTGTTCCTGTTTTCTTTTCTGGTGACAAAAAATTATGTCTGAAAATGGTTGTTGAGGTTTAGTTATGGAATTGTACTTACCTTTGAGCAAACCATAACAATGGATGCGTTTGTACTTTTATGGTACCAGTCATTGAGATTTTTTAACCAGGATGTTTGTATATTATTTATTGGTTTACTGTTTATTATAATACGTTCCCCCCTCTCAGAAAATAATAATACATGCAAAACACTATTGATAACAAAGTGCAACCTTGCTTTACTCTAGGGTAGTAATTTTTTCTGTTCTTCTATCATCTACTCTGATTTACATCAGTTTCGTTATTGTATGGAATTGCTATAACGCGAATAATTTTCTGGTCCAATTTAATTTCTTCAAGAATTGTTATAAACGTTTTATGTTTAATGCGAACAAATAGTTTATGAAGATCTATAAATCATGTTACAAATCTAGGCAAATATATTCATAATGAACAAAACTTCTCTTGTATCAAAACTATAGCAAAATGCGAACTAACAAATTGTTAGGTGCTCTAAATTTAAATTGCCCTACCCAGTATATTTTTGATTGACTTGAAGTTAGTTTTCACTTTTCGACGCCGTCTAACGAGTATTTTTTGTCACTTCCGTTCAAGTCATAATTTTTGCATGAGTTTGAAGAATATTTTCTTAACACATGCACGTATTGTGGCGTTATGTATTTCGAAAACAGGTCTAATTAGATAATTTATTCAACGCAGGGTAGACTTTTTCTATTCTTTTTTGGATCAAGTGTAATTTCAATGTCGATTTCTTAGCACCACCAATTGTGGGTAACAATCATTTACCTATAAAGATTAAGCACGTCTTTGGTGAGTCAGGAACATTCGGATCAATTGTGGAAAATTTCTAAAGCAAAACATTAAACCAATAATTAACTCTTATGCATGTAAACAGCATCTAATAAACTCCGTTTTTTTCATCTTTTACTTTTTTTGTAGATTTTTTTAAGGTTAACACCGAATTTGGGTTAGTCAAATTTTGGTTATCGTTCGATGTCATTGCTATTAAAATGTATTATACATATGTATTGTGAGTTGCGGATGCTTTCGGCATTCTTATAAACAACGTTGTACCTGCAATCAAACTAAACTTTACTTTTTGTGTGGGGCTACCAAATTTGAGACATTTTTGTTTTTGATACTAATTCTATTTATACATTATTATTTTAAGATAAGTAGATCAAATTTGATGTTAACGATTTAGTTTATTTCTTCGTTCCTTCAACTTTATCGGGCCTTAAAAATTTTAATGCAAGCCTCGAACTCATTAAAAATAATCTTATTACTTGGAACTCCCCTTTCTCCAATAGGAATCGTTTCAATGCCATTGCAAGCTGGCCATGCAAGGTTTGTATACTTCTATAAACTTGTAGCAAAATATAGAGTTTTTGTTACGGCCACACGGAGGGTGTATTTCGCACGCCTGTAGTGCCCTGCAACTTATTTGAAGTACTGAAGCTACTTTTAGCTTCTGCTCCTCGCGATAGGCGCAGTATTTTGTGCCCTTTCTTCTGCAGATTTTACGACGCAGACTCTTAATAAAAAGTCGACAGTTTAGTGTTAAATACAGAATAGCACTTGGTTTTTTAAGTGTTTGTTTCTGGTCGATCTTTGCTTGCCAGTTCAGCACTTTGATAGTAGCTCTCGCACGCCTAGTTATGGTAAATAGCAGTATGCATAGAAGCGAGGTTAGAGTGTTTAAGTACCTTTATATTAAGGATTTCTAATGTTGCACGAGGGAATAAGTCGATATCCAACCTGCGTCTAAGCTACTTCCCAAGTCCCCAAAAGGCTAGCACCAATTAGATGGAGTACCGGATAATGAGGTCTCCAGTAGGACTCTTTATCTCTCTCGGATACATTTGTTACTGCCTGGCCACGTTTGACAAATCACTGTCGCAGTCTCCTTCATCCAAATTTCTCTGCTACTTAGCTGATGTTCGTACAGTCCATGTCGTTTCCACATAAATGTACCAGTGCAAAAACTGTAACCGGATAAACTGCTATACGTTTTATGGGTTTAAAACTCGAGACAACTCATATAGATCCCGAGCGTATTGAATCGCGTATTGCTACCACAAGACGCTTCTGTTGCAGAAAAAAACAAATTCTTCCTACCATGTGTCTAGGCAATTAAACTCGGCCTTTTCTCACCTAAGTTTCGATTTACCGGTGCTGGTAAAACCCTCGGACTCAGACCGTACTTCAAACTCCTTTTTGAATTCCGAAGCTGGTCTCACCGATTACCAGCATGGTAAAACCATGAAGAACAATGACCCATAACCGTGCCTTCAATTTCTGTCCAAAACCGAATCCCGGAACTGGGTATCACAAAGCAAACAGCTCCCGCCCGTTTGGTTCTTACACCCGCAGACGTTCCACCGCAGTAAAAGAGAACCCATCGCAAAATTAGCTTCGTCATGACTACTACTATGTGAATGTCATCAGAACGATCTACTTTTCTATTTTTTCAATTTTAAGTAGAAAACTTTATTTTGTCTGATACAATTTCTGACGATTACGCTGCTGATTTTGCTACGAATTATTCGATTTTTATAGATTTATTAAACAGATCTAAAATTTTTCCTATATTTTTTGGAGTTTTTTTTCTTCTAATTGCATTTTTCACTTATTTCTTTAAATGTGTTCGAAGGTTTGGTTTTCTTAAATCGGTTTTCAGTTGCAACGATTATTACTACATAAAACAAGTTTTCGCCTTTGTTGTCTTGTACGTTGCATTACGTGCATTACACGCCCTCTACTACGATACCATAAATTATAAAATCAAAACCAAACACAATTAACCTTTAACCCTTAAACGTGAAGATGTAAACCGATATTTATTAAATCAGCCTAACTAAACCCTCGCAACAAAAAAAAATCAAAAATGCATTTTGATACGCGTGACCAGGAACTAGAAATTATACAGTTATTCGAGAAGAAAATCGATTCACGCCGATTGTTGCAAAGCAATACATTGTTATCGTGATTTACTTCAATCATACGTCAAACAACGTCAATATTTATTTGAATCATAAATTGTGACAGGCTTCTGTATGAAGAAAAATTCTTAAAAGCTTTTATTATGTATAGAAATAACTTAATTACTGCAGATTGTTATCGTTGGAACAGTTAAGAATTTAAACGATTTCGTTTACTTGGTCATATTAGGATAGCGAGCTATTGTTTACGTTTCCACCATCAGATGTGTATAATTTTCCTTCATAACTCGAGTTAGTTACGCCACGATTGCTGATTACATTATAGCCATTATACATGCATCGCATCGTCCTGTGCAAGAGATTCTACCTTAATTAATATGCATCATTTTAAATTGCAAAATGCACCTTACTTAAGGAAATTGTTGAGAACGTTGTTTTTTATAGTTCTCACTACTTTAGAATAAACGCTATAAGCGTTCTAAGCATTTACCAAAAATACTGATTGCAAAATTAACATCAGAACTAACTGTTATAAAAGAATAAATTTAATATAAAAAATCTCAAATCAAAAACAACTGGACATCGTCGGTGCTTTGGTGTGATTCCAATGCACACGATCCCATTTGAGAAAGCACTATGAACAATGTACAAAGTAAATCACTTTTAAAATTAATCGCGAGCTTTTAATTAAATAATTACATAAACATTATATTTAGAAAGTAAAAGACCCAAACATAAACCGAACCACAAAAGCGAGTGAAATTTTAGTAGACCAATTGAAAGCTGAAACGTTTTACACGTTGAATTAAGCCCCACTTTATAATAATAAGGAAAACTTGGAAATGAGCTTTCGTTACATCAACTAACAAGAAACTTATATACATAACTTCAAATTTAACTAAACCATGTAACCGAAGACGTTCGATGGACTTATTTGATCTCTACGCCTTATTTAACTCTTTCGGTAATGGCGAACTTTTGTTAAACTTAAGCACTTTAAGTAAAATAATTAAAGTCGTATTAGATCAAAGACTTTGGCGACAAGAACGTGTTCCAAGTTATAATTGAAAACGAAAGTTGTAATCATAGAGTTTGGGAAGAAAAATATACACAAAATACTGTATTTTTACATGAACAAATTAATTATATTCAACTAATTCAATTAAATGCAAGAAACTTTTAATTATATCAAATCTTTTACATTGGACATTACAGATAAATTTGAACAAGAAACCTCGAAAGCTTTCGATACAAACATCTTAAGTGTGCAAACACAATAACGAAAATGCTAAGTATGAATGGTCTTTTAGATTTTGTCAACGGAAGAATTAATAACGCTTCCGATTTAATAAGTAAGAAACATTGTTTTTAATATCAAACATTCCCGAGTTAAATTAATCCAATTTCAATAATTGTAAAATTAATTTTAACAAAGTGGGTCTCTTTGTTATCGATTGAAATTTCAAATCTGACAAGAAAAATTGAGAAAATTTGATAATAAAAGAATGCAAGACTACACAAAAGCATAACAAAAATGATGAATAATTTGATTGCTCTTGTAACGCACGTACTAAAAAAAAAACGTCGATCGTAAGATCAAGTTCAAGTGAAAAATTCTGCTTCCGATAATTTTCCTAACAACCCACAATTCGACGATTGCGTGAATACTAAAAATGAAATTTTTGGGTCATTGATTTTAATAATTCTCAAAGATAATTAAGCTCTTTCTAAATCCTGGAACATTCACTGTCGCGGCCATTTCGATCGCCGATTGAAAGATAAATGCCGTAAATAATTTTAAGTGCAATTTTATTTGCCCAACCACTTTTATTCCTACATTGAAAATGCAAATTAATAGAGGAAATTTTTATAATAGAACGTCTCGAAGTTAATCACAGTTTATTTTGTCAAATAAAAAGTTATGTCATTTAGATCTTTTTAGTTAAGAGAATTTAATTAATTTTATTGTAGTGTAGATGGTTATTCTAATAAAAAAGGATTTACAATATTACCAATTAAAATGTAAAACTTAACGAATACTTGCGATCCGTTAATTTTAACGAACCGTTGGTACTAAATTGTTCGGTAAACGAATCTAACAATGAAAAAGTAGCCTTAATCAATGTTAATAATTCCAACATAAACAAAAAATATGTTAAAGTTTGTTGGTTTTTTTTTTTGGCAAAAAAGAGAAAAAAACAAGCGCCACTCATTTGGTATTAGTATAATCCTTGGTTCGGAGACACCAAGCGTACATAGAAATCCACTATCAAAGAAAGTAAGTAACAGATTGGTTGTATATCTTATAATCGACAAAAAAAATTTAGTAAACGCTTGATACAATTTATTAATCAATAACAAAATCATATAATTCAGTTTTCGAATAACGACACGCAATCATTAAAGTAATATAAAAAAATAAGACTTGCTCCTAGGTCCTTAGCACAGCAGTTAGTAATAATTGCTACTTCAGTAATACTACCCTCAATACTGTTACGGAGTGCAAACTTAATTTGAATTGAATTGAATAGGAAAAAATTACTAAGATTACAAGTCAACGTAAACAGTAATACTCGATTCCGAAATAAGCTGAAGGCTGAATAATTATACTCGACTAAAAATAAAATATTAATAATAATCTTCGACACACTAAAAGCGGCTGAAAGCTTAACATAATTCATAAAGCTAAAGGTCAAACATGATTAATAAAAATGAAGGGTTAATTTAACAAAATGCAAATACGTACGTAACACAAGTTACAAAATTAAATATAAATAAAGCGTAAGGTAAGTAAACCACATAAAGAAAATATAGTTAGCGATTGCTCATCGAAGTCATAATTTCCTTTTTAGTAACCACTAAGTTTATTCATGCAACATTAATTGTAGTGGGTTTGAATTGGTCTACTAAGTGTTCAACATGTGTACAATAAAAAATGCTTCCACTTTTTGTAATTATGTTTACAGGAAACAACCTCGGGTCTCTGTTATTTGCACACAGTTTAATAGCAAAAAACCAATCTAAAACCTCCATAAGGAATTTTCATTTACATTCCTTTTAAAACGAATTAAATGGTCAAAGTCAGTGTCGGCTTCTCTATTAGGTCACTCGGACAATGACCCTCCAAAATGAATTAGAAAATTATTTTATTTACTTTAAAATTACAAAACCTCCCGTTTAAATCAAATTATCAGTGTTTGAATTTCAATTTTCATTGTAAGCGCAACATATGCGAAAACTTACGAATTTACCCGAGGCTGTTGTGTTTTATAGTCCCTGTGTATTATATAGTATTATATAATGCAGCCAAATCGTAAATGATAGTTATTGTAGTCAAGAGTGCAACACGCATAATACAATCTTATGCCAATTAGAAAAAGACAACTAATTGGTTTCTGCGGTTGTCAGCCGAGTCCCATTTCGCGTACTCAATGCAATGCTTACGTCATTTATTATTATCTCCGCAATACGTGTTTGTAAAACAAAAATGCTGGAATGCACATTTTTTATCTCATACGACCAACTTTGCACTCGATTTTTTAGTTGTTTGATAATATTCGTTTGTAACCAATGTCAATGACTTTTATAAGTTAAAAGAAAATTAATTATGTTTAAGTACATAATACCGTTTTTGTTTGATAAAAAAATTAATCGCTAATAATAGTTTTAATTTTGAAAGACGTTTAGAATTTAAAACCAATGGTCGTCCTCGGCCTTTACTTCAAATTCGACAAACAAGTAAACATAAAAATAAAGAAGTACACCGTAATTTTAAAGAATCTATGTACGATTTATCAGAATGGATTTGTGGATGTGAAGAAACATGGAAAAATCTTTAATTGAAACATTTTAAATTTTAATGAACTTGTTATCGATCATTTTGCTGATTCTAAAAATAGACGAATAGATCTTAAATATAAATAGCTTTAATGCAAAAAAGTTTTTTTTTTACTTTTTATGATAATTGCGTTTTTTTGAATATTTCAAAATGACCCTCTGGTATGATTGACTACCAGCCGCCACTGGTCAAACTTCCAATCAAAATTAAACTACGTGTAGCCAAAGTCAAAAGCAAAATGGGTCGGAAAATAGCACACAAAAAAAACATCACTACACGTCCACTAAATCACACCACCTGCGCTGCTCCCGCTCTCGGTGCAATACTAAAATTTTTTTAAAATACAGATTTTTAAATATTTACGTCTGATGACACGTAAAAAGAAAAAAAAATGCATTCATTGGCACAAAAAACGGTACCCCAAGTACTTTAACACGACCGCCAACAAAAACATAGCTTAGGCACAGGTTGGACGTCAAATTATGTTGTCGTGGGACATTAATCATTTATGGGGGGTGGGGGTGCTTAAGCACTCTATCCCCGCCTCGATACACACTGCCGCCCTCCATCGAAATGCTGAACGGACCTGAAAAGATCGTCCAGAGAGAAAGATTTAGAAAAGAAGAGGCTGGGTCGTAAAACCAGCGGTAAGGGAAGTATAGAATACTGCGCCTACCGTGTAACCAGGAACTAGGATTTGCTTCAGTAATGCAATAGATTGGACGGCAGCTAAAGCGGTGCAGTCGTAACTATGACTTTGCAAAATAGGAGTTTGAACAATAGCAATGCTCCGCAAAGTTTTTGAAATAGTGATCGGTTTGACTGGTGCAACTTTACTCTTTAATGTCTAGATTTGATGCATATACAAGCAACGTAACTTTTGGTGGATGCACGAGAAAAACTATAAATTTGTGTTTCAATAAAATTTGAACAGTTGACAATGAATTTTTAATTCATTTAGTTTACTGTAAATAGCTATAAACGACGGTAAGCACGTTGAATTAGTTTAACACCCGCGAAATTCAAAATCAGCTTTAAATAATTCGTCGGGATAAAACCACAACGTAAAAGGACATTGGGGGTAAGCAATGTCAATGCAATTGTGTAAACGCCACCAGAGTGAACTACTGGACGGCCGTTTCGCCTTTTGGGGCTCATCAGCAGTACAGCATCTACAGTTAATTTTAATCACATAGTAAATTTATACTATGAGATGGCTCTGCCATCAAACACTTTTGAATTCATTTAGTTTACTCAACACAGAGAAACAAGTCAACCGCTTTTCTCGAATAGAACTTAAAACCGGGTTATCCCAAGTTAGTTTTTACAACAAATGTTGTTTCCAAAGTGGTTTAGCCTACATAGAGCTAGTAACCCAAAAGAATTAAAAATTTAAGCAATTTGAAAAATGATTGTTTGCTTGGTGACAATATCGCCATAGAAGTTTGCTACAAAGTACATTAAGTGGTCGGAATGGAAAAACCATATGAGTCCAAGCATGAGCTCGCTGAAATCAAGAACACTAAGATGTAGATTAGTTTTTAGAACATCGACAAGAACCTCGAGTTATTGAAAATCCATTTATAAAGAGTAAAACGAGCCTAGACTAAAACACTGGATAAATGTGTACATCTATTACGTGCTTTGTTTAAGTCGTACCAACCAATCAATAAATCATGTACATAAAAGAATATTTGTATAATGGTCAAAATAGAGGGTTTTCATAATGTGCAATTGGTTCCTAAATAAGTTAGTTGACGTATAGTAAAAAAAAGAAACCAGGCATCACCGTGTTTAGAGTGTATAGTTCATTCGTAGGAGAATTGCGTTGCATTGATCTTTGACTTCATTTATCTACATTTGCCACTACATTTTTTGTATGTCAATAGATATGGCATAGAAATACTGTATAAAACAAACTAAAATCTTGCATATGACCAAGACTCTGTTATGAACGTGTCATAACAAAAACGCAACTAAAACCGCCTTTTTTAGGCTGTAAAATATGAATCACCCAGTTCTTCCACTGGTTCTGTGAACGGTATTGACTCGAAGAAGCTAAGAGTTTTGTTTCTTTCAGTATTTTGAGAAACGTGTTTTTCACAAGCAATCTCTTCGACGGAAAACGTTTTTTTCCAGAAAGTAGTGTTCAAGTTCCCGAAATGTAAGCTGGTTTAAGAAAGTTTTGCCTCGTGAAAAACTCAAGAAACCTGACTATTTACGATGACCCTTGCAGACCAATACACAACTCATCTAAATAGCATCTTTTGGAAGATGGGTTAGTTAAAACCAAGACAAACTTAACATACGCAAAGAAATTTAAGGAATAAAGAAGAACCTGTTACGTTATTTTTGCATTCCATTGTACATTTACTTTTTCGGTGTCGTATTCGTAGTATTGCTTGCTGATATGAAAACTTCTTGTCATTTTTTACAACCACTTTTATTGTTGTGCTCGTGAAATAATAATAACAAATAATCACTCACGCTAGCATCAACGAAAATTTATTTTCTACGGCTATCCAACCGAAATCTATAGGTCCCGCTGCTTTTGTGGTGGTGGAGCAAAATACACAACTAAAACAAACGACCTGGTGCCCATTTTTTTTTTATTATTTAGCTATTTTCTCGTCTACGTCCACACCAACGTGACAAGTAACGGCTGGCCTGATCTTAACACAAACCGTGAGTAACAAATTAAAACGGGCAACGTGGAGCCTTCATTCTCTTAGTCTTTGGTATTAGGGGTTCTAATTTTTTCTCTTTCTTCGATTCGCCTCTCCGAGGTTTTACTTGCTGCTTATTTTTACTATCCGATTGTGCTTGTCTTTGTTTTACTAGTTTACTATGCCTGTATGATAATCGAATATTAATTGCCTGTACGTTGAGGAACTTAGTTATAATGCTGTTTCCGGGTTGGAAACAAAAGACTCCGTTGATATTCTTCAAAAATTATTAGGTAATGCTTTAGTTGGAAACAAGTAATAACCTACCTAATTCATTTGCTGGAAGATTTCAATGGTGATGTAAATATACAGTCCTTTCAACGAGTGCCAACATTATGGGGTCGATACGAACGTAGTCATCTTTAGCTGAAAATCTCAAATCTAAACATCGGCGATTGATTCGATTACAAACTATAAAAAATGAGTTTGATAAACCATCGTAGAACTTTCCAAATTTCTCTTTTAGGTGTAACTCTCCCTACACGTACTTTTAGTCTTTTTTTTTGTGATTATGATCACCAACTTTTGCAAATAAATTACCGTTGTACAATAGGAGCTGATAGAACATTAAACATCTATGTAGCCGCAATGCAAGGTTCATTTGCACGCTTTTCTACTCCTATTGATTGCTTACAGATTTTGTTAGAAAATGTTAACCCATTCAATCAGTCGCGCTTAGCTCAATTACAGATATCTTTTGTTAATGATCTTACGAGAAACGTTTAGAGCCCACCAAGCCTGCTATGGATTCTTTCAAACCACCTTCTCGACGTTCTACAAAACTACTAGAACCAGATTACTATTAGATATTATATATTATATACCAGACTATTTTGAATGATCCAGGTTAGAAAATCTTACAGTCCCTGGATAGTAGCCTATCTTCTTGTTCTGCAAACGCTTGTAGTTTTACCGACAATAATAAATATGTTGTTAGGTTCTGTTTTTTTTTCTTTTTTCTTTAGAAATCACAGTTGTTACATGTCGTTATTTTGTATTCATCAAAAATATTTTAAACTGAAATTAACGGTTGCACTATCTAAAGACGATACTGATTGTCATTGCACTTTACGGATTAAATGTTTGTATACCTCTGTGTCAATTTACGACATCAAATGTGCTTTGGAAAACGTATTCCAGGTATTGGTCGAATTCAACGTTTGGGGTTGATAGTGCGACGTTCCCACCGAGTTTCGTGGAATTACGATGCTGTTTTTGTACCCGGTTGTTTTTATGATATGTATGTAACCTGTAGAGTTCACTTCGTTTTATGTAGTCAGAAGGGACGAGAGAAGTCTCACATCAATATTAGTATCGTATTACTTTGTTAAATTTCTTTAGACACATTACTTAGTATAGCGTATATCGTAAAGTTTTGCTTATGTACTTTGTTTCAATTCAGCCTTCAGCCTATTAACTTATTTTATGTAATAACGTTAGATCATACTGACTTAAATTATGTATTGTCGTTGAGTAGGTTGACGTGACATCCGTGATGTTTCTTCGATAATTTGAACGCAGTCATAGCCAAAGGCAAAATAACATTCACCGTCGTATATAAACTTATATACCACGCATAATTTTCGTTTTAAATCAGACATATTGGAGTAGCGAAAGTCACTACGATTGACTAAGAATTGTCAGTTTGGTAAGCTTTGTACTCATATTTTATTTTTTTGAGATTCATTATTAGCATTCCCGATTGTTGACTTATATCGCGACTGTATAGTAGATAAGATGATTTGATCGAGTAACATTTAAACTTAAATTAAAATCATTAACAATTGTTGGCAATTGAATACAAGTATGGTGTGTGTTAGCTGAACGAAAGGGCCTACATTGATATTATAGCTGCGATATTACTATATTAATCCACAAATCTATAATTGTTATTCTTTCTCTGTGAGTTTTAACTAATATTTTTTTCAACTAAATATATTGTTCTGTATTTAGTGATATTTACTTGTTTTGGCGCCTTTTAATTTAGTGTAGAATTAGCACACCGAGACTTGCGATTCGCTTGCCGATACATTGAGTTAGTCGCCAGTAATTAAATTGCAAGAAAATTCTCGTAACAAAATGAAAACTATTGACACACTTGATATTTCTGAAGTTTCTCAACAACCGATCTTAGATATGGACTTTTTATTGCTTATGAGCCTAAATCTATGAGTACGTTTAGATTTCAACGTTGCCTTTTCTCCAACTAAAACTTTTATAATTAAAAAAATTCAATAAACGATAACGGATAAAGAAAATAATCTAATTTTACCTGAAACTGCAACAAAGGATTAGAAAACGAAACGGAAAATAATTTTAATACGCTTCGTTGCAATACTTGCGCTGGACATACAAATATTACTAACAAACGATTGTATGTACTGTGTATGTAGCTCGCAATTCGCGGAAAAAGTTACAAGGATTAAAAGATAAAGAAAGTTTACCTGTTTACAGTAATGTGCTATTGCTATTCATTTAAAATGCGCGCCAAATAGCAACGCTTTTATTAATCTTTGCCATCAACAAATATCCGGCTCAAAGGACCATGTTAGAGCTTCTTCGTTTTTGACCTTGAATGCTCAAAAGATTTATTTAACCAAGACTTGTTCTTAATATAAATGAACTGTAGCGGTTATTATATTTTTATTTTAACAAACAAGCTCGTTCATAATTTACATATTTTTATTTTTTGACGGTTTGGTAAGTCTTTTTTTTATACTTCTACGTTGTCTAGAAAAATTTATAAAGTTCGAAACACCGTCAATTTTACTAATATTAGTGTGGTAATGCCAATGAGGGGTAATCCTAACACCGCATTGGTGTCATCAGTTGCTGAACACACCTCGTAGTTTTATAAAAGCAAAAAGTTTTAAACATTACTGAAAAACAAAATCTTTCAGATAAAACGCATTCAAGAGATTGAAATCAAGAACCTATGCCAATTCAGGATACGAATGTTTCCGGTCGTAGCGTATCTATAAAATTATGGATATGAATTGGCATATAAAGATTTAACCTTGGATAGTTGAAATCCGACATGACGAAGTTCTCGAGATTTAAGAGCAAATACAAATTATTGTCGAAAGAATGAATCGCATCATGCGTAATAAAAAGTAGATTTTGGTGCAAATAAATTTAAGAATAAGCTAACAGAGAATCCAGAATTAAAAAAAAATGTTGTGTTTTATTTTGATTAAAGAGTGGTTTGGAACCTAATTAGAAAACTGAGTTTTTATCGTTATCAACAAACTGTAAACTCAACCACAATAAAACGAGTATATTCACATCGACGCGAATATGTTTACAAACACATCCTCTGACGGATTACAATCTTTTGCATTTGTGCGACATCAAAGCTCATTTTCTTAACAGCGAGGGTTTCTTCTACGAACGAGTTTTGTATTTTGACGCATTTCAATATCCTGTTTCGGTTTTTCTCATTTCCTTGCAGATTTTATTACGTTTCCTTTTGTTTCTCGTAATTCTATCAGTATTATGAACGTTTAAAACATATAGAGCAAAATAGCGCCATAAATCAATCAGAAAATGCGTTCTAAATCTCTCACGTAATGTATTGTGTCGACTCAAGTGTTATGCTTAAAGAAAAAGTCATTTAAAAAAAAATAACAAACTAAATTTGCGTTTATAGACCAAGTCAAAATCACACATGAAGTCTATTTTAAGGACAAGTTATACGTTGTAGCAGAAACGTATCGAAAAATTCACGATTTATGTTGCCCAAAGAGACGTGTGATATTTTCTGAAACAAATCGTTTAACGTGGAGGTTGAACATGTAAAATATTAACTATATACGTTCTTTTGACCTGAAAATAAATATTGAAAGTTTAGCTGGGAGTGAATTAAAATTACAAAAAAAATTATCGTATACTTTACCTAAATATATATATACATATATGTATATAGTAAGTAGTCATCCTATAATATTGATCAAACTGATAAAATTTGACAACAAAAAAATTACTATAAAATAAAAAAAAACAAAATGAAAATGAACAACTTTAATCAAATGTTAATCTATGGTATTAGTTTTCTGATATTCAATATGTTGGTAGTAAGGAAAGTTGCGTTTTATCTTTACGTAAAGTGTATTTACATCAGATGATACATATAAAGCAACAAAGCCTATCTGTTTTGTATGTAATTACGATATGCGTTTAGTGCTGCGTCAGCGAATAACTGACATTGGTTGGAATGCTGCAAAAATCTTATTATAACGTTTTTTTAAAATTTAGAATTTAGAAGAAGTCAACGATAAATTTATATAGGTATATAGTCCAACTCGTTACACAATTAATTATTAAAAAAAAATAACACGGTAGATTTAAAACAGTTTTGTTTCATACTGAAACTAATTTTCCAAACAATTACAAACTATTGATCGATATTAGTGGTTTTCAATGTCCAATTATGCGTTTGTGATTGTTTACCGAAAATTTCAATCCTGCGGTTCAATTGCAATAGAAATTCTATACAAAATTTATGTAAATGCACCATAATATTCAGCTTTTTATAAACACGTAACAATTACGCCAGTAATAAATTTTCAACAAAAAACAATTTGTTTTCGTTTTGTTTTAGATGTTCGACATCGCCCTTTGGAGCTATTAAACAAAAGTTGTTTAGTACGGTGGATCGAAACAACATTGAATTGGTGATAAAGTGCACAGCTTACAGATCACGAATTCTAATCTCAGGTGTGGTATCCAGATTTTGCCGATCGCTTCGTAACTCTTGCGAACACGTAACGTAAAAAGAAAAGTAGACATTCGACTCTAAAATTATCTTTAAAGAACACAGTTCTATTTATTTTAAGTGCGAAGAAGCTTTTTATTAAAAAAAAGTTAAAAGTCAAAATTACAGTAAACGCAAACTTAAATCAATCGCACCTCAATGACATCGGTTACGTAATTTTTCAGCGATGTTGCCAATTAAACAAATAAATTAGTTTTTCAGTTAAAAAATGTCATAATTATTCGACTGAAGGTTTTTAATCGGTCTGCCAGCTACTTATTATTAATTCCACTAAAAGATAATTTTTAATTTGAGTTATGTTGGTATAAATTTTCCTCAATAATGACGTGCAGCTGATTTAAGTTTGCCATTACTGTAAATTGGTAAAAATTAATTGTAAACTAGATTCAAGCAAGACATCTTTTAATATTCAAACATGAATCTCTACTTTTCTATTTCATAAATCATAAACTTCATAAGTTTGACATCTAAACGTAAAAAGCATATTTTGTGCATATAAAATATGAACAGTGTCTGTTTGATGTTTACAGAATTTATCAAATTAAATTAAAAGCAAAATACTGCCACAACTGTAGACGTTTCCGTGACCAAATTAAACTTAAAATGTTTTATTTTAAGTATTGCTGCATTCGTGCAGTTTCTAAAATTTATAAATCAAATATTTCAGAATTACAGTTCGTTCTATAATTAACTCTAATTTCAATTTTTTATAATTTTTAACTTTAGAAATAAAAGACACTAAGAAATCTGAGAAGGAAATATAAAAGACTTCATTAGTTTGCTTTAAAGTCATTTAAAATATTTTTGTTACATCTGCTGACTCGCTATGTGAACGTTTTTAGGCCTACAGCTTCCACCTGACTTATTGGCGTCATACTTTTTTTGCATCTTTGTTTGGCTCATTGTCATTGGGTTGTATTGGCAGTTGGTGTAGAGTCTTTGTATGTATGTACATTGAACCAAAGAGCATTAGTCAAATAAAAGTTTTCTGTGTCGTCATTATGCTGTAAAAAGTGTTAACGTAGTGCTAATACCAAAACTGTTTTTTGGTAGGGTACTTTAATGGTTTGCTAAAAATGTAGGAGCCTACTAAGTTTGCTATCGCCAATTAAGCCCTATTTTTGATTCAAGTAAACCAATTCTCAATAACTACCGTCGAGTTGTGTTAATCGCCAATAAGTTTTGGACACACTTTTAAGTTTTCACCATCAAGAAATTTTTGTGTTTATGTACTCAGCCGAAAAAACTTCTGACCTTGCTGTAGCTGACTTCCTTGAACACTTTGGTTACCTCTAACTAATTAGTTATTAGTATGAAATGTTATTTGATTTGAATTTAATAAATGTTATACTTTTAAAATTGTAAGGAAACTTTTATTCAAAGTGTGTTACATTTGGCGCTCGAGTAGGGATTGAGCAGTGTTGGTTATCTCAAATCAATTCACCTTCGTAGAAAGAGTTAACTCGACTTTTGGACACCGTGTAGTAACTGTCACGAACGTTTCGCTATAAGTGTAAAACCTTACAGCATAAACAACTGTGGGAATTATGCACCTTGCACCTATTATACCACCAACGAATGTACTCACCACACTAGTGCAATTAACTGATGAGCAAACTTACGGAATCGATGAATTAATGAATGATTTTCTAAAAATGAGCTTGTTCTGGCTAGGTCCGTATTTAGAGAAACAGCAATCGGAATTTTTTATAAACGGTGCAGGTTAATAAAGAATGTCCATGAGAAGTCGGTCTAGTTTTAAGTTACGGTGATTCTCGGAACCAAAAAGGTCTTCGGTAGATGATGCAGTCGCTTAAATACCCGTTTGATGACTAGACACGAAATGGGGAACGTCGCACGCAGGCTGTGAAACCAGAGAGGTACAATCAATGGGTTCAAAGTACCCATGTAATTTATTTAATTACTTTGCCAAATTATTATAAATTTCAAGGGATTACAAAGGGACAAAAGTTTGTAATGCAGTTTGTAAGATATGAAGGTTTTAAAAGAATTATTTTCCCTATAGATATTGATAGTGTAATAGCGACGGCCTAAATCAATACTAAGATAAGAACGTCTTAAGAGTTTGAATCGCGTCATTGTTGTAACCGAAGTTTCGCTCAGTGAAGGCAAAACTTTGGTAACTTTCTTCTTAAATTAACATATTCTTCTCCTTAAATTACCCCATCTTAGGCATTGAATATTTTTATCCTTTGAAAATAACGCCAAAAAGAGTCCTAAAATATTATCCCACAGAATAAAGTTCAAAGCATTAACAATGAATTTGTTTTCATCATTGCTTAATCAGAAAAGCAAAAACAATAATCTATGTATCATGTTTATTTTAATTTATGTGAATGTTAGTCGCCTCCTCGTGGTGCGCTCTGGATAGCATCTTTTATGGGTTTTCTAGTACAGATGTGATCTAAATGACTGACACAGGCCTACATTTCACCATGTGATGTTGTTGCCATTAAAACGGTTACGTCTGTATACAGTTACAAGTTTTAGCGTAAGTTTGGATCAACGCTTGAGACGTACCGTAACCTAACGTGGTAGTAGTTGTGTTAATACTAATCTTTGGATAGGCTCCCTTCTACGGCGGTATAACGTCTGCGGGTTGTAAACTTAATTGTGTACGATCCAAACGAGAGGAATTTGTTTGCCATGTGGCTGCTGTCCTTAAAGCTATAGTTACTCTACCCAATTCTGAGAGTTCGGTTCAAACTTCAGACCTGTCTGGAGAGAGACAAGAAGGGCCTAGTCCGATTGCAGAGAAGCATCCCAGTAAACACGGATTGAAACTGTTACAGTCACAAAATTAAAACAATTGTTTCATTACATTGTTTCGTGTTAGTTCCATTTTTATATCAATTACATATAACTGACAGTGAATAAATTGAAAGAGTTCCGATTTTTTACAATCAGTTTTAAACCGTTTCAGTACTTGCAATTTTTTTCCCATAATCAGCAACCGTCTAAAAACTGATTTATTAAAACCGAATATTTTTTGAATAATTAGAATTGTTTGAAGATCGATTAAATAAGATTGAATTATTTTCAAAACAGTGCAATCGTTCTAGGAAAAACGAATACTTTGTGATTAGTCAGCATTAGTCGTTGCTATACTTTTGATTACTGTCGTCAACGCTTGCGCTGCAAATTGATATCTTTTCACTTGTTCGGTTGTAGTTTGATAAGTGATGCTGTGTGTACAATTACGAAATGGAACAATAAACGCTAAGTCGAAACACTTTATAATAATCTATAAATGTAGTCAATATTATTATCATTTCTGTTCTTTATGTATCATGTTTTAATTTGTATTAAAAAAATGTAAATTAACACACATGATTGCGTTAAGGTAGATTATTGCGTAAATATGATGATACTTTAGGATTTATAATTACAGTTCAATTCTTCAAGTTTTCATTACGATTATGTACAGCTAAAGGTATTCACAGTGTTTTTATAACTTTCTTATGATTGCTAAAGTGATATTTATATTAAGTTTGTGTTGTTTTTGATTTAAAAAATGCAATTAATTTTGTATAACTCTATGATTGTGTATGTATATAAATGAAATATTTATTTCTATGTTACAGATGCGATTAAAAGTTGCTACCCAACAGTAACTGATGCAGTTTTCGAGGCTTCCGTGAAAATACCACATCAAAGAAAGTTGCAATATGTAAAAAACTCAATGTGATATTGTATTTAAAAATATTTATTGTGCAATAAAATTCGAAACGTGCATTCGAAAATGTATTATTATATTATTGAAAGAATTGTTTTAGTTCTTTATTGAAACAAGAAAATCATATATTTATTGATCATTTAGTATCAGTTCATGAACGAAGCTTTTAAAACGTAAACCGAATGCAACATTTATTTTGAAACAGATTTGAATTTAAAATACCAAAACTATACTGATTCAAATAAGTGAAACAGCGATGGACTTATAGCTATTTTGTTGCAGTTAGGTTTCTTTTATGTTTGAAACAAGAGTGAATCATAATTTTTTTGTTTTGAAACTGTTACTAAACATTATCAATTTTGTGTTTACTGGGATGGTCCCTTCGGCAGCGGAAGCGTCTTATGGTAGCCGTTCGCGGTCTAATACGACCGGGGTTTATGTGAGTTGCCTTGTACCTTAGACATACAAAACGTACAAAAATTCTAGTATTTCAGGATAATCATGCATTTATGTGAAAAGGGCGAGAGTTGTACAAACACTACACGGTAGCAAGAAGCTTGATGACCCACTAGAGAAAATCATTATGCCAGAAAATACCCACACACTTATTTTTTTAGTACTCAACAAGCTAACAAAAAACCGAGATAAACCAAGAAAAGGTATAATTTTATCTAAGTCATCGTCATTAGAAGATGTCAGTATACATGATGACAACACCAAATATTTTTGAATCGACACAGATAACAGAATTTTATTGTCATATAATATTAAACGTCATTATGTCCAAGACGTGTAGTGGTCAATTGTAGACTGCATACTGGATGACATATGAGAGTCTAAAATAAGAAAAAAATCAGTAAAAACTTCAAATTAACTTAATAAAATATACAGCACTTGGTATTGAAATGTACAGCAATATGAGCTAAAATTGTCCAATTTGAGAATAACTTACTGGTTTATATGTGTCAACAGACCTTTCACGTACCATTATCGTAAAGTTAATTTCACTTTCGGATAATTTTGCTTTCTGTGGACGGGCGCCAGGTTTCTTATTTAATGTGCGCTCTAATGAAATTGATTTTGCCATCCCAAGATACTGATAACCTAAAGTAGTAAAGTAGTTAAATTAATTTCTCATCAATTCAATGTATTTTACACAAATATATTAAACTTCTGGAACAGAAATAAGGAAAACAATATAAATCTTATATTGATGAGAATTTTTTCCATTTAGATACAATCTTTTGTGTTAAAATCGTCTAATGTCACTATATAAATTATACTCATTACTAGATACTGATTAAACTAAATACAATTTAATTCACGTAAATAAGTGTCTCGGCATAAATTAAAACCAAATTTATAAACGGATCGATTGAGATTGAGACGCTTCTAACTTATTAACGATACACACATTTGGTGCAAAGTACTAAATCCTTCAATAACCATTTACGGACTGTCACGACAGATGTGACGTCCACTGGCACGTCTCTAACAATTTTATAGCGCGTCCTTTCCATCGTAACTATGCAAACTTTAAAAACAACATATTTGTTTTCCCAAACGAGATTAAGCTTTTAACGTTATCACTTACCAAAGAATTCTAAAAGTTGTTTACCACACAGACGACAACATTCGCTTTTATTGTCCTTTTTCCCCTAAAAGTTAGAACTACCATCGCAATACTGACTTTTTCCCTATTTCCTTGTTTAAGTAACGATCAACTACATTACATGTCTGTTTGTATAAACTTGATTAAATGACTGAATGCAAAAATTCTGCTCAGACTACTACGAGACCACTTAGTCCAAATGTAGAGTATATCATTTGAAAAGCAATTAAATTTTCATCCCAAATTAGAAATTTAAATTTGAAAACAAACGGTTTTTGATTTAATGGAATAAGTAACATCGAAACGAGATTTGTACAAATGTCAAAATGCAATTAACATCATAAGCACGAACTTGTACCTTGTCGATGGAAAATATTCATTCAGTTTGCATTTCAAATGCTTCCCAACTTTATACTATGAGAATCCTTACGTAAATTAACCTATAATTAATTATTCATAAACGTTTTGAAAAGGGTTTTAACACTCGAATTTATTCGTAAAGTATTTTTTTCGCGTAATTAGCTGCAGTAGATTTCAATTTAATTTTCCTATATAATGCTGTTTCAAATTCGTAATTCGTTTTCATGTCTTCAGTGATTTTTTGTTAGTTTAATTTAATTTTATCTTTGCTCATTCCAAGGAAATAAAACCCTGCGATATTAGTATTTTTGGAAAAGAAGACAAAGTGAAATTCGGTTTGACGATTTTTTGTCGAGCGGTTTCTTATATATTTTCATTATATTTATTAAACGATATGACAAATCCAACATAGAAATTTTATGTTAAAAATAAAATTAAAATTCTTACAGAGCGGAGGAATGGCAAATTATAAAACGTGCACCAAACAATTTACAACATCGGTAAAAAACTACGTTACGTTAAATCTAAAATGAAATAAATAAGATGTTTTTACTTAATCAATAGAAAATCTAATTATTAACTAAATGATTTTTTGTGCTAATTTAATTGCAAAACAAACATCAATATTCGTTCGTTAGTGTGGTTAGGTAATCACGAAAGCTCTATAACCGCAAAGTGAGAAATAGGAATCTACATAAAGTGTTGCTACAAAGTCAACGAAATATGTGTCTGGTGTAAAACAGATTTATAAATCTCTAAAACTTGTTAAGAATTCAATGAAACGTTTCAAAAATTTAAACGCTAGAATATTATATATTTCGAAGTTAGTAGTATTTGTTACTGCGTATGCTACGTATAATAATATAAACTAAACAAAGATTTTAAGCCGATTGTCTTTGTTTTTACCAATTTCAAGAAATTCCACAAAAGTAGAAGCAAAGCGTAACGATAACTGTTATGTTGCACATTATGACGTCTGAAAATGTCAAGCTTTTAAAACTAAAAGTTGAAGATTTCAATTTAAACGACAAAATTTTTTAATGAAACATCGCTCAACTTTTATTAGGATTAATTAAAAACTTTTCGAGTATTCTTTTAATAGGACAAAGTTAAAAAAAAAGATTAATGCAAATTTTAGTGCGCTTTCGCTAATGCTAGAATGTGGTTCCGTGCAAACCAAGGGGCGTTGGTTATTTTCAATTTAATGTTAATTAGCCTTAGAGCTTTTTGATATTGAGTTTTGTAAGCATTTCTCAAAATCTATTGTTTTAGTTACGTAATTGAATAACAAAAGTTCGTAGAACCAAAAATACATATATTGATGCGAGCTTAAAAGCATTAAGCGAAGACGCATTTAAAAATTTATTAGAAAATTATCTTTTAGATCATCCACACGGTGAGCTTATAAAATAATAATTGCTTTTAACGTCGTACGTTTAGGAGCTATAAGGCATAACGCGAGAAAGGATTTTCGTAACTTGGTCGTGAAGCAGGCGATAATGACTAAACGTTTTAACAGATGTTGCCTCTTCAAGCACGGAAGTTGTTTATGAAATGTAAAGCTTTTATTGTAAATGTCAAGTAATTGTAACGGTCAAAACATTAATATGTTTAAAATGTTAAGTTTCGGTACTCAGCACCCACTCATGCCCATAAAATTTGAGGTTTGTTACAAGCATAACTTTTAGAATCAGTAAAATGATTAAAAGTTGTTACTCACTCAGAAGCTGCAAAATAACAAATAAATTTTTATTCGTAATTTTATAATTAGTTAAATGAAAAATACATTTTTATTCATTATTTGAAATAAGTCAAATCAGAATTGCATTTCTATTTGTCATTCAAAATAATTTAAACGACTAAATTTTTATTTGTTATTTCAAATAATGCGCATCTTTAAGATCAACGTTATCAAACAAATAACAAACATAGTCAACAAATTTTTCAATTACTGACAAATAGAAAACAAGTTTCAAACTAATAGCAAAGGTAGAACAAAAAATCTGAACAGAAAAAAATCCTACACAGACGCTAGCATCAAAGCGGACCTATAATCTACTCTGAGAGAGTCTGTTCCTTCGTTTACAATAGTAAAATATTGAGTGGCAGAGTTTAAACTCTAAAACCAGCACGAGCTGCCAAGATGAATATTAGAGTGTTTGACAAATGAAGCAAACACACTAGAAATGGTAAAAAATCTACAAAATGACGATTAAAAGTGCGCCAGCAAGCAGAAATCGTCGACATTCTAAGAAGTGCTGTACATACAACGCACATTGACTGACAATTTGGACATGAGAAAGCTGTGCGCAAGACGGGTGTGACAATTACAATGGAACAATATCAACGTCGTCTTCACGTACTCTATCTGCCAGATTTAGCCCCATCGGATTATTTTCTGTTTTCAAACTTGAAAGCATGACTCAGTAGTAAAAAGTTGGCCAACAATGACGAGGTAAAGTTTGCAGCTTAACTGCAATACACTTTTGTTATGATATGATTTCAGATCTATCAGTTTCTTGAGTCATGCCTTAAAAGTATTCTTGAGAGTGATTCCAGAAAATCGAAGTAAAACTTAGTGAGACACAATTTGGTTTTCAAAATAGATTGTGAACAAAACAAGATTTATGTAGTATCTATGACAAAATGTTATAAATACTAAAAATGGTTGGACTAGACGATAAGGACAAACGTATCATAGCTAAACTATATTGACATCAAACAACAATAATAACAGTCGACCATCAAACATCAGACGAAATCAATATTAAAAGAAGAGTTCGCTAGGGGTGCAATCTGTCCCCTTTATTCTTCAACATGTACTCGGAAAAGATATTTAATCAAGCTCTTATAGATGCAACAAGTAACCGTCGTTTGATTTTTGTGCGTAATTTTTCGTGAAAGATCCGGTATTTGAGTTTTATTTATTTCGGAGTTAGTTAGTGCAGTATTAAGAACCACCAGAATTTCTTTTTAATAGCATCTGGCAGCCTTACAGCCAAACAAAATCTTTATCCTGGATCTAAATAATAGTAGTTTATTTATCGAGTTCCTGTGTAAATTGGACGCTTTTTTTCCCAAGAGGGCATTTTTAAACCCGAGTGAAACGAGTCCTCGAGGGAAAAAAAGCGTTCAATTTAGACAGGAACGAGTTAAATACAACATTTTATTGCTCGAACAGAGACTAGGAGGCCTGCAAAGTCTCAAAATCTTTCAAAAATAATTTGACGTTTATGTTGACAAGCGTGTCAAAACTGTCAAAGACGGTTTACAATAGCGAAAAATTAAAATTTATGACAGTTAAGAACAATAAACAAAATTAAACTCTTGTTTACCGCTTCAACAAAGGAGTAACATTTTAAAGACGGTATGTAACATAATTAACAATTTTCTAATAACGACGTTAAACTGGACAAATTAATAAAAGATTTAGTATTAAATTTATTCATTTTTTTATAATGTTATTGATAAATTTACATAATGTTTATTTTGTAATTTTTTATTTATTATTGCGAACAAAGCTTTAAAAAATTTTTTTTTAATTTATGGTACTTAATCGATCTATCTATTTTAGTAATTCATTTATAATCTTCGTATTTTAACTTTGCTGTATTTTATTAATTTTTTTTTAAATTTTTGATTTCGTTTGCGATTTAGTTTGCTTTAATAAAAGTTAAATTGATACTGTAACAAAACTTTTATTCTGCCAACTTTTGCGTTTTTTTTATATAAAATAAACACTTACAGATTTTAGTGCATACACTGTAATAAAGTAAGTTCCGTTTAGTTTAGAGTGTATTCAACAAGAGTAGGCTTTTTGGTTGGCAAGGTCCAGAAGCCCTTTTTCAGGTATAAACCTTCCTGGCGCCTTTATGTTTTTGTTTTGTTTTGATATTTAGTTTTCCAATCAACCACGGATTTGTTTTAATAAAACCTACAACCGTCTCTAGTGAGCTCCGTGCAACTTCTAATTTACCTTATTCAGACAATTTTTTTAACATCTTTCGCAACGAATAAAAAATAATTTTTAATAGAAAAGCAATCAACAACATTAGATACGCTGATGACACGCTTATCTTAACCAACAACAAAAAAGATCTTCAAAATCTAATGACTAAAGTAAAGAATACATGTGAAGTTTATGGTTTAACGATAAATATGAACACGACAAAGTAGATGGTAATCAGTAAACAAAGCAATGAGATTCTCATTAATAGAGTCAGACTAGATAGGAAGCAAACTTTCTTATCTTGGCGGCAATATAAATGACCAATGAGATTTATCTGTACAAATAAAAATTTGAGTAAAAAAAACTAGAGCGGTCTTTATTAAAATGAAAAAAGTTTTATGCAGTTACAGCTTTAAAACTAAGAATAAGAATAGTCAGTATCTGAAGCTACGTTGAAAAGAATAAATGCATTTGAGATGTGGATAATCGGCGCTTACTAAGAGCTAACTGGTTAACAACAATATCCTTAAGAAAATAAACAAAAAATTAGAAATAGTCAAAACCACAAAGAAAAAAAGCTAGAATACTTTGGTCATGTGATGAGACATACGGAGAAGTACGCGCTATTGCATTTAGTTATAAAAGACAAAATTAAAGACAAACGTAGACCAGGTAGAAGAAAAACTTCTTGGATGAGAAACTTTAGGCAATGGTATGGAAAAACTGTGATACAATTTATTCCGACCAGCTATCAACAAAACAATTATCCTCAACATGGTAACCAACATGATGTTAAACGGCCTGGTACCAGAAAAAAAATGATTTAAGACAGACGTATTGAGCAACAGTTAGATCTGTTTAGGAACAATTTAGAAAGAAAATGAAGATGTTGGTAATCTTACTAAGATTGTCCAAAATTAATAAATAAAAAGCGTCCAAACAAAAATTAATAAAAATTGTACTTCAAGATCAAGCTCGATATCCCAAAACGATAAAATGTCTATCAAATCATCTACGTTTAAAGATGTTTTTAATTTTTTAGAGATTGGCGATTGGTTTATTGCCATTTATAATCAAAATAAATTCCTAAGCATATTTTTTTATTGCTTATTAGTTTACAGAAACGTCTAGTCAACTAGTTAAAATATTAACATGATCTCTATAGTCCACATTACAACATACATTTACGTAAAATTAAATAAATATTAAACAATAAAAAAAATATAGAGACAATATTTACAAAAGCTATAAAATGATGGTAATAAACCCATTGTGAGCCTGTTATCTGAAAATAAACAAAAAATTATACATATAAACACCAATTGTAGTACTTAATTTTAACCTTTAATCTTAAATTGGCCAAATGAACTACTTAGAAGTTCTTATCTAAATGAGCAACACAAGGTCGTTTTTATAGCAAAAACCGAATACGTTATACATTACAAAAACACGTTTAAAAAGACCAAAGTAAGAAAACTTGTAGGATTTACGCTTACATTAAATAAAATGTAGTAAATTTTTCTGATAGAAAGACTAATCTATATTAATAAAAAATTTTCTTTGCATAGAACCTGGCGCCTAGTATTCAGTAACTACTTTACTTCAAATCCGTTTTTCAGTATTAGACGTTTGTTATATTTCCGATATATTTCATTACATTTTTGTTTATTTTAATAATCTTTTAATTACTTTCAGCGTCGACCCTATGAAAAATCCCTTTCATCGTGTTACGTGTCGTTAGTAATAAATTTTTACACTTCGTATTTTTTTAAAAATTCTTAGTACCGCGTTGTAAGCGAGTACGCCACTGGCGGCATGGTATTGGGATGCTTTGTTTTGTACCACTTTTGCTTTCGACATCCGCTACAGGTGGTCTAATTTGGTCGGAACTTTCATTTTTCAATCCGATTGAAATCGATTATGAATAAAAGTTTTTTTATTGGAGGTTTTAGATCAGTTTATTTGCTACTAAACTGTTTGCAGCAAGTTGGCAGAGACTGGAAGACTTCTTCAAACGTAGCTACAAAAAGTAAAAACAGTATTTTTTGTAATGAAATTTAATCGTTAGTGTCGTTAGTTACCCTCAAAAGGGAATTTGACTTCAACTAACTATAAAGTTTATGTTTCTATGTGGTTTACTACATTATGCCTTCATTGTTATTAACTAACTTAATTTTGCAGCTGTCTTATGTACTTATTTGCACATACATTAAGCCTTCAGCTGCTTTTAGTGTATCTAAGATCATTATAGTATAATTATTTAGCCTTCAGCTTATTTCGGATTTAATTATTTACTGGTTACGTTGACTTAACCCGAATGAGTGACCTTAGAAATTGTTCGTATAAGGGCGGTGGTGACTAATTTAAATTAGCGAATGAAAGTTTGCACTTCTCAAACGTGTCGGGGGTATGTTTCCGAAGTAGTAGTTATTACTACCTGCTACGCTAAGAAACTATAAGTCTAGTAGTAATTTTTACATTATTTATAATAATTTGAATGATCACGTGTCTCTATTCGAGAACTTAATTATTGCGACTGTGCGTACGTGTTAATGTTTGATCGATTTTGTCTTATGTGACTGAATTTTGTTAGTGATTGATTTTGTCTAGTATTTACTGACTTTTTATCTATTTTAAAATATACAAGCAATTTGTTACGTGTTATCACAAATTACCCCGCAAAAAATGTTATTGGAGTTTGGACGAAGATCTGCACTTTTCATTCGTCTCTTCAACAATGTTCCGGAATCGATTTCAAGACGTAAAACGATTTATACCCATTTAGCTGATAACAGGAATTTAGATAGTAATGACAAAATAGCCGAGCTGCGACCACTAATGAATACTTTGAATCAGAAATTTCAACAATAGAGCGTTTCTCGCCAAAACCTCGATATCGACAAAGCAATGACTAAATATTTTGGCCACCATTCTTCCAAACAGTTTGTTAGAAGTAAACCTGTGCGTTTCGACTGCAAGAATTAGAGGTCATGCTGCGCCATTAGGTGTTGCTACTTATTTGATACATATTGTGATGCCAAAACTATTGCTGAACAAACAACACAGAAAAATGCTCTTACTTTGGGAAATAAGATTGTTCTAAATGTATTGCAAACTGTTGCAGCTCCTTCTGACCATAATATCCTCTTTAACAGTTATTTTAGTAGTCATACCCTACTACAATTACTAAGAGAAAAAAAGTACCGCGCAACTAGACCGATAAGTGACCACAGAACTAAAAAATGCCCACTTGCTACACCTAAACTCTTCCAGAAAAATAGACGAAGATATTTTGAAAGAGTGTATGAGACAGATTCTTTACTGTTGTTTGTTCGGTGGAACGATGGCTACAAATTATGACTCTGTAGATCCTGTTGGCAAAAAAAAATCAAAAATTGACGTTCAACAACTAAGATGTGTACAATGTCATTGCAGAGTTAGATGGGCATGCATTAAGTGCAAAGTGACACTGTTTAAAGCGTGACTGTTTTGTTAAATATCATTCAAGCTGATTTTCTTTAAATCCAAAAAAATGTCGTGAGATCTAATGGGTTAATTTTAATTCAAATGGAAATGCAAGTCATTTAAATTTATAGTTTATAAATTAATTTTATTTAATCCTAATTTGCGCTATGCAAGGCCCTTGCAAATTCTTCATTAACTTATTTTTTTGTGTGTTAACCCAATCTTTATTTTATTGTCTTTCAATATGTTTAGTTGATGCTTAAATTTCAATATTGCCGATTTTATTTAACTAAAAAAAATTCTTTTTATTACTATTTTTGTCGTTATTGTGTGTCTATTCTCAACAAAACGTGTTAGATTCTAGTCACCAACGACTTGTTTAGCAGATATGTAGAAGCAATCCTAGCGGACAATGGCCCACAGTTTACCTTTGATGGGACGATTTTTTTTAAAGTTAACACTGTTACCATTAGGTTAGATCTTCGATCCACAAACTAACCCAGTAAAAAGAAAAATAAAAAATATTTAGAATTCTCCTCCGGGAAAGAATCCAAAGCAATAAGCACAAATTGTTCCGACAATATTGTACAAACAGCGCTATAAGAATCGCTCCTAGTCAAGTACCGATATGATAAAAGCTACTACGTATGAGAAAACTATACCAAGAGCCAAACAAAAATATAAATATTCAAGATAGAGAAAAATTGAACAGAATAAAAATGCTAAACCGACACCAACACCGTAGTCAATTCAGGTGTGCCAACTACGGACCATCTAAAACTCAATTCGAGATTAAACAAATGGTACTGGAACAAAGACATCAAGTTGCATATATTTCCAATAGCTAACTAAAAATTGGATGTAATATTTATTAGTTTTTACAAAAGTAAACAATTTTAAATAATAAGACCACGTGGTTTCAATAAAAGCACATAAAGAAACTTAACTTGAAATTAAAATTATTCTAATGCCAGTTTAATTACCTGCCTTTTAGTTCCTCACTATAAGAAATATTTCTAAAGGAATCATAAACGTTTTAGTTTAATAATTCAGCAACAGAGTCTATTAAAAATTGACTAACGCTTTGACGGTTTCAAGCTGAACTGAAAAATGTTCTATTCAAAATGACACACTTACTGATTATCGACCATCAAACTAAATGGTTTTCGTAAACGTACCAAAAGCCATTATTTTTTTTCTAACTGCAAAGCGTTTCCAGTGTTGAGCTAAATACTCCTTAATTTATAGGAATATTTCAATAGCGGCGAGCTTTGCGGTTGCAACACTAAAGAATGCCTTTTCAAAACTGACTTCAATCATTTTATCGATAGCAACTCCTTCCTTTAAACGAGCTTTCAAGTTTCCATTTAAAAAAAATTTGAAAACTCGTTTTGCTTAAC
Source organism: Aquatica leii (assembly GCA_035610365.1). Taxonomy (NCBI): domain Eukaryota; kingdom Metazoa; phylum Arthropoda; class Insecta; order Coleoptera; family Lampyridae; genus Aquatica; species Aquatica leii. Next base: position 60,486,009 of record CM069438.1, read on the forward strand.
GAAAACTACTTGTGATGCTCTAGTAAATCTCGTTATCTCTTAGAATAGAGCTTTACAATTACAATTACAGCCAACTTAGTTTAAATTTTTAAAAGCGGTTAGAAGTTGTTTACGAATACAAGAAGTCTAATAAAAAGTATGTGCATAAATGCACAGTTAATTGCTAAAGTTGTACATAAAGCGAAAACTTTTTATATCTACTTTGCAGTTATAATTTTTGCAAACTAATAAAAATTTTTTTTTGAGAGAGTGCTTTTATTTCTTTTTATGTTTGGAAAAACAATGATAATAATAATAGCAACAACTCTACATGAATTTAAATATTATTTTGTAGACTTTTGTTTCCCAACTACGCAAACTAATTAAATTATAACAATAATTAACGTTAACTAAGTATATTTGTTTAGTCATACCACAGATAAGTCATCCCATGTATGTCAAAGAAAAACAAATAAAAATTATCATCTAAAAGTAATTAAATACAAATGCACTAGAACTTTATACAGTTTTATTTTTATGATTTCTATGAAAACGACTGACAGTTACCAAACAAAACAAGTCCCATTACATGATTCGACAACTCGCTTAAAACCATAGCTTAAAACTCAAAAACTGTAACTGTACAGACGTAAAAATTTTGACGTGTAGAATACTCTAGAATACCAAAAATTAGATAACACTTAGATTACTATGTAAGTTAATATTGTTTCTACAACGTTTTTCCATCGAATCTCAGTTTTAAATAAAGATAAAAAAGTGTAAACAGCAAAATATAAAAAAAAAAAAACGTTAAATGCCAAATAACCACAACAAAAAATTAAGATTCTTAAGCTAAATAACGTCAATTATGCTTTTAAAGCCAACTCATAGTTTTTTCAATATTTCAATAGATCGTACAAAACGGAGATGTGCCATCTGTCGTAAAAAACATCAATTACATTCCGCTAGTTTACAAACCAGTAGATATCAATGCCATCAATTGAATCTGAGTTAAACCTCAGTGCTTTATCTGTACAAATACACAAAAAAATAATTGTAAAAAGTATATGTGCGTTGTTGATCAATCACGGAATACCACCAAAGGTGATTTACGTCAGAGTTGGCGTTATTGGTCTACGTACTCCTTACCTCCAATTTTTAATTTTAAATATTAATATGTGATAACTATTTCTTATTTTAATCCACCTAGTAAAAGGTATTATGATGACTTAATACCCTGTTATTATTACAGACTGGACTGTAGTGTCAAAACGGGCATTATGGTCAGAAGAGGATCTCAAATATTCAATGAAAGCGGTAGGCGATGGTATCAGTGTCAATAAAAACTCATAAGTTTTTATAATTCCAAGAAGACCACTCCATGATCATGTTGGAATACGTAACACAAAAATACTTTAAATCATTGATCAACGTCTGTATAAAGAATCCTTGTGATACCAGTAAACACACACAACATGCACCCAAGGCTTGCTATAAAGCTTAGCTCATTCATAGTCAATGACTATGAAAAATACTGCTGGAAACGAATTATGTGTCTAAACGTAAACTGATCAACAACCTTAAGGAAAAGGGAGGCAAAATAATAATACATCACCAACAAACAGATCTAGTACGTAGAGATGTCAAACGGCTTGTTACGAGAAGTTTCTCATAACTGAAAGTAACTAAACAAGTAAATGACACCCAATACAGACTTTGTTTAAATCTGTCGATAACTAAAAGAAACAATTTGCAAAAACACAGAACTTAACAATAATATATTTATTTTCAACAAAGGAAAATAGGAATTAAAAAAAGAGAAAGAAGTAAACCAATAACTATTAAATAACAATTAAAGATTCCTCTATACCACAGCTATAATATGGATGTAGGCGTTTTCCTTCAGGCAGCACACTATACAATTTATTATATTCAATTGCTAACAAACTTTATAAACGATTAATTTTAATTTAAATATAAATATTACTCAATCAACTACCTTGTCTACTATGCAGTCGCAAAATAAGTCGACAATAAAAACGATAATAATGAATCGCAAAAAAGTAAAATATGAGCACTAAAACTTACCCAACCGACAACTCTTTGTCACAAGCAGTAACGTTCACTAATCCCTTGTGCTTAATTTAAGAACAAAAATAAGCTTATGTACAACGGTTAATGTTGTTTTGCATTTAGCTATGACTGCGTTCAAATGATCAAAGAACTTGAACTTGACGGATGTCATGTCAATCTACTCAACCACAATACATAAGGTTACATATGATACAAAGTTTGTGACTCAAAGTAAATTTGAGTTAGTAGAATCTACGCTATGATTACATAAAATAAGTTGTGCGCTGTAAACTAACGGTTAGTAAATACAATTGAAAACGATTACATAACCGTAAAAGTATACGATACTAAAGTACCTACGTACAAAGCTGACATAATTGAAGTAGTACACTATACACTATACTAAATAATGTACATAAAGTTGATTAATTAGTTACCGAAGCAAATGAACGAAGTAATATGACACTGACATTTTAGAAACAGATGTGTCTTCTTTCGTCGCTTCCAATTACATAAAATGAGGTAGACTCCAGAGCTTACATATCTCGGAAACAGCCGGATACAAAGACGTGGCAACCCCACAAAACTCGCGTAGTGAACCCAATCGCCGAATCCGACCAATAACTGGAATACGTTTTCCGTAGCCCATCGGCTGTCGTAAAACAGCACTCAGATACACGAACGTTTGCAATGGTTTCGAAAAGATAAATGACCGTTCATTGTTGTAACACGTTTATCACCACTCGTAAAGTGATTTGACGATCAGTAGCGGCGTGTAAACCAGTACAGCCGTTAATTTTAGTTTAAAATAAATATTTTTCTGTTCTGTTCCTATTTCAGAAGTGCATCCAGGAATTTTTGATTTTAAACTGCACGATCACACTAGCACTCTTAGTCTGAGTTAGTCATTCCAAACAGGCACTTTTATCTTCACTATATCTCAATTAACTATCAAGAAAGTGACAAAAAAGTCTATGGTTTTTGAAATTTTGCAGACATTTGATGTATTAAGTTTGTTTTTTTCTTGCACAGTCGGTGCAAAAATACTTCTCCAACAACTTGATTGGAAAAATTGTCATGGAACAAAGAACAAACGAAGATATATATTAACTTCCGCCTTATATCTGTGGTCCGATTATACTGTAGTACTTATGGATAATAATTCGTAATAAAATTGAGGACTGCACTGGTTTCGCGACAGCACTGTCGCCGAAAAGGTCCGACATTGACAATATTCGATGTAACAGATTTACTCGCTCATTTTTATTTAGGTTGCCGCTGCAATCGCTGGCTGTTCTTCCCCTTTCCGCTAAATCCTAAATAATTCTTTCTTATGATTAAGTTTCATCATTGGTTATTCCGTTTACGTTTTAGCAATAATGCTCTATTAAAATTGGGATATTGTAGCAGAATTTTAGCAATATTTTATATCAGCGGTTGCAGGTAAAAATTTGTTAAGATAACGGTCGCCACGTTGCTTCAATACTATAAAATTTCTTTTAGGGAATCGGCTAAGATGAAACGCCTCTTTTTTTCAACCATTTATCAGTTAGAGCAAAGTGTCTTCATTCCTGTTCATAAAGATAGTCATCCATTAACCTACAGACGTTTTTGTTAACGAATTTCTATATGGAAGTTGCGGCCTTAAACCTGAAGCAAACGAATGCCAAGTATCGTATTGAATAACCACTTTCTGTTGTATAACTTGTAATTTGAATTACTCAGTCTGCAGCGTGTTTTACTTGTATTTGTTGTAGTAATTCATTTCTAATTCGTAACTTTCAGTATTTTACTTCGTAGATCACGCTAAAACTTTGGTCGTAACTTTTAAAACATCGTTGCATTTATGTAATTAAGCTGTTGTGCATATACTGACCAATTACCTGTCGAGTGACTATGAATCAATTTCAGTATATTCAAGCCAGAATTAGGTCTACAATTGTTGTACGTAAGCTTACATATGCATTTTGTCAACTAGAATTACATAAGGGGTAGTGATTGTTGCTGCTCGATATTAAGAAGCTCTGTTGGATATGTGTTTAAATAATTTCCTTCTTTACTCAGTGATATTTACGTAAATGTTGATTTGTAAAGTATCACGACGCCGACGGTACGTAAGTAAGTATTATTCTTTTTCAATTCAATTAAAACTGAACGAATAAAACTTAGAGTGTCGATTCGTTGATTATCTTGTGTATTATTAAATTCCTTTCATTATTATAATTACTGTTACGATAACGCTTGTTCATTATTTTGTTTGCTATTAATTTATTAGTATATTACATGCTATCGTTCGAAAATATATATTGCACTTGTTCTTGCACGTTTTCCTTTTTTGTCTTCATCCTATTTGCTTCGTAGTCGGTCCAGACGTACCCTTGGTCTCTCTAAACCGAGGATCTTGATTACTACGAGGAGTAGCACCTAGGTATTTTTCATATTTATTTTAGTTTTTCAACCACGCTCACTTGCCGACAGTGTAACTAGCCATGGTGACGTGGTTATTACCAACTGGGCACATTGCAGGAAAAGGTTGGTAACAAGTTAATTAAAAACGAAGAGGAGCTACTTAAAAACCCTCGTTAATTAACGCTATTTATAAAGATGTACCTACTAAACTCAAGCTTTCAGGTTAATAAGGAAGGAAACTACATAGCCTGAATCTTTCTCTGTATGCTTAAACATTCATGAAGTAAAAAAGATCTTAAAATCCTATGCTACAGTACTTAATTTTCTAATCTATTACTAACTGCTATAATTTAAATTGTTTGAAAAGAGTGATGGCTTTTTGCTTCCGATTTCGCAGAATTTCTCACTTGCCTAAGCATCGTAAGCACTCATCACTCTGTAAACTGATTGTTAGTCGAGGACATCTACAAATGCTTTATGGAGCCTCTCAATTACGATCCTCTTTAGGGAATCGATTCTGTATAACTTTAGGGCTGTCCATGACTGTGTTTTTCCGCTTTGGCCAAGTATTTCAGCGCTTTACTCTATCTCGTGTAGAAAGTTTCCTATCTTCTCATGTTACGATGGCTGATTATAGCCAACCATTGCAAATTAAAACTATAAGCTCTATCTGTGATTATTATTAAAAGTTTTGAACTGTGTGTATTCAAATTAAATTAATGACAAGTATAAGGTCAAGAAACAGTACTTTCAAATAAATTACTAAAAGAAGAATTCAATTTGAGAGTATACATTTTTTGAACATAGGCTAATCAATGTAGGTTTCTAAATAAACAATTTTTTTGATAGCAAAACATTGTAACAGCAGTAACTAAAATAGAAAAAATATTCTTCCGAGTTAAATAAATATCAAAACATAGATTAGTGAGCAGTCCGTTTCAGCACACTCTCGCGTGTAGGTAATTGCAAATTATCGGCACGCCTCACTACGAGTGTACAGCTAGCATTAGTATGCAGGCGACCCGATAGTGATAGCAAAAGGTAAAGAAGAAATAGAAAAAAATTGATTAAAAAAATCAGTAAATATATGCATATATATGTTACTCTAAAACTATAATAACTTAAACTTCAAGTCACAGGATACACACACATGTTAGGATTTTGTTTGTCTGGCACACTTACGCAGTTTTGATAGCTTGGATAGTCCTGACCAAATACATATGAATACCAAATAAAACTTTTTTCTACAGAAAGTTGAAAAACGAGATTCGTTTAGACAATGCTTTTTTAAATTAGATTTTAATTACAGATTACAGTGCATACGCAAGTACATGACAACTTTAATGAAAAGTCTTCTGAAAAGCTTAATTAAAACTCGTCTTTTTATATGCACTATGTAAAGGAAGGAAGCGTACATTAAATCATCTCATCACAAACAACAAAGAGGCATTCCGTAAACTTTACTGTAAGACTTGATTCCTTTCATCACATAAATAAACGTAATTCAGTACCTTGTAACTACTTTATCAACATCGTTCAACAAGGTGCACCGATGTAAAGATATAATAATAGAATATCACAGTTAAACTGTTGAGGAAGTCGGTGTAAGAAACCACAACTCAATGTTATTACGCTTGGATTGACTTCAATCAAATCAACTGTTATGCAAACAGAAACAACTCCGAAGCGTTATTTAAAAGCATGAATTATTCACGTCCAGCTATGACGTACAATTTCAGTCTAAAAAAAGTCGGCATAAATACATTCGTTTTGTGAACTAGGATGTGTTGATGTCCTCGCACATAAAACCTACTCCAATTAGTACCACCCTTTTTGTCACTTCAAAGCACAAAAAAACACCCTTCTACGCAACACAACGTTAAATTTTTCCACATCAATCATTGATAAGAAGTTTCCTTCTTTATATAATTACCATCTGCTTTTGTGAATTAAATTTTTTACTTGCACTCCTGACGACGATGATGAATATGCTAATATCCGACTTAAAAAGTTTTCGACGTCGCAAGAAAATGGATAATGATGATGGTGTTTCGTAACTGTTTTTAAATTAAGTAATAATTCATTGTAATGAAACTGTCGTTTGTTTACCGTTAACGTCGCGTCGGGTATCGATTGTGTCGTTAAAGAATTTGCCAATTGTAAAAGAGAATAGGGACGTTTATACCAGCAATTTTCATTACAAATGAAAAAAGCCCTTCCGTTAGTTGTAAATATCTTTGATGTTTTTTTTTCAGTTTCAACTTCAATGTCGTTAGTTTAATTAAACTAATTAGCGCGGAATACTGATGACTGTTTATGTTGCAGCTACAAATTTGCTTTTTAAATTGATAGTTAATGATACGCATCGGTAAGCTTCTAGAAAGTGTTATTTCAATTATTTAATAGTATGCAATTACCATTTAAATGGTAATAAACACCTTTATTTTAGCGGAAACTGATCGTTCTGTAAAATCAACTCAAGCAGGTCAAAATATTACCGAGACACACTATTTCCCAATGTCTAAAAACTTTGATCCAAAAAAAATTATTTCTTTAGCAAAAACGTTTAAAAACACAATCTAAAATAAGTTAAAATGTTTTGGTTAAAAACTCTTCAAATGTTAGCATGCAGCGATATTTTTGCATTCAAACAGACAGAAAGTACTCTCTACCAGAGCTTACCCTTAAAAATACAAAAAATATTTTGACCCAGATTTTCAGTTGTAGTTTGGTCAGATTTTCAAGTCTTAAAGGTGTAGCTCTTTTGGGCCTGGTTCCAATGCTAGTGCTATCAAATTCACAATGAAAGAAGAAAAGGAAGACTCGCTATCATTCTTGGACGTTTACATAAAGAGAATCAATGGAATGATCGAGATGAGGGTGAATCGAAAACTAACTCATACAAGCCAATACATGAACTATGTATTTAATCACTCAACAACAAAAAAAGAAGTAGCAAAGTTTTTATCGGACACATCTCATAGGCTATGAAACACAAAAAAAGTACTGCAAAAAGAAAACATAAAAAAACACTTGAAACAAAATGGTTACTCAGCATTCCGTACGTGTAAGGCTTATCTGAATCGATAAAACGCATAAATAAAAGTTATGAGAAGTATGATCTCTGGCACAAGACTACAGAACAGTCGAGATTCCAAAAGCTGCATCTACTAAGTCCTGTGTAAATGTGGCAGGTCATACGAGAGTAAACAAAAAGATCCGTACATCAAACTAAAAGAACGCAGAATACGCAGAGATGAGAAATCTCCAGATCCAAAATCACGCATTACTCATGGAAAGAACAACATAGAATGAAGTAAGCATAGACAAAAATCATACACAGCAAGGAACATTCGTACAAAAAATAATGGAACTAGGATGTCTTTAGTCAACAAAGTATAAAAATAGGTAACATGAAGAACAAAAATAAAAAAAGGTGAACTCAGGCAAGTATCTTAACAGATGAAACAAAAAAAAGATATTTAGGCGCTATTCAAGAAAACCAAAAAGATACAAAAAAACTCCAACGAAAAACACTAGAACTAGGAATAGCAAACAGTACAGATCAAAATAATAATAAACCTAATAAAACCTTGGGCGAAAGATATAAGTGAACTTAAAAACAAACAACACATTAATAATAATAATAAGACACTAAAAATCTACGAAAGATAAAAAGTTAGGAAAAGAACAAAGTGAACTTAAGAAAGAGATTAAAGAACGAAAGCTTAGTAACGAAAAAGTCATGAACCAAATTGATAACCTGAAATAAGAAGTGAAGAAATCAAACGAGAAAATTGATAAACTAGGAGAAGAAAAGGGAAAGACAAGTATAGTGATGCAAAAGCTAACAATGGAAACAAATAACCCAAGGACACTAAAACAAGAAATCGAAACATCTTTAGAAATACCACTAAGAGTAACCAACATATCTGGTTGAACCAAATAGTAATATAAACAGGAACGCAATAATGAGTAACCAAAGCAAACTACAATGCTGTCGAGAGAAAGTTTACATAAACAACGATATAAAAAAGAAGAAAAGAAGGTAGGAAATAAAACAATCAAGAACAAGAAAGAAGACTAACACAAAGCAATTGGAAATTTAAAAAAAATACGAAAAGATACATAAAGAAAAATTGAAGCACAAGAGAAACAACATACTCAAAATGCAACGTAGAACAGTAAAAAAATTGTTGTGTTAAAAACCTTGTTATGGTTTCTCTAACCCTGTTAGATTACTTTCTCTTTCATTTCTATTAGCGCTTACGCATTTGCGTCTTGTCTGTTAAATTGAAAAATCAGCGCGTGTTAATGACATGTTCAATGAAACTTTTAATTTAAGAATATGTGAACATCTGCTTTTTTAGTGGTGTAAATCAAAAAAACATTCAATATTTGAATGTGAAAGAATCGCTGAGGCAAAGAGGCATTTCTATTTTGCGGTAAAGTTTAATTCTCTTTGTTCGAATTCATGATATATTTCGTCAATAAAATATTTTGAAGATTTAGCAGCATACCTGTCCGGCCTACAGATTTAATGTAAATAGCATATGAAATTGGAAGTGCAAGTTGTGTTGTAATATTCGGAAATAAGTTACGCAGCCTATTTGTGATAACACGTATTATTTGATTTTCCAGCTTTTTAAGGGATGTTTATTTCTACTAGCGCTAACAGCTAAATATGTAAGTACCCTTTTCTGCATGTTTTTTAATGTTGATCGTATGTGCGACGTTCAAGTATACGCATACTGCCACAATTAGTTTAATCTGTTATTTTATTATCAATTAAAATTACTCAAACTTAAGGCTTGAGTGACTTTGCGCCTTGTTTTTCAATTTGTATATCTTTTATATTTGTTAACGTTCAATCTTTAACTTAATTTAATTTAACTGTACTACCGTAATTACCTTTTCGTACAGAGTGTTGCATACCACCATAGTTTAACATATCTGAAATTGAAAATACTGTGATACTGCTTTACAAATAGTTGTTTGATTTATAATTACTTTTTATGCGTTGCCGTTAAAATAAATACATTTCTTATTAGTTTAGTTGTGCCCTATTTGTTGTCCTTAAGTGTTTTCCACTGAAACCTGAAGTACTTTTTCTCATTTTGGCGCTTTTTTAATAAGCGTAATTGCACTCCGTACTTCTGTTCTGCTCTAGGATAAATTCAGATCTTCCATTGTTGGAACTTGCGTTATTAACACATCGGTCTTCTCTGAGATTCTCCTTCTAAGAATCGTTCTGCTCGGTTCGAAAGAAACACTTCGGTTTGTACTCCGGTTTCTAATTCTTTTCGGTGAAGTTTTCGTGGCTCTTCTCTTCGCATTACTTGATGGAATTGTCGTCATAGACATATCTCTCCGAATTGTGACAAACCTCCGAGTTCTTCACTGTTTTGGCTGTGGCCAAGCAGGGGTCAGTCGTTGCAATGGTCCTAAGTGTAGTATTGCCTCGGGACACTAAATCACGCATATACAAACTGAATCGTAGATTCTACATTATCTGTAACCACGAAAACTATCCTGGACTTGATTCACAACCAACGTATTTTTTTGGATTTCATATTTAGTAGTATTCGTAATGATAAACTAATACAAGAATTTGAGAATCATAACCTAGACATACAAACAATTACAGAAACAAAAGGGAAAGGCAGACAGAGGATCGAACTAGATCGTAAACACTTAATAACGTTAAGTAGAGTAAAAGAAGAAGAAGGAGTTAGAGGAGAAATTGAATGCGCATAAACAAATACAATTGGAGTAAATAGGTAACCAGCTGGTAGCACGTTTCCATAAAATTATGAGAAAATCTAAAATAGGAAAAGATTAAATACTATTTTTGGGAAAAAAATAACAGCGATAGTAGATTGGATTAAAGGGGAAGGCATACATAATTATAATGCAACAGACATTGGTAAATATGGAGAGAAGGTACGAAATAATAATGAAAAGAGGATAATCGATTGTTCCGATGGATTTCTTTAAACATAAGGATGCTCACAAGTACACTAAAAACATCAAAAGTAGAGAAAAAAATCAATTATGATGACTAACAGGGGAAAAGTAAAAAACGTGAGAGGAAAAAGAACAGCAGAGATTGACAGTGACCACTATCTGCTTAAATGTAAAATATGCAACAGACTATACACCCTGAAAATTAATAAAAAAGATTCAACAAACAACATATTGGACAGATGAAAGCATTATTTCAAAGAACTAAGTATAGAAAAAGAAAGCAAGCACGTGGAAACAAAAACCGACGATGACCAAAAAACAAACCAATAAATATAGGACCTGTAGAATTATAGATATTAACATCTATAGTCAACCAAGCCTACAAAAACGAGTAAGTATCACTTGAGTAAATAATTGGCATTATAAGCTAAAAAGACAAATTAAAGAACAACTAGAACAGTCCAGAACTAATTTGTAAAAAGGCCAAATCCAAACGACCACATTTTACACTCAAAAAAATCGCGGAAGAGTCCCTAGAAAAAAGAAATTAAAACATAAAATAAAACTGTAATGGACTTGAAAAAAATTTTTGGCAGAATAACGAGAAATAAAATCCAAACAGTCTTAAAAAAAGAAAAGTTAAGGATAATCGAGTAACAACTATAATGAGCCTACGCGAAGAGTACAAAACCTGTATAAAGACAGATAATAAGAAATCATAAGAATTTAAAATAAATACCGGATTCAGGCAGCGAGGAGTAATAAGCCCAATACTTTTGAATATGGTCTTAGATAATATAATAATAAAGACAAGGGAGAAATAGGTAAATATGTACATTGGACACACATGAAGCATGTGCTTTTGCAAACGACCTGGTAATATTTGGTTAAAAAAAAGATCTACAAAAGACCTGGAAACTTGTAATAAAGTATTGACGTCAAGTAACATAAAAATTAACGTGGAAAAAACAAAAGTAATGGTAACAGGTAGATAAAGTTTACACTCAAACATCACATGGACTAGGAGAACACTGAAGCAAGTAGACACATTTAAATATACTCTGTGACATTAAAATTGCAACACCAAGAAGAGGTGGGAATTTTGTGACCAAACTTGAGAAGAAGGTTTAGCTACTCAAAAGTTGTATATTTTTTAAAATTTTATTCAAATGGATCAAGTGGCATATCTAAGGTTTTTTTTTGTTTCTACTACCTCATTATCGTTAGTATTTTGTGCGAGTCTTAGTTTTAACATTGTTATGTCTTGTGGTTCTGATTATGCCTAGAATGCGACAGCGTAAAAATTACCGTCAATTAAGCGAATTCGAGAGAGCCAAATTGTTGGCTGACGTAAAGGTGGTTAATTGTATAAGAAAGTTGCAAATTGTTTTAATTGGAACCAATCCACTACCATGCACTGTTATTAAGCGTGGACTAGGGAAGGTCAAAATGGTCGTAGATAAGAAACTAGAAGACAAAAGCAAACAAATGAGGTGCAGGACCGCCTTCTTGAACTTATGGCAATAAGAAACCAATTTTCCATTACCAGATCAATAACCGGTCAATGGTAAGGTAATGAAAGTCGTCCTGAAACTCTTCGAAGAGTTTACCGTCAAATTAGAAGCTTTGCAATCCTATCGGCTGCGTCTTGTGCTACCACTGACAGCTCAACACGATCACTGGAATTTATAATGGTATAGAGTAGTCTTTAATGATAAATCTTGATTCTATGTATAGATGTATAATGGCTGGATGAGATTCAGACGAAGACGTGGAGAACGGCGCAATGTTCAATTTTCTGTTGAGCGGCATGTGCACCATACTGTGGGGATTATGGTATGGAGTGCTATAGCCTATGTGAGTAAGTGTTGTTTGGTATTTATTCAAGGTAGTAAAATCCCATATTCTTCTATTTCTTCAGCAGTTAAAAGACCTACTTTTCCACCAGGATAATGGTCGTCCCCGATTCAAAGAGAACAATGTTAATCCCGTACCATGACCACCCAGATCTACCGACTTTTAGTTCGGATATATTATTAGACTAGAAAACGAAAGACCCGTAAAACAAGCGTGGAAAAAAGAAGACACGAGAATTAACCGCAGGAAAAACCTAGGAAAACGTCAGGCAACAGTGTGACTAACAGGGAAATAAATATGGCACAGACAAGAAAGATGGTAAACAACAGAATGTAATGGAAAAAAATTAGTTTAATTTACGAGGAAAGAAATGAATAAATAACAACAGGTTGAAAACCACTGGCGTAAATACACAGAAATTTTGTTTCGTTGAAAGACATCAGTGAATATAGTAAAAAAAATTGGAAATGGAATTAAATAAAACTTTTTCACAAACAATGAATAACGCATCAGTTAATATTTGTTTTTAATGTACCGCAAAGTACTTGTCAGCGATGCGTGTCGGCTGTGTATGTAACACCTCAGGAAAATGTTTTCCAAATAAACATTGATTGCTAAAAAGAACCAATCAGTTAAAAAAAATATTAATTACATGATAAACCTAATCACATAACAACAAATGAAATTAATTTGCAATATTGCAACTAGATCCAGCGATACTGAATAGAATTTAAAATTTAGATGTACGTAATTGCTCTTTGAATACTATTAACACCAATCGACAATTAATGAAGTGAAAATTCAATTTTCGTTGGTTATGTATTTGCAATTAACCGAACTCGTATACTTCACGAATTTTTATTCAATTACAACGTATTTCGCATTTTTAACAGATAAATCCAAACTTTGATTTAATATGTACTTTTCAAATCTATAATTGGTTTTAGATTTCATAAAACGCAATACACATGCTATTTTAAATAGAATACCAGTCCTAGAATATGAAGATAAAATTACGAAAGATAATAAAAGTTTGATTGAGTAATGGAAAATTTTATAAACTTCAAAGCGATCGAAAATTCGATCTCTTCAAGAAACATAGAAAATACACCCATTCATGAATAAAAACAAAAACGAAAGAAAATAAAAGTGATAGCGTAATATCGACTCATCCCATGCATTTTTATACAACGGACTTGCCAGTAACGGGACTACCACTGCGACAAAGTTTGCTGATAATAATGCATTTCTAACATGACACAATAAACCAGTTACAGTTCAAGAAACCTACAGAAAAATTTCAATAAAAATACTTTACAACATAACGTATCAAAAATAATAAATAACAATGTTACATTCAGATTCTACAAATCAACAATTCTTAATAATGACAAATATCTCAAGATATAATATTTTTAACCAGCGCAATTAGACGCCAATCTAAATTATTCTTAGACAACAATGGATTACTGAATAAAACTAAAACACATTTGAATTTATAAAATAATGTGGAAGAGTTCTGCTAGTAACTCCAATACTGTGTTATGTTTAAATTCTTTGGTAGAATGTTTGTCGTCTGTACGAAATTTATTCTCGACACACCCACTTTTCGTTGTTGAGTAGGAATGCCATGTCAAATTTTAAAACGCGATTTCATTTCTTTCAGTAAAGTTTGAAGAAAGCAGACATCATCTAGCGTTGTGTACGCCCAACTTTCATTGTTAACTATTTTGCACACACGTGTGTGAATATGAAATAGAATCTTGTTGTGATCTGAATACAAGTCTTTATTTGAGGTAAATATCTCTTGTGCTTGTGGTTTAATTTAATTATTCCACGAATTTTCTTTGTCTGTGGAGATATCAACAGATGTTGTATTTGGGTAAAATTTACATGACGTCGTCACGTACCGTTGTTATCGCATTGGAGGAAACAATTACCGAACTTATAAAATTTATTTGAAGGAAACGCTGCGCATTGGTTTGAGGTAAGTGATCGTATGATTAAAAGGGGTTTACTTTTGATAACGCCGCATGTACGTCTTTGTTAGATTTTAATTAAGTTTTAGGGAATGCTGCGAAAAGGCCACTACCATTTTACAGTGAGCTTGTAAAGTATGGAATAAATGCATTGCTTGCTAAATCACAAAGTTTTAGGAAGTTTCCTCAGACACGTCGATTTGTTTATCGTTTTTACGCCATTGATCTGTTTTCTTTGTGTTTTATTTCCGAGCTATGATGTCATCGACGTTGATGCTGATAGAGTACATTTTTCTGAATACGAAAATGTCAAAAAAGACCAATTTTCAAAGAAGCACTACAAAAATAATAGATTTTGTCAGTTGTTAGAATTTTGCACTTGTTCCTTGAATGTTTATGTTGTATTTTGCTGATTAATCATTGCTAAATAGTTTTTCAAATGTATTTATCTTTCATCAACTATTTGAAAATGGTCCACCGTTTAAGTGAAAGAAAAATAATAAAAATCTTGATGATCGGTTAAGAAGTTTGCATACAATTTTTGAAAGTAGGCAACGTGAGGGATCGTCTTAAAATGAGTCGTCTAATAGCCAAAAAAATGTTAAACTAAACCTTCTACTTGAGTTTAAAGAAAATCTCGATTTATCCACACGCCAAGTGGCAGCAGACAACGAAATAGTTCAAAGTTCCGTCTTAAAATATTTGAAGTTGGAAAAACGGTACCCGTATAAAGTAGTTTTGGTTCAAGAAGAAATTTGATCTTGATATTGTTAGAGTTTTGTAAAACCACGTTTCAACCTCTTAAGGATGACGAAGAATTCCTACAAAATATTGTATTTTCCGACGAGCCTAGCTTTTATCTCGACGACACAATAAATCCTCAAAATTGTAGATATTGGTCTCTTGAAAAATGTTAACTCATAGTCTTTTCACAAAAAGTTAACTTTGAGCTGGCATTGTTAGTAACCGTATCTTGGGTCCATTTTTCTTTAGGGGTGCGTTGACAGGTAAAAAATATCTTGAATTTGAAGGGACGAATTAATCTCTGCGCTTGCAGTACTTTACCAAAAAAAGATACAGATCTGTCCAATAACATGATATGGTACCAATATGATCGTGCGCAACACCATTTTGCAAGGATAGTTAAACCAAGTGTTTGCTAACCAATGTATTGGTTATAGAGGATCTATCATATGACCTAGATTTTTTGCTCTCGCCCCTTCTACTACTTTTTATGAGAGTATTTAAAAACCAAAGTCTATCGCAATAGACCAAATACCATCGACGTAATTCGTAACAAAATTCGCAATTCCAGGCGAATATTCTCCAGGAGTTTAAGTGGAAAATGGCATATTGTCAAGAAATGCTTGGAGGTCACTTAGAACATTCATTTTGATTTATTTATAACTTTATCATTTATTTATTGTTTACGTTGACTTGTACTATTCGAGTACCTTAGTAATTGGTTCGCATTCAAAGCAAAGGAGTGTTTAAAATTAATTCGTTGAATTGAAGATTACACTTCTCAAAAGTTTCGAGAGTAACTTTATGGTAGTAACAATTTTACCAGCTACTGAACTAAGGAACTAGAGGTAAATATTTTATTTTATATTAACGTAATGATCATGTCTGCTAGACGCGAACTATTCACAACTGCATGTAAGTGCCAATGTTAAATCGATTTGTTCTTTGAATAGTATATTTGCTTAATGAAACCAAAGTATTATCTTGTTATTGATTGAGAAAAAATATATCACATAGTACTTCCTAGACAACGGGTTTGTAAGTACACTTAGTATCTCCAAGCCAAGGATTTTTTCCAGTACAACGAAATGGTGCCTATTTTTCTTTCTTTTTTTATTACAGTATTCTCAACCACGCTCACTCACCAACATTGTAACTAGCCATGGTGACGTAGTTGTTACCCACAAGGCCCGTTTTAACAAAAAGATTGATAACAGAGTAGATTTTTTTCGTTGTTCAATGTAAGAGAAAGCTCTTAAATACATTTTTCCCTTTTGGTAATGAACTGAGCATCTTTTGGCAGATTGTCAATGCGGTAGAACACTTTACCAACTACTCAATTTTATTCTTCCTTACACTTTTACGTAAAATGATCTTTTTTGGTTTACTGATGCCCTCCAGTTTAGAAAATACCATCAAGAACTTCTTTAGCTATTTGTAGATCACCCAATCTTACTTTAACTCATAGAATTTAGCATTTTCTAAATTGCTATGTAATTGCCCAGAAAAGTTATTCTTTAATGCCGACAAAGCTCCTTCTTAATACGGCGAAACCCTAGTAAATAAGAGTGGTGGGGCAAATAATTAAAAAACCAAAACATTAGAGTATGCAGGGCATGGCTAATCTTGTTTTCCCCCCACAACCATCACAAAATAGACAAACCTTTATTGTGGAAACCTTAACGTCTAACGATCTCGAAAAATGCATTATTGCTGACTCATTCTAGTTCAAACTCCAACCGTTGAAGTTTTCAGTCTAAACATAAAATTTGAGGGATGCAATTTTAACGTCAACAATACAAATGACAACTTGACAAGTTCTGCATTTTCTGGAAATCGAAGCAGAATATTCTTTTACCCTCCTTTTTTTGTTCATAAGTAAATTTAACTGCTTCGCCTTAAATGTATGTACAAGATAACTTTTCTTTGCTATGTTTCGTACACTCACAATAGCTACAAACACCAGTAGCTAAACACCCAAAACCGAGATTAAAACAAACTTTGTGGGAGTGACTATAATTTACTTGTACATCAACGGTAGATTTCTCAGTATACTTTTTTATTGACAGCAAAGAATGCAGGTATAGATATTTAGATTTGAAATAAGCTGGAATTTAGGATCTCTAATCTCCGCCTCGTCCGTCTTTTAATTTTTTTTTGCAACGGTCAAAACTCCTCTGAACGATGCTGGAAATAATTTTTCAAAAAAAAAAATATACGTGCAATAAACATATTTTTCTAGAGTGGCAAAATGAAAACTATAAATCCATATAAAACTTATTCAAAGTCTATTATTATATTAGAACGAGTATCTAACAGTCCGAAATGTAATCTAAAAATCTTGAAAATCAATGTCAAATTTGACAGATTTAGTAATAAATGTAATTGTAATTTTTATATTTTTTCAAAAAGGAATGTAAGTATAAAATGCAACACAAAAAATAATGTACGTTACTCTCGTCGAAAGTTTTATAGCAAAACTCACTCGCATGCAACCCTCGACCGTGCGGCCTGGCGCCGCATTTACGTTCGTTCTGCTATGCTTTACTTTCGATGCTTACTATTATTGTCCTAAATTGTCATAAATATTAATTTTTTGCTATTCTAAACCGTCTTTGACGGCTTTTGCGCACTTGTCAGCATAAACGTCAAACTACGAGATTTTTTTAAGGAATTTTGAGACTTTGAAAGTTTCGTAGTTTCTGTTAAAGCAATAAAATGTTGTATTCATATCGTTATCGTAAATTAGGCGTTTTTAAAAAATGTTGTTATGATTTACTATAAGAATAAACAATTTTTGTGGCTTACGGTGAATTTAATTTGTGTATCAAGAGGCTTAAATTGATTTTGCCGTTTTCGGTCTGTTACTAGATTATACATTTTCAAAAACATTTTGGTCATTTTTGTCGTAAGACATATTTTGATCTTAAATCGCTTCAGAGTTTTAAAAGCAATATCGTTGCACTGGTATAGTTTTTTCACTTTGTGTGTGCACGGTTGGTGCGAGCAGGTAAAATCGGGATCTTTAGGTTTGTATCTAAAATAAACCCGGGAATAGTATGCTAACATAAGCCTAAAATTTAGTGTATACAAATATCTTATTCCTTAGCAGTTTTTTGCTGTGGCGTTTTAAATTTAAATCGTTTCCTGGAGCATCTGCTCTGTTCGCTCACGCTAACTGCCCCCTAGTCACTTATATAAAACTTTATTGTTCATTTTAATTAATATTGAAACAAAAACAAATACTTGTTTTTTGTTCAAAATAAAAGGAACCCTTAGCCCGGTCAGGGATACATATTTCCCAAGTATTATCAGTTATATAATCAAATTCAAATAGTATTTTGTCCAGAAATTGTTTGTGTCATGTCCAAATGTTGGAAAAATTAGTTGACGGCATTTACAGGTTCTGAACCTTCATAATTTGTGTCATTCGGCACAATTTTGAGTTGTGAATGGTGACAGAAAACTACAATTCTCTTTATCCTACTGCCGATATCGTGTTTCTGTAAAAAAACACACAAAACAAACTGATTTCAGTGATGCTAGACTAAAATAACCCTAAAGATGCTGAAGCGGCAATGAACTACTTCTCCAGCTTGTCAAATAATTACGTAGATTTGATAACTCAAAAGTTGACGAACTAGACAAACGCTTCTCTCCCCATCATGAAAATGAAAATATAGAAAGCGCCACAGATCCTTTTCTAAAACAGTACATGTCTTTAAGACCATTAAAGAGATGTTACAAGGTGTGGTGTCTGGCTGATGCCAAAACTGGTTACGTAAACCAATTTGATATTTATACTAAAAAATCAGATACAGCTAAAAAAGGAGAAGGATTAGAAGAGCGTGTGCTAGCAAAGATCGTGCGCAACAAACGTAAATTCAATCGCGGCCAATTCAAATTTAGCATCACCAAAAGAGTTGCCATGGTCAAATGGATGGATAGCACACCGGTCTATTTACTTACTTTATCTTTTCTCCAACATATGTTCTCACCGTAAACTAAAAAAATTAAGATGGATCAAAAATAGAAGTCTATTGTTTAAGAGTTGTCTCAAAATATAACACGATTATAGGTGGAGTGTACAAGTTTAACCATTATAATAAAAGATATCAAATAAGACATAAATCCACCAAACGGTAGCACTGGATATAACACTATTTACTGGATATAGCTATAGTCGACCAATATATATACATATATATGGCTCTAAATAGCAAAAAGAATTTTGCACACTATCTAGACAAAACGGCAAAGACGTTACAGACCACCTCCCTATATGTCAAATAAGCGACAAGTAACAAAAGAGGCAAAGCTCTTAGAAGTTAGAAATCACCTGCCTCAAAAAATTTAGATGGAGATTACGAACGTCAGAGAAAAGTTAAAATATGGTTGGATAACATATAAGCTTTTGCATTAACTCTTGCTTTTTAAAACGTTATGATATAATTTTTTTGTATCCAAATAACATTACTTTTTTTATTGACAATTACTTCAAATGTAGTAACAGTAGTAAAACAAATTTTGTCTAGTGTTTACATGTGATATAACACATGTAACATGGGACTTCTTTCATAACGAAAAGTTTGCAGATTATCATTTGATTCAGCTCAGTTTAAATTGGCATTTGCAGGTAAATTTAAAATGGTGTCGGCCCTGTTGCTTTTTTTAGCAAGTTTTTGAAGCTTCGACGCGGCTTTTCCAGTGGTATTAATCTGCGGTAATCATAATTTTCTCCATAAATGGTGATACTTATCCAGTAACCTCCAGAAAGCGTATTATTTGAGTCAGTAGTTGACACCTGTGGATCCCGCTTATATTTAGAATCCCTTTACGATATGATGTAGTAGCAATTGTTATCTTATTTTTAAGGCTTTCGCGGCCATGATTTTTTAACAAATACATACTTTCGGGTTCCATATTTACACTTTTCACGAAATCAATAAAACTTAGAAAGGTTACAAACTTTGAAAAAATTACAATGTTTGACGTTTCGGCAGTCATGTCGCTGTCTTCTTCAGAAAAACTGAAACTAAAGATATAGAATCCTGACAAACCTTTATATGACGCCGTTCGGGTCAGTGGTTCGTGACGGTTTGTTTCTTTAGTCTTCCGGAACATATTTTTCCATACTGGTGCTAGATTGTAAGTTTCAAAAAGTTTTATGAATTTCGTAAAAAGTGTAAATATGGAACGCGGTTCAAAACCCGAAAGTATTTATTTGTAGGCACATGTTATCGTTCGATATAATTCTATAAGCTTGTTGCATTCCTCTTAATCGCTTTTTTTTGCTTTATCTTATCCGCTTTGTAGTGGGTTCAGACGTACCCTTGGTGTCTCCGCCACAAGTAGTTGGACCTAGTTTTTTCTTTCTTTTACTATAACTTTTCAACAACGACACTCACCGACATCCCGAACGGGACCTAATACAGAAAAGGTTGGTAACAAGATGGAGTCAAAATTAAATTGGTTTTCAGTACTTATTTTTTTCTGAAAAAATTGAAACTAATTGTCTGTAATAAAACAACTGATTCGTAAAACAATTTTTTGTCGATGTTATAAGATTCCTAAAACCCAATTAATTAGAAAGACGCACCTAAAAACTACTTTCTTGGATTAGCAGCAACAACATGTTGAAGCTCTGACTTTTTGAGATGTCGAGAGTAAGAACAAAAAATTTTTCTTGGGTTTCATGCATGTGCCTAATAAAAAGTTTTGATTTTAAAACGTCATGGTTTAACTGCAAACGAGATTCTAAGTTGTAATGAGTATTTTTTGTACAGTGTTAATTTTTTATTTAGTATAAGAATATTCACAAAATTATACCAAACTTATAACTACGTTAACAAAAACTATACCTAAAAGAAAACGGAAACAAACGATACAATCAAAGAAAACAATAATCGAACAGGAAGATTTTTAATACTTACAGAAGACAAGAACAACGCACGTAAGGAAGTAATAAAAAAACTGAAAATAGAAAACGCATCGAAACGCATATTGGAAACTGAACATTATTACCCATGCACGCACAATTAAAAGTGTCTTTAATTCACTCACGAGCGTCTTTTTTCACGGCGAAAGTTGACAAAACTGGATTTAGAAAAGGAAATCGAAGCACCATATAAAAATATAAATTTTGTATAATTGCAATTTTACGCATTGTGATTTCAAATACAAAGCACCAAAAAAATCGACCTCAACATTTACGATTTCATAAACAAAAAATTACTAAAAAACGATACTGAAAAAAGTAATTCTATTACTAATTTAATTCAAGCTTGATACACAAAACAGATTATTTTCGAGACCTCGACAAAACGCTGTAGTTGGTAAAAATACAAATACAACAAAAGGATATAACCGGTTCAGCAAAAAAATTTAATATCTACCAAATTATACTGAAAATTATAAATTTAGATATTACTTTTTTTACAGAAAAAATAACTTATTTCTAAAGGAAATGATGATGCCACGTCAGGAATTAATACAACGGAAGTATAAAATAAATTTAAATATTTCTTCTACAACTTAAATTTCAATTATTTTGCATAAGCGTGTAAAAATAAAGTTCTTGTGATGATATCGTGAAATTTTCTCACGCGTCGATTTAATTAAGGTAAATCAGAGTTACTCAAACTTTTCTGCAAGATCGAATCAAATTTACTTTGTTTTATTTTTTTGACATAAGATTCTATATACTTTACCAAAATAACGCCACCGCTCAAAAAGTTGTTCCAAAGCTTACCTGAAACAAAAAAGTAATTAGAGAATAACATTGCGATATAATTTACATAGAAGCTAGTAAAAAAAATTCAACTATTAAAAAAATTGTTATGTAATAACAAAAAAACTGCAACAATTCCAGGTCAGTGCATAAATCCAATACTGTTACTAGTAATTTAATCTTTCTCTATTTTTCAAAAACTGGACACCTTAATCATCGCCCATTCAGCATTAATGGTCAACTGCGTCTTTAAAGTCATTTACATATAATTACAGTACTGGACTTACCGGTTTAGTTCCCACATTGATACATCTAACTGTATTTTGCCATATATTTTTTAATCTTTTAACCTTAATGGTCACGAATCATCAACCTTTGTTGCACAAATCGATTAATTCAAAGTGACCTTAAAAACCACACAGATAAATTTAGGGAAAAAACTTTCTTTTTCGTTTCATAAAATTAGATCACGTATTTGAATTTATTCAAAATTGGAAAAAAATTAATTATTAATGGTAAGTTCAATGTACTGGTATTATTTGATTGTGTGCAGACATAAATTAATAACGATTCGAATTATGCCAATTAAAAGGTGAAGATCAATTGGCAAGAAACAAGTGGTCCTAGTCTTATATTAGATCGTTAATACAAATTCGGAGTCATTTGTAGTCCCAACAATACGTTGAGTAAGATTTTCTAAATGCTTAAAAAATTTGCATTGACCTTGGTTTTCACAACCTTGAAATTGTTTTGAAATACATATTAATTGTACTCCTTAATAAATGTGAAGCAGTTTTAACTAATTTAGTTGCGGCAAATTGACACTTGAAAAGTAGTTTTAGAAAATTGAGAAGATAAAAAATATCATTTGCATACAGAATCGATAAATGTCAATAATGATCGATGACTGTAGCTTAAAAAACCAGATTCTTTTGTTAAGCAAACAATTGTATTTATATTAACTTAAAACCAATGTATAGATACCGCTTTCTACATTGGCTATCACAGTGAACAAAAAATAATGCCATTTTTGATATAATATAAATGCTAAAATGTAACAAAACCAAAACAAAAATAAAATTATTCTGTCAACAACTTTTCCGTTTTACAGAAATTTCCGCATTGTCAGGTTTAAATAAAAGCACATACCCGGACCCTCTTTTTGCAAGTTATCGTTTTGAAAGGTTTCGCATTAGTAGGTTTTACTAATATAACTGTAAAGTATAGTAAAGTATAGTGAAAAAAGAACAACAAACAACCTGGCTGATTAACAAAATTTTTTCACGCAAATCAAAAAACTACAAAAGCATTCATAAAGCAATCAAGACAAAGACCAGAGTAGCAAATACAAACAGCTAAAACATGAATGTAAAAAGATAGAAAAACTTCACTGATAACTTAAACGTACATAATTATATTAAAGAACGGAAAACAATCTGGAAAAACTATATTAGGACCCTCAATAACAAAAGCTGAAATAAAAACCGATTCAAACGCCCCGAGCCGAACAAAATTCCAACAAAACTAATTGAACTACTCGACGACAAAAGCATCTGAAATTACTACCCGTGCAATGGCTTTCATCAGCCTTTATACAATTAACAAAAATAAACTAACGCAAGAAAATGTAATAAACATAGTCTGTATCACACCCTGAAATTGTTCCTCAAAATCATACACCAACTAATGTTTACAAAATGTGAACTACAAATTAATTAGTGGCTCCCAATTTAGGTTTAGATAAATACAAGGCACGAGAATTAAAAGTTTAGTAAAACAGCTACAGCTGTTTTATAGTTGTTTAGAAAACCTGTGAAAAAATACATCCTGTATATCGTACGTGTATCGTTTATAAAACAAGAGCGTTTTAATTAATAAGGCAATTTAATACAAATTCCCTCTCAGAAAACAATAAGATGTGGTAGTGCCGCGGTTTCTCAAATTTCAAGGTAACAGGTTACTGGTTAAAAAATATATTTGTAAAATAGTTAAGGTGGAAGTTCAATGCTTCATTTTCGTTTTGGTTAACAGTTTTAAGTCTAGTTTCTCATATCCATGATTCATCTTTGCTCTGTAGCGGATCGCCTGCAATTACCACAGCAACTCTAAAATCATTCTCAGCTAACTCACCTGGAAACTGCGGTTAACCAGTGAACACGTTTTCAGAGATTAGAGCCATTTATTTAAAGTAAGAGATAACGCTTATCGCTATTTTACGTACCGACCTTTCAGCTTGGTGCTTTGGGTGAATACACATTTTGCATTTTACAATCAAAGATGTTTTATGAAATTTTGTTTGTACATTGCATTTTAGTTTTTTTTAATATTTATTTGATTTCTTCTATGCGAGAAATGTTAAACTCTTGTAAGGATGTTTTTACTCAATTATTGACCTGTTTGCAAGTCAATTTTATTTGTTTTTATTTAGTGACTACACACTAAAAGGTTCTAATAGTGTGTCGCCGGACGTGTTCTCTAGTTTGCAAGATCCACAAGCCTTTTCGAGCTATAGAGCTTCCTGGCACCATTTTGATTTTAATTTTTACTTTCACATTTTAAGTTTTCCAAATTATTTGCTAATTTTTGAATTGAACTCACTACTCACTCACTTTCAAAACTTTAAAAGCTAATAAATCACAAATTAAGTCAATACTCCGTGCAATGACGTTTGTCAACGTGACCCAAGATTTTATAGACTTCAAAAAAACTTGTGACAGTATACAATGCTAAAAACTGTTGCAAAATCTAAGAAATATAAACCAAAAAAGATAGTTGCGCTAATTAAGAACAGTAGCAAGAAAACCAAACGGTTAAAATCCGTAGAGGAGTTTGACAGGGTTGCTTTCTTTCTTTTCTATTTAATTTATATTTTAAACAAATATTCTAGAAAAAAATATTCAAAAAGGTAACAAAGTTAATAAGATTATATCAACAACATCCGCTTTAACGCTGACAGTATAGAGACTTCAAAATCTCCTCAACATAGTAAAACAAAGTATAGATAAAATGGAAAATTGGGTCAACAACATCCGTTTAGTTGACGACACTCTCTTAATTGCATACAGTTTAAACGATATTCAATATTTTGTCAACATAGTAAAAAAATTCAACAAAACGATAAACCTTAAAACCGACACTAAAAAACACGTGATCCAAACAAATTCGAAAATTCTAACATGCCACACAAAGGAATACCAATTAGGCGTATTAGCAGGTTCAACTACGTTAGTAACCTATAAATAAATTGACGCACAGAAAATACTCATAGTGCATTTATAAAAATTAGCCACGTTTTCACAAACACAATCCATACTAATGTTATCTTTATTCAGTAATTTGTTACTCCAGGGTCGACTTTAAAGCTTTTTGCAAATTCTGCAATAATCTCTTTTCACTTTTCGCACAGACTGTTTAGTAAAAAATATAAAACGGGTTAATACCACTTGCAGTAACTTTTATCAACGTTTACACAATGCTTAAAAAGACAGTTTAAAAAAAATTAAACCATTAGTGGACAACAATTAGAGTTTAGGCAAGTGCTAAGCACAAGAAAAACTTGAGTAAACCTGTTACAACTAGATTAAAAACGTGATGTTTTATACACTTTGAGAAAACCCATCACAAAGTACAACACAAAAAACTGTTGCAAAATCTAAGAGGAATGAATATAGAGAAAAAAGATATTTGTACAATTAAGATCAATGAACAAAAGCAGGACAACAAAGTTAATAGAATTGACTCAAGAAGATCTGTTTTGCTGACGACGCTCTCCCAATTGTTGACAGTATAAACAATCTTCAACATCTCGTCAACGTAGTAAAAGAATACAACAAAACAATAAACCCTAATATCAACTGTAACCTCTGGACTGAGCGGTTAAAATTGTTGAGCGGGATAATTGGAAGAGATTTTTTGTATAAAAATAAACCCATCCATAAGTATGATAAACAATACAATTAAAATTTGTGATAAAATAATTAGTTTATATAATATCAACAATAAAATTGAATATTGTTGTAACTGCGTTCAATAATAGTTGCTAAAAATGTAAAATAACGACAGACAACTGAATAACTTCTCTTCAGATATTTATAGAAAAAAAATGGGTATCTTAGTGACAAAAATAAAGACAAAATACTATTTCATATTGCATATAAGAAAAATAATAGAATTTATGAAGAAAACAAGAGATTATTTATGTTACAAGAAGAAAACGCCGCGATAATACAAAGTATGAACAAATCACTACAATCACAAGATCAAAATAAAACTTTAAGCAAAAAAAACAAAATACACAGCAGAACAAGTTGTATATCCTCCAGAAGATGCAAAAATAGTACCTAATATAGGAAGATATATCGTTACCAGTACGTTCAGAAGAAAACTTAAATGTTTTAGTAAAACTGAAGGTTTAAGGAAAATATTTACTATTAGAATCATTTGATAAATTTATAAATAGTATATTTACAGCACCAACCCTAACATTAAATTCGAAGTTAATAAAATCTACAACGAGATGGCGTTACAATTAACACTAAAAATCTGCAACGAATATTCGGTAAATTAACACCAAAAGTCCGCAATGAAATACTAAACTAAAATTGTCTAGAATAATGGTGAGACAATAACTATGAGCTATAAGCACAAAGTATTGAAGTATCATTAACATTAATAATTTAACAAGTTGGTGCTATAGATATCGTCATAAGTTGGTAGTTGGATTTAATCACCACGCAATTCAAAAATAGGAAATACTCTCTGATATATTTCCACAATTGTACTGATATAGTTACTTACACTAGATATTTGTTGGTAGATTATAATCGTGTCTTTTCGATACAACTTTCAAATTGCGCGGTTATTAAATCCAACTACCGACTTACGACAATCTCTATAGCATCAATTAGTTAAATTTTATACGTGGGCTTGTTAACCACGAGACGGCGTCGACCACAACAATCTTAATAATTTATTACACTATGACCAGTATTCAATTCGCGACGAATAAGATAAAAGTGATATATTAAGATAATTACCAAATCTAACTATTATTTAGGCAAACACCGCGGAGTCTTGGCTTATCTACGACGATTCATCTTAAGGAATTTGTAACCATTCTTTTGCATTTGTAATTCAAAACCGCTTGCTGACCGGTTACACAACACTAAAAAACAAAATATATCCTTACTACACATGATCCAGGTAGATTCTAAAATTCTAACATAGCACGCAAGGTAATACCCGTTAGCCGTATAGGCAGGTTCAAATACGTTAGTGAAGAGTGGACCTGTAACTTAGAAATAAATTGAAGCATAGAAAAGACTGGTAGTGCATTGTTAATTTATAAACGTTTTCACAAAGACCTAAAGCTCAGAATAAAGTTTATAAAATGTTACGTCCTATATCCCTAAAAACGATTTTCAGTTTTTAAAAAAATATTTTGTCACGTTTTCCTTTTTCACTATAAAGGACACCATAAATGCTCTTCTGGTAAACATCATTTATCAACGATTCCTTCCCTGGTTGCATGACAACCCCTCAACAAAAATGATGCTCTTTTCATATCTAAATAAATTAATCTCAAATGCCTAACAATCTTTCGATCGTATGCAAAAAATCATGTATATTCCGTTTATAATTTTTCCAAGTGACATGTAGAATCTAAATCAAAGCAAACAGCACAAAAAATGGTAAGCTAAATAAACAAAATAATTTCTATTTTAAGTTTAAGAATCACGTAAAATTTGTAACAAACCTAATTCGTAGAAACGGAGATACGTACACAGTAACTACATGTAGAAAGCTATAAAACTGTTAGATAAAACCATCAGTAAAACCAATGGACGGCTGTTTTGCCTTATTAGGACTCCTCAGCACTGGATGTTTATTGGATGATCTATTTAATCTCTTATACGTTGTGCAATTTGTATAATTTCTTACTTTTTTATTGACTTATCTTTGTTTTTTTTAAATGCAAAAATTAAATAAATATAAAAGTAATACATTTTACAATTAACAGAAATTAGAAAACTATAAAATAGAATAAAGAATGCTAAAATGAACTAATAAAAAGAATTAAGTGTAAACGGTAATTGACTATCCAAATTTTAATTAGAAGAGTGCAAATGGGCGTGTAGAGGTCATCAGTAACGTTTACAGTACCAACATCCTAATTAGCTTTATAAAAAAGTAAACGCAAAAATTTAAATAGAAATATTTAACGTAAGCTCTTCTCTAATAGTATTAAATTCATGTTTAAAAGTAATTCTGAACTAACTTAGCTAAAATTGTAGAGAAATTGTTACAGGTTATAAAAAAGTATGACGTAATTAATGTCATCGTCGAACAATTACTACTTGATCAAAATAGTTTTCATTTAAATTAACAATTTGCAGAAACGTAATATTTAACTATAAATTTTTTTAAAAATTATATTAGTTTATAAATTAGTAATTAAAATTAAAAATAATAGTGATAATTTTTTTTTAGTAGTAGTAGTAGTTTTCACTACAGACTATCCAAACAAGTAAATGCAGTGGTGGTACAGTCAAAAAAATTTCATTCTTAGTGAGAGATTCAGTGATACTGCAAATATACACTATAGATAATAAATTACAAATACTGTTAACTCTGCCTCTACAACTTTACTCGTTGTAACAATTATTAACATTTTAATAAATTCAAAACAAACCGCAGTAATTGATGAAAACCGTTAACACGGCTTGGATCCAAATCCTATCACCATTTACTTCAGTGTGACATTATTTAAAAAACTAAATCCCTAGTAAATTTAAATAAAAAAATACAATTTCGATTTTTTTTTGTTCAATTCTTTTCTAGAACTTATAAATTAATTTTTGAAATTTTTACCTATAATTGTAAATGGTTCAAATTTGTTTTTCTGCATTAGTTCTGAGTTATCGACAATGACATATGTTTTTCCAAATAACAACAGAAGAAATTTGAAGAAAACCCAGCGGCAGTAAAATTTCCAAAAATGATTAAGAGTATCGGAAGAACCCGGTAGGCAAAAAAATTAATATTGTATTGAGTATAACCGGCTCGCTATCGCCGATTGGTCGTAGACCCACCTCGTCGTCTACTCAACTCGTCGTCTACCCAACTCGTTGCCTACCCAACTAGTCGTCTACCTTCACCGAAACACACTTTACAGAAAATTTCTAAAATATAGAAACATTAAAACAGTTAATTTCCTAATCAAAAGATTATATAAAACCAGAAAACTTCGATAGCGAAATACTTTACAAAACTTAAATTTTACATATTTAAACAGAAGCGCATAGTCTCTGTTAAATACTCTTCAACCCAACATAAAGAAACCAGAAATCCACATCCTGACAAATTCACTGGATGGATTGCAAAAATATCAAAATTAAACGTCGACAACCAGAATAGAAGAATTGTCAATAAGAAATTACGAATAATTAAAAAATTAAAAGATTCTGAAATTATGACATTTTTTTCTATTGAAGAATTAAAGATCACAATTTTACAAATCCGAAGTAAGAAAGCTGCAGGCTTTGATATAATTTTGCCATAATTTAT
Source organism: Aquatica leii (assembly GCA_035610365.1). NCBI lineage: Eukaryota > Metazoa > Arthropoda > Insecta > Coleoptera > Lampyridae > Aquatica > Aquatica leii. Next base: position 60,515,313 of record CM069438.1, read on the forward strand.
TAAACATTCTAGACTAAAACATTGACTTTGGCTATAAACATTTTATAATCACATAGTTTCTACTCATAGGCTACCAAGGTCTTTTCCTGTACTCAATCTCTGTTATAAACTTTTAGAAGGATTGATTTATAATCGATTGAGCTTTTTAGTGAACGACACCCTACCTCCAGAACAGGATGGATTTTGACCCAAGAAAAACTGTTGTGATCAAGTTGAAAATAGTTTAAAAAAAAAAAGAAATCAACAGCTGCTTTTGTTGATCTTACTTCTGCTTATGACACAGTTTAGAAAAAAAGTCTTTTATGCAAACTTTTCAGTTCGTTGCATGCCAAGATTTCTTTAGTTAAATAAATAACATGCTCATTGAAAGATTTTTCCAAGTTCACATTGGCACCAAGATGAGTAAGATCAGAATATAAAACAACGGTCACCCACAAGAGTCAGTATTATATTCATTAGACTTTAACATCTATATGAGTGACATCCTGCAAATTACATTTACAAATTTTATTTAGGTGGACAACATTGCAATGATCTTCCAACATCAAAATTTCGAAATAAATGCAAAAACCAACAAATTATTTGCTAATTCTGAGAAATTATTATAAAAATGTGGTTTTAGTCCAAACCCAAGAAAAACGGAGGTTTCCACTTTTTATCTTATCTTTATCAAAGAAGCGAATTACACCATAATTTTTAATAGATCATAGTTATCAGTATTATACAACAAAATGCTTACACGTTACTCTTCACCGCCCTTTGTTGTAGAAACCCAATTTAGAAAAGTTTTAAAACAAAAGAATATGCGAAAGTTTTACAAAATAAAACAATGTCTATAAACAAAGACACTGACATTATTACAAAAGTGAATTTAAATTTAACGTTACATAGGATATGAACTGACCAAGAAAAATGTAAGTTTTTATTATACACATGTTGCCTATTTTTACACTTGGTTGGCTAAAGACCTTCTTATTTTTTTTGATAGATTTCTAAGGAACCGGTGTGAAGTTAGCCACGGATCTAGCCATAGAAATTTGTTTTGAATTTAATGCCAATATAAAGCCTTTAAACATTTCGAAATGAAAGTTATAATATAAATGTAAGCTACAAACATGAGTTAATATATTTATAAATAATTTTTATTAAAAATAATAAAAACAATTTCAATAAACATGTATTTAAACATGTAATTGTAAAAGTGCGATTTTTACAAACATAGTCATTTTTGATTTCTTTGAAAATTCGTTTAAGGTTAGATTAAATAATAATTAACAACATATTAAAAAATTACGATGTGGTCATTTCTTAAAAAAAAGTTATTTTACGTCAAAGTTGCAGGAACGCTCCGCATACATTACGCTTCCTGCATAAACAAACGCAATTTTCACAAAGATAGTCATTTTTGATTTTTCTGCAAATTTGTTTATAATTAGATTGAACAATTATTAACAACATATTAAAAAATTACGATGTGGTTATTTCTTAAAAAAAAGTTATTTTACGTTGAAGTTGCAGCAACGCTCCGCATACATTACGCTTCCTGCATAAACAAACGCAATTTTCACAAAGATAGTCATTTTTGATTTTTCTGAAAATTTGTTTATAATTAGATTGAACAATTATTAACAACATATTAAAAAATTACGATGTGGTTATTTCTTAAAAAAAAGTTATTTTACGTCGAAGTTGCAGCACCGCTTCGGTTACATTCCTGCATAAACAAACGCAATTTTCACAAAGATAGTCATTTTTGATTTTTCTGCAAATTTGTTTATAATTAGATTGAACAATTATTAACAACATATTAAAAAATTACGATGTGGTTATTTCTTAAAAAAAAGTTATTTTACGTCGAAGTTGCAGCAACGCTTCGCTTACATTCCTGCATAAACAAACGCAATTTTCACAAAGATAGTCATTTTTGATTTTTCTGCAAATTTGTTTATAATTAGATTGAACAATTATTAACAACATATTAAAAAATTACGATGTGGTTATTTCTTAAAAAAAAGTTATTTTACGTCGAAGTTGCAGCAACGCTTCGCTTACATTCCTGCATAAACAAACGCAATTTTCACAAAGATAGTCATTTTTGATTTTTCTGCAAATTTGTTTATAATTAGATTGAACAATTATTAACAACATATTAAAAAATTACGATGTGGTTATTTCTTAAAAAAAAGTTATTTTACGTCGAAGTTGCAGCAACGCTTCGCTTACATTCCTGCATAAACAAACGCAATTTTCACAAAGATAGTCATTTTTGATTTTTCTGAAAATTTGTTTATAATTAGATTGAACAATTATTAACAACATATTAAAAAATTACAATGTGGTTATTTCTTAAAAAAAAGTTATTTTACGTCGAAGTTGCAGCACCGCTTCGGTTACATTTCTGCATAAACAAACGCAATTTTCACAAAGATAGTCATTTTTGATTTTTCTGCAAATTTGTTTATAATTAGATTGAACAATTATTAACAACATATTAAAAAATTACGATGTGGTTATTTCTTAAAAGTGCTTACTATATATTAACATTAATTATAAACAAATTTGCAGAAAAATCAAAAATGACTATCTTTGTGAAAATTGCGTTTGTTTATGCAGGAATGTAAGCGAAGCGTTGCTGCAACTTCGACGTAAAATAACTTTTTTTTAAGAAATAACCACATCGTAATTTTTTAATATGTTGTTAATAATTGTTCAATCTAATTATAAACAAATTTGCAGAAAAATCAAAAATGACTATCTTTGTGAAAATTGCGTTTGTTTATGCAGGAATGTAACCGAGGCGGTGCTGCAACTTCGACGTAAAATAACTTTTTTTTAAGAAATAACCACATCGTAATTTTTTAATATGTTGTTAATAAGTGTTTAATCTAATTATAAACAAATTTGCAGAAAAATCAAAAATGACTATCTTTGTGAAAATTGCGTTTGTTTATGCAGGAATGTAACCGAAGCGGTGCTGCAACTTCGACGTAAAATAACTTTTTTTTAAGAAATGACCACATCGTAATTTTTTAATATGTTGTTAATTATTATTTAATCTAACCTTAAACCAATTTTCAAAGAAATCAAAAATGACTATGTTTGTAAAAATCGCACTTTTACAATTACATGTTTAAATACATGTTTATTGAAATTGTTTTTATTATTTTTAATAAAAATTATTTATAAATATATTAACTCATGTTTGTAGCTTACATTTATATTATAACTTTCATTTCGAAATGTTTAAAGGCTTTATATTGGCATTAAATTCAAAACAAATTTCTATGGCTAGATTCGTGGCTAACTTCACACCGGTTTCTAAGGATCTTCCGGTTTACCCCCACACTGCATTACACGAGACTTCGTAGATACAATATTTTTAGAATCTCAATTGGTCTGTGGTCTCATGTCAGAGATCATACTTCTAATGGTAGTTGATGATCTGAATACTATATTAACTTTGTCACTTTTTCGTATGAATTTTATAGTCTCAGATAGGCCTCTGACGTATGGGATGCTAAGTAGCGCTTTTCGTAGTTCTACTTTTTTTGATTGCTGGCTTAAACTTCATACCTAAACTTCAAACTTGTCATTGTCCTAGAAATATATGTTTCTAAGACAAACTTCTAGCAACGCTTCTAGCTTCAATATTGCTTCAACTGGTAGCGTGGTTTTTTTCTGTGGGTTCTCGTCTTCTTGGAGCTTTTTTCGAATGAGAGCACAAACCGACCGATTTAAGTATTCTTTAAAAACGGTTGAAAAATATCTTCACGACATGTCTTCATAATTAAGAATAGCATAAAAAGTCCAAACAAGGCCTCGGATAACTTTTTTTTGAAAACAGTTTTTTGGTTTGTCCATGTTACAATTTCTTCAAGCATCTCTTTATGAATTAATTATAAATTTCACATTATTGGCTTATTCGGGTTCTTGTATTTCTGAGAAGTTCAGTTCGTTGCCAGTGAAAACCATTTTTTTCTTCGAAAAGTGTCGTGTTGTGATTCATCTAACTCTAAAAGGTCGTTGTCTAAATTTGATTCTTCGTCACTGTGAGTTTTCATCCAAATCGTCAATAGCATCTTCATTTTTGGCAAGTAACAAGGCTTGTATTTTGTCACCAAAATTTATTTTTTATCTATGCTTACTATACATTTACATTATAAAATCTTAAGCTTTCGCGGTTGTTATGTTTAAAATTATAAGCGACTTTCGGCTTAGACCGCGTCATAGTAAAACACCCAGACTTAGGCTTGGTCATAGTCTCTTCTTGAGAGCCAAAACAAGAAGTAGAACTTGGCCTTTGCTGTATTGTCGCTCGTGAACCCAAACAAATAATCGAGGTTGCACTGTTGCCACTATCAGCAGATATTTCCAAGCATTGCCCTGTCCGGCAAATGTTCCGGGTTACGGGTTAACAAGACTTAATGTAAAAATTAAATACGTTAGTATAAAAGAAATAATGTTGTTGGATCGACGACGAGTTGACAACAACAAATCGGTGAAGACAAATAGTCTCGTCCCGTGGTACACAATCTTTGCCATTTTGCAATTTTAATATACATTTAGTTTATATTTCTGACATATTTTTTCCAAACTCCATAATAATATTAAATTGATTTCTGCTTTAAATTTTGTGCCACATTTAAATGTTTTTTTGTAAGTAGTATCACGTTTCAAACAAACTTTTTTTTTAAATTTAAAATATTTCTAAAAATGTCTCGTACTAACGTGATAAACATCTAAAAATTTCAACAAAATGTTTTCTTACCAATATCTATAAGAGTTATTTCGATTTGATTTAGTTAGAAGCGGATTTCTGTACCTTATCCGATTACATCCTTTTTTGATTTGATCAAAAGCAAAATCCAGCTAAATTACCCATTTTTTTTTACTCACTAAAGAACAAATTTTACGTAGAATTATAAATTTATATAATTGTCTAAGGTTTACTCAATTCTATTATACCATCTATAAACATTAGCGTTATATAAATATTTGCCAAAGTTTTAATTACTTAGATTATTAGTAGTATTTTTCAAATTAAACATTTTAAATCTTATTAAAAAAAACTATGATTTCATACGTGATAAATATCATAACTTAATTAAAACAGAAACAATAATGGAACGAGCAGCAAGTACATTTAAGAATAATTGATTTAACGCTCGTCTATTTGCAGTAAAAGTTAACAAGTTTTATTACGATCTATGAAATTGTAAACCAATAAGCTTTTATATTTTATTTGTTAAAAAAAGTAATTTAATTTATTGTTTTATGCCATTTACATTTAACAATCAAATGCATTCAATTTTAATTTAATGTAATCAATGATCACAATAACAAGGTTTACGTTCGCTTTGTTTGTATATGTGTATATAAAAATATATTAAATTGACCAATAAGTCAATACTGTAGCTAATAAATTGAAAAAAATTACAAACAACTCAATGGCAACGGCAATTAATTATGTCAATGAATGACGTTTATTTTCGTCCTGAAATTTTTCCAATGTTTTTGTTAAACGTAATATGATTGCAAATACTATTGTTCTAATGCTAATTGAGGAATACATCAAAATTGTATTTAAATAAATAAATTAATTAATTAAAATAAACAAATATCATAATACACGTTTTAATAACACTAACAATATATTTCTCAAAACAAATTTTTTTACTGAAGTAATTTAGGGTTGCAATAGCTGTTCTTAATGCTACAGCGGCGCGACTAAGCAAATAAAAATCAATTCAATAATAAAATACTTCAAAATTTTATTTTTGATATTAACCAAAGACATAAGTAAATGCCAACAAATTTATAATTGCATTGAAAAGAAACTACCATAGATAGCGTAAAGCAAACTTTTTTTTATTGCAAAATGCAAAAAAATTGAGTTTTACAATAAAAAAAGTTTGCTTTACGCTACTACAGTAATTGTTATTTTTTAAAACGTAATCATTTCTAATTATTTGTGTAAATTAAAAATCAAGATGTAGGTAGTTTGATATTGCTTCGCAATTTATTTCTACACGGCAATTTTTTAGAAAAATAGAAGTGACCTCATACATTATTGCTCTCAAATTAAAACTTGTGTATAATACTTTAAAAATGTGTAATCTAGCGGCATAATTAGTGTGACCAATAAAGTTCAAGCAAGTTCTGGTGATGAGAATGTTTTTAGAACGGGATATGTTAGAGAATTTAACAATAGACTGTTAATAAACAACAACATTGTACATTGCATAAATAAAGTTTTCAACAAAACACCACAATCTTACAGACTGGAATAATACACGTCGGTACATTAAAAATAATGAGAAATTAATACATCTTTAAAAATAGTTTTGTTCAGTAATAAGGCCACGTTTACTGCTCAAAAGTAAAATCAATCAATGCTTGTAGAAAGAATTGCTGAAGCACGATGCACTTTTACGTTTTGCGGTTAGATTTAATTTTTTTTCGTTGATTCTTGCATTTATGACGGTGTCTACTAAATCACGTATCAACACGTTTATTAATTCCCTTGTGGATTGAAATCTTGCTGTTTTTTGGATTATCGTTGTCGTAAACACCTTTACTAGTACTTTCAATCAACGATTTTTAAAGTAGTTACAGTAAATGGCAGTTCCATTATCCATGCTCATACGACCACTTTCAAAAGCAAAAAACCACTTAAATACGACGAAGCAAATTTACGATAATATTTATGTAACTTTTCATCAATTTCATTAATGTTCTTCTACGTAAAAAATAATATTTTATTAATACTTCAAATCTATTTTTCTTATCAAGAAAACCAGTTTTCTTTAAATTAGCATAAAACATAACCTATTTCTTAGATTTATGTAAAATTTTGACAGTATAAATCAAAAAAATGTCGGAAATCTACAACGTAGCCACCGTAGCAAAAGCATTGAGAACTTTTCAAAAGTAGGTAACAAACCTTCTTAACCGACATTTTTGGCACGATTAAAAAAACAAAAAAAAAACGTGCCTAAAATTACCAAAATAACATTTTATGAATATGATGACGCTAGGTAACATTTTAAGTAAATTTGCACGTTTTTTTTTCATACTCCTGCGGTTCACCGTGTATATAGCGTCTCATTGTCTATCGTAACTTCTAGCTTCTCACGGAATGCGTGCAAAAGCTCAAAACCCACACACTGTTCAACGATGTAGTCGTGAATAGCTATTAAAATTGGTTAATTCTTAATATTACTGTTAGTTTTTGGATCGTTTTCCAATACTTTTCAAAATTGCAGCAACAATCCTGTGGTCAAAAAATGGTAATCCTTTGTTCAATTTACAACAATCCAAAGAGTCAAACCTCGGCAGCTTGTTACGTTAAAAAATTTTCTTATTCGTTGCTCTCTATATATTTTGTATTTTACAACGCGATATGCAGTTGGCAGCTTTGTATTGGATTAATAGTTTTTTTCCCGCATTAAGAATTGAGATATATCCATGACTAACCCATCGATTTCTGCTAAAATTTAAATGGGAAACTAAAAGATGTTGATGAGGAGTTTTGGTGAGCATTATTGCTACCACGGTGATAGTCGCACTTATTTCACCTCACACCTGTTACACGTGTACTGGACACATTACTAATACGTGTGGTACTTATTTCTTACTTTGGATGTTACGTTCGTGTTGGGTTTCTCGATTAACTAGTGCTGGTTTCTGATACTTTCTACATTGCTAGAAAGACTCATTAGTAGATGTTAATTGAACTTAATGTGTACTATGTTCTTATGTTAAACTATTTATGGCTACAACAGTAATCAGTTTGATATTTACAAGATAATGGAAGATTTGACGCATTGGTTTTATCTGAGCTTAGAAACACGTTTGTGCTGGTATTATTTTATTTGTGGTACCTGTTCAATTATATTTTGTTACAGTTTTTAGAGATACGTTTTTACTGGTCTTTCTAGATCCTTTTTACTTATAAGCTTGAGATTGCTTCCTCGCGCTTATCCGGCGAAATTGTTCTATTAGTAAATAATTGAAAATGGCGCCCTTATCAACTTACTAATATAGCTTCTATCTAGATACATATCTACTATTCGAGGAATTGAACACATGGTAAGTGATTCCCTAAGTACCTGTGAGTCAAGTTAATGTTGAATTTTCCGCAATTTACTTAATATTTTTTGTCAAACAAAAAACAACCTCACAGACGGAACATATCTAGTCGTTACAGACTTGCTTTGCTTTGGTACTGCACAAAACACACCTTTTTCTAGAGTTACCGTTGATGAGTTGAAAAATTTAGCCATATTTTAATAGGTGACACGGTTTTTGACTTTTTGAGTTGTCTGAGCTACATACATATTTCTTAATTTTGTCGTCTTTAAAACTAAACACTCAGACAGCAAACAATTTATTACAGCATATCAAAAAATAGCGTAGTACTACCATTTTTTTCTTCTTGTTTTACTTCAGTTACATTTTTTGGATGATAGTAAGCTTATGTACCAACCTTTTGTTCAATGATTTTAGAGCTGCTTAATCTGCGTTATTCGTAAACCACTAAAATTCACCACGGTTTGTGATTCTGTCTGGTTTGAATTTTAGTAGATATCGACGTGATATGTTTACCGTAGCCACGGCACAGATACCGTTCTTTATCAAATCTTCCATGAGTAATACCGTACAAAAGATATTGTCAAAGTAGGGTAGGTGACTCTTATCACGGAAGTATGATATAAGGTTGGTGATTACGCAAGAACCAAATGTGTCTGCATTATCTGTATACAAATCAAACTTAAACGCTATCTAGATTTATCGGCAAGTATCCACATTTTATATCCACGCCTTATTGGTTTTTACCCACATGCACAAACAAACTACGCTTCTTGAATTTTATCATAGACTCATAGGTTGGTAATTGTTGGTTTGGAATCAACTACTTCTCAAAGTTTTCTGATAATGCACCTATCATGGAACGCAATTTGAAGAGTTTGTCATGATTTTGGGACGATCTTTCACGATTATCAACGCTATTGCTTACATGCATGTGTGACAGTTATGATTAGGGACATTAGACACGTAAGTAGATAAACGTCTTATGTCCATGAGCAAATTAATTCTCAATGTCGGTGGAATATAATTTTTCCTGATGAAGTTTTTTCTTCTTATATATTTGTCTAGAAAACCAAGTGGCGTTGGATTTTCAATATTTTTTTTTTACAAAAACTGGCACTTCAGAGGGATGTCTACAATAATATATCGTAATTTTTACAACGCTCGGTTTTCTTCCCTCGACTTTGTATTGATGCTGTGGTTTAAACGAGCCCCACGTTGAAGTACCTTCCTAGTTAGTCTCGTGTTCGACGTATCTCCGTGCACATCATTGTGGCTATTTATTTTGCCGAGTTTTGGCGTCATCGTCGTAATATTTACAAGTGATTAGTACCAGCGTAAACTTTTTAAAAAAAGTAGTGGTACTTGTGGTAGGGAAGATCAACGTTTTTTATACTTTCTTTTTATACATGATGGATTATATTTGTTAAAAAATAGAATCACGAAAAATGCCTTTGACTGATCGGGAGTTCGAAAATGAAATTGAAAAAATACGGAAGGAAGAAGAAGAAGAAAAAAAAAAGCTCGACAAAATATCATCCATTTTATTCCTGAAAATACAGGTGGGACCGAACCTTGTTTAACTTTATCTGATTATTTTTTTCACTTTATCTCCGATGATATTGGGAGTACAATTCTTCACTACACGAACGATAAAATTAGCAGACAATCCCAAAATTTATACTTACAATAAGTCATCGTCAATTTAAATCTTCTACGCTCATATCCATCAGCCGAAATACTAACTCGTCTTTTCTGACTTCTTTTTTTATTCACTCGTTATATTTTTCGTATTAATTTCAGTTGGCAACTTTGCATTTGGTGTTGTAACTGGTATTTCCTGTCGGATGACCTATTTTGTCATTTAGGGATTTAAGTGCCAAGTAAACACATTAAATATTTATTAATTATTTTATAGTGAAAATCAAATGTTAAATCAATCGATTCTTAAAAGAAGCACCGTATACACTTGTTTGCACTATTTTGCGCTTAGACTTTTTTTGCAAGAAATAATTAATTGTGCTTTGTGATTTCTCAGAATAGTACTCTCATTGTTCTCAGAACTTTTGGAAACGCCAATCTCTTGTTAAATGTAACTACAAAAACGATGCATGTCTAAATTTATATCAATTCTATGTTTAGTTTATTTTGATGCATTAATTACAGTTTGAATGCAACTCCTTCCGTAATATTTCTGTGTTTCCCCGGCTCTGGATTAACGGCCCACACAACTCTTTTTTTTTGATAAATCCTGGCGCTCAACTCTCTTTCTGTGTTTCTTACTTCCACTATATTTTGTGTTTATGTTGATGCTGGTTGTTTTCTTTCCCATCTCGTCTTTTCGTCTCTGCTAAACTTCTGCTTTTCTTTGTTTTCTATTTTTCAAGCATTTATAAACAAATAAAAAAACTAATGCAACAAAAACAATTAGTTTGCAATTTCATGTAGCAAAGAGCTAACGCACGTGCTCTTCATTCATCCTAATAACTTAAACAAAAGAATATTAAGACATCAACATAGATCATGCACCTTATGCACATGATTTGCCATTGTAACTGAAACTATACGTTTAATCGCAAGCTCTCACAATTGCAATTAGTCTTATAACAAATTATATTTTTTAATAGCCCCCCTAATGACTAGATTGAACAGTTGAAAGTTACTAAAAGTATCATTATTAAGTCTAAAAAATCCCATATATCCGTAACAATGATATCAAACCAAATGCCATGTTTAATAAGGATCTGCATTATACTGCTATAATACCGAATACAAAAGCTAATACCGCACCTGCTACAGTAATTATTAGTGGTAATTAATCTTCAAATCCACTTCCGTCTGTGAAATCACTTTAATTTATAATAGTTCAATGACGTTTAATCTGTTTTACGTCATTGTTAACTGTACAACAGCACACAAAGTTGGGCTTAATCCTATACACACGGGCGGACCAGAAACCGATAATCCACTTGTAGTCCTTACGTTGGAAATTCGAAAGGCACAAAACCAACATCAAGGATCACGTCTAGCAAAGTTTTGCAAGTACGTTAACAAAGCGACACCGAAATTGCAAATCATTCCTCGAAGTGTCCTTTCGTGTAAAAACAAGTTTGAGCAAGAATTGGTGTTATCAACGAATGTCTTTAACGTGCGTTACTTAATTTACTGCATATTTGATGTTTAGGTTAACCGCAATGTTAACTAATAAATCACTGACCCTAAACGATTAGATCCACCTTGACCCCATTATTTAACTATGTAATGTATTCTTGGTACGTTATATTGTAACAATCATAAAACAAGTGTGTAATTTCAATTAGAAATTTATGACTCATCTCCGTACGAGGATTGTCATAAAAGCATTCGTGCTTTATTTCTAAGTGTCATTTGTGCAAAACAACACCTAAAAACACAATTGATTAAATGCTGTTTTACTATAACTAAGTCAGTTTGTTACTACGTATTTGACAAATTATATTTTGTAGACCAAAAATTTGTAACAAATGCGTTTGTTGTACACTACATAAAATTTGAAATAAACAAAAAAATTCCAACAAAATTAGTTTCGTTGTAACAACAAAAGACTTTCTTGACGTTAGTAATAAAATTTGCTCGTACAACAAATTTTTAAAAAAACGTTATGTTCTTATTTACTGGTCTGAAATTTGTTTGATTTTGAGCTTACTGAGACTTTCTTTAGATCTGAGTGTTTTTTTTGGTACCGTCTGTTAAATTATATTTTTCTCATTTCTTTGCAATATTATGCAAAAAAACACGTAACATTGTGGTAAACGAATAATCTTCGCTTTGTTTAAAGAAATTATATACATTAGTTTTCGTTTATCCCATTCTATAATTTAGTGATAAAACACCAAATTATATATCACTTAAAACGTGCATTATGTTTTCAAAATAAACTAATTCGTTATGTAGGATGTTTGTTTTCAATTGACACCTACAACGAATGTTTGGCCCAATTATTAATGGAACTCAATTACATGATTAAGTAAATGTAGGCGCTAACTCAATTAGTCTATCACTGTACACATTATGCACTAATGTTGCTAAGCCATTGTTCCAAATCGCTCGAACTTTATTTTTCTCTGCACTTTTGAATACGAAATAAACTATTCATAGACATGAACGTACATAATACAATTAGCGTGTCGAGGATGATTGTATTGACCGTGACGTGATTGAAAAATGTCGTGTGCTCGAATAAATAAAAGAACATTTAAATGCAGTTGCTAATTTTTATTTACCACGGAAACGTCTTGTTTGTGATGATTTTTCATCGAAACGAACATGTTAGAACGCACGAGGTGACCCATAATAATGGACGCTATAAATAAAACGTTATGAATTATAGTGTCACGTGAATCAAAAATGGCATTTATGTTCTATTTTAGAGGAAGTGAAGAATTGAACGGACAATGTAATGTATTGTGTATGTTTTACATAAGCGCGTCCTATATACATATTTCAATAGAGTTAAAGTAGTTTCTTACTATTAGGTATTGTTGACATTTGAGTGAATCAGCTGTTTTGAATGTTTTAACTTGTTAATAGAGCAGTGGCTATTAAAATTTAAATTTTGAGTTAAAAATTACTCAAAACGAGTTTTTATGTAATAGTCTTAAGATTCCAAATAACATTCGATTATCTCATCCGTCTTTCAATGTTCCAGGTGACTTGTTAATTGGTTCTCAAGATTTTTTAATTTGTTATGTGTAGACCAGATTTGACTAGTTCCGAAATTGCCAGCTCTCTAAAAAATTTGTTTTGATTGGATCATATCTAGTGCAACAAGCTCATTAGTACTCATTTAGATAGGTACATTGTAATTTAAGTGTTATAGACGATCTTTCAGGAACTTGAAAGCTGCCCTAATAAAAAAGTACTTTCATGCGAAGAAAATGCTTGCAAAAAGCATTTTGTTAAAACTGTACGCAGAAACTTCACTGATCAATTTATCGTTTCACTTCCATTATAAAAGTTCTTGGTACTTTATTCGACGTTGCTAAAAAAAAGATTTTTGGCTCTAGAACGCCGCCTTCAAGTTAATTTAAACCTGTCAAGTTATTCTTTATTCATACCAGAGTATCAAGATCTAGAACACCTCACAGTGTCAAGTTCATATACTTTTTAATAGATTTTCCCCTACCACTTTCTGTAAATTTTGAAATAGTTGCTGCTGCTGTTTTAGTTTGAAAAATGTATCGGCAAACCTTCTCAACGATCACTACAGAGAATATTTGTAGAGATCTTCTCCAACAAACTTACTTCAATTTTTTTATTTAAACACAGTAACGTACTGAACTGCCTCTGTGCCATTTCTTGCAATTTGCTGTCTGCATCACTTTGCTATTGAATGTAAAGATTGAAAACCAGAGATTTTTAACCTAAATAAATCTGATTTTTAGGTTGATGATCTTCAAATAGGCTCTAATAGCAGTGAAGAAGTTTGCAGAATTTGCATAGATACTACAAATGTTCTACGCAGGGGCATGACCACAACGGCCACTTACCACAACGGCCACCCGGAAGTGTGGCCGTTGTAGTCACGACCACAACGGCCACCGTGACCATAACGGCCACCTTCCAACTTTAACCACAACGGCTACCGTGACCACAACGGCCACCTATTCTGTCGACCACAACGGCCACCCTGACCACAACGGCCACTTGCATTTTTGACCATAACAGCCACCGTGACATCAACGGCCACTTATCTTCATGACCACAACAGCCACCGCGACCACAACGGCCACCGACGCCCGATCTGAAAATTGACTGCCGACGCCAGTTACAGCGACATCTGTGACTATAACGATCATCTCTGCTCGTAACCACAACGGCCACCATAACTATAACGGCCACTTATTTTGTCGACCACAACGGCCACCGCGACCACAACAGCCACCGTGACCACAACGGCCACCGCGACCACAACAGCCACCGCGGCCATAGCGACTACCAATCGTCATTCATCATGGGTTTCCATGAAATTTAGCTCGCATTTCTAGCTGAGTGCTGTCTTTTTCATTTTCTTTTGTGACCATCCATTGTCAAAATGGAACGTGTTAGGTAGTATTTCAAAGTTTGCAAGTTGTTCTTATTGGATATATAAATATTTTTATTGTGCTGCCAACATCGCAAACGCCAATATTCGTTCGTTAGTGTAGTTACGTAATGGGCGAAAAAAGCTCTAGCGTGGCAAAATAAAAACTAGAAATCCACATATAAAGCTAAGTGTTCAAAGTCAATTATTATTGGTCTAAAACTCAAATTAGTACAATTCTGTGTTTCCAATGGTGAAGTAAAATAATAGTTATTTACATAAAAGTCAGGATAATCTCACATTACTGAAGAGGAGCTAAATTCAAATACCAGGCACTTTGTGCCAAGTAATTTAAAGCTTCGAGTCAAGTAAGAGATTTTACTGGCGTGTTTTGTATTAAATTTTTCCGGAAATCGTAGGAAAAAATTTACAAATTTTAGAAATTGTTTTTACAAATTCTACAAAAATCAAATTTTTCAACTTTGTTGGCAACTATTGTTACACATTATTTTGCGTCTTATAAAGTTTTTACAGTACTAGTCCAGAAAAAATCAATTTTCCTGCGCGTTAACGTTTTCGGAAAAAAATATTTACATATCTAGTAAGCACAAGTTGCAAGCTTTGAAATATTACCTAACACGCGTCGTTTTGATAACGCTTGGCAAGCTGAATCATTGAAATTCATGAAGAGTAACGATTAGTGGCCGTTGTGGTCGCGGTGGCCGATGCGGTCGCGGTAGCCGTTGTGGTCGCGGTGGCCGTTGTGGTCATGATGGCTGTTGTGGGCGATAGGTAGCCGTTGTGGTTACGAGCAGAGGTCGCTGTAACTAGCGTCGGCAGTCGATTTTTAGATCGGGCGTCGGTGGCCGTTGTGGTCGCGGTGGCCGTTGTGG
This sequence comes from Aquatica leii, assembly GCA_035610365.1. Classification (NCBI taxonomy): domain Eukaryota; kingdom Metazoa; phylum Arthropoda; class Insecta; order Coleoptera; family Lampyridae; genus Aquatica; species Aquatica leii. The sequence continues at coordinate 60,530,358 of CM069438.1, forward strand.
TCATGAAGATAGGTGGCCGTTGTTGTCACGGTGGCTGTTAAGGTTAAAAATGCAAGTGGCCGTTGTGGTCGACAGAATAGGTGGCCGTTGTGGTCACGGTGGCCGTTGTGGTTAAAGTTGCTAGGTGGCCGTTATGGTCACGGTGGCCGTTGTGGTCATGACTACAACGGCCACACTTCCGGGTGGCCGTTGTGGAAAGTGGCCGTTGTTGTCTAGACCCTCTACGCACAGGTCGTTTTATTCTTAGAAAATGGATCTGAAATGATGTCTCATTTTTCTAAACCGGAAAAAAACCTGGTATTCTTTAAATTGGATCGCACCAACATACCATTACTCTTAATCTTGGTTATTTCAAACAGATAGTGTTTTTAATATCTGAATCTTTAGCCAGAAAGGTGACAAAGCGTGTCATCCCGCTAGAAACGCTTGAGCTTAGCACTGAGAGTGCGAAAATTCTTCTCTAACAACTGCGGTTAAGAAAATTATCTATTTCTACACTCTACTCTTCCTAAAACGAAGTTGGAAGTACAATCATTCGTCACTGTTTTTAATGATCGAATCTGAATTAATGACTTTTTTAACATTAATTGTTACAACACTTAACTCTTGCTCGTTATCTTAACTTTTCTCTGATTCCAACGATCTGAAGCTTTTAAAACCTGATCATTTTCTTATTGAAAGACCTTTAACCTTCTGACGCATACTGTGATATATATGATACGTGTGAGTTTTTTTTCTAAGTTCTACGCCAGTTTTTTTTCGTTAAGGCAATCAGTTCCATATCTGGCACGCTCGCGTCCCCATCTTCGTATTTTTTCACGGGTCTAATTGAGCATACAAGTAAATTTTTAGCCACTTTTTTGTCACATTCGGTGTATTTACAGGCTTTACATAATTAGCAATGTTTGTTTACGTACACAATAAAAAAAAATTGGTATTTTTATCAAACAAATTTACAATCAGCAACGTGAAGGTTTTACTTCATATTTGTATAAAGATAGACGAAAATTTATCGGACAAAAATGGGTTCAATCAAAATACCAAATTTGCAATCGTATTGGCTCAGAAATCCGAAATCAGCGATGATGGAGAAGAAGTTGACAAAGTCATACCAAAAACAGACCTAGACAAATGGGCTAGTAACGAAGAAGTACCTCTTGCAATCCTGGCACAAAATTTTCAAAAAAAGAAGAATTGCGTTGGGAAGAAAAATCATCGATATTCCAAATAACGAAATTCCGAAATTTTCCTTTCAAAGATTGACCAATTGAAAGAACCTTTTCAATTTTTTAAATTCATGTTTACTCTAGAAATTATTTGATTAGTCAAAGAGACAAATGATCCGATCGTAATAAATAACTTTTCTAACATAAATCATTTAGAAACACTATTTGCATTTTGTTTTATTTAACAATGTAAACACTGGTCCACTTTGTAGTGCAGAAATACGCTTCACATTTTTGTGTCTGGTAGAAATTTCTCAACGAAAATCGTTTCGTGATAGATTTTGGATAACGTCAGGTTGTTGTCTTGTCAAACAAGTTGTTCACAACTGTTTACGTTGTTATCGTTTTTCTCGTACCTTAACTCATGCAATAACTGTATAAACGTATATGAAAACGCTGCGCTGGATCAAATATTTCTACCTTTCAACAGCGTGTAACTTCAAAATTCAACCAAACTGATTAACAAAATGGCATATTAGTCCCTATCAAAGAAGACTACTTTACTACACTTCGTTGAAAACAATTGTTGCCTTCCAATCAATTTTTTGTACGCCAGGACACTGCACTAAATATTTATAAATCAATAACATATACCAAAGCTCTTAAACGTTTCTGTTTTATTACGTTGTGTGTACTACTTTAAAAAACCGAATAAATAAAAATAAATTTAAAAAAATCAAACACCTATATGGCAAATATTTTTTTAAAATTTATCTTAGACTCAGTTTATCAATACAACAAAGTCTACAAATCTTTTCATTTAAATATATGAATATGAAGTTTTTTTTTAATACAATGTAGTAGAATAAAATCTATTTAAAAAATTAGAAGTTGTACTATAACATTAACAAAAGTCAGCATAGTTAGTTTAAAAAATGATGAATAGCGTAAATTTTCAATAAACGGATTTTGAATACCTGAAGTGCTAAATGTATTGATTAGTGTTAATATAGTTATACGTCTTTGACATCAACCTCTTCAAGCCTCATAAGAGTAGTGGAGGCTAAATTTAACAGTTCGAAATGTTTGTGTATATTAGAATATGACTTTTATGTCAACATAAGCAACGTCATTTAATATTCATATGAGTTCCAATTATACCGACTAAAGTTACAAAATAATATTGTTTTTACTTTCCTATAAGGAAAGTATAGCGATCGCAATTTTTTTTTCAAAAAATTTTATTGCATAATTTTACGTTTCAGTCTCCTGAATCAGAAAAATGTATTTCTTGACAAAAAAGTTTTAGGTGTCTGTGTGTGTGTCTGTGTAACGATGTACCCACGATAACTCTCGAACCAAAAGTCCTAGTAACTTGAAATTTGGTATAGAGCTGGCTTTTCATATTTTCTCGGTTCATTAAAAAATGGGTCTGATAAAGAAACCGGAAGTGGGTGTATCCGCCATTTTTTCTTATATAATTTTGTACGTACATATGTAAATTATTCGAATTATTTTTACAGTTTTTTATAGATAATTGTTCCTAACAATTTATTCAAATAAAAAATTTCTAACATTAACAGTTTATCAGATATAGTTTCGAATTCTGCCTGCGACTATTTTTTTTACTGATTTACTAAAGGGGTAAGTAATATCGAGGCGCACAAATATGTTAGGAATACAATACAAACGTGTACATATCAATTCAAAATGGTTATGTAGAAATTCCTTCATCATTGCTTTGGAAAGCCGTGTAGTGACCACACCATTTTTTTTAAATGCAAGTGGACAATATTACTGCTTGTTATCAAACATTATCAAAATTTAAATGCAGGACAAATTGGGAATATTATTTTGATTGTAAAAACTGTAATTAATTATAGATTGGGTAAACAAAAACCTTATCAAAATTCATTTTAGACAGCATTAAATATATAGATTTTAATCAAAATTAAGGTAATTATGTTATGTTAGTAGGTGGTTCAAACGAATTCTCCTAGCAAATCAACTTAAAATGTTCCTCTACTTCAAAATTTAAACTCAGAGGGTTAAATTTGTATGTTCTCTCTTTTCGTGGTTTTTCTTACTTTAAGCATTTTCTATAAGTCTAGTTTTTGAATGTGCGCAAGGCCATCTTCCAGTATTGCCAACAGAATATTTTCAGAGCGAGCAAAATAACTGTTCTTTTAAATAAGTTAGTAAACAGTTGTTTTATATTCACCATTTAATAAGGATATTTTCTTTTCATAGTTGATATATAAAGTCGTTGAATCCTATTGGTTGTAGTAAGTAATCCTGGTGAATAGTGGAATTCAGGTTTCCACGGGTTGCATTCGTAATACAATTTTCCATTCTAGATAATTTCCGTGTTGTCGTTATCACACAAGCTGAGCTTTCGTCACACGTCGCAGTAGACATCTTCAGAGCCCGGAACAAACTGTTCACTGCAACGTGAGACAAAGGTTCACATTGTGCGATAACGACAACAGGAAAATTATCCAGAATGGAAAATTGTATTAATCTTGTAGACATGGTTCTGAATATATCATTTTTGATCTGCACTAAGATTTTTTTTCAATTTTCAACAGAGCAGTAGTAATAAAAATAAAGTTTTCTAAAAATTCTATTATTATTCCAGGAAACTGTTGTAGCCCAAAGGCTTCTTCTTCAATTTTCTAGAAAAGATAACGTAAAGGCATTTCATTGGTATTTAATAGACAGATAAACCAAAGCAGTTTATAGCCTACCAAAATTTCAAGCATTTAATAACCACATTTGTCTTTCCTATGTTAACGTTTGTTGCATCACTCCTAACAGCATACATTTTAGGAAGCTGAATCTCGTTCTGCGTAACAAAGTAAGTTATCTTGATTACAGGTACTATAAAAACGGAACCTAGTTCTAACAAGACAATTAGCACACAAAACGCAATAACAGAAGATGACTTATCCGAAACTACAACCCTATCACACTCAACAACTAAATTTGGGAGAAGTATTCGCATTTGGCCATTTGAGGACGGATACAAACGTTTTCAACAGGTGTAAACTGAGCTTATATTGACCTTATAAGAATAGCAGTAATCGCTCAGTGCTTTCTATTTCTGAATATGACAGCTGTGTTACCAATTTTTCGCTATAGTAGGTCCCATTGGTAGCAACTACGTCACCACGGATAGCTAAGATGTCGGTGAGTGAGCGTGGTTAAAAATGCTACAATAGAAAGGAGATAAATAAGCGCCACTCCGTATTAAGGTAAGATGTTTGACTCGGAGACACCTAGAGTACGTCTGAACCTACTATCAAATAGATTAGGATAGAGCAAAAAAATGCAATCAACGAGAAAAAGTAACAAGCGTATATAATTTTTTCAAACAATAACAATTGGTATTATCTTGTTATTTTAAGCGATAATATAATTAAAAACAAAAAAATATTACCAGTTACATAAGCTAACTTGGTCAATAATTTTCAACACGATCATACAAAACTTAAATCCCCGGTAATAATTGATATCACCGTAAACTTGTAAAGCAAAATCGAGCAAGTATTAATGTTTACATACAGTCGCAAATCTTACAGTAATTAAAAAAAGAATTAATAGCAAATGTTTAAATGAGTAATGGAAACTTACCCCACTGAAGCTTCTTAAAGTAGGTTGCTGAATAACAGCTAGATCCGAAACGTTATTTTAGAAATTTGCATATGCAAGCTTACATGCAACGACGTGTGTTTGCCAAAATCTGGCTTTGACTACGTTTAAAACAATTAAAGATTCCCAATTAGAATACCGTCAACGTACTCAATAATTTTATGATTAGCTTAAAGAAAATTTAGAACATCGACTGAAAGTAAATTATTAATTATGATCTTCAAATAAACACATGTTAGCTGAGGACTTAATACAAGTAGTAACGCATAACAAAATTAATAACGCTTAGGGCTTGTAGCTAATAATTACAATTAGATACATTTACGTAATACAGTTACAAAAAGATTGTTCAATCAAAAGTAAGAAAAATCGAGTTCAGACTACGAGATTTTGTTGTCGCACCCGGTAAAAACTAAAATTACTTTGAGGTCTACTCAACTATGGCCATCCTTGTAGTAATGGCTGCATCAAAAGCTACGAAAGGACCGTCAATGATAAGAAGGAGGTTGATATCAACCGTCGTCACCTCTACGAACCTGGACGCGACCCTTGAGAAGACAGGAAGGATCAAAATGCGGCAGTATCAGGGTATAGTAAACAGAGCACAGTAGCCACAAAGGGGGCCCAATTACTGGTATAAACTATACCCTGGGACTTGGTGGTACTGAAGAGACAAAGCATTAGCTATGACGATAAGCAGTTGCGTCAAGCCAGAAGTAAGACAATAGCCGAATGGCAAACCAGATGGCAGAGCAACCAAAGAGTTTTGCCACGTATCGAAATGGTATACAAAGTAAAGTAAATTCCGAGTGTATATACACGATAGTTATTAAGCAGAAAGCATTGAGATAGTATAAGCACCTTGATAGAGATGATAATCAGACAATTAGAAGAAGACGCGCTAGGCTAAAAAAGTATGTCGTGATCATCCTACTAACACTATTTTTAATTGTGTGTTGATTATATATCTAGTAAATAGAATAAGTCTCTTATTCATCCGTCTTATGTAATATACAACTTTACTCAACCGACATAAATCAAGTTTGCCGTTCTGTGTTATAATTTACTATTAGAGTGCATGTTTATATTATACTTTATCTTTTTATCAGATTGCGCTGAGTACATATTAGACTATAGTGCATATTTGTTTATATTTCTATATATATATGACATAGTTCATATATACCTTCATCTTTATTATATTATGCCTGTACCTGCTAAACTAGTCTAGAGAGGAACTGTAGTTAACAATACACAGTGATCCAGTATCTCTCCAATCAAGAGCTGAACCAGGTTCAAAACAAAAATCCGTTTTTGAGCAAAGTGGTGATGATTTCCTGTAAAAGGTATACTGCAATAATCAAAGAAGAAACAAAAAAAATCGAAAGCAGAAGTTACAGCAAGGTGCAAGTTATCTGCTACGCTCAACAATAATTTGCGGTATCCGCAGCTGTGAATCAAGCAAAACAAATCATCGCACATTAATTATATTAACTGGATTGGTCTGTTAGACATGTGATATCATTACATGGAAATTACTCTTTCCACTTTTAATAACGGCTTGAACAGGAATATCTTGAATCTACCAGACTTGCTATAAGAATTTTAAATTACTAAAAGCAAAATAGCCGTCGTCACCTGTGAAAGCCAACTAAATCTAAAATCGGTTTAATTCCGTCAATTCAATTCAATTACTTACAATTAAGCGAACTGGATTCTATCAAACTAGAATCACTCACAGCGACTTAAGACAGGAAAATGACTGATGATTATGGGCGCAAACCCTTCCTGTAAGTATCGAATAAATCCGATTTATCCCATCAGTGGAGTTCGTGGACCAATGACATAACAAGCATTTTATTAAATTACAAAAATGTAAAATGTTGATACGAATGACACGTAACAGCTGAATATTGGTTCTTTCAACAATTGACATAGTTTATTTATATTTTTTACGTTAGCTCTCTGATCTTCCTTTTTTTGCTGGCGTTCTTTGATTCCCTTTAGTTTTTACTGGTAGACACGTGGTTTTTTTTTCATGCCGTTGGTTTGCTAAGATTTTTTTCTAATGCTTGTAATCTTTACTATTGTCAAAAAAATATTTTATAATTTGATCAGTTCCTTTTCAAGACTTTGATATTCTTTCTATATTTTTGTATTTTTTGTTGTAATTTATAAGACAAATAATTTCTTGACTTACCACTGGTATAGAAACTTTTTCTCAAATTTTCATAACGTCACAACAAACAGCTTCACTATTGTCTTTGATAAAATGATCTTTTTTGTTTCCTTTCGACAATAACTGATTACTTATTCGTAGATTCCTTAAGTTAGCACACGTGGGTAAAATTGTTTTGTTCAGTTGTTGTCAACCAAAACATTTGTAAAGAATAGAACGAAGTCATGTCGACCACTACACTTGTTGCCTTAGTAACATCCGTTCCGGGAGGTGATAATGTCGACAAAAGAAACAAAAGTGAACCGGGATTTTAACGACTGACGTAGAAATAACAAACAAAGCTATAGAAATAACCAAAAACGATGACAAGCGCGTGTGCGCATGGCACACAAAACTGCTTTACAGCAGATAGACGGATTTAGACATACAACAAGTTTCTACTGTACTACACATATTTTGAAAAATTTTGTTGTACCACCTAATTTCGCAGATAATCAAACGTTTGCTGTAAATATTTTTAATTTAACTAATATAACGTATTTTTTTAGTTACACCGGCTATCGCAAATTTTGCTGCAAATTACAATTTCAGATCTTAGTGACGGTACAGCCCTTAAAGTAAGTTTTTGAGGTGTACTCTTCTGAAAAATTTTTCTTCTAGGGCAGTTGGCTAGTTCTTGGTGTTAACAGCTGTCTTAATTTTTTCAGAATTTACTTTGTCAAGTTAGTACCTACGCAAAAGTAAACCAGGATGTAATTTTTGTTTTTGCAATCTAGTATTGACTGTTTTGCCAGTTTTTCCAATGTACATTTTGTCACAATTACAAAGAACTACACAAATATTTCAATTTCAATTCAGTTTCTGTACAAACTGAGTAATTCAATTAACATAAAAATCAAAAAATTTGTAGCTTTTCTAATTCGCGTTTTTAATAATTTTAACATTTTAACAAAGTAAAAAAAGTTTTTTCGCAAAATAAATCAAAACAAGAGTTTCTAGATTGATTGAAAGATAACACAAAATTACGCAAATATATTCTTACACTGCGAAATAAAATATTTGTACAAACCGTGCAAAACTAAACAAACACAAATCCATAAAGAGCTTGGCTCTAAAAAATACAAATTTAAATTCGCGTACCTCGTAAAATAGATACGCGCAAAAGTCAACAAATTTAATATACAAAAGCAAATAAAATAAAAGCAAAGTAAATTGACATTAGGCAAAGTTAATAACATAAACAAGGTTGGCGGTTTCTAAACTGCCACAGTATAAATGCGATGCCCGTGCTTTGTTATAGTTTTGTTACGAACGACCCTTAACATCCTCGTACCTTTGGGAACCGAGTTTCAGTTGGTATAACTATAAATGCGTCACAAATTGTGAATATCTCAAAACGTCGGCGACGTTGATGTTTTCATTACCTAGTATTAAACACCTCGTTTTTAGTTAGTGATTTCTCCAACGTTAATTTGTCACCGTGCGTTTAAAAAAGCATTTATCTCTATTTTTTACCAGCGGCAAATATCAGCAAAAAGCGTCTGTTCAGACGCTTTGTTCTAAAAACGGTTTTAATAGTTATAAATCACATTTTTCCGTACCAACGCAAATACATAGAACTGATTTTAGAAAAATCGACAACCGTAATGTAAGAAAAGGATAAGTCGTAACACGCTGCGACATTATGATTGTGTAAATATCAATAAATGGCACAGATGTGGTATTAAACTTCTGTTCCAATACATCATTTATTAGTATTTATTCTATTCTTCATTTTCAATAAACTTACAGTAAATTATATAAAACGGCAATTACGAAAAAATTGCAATAGAAATGCAGCGTTATAACTTGCATACAAAATGTTGCATTATAACGAACATAAAATGCACTTATGCAAAAGTGCATTAAAGTTCTAATTATAGCTTTAATTACTAGTAAACGAAAAACACAGTTCGTTTGCATCAAACATACTGTAATAATGAAACAAAGTTTTTTTAAATCAATTTTGTTGCCTTTCTTTACAAACAAATTCATGTAAGCTGCTTTGTTTCCAAACTTTCGATTTTGGAACAAACCAAAGAAACGTATCCTTTTCATCTATTACGTGTTAATCCATAAGTCAGTGTCGGTCTTGCTTTTTTTACACTTTTAAGAAACAACCACATCTCCAATATTGACTTTTAGGATTTGGCTAGAAAGGCAGGTAAAGCTTGTTGTTTTTATGGTTTTATTTAAGAGTTTCGAAGAATTTGACATTTAAGTAAGTTTAGTTTAACGTACATAATTAAATGTACTTTTAAATAAGTAAACATAAACCGTTTTGTAAATGTCAAAGTATTAGTGTTATATTTGAGTATTCTACGGGAAATAAAACCTACCCCAGGTGACCCTTCTTGTCTGTAGTTTCTTTAATATTTTTTAAAAACTTTCTTGTATTTAAACAACCTTTTACATATTTCAAAATTCAAATATTTGACCGTCAAGTGTACTCCAATGCTTTAAGTAAAAAAAGTATTTTTGCAAGCAATCTCATGTCACTAATAGATAATGTGTGTGCAGAAGCATTTAACACAACATCTGTAGAAAACATTAATATTTTAGTATAATAAAAAAAATGCAACACTCTTCCTTTCTAAAAAATTTAAAAAAAAAAGAAACAAGCAACTGGAAGAAACTCTAAATTAAAAACTGCTGAACAGCAACGTTGAAAAAAAATTAGAACAAACTCGAATACTCAATAAGTACAACTTGACTACACAATTAAATAATAAAAATAAAATTTAAAAAAAACTTCAAAAACTTTTGGCAGAGACGATTGTGCATATACAGAAAAATCAAAACAAAAAATTATAAACAACTGAAAGAAGCCTAAATTAGAAACTAGTAAATAGCAATGTTGAAGAAAATTAGAAGAAAGTCAACAACTCCATAAATACAATTTGCCAACAGAATTTAAAAAGTGAAAATAAAGCAAAATAGAAACACTGCCAAAACCTTTCTTAAACAAAATTTGATAACTTTATAGGAAAAAACAACAAAAAACATTAGAGAAATCAAAAATAAAAACTACACAACAGTAAGTAAAAAAAGTACAATTTGCTATAAGAATTATTTAAATTATGAAAACATTGTACAAAAACTGCCAAACATTTTTTGCAGACAGAATTAGATACGACAAAGATTTTATATAAAAATCAAAACAAACAATTTTAGAGACAACTAAAAAAAATGACTAAAATAAAAACTTAGAATAAACTTAAACATTCAATAAGTATACGAAGAGAACTTAAATAAAAATAAATAAATTTTGCAGACAGAATTTGACATGTTAAGAAAGATTTTATAGCAAAATCAAATGAAGAAATTTTAGAGACAACTGAAAAAATTACTACTACTTACATAATCAGCAATTTTAAAGAAAATTAGAATAAATTTAAATACTCAATAAGTACAGTTTGTTGCAATAAGAAATTAAATAACAAAAATAAAGTAAAAAAGAAAGAAAAATTAATTTTGCAGACAGAATTTGACATGTCAAGAAAGATTTTATAAAAAGATCAAAATAAAAATTTTTAGTGACAACTGAAAAAATGTTGAAATTAAAAACTACTGATTAGCAATTTAAAAAAAAATAAAATAAACTCAAATACTCAATTAGTACAATTTGCAATGATAGTTTAAATAATGAAAATAAATTAAAAAGAAGAAAATACATTTTGCAAACAGAATTTGGCATGTCAAAAAAGATTTTATTAAAAAAATTAAAACAAACAAATTTTGGGAACAACTGAAAGAAAGTCTAAATTAAAAACTACTGAACAGTAATGTTGAAGAAAATTAGAATAAAGTAAAAAACTCAATAAGAACAACTTACAATGAGAATTTAAATAATAAAAATGAAGTAAAAAAAAGAAAATTAATTTTGCAGACAGAATTTGACGTCAAAAAAATTTTGTATAAAAATCAAAGCAAAAAAAAATTAGAAACAACTGAAAGAAAGTTTAAATTAAAAACTACAGAACAGCAGTGTTGAAAAAATCTAAAATAAACTCGAAAACTCAATAAGGACAATTTGCCATAAGAATTTAAATAATAGAAATAAAGTAAAAAGAAGAACAAACCAAACATTTTTGCAGACAGAATTTGACACATTGAAAGAGATTTTATAAAAAAAATCAAAACAAGAAATGTTAGAGACAATTTAAAAAATGACAAAATGATAAACTACTTATTTTGCATTTTTGAACTCAAAAACTCAATAAGTACAACTTACAATGAGAATTTAAGTAAAGTAAAAAAGAAGAAAATAAATTTTGCAAACATATCAAAAAGGATTATATAGACAAATCAAAACAAAAAGTTTTAGAGACAACTAAAAAAAATGTCTAAATTAAAAACTACTAATTAGCAATTTTGAAAAAAACGAAAATACTCAAAAAGCACAATTTGCAATGATAATTTAAATAATAAAAATAAAGTTAAAAAGAACTGCTAAACATTTTTTGCAGACAGAATTTGTCATGTCCAAATTTTTTAGAGGCAACTAACGTTAAAATTATACCCTGTGGAATAGCAATGTTGAAGATAATTAGAATAAACTCAAAAACTCAACAAATACAAGTTGCTATGAGACTTTAAATAATAAAAATAAAAGAACTCCCAAGCAGTTAACGACAACGTTCTTAAGAGACAAAGGCGTAGTATTTATTTAAGCAATGTACAAAATTCAAAGATTTGGAAACAAAACACGATTTCTTTAACGTTCACAAATAGAAAAAACCACAAGAACATAAAACAAAAATTGCAAAAATTTGAATAACTAAAAAAATAAAATACGTATCTTTGACAAACAATAAGTGTCACCGTCACAAAACCATAACAGATAAAAAAGTGTGTTATTAAAAAAACGACAGTATACGAGGAAAAAATCAGATATTCTCATAATAATTTTTAAAAGTTTTATTAGATTTTATCTTTGAGAACATTGTGTCGACTAACCTAATAATTTTTTTTAGTACAGTAGAACCTCGATTATCTAAACCCTCTATGTATTATCCGAACTCGTTAGCCTCGGATATAGCGGGCGGATTCGAGTCAGATGTATTGCAATATTAGTCGTACATGGATCTTCTAAGCGCATGACTTTTCCCAACAACATTATTCTGGGAAACCTCTCAATGGCCTCTTAGTGTGTGAAAAAGCATTCGTTTTTTTTAATTTGGGGTGTGACCATAAATTTTCTGCAAGTAAAGGGTTAAAAAAATTTAATTATCTGCTAGTGCATTCGTAAAAAAATTTTCAGAAATTTTAAGAAAAGAAGTTTATGGTTTGGATTTTGTTTATAGTGCAGATGAAGGTGGTCTATATTAGAAAAACTTAAGCTCTAAAACTTTGGCATCCAAGAAGGGAACGTCAGCCCAAAATTTAAATCAAGTCAAAACCGAGTTACTATTATAGTTTGCACAAATGCTACTGGAAGTAGGAAGGGGAAAAACCCAAAAAAAAAGAAAATTTCTCTTGTTTACAAAAATAAATCAAAGGCATGAATTAACCGGAGTATTTTTGTAGCCTGATATAACACATTCATACCCAAAGTTAAAAAGTATCTTGAGCGAGTGGGTTACGCAAGCAAAGCCTGTATTACTGTTTTTGAATAATGCGCTCTTCACATTCATGTGCAGAAAGTTTGACGGTTTTATTAATCATCTGTCCATCTGCTAATATGACATCAATGAATCAGCCAATAGATCAAAGTTTCATTGAGACCGCGGAAAGAATTTACCGGAAGCGTCAACTTTTGTTAAAAGAAAATGACGACGAAGAAGATGACGCTAACATTGTTGTTACGTTTTTGAAGTCAATCGATCTAAAAAATGGTTACTACTTGGTTCTTGACGCCTGGAATTCGGTTTGCCCAGCCACACCAACAAAAGCTTGAAAAAGTATCACGATGGTCAAAATGAACCTACAGATGATATACTGGTTCTTAACGAAAGACGTGAAGAAGATGAACTTGTGACTGAGTGCTTGACACACTTAAATTTTATAAAATAAGTAATGACTGTGATAAAGATGACGCGTTGAATTGATGCCAAATATCAAAAATGCACTGTTGTGACTAATGAAGAAATTATTGAGTGTATTTCAAACTTTAATATGAATAATGAGAAAGAAAACGGTAATGACTGTACTTTAGAACCTGCATTGTGACCCTTCCACGACAAAGCATTAAAAGCTACTGATGTCGTCTTTCAATGGCTTAAAGAACAAGAAACAACAGAACTGATCCAGTTACTTCAACTTTAAAAGATAAGAAAGTTGGCAAGATTGATGATTTTTTCAAACGTACATGAACAAAATGTGTTTCTAATGGGGCATAATGTAATATTTAATAAATTTTGTAATAAATCTCTCCTGTCCTCTCTGCATTTCGATCTCCAATATTTTATTCCCAGTACCTTTATATCCTTTTCCAGAGCATCTCTCCATCTTTTCCTTGGCCTTCGTTGTTTTGTGGGTCCGAAAGGTAATCTTCCTTATCATCTCAAGTTTTCTTCTCCATATATGCCCAACCCATCTAATCATTGCGTTTTTATATATCTAACAATATTTTATCCTTCAAGTTCTTCTATTTCTTTGTTTTTTTCTCAATCTTAGTTCTCCGTCTCTTGTTATCTTTAATCCTAATATTGTTCTAATAATTTTGTTCTATATTTTTTAGGTCTTCTTCTTATTCTGTTGGGTTGTACAAGGGTCATATAGATTTTTATTAACGCTTTGTTTTTTTAGTAGAATGTTATTTGTGTCGTATGCCTGATTTCCTTTCAACAATATCTGTTTCAATTTGTTCTCCACGGTTTGTCCCATCATGACTCCCAGATAATTAAAGCAGTTGACTCTCTCAAAAATGTGTCCTTGTGTTTTTAAGTAATTTTGTAAGGGCTCGTGATTCCCTATCTTCATGTATTTTGTTTTTTAACCCTTCTGTCAATATTTTTTATTGTGGTTTTTTTGGATAATCAATATATTCTACTAGTAGTACCTTCTTGTTTTTTTAGTAAGTTAATAAACGTATCTAAACTTCAAGCTTAGTTTAAACCGACACAAAGATTCGTACAATGTCGGCATTAAGGATTCTAAAAAAACTAATGCAAATTTAATAGTTACGAACTAATCGTAAAAATTATTTTGAATTTTATTCTTTAATTGATTTACTGTTAATACTAATTTATGCAAGAAGAGCATTAAGACAGTGGAAAAAAGGGAAAAAAGAAAAAGAAGAATACAAAGAAGCAGTAAAAATATACAAAAAAACATGCGACAGAAAGAAGGAGGAAAACAAAAAGAAACAAGAGGAGCAGATTAAAGGAATAAAAACGGAAGAAGATGTATGGAAGTACCTAAAGAAGCAGAGAAAAAAAACAAGACGACAAAGGGAATAAAAATGAAAGAATGGGAGACATATTTTCGGAACCTGATGGGAGGGGAAGAACAAAAGCAGGAAAAAGAAAAAAGGAAAGACGCGGTAGTAAGTCAAGAAGAAGGAGATAGGGATAGAATAAAGGAGGAAGAAGTAATAGAGGCGATAAAGAATATAAAAAAAGGAAAGGCGACAGGAGAAGACGGGACACAAGGAGAAGAGTGGATATACGGGGGAGAAAATGTAGCAAAAAGGATGACGGAAATAATAAACAAAATATGGAAAGGGGAAGGATTCCCAGAGAGATGGAGAGAAGGGATAATATGCCCAATACATAAAAAAGGCGAAAAAAATAAAGTCGAGAATTATAGAGGGGTAACATTATTGAGCTCGGCATACAAATTTTACGCGACAATACTGCAAGAAAGATTACAGAAGGAAATAGAGGAAAAAAGTTTGGTACCAGACGGACAAGCGTGATTCAGAAAAGGAAGAAGGGCGATAGACAACATATATATATAATGAAACACTTAGCAAATAAAGAACTAGAAAAAAAAGAGGGAAAATGGTAGCACTATTCGTAGACCTAAAAGCTGCTTTTGACAAAGTGAATAGAGAAAAGCTGTGGGAATATATGAAAAGAAAAAAAATCAATGACAGATTAATACAAAGAATAGAGGAAATATACGAAGAAACGAGAAGCAGGGTTAAAGTGAATGGGGAAGAGAGTGAGAAATTCATAACAAAGAGAGGGTTGAGGCAGGGATGTCCACTGAGCCCAAGCCTGTTCTCGTTATATACGGGGGATCTGGAAGAGACAATGAGAGGACAACAGACAGGAGGGATAGTGGTAGGGAAAGCTAAGGTATGGTCGTTGGCGTATGCGGATGACATAGTGCTGGTGGCTAAGGAGGAAAATGAAATGAAAGAGATGATGAAGACGTTAGAGAAATATATGAAAAAAAAAAGAAATGGAAGTAAACACGGAGAAAAACAAAGATAATGATATTTAGAAAAGGAGGGGGGAAAAGAAAAAGAGAGGAGTGGAGATGGAGTGATGAGAAAGTGCAACAAGTGAAGGAATTTACATACCTGGGCTACACGATGAAACAGGATACTAAAGAGGGAGAACACATAAAGGAAAGGGTGAAGAAAGGAAACAGGCTAATAGGACAAGTCTGGGGTGTGGGGGATAGAGTATTCAAGATGGATATAAAAAAAAGAAAATTGCTGTTCGAAAAATTAATAAAGGGGTGGTAAATGTATGGAGCGAAATATGGGGCTGGAAGGAGTGGAGGGAGGCAGAGGGGCTACAGGAAAAATACTGGAGATGGGTGTTAGGATTGGACAGGGATACACTGGGTATATTGTGAGAGGAGGTTCAGATAGAAAAAAATAAGGATTGAGACAGGAAAAAGAGCAATAAAATACGAGGAAGAAATGAGGGAGAGAACAAATTGCAAAATTCTGCAAGAATGTTGGAAAGAGATAAAGGGAGGGAAAGTGAAGTACGGGCAGGCGGGCAGAGAAGAGTATTACAAAAGAAACGGGTACAAGGAGTGAAGAAGTGGAGAGATTAAGAGAAGAGGGGGTAGGGACAAGAGAAGAAATAATAAGGAGAGATATAGACATCGAAAAACAAGAGAGAGATGGACAAAGATAAAAGAGAGCAGATATATAGGAATTATAAAGATATCAAGGGTGAAGGGGTGCTGGAATATTTAAAAGACAGTGAGACAAAAAAGCAACAACAGGAAAAAATGGTGGCAAGGTTCAGATGTGGCAACGAGGAGCTAGGGAACAAATATTGAGAGAAGAACCAGAAAAGTTGTGCAGGCTATGTGGAGAAGAAAGGGAAGACATTAACCACATGAGAAAGAGATGCAGGGAATTAAGAGAAGAGGGGATGAAAATAGTGGATATCTTAGATGAAAACGGAAAAGGAGCGGAATGGATGGAGGAAGTATGGAACAGGAGGAAAAAGTTAAGGGGGGAGAAGGGATAAGAAAATGTAATATATATGTAATGTAATAACACGACCAAAATTTGTAAGCCAAATGGCAATGAATAAAGTTAAACTTATATATACTAATTTATGTAGCAGCTAAAACAATTACAGTACGTATTTGCAATAAATAACATTTTTCTAACAAATGTTTAATCATAAAACTGTAATACAATTGTGTTATCGGGCTTAGAAATCATTCACCACTTAACACTAAATAAATAAGTAAAAAAACCTGTTAATTTGCCGATGCATTTCAAAAATAAAATACAAATAATTAAACGAAACAATATTGTTATACCAAAACACTTAGTTTAACAATAAAATTAAAAACCAGTTACACAATAAACGTATCCAAACTTCAAGCTTAGTTTAAACTAAGCTAAATATTATTCATAAATGTTTAGTATTAAGAGTTTTGAAATAACAAATGTAAATTCAATATTTATTTTGAAATACTTACCTTACAAATGTAATTATTGTTTGACTGATTTCAAATAATAAATAAAAGTTCAATCGTCATTCAGATTATCTTAAATAACGTAATAATTCAATCGTTATTTTACGAATTCTGCCTGGCAAGTAATATTTCATTTTTGAATGGGTTTACGATTAGTAATAGACAGCAATAGTTTTTATAGCAAATAAAACAAAGTTAGTATATTTTTGTAATAACATTTTTTTAACAAATATTTAATCAAAAAACTAAAAAAATCGTGTTCTCTGGCTTAGATATAATTCTCCACTTAACACTAAATATATAAGTAAAAAACCTGTTAACTTGCCATCAATCAGCTATTAAATAATTGTAAAACCATGAATCTCCAAATGCCTACAAATCAAAATTATATTTTATGCTTTAATCACCATAAAACCAAAACTTTGAGAAATACTTTAGTTTCTGATGCATTTCAAAAATACAATACAAACAAACAAATAAAATTGTTATAACAAAACACTGAATTTAAAAATAAATTAAAACCAATTACAGAATCACAATAAACGTATCTAAACGTCAAGCTTACAATTAGTTTAAACCAAGATAAATAATATTCGTATAAAGTCGGCATTAAGGACTTTGAAATAACGAATTTAAATTCGATAGTTATTTTAAAGTACTAACAGTAAAATTGTAACTATTATTCTACTGATTTTAAATGATAAATAAACGTTCAATCGTCATTCAGATTATCTTAAATGACGTAATAATTCAATCGTTATTTTACTCATTCTACGTGGCAAATAATATTTTATTTTTAATTGATGTACGGTTAGTAATAGACAACAATAGTTTTCATAGCAAATAAAATAACAGCAGAAACTTTTTTTAATCAAAATAACATTTTTTTAACAAATATTTAATCAAAAAACTCCAATAAAATTGTGTTCTTGGGCTTAGAAATTGTTCTCTGCTGTACACTGAATATATAAATAAAAAAAACGTTAACTTCGCTATTGAATAATTGTAAAACCAAATCTCTACATATGCCTACAAATAAAAATTATATTTTATTCTTTAAAAACTAAAAAATCAAAATTTAGAGAAATACTTTGGCTCCTGGCGCATTTCAAAAATACAAAACATTTAATTGAATTGAATGTAAATTCAACAGTTATTTTAAAGTACTAACCGTAAAAATGTAATTATTATTTGACTGATTTTAATTGATAAATAAAAATTCAATCGTCATTCAAATTATCTTAAATGGTGTAATAATTCAATCGTTATTTTACTAATTCTGAACGGCAAATAATATTTCATTTTCAAGCGTTGCTAATGAGCAACAATAATTTTTATAACAGATAAAACAAAGACAGTACCTTTTTGTAATAAAAAATAACATTTTTTTAACAATTATTTAATCAGAAAACTCTAATAGTACCCTCTTCTCAGGCACTAACCGTTAACTTGCCGAAAATTAGCTATAAAATAATTTTAAAAATCAAAATCTACAATTGTTTACAAATAAAAGTTTGATTTTATGCCTTAAAAACAAATAAAAGTTTAGAGAAAGACAATGTTATTATTTTTAATTTAGTTCGTACGATAGCATTATCTGAATAATAAATATTCGTCTCTCAAAATCATTTCAATTACGATTGAATTTTTATATGTCACTTAACAATCTTTGAATAATGATTACAGTTATATGTATTACTGCAAATCGTTTTAATTAAAAATGAATTTATTTGCCACTTTACATGGTTGAAATGATGATTATATTTTTAGTTGTCATTCATAAATATTTAAATGTTAAATAACTATTTATTTACGGTTAAATATAACTTGCCATTTGCGGTGGCGCTCTAATTTAAATTTAAGAAAAAAATAATGTTATAAAATACTTGATACTAACGTTGTTTTATTGAACTAAACTAATAAATCATTATTTAGAGCAACAAAAAAATAAACAAAACCAGAAATGATTTGGCTTAAATAGTAGACGAGATTACGCGTTTCGACTTAACGGTGATTTCACAAAAACGAAATCATCGCCGTCTGACTCCCTCAGCAAAAGTAGAAAAACCTCGGCTTTAATTAAACATTGTCCAAGAAGTTCATTAAAACAATTTCAATCAACACACCTGTTTAATTAAAATGGAAAATATTAACGCGTTGCTGAAAACGGAAACTGCCAAACCAATTTCTATAGCCACGGTATCGTTTTCCCCTCAAACTTTTTCCCTGTTTCATAACGAATTTAATTAAAGTTAGAAACGTAAGCTTTTGTAGTTAAAACAGAAGTAGTAAAACACTGAAAGCGTCGTTTGAATAATTAAGAAGTAATTTGTAGAATCTTCGTATATTATTGAGGATTCTTTTTAAACTTTTATAAAATTATCTACTTTGGTGTTTTCCCCTTCATAACAAGACAAGAAAAAAAAATCCCCAGCGAGGTTCGATAACACGCCTTAGTCACAAAAGAGTTGTGTAATTATCGATTGTGTTTAGCAAAAAATATTTAAGGTCCTGGTACGGGTTCTTGAAAAACTAATTACTGCTTCTATAAATACATCTAAAAGCTTTTACATTTGCAAGATCCAGAGGTTTAGAGACATTTACGACAATTTTATAATTTTCGCACTGGGAAAAAAACTATCGATTGGGTGTTTTTCCACAAATGTACGCTATAATTTATTTGATGCGTGTAATAAAAGCTTTTAAAGTAATTGGTTACATCTAAAACCACTAAAATATTTATTTAGGTGTGTTAGTCAACTCCTAATCTCGACTGCAAACGTGATGGATCTCTTTTTACATTCATTTTCGTTACCAAAGCTTCGATCTAGTGGGTACACGTATTATTGTTTTTCTATTCTTTGTTTTACAAAGCAAACCGTTATGTTGACTTAACTGAATAGAATAAATCTGCATAATTTTGACATTAGAAGTCTTTTCCCACAAAAGAATTTAGCACAATTTCAGCGTCTTTAGTTGAAATATATTCTCAAATAAAACTACGTTTTGCCGTTTGCATTTAATAAAGGTTACAAGATTTGTTTCTCTGTCAACGTAATTTTTTTTAATCAGTAACCGTTTTTTGCTGATAACGCTGATATAACAGTGTGAAACTTCTGATTGTTATCCTAACAATACCACAATCTTCCTTATGCACACGATTTTCTCAATTTAATTTAAGTTTGATGTCCTAATTCCATGTTTATGTTTTGTGCTTGATATTGATCTATGCAAAGACTAAAAATAGAAACTACGTAGAAGTAGAGTGCCAAATATAATTGCATTATTATAATAAAACAATAAAATAAAATTTGATAAAAAAAACTTAAACAAAACAAAAATACAAGATCTATACAATAATCTACAACAAAAAATTTAGCAAAAAACCATCAATCAAGGAAATAACAAAGAAATCTGATTGTTGAATGCAAAAAAAATAACTGTAGAAACTCAAAATGTTAATTTTTTAAAACTCGTCAGCAAAATTCTAAAAAGTTTGACATACGTAAACACCACTAGGAAATCTAAAAAAAATATGCCAACAGGGTATCAGAAATCTCAGTATAATTAAAAAAAATTCTGCTATTTAAATTTTATATGCAATACACTGAACAGAAACTTAGTCTAGAAGTTTATAACGTTTGCGGACGTGTGATAATCAAGTAAGATTAAGGTATTCCTAGGCATTACTGGAACCAGCATACACTAAAAAGATTTGTTTGCGTTGGATCCCACATAATTTTATAATCGTTCAAAAATAGACTCGTTTCTACTAATGAAGCTAAAAACAAACAATCGACCGTATGAGTCTTTAAAAATGAGCAAAAGTTTCTCGTGCACGAAGCACTGCAAGTCAAAAACTGGACATGTTATATCATAAATAAATTGCGAAAACAACGTTTTTTGACACCTGCAGGGGTGGTTGATGTGATCACAATGCATGCTTTAGAGGTATCTAATTCGGAGTGGAATATGTGGTTAGAAAATTGGTTCAAACAAATACAAATGCATATAATTTCACCTCCTCGTGGTGCACTCTAGATAGAATGTGAGCTAGGTTGTCTAGTACAGATGTGAACTAAATGATTAATACGGATCCACTTTTCACCATGTAGTGTTGTTGCTTTTAAACAGATACGTCTTCATAATTCTAAGCTTAAGCATGAGATTGGGCTTGGTCAACAACCGAGACGTATCGTATATCAACGTAGCAGTAGTCGTGTTGATGCCAATGTTTTGTTAGGCTCCCTTCTATGACAGTGCAACGTTCGCGAGTTGTGTACTTAATTGTGTACGATCCAAACAGGCGATAGCGGTTTCCCAATTCCGAATGTTGGGATTGGGCAGGAATTGCAGGCACGGCTAGGCTATCGTCGTACGATTGGTTTCTATGCAGGCAAATCCGGACCCTGGCCTAATTCCGAACATTGCAAGGCAGCAGAATAATCCATTTTGTATCATAGAGATAACTCAACGTGTCACGGCCGCAACACAGCATTCGAAGAAGATAAAGAGCTAGCATCTAGGAACCTTCGCTATCCGGTGCTCTATCAACTAGTTTCGACCTCCCAAGGGCTTGGGAACTCGGTTAGACACAGGTTGGGCGTTGATCTATTTTGTCGTGCGACATTAGTCCATTAATATAAGGAAGAGAAAGTGCTTAGGCATTCTATCCTCTCCCTAAATGCACACTGCTATTCCCCACATTGGCACAGAAAAACTGATATTTGGTCAAGGAAAATCTGCCAAAAACAAAGAGTTAGAAAAAAAGTGCCATTTCGAGTTATGCACTGAACTGCTAACTAACTCGCAGTAAGGGTAATTACAAGGCTTACCGGGGCTGCAAGTACCAGTATGTAGGAATACAAAATGCCGCCCGTGGCGGTAGTATCTATGACTCTCCATTAAGAAAAATGTTGATCTTCATGAAGAAAAGTTCCGTTGATAAATATGCTTCTTATCTCAATTTTTTCAGTTTTTTTTCTTTTTAGGACATTGATACTGTTTTAAACAATACTTCAAATATATTTCCTTTATTCATTAATAGATAATTCATTTTATTTTTTCGGCGTTTTTAATAAAAATTTTATAAAATGTTTATGTTTTAACGAAACTTAAAAAAAATCTATAACACAGTAACTTAGAAAACGTCCACATGTTTAAGAAGAAATGCATTAATTTAATAACGTTTATGCACGTGAAATCAAAGTATTCTTGGACATTACTAGAACCAGCATACACTTAATATATGCTAAACATTTGATTTTAAAAAATATTTGTTTGCTTTGAATCCCAGATATTTGGACAATTGTTAAAAAATTGATTTGTGTGGACCACTCAAAAAAAAATTTCAAAAAATACGATCGCAATATGGGTCTTTGAAAATGAGCCAAATCTAGTAAAATTTGCTCGTGCACAAAATACTTCCAAGCAAAAACTGAATATGCCATGTGAAAAATAAATTTCAATCAAACGTGTCGATGCAGGCATCCTAAAATTTTGTAAATCAGTTGCCTATAGTTTGTGCGATGCGCGCTCTACTTCAGAAATAATTCATAAAATCATGTCAAGCAAAAATCGTCGTTCACGTATGGAAAAAATTATCAAACCATGTTAGGCGTGTTACGAGACGGAGAAAACAAAGCATGACTAGCACGTAGCGAAAAACTTAGAGGATTTGTACTTACTATAAAGTATGTGATGGAGAGCTTTATCTCTGCATTGACGGTTTCAACGAAAAACATCGCTATGGTATGAAGTGAATTCTTTTTTTATTTGTAGTACTAAGTTTTTTGTTACTATTGAAGAATTTACAAATTTGTTAAACGTTGTACAATAGTAAAGTCTGATCTTCTAGGTATCTATGTTTTTTACCTTCTACTTAGGTACATTTCCTTATCGTTAAATTTGTAAGCAAACAACTGACACTATGCAGCGTTTTAGCCACGGCGTGTAAGATGCAAACTGCTTCATTTGTTGATCAAATACGGTGCATGTAACTAGCGGTAGGACGCAAAGGATCGGGTAAAGGATTCAATTTTTGTCATCCATCAACATCTACCTTATGGATACATTTCTTTTAAAGAATCGTTCTGCTCGCATAACATTTAAGCCGTTAAAGAGGTGACGGAAACATATTTTTCAAGCTACCTGTTCAAAGATGGTTTTGAAGGTTAATGCTTGCTTGATTTACACGCAAATTTCTTATTTCTTTTAGCTCTGGTGTAATACCCCTATGCACATCTAATTACGAGGCATTCGCCGTTGAGGTTGGTAATCATTTGTACCGTCACCGCCCGCAAAAACGGTGTGCTCCTTAATCAAAAAGGGGTAGCTAACACCGAGGGATACTTTTTTGCGTAATATCCTATTGTAAGGTATTTATTATTTACTAAAAATTATCTATGCCACTACGACGGTGTACGTTAGCGTAGCATTTATCAGAGTTTGCCTTCAAACGAGTATAATTGATCACATCTATTCCAAGAGTCAGTCTGTCTTAAACTGTAATTGGAGAGGTGTACTCAAGACTGTTTGTTATCACTAGATATTTTGTGAAATTTCAGGTAAGCATAAATTTTGAATACGTTCTTTAATGTTTATGTATGTATATTGCGTACACGATTTTTTCAGATTTACATCGTTTTCTTTACAGCACAACGTATTTTTGCGTTTTAGAATTGTCTCATTATGGGAGCCAACGAAATTTACTATCCCTCAAGGAACAGCGAGATTTCGGAAAGCGAAATCGAGCAACAACTTGAAGACACTGCTACCGAACAAGAGGAATCTGAAGTAGAGTATTTTTTTAATAGAAAAAGATACGTTAACAACATGGCGTAAGACCAAATTCGGTGTTACTTCAAAAAATAAAAGATTTAACATAGTAAAACACCCACAGGCGTCACTAAACAAACTAGTGACCTTGAAAACAAACAGGACGCGTTCTAACAAATTATCGACGTTGCTATGGTTGATGATGTCTTGAAATACACAAATGCGTATTTTCATCAGCTAAGATTCGAGAGATCGGAATTGTACAAATATCGACAGACACGAGTTTATGGCGTACTTGGGACTGCTATATTTCATCGGTATAAAAAAATCTAATCACACAAACGTGAAAGAGATATTTGCGAGCAACGACACTGGTATTCAAATCACAAGAGACTTGAGTTACAAGAGGTTTCTGTTCATCACACGTTGCCTAAGCTTTGATGACAAAAATGTTAGAGCCAAAAGGAGAAAACTCGACAAACTGACAGCGGTTCAAGCCATTCATCAAGCTTTTGTCAACAACTCCAAATCGGCGTTTAATTTGAGCGAATACACTATCATTGACGAGATGTAAGGGTTGCTGTAGTTTCCCAACAAACCAACAAAATACCGGATAAAAATGTTTGCGTTATGTGATGGAAATAGTTTTTACAAGTCTGAGCAAAAAATATACTGCGGAAAGCAAACAGATGAGTCATTTGCGGTTTCAAATTCCCCAGCAGACGTTGTGAAGCGTTTAGCCACAACCATAGAAAACTCAAATTGGAATTTGACCATCCATAATTGGTACACAATGTACCACTTGCTGACTATCTGCGAACTAATGAATAACGCTGGTAGATACTATAAAACAAAATAAAATTGAAATCCCAGAGTAATTTTTTCCGAATAGTGTGGAATCTTGTTTTTTTAGATTTCAAAAGAACAAATTGATGATTTCCTATGTGCATCGGAAAAATAAATCTGTAATACTACTCTCCACATCACATAACATGGACAAAATGAACCGCAACACACAAAAGCCCTAGATTATCTTGGACTACAACGTGACAAAAAGCGGAGTGAACATAGTAGACAAAATGAGTGCTGCTTACTTAGCCTCTACGATTAGAAATGACCTGATTTCAAATTTTGCATACCAACAAAAGCTCCTACATTTCGAAGAATTTTCCTAAAAAGTTTTTCATTTAGCTTGATGAAAGAGCACCTTATCTTCAGATCAAATTTCAGAAATTTATTTATAAGTGCTTTTCTAAAAGTGAATTACAGTCAACCCAATCATGGCGATGAAGCTAAAAACAAACAACAATCGATTGTACGGGTCTATGAAAATGAGCCAAGTCCAGAAAAATTTTCTCGGGCCCGAAGCACTGCAAGACAAAAACTGAACATCTAACATCAAAAATAAACTGCAAAGACAACTATTTTTGACACCTGAAGAAGTAGTTAGAAAATTGGTTCAAACGCATACAAACGTGTGTTGTTCTTCAGTTAGAAACGCTTGATGCGTGTTTTGGAGGTACTTCACTCGGAGTGGAAAAAGTGATTAGAAAATTGGCTTAGACGCATGTAAAATATTTTAATAAAGAATTTCTTTTTAAATTTATCAATAACTAATGTTGATTCGAGATTTTCTTAAAACAAAACTTCAATCAAACTCTTATTTTTTAACAAAACTTAAGAAAAATCCATAAGACAAGAATTTAGAAAATGTTTTCATTTTGCAAGCGAAACGAAAACAGTTAATCTATTTTTATTCATCTACAGATAAATCCTTCGGATATACCAACATAAAAATCAGAAGCAGTTATTAAAAGTGACATAAAAGCTACTAAACACAAATTACAAAAAAAAACGCTGACAACTCATTCTTCCATTAATCCAAGAATTTAATAGCACATGTGGGATGTTTACTGACATTTTTAAATCATGTTTCGACGACGTGATCCTTCTCGCATTACGGCACACACTTTTTCATTAAAAAAACCAGCAGGCTCCTTTGAAAACTTTAAAGGAAAAGAGTAACGAGTGCAATTTTCGTTAAGTCAAAAGTGTGAAATGCATGTAATTTCTTTTAAAGTTAATGTAATAAGTGCGTCTGTGTACAGCTGTGAGACGATTATAAAAATTACAGCTGGTGACGTTCAAAAGAGAGATCGTTAACTTTAAACTAAAACAAATTTAGTTTCAGTGCGCTTTTATGTTTCAGGAAAAAAATACGTTTAACTGAACTTCCTTTTTACAAGGCGCCCCGGCGTTATTTTTTACTTTTTAACAGTCATTTATACTCATAACTATTACGTAGAATTACTAGCATTAACCTTTTAACAACTTTGCATTGTTTGTAGGTCAATGCGTGATATAACATGTATAACCCTGCACGTTCATCAAGATGAGCAAATGTAATTGTTTTTATCGATTAAGTAATAATTATGGTGAGTTTTTATCCTGAAAGTGATGTTTAACAACACGTTCTAACTGTAAAAGGATTGTGTTTGTGTTATTGACAAAGTGGCATATACATACCGACCACCCATCGTGATTATCTTCGTTAGTAAACTTTCATTATGACAACATTACATTAACCTACATTAGAATATTCAATACCAGCCATACTTCCGCAATGTCTTCAGGTCGATTAAAGATAAAACCGTCTAGGTAACTTCAACCAAAAACAAATAAATGTGAATCAGCAGAATAGAAAAGTAAAAGCGTATACCAAATTTAATGGAAGAAATTATAATTGAACCAATTAAAACGCCACAGTTTAAAAGAATAATCCAAAACGTACAGGTTTTCAAACAAAACTGACAGTACTCTGAAAACAAGAATGTTATTCAACAATGCAATGTTTTTTTCATAATCCACAAAACGGTAAATATTGAAAATCAGTCGTACGTGAAAATTTCGTTTTTCATTCCAATTATTAACATCTGAGCGCTAATGCAAATAAAAACTATATTTACGCTGATTTAGTTCAATTTTATTTTATTTTTCCAGTGGTTCAATGTATTGTTAACAATACGGTAAACGCATGAAAATTTCAGTAGATTTCTTAAAATTCTGATGTGAAACCTATTTCCAAATAAAAAAATTGTTCAGTTGTACCTTTATTACTGTTAACAAAAGATTTGCCAGCTGTGAGAATTTGAGCTAGAAAAACCAAATTAATTGTACATAAATAAAAAATGAAAAATCAATTTGGGTTAATTGAATCAGTTTAATTCGCCAATGAAATCATAAATAAAAAATAAAATTTAATTATAGAACGAAGATTTTTAATTTATTTATTGACATTAAAATATTTAGGCAAGATAAGTGTAAAAAAAACAAGCTGCAATCAAAATGTTTCTATTCTTAGGAGACAAAATCAAATAAAGAAAAGTAATATTTACTTTACCAATTGTTAAATAATATAGTTTAAAAAAAAAATATTTTTAAGTTTTGATGTAATACAGATCTAAATTACAAAAACAAACGTTTTCCTCTGATATTTGTTTTCTGCATTAGCAAAAAAGATACGTTGTATATAAATATTTTTGTTATTTGTGCAACTTTTTGTACATTGAAGTAACTGGTAAAAAGTCAAAATATTAAACTAATATAGAAAAACTCAACCCTCCTTCATCTGTTGACAAAAGAAAACGCCATCAAATCCCCTGACAATGAGAAAAACGAAGAACAATCTCTCAATTCTAACACCATTGAGTTTTCCGCCTTATACTGTCGATAGTGTCTTCTTCTTATTATTATTCTTGTTGGTATTAGCTCATATGTCGTCTTTTTGATGGTCAGCCCAGTTTTCACCTTGTGTTTAGTTTTTTAACTTTTAATTGAATCTACCCAGCTATCTTCTTTTTATCAACCGACTACGCCTCGAGTGTCAGCGTTTCTATCTTCTAAACTTTACTACATCTTGCACTTTAAGTTTTTAGTGATTTTAATTTAATTTTAATTGTTTTCCGTATGGTTTTACTTTTTGAAGTTTTTGCCCGTGTGTCTGTGGTTTTTAATATACATAAACTTGCTCTCACAGATGAGATCTCTCAAGTAACCAACTTTTTGCAATTTAGTTTGTTGATTTGCATCGAAGCCCTATTCCTTTCTAATTTAGCTAAATTTTCTTGTTTTCTTTTTAAGGATTTTTCAGTCAGTGTTTTTTTATAGCAAAACCTCTATGTTTCTTCTTTTGTTATGCAATATGTGCATCTGTCTGGTTTGTATCTGCAAGCGGACAAGTAAAATGTCAATTTTCCTGTTGTTTACAGATTCTTTCTAAGGATTTTCAGATTTTTTTGTCCTACATCTTGCACTTCAAGTTCTTATTGATGAACTTCTTACTTAATCTTTTCAGATTACGCATCTAATTTTTTACAGTTTTTATCTGCGTTCTTCAAAAACTATATATTTCTTCTTTCAGATGAGATCTCGCAAGTAACAAAAATGTTTTGCAACTGATTTTTTTTGTGTTCAAACTTCTTAGTTTATGTTTTTGCAACTTGATATTTTGCTTCCTAAGCAGTTGCAAGCCATCGTTATCTGTCATTTGTTTTTGTCAGCGTTTATTGTCTTTTGTCAGAATCTATAGATTTGTATAATTTTGTCCATTATTAAATTTCAAAAAATTGAGCTTATTATGTACCCTTGTTGGATTCCTGTTATTATAAGTACTTCCTTGATTAATAGTAAGTTTCTCTGTATGTAAATTGTGTTGTTCTTATTTAGCTGTTCTAAGACTTTGATGTAGCTTTGTTAAATCAATTTTTTTCCAGATATCAAAAGTTTTTCTGAAAACAAAACAAAGCTACAGATGTTTGTTAAATTATAGTGATTTTCAAATATTTTTTAATTTGCGTTAAGCTACTGTTTCTTTATAGTATTGCAAAGTTTTCTTGTCTCCTTTTTTAAAGATCTTCTTTAAACAGTGTTTTTTCATATGCAAAACCTAAATGTTTCTTCTCATTTTATGCGCCATGTGAGTCTATCTGGTTTATAGCCGTAAACGGACAAGCAATACATCTATTTTTCTGTGTTTCAGCTTGTTACTAAAGACCTTCAAGTTTTTTGTCCCATATCTTGCACTTCGAGTCCTTATTAATTTACTTCTTACTTCAATTTTTCAGATTACGCTTACGTTCCTACCGTTTGTATCTCTGTTGTTTTTTGTATAGTTTCAATTTTTAAAATTTTTGCCTGTTTCTTTGTGGTTCTATAAATGCTTTAAGTTCAAAACATTTTGGTTTAAGTTTTTGCAATTAAATATTTTGCTTCCTAAGCAGTTGCAAGTCATCGTTATCTGTCACCACAGTATTTTTATTCTTTTGTCAAATTCTTTAGATTTGTATAATTTTGAAAGTTATTCAATTTACCAAAAATTGAACTTATTATATCTCCTTGTTGGATTTCGGTATTGTTTTTAATTTGTTTTTTTTTTGTTTTGGTGTTCTACTTTGTGTTTTGAAACTGCGATTATGCGGCAACGTAAATTTCTGAAATCCAGTACCTTAGGAAGAAATCAACCACTTGGTGAAATCCAAGCCAAGAAAGGTGCGGGAGTGTGAAACTAAGAGGGGTGGTCCAACACATTATTAATAAAAAATGCTTTTATCTTTTGTTTAATTTCTTTAAAATTTTAATCAATTACTACTTAAACTAGTTAAACATTTCTGTCAAGTTTGGTTCAAAAATTCTAATGCCTTCTTGGTGTTGCAATTTTTGTGTCACAGAGTATATCCTTTCAAAAAATGGAGTTAATGTGTATTTTTTTTAGTTTCCTATCATTATAAGTTCTTATTGACGAACTTCTTATCTGATTTTTTAGATTACACATTTAATTGTTATTATCACGGTTGCTTTTTGTATGGTTTCAGTTTTTGAAGTTTTTGATCGTGTCTCTAGTTTTATAAATGTTTTGACATATACTTGTTCTTTCAGATAAAATATCTGAAACATCCAACAATTTTTAAGATTTTTTCAAGTCAGTGTTTGTTCATTTGTAACATCTCTATGTTTCTTTTTGTGCTATACGCCACGCGTGTCTGCCTGGACAAGTAAAATGTCTATTAACATCAAAGTTGTAAATAAAATTTAAAAAAATACAGACTAAAAGTAACTACATTAGAAGAATAAAAAAAATCTTTATTACTATTTTTTTATTATTTTTTAAAAATTTCAGTAACTTTTGTGAGACCCCAATTCTGTGAATATAAAATTTATTGTTGTTAAGCAATTTTTCTTATGTTGGACAAACTGGTAAAAATGCTAAGCTTTAAAAAAATTGTGCTCAATTAATTAATATTTAAAATCTGATACTTTTAACTTACACGTTTGCTTTTCATACCATTAAATTGCTTTATTTTTTCAAACACGTTTTCTGTCAAATTAATTTTTTTAAGAAAAGATTTTCAAGTGATGAACCGCCTTCTATGTTTTACAAAATTCACATAATTTACAAAATTGGTAAATTGTTAAAAACTTAATTAGCTTTGACGCAAAGTTTGTAAATTTAGAAATTTCTTAGAATTTCAAAAAACCTGACAGTCTCTATATTTAGAAACAATTTTTTATTTTCTTTTGTTTATGTAATGTCAGAAATCTCAGAATTTTACAAAAACCTTTTAAAATATAACATTGTGAAAAAAACATTAATTTTTATTGTTATGATTCTGCTTTATAAAATTTGCATTGTAAAAACTTATTAATGCATTAACCAAATTTATTGAAATTATTATGCGTATTTTTTAATATTTATTTATTTATCAACAAAAACTGTACAACAATTCTAGTTAATTTAAATTTTTATAATTGTTTTGAAACAGTAAAATGCTTTGTGTAGTGGCCTATAACGGTACATTGACTGTTCCCGAAATATAATTTAATTTTTTTTAAATAATCAATTTGTTAAAAAACTTAAAGTTTTAGTTTCAATTATATAACGTTTCTTTAAAGACGTATTCTAGCGTTACTAACAGTTTAAACCAATTAATTTAAGATTAACAATCGAAACTAATTTTATTAAATCGCGAAGAAATCTAAAAAAAACGTTTAACAAAATAACGGAAACTTCTGATTTTAACCGTTACTTAACCACTGCGATTAACCCATAATTTCTAATTATCATTAAATACTTAAACTTAGCAAATTGCTGTAATAGATTATCATTTTTAATTAGAATCAAATTGTTATGTAAACATTAACATTAACTGACTAAAAAAAATATTTACAACGAGTTTTTCAAGAATAGATTTAATAGTAACATCGAGAGCTTTTAGACATTTGAAATTACATTCCATATGCATTTTTAATTACATGAACGTTTTATGAATATTTTTTTATTTTCCGCTATTAGTAGTTTAAACCAACCATTTCATTCGTAATTTCAAAGACCATTTTTTAGTCATTTCTGTATTTATTTGTCTCATTAAAATTCAGATTCGCCAATAGGTAAATATTTATAATCTTAAACATTTTGGAAAGTCTTTTTAATTAAAAAAAGCAAAAATATTACATTTTTAAAGTGTGTACAATCAAAATATTTTTATTTAAACAAAGTAACAGGTTTTAATTCGAAATACTTTAAATAAACATTTTTACAATTTGCTTGTTTAATTAAGTAAAATGCAAATTTAAAAATAACACCACAAGCTTTTGAAAATTATATATGTAAGGAACGTTAAATCTGCACTATATTTTTAATTAATTAAATTTTTTGTAAAGGTTTTTGTGGAGTCAATTAAGCATTGATTGATGATTTTGCAACGGCACGTTGTGCCAGTTACTAAAAAAATATAATAACAAATATAATTTAAAATTTTGTTTATTAAAATTATTTTATTTGAACCTTCAAAAAATTAAATTTCACGAAAAATTCCTAGTTTTAGTGCTTTTTTTACATACATTTAATAATAGAAAATTCAAGAATTTAAAGCGTTTTTTGGTTTTTTTATTTTAAGCGCAAATGCAAAATCACGTAAAAATATCAAGAGCTTTAAAGTGTATTCTTTACTTTGAATAATAAACTTTTTAAAATAACGTTCATAAGACTTGTATTTACGAAAAAAAAGATTTATCGGTCCTATAATAAATGTCTACCTGTTTAGTTAATCTTAAAAAAAACCTTTACATGTTTTGATTTTAATAATAAGAAATAGTCTCCCATGAGATTTTTAATTAAAAAAAAAGTAAACCACAAACGGTACATTTTTTGTGTTTACAAACAATGTATAGATGCGTAAAATTATTTAATAATTTTGAGCAACAATATTTTGTTATTAGTATTTATAATTAATGTATTCAGAAAATGCGAAAAAACTACACGATATTTTTAATTAATTAGTTGTCTTATACCATTTTTTTCAAAGTTAATTAAAGCTTTGTTTAAAGGCTTGTAACGGTACACCAGTTGATCCTAAAATATAATGCTTTTTTTTAAATTAATTAGTTTCTTAAAAAGTAATTTTCAATTAAGTTACGTGTTATGGCGAATGACACCTTTATTAAAAATTAGATAACACGATCGGTTTCGTTTTTTCCAAAATCCTAATCTTATTTTTAAAAACTAAAACATTTGTAGAACTTTACCTGTTTTGCTCTTTAAATTATTTTTATTAATTAAAATTATTAAATCTTTAAAAATAGTGATATAATAACACAATTCTAGACTTCCATTGTCTTTATTCGTATATTTTAACAAACAATAAATGAATATATACAACGTTTCGGTTGCTAGAAGATCTGCAAACGTCATCAGGTGAAAACTAACAAACTTAGAGACTACTGACGCTTATATACTAAAGGCATAACTAATGAAGCGATCAAGAGTACAAAACGCAATGAAGCAAAACAAAAATTAACTAATAGAAACGATACTGAAGATTAAGTTCTTTCGAGCGTTGTTTATGATTGCTGCTTCTTTTTTTTTGCACAAATGTTGCTCTCTGTATTTGATCTCTGCCTCATCTCATTTTATTCTATGTTGTTCTTCCCAGGAGTGTATTTGAATCCGCTATTGCCAACCTTGATATCTGATAGGCTGTGTGGCCATTTTGCTTTAAGTCATTTTTTATGTTTTTAATTTAAATTTAAAACTACGAATAAATGAAATAGAACAATACGCCAATATATATCCTAGTTATCAACCTATAAAGCGGGCAAAAAACAATGTTATCTCGGTAAAGAAAACATTAGAATCACAGAGTCGCTTGTGGAAGTAAATTTGCAAAGGCTGCTAGACAGCATCACGTTTCGCACAAAAAAAGACCTTAGAAATCGCCAAAACTATGAAAGCAGTGAGTTAGTGCTAATATCGAAATGGGAATATGACGGCAGTATGGGCCACAGTAAAAGTTATCGCAAGCTGTGATGGTTTACGTTGAAACTCAGATTAAAAAACTTCAACCAAGCAAAGTGTTGATAGACGGGAAAAAAATATTTTTTTTGCATTAGATGATGTTTACTATGATCGATGAAAATGTCTGTAACGCTGCGCATCCACGTCTTCATCTCAAAGATGCTTGTATTCAAAAGCAATATAAATGAATAACATGGACACAGTTGTAAAACGGAAAGTTGATGTTATAACATATCGGTTTAGTTCGTCTATGTTACATGCTTTTATTCGCTACTGCACATTTTTGTCGTCTTGCCGCAGAAAAGCGACAACGAAACATTCAAAAGGCGGAAACTAAAAGTTCATAGAAAATTCAAAAGTGAGCTTGGACTGTTAGAGGTTCAAGTGACATCTGGGAGTAGAGGGACTTCAAATGACAATAACACGGCAAAGGGATTCTTTAAGAGCCCAAAAGTTCAGCTCAAATAATAGATCTTGACCAAAATTTAATTAACAGATGTGGAGTTATCTTGCAGACTCTTTCATCAGTGTTTAAATTGAATACCACAGTAAAGGTATATGTGGAATAGTATTCTTGTTACTTCATGGCCGCTAGCATCCATAAGATTTTAATTCACGGAGCGCAAATTATTGCAAATGCGACTCTGCCAATTGGATAACATTTTGAAGAGGCTTAAAATTATTTAACTATACCAAAAAAGTTTTGAGAAAAGCAACAAATGAAGATTTACTTCATCAACGGCTAATTTCGTCAGATTCCTTAATTACATCGATTAGAAAATTATTGAGAAAATCAAGACAAACTTTTAATAGTGATGTTTTCGAATTGCTAGCTCTACCAGAACCTGACGAAGAGGCACTTGATTTATCAAGAGCAATGTCGGGACGAGATTAATGCTTCTACCCAAAACGATGAAAGTGACGACAGTTATTATTACTCATGGGTTTTTTTATATGTATATTTGTTGTTATCAAATCACACATTTGACAAAAATCTTATTTTTTGTTGACTTTATTTTGTATCAATCCCATTAACCTTTTTTTAAAACAATATCTGTAAAACACTACTTTTTATAATTTATTGTTTTTTATATTTAATATTAATATTATCATAAGAGTTAGTTTATGTTCTAGTCATTTAATAACTTTCAGAATTCTGGCATCGTTTTTGGGTCATGAATCCCGCTGTTGTATGTGTTGGTTTTCAGTTGTTTGGATCCTTCCATTATTTTTTTTCACAGAACGTTAAGTGTGGTAGTGAGTTTTTCTTCTCTTTTTTCATGGTAAATTTGATGTATAGCTTGATGTTGCTCAGGTGATGCAAGAAGTCTAGAACAGTTTTATGCAATTACGCAGCTGATATAAGCTCTTCAGTAATTGTATTATCGTACGTAATAGTATATTAAAACACAAGTTACAGAATGAACGCGCTTCAATCATGAGACCGGGTTTTATACACAAGTTTGCTAACAAATCATCGATTTTATCTGCCTTGTTTACGCGATGGAGTAAAATAAAAAAGGACCAAATTTAAAATCTCGTTACTATGCGAACGATAAAACTCCTCCAAAAACTTAATAGCTTGGTAGTGATTCCATGCGACCCTAGATCTTTCGATGTGGAGGATAGGCACAACTCAGAAAGAAAACTCTGTAGTAATTGTGGTTACGTTTTGTTGGCTATTGTGCCAACTTCATCAGGCCAATCTAACAGTGGAACGTTTAATTTCTGCCCAAAGATACATATAATTAAAACATGAGATTCAGCTTATGTGTGGGTTATGTTTGTGTCGTATAAGGTTATATGTCTTCGTGTTTTCCTACTTTGTCCACAACTCTGTAGAATTTTCTTTCTGAGTTGTGCCTAACCTCCACATCGAATGATCTATGGTCGCATAGAATCACTACCAAACATAAAATCTCGTAATAATACCTTGATCAAGTTCAAATAATGCAAAAAAATATTAAATGTTAAAAAGCTAAAATCTTAAATCACAGTACCTTTATTAACAAATATATATTACGACCTAATAAGTTTTACAATTTTTATGGTAATTAAAATCTTGGAATCATATCACGAACTGTAAATTTGTAAAAATTCATATAAGTATTTCAAAATAATGTAAATACTATAAAACTTTTCTACAATAATGCTTAGCATGTTATTCATAAAAGGTAAATATAAGAATAGACTTTGCACTACAATAAAAAAAAACAAATAAATAACTTTTCTAGAAAAACAAGTAATAATTTTCGAATAACAGCATAATTTAATAAAAAGATTAACAAGAAACTTTCTTTGAGATGTTATTCATAAAGGGTAAATATACCAATGAACTTTACAATAGAATAAAAAATAAATCATTTTTCTAGAAAAACAAGTAAATAATTTCTGAATCACTAAGATTGCAATATAGACGTAAGTAAATGCAATTTACAATCTTTTCAACTTATATTTAATCATAAAAACCAACTTTTAAAAAACTGAATTAAAGTTTTAATAAAAATGAAATTAGTCGACCGTTTGAATTTATTTAAACCCCCAAAAAACATAATATAATATTGAATGTTGTTGACAAAATACAGTGACATTACAAATATAAAAACATTTGCAAAAAAAAAGTCAGCACTTTATAACAGTAACAAAAAAAGACATTTTTGTAGATTTTACAGCGATGGTATTACGTAATTTAAGATAAAACTTCAGGTTATAAACTCTACTAAAGATAATAACAATAAAGACAGAAAACATACAAAGAAACACAAATTTTAAATTTCTCTTACTTATAACTGTAATATAGTATATATGCATTATATTTTTCAATCAAAGTTATTTACAGGTTTCAATAACAATTTATTCCAATTAAAAAAAAATTAAAATGAGAAAATGACAGTATAGAAATCGTATAATTTTCAATCGGTTTAAACACCAGTATGTTCAAATCAATCCGAACGTTAAATAATCAATCGCATGGTAAGTTAAAAAATGATTCGAAAGCTGTTTAGACTTGGTTACAATCAAATTTTATTTTAGTTTAAAAAAGTAATAAACAGCCAAAAAAACTACTCGTTTTTTCCATATCGTTATTGATTTACATAGAAAAATTAACGGAAATGTTCCTATTCCGAAAAAATGTGATTACAATAAGCAACATTTTTTAGAACTACACGTTTCACAACAAAAACGTTTCTCTGTTTATATTTTACTATTTAATACAAAATAAAAATTTTAACTAAAAATATGATTATTTTATAATTAAAAGAAAAATATAACGGAAACTTTATTAAATAAAATTATATAGATATAAGTTATTATCGGAGTTAACTGTTAATGCCTTGTGGACTTTTTTTTAACGCGCGATAAAGCCATAATTTGAGACAAGCTAAGAGCTAATTATTACTTTAAACTTTGTAACAGATTTTGATCTAACAGTTAAAATTACGTAAATGATAATATTTTAATGAGTTTTTTACACCTGATTATTTTAACTTCAAAGCACTTAAAACTAAAACTTTTTGGTTTCCAGTAATGATAATTATGTTGTAATCCGTAGATTACTTAGGATCGTTTCATCTAAAGACTCGAGATTGTTAATGAAAAACGATGTGTTAGGTGAAAATTGATTTTATTTACATTAAAACGATTTAGCTGTTGTTAAACGCAACGTCAAAAATAGAGTTCCTTTACTATTGGTATGTGTCGTCTTATATACAAATTAAAGGATTTCCTAAGAAACACGCAACAAAGGGGTTGAAAACAAGTTGTAACTTGCACAAAAGTACCACAGTTGGTTCCAATTCAAAACTAAATATCGAAGGAATTAAATAATTTTAATTGTGAATTAAAAAGTTCATGCAGGTATTTTATTCGTATCGGTTAGAGATTCACAGGATTTGCTTAATTTTCAAAATCTTGGCTCAAAATCAAGCCAATCCTTCAAAAAATCAAGCCAAGCTTTTAAATAATTAAGCCAAGCTCAACATTAACCAAGTCAAGCTTTTACAGGTCAAGCTTTCAAGATTTTACCAAGCTTTCAAGCTCTTGAAAATAATATTATCATAATGTAAAATTTATAACCCAAAATAAAGTTTATCGAATGCAATTGACACAAATCACTTTAGCAAACAGCGTCAACTAAAGAAAGTAAGTAAAATGGCGGGCGATGATGATGACGGTGACGATTGTCCATCAGGAAATTTAAGAAATTCTCGTAAATGTGAATTTTGCAATTGTAATATTCGATCTGTTATAAAATGTATTTCTTGTAATATCGTATCGGTGCATTTAAAGTGTTTTGAACTAATTTCTAAATTAATCAATGTTAACAAAAACAAGTGGATGTGCAAAACATGTGAATTAACAAATATAGAGAAGTCAGATGATGTTGAAGATTATGATAATCATAAAGAGGATAAGCAAGAAACACTAAAACGTGAGTTGGATTTGGTTTATAAGCTAAATACGGAATTAACCAATGTAAATAAATTGTTAAAACTAAGGTTAACTGAAACGGACAAAAATTATAAACAAATTGCAGGTTACTCTGACAATTCTAAAATTAGTTTAAATGAATGTCAACAGATGACAGGCACGAGTTCATATAGTGAAATATTACAAAGAATAATAAACAAATAACACCTGCTATTATTTTGAAACCAAAAAATGAGAAAGTTACTATCACGGAATTCAAAAACAAAGTTGATCCTGTTTGCATAGGACCTGGAATAAAAAAATTAACAATCACGGACGGTGGTCTTTTTGTAATTAACTGTACTAACGAAAATTTTAAAGATACCGTAAAGGAAAATTTAGAAAAGTCAATTGGAAATTCTTTTGAGATAATAGTTCCAAATAAGAGAAACCCTCAAATAAAAATTTACAACGTTGAATTAGATGATAACTTGTCCGATGATGATTTACAAAAACAACTTTTAACACAAAATAATTTTCATAACCTGCCAAATGTTCATTTAAAAATTTTCCGGCGTATTAAATACAAACAATTTCAAAGTATAATTGCAGAAGTAAATCCGGATCTTTATAAGAGGATAATGGATACCAAATATTTGTTTGTAGGATGGAAACGATGTTATGTATCAGAAAATTACAATGTTAAGCGGTGTTTTAAATGCTCAGGTTTTAATCATTTATCTAAAGATTGCAAAAAAAGTCAAGTGATTTGTCCAATATGTGCTTTAAACCACAATTTAAAAGATTGTACTAAGACATCAAAATCTTGCATAAACTGTATAAATGCTAATACGAAACACCGTACAACGCTGGATACAAATCATACCGCAATTGATAATAAATGTCCTTCATATATGCGCGTTATTGAGGTAATTAAAGCTAAAACTGAATACTGCCAACAATAGCAATCAATCAACGACAAAATTAAAAATTTTTGTATTGTTCATCAAAATGCCCAGTGTCTGAGAAATAAAATTGAAGATTTTGAACTATTGCTGAACGTAGAAAAAGTTGATGTGTTGTGCATATCGGAAACTTGGTTTAAATCCATGGATTTACAGTTCGTTAAATTTAATAACTATAAAATTGTCAGTGCTTTTTGTAGATCAATAAACGAGCACGGTGGAACATTGATTTTAATCAAAAACGAATATATTGCTTATAATTTAGTAAATATTGTTGACCTAAGTGTAGAAATGCAAACTGAATATTCTGCAGTAGAAATAATAATTGGTAATCAAAAAATATGTGTGATTTGCATTTATAGATCTACCAGTGGAAGTAGTGACGAATTTTTAGTAAATTTTGAAAATTGTTTAAACATCTTAACAAGTACTACACATTATTCTAAAATAATCATATGTATGCGATCTCAATATTGATTTATTAGATAAATCAAGTACCACTACTCACTCGTTAATCGATCTCATCAACTGTTTTTTACTTGAATCGGTTTTAATCAACCAACAAGAATAACTACTTGCAGCGCAACAAGCATTGACTACATTATAACAAACTTTAATGAAGACATTCATACAAAAGCAGTGATTAACAATGGTCTATCTGATCATTGCGCTCAGAAGATTATATTTCAAATAAATTGCAAAAAGGTAAACCAAAATAATAACGTCAGTTATCGCTGTTATTCCAAAAAAAATATCGAATTGTTCAATACTTATTTACATCGTGAAGATTGGACAAGTGTTTTTCTCGAGCCGTGTGTTAATGATAAGTACAATAACTTTGCGAATATACTCAATTATTATTTCAGTTTATCATTTAAACTAATAACTAAAAAAAAGATAGTCGCTGATAAATCGTGGTTAACAAAAGGATTAAGAGTGTCTAGTAATAAGTTGAAGCTACTACATAAGTTGAAATGCGACAGTAACATTGATCAGGCTTACTATAGAGCATACAAGCGCATATATAAAAAATTATTAAAAGCTGCAAAAAAAATGTATTTAAGCAAAAAGGTATCAAATTTGTATAACAAAGGAAATGTTATTTGGAACTTTATTAACAGTACTATAAAAACTCAAGAGAAATGTATCACTACGTCCACATTATTAATTGATGGCGTTAAGTTAGAAGATCCACAGGAAATAGCAAGTGCTTTTAACAATTCTTTTTTGAATGCGTCACAAAAGTTAATCTGTTCAAAGATAACTTCGGTTCCTAATTCTAATTCTAATTCTAATTTTAAATCTAATTCTAATGGAAATAGAATGTATAATCATAATAGAAATACTATTTTTTTGTCGCCTGTTACAGAATCAGAATTATTCAATATCATAACGAAATTAAAAAATACTTTTTCATGTGGTACAGATAATTTTTCAACTATTATTATTAAACAATGTTTACAAAACATTATAAATCCTTTATGTCATATAATAAATGAGTGCCTAATGCAAGCAAAATTTCCTGATAACTTAAAAATTGCCAAAGTTGTAGCACTGTTTAAAAAAGGTTCTCCAGATAATATTGATAATTACAGACCAATTGCTCTGCTATCTATATTTGCCAAAATTATCGAAAAAGTTATATCTATAAAAATAATTACGTTTTTAGATAAACACAACATTTTCATTTCACAACAACATGGTTTCAGAAAACATAAATCTACTGTCACTGCACTAGTAGATATTGTAAACTATATATACAAAAATTTAGATAAAAACAAAAAGGTAATGGCGGTATTTGTTGACTTATCTAAAGCTTTTGATTGTGTCAATTATGATTTATTATTGTCAAAAATAGAAAATTTTGGTATCCGAGGTGTTTGTAAGCATCTACTTAAATCTTATTTATCTTTTAGAAAACAATTTGTTGCTTTTAAAGGAGCAAATTCTCAATTAAGTAGTTTAGAAATAGGCGTTCCTCAGGGCAGTGTATTAGGTCCTTTACTGTTTTTACTTTATGTTAATGATATTAATCTCTTTTTGTCATGTAAGTTTACTTGTTTTGCCGACGATATAACTTTACTTTCAGCCAATGATAACATGAATAATGTTCTAATGGATCTTAAGCAAAATTTAAAAAGCCTAAATCTGTATTTAAGTTACAATAAGCTAGTTTTTAATCAAACAAAAACATACAGCATGCAGTTTTTTACAAAACAAAGTCAGTATAACGTCAGCTCTCTGTTAAATATTAATAATAAAAATGTAGAACAAGTAAGTGTACACAAATTACTTGGAGTTCATATGGACATTTCTCTGACTTGGGATAATCACATCAATTTTATTTGTAAAAAAGTTTCAAGTTACTGTTACGCGATTAAAAGATTAAAACAACTTGTAAATTTTGATGCATCGATTACCTTTTATCACTCGCACGTTGAGTCAACAATTAGATACGGCATTATTTGCTGGGGAAATGGAAAACTTAGTCGACGTGTTTTTTTACTACAAAAACGAGCACTCAGAACTATGTTAGGACTAAAAAGTAATACAACGTGCAGAGAAGTGTTCAAAAAATACAAAGTTTTAACTTTATGTTGTATCTACATATTAGAAATTTTAAGTTTTGTTAATAGTAATAGGAGTAAGTTTTGTGCACTGAATCAGCATCATTTATATCAAACTAGACATGGAAATAACTTTAAGTACGAAATACATCGGCTAACATTATTTAGAAACAATCCGTACTACATTGGTGCTTTGTTATATAATGCGCTTCCACTCAGGCTTAAGAATCCTGTAAAAGTAATAAACTTTAAAAAAGAAATTAAACAATTGTTAGTTACTAATGCTTTTTACTCACTAGAAGAGTATTTCAGTTTTACATTTAATTTAAAATAGTGTTTAGTTATTAGAATAAAGGCATGAAAATTATTTAAGTTAAATTTTGACTTGTCTTATACCATTTGTCAATGGTCCACTGGACAAATAAAGAATTTATTTATTATTTATAAAGCAAAACAGAAATTAGGCAAGCTGTCGAGTTCTTAGGAGGCAAAATTAAAAATTTATACACCTTACATTGCAACGGTTTTTGTTTATTAAACTGAAGTCTTGTTTTAGTTACAACCGCAGATAAGCATAATCGAGTTCACAAAGTACATTTTGTTAAGTCGGTGTAAATACGAAGAAATAAAGGTTAGTATTTGCTGTAATTATTTCACTAACAATTTATGTTATTAATGACAGATAATTCAAGAGAATGAAACGCAATACATAAAGACGATTTAAAACAGCAGTGTGCTTTAACACGTGCGCAAAAAAGGTTTGAAAAAGCTTGAAAGCTTAAAAACAAAGCCAAGTCTGTATTCACAAACATCAAACCAAGTTAAACGTTTATTTTGTTCAAGCTCAAGTCAAGCTACTTAGCTTGGTGAATCTCCAGTATCGTTAAATTCAGCTTTCAATCAATACACAAAAATCGTTTACTACTTAAGGGTACATGCTAAAACAAAATAAGAAAAAAGAAGAACAACCAGTCAAAGAACCCCAGATAACCAAAACAGAAATCAAGACGCAAACAATATAGATGACCAGTTTAGAGAGAAGCTTATGCAAACCACTAAAAAATCAAAAACCCAATGTACCGTAAACGGTAACGGCAAAACCAAATAATAAAGACAAGCATATAAAACAATCAAAGTATTGCTCATAGCTATATGTTACCTATAAAAAAAGAAAAGAATAAGAATAAATACAATAGATACAAGAAATAATACTTTTATAGGTTGCTGGAATGTAAAAAAATGAAAGAAATAACCAAAATAAAACCAATAATATTGAAAACAACATTAGTCCATTAGGTAAGAAAGTCAAGATGAAACAGAATGGGACGTCGATGAAAAGGTTATGCCTCCATAATTTACTCTGGATACGAAAACGAACAGGCAAACAAGGTATGGAAATAATATTAAATAAATCTTTAACAAAAGCACTGATAAAATGGGAAGGAATATCAAAGAAAATGGTATGGATAAGGTTCAGAGAAAATTTTAGAAACATAATTACAATTAACGTATATGCTCCAGCAAATCAACAAAAAGATGAGATAAAAAATGCGTTCTATTACCAATTACATATATGCTGTCACAAAGGGATTTTAAATAAAATACAAAGAAAAAGTTATAATCCTGATGGAAGACATGAATACAAAGATAGGAGACGATTTCAAGGTACAGGGCAGATAAAACTTCATCAAACAGAACAACCTACAACCAAAAAAGATCACATTATTTTAGAAGAGAAATGGAGAAACTCCCTACAAGAAGTAAAAGATATAAGGTAGGCAAACTACGCAGCCAATCATACATTAGTACGAGCAAAACTCAAAATTACTGTAAGAACCAACTATAAACCAAATTTAAAAAAAAAGAAATTGAAAAACCCGGAATTAAAAGACTAGTTCAAAGCAGTATTACAAAGGAAATCAAACACCACAGCAGACTTTCCGACATTACATATTGATAGCATCTAAGGTAACTAAAACACATTATATCTAAAGCTGCAACAGAAACGATAGGTTATAAAGAAAGAAGTGACAAAACATGGATATCAGCTGAGACAAAAGCAATAATACCAAGAAGAAAATTAACAAAAGCGAAACCCTTAACAGAAAAGAACTAAGATGCAAAAGAATATAGCACGAAAAGTACACATAAAAAAACAACAAAATAAAAAAGTGCCAGATAAGGTAAAAGGCATTTCATACACAGAATGGCTGATATCGCGGAAGAGGCAGCTAAAAAACACAACTCAAA
Source organism: Aquatica leii (assembly GCA_035610365.1). Taxonomy (NCBI): domain Eukaryota; kingdom Metazoa; phylum Arthropoda; class Insecta; order Coleoptera; family Lampyridae; genus Aquatica; species Aquatica leii. Next base: position 60,573,557 of record CM069438.1, read on the forward strand.
AACATTATACAAGGTAACAAAAAACCTAACAGTCAATACTGCAATTAGATAACAACTACGTAGCAGAAGAGTGGAAACCTTTTATTGACTCAAGCTCAAGTAGTCTCAAAGCTCCACTACTAAACAATAGCAATTAGAAACCATAAATTCCTTATACCTTAGAAATGAAGGAAACCTACAAAACAATGAACATTTTCTTAATGCTGATTAAGTACTCGGAGCATAATTGGTATACTTGCGGTGAGATGATGGCTGTAGCTCATCTGCTAGGAATGCAGACTGCGCACACAAAGCACATGTGCTTTATTTGTCTGTGGAATAGTCGCAATGATAAAAATCACTACATAGTGCAAAGTTAGCCACCCAGAAATTAACCTGTATTTGGACAACCCAACGCTCGACATGTACCTCTTGTGGATCATTATAAAATTTACCTATCTCCACTCGATATCAAACTACGTCTTATAAAACAGTTTGTGGCAGCGATGTACCAAACAAATCGTGGTATTCAGTACCTAAAAAAAAGTTCGAACAGATAAAAACTGAAACAAAATTGAAAACAAAAGTCATAACTATTTTTCCTGATGTACCAGAGCAAATCTGATTCCAGTTGTTTATATGAATTAGTATAAAAAACATATTTTTAATCCAGTAGAAATGAAAATTTTTATTTTGTACGTAAAAATGCTCCACACATTACTAAATAAGATATGGATACAAAAGAAAATACCAAGAGAATGGACAGAAAGCATAATAAATAGTTAACACCCAAAAAAGAATATCGAACGCTTTGCGAAAACTGAAGACCAATCACTGTACTTAGAATAAGTAATAAAATAATGACCAGAATATTCCTAGAAAAATTATGGGATTTTATCAACATAAAGCTAATACAAAAACCGAGACAAAAACCAAGCAAGCTTCAGACCTAATCTTGCATCGATCATATAAACACTAAGAATCATATGAGACCAAGCAGATGAAATAGAGGAAGATATTTCCATCATTTTTATAAACTTTCAAAAAAACTTTGATTCAATAGGCAAGAAAACAGTCTGCAAATATTGAAAGAATATCGCAACCCAGATAGATACATAACAATAATAAAACCAGTTTATAAAAATTGTAATATAGAACATGAAGAACAACTTACTCAAAAAATCAAAATAAAAAAGAGGAGCGAGACAAGGCTGCATTCTTTCTCCTCTCCATAATAGTGTTCGATTGGATAATTAAAAAACTAGCATAAATTGAAACATGTTTAACAGCTTGGAAAAATTAAAATTTGCTGATGAAGTTGGCCTGATAACAAGAAACAAAAAACACATGCAAGACAAAAAGGTCACACTAAACAACAATTTTAGGCTTACAAATAAGCATAAATAAACTAAACTATTAGTAAAAAATAAAACTAAAAACAGAAGTACGAATCTAGAGAGTAGAAGAATCATGCTGTCTAGAAAGCATAGTAAGCACTAAAGGCCACACAAAGAGAGACGGAGACATAAAAACGCCTATGAGATTAGCACGAGACCCCTACATAATATTTAGAACTCAACAACATTAGCGGCAAAACAAAACGGAGTAATGTAAAATGCAGACTATTATATGCTGCAAAGATGTGAAAAGAAAGTAAAACGCAATACAAAAAAATACGAATATTTATAAATAGATGCATCAGAACTATAAGTGGAATTTTTTGACCAGAAGTAATTTATGGACGGTGATTGAGGAAAAAAAATAGAAGTGACAATAAAGAAGCGCAAATGAAAATGGATTTACCACACTTTCAGAAAATCAATGGAAAATATAACAAGACCAGCTTTGGAATATGTTTGAAATATAACAGGATAGGAAAAAGAAACAGAGATAGACCGTAGAATACATGAAAAAAAAACAATGATGAAAGAGTTAAAACAAACTGGACTAAGCTAAAAGAAAACAAAAAGAATATCATGAGATAGAACGTAAAAACAATCCACCCCAAGCATTTAGAAAACAAAAACGTTATGTGCAAAATGGCAATTTTGGTTTAAAGAGGACATGAAATGAAAGGAAGGTTAAAAAGTTTATTTTTTGAAAGCTCCTATCTTCTGCATTTTAGTTTTAAAGTAAATAATATAAATAAAATTAAAATTGTCCAAAGCTTGGTGAAGATGATTACGACAGACGAGTATAGTTTTTTAAAACTTTGTCGAATTTAGTCAAGCAAACCTAAACTTTGTAAAACATATGGATTTCAGTGATGAATACAGCTTTACTTTACATGGCTCTGTTAATAAACAGAATGTGCGTTATTGGAGAGATGCGAACCCTCATTTTGCCAGAGAAGGTCATATTTAAGCTCCCCAAAAACTGAATGTTTGAGCAGGGATTGTTGGGGATGTTGTCACTGGGTCCATATTCATAAATAAAACTGGTGACATTTGTTTGAGTATGTTAGAAAACATCGTAGATCCTTTAGGAACCGTAGAAATAGAGAACCAGCAATATTTAGAAAGAAATCAAATGCTGGAGCTCCATCACATGATTCCTTAAACGTTTATAATTGATTTAACAACCGATTGCCGAACTAATGGATTAGCAGACGTGGTGCAATTGAGTGGCCAGCACGAACACCAGAGTCCATTTAAAGTCAGTGACATACAAAACGAAACTGGCTAATTTAAAAGATTGAGACAACGAATTGTGGATGAATGCATGCAAATCCTGGGAAAAACATTTCAAAAAATGAGACCACAGTTCCATAACCGGATCTACTACTGCCTGGAACAAAACGGTGCTCGTTTCAAACATCTTTTGTAAAATTTAACTGTTTTAAACGATAGGATTCTTATTTTTTAGGACATCAGTTGTATCTGCCACAAACTATTACCCACGTATTTTTTAAATAAAATAATAAAACTACACAAAGCGGAAAATTTACCTGGCCCTGGTAGTTTTCGTTTTTGTAGGTTTCACTGTACCTAAACCCATGTTTTTATGGGTTTCTTAAAAATGTAATTATTAAATAACTTAAATAAAATTAGTATGCCTTAAAAATCAAGTCTTGCGGACGAGGGAGTTTTTTTTTTTTGATAACCAGTATTTTAAGGTTTAAGATTCAGCTATTTGGTTGTTGCGGTAGAAAGTGTCCTCGATTTTTTTCTATGGTCTTAACGCTCTTAAAATATCAATTAAAAATGTTTCCAAATCATATACCTACTATACTAATCAAGTGGCCCCCACACAACCAAAATTGACCTGTTTCGGCATTTTGCACATGCCTAGACATTTAGGTTGGACCGTTTTCAAAAAATCACCCCGTATATACATAAAAATATAAAAACGATAATTTTTACAACTCAATTTCAGCAATAAAATTTTTGAGTTTTGTTTGTAACCTCGTGCTCGTTTGATCAAATAAATAAATTAAATCAATCCTATAAAGTGGGTTTCAAAATGATTGAGACGAAATCTTGTTCGGATTCTTAAGAGACGAAATACAAGTAATCAAATTGGTAGCCGTGGTCCTTAAATTAGCGCTATTTAACATGCAAATTTAATAACACTATTGAATGTTTTTAAAATAAAATAATTAAATTAAATGATTTGTTGCAAAACAGGATTAGTTTATTCAAACTTCTATTATTAAATTAACTATAAAAATTTGTTTGTGGCATGGAAATTTATTCCATTCACTGAAAAGTTTACAAAAGTAAGAAGAAAGTAAAGTTTCTTTTTGAGAAGCATGAACTATTTAAACAAATTAATTTCATTACAAGAATCGAAACGTTCTGCTAGCTGTGTAATGGTGGGTCTTTTATGAATTTTGTAAATAAAACAGCATAAAACGTACGTTCTTTTGAAATGTTTACAAACATACCATTAGATGCGTTAATTTTTTTCACGTTACTGGGTCTAATAAATATTACAGTTTTGATTTTAAATATTTGCAAAAAGTCGGCAATATTTGAAATAAACAATTTCTGAATTTGATCGTACTAACAAGTAACCAAAACAAATTTATTTAATTTTAGCAACTTAAACATGCTTGCTTAGATGTCCAATAACTTAAAATTTGATTCAAATTACTGAACCGTGTGAATATAATTAGTCCCAATAACATTGTTGATACAAGTATTATGAAGAACAAAACAAATCCAATTAATAACGTTGCAGAAATATCCAAAAAAGCTTGGTTTCAGTTAAAAAAAATAACGACGCTTTTATTCAAAATACAATTGCATAATTAATTGTTATTTCCTAACCAAAATAGTACTTAATAACTGACGTAGTTACCTTGTAAATTTTTCTTAACAGAACCAAAACGTCAAGACGTAATTATAACGTCCCAGCAAATAAAATTGTACCACAAATAACAGGTGTTATATTTTTTTTTTGAGCGCGTCTGATTATTTCAAAATTCAGGCACTTTGAAACGCAGCACATTTTTGCTTTTTATAAGCGTTGAAGGTTTTTGACGCATTTACATTTTTTTTAATTTAAAAGACTTTCACAGCTATTATTAATAGACGAATTAAGTGTGACGAAAATTTCGTAAAAGTTGTAATTAAAATTATGTCGATTCGAAATTTTAATAAATTATCTACAGAAAAATACACACATTTGTGACAATTGTGTAAAAGTTTCCAATGTAATAATAGGCACAATCTGGGTACGAAAACGTCCTAGCCTGATAAATAGGACGACGGATAACGGATGGACACGCAAGGTTGTAAATTAATAGATGTACAATAATCATAAATTGTTTTTGTTGACGGTGATGATTATGTTTCGGAATGTGTGTTTACGTAAACAATGTTAAAAAACAATACCTGGTATTGATAGCAGTACAAAGGCGCAAAAAGGGATGAAGACGATGAATGCGAGCACCAGGAAGCAGTTCCGCCTTCGCAGAGAGGACATGGCGAGGTTGGTCAGGGCCATGCCCTACCATCACACATAATGACACCACATGGTCTTTTTTAAAAATAGCACGAAAGAATGTCTTGAAAAAATTTTGTAAGACTTCGCGGACGTTTTTACGTACGTTCGTTCATTATACGCGAAATGGAGTTACGCACGCCTAGACATGTTTGTCAAAAGCAACTAAATATACACCACGGAGGCCGGTTCTTATGTAAGGTCGGAACAGAGCACGCGGTTTCATCGGCGATGAACGGACTGCGAGTATTTACGAACCGCACCTCGTCGCGCGCGCACTCTTATTGATCCTTTTACGCGTAACAAAAAAGACCACCTGATGGGCCATCTTTGCACAAAATCACCGTTAGTGTTTATGATAAACAAATAAGTTCGCGGGTTACAAAACGCCGAGCGCACCTCGCGCAATGATATATTACCAATCGGTAACACCAGAAGTTCAACGGTACCATTACAGCATCTCCGTAACACAATGCCCCAGGTTCGCGTAATAGATAGACATCTGTTTTATGGTTCACACGCCAGCTTATGCATTTTAAGGTCAATACTGGTTCAATTTTAACACCTCTAACCAACAGTTACACGATACAGATAACTGAACCAATCATTTACGGTTGAGATCATAATTAAACGTATCTAAGACGTAGTAAGTTACGACACAACAAACATTCGACGCCTACTAAGCAGTACGCATAAAAAACAATGTCATAATTATTCATTAAATCGTTTTTTATAGACCTGCTTTGATTTGTTCTTTAATTCACAAATTCACTTTAGGTCGCGTCATAAACTATTTAAAAAAAACTAACAGTCGTAGTTCTTCAAACAACGTTAAAAGAAAGTTATTGCCTGTGTAATAGGAGTTGTCAAGTGTTCTACAACGTGATAAAAATACAAATCGGAAGAAGCTGAAGGATAGAGTGATTTATGCTTACGACCAAAAAACATAAACATAACAGTAAAAAATTAGTATTTACAACACAAAGGTTACGACGCCACCGGCGCGAAGAATTCATCGTTTTACAATGATTCTACTAAGAATCGCAACGGCACGCAAGCTACTCTTTGTTCTATTCCAAAAGTGGTCCGGGAATGTTAAAAATTTCATCGTGAAATCTCAAAGAACAAGTTTGTAGGTCGAAAATTGATTCATACGTGGAATTTTAAACGTTTATAAAACCTGAAAATAGTAGAACCTTTAATGAATTTAACTGAAAATAAACATGCAGAACCTACCACCCCTACGTCAAAATTATTTTTTACTTACATTGGAATTATAAGCTTTTTATGGACCATCGAATCCAACAAGAAAAAAATTTAGGCTTATGCGTAATTAGAAATAAAAGGAATATGTGAGGGTAGGCACAAAACGGCACAATTTTGGGGTGGACACAGTCAGTAAAAATAATTTTAAAAAACGGTTTTCATAGAAGTTTTCAATAATAACTATTTTCATTAATATCCATTTCGTTATAAAAAATGTTTTCTTTAATTTGGGTGGGCATCACGATCTACAGGGCGTGCATAAGATATTTATATGTTGTCAAGAAGCTCATTAAATATAGGGTCAAAATCTCAAACCCGCATGAGACAGGTATATTAAGCTAACACCGATATAAAACAATTTTTATTTTATATACGCAAAAGCACCGGTTCGTCATCTACTTTTCTCACGACAACAAATGAAACAATTACAAAAACAAAAATATCCATAACAAAAGATTACGTTACTATCTTAATTTTTGAAACTCAATATTAATGACTGTCGAAAATAATAAATTATAAAATGTACATAAAACAAATGACAATAAAATCGACCTGAATTATTCAAGTGCATGCGCACTAAATATGTACTTAATAAATTATAATTTACAATTAGATGAAAATAAAAACATGAAAACAATTAGTGCAAAATTATTTAAATCGTCTTTAAGAAAACAAAATGAATAAAGCAAACTCAAATACTTGGTCTTTCACAAAAGATTACGCACAAAACCGCACGACGGTTACAACCTATACCTGACTAAATTTTCCAGATTGACAGACCATGGGTCTCTAGGAAGAAGGTTTGCTTTTTTTTCTGTTACACGCAATAGTTTTCCTATTAAGAACTGCAATTCCCAGTTTATTTTTAGATTATTATGATAACAAATATAATAACTTGTTTTAAACTGCGTTTTACGTAAGTCAGCTGTGTAGCTAGAACATCTACAAAATTAAACCTTAGCATCCTTAAAGTGTCTAGGTATGACTGGTGTAAAACTTACGTAATCGACTCTCTTATCCCGAGATCTATTTTGAGAACTTTTCTCTGCTTTCCAGTAAACCAAACCTGATTAGTACCGTCAACCGAGGTGACTTGAATACACTTTTGCCATATTTTTGCTTATAACTTTTGACACATTTAACCAAAATTAATCAAATTTTGGCTAAGGTGCGTCTAATATTTTAGAAACAATTCCCCTTTGTTGTTAAAGATTAAAATTTTTCTTTCCCGATTTAAAAAAAAAGAAAAGTGTTCCGAGTCACCCGCCCAAGCAACACATTGGTATAAAAAACGTCTAAATGTCCGGCTAACAGACGTTTATTAGACATTAAAACGTTTTTAAACGCGTTATTAACGTTTATTAGACGGACATTTAGACGTTTTTTGTACCAATGTGTTGTTTGGGCGGATGTTGGGGGTGATTCGGAATATATATGTATATATGTATATAAGTTCCAAGTCAATCAATAGGAGAGTCGACTCGGAACACAAAAATTATTTTTAAAAAGAATTTTGTTTTAAATTTTTTGAAAAATACAAATAAAACTCGCTTTTTTTTGAATGACACAAAACATTAAACATATATTAAATTTTTTTAACACATAGCAAATGAACAAAGAACTGTTAATCTACTAATATATAATATAGGTAATAAAACAAACAATTATAGGTGGGTAGGTACCACACTAAAAAAACATAATGCAAGATACCGAGTAGATAGGTACCAACTAGTCTTGAACACATGAGAACATTATAATATAAACCAAAGGGATTTAAAAAGCGAACAAAAATCCACCACGTCTTAATTTAAAAAGCACATCTAATATTTTCATTATTTGTTGTAAACATGAGACTGTGAATTCTCCTTCTGGCACTATTTCCTGAATTTGAGCAATAAACTTTTTGTCGAGGTTTTCAGTCTTATTGTTTTCTACAAGAAATTTTATCATTATAAATGTTCTTCTTCAACTTAGAAAATCTAATATCATCTTGCACTGCAGTGTAGATACTGTAATCGTTGCTTTCATCTATTTTTTCATTTTGTTCAGGTACATTTGCATCATTTTGAACGTTTTCGTCAAATTCTGAAAACATATGTGAACTTCCTGCTTGCGTAAAGTGGTTTTCGCCAATACTTTTCCCAGGAACTCCATTTATTTTAATCCTTTTTGTAGTATTGGAAGATTTAGATCCTCGCGATTCCCTTAAAATATCAATTAATAAATCCGTTAATATGTAAGGAGCATTTTCTTCAAAATGTTTTTTATAGTCCGGAATCTTGACCAATACTTTTTCTTTATCGAGGGGGTATAAACCCGTGGCTCTGAATCCAGATATTATATTTTCTGAACTTCGCGTTTCGATTGTGAAAAGACATTTTTGAAGTAAACTCGGAAAAAGTTGTTTAGGCAGACAACTTTTGTTTTGTTTTTTCCATTCTGGGAGTGTTTTTCTCCACTGAATTTTTACAGACCTGAAACAAGCCACATCGAGCGGCTGTGTCAGGTGGGTAGTATTGGCCGGAAGAAGAATGAACCTTATATTCTGTTTTTCACATTCTTCGACAATTCTCAGTGACAGATGGCTAGCCAGATTATCTCCAATTATAGCTTTTGGCCTATCCAGCTTTCTAAAATAAAATAATAAAAAAACCAATCCTCAAAAATACATTGGTCAAACCTTTGAGACTTTGACCTGTTGTATCTTGCACCATTACGGCCGTTTTGTGTCCATTCTTGCCACAAATGCTCGGACTTATAAACAATATAAGGCGGGAGCATGGTCCCATTTGCAGCCACAGAAAATATAACAGATGTTGCCGATTTGCTAGAATCCAGTATCCTTACGAGATATTTGCACGATCTTCAAACTAATACTTTTACATTGCCTAGGTCATCTACAAAATTTGTCTCATCGAGTTGACAAGATTGTCGGGAGGCACATCAAGTAACGACTTTTTGAGAATCCTAAAGTATTCTTCTATTATTTCTACTGGGTCTTTTATATTAGAGCCTAATCTTTGCTTTAGTGCAGCGTTTTGCTGTAGAAATGTTGTTATCCTGTAACGTCCCGTTTGAGTTCATTACAATTAAAATTCAATTTTACATTCGTTTATTTTTTCCAACTAATATTGCACGTAAATTTATTTAGTTTGGCAACGTCGCGTTGTTTTTCTCGACCTGAGTGACAGCTTAAGCTTGCACTTCCGTTTGGGGCCACGCTTGGCGTGCGTGTCGTAGTGATGCGGGGAAGACACATTTTCTTAATTATGGCGTAAAAACCCATGTAATTTAATTTTTATTCATTCCATCTAATTATTGGTGAGTTTACCTTTATTTTGATATAATTTTTCTATTGAATACAACATTTTTAGTGATTTCAAAATGTTACGCAATATTTAGGAGAAAGGAATTTATTTTGAAGGCCGTTGCTACGCAGCGTGAGTACAGCATGTCATTCAAAAAACCATTCTAATTTTTTTATATTTAGGGTCTTTTATTTTTATTCTGGATCTTTTCGTTTACTGGATTTTTTCTTTTTCTGGATCTTTTATTTTGGTTTTGTCGTTTAATTAATGGATTATCAGTTATTGAAGTTTATTATACACTGGTTTTATTCCTGTTGAAGAATTTTATCACGTTGTGCTAAAAATAGAAGATATCCGATAACGTTATATTAAATATGGTGAGTCAACTGGAATTAAGTTACTACATTTTACATTCAAATAATTAAATTGTGTTATTAAAACTTTTCACTCGATAGCAAATTAACCGTTTACTATTTTTGCATGTAATATCAATTAATAATTAGATGTAAGATTTTACGCTTTTTATTCATCACCAATTTAAAGGTGGTTGGCGCCCTAATATTTTATTTTAAATCCTGTTTTATTTCTAATATGTTTAATTTAAATATTGTTCTTTGTTCTCTAATGTAAATAGTATATTAAGTTATAGTTAATAAATTAACGGAGTTCACGTCTTTGTATTTATTTTCATTCAAGCCCACCCCTAGAGGTCTGTGCTTACGATTGCTACCGTGGTTAAATTATTATTTTTACTTTTATTAAATGTATTTTTACTTTTATTATACGTTCTTTACTCAGTCAGTGTAATTTTTAGTACAATCCATTCGTGTGAAGATAAATTATTTTTAAATTGAGATCTCTTTATGCTTCGTTTGTTTAAAAAATTTTGAACGTAAACGAAAACATCTTTTTTTTTCTAGAGGAAACCCCCAGTCAGACATCACACCAATAGAGTCAACTATGAGTTTCTCTTCCTCATGGGTTAAAGCAGGTTGTTCCTCATATCTCTTTAGATTCTTTTGATTTATATGCCTATAAAGGGTGGCTAATTTCACCCCATATCTATCACATGCTTTTCTATATGATAGTTTACCATTTTTAACGTCCGTGATGGCTTTTTGAAGTTGTTCTTTATTATAGGAAGCGTAATTTCTGCCACCAACCTTTCTTTTATAATTTCGCGGCATGTTCCGAGTAAAGTACAATAATTTATGCAACATCCTGTAAATTTTTTTGTTCCCGCGAACATTTTTATCTAACCTCAAAATTCTGAAGGGAATACTTGAAGCTATTAAAAAATGTATACAACAACTTCCACATGCCAGTAACACCCGTGATATAACAAGATTATTACAATTATACAAAGAATAGGTTTTTTTTACCTTTTATTCAGAATAATTTTCAAAACTAACTTCGGGTAGTTGCAAAATTTTATACCATAAATAAACGATATAGATGTCTTACTAACTTACCTACATATCAGATTTGATTCATCTGATGCATGATAGATATTAGTACCTGTACAATTTTAAAATATTGGTGCGTTTCGAGTCGGATCGCATGTTCCGAGTCAACCTGTTTGACGGTACTGTTGTTGACGACCGCTGTTAGCTGGGCCACTCGAAGACCTGCAGATTAGTTCAATTATTCACCGTCGATTTATTGAAATTAATATAATCGTCTTGCACATCATATTCAGTTAGTGCTGAATTTGTGTTTCTGTTTATTCCTGTCGGTAGTTGCATAACAGTCTCAATACGTCATATTCACTAGATCGTTATCAAGCACTTGTTAAAATCACCTGTGTAATTATCTCATTCATTTTCATCGTTTAATCTTATTATTCTGTTTCGATTTTAGAAAAAGTTTCAAAAATTGCATTTCTACAGTTAAACAATTTCACTCAACTAAAGTTTTGCACGATAACTTGAGGCATCAATCTACAAAAAAAATTATTAGGTTTATAACTCGTATTAAATTAACAAAAAGCAAATTTTTTATTTGTCGAAACTGCGTGAGGGTCAAAGCTCGAGGTGTAACTAAAACTGTACATTTGCACTTACCAAAACTGTTGGTCCGATATTCTGCTATCTGTTAAACTACCCGTTTCGACTATTAATTAACATGCATTTTGAGAATGGATAAAAAGTGCAGATGATTCTACAAATGGTTTCTTAAAAACGATGAGTAGAACACGTAAAATTATACAAATTAGTGTACACAGCATACTCTCACAGATGACACATCTACAGAACCCAGAAATCGTAAAAAGAAAAATAATTTAAAAAAAAATTTCAAGCTGCTAAAATATACCATGTTACAAGCTTTCTTGGTTTTACGAACCTGCACGGCCAACTCACAATAGTCGGAGGTAGGTTCACAAAAAAATACAGAGAAGATGTTGCAGGGCGCCAGAGCTTATCCCAAAGTAATACTTCTGTCCGCTCACAACAGAATGGTGTAGAACTTGTAACAATTTTAAGATTCGTAATTCCTCTACTCAGCTGTCAGTCAAAAGTAATTAATAGTTAACGATGATCACAGGAGCAGGGAGGATAAAAAGAAAGATTAACAAGTATAATCAATTTAATAGTTTAACGTTGGAATAATAATAGAAGATATGAGTTTTAATATTTTCTCGGTAGAATTAATACTTATCACAGTTTGCTTATGCGCCAACCTTAACTTTTAAAATGAGTAACAATTTGCATTAATAATTAGCGTACACTTTGATTAAGGAGTACATCAAATTTTCTAACTAAATGCCTGTAGTATCGGCAGCACACATCACATCAATAAATTCCAATGAAATAAGTAGCGAAGAATAGTACGTAGTAAATATCGTGTGTATCCAATATGCGAAATCCACAAAGAAAATTAGTAATATGGCATTACTGACAATAAAACAGTAATAACAATTATGGCAGTAACATTAAATTATCCTAATAATTATGGGTAGTACACAGCAGACGTAACACAGAGCAAGCAAACTTATTACATAAACGGTAATATTCTTACGTTAATCGTTACGGAATTATCATTAGCAACAGCTTCGTGAGTGACTCTATTTGACAACGAAATAAGATACATAAAATCACTTACCAAAACACAGGACCTTTCCCTTGTGCGACGAAAGTACTTTCCTCGACACGATATCCTGTAAACACCCTGAAATAGCAAATCGTGTCAAGCTAAATCCTCACGAAAGTGAAATCTACAAAATGATTAAGTATATTTAACATAAATACACAAGGCCGAACCCGGTCATCGTGTGCTGTTATACCCCGACGAAAACAGTGATTACGCAGGTATCTGCCGCCTGAGTAGAATCTCGACAATTTTTAGTTAACTTCGATACATTCGATTTTTGCCATATGTCGTATGCCTCAGAGAATATTTATTTGACGAAATTGTTATTCGAAATGGATTCTTCATTAACAGTTAACAATTAGGAACGAATTACTCGCACGTGGCGGAACGGCTATCAAATTACGAGAAATTACAACAGAGTTTTAATAAATGACAGTTATTATCTTACCCGGTGACGACGCAAACGAATTATAAGCGTAATACACTTATAGATTGGTCCCCATGACGGTGGATAAGTTTAGAAACGTTCAATCGCCCATTCACCGGCCATTTTATGTAGTTTTCAAATTGAAGACCTCGTCGTAAATGACAGTCACGCGTAAACGATCGTTAGGGGGCGTCCAAACCGTAAATTAATTCCACGGAATACATAGGCGTGCGCAAAGAAAATTTCGTCCGTAACAACATAGGCGTACGTAAAGAAAATTCGACCGTAACAACCAGTTTGGCAGTAACACCAAACTCCCAACGTTTTACATTTAATGTGGTTACTAACGCCGTTGAAGAATTAAAATTATAAAGCATTCCCAGGTTTGATAGCATTGACACTGAAACCCAAAAAATCATGTGGTTGTCTCAAGCGTACAGTATACAAGTATGCAACTGTACTAACCATAGACCTAACTGTTATGAACAATTATTTTTAGAGGGTAGAAAGTAAAACCTAGCTCTACAAACTTGCAGTCAAAATAAATACAAAAAAACGTTTTGATTTACAGCATTAACACTCAGATGCTCTACTAAGGTGCGAACATACCATAGATGCATCGATGAACATGGTTGCGGTTTACGTCACGATCGCTTTTTAGGTTGCGGTTGCGACTTACATCGATGTGTAGGAGAATATGGTTCAGCTTCAATAATCGGTATTTTAATGTCAATTTAAACATGCATTTTATTTTGGCTAAAGTTTTTTAACTTAATAGAAAAGTAATAACTAATAAAGAAACGTTTTATAATAATGTTTTTATCAATGAAAAACAAAGAAAATCACGCCATCAAAACAAACAACAAAAAACAAAAAAACAAAAAAATTTTAACTGAACTGCAAAATGTACATAGTATCAAGAGTACATTTTTTACAAATTTATTTGATAGTCAATTACTAATTAATATTGCTAATTTTGTATTTATTAATATAGAACCTGTCATTTCATTTATCACGTCAAAGCAAACAAACCACCATTACATTTGTTGTTTCTATTTTAGAAAAGATAAACACGTTTTGTGGTCTGTATGTTTAACTAGTACCCGACAGGTTTTTTACATAATTTAAAATTTCAGGTTTACATTATAACACTGACCCGCTTAATAGAATAATGTTCAGCAATTAACTTGTTTTTATTATTCGCGTATTTACTAATTGTAACTTTCTATTGCTTAAACATTTGGTGTTTTGTATAAAGTTTGACACTTTAAGAAAACTTTTTTGGATTTTCTGTGATAGTATCATTAAATTCTATGTATGAACATATTAAATGAGATACAATAAAGGTACAATGCTATAAATAACATTATATCTACCACGCGAGTAAAAATCAGCTTGTCCACGTTTCTACTTCTACAGCATTTTTCAAATTCATTTTTTATCCATATTTTCAATAATATCTTAACCATAATAAACATGTGACATTTTGGAATTCTTTTGTAGCGCCACCATTTTCTGCTATTTAATACATTTTTGGTATGGACTTGCTTTGAAATCAAAAAGATAAAAAGCCCACAATCTTTTACTAATAATATTAGGAGTCACATTTTCTTCAATAGCAGGTTTTAAAAGTGAATCAAAATTTTCTTTACGTATGTTATGTTAAAAAACCTTTGTTTAATTTTCTGCGCCGTATAAATTTTGCCTATTGTTTAAAATACGTCTACGACATTAATTTTTGCTCATTTTAATTTTTGATTTGGTACCGTTAATAAACACCACGTGTGCTAACGCAATGCTCAGTAATATTCACATTTATTAATTTTGGAGCATCCACATTTTTAATGTCAATTAGGATTTCGATGTTGTGTATAAGGAAAAATCGCTGGGGTAAGACTGAATTTCCATTTTACGGCAAAATGTGATTATCTTTTTCATCATAGCAAGTTTGACAACCTGCACGTGTTTGTTATTTCAGCAAAACTTAATGACTATCTAAATAATTTTTCATTGAGTCGATAACTAAAGCATACACGAATGCAGGTACTAAGCCGTACTAATTAGATGTTAAGCATGTCTGCAACTAACCTAACCGATAGATAGGGAAATTGAAGCCAACGTTTCTGTATTTTCTGCTGGGGCAAATAACTACGAAGAATTAGTGGTACACTTTTTTAATAGAACTACAACGTTTTTTGGAAGCCTAGCACGCTTTGTGTATTATTCATCGGTTGAAATTTCAGCAGTTTATTTATATTAACACGATTGTATACTTAACAGCTTAATTTTTAGGAATTTTAGAGGGATGTTTTGAATATGTCATTAGCTAATCGCATATTTTTTATATTTAATTACTTTACGCTACTTTTTTCAAACTTATCTATTACGTTATAACAGTGCGCTTTAATTCTTATTGTGTAATCACTGTAATTGTATAATAATTTAATTTGTATTCACTAACTTTAATTTACTAAATGCAACGTCAAGCCATTCTTGCCCCTACTTTCTTTAAGGTAATTAAGTTATTGGTAAGTGATCGCCTTCAACCTAGTGCAACGTTTACGTTTTACCGTAACACATATCTTCTGCCTATCATTATCTATTTTATATTTGTGTTTTCTTTTCTTCAATAATTCTTTAGCGAATGAAACACAACTATGTATATAGCTGGCGTTTGGGTATAACGCAATTAACTCTGTCCCATTCTCAGCGCAAATAGTTCCATTGTAAAATGGAAACTGTCCGTCAAAAAACCGTACCACTGGCAAAGGTATTCTATTCACATACTTTTGAACATTGAATTAAGCTCTGTATTAGTTTTTGTAAGCTCAGAACTAGCTGTCATTAAGTTTTGAATTAGCTTTTCTAAAATTTAAAGATACCGTTTCAAGAAAGATGGAAACCACTTTTCACCAGGTCGGTCGTCGACAAATGTATTTGGTCTTTTTCGTAATAACTTGCACACAGTCTAACAATTGAATTATTCTCTGTATTAAGAAGCATTCTAAAAATAAGGTGTTTCTACAGTTGACAGAATTGTACTAATATTTGACACCGGTGTCATTCATTGGTAACTACTCTTCCAATGCGTTTTCCCTGTATACATAAAAATTTGTGCAATATTAGAATGTCATAATCAAAAACTCGTTTTCATCAATAACAAATTTTAGTTTTCAAGGTACGATAAAAATTTTCCACATCCTTTCGGGATAGGTTAAATTTCTAATCATTTTTTTTTATTGCGGCTTGTAATCTTATATGGTATTCCAAATTCTGAAATCCAGGAAGCTAGAAACTCTTGTCTATCTTTAACAAAAATTGCTTTAGGTCATCTTATATATCAATCTTTAATCTATTATCCTAAGATGGTAGCAGAGGTCTTACAATGTCAAAATATATGTGAACAAAGAGTTCATCTGGCATTCTTTGGATTGTCGTTTTTGAAAACCTTAGTTTTTTAACACAATATGCACTCTTTTGTCTATTTTAATATATCTTTATTGGTTCTTGACCAAATCTATCCAGTATTAACTTTTAAGTTGTTTTGATTTTTGGATGGGACAAATTATAAAATTTTAGAAATGTAGCTTTCTTGAAATTTATTCTCGGACTACATTGTTGTTCAGACTGCAATAAATTAATTAGTCGCAATTTGTTATTTTTACTCGTCGAGTATTCAGGTTCTGGTTTCAATTTTGTAGTATTTCTTCAATTTCTTGTCATTTGTAAATAATCAGAACTTTTCCAAAAAAATGTTGACAGTGACGTATCCTTGAATGGATTGTCATTAGTTTTCTATTGTTGTTGGTTGATTGCCAATTTTCGTATGTTGTTGTAATACACCTCCAATTGTAGCATCTGAAGCATTAGTATATAGACTGAGAACTTTGGATTCCGTATCGGTCGACTCGATGATTTGAATTGCTTAGAAAGTATGTTAGTGGTTCTTGCAATTCAACTGTATTTGGTATCCATTGTTACGAGGATTTTCTCGCTACTAAAATTGCTAGCGACTAACTCAGTTGAATTCGGAGATTTAGGTCGTAAGCTTAGTGGTGCTAAATTATAAAACAAATTAAAAAAGCGTCAAAACGATTAAAAACTAGAGTGATAAACATCGTTTAAATCTATCCAACACTGAAATACAATAAATAACAAAACATTGGTTATAACGATAAATATATGTATTTTTCAATAATAATATAAAAGCAGAGATTAAAAGTTAAAAAATCACGTAATCAAAACAGATTTGGGTACACAAGTAGGAAAAAATATAATTATATAAATATCACAGTTATAGCGTTGATACAAGTCTAGGAGGTTAGTCAACCCTTCACACATAAAGTTATCGAAATACATCCAAAGTTAATCTTTGATTTAATTTAAATCTAGTGACCCGTTGCAAATTACATTTTACGTAAATTGACACCGTAAAAACAAAAAAATCTGCTTGCGTTAATTGTGATAATAGCTATATCTACGACGTACGTATTTTACGTTTGACAAAAATAAAAATTACTGACAAGTAAATAAAGAGAGTACTTACGGTTGTCCATGCGGATAGCTATCGGCACGTTTTAACCATTTCTTAAAATCGCTAAAGAAATGAAGTAAAATTAGATATAGAATCTTATCACAATTAAATTGCTTATCGACAAACAATGAATCTTAGTTAAATGCGTCAAGCATCTAAGTGGTTTTTACTATTCTTAATGCAGGTGTGCCTCCAAGGTTTTTTGAACATCACACCAATTTCAAATATGACCAATTCCCCTAGATTGTCTCGGAAATGGCTTAATTAATCAAAAGCCCTATTTTTTATGTGTTTCTAATTGTAGCTTCCAGTGGAAAGTAATGGATTAATCATTAATCCTTTCAAATTGGACCAACACGTGGCGGTATCGTAAGTCGCTATGACAATTACGGGAAAATCAACGTACATTGCAAAAATATGAGTCATTGCTTACCCCAGGAAACAACGATAATAATACACACATTTATAACACAGATGCTTGTAAAATTAAAAAATTAAAAAAAAATTAAAATTAGAAAGTTAGAACATAGATATGAAGTGTACCACAGTCATCAGAAACATAATGTATCAATTTAGCAGTGTATCCCTACCCATGAAACAAAAAGTGGACGTTCTGAGAATAAATTTTATACAGGTGGCAAACATCATTCTAAAACATTTTTGACATAACGCCATCTCTGATAAAAAATGATTATCTCTAGAAATCCTCTCAGCTGTTTAATAGTATGTGGCAAGAGAAACTCTTGAATTAAAATACTTTTTCTGGCAATGGTTTAACGCTTTTTGCTAACACTAAGACACCTAGAAGTTTTACTTCACTTTGGATTGAGTATGTGCTAGATTCTAGTACAAGCGTAAATTAAATGACCGACACGGTCCTACGCTCCACTATGTGGTGTTGTTACTCTTAAAACTGATACGTTTATATGCAATTCCAAGTCCTAAGCGTGAGTTTGGGTTTGGTTTACGATCGAGACGTACCGTATCCTAACGTAGTAGTAGTCGTGTTGGTTCTAATCTTTTGATAGGTTTTCTTCTACGGCCGTACTTACATAAGTTCGCGGGTTGTGGGCTTAATTGTGTATGATCTATACGGAAGGAAGCGTTTTGTCTTATGGCTGCTTCCCTTAGAGTAATAGTCACTTCACCTAATTCCGAGAGTTAGTCTTAAACAGGAACTGGAAACACAGATGGGTCATCGTCGCTCGATTGGTTCCCACGCCGGTAAATCCGGACTTAGTTCCAGTTTCAAAACTTGGTTCAATCTTTAGGCAGTAACCTGAGGCACGACCTGAGCCCATAGATTTTATCAGCCTTTATAAATCGGAACCTAGTTTTGAAGAGAGAAGAAAAATCGCGTTCGATCGCACAAAAACATGGTAGAGGGACTTGTGCTTTCAGTAGTAGAAGCGTTTTGTAAATTCGTTTGGGGAGGGGGTATTTAGGCACTCTATCCTTGCTTTAATACAACTCCTAGCTAAGCATGCAAGAGCTGGTATCCAAGTGTTGAACTCTGTATGTACAAAATGGAGGGCCTAGCTAGCTCTTTCTTAACCTTCGGTGCAGTCGTAACTATGACTCTACTCCTGTCAAACAATGTATCGTTTACATCAATGTATGCACAGGTGAAATCTTCAAAAATTTTATCTATGAACTTTTGCAATGTTTGTGCTGAATTTCTCAGTCCAAATGGCATCTTCACATACTTGAATAACCCAAAAGGATAACCTGGTATCTGGTAAATCTGCCAAATGATTTTTGCAAAGACTAACTTGCCTTCTAGGTTTTGCAAAAAGTCTTAAATATGTGGAATTGGCTACCTATTCAGCTTAGTTATGCCATTTAGTTTCCGGTAATCTCCACATGGACGCCAGATTTTGTTGTGTTTCTACACCATATAAAGAAGACTTGGCCAACTTGATGATCATGATGGTGGTAGTCTATTTGCTTTTGCAAACACTAGCTGCCCTCTCGTTTCAATATGCTGAAATGCAACTTTAAGCAACGTCGAGCAGGTGGCAGTAGGAGTTTATTTATAATAAACCAATAAAATGTATTGTGTGGGCTGGTTTTCACTTTCATAATATTACAAATTTAACTTACACATTTATTTGAGAAGGATATTGTTGCATCAATACGTTCTCGATTCGCAATCTTCGACAACAATTTAAAATGATATAAGAAATGTGTACTTATGATTGGATGAGTACTTTTCGTCATCGCAAAGTTCAATGCAACACAAAAATTAACATCGAGCAAGCTTCGCAAAGGTTTATACGTTCTGCACCAAAAGAAATTTTCCTTAAAAAAATTGACATAGGGTGAATGTTGATGGAAGAAAATTTGACCATTACTGAGTGTTGTTTTTAACCTCCGACCAGCACCAGATTTAACATAAAAATAGCGTTTAAGCGCATTTGGAACTCGAGCTTGTGCTGTCCCCCTTACGACAAAAACACTTATTAGCCATTGCAATATCTAACCTACACGCGACTATGAGTGGAAAGTTGCTTACCCGACAGTCAAAAATGTATTAAGATGTATTTTAAGTCGTTACAACTTTGTTGACCTTTTTCCAAATATATTATTTTACTAGCAGTGGGCTCGATTATGAGATTTGGAACAAGATCATGATTTGCTTTTTTTTTAACTTTTGTACCGCAGTTGCTACAGTGTTAACATGTTGCATTGTTGTTTTTAAGGGATGCGTTTGCACCTGATCGTTATTTAAATCTACATGTTGAGCAGTAGCTTAGACGGTTTGTCACTTCACTTAGTAATTTTTGGGTTTCTTAGATTCAGAGTCCAAAAATAATTGGATAAGTCTTTGCTTTAAGGCGCCATACTTTCCTGTAGCAGTTGTGCAGATATAAGATTGTACACCTCTGCAATTGTATCGCAGCGAAACAGTTACTTAGTATTAGTAGTGATAATAAATTGAGGGTATTAATTGTTGATTAAGAAAATCCGCAACTTTTATTTCTGTTGAGAGCTGTTTGCCTGGTTTAGCTTTCAAGGGTTTTTAAGAATTACACTTTTTTCTTGTTTTTTCTCTTTGCAAAATCATTTTATTACGTGTAATCTACATACATGTAAGTGTTAAATTATTTGCGAATTAGTTTCTTAAAACTACTAAGCAATAAAGACTACAAAAGAATGTTTGAAATAGTACTAAGCAATTCAGGTCATATTATATTGCTTAAAGTCTTCAGCAAATAGTAACTGAATAACACAGTTCATCTTCATCGCGGCTAAACTAAATTTAATAGACAGTTATGAACTAGTCTAGACGAGGACTCATTTAAATGCCAAATTAAGTTTAGCAATTTTTTTGCATTCTGTCCTAACAATTAAGAATCTTTTGTTTGTACAAAACACTTCGTGCAACATATTTTCTTTTGTACCAAAGTAGGTTATTTCTAAGTGCGACCCAGAATATTACAACTATAGACGAAATTAATCGGTAGCCGAAATTAATTTACAACGTTTGTAAAAGTTTAGCTAGTAGAAGAATAAACTTTTTATTCTAAAGAATTACAATCGTTATTATGTTCGCGAATAGAATTATATTCCTTTTGAACGTTTTATGAAAGTTTAATTTTTGCATCTTGGGATTGTATTGTTAGACAAATTAAATTCCAGAGCCACTCAGCCAGTTTTACTACTGTGATGAGTTTTATTTCTATTATATTTGACAGTTAAGTTTAATAACGGGAAACATAAAGCGTTCTAATAAATTTAGGGAATTTGCATTTGAAAAAAATAAAATTTTGTAAATCTTTGTTTCAAGTAATCGGATAGTAATTTGAATTTTGTTTGATCAATACTATTATCTGAAATTTTAAAATTAGGAATAAAAACAAAACTGTGTTACTCATTACTAATAATAAAAAAAATTGTATAACATCTAGTTGATGACGGTTTTATCGTTGATTAAATTGTAGATTTTTGTGATTTTTCTCTTTGTTGTTTCTAATTAGCATATTCTGTTATTTAACATTTTTATTTTGAGAATTGTTCTGTTTATATATAAACTTTGTAATATGATATTTATGTCTTTTATTATTGTTAACTATGCTGCTTGCGTGTAAAGTATTTGAGTAATTACTTGTCTCCACGTGCTTCAATTACGTCATGTTTTTGTATTTCGTTTTATTTAATTTACTTTTTGGTTTTTATTAAACTTTTTATGTGATGGTGCGTTAGACTATTTTTGTCGTTAATGGGTTTAAAGAATTTATTCATAATCAATGCATTACGTGCCGTGAGTATGAGATACTGTTTTTGCACGAAAATTGTTGTATCCGTGAGACGAATGTCGTAAAAATACTCAGTGCTACGACCAGAAATATTAAAAAATAATGACGACAACAAATGTCGAAAACAGCAAAGCAGCTCTAAAATTTGGGGATAGAACGATTTTTTCCAAAGCAACCGGTGAATAAATATTTGTTTGTAGACGACGAAATTCAAACAATGGAGTCACGGCATAATTATGCATCATGCGTATTTTGTTTATGTTATTTACAGAGCCTTCAGACTGAATAGTTTTAAACTTTTTCGACTAAATTGATGACAGCTTTGTGTTGTCTACAATCCACCAGTAAAATTCAAAACTATAACTTAGCAAACCTAAGGTAAAAAGTAATTCGGGGTTTTCACTTGATTCATTCTCACCTATCGCACAGATGTCGCTACCTGAGGTTTGTGTTTAAGGTCACATTCAGTTAATGAATCAGAAAGTGTATTGTTACTAAAAGTTCTTAAAGATGATGCTGTGTTATTTTCACCTACTCAATAAAGCGACTAAAGTTTCTGGTTCAACTTCTAAAGGTGCAATTCTATTGTTATTTTCTCTATTTGTTTAAGGATAATTGTGCATAGCACAACTTGAATTTGGTGACAAAAACTCTACTTCACGATTATTATCTTGCACTGATGATTGTGAAGATTTGCTACGGGAATAAGCTTCTTTATTTTAGGTATTTGGTTTTTTATGGGAACTCGTAATGTTCAGATTTTTTTTAATTATATTTTTTTAAATTAATTGAAATAATACATTGCGTGTTGACGTTAACTGCATCAAACTCAATGCGGCTGCAATAGCTTGCTATTGTAATTGTTTTGTTGTAGGAATAACACAAGGCGGCTCAATAATTGATGTTGCAGATACAGGTTTAATTTCTCTTGCTGCATCGGACATATTAGCTGGTAGTCGTAAGTCTATTTCCTCCATATTTTACCCGGAGAGTTGCTAAACTGTCGTAATTGGTATTTCTGCTTGAGGTTTTGTTGTTGATCTGGTATTGTATTGTTTCTTTACAACTTTTGACTGTGTCAATAGTGTAACCATTACAGTATCCGCCCCACGTTCGGCGCCAAAAGTGTAACAATTAAACAAACTTTTTATTTTTTATTTTATTGATAAAAATGTTTTCCGTTGACAAAAACAAAATACACTGTAATAAAATTACAAACTTAACCAAAGCATAACAAGAAACAAAGGAAACGTTGCAGCAATCACATGGGACACAAAAATATGCCAGAACACATGGTAGAACATTGTTTAAGGAAAATAAACCAGTAAAAGAATAAAAAAGATTACCAGTCTGGTATAAATTCATACAACCACTTTACAAAATTTGATACCTGTAAACTTTAAACAGTTTCAGTCAAGATGAACTCGCTGTATCTCTATTAAAGCGTAAATAATTTATTCTCAAAAAAAAATCTTTAGAATAACGACATCCAACGTCTTAAAATAAAATTACCACAATATTGTTTGTCATTTGTTTATTATTATTCGTTAAATTATGTAATAAATGTCGATATGTTAGATAATGTAACAAGGTTGTTCATTTTCACTTGTTTGCGTACATTTTGTTAAATACATATTAATTTTAGATATTAGTAACAGTACATCCTTAAAGGTAAGTTTATGAAGTGTACTCTTCCAAACGTATTCTCTGATAGGTAGACTTTGAATTAAAATTACTATATTGTTTCACGTACGTGGTGCTTCTACTTATTGTGAGAATTCATAAAGAGAACGGCTAGCCATCTTTCTAATTGTCTGTTACAGCTGTATTCTGCCACGATGTTATCTAGTGTATCAACCGCAACCTTGGTAGTATAGAGTGAGATATGAGCTCCGGTTCCGTGTGTTTTTTTCTCAAAACGGTATTATCGCGATGTGCAGTTCTGTTTTTTTAGAAAACACGATACTATGGTAAACTCTCGTTAATATGCAAAAATAGAAAAATGCACGGGACGTGGTCGTTGTGGCAAAAACTCTGCAGGTATGAAAACTGTATTATTATTTAGTGTTTCATACACTGTAAGTTTTCGGTTTTCAATCAATTCAAAAGAAGTAAAAAAATTGTCTGTTGTGCACCACACCAAACTTATTACCATTTTTAAATATATTTGCTCGTTTTTACAGTAAGAAATATCTGCATTAACGAAAATCTAAATTTTAATGCTGTTTGTGGCAGGTTGCTACAAGCTTATAGGTCTTACGAATCTTGCACGGTCAACTCACACAAATCGAGGATTGGGGAGGATCAAATAATTATAATTTAAAAGGCGCCAGATCTTACTAAGTAAAAATTCTTTTTCGATCAAGACAGAAGGTCCAAGCTTGTAACAAAATCAGGTTAGTAATCATAAACGGACCAAAAGAAAAGAAAGATCAATATGTATAACAACTTTAATTTAATATCGTAAATTATTAACGAGCACAAGAAATTTATCGTAAATTATACCATCAATAAATGCCGGAAGTATTGGCAACACACAGTACCTAGGTTTAAATTACGCATAGGGTGTTGATAGCGAAAAAAATTAAATTGATAATGACAAATATTCATGATTCACAGCATGCGACACACAAAAATAACTAATAAAAATACCTAAATGGTATTGAAACAATTATTCCAATTACGTAAGTTAGAGTAACAAGCAAAATTTTGTGACAGACCTTTATGACAACGCAAATGTAATTAAATAGAATCCGCAATCTAGTAATTGCCCGAAGAAAACGTTTGCCTCGTTGAGGCGATCTAGAATGTTTATGAATAAACAAACCGTGTCAACACAATGACTCACTAAAGCAAAAATCTACAACATTATTAATTGATACTAAAAGAAATTAGACATAAAAACCGGTTATTGAATGCTGTTGCACACATTAAGTTAAACGGTGATGAACAGTACAACGGAGAAAATTTTTTATTGAAGCTTTATTTTTAGCTTTAACGTAGGCCTTCCAAAGTTATAATCTTTTCATGAAGGTATTTGGTTGATGTTAACCCCTAATCGGCCGAGAATGCACCGAAATAATGTGCTAACAAATTAACAAGAAAATTACTAAAAAATTCTAAAAACTAATAGAAAAAGCTTACCCTGTGATGAATAAACTACTAGAAATCCGTTTTAGATTTATATCATAGTTTCTATATGCGCAAATGATGTTAGAAAATTAAAATTTAAACATCACAAACACTTTTAAGCAGTTGAGGGTTTCACATCTTGACAAAAAACAAAGTAAAACGAAACTCATTAGAGGGCGTCGAAAGTAAAAATCTAACTTTAACGAAATAAATGTACATGGTATTACATTTTGAAATTTATGCACGTAACAAGGTTTACCACTCATGTAGACCTTAAAAAGACATCTACCACAAAACGCAATACATTCCACAATTTTTTTATAATAATCTCAATTATATCTCGTATAGGTGTTAATATGTCCGCTGTTCTTCTCGTTAACTGTGTGTCTTTATCTTCTAATCTTATCTAACTAAAAATTAAAAATTTGCCCCGGGAAATTTTAACCAAATAAATTAGACGATAGAAGCAAATCGAAATGGACTTAAGATTAGTTTTTAGAGCAATAGTACATACCAACAAATCAATACAGACGTATATTTTAGTTTCATCAACATATTTTCAAATCATCGTCATTACTATTTTCAGTTTCGTAAGTTTCTTGTTGATTTGTAAAGATTTTATTCACCATGTCAACAAACATAAATAATTTGAACACTAACAGTCTACAGTAGCTCAGATCGGCCATGCATATTTACAACCCATCATATAACATTTGACTAGCGGCCTACATATAGGATGGACACAAATAAATTACTGTAAAAGGAAATATTTAGGATGCAATATGTGGAAAATATATTCTAATAATGGTAAACAAAAGTCACTCAATCACTCACCCTGTAAATGTGATGTCACTGTACTTTATTTTTAGGAAAGTAAATAATCAGTTTACGTTACGGACAGCACGATTTTTCCCGTGCTGTCGCTATTTCTTAATGCATCACATTTGTTTTAAACAAAAATTATAAATGGCGGTGGTAGCAAATGATTTAAAAATTAATCATTTAATTTAAAACAATAACCTACATATAGGACTATAGGTATATCTGGGTTAATTTGTGTATTTGTCGAACGTAAATACGTAAGATTTAGATATAGATGTTATCACGACTAACGAATTTGTTTCTGATTATAAAATCACTAGATTTGCATCGAATCATGTTTTACTTTTCGCTTACCTATTAGTTTATACTTACATATTGTACTACGATAATTATATGTAGGAAGTGTTGCTTACACCCCGGGGTCTACATCGACTTTATTGATTGTGATATTTATCGACAAACTCTTAATTGATAAGATTTATGTGATTCTGCATTGGTTCTTTTTTAAACGCTTTCTTTCTTTGTTAAATATAAATATATATATTTGTTGTTATAACCTGCGTTTTGTAATTTGTTTTCATTCAGTGTCTGACAGATTTAAACGATATTTGAAAAAAATAGTTTCCAACTGTTTTAGCGCCTTTGTGATTACTTTGCGATTAGCACACGGAACATCACTTGCGATTCTTCAGCCGAACCCCGATCGGAACGGGCATATCCGTTTAACACAAGTAACAAAAAAGGTTTGGTTAGCATCCAATTATTACGAACGTAAGTGCGCAGCGTTTCCCTGTGACCTAATCGATTAAATTCCACATGTTTGACTTCATAACAGAAAAGAATAGTCCTGGCGGTTCTCAACCTTCGACGGTAGTTATTATCAGTACGTATCACTACTTCGACGTCATGGAATGTTTCCAATACGACCACCTGTTGGTTATCTTAATTGATAACGCCGGACAATTGGTGACTACCAAGATCCGCCCGTTTCAACCTTCCACAAATAAACGCATTAGAAACTTGTAGCGTGACACAATTTAACGGTGAAGGTTAAACCGGGCATACAAATAAAGTGAACTCGACAAAGATTTAATGCAAAAATGACTGCGGATATGCTGTCACAATTGTGACAGTCTGGCGCAAGAGCAGAACGATCCTGACAAGTTTCATAATATCTACCGAGACATTTTCCCTACTCGCGAATTGAAGTACTAAGTTCTTATTTTAACGTTACAAAGCGTTTATTTCATCAGCAGCTATAAGAATCATAGTACTACCATAGAGATCATGCTGGATTGTATATGAATGCCAATCGTTCATTTCAAATAGTCATGTTTGGCCTTAATTAAACGTATTTCTAATTTTATTATCTACAGAGTTAATGATTTCAATACTTGTATTAGTAAAATATTTAGTTTTTCTAGTTCTGTAATTGATGAAGCAATATAGACGAACTTTGTTTGAATATGTGTCAAGTGATGTTTCAATAATGGCAACTCCAAATTAGATCTTAAGTTGCCACAAAACAATCTCTTATAAAATAAACACATTTTAACCACGTTCTCTACTTAGTAATCACAGGTTCAGGTAGCAAATGCATATTGGGTAAACGTTTAAAGTGTTTGTGAAGTAAACCTGCCAAATTTACTGTAGGTAAATAACATCCAGTGCAGCGTCAGTGTGTACATGACATTCGTTAGAATTGCTGCAGACAGCAGTGTGATAATTACCATTTTGTTATCTTTTGCAAATATACAACGTATATTTATACGTTTATGTTATCTGTCCCAAATCTTTTTTCTTTTTAATTTTTAACTAAATAATTACACTATTAACCTAACACCATTTTATAGATTAATCGTAAATTAAAAAATTTGAGTAACAAATTAAATTAAAATTAATTCATTATAAACTATAAAAAACGTATTCTACTTAAAATTTTTAATAATAAAAAAACATGCAAACAAACGTACTCAACAATTAAAAATATAAAACGATCGTGTTTAAAGGACTATATGCTAACCACGAAAGTTTCAACTAATTAATTAACGTTATCATATGGTAATGTTATTTCAGCATTCTCAAAGAACAAATAGTTAATTTTAGTTAATGGTTTATTTATTTAAATAGAATATATTTTTTGGTAACGTTCATATTCAAATAATTCTTTAAAACGTAAAAAGAAAAATTTAATCAAAAACGTTGTTTTTCTTATTTAAAAACCAATTATTGAAGTTAGAAATGTAAAACTTTGGTTAAATGGAAAAATTTAATAGTTCGTTTCAACTGTATAAAACTTATTCTGAAAAATTTAGGAAAAAAAAATTTTATACTAAAAATTAAATTTAATAAATTTGTGCTTTATATAAAAAAAATATATTTTAGAAAACCTGCCAAACATTCATAGGGAAAGTATTAAAATTTGTATAAAAAAATATGTCATTAATAAATTAAAGCAGTTTTAGAATATGACCTGTAGACGCACTGGTTTACTTCATTTGTTCAGCGGCTCACTTATGTAATTGTCTTTTACAAGTGAAATACATCAGCAGTGTTTAGTCACAGCTGACTAATTGCTTTTAATAAAACATCGTTTTTGTTTTTTAAAAATTGCAAAAACCAGCACTTTTCGATTTTATTTCATGAAATAAATTAAATTAAAAAAAAATGCGTGTTGAATAAGAACCCAAATCACAAGAATTATTTTTGAAAAACGCTATCTGAAACAAGATTATATAACAAAAGTTCTCGTAAAAATGTACAACACGAATCAATTAATTAAAAATAATTTTCCTGTATGCATCGTATCATTTGTTCGAATGAGCTTTTGTAAAATTAAATGCGTCGATTACATGATGCATTTATTTACCTAATGGCAAGTTGCGCTTGTTTCATTAACGGTAGTTTTTGTTCCTTTGTAAACGAAATATACAAATTAATTATGCTTTAGAATACTGTCTATGTCCAATTGATCATATTTTACAAAACAAAATGCTATGTTAGTAATGGCACACTTAGGTAAAATACCTCATTAAAAACGAACTTAATGTACGTTTTGGTTTATACATTAATGAACGTTGGCGTTTTAATTAAATTTATTACTAGTTTGTAAATTTAGCTTAGTTACAATACGAAAAATCGCGCAGAGGTGTTTTAAAATTAAGTAACGTTGATCAGATCTATAATTTCGGTTTCAAGCGAGGTAGAAAAATAACTAAAAAAATTACTCAAGTCGTCGTTTAATATAAAAAACGATTTGTATAGTTCCTGTAAGATCATACATAACATATTATTAAGCAATAGACAGAAACTAGCAAATTAAAATATACAGTCAACCGCCGCGCCGTGTAGCCAAACACGTGAGTGACCTACTTCAAAAACTTGTGTGAAACAACGGAACGTGAAATAATCATTAACAATTACAATGAAATCAAACAGTACATTAACCACAGAAACAGAGTTATTCCAAGATTCCTCGTAGTCCTTGTATTAGCTGAATTTAACAACGCGAATTTACAAAACATAAATTTAATTACAAACAAAAACTTTCAAAATAATAATCAAAACAGATTTATGTTATCTTTCAAAACGTAATTTTACAAACATTAACAAAACAGAGTTAAGGCAAAAGTTAAGTTTCTTAGACATTTTACAGCAAGTACTAAAAAAAAGAAATCCCACTGCTTTAAATAAAAGTAAATGAAATGGTAGCACAAAAGCTGCATTTAATCTTGCAAACTTTTAAAAACAAAACTTTATTTAGAATTTGTAGTTGGTTAACGTATCTTAGTTTTTCGGGTAGTTTTTGTAGTTATATTCAAGACTGACTCAAAAAACAAAAGTACTTTTGATTTAAGTAAATATCAGCGTTAAGATGCATAAAACTTTATATTTAAGTTCTTTGAATAACGTTGCACTTGGTTAATATGTCTCAGTTTTTTAGGTAATTTTCTACCAGGTTTGTAGTTATTTAAACACTTTTACTCAAAAACAAGAAGTACAATTTTTTGTATAAGTAAATATCAACGTTGGGTTAGCATAAACGCTTATTATTGACTTTTTTAGTCAATTTTTAACCAGTTTGTAGTTAATTTACTGATTTGGTTCAGAAACGAAAGTACTACTTTTTGTTTAAATAAATGTTAGGATAACATAAAAGCTGATATTTTAATTCTATCAATAAGTTTCTACTAGATTAGTAATTGTTCCGAAATTTTTACTCAAAAAACCAATGGTACTACTTTTGATTTGGATAAATGCCAACGTTGAGATAGAGTAAAAGCTTATATTTGCGTTTTTGAACAATTTTTTACTAGTTTCATAGTTATTTTAAAACTTTTGTTTTAAACCAAAAATACTACCTTTAGTTAATAAATGTCAACGTTGAGATATCAAAAAAGTTTATGTTGGATTGTGAAAAACTTTGAGGTCGCATAATAGCTTTACATATATTTCTTTTTTGGGCATTTTTGACAACATTGAAATAAAGCGTAAAAACTTATTTTTGCAATTTTTCATAGTGATTTGAAAGCTTATATTTGAGTTCCTATCAAATTTGTAGTAATTTTAAAGCTATTGTTTAAAAACAGGAGTACTATCTATGCTTTAAACAAATATCAACGTTAAGATATCAATAAAGTTTTTATTTGAGTTTTTTAGATAAGACTATATTGGATTTGTAGTTATTTCAAAATGTTTACTCAAAAAACAAAAGTATTACTTTATGTTTAAGAAAGTGTTAGTTTTAAGATAACATAGAAGCTGATATTTAAGTTTCTTTGTTAAAGTTATTATCAGTTTCGTAGTTATTTTAAAGCTTTTATTCAAAAACAAAAGTAGTACTTTTGGTTTAAATAAACGTAAACGTTGGGTTGGCTTAAAAACTATGTTTGAATTTTCTGAATAACATTCTACTAGATTTGCAGTTGTTTCAAAACTTTTACTCAAGAAACAAAAAGATTATTTTTGATATAAGGCAACATAAAAATTATATTTGAGTTTTTGCGCAGTACTCTACCAGTTTTGCAGTTATTTTTGGTTTAAATAAACAACAACGTTGAGTTTGCATAAAAACTTATATTTGAGTTCCTTAGAAGAATTTTATTAGATTTTTAGTTATTTTAAAAATTTTACTTAAAGAAGTCAAAGTACTACTATTGGTTTAAGTAAATTTCAACGTTGAGATAGCGTTTAAGCTGATATTTGAGTTTTTTGGTCAATCTTTATTAGCTTTGTAATTATTTTAAAGCTTTTTCTCAAAATCCTTGTTGAAATAAAAAAAAAGTTATATTTGAGTTTTTGCGCAATTCTGTGA
Source organism: Aquatica leii (assembly GCA_035610365.1). NCBI lineage: Eukaryota > Metazoa > Arthropoda > Insecta > Coleoptera > Lampyridae > Aquatica > Aquatica leii. The sequence goes on from CM069438.1 coordinate 60,604,635, forward strand.
CAGTTTTGCAGTTTTTTCAAAGCTTTTGTTCAAAAAACAAAACTACTACTTTTGGTTTAAAGAACTTTCAACGTTGAGATGGCATAAAAGCTTATATTTGAGTTCCATAGAAAATTTTTACTAGATTAATAGTTATTTTAAAACTTGTACTTAAAAAGAACCAAATTACTACATTTTATTTAAGCAAATGTCATTTTTGAAATAGCATAAAAGCTTATATTTGAGTTTTTTGGTCAATTTCTTATCAGTTTTGTAGTTATTTTGTTTAAAAACAGAACTTTTACTTTTGGTTTAAATAAATGTCAATGTTGAAACATCATAAGAAGTTATATTTTAGTTTCTTATTCTCATAATTTGGTACCAAATTTGTAGTCATTCTAAAACTTTTACGCAATAAACAAAAGTATTACTTTTGGTAAGTATATTGTCTAATTTGACATAGCATAAAAGCTTATAGTTGAGTTTTTTGGTTATTTTCCTATTAGTTTTGTAGTTATTTCAAAGCTTTTGTCTAAAAACATAAGTACTATCTTTGATTTATATCAATGTCAAAGTTGCAATAGCATAAAATCTTATATTTAAGTTTTTTAGAAATTTTTTAGTAGATTTTTAGTTATTTTAAAACTTTTACTTAAACAAAACTAAAGTACTAGTTTTGGTTTTAGTAAATGTCAACTTTGAGATAGCATCAAAGCTTATGTAACAGTTTCTTGGATGTTTTTTTAGCAAATTTATAGTTATTTTAAAACTTGTACTCAAAAACATTAAAGTACTACTTTTGTTTTGAGTAAATGTCAGTTTTGACATTGTATAAAAGCTGATAGTTTTTTCGTCAATTTTCTATCAGTTCTGTAGTTATTTTAAAGCTTTTGTTTAAAAACAAAAGTACTACCATTACTTTAAACAAATGTCAAAATTAAAATACATATCATAAGAATTAAGATTTCAAGTTTTTGGGCAATTTCTTTTTGTTCAAAAACAAAAATAGTACTTTTGATTGAAATAAAATTCAATATTGAGATGACATAAAAAACTTATATTTGAGTTCCTTGAGATATTTTTAGCAAAGTTTGGATATTTTAAAACTTTTACCTAAACAAAACCAGAGTACTACTTTTGGTTTAAGTAAATTTCAACCTTGAGATAGCATAAAAGCTTATATTTAAGTTTTTTGGTCAATTTCCTATCAGTTTTGTAGTTATTTTAAAGCTTTTGTTTGAAAATAAAAGTACTACATTTGGTTTAAATAAATGTCAACGTTGAAATATAATAAGAATTTATGGTTTAGTTTCCTGGATAATTTTGTCATTTTTAAAACTTTACGGAATAAACTAAAGTACTACTTTTGGTTTAAGTAAATGTCAATTTTGACATAGCAGACAAGCTTATAGTTCACTTTTTTAGCTAATTTCTTATTAATTTCGTAGTTATTTTAAAGCTTTTGTCCAAACACAAAATTATTACCTTTGATTTAAATAATTGTTAACGTTGAGATAGCATAAAATTTTATTTATTTGAATTTTTGCGCGATTGTGCTAGTTTTGCAATTATTTAAAAACGTTTGTTCGAAAACAAAACTACTACTTTTAATTTAAATACATTTCAACGTTGAGACAGCGTAAAAGCTTATATTTGAGTTCCTTGGGTAATTTTCCAACAGATTTGTAGCTATTTTAAAACCTTATTTACTCAAAAAAAAATCAAAGTACTACTTTTGGTTTAATGGACAAAGCATTAAAAATTTATAGTTGAGTTTTTTACTCAATTTGCTATCATTTTGTAATTGTTTTAAAGCTTTTGTTTAAAAACCTAAGTACTACCTTTAGTTTATACAAATGTCAACGTTGAGATTGCATAAAACTTAGATATTTAAGATTTTGGGCAATTCTCTACCAGTATTGCACTTATTTCAAATCCTTTCTTCAAAAATAAAAGTAGCACTTTTGGTTTAAATAAAATTTAATGTTGAAATGGCATAAAAGCTTATGTTTGAGTTTCTTGAAAAACTTTTAGCAGATTTCTAGTTTAAAATTTGTATTTAAAAAGAACCAAAGTACTATATTTGATTTAAACAAATGTCAAGCTTTTGTCAAAAAACGAAAAAGTTCTACTTTTGGTTTAACCAAATTTACTTCTTAAAGTGGCTTAAATATTATATTTGTGTATATTGCATCAATTCACCCATCACTTTCGTAACTATTTTATTGCTTTTGTTCAAAAACAAAATGACTACCTTTGGTTCAAATAATCTTTACTTTTTGTTTTATTATTATTTTTTAATTTCTTCTAGTAATTTTATACCTGTTTTGTAGTTATGTTAAAGCTTATATTTGATTTTGAAAAATTTACAAAAACAAAACCCCGACTTGAGTTAGGAATTGGTTAATGCATTAATAAAAACAGAAACACGAAGAAAATTTACAATTATTTTACATATCGAAGTTTCTTGGCTAACGTTTTACCAGTTTCTTTCTTATTGTATAGTTCGTACCTAAATCTTAAAAGTACTACCACTGCTTAAAGTAAAACCCAATGAGATAGTATAAACTTTTATACGTAGTTTTGCAAACTTTTGAAACGACTAGAATTTACAACTGCTTTACATATGAAAATTAAAAAAAAAAAAACAAGGAAAAAGAAAAAGTAGCTAAAAAATGTGACAGAAACATAGTTAAAACAAGTGGTACAGGTACAGCCTATTATACTTTTTAAGTTAGTCAAAGTGTTCTAAAGTTAAAACAAGTGGTACGGGTTATTACAACCTTCTAATAAAAAGATTTTGTTTAGGTTTAGGTTTTACTCGGATTAGTGTCCCATTTTAACTTAGGTGTTGAAACCTTTTTTTTTAAACGTTGACAGTTTTCTCTACTTTTTTGAAATGTTCTAAAGGTTTCAGTACGTTGTCTTGTTGTTTGTGGGATTCTTATCAATGAAGTACATAGTAAGGCTACTATTTTTTGGCCAATAACTAATGCGGGCAGTTGGTCTTGTAATTTATGTATTTTTTTATAATCTTTGTTGTCTCGGTGTATATTTTATTTTTATGTTTTGGCATTTCCTGAATATAATAAATTATGTTTTTTAATTTTTTTTATTTTTATACATAGTTCGCCATTACTCCGGCCTTGGTTTTTAGTGCCTTTGTATAATTGTCAGTATAAAATGTTTATAACTGTATGTTTTAAAAATATTTTTTTATAGAGGGTTATTAGTTTTCAGCATAAAGTTACCCTTCTTTAAATAGCAACTTATCATTTTTTTATGCTGTTTGATGAAGGCTTAATTTAGATAGAAAATTTTTAAGTTTTTTAATAGATTGCGGAATTGCCATTTCAAAGCAATTTTTTTTAAAATGCAGCATCAGAAAGAAATGGTCACAAAATTTCCGTTTTCTGAAATTTTAGAATTTGTTTTTGTAAATTCGTAGAAGAAACTTTGTAACTCATTTTTTTTTTAAATAGCACGCTCGATTTCGTTCAACTGTTTTTAATGTAATTTTGTAATTTTTTATCAATTTTCACTAATTCCTTTTTTTCTTGACATCTACAGTTATAAATATATTTATAAATTTCCAATTAAATCATAGTAATGGCAAACTCTGTATATTAATTAAAAAAATTAAAAAATATTTGTATCTAATTTAGAAAATGCCAAAAAACAAAAATAAAACAATTGTTAGGACAACAAAGATTCTAAAAAAATGCATAAATTACAATAAATTACAAGACGACATTTCGACAAACTTAAAAAGTAGAATAGAGTGTTCAAGTTAAAAAAAAGGCTCTCAACGCTTAAGTTAAAATGACATCCACATTAATCCGAGTAAAACTTAAAGCTAAACAAAATCTTTTTATCAGAGGATTGTAATAACCCGTACCACTAGTTTTAATTATGTTTCTGCGACATTGTTTAGCTACTTTATTAAATTATTGTAGATAACTTAAAGTGCCTGTTTTTTAGTAATATTTGTTTTTATACACATATGAATTAAAACGCAAATCAAGTTTTTTTAAAAATTGAAAAAAGTTTTTTTTAAATTCTCATATGTAAAGCAATTGTAAATTTTAGTCGTGGTTTTGTTTTTAAAAGTATGCAAAACTACATATATGCGTTTATAGTTATTTTAAAGCTTATATTTGATTTTGAAAAATTTACAAAAGCAATACCCCGACTTGAATTCGGAAACTAATAAAAACAGAAAAACAAAGAAAATTTACAATTGTTTTACATATTAAAATTTTTGTGTAACTTTTTACCAGATTCTTAGTTATTCTAAAAAAAATCAAAAGTATTACCAGTGTTTGAAGTAAAAGTCATTGATATATAAACGCTTATATGTAAAGTTTTGCAAATTTTTAAAAACCACGACTAGATTTTACAATTGCTTTGTATATGAGAATTAAAAAAAAAGAAGAAAAAACTTTTTTTAGTTTTTAAAAAACTTGATTTGCGTTTTAATTTATATAGTTAAAAAAACAAGCATTACTAAAAAACAGCCATTTTAAGTCATCCACAATAACTTGTTTGTTGAATGCTAATTTTTTTAGGTCAGAATAAAGTAGCTAAAAGTGTCGCAGAAACATAGTTAAAACAAGTGGTACAGGTTATTAGAATCTTCTGATAGAAAAATTTTGTTTAGGTTTATGTTTTACTCGGATTAATGTGAATCTCGTTTTAACTTAGACGTTGAGAGCTTTTTTTAAACATCAATAGCCTATTCTCGTTTTTAAGTTTGTTAAAGTGTTCTAGAAGTCTAAATACGTTGCTTAGCTATTTGTGAGATTTTTAGCAACTAAGTAAATACTAAAGCTATTATTTTTTACAAGTAATGTCGCAAGCTAGTTTTGTAATTTATGTATTTTTTTAGAATCTTTGCTGTCCGGGCGATTACTTTATTTTTATCTTTTGGCATTTTTTGAATGTAATAAACTATGTTTTCTAATTTTTTTCTATTACTTTATATGGTCTTTTCCAATCATCTTGGAGTTTGGGCTATCAACGTTTTTAATTTTTACCGAGCTACAAATTTTCTTCTTGCGTTTTTATGTCATAGCACTTTTTATGTTTTTATTTGCACGTCAATTTTATCATAAATTTTTTTTTTAATTTTTTAATTTAAAAGATAATAATCTCTTAGAAATTATTAGAAATGAAAATCTAACATTAAACTTAAAATTAAATAAAAGTAATGAAGAAATATAACATGAATAGTGTAAGAAAAATAGTACTAGGTAATAAATTCTTTTGGTTCAGCGTGTTCAAAACGCTCAAATAATTGTGTAGGATTTTTTATAAAATAGCGTCTTATTTTCGGATTTTAAATTAAATAATGATTATTGTAATAGACTCAAAACGTTTTACGTTTTCCAGCTTTTTTTACAAACGATTTACTTACTTTTATGTAAAAATATTCACATTTTTATTTATGAATTATTGTTTATAATTTAATTTAATTTAATTGGTAGTTATTTTATTTTAAAACCGCTCTTGTTATTTCGATAAAATCGTAAGTAAATTTAAATGTTTTTTGTCAACTTTTAGTGTTTTGTTTTCGTAAAGAGTTTAGAACTGCTTGAGCATTAATTATAACATAAATCAGTTTGCTTGGATAAGAACTTTATCGAGTGTTGGTGCTTAAACTGTAATTCTACTTTAAGGCTATTTATGTTTACGCTTATATAATATTTTAAGTATTTTGGTGCTTAATAATTAACTTAAAAACTATGTAAAAAACTCAATATTAAAAATATCTACAAAAAATTTACAATAAAATTAATGAGTAATTAATAGTATAACAAGAATAAAATTTCAATTTAATATAAGAAGAAATTTTGAGAAGAAAATGTTTTTTAAATTGTGAAAATGTCGCCGGCCGTGGAAAATATATTAAAAAAATTAATTAAATAAGTGTTATTGACAACAACAATAATCTAAAATTAAACAATTATTGTAAGAACTAATATATTGTTCTAACCATTGTATACAAACTTGCAACTTTAAATGCTTTGATACATCTATATATATAAAAATGTTATGTTGGTTTGTGTACGCTTCAAAAACTCAAAAAGTTCTGCACCGATTGAGTTGAAATTTTAACATGATATAAAATCCGCATCAAGGATTGTTTTTATACATTTTTTGCATCAGTCACATATCTGCGACCGCGAGAAAATAATTTTTTTTAACGATCAGCTGTTTACCAGTGACCGCGCCATCTGCCATAAGCTAGGAAAACACTCGCTGTCAACCGAAATAATAATGACGCAGTCACATGAGAAACAATTTCGTTCCCAATTACATTGTTTATTTACAAAAAAAATTGCATCTGATTCTGATTATTATACAATCTGAATTAAATATTCACTTAAATGTGTGATAGTGTTGTGATCGAACTGCGCCTTTCACCAAATCGTAAGTAGAGGTTATATTTTATATCAAAGATGGACCGTAAAAATATTATTAACTGACAGGTAAAATAAAAGGACTTATTATAATTCAAGTGGATTTCTAACAGAAGTGAGTGGTTATATCTTTTTTATTACATCTAACACGTGGACGTAATTATATTATTTATTTTGGATTAACCTCACTTTTAATGTATATAAATATAATTACATTAACACTAGCAATTATTAATTGATACGAATGTCAACCATTCAATCACAATGTGCCACTGCGAAGCGTGGCAGGGTACAGCTAGTAAATTATAATTTTTTTAATCAAAATATCTTTATTTTTGATAAATTAAACAATGTATTCAAAAAATAAGCGACGTTAAGTACATATGTGAAAAAATAGATAAGAAACATACTTCTTCAAGTACCGTCTCTTCTTAGAAGGTTGGTTACCATCACGGCTATTCCTATTTTCAATGTGGAGCTCTGAAAAGTTTGATAGAACTGCAATTTATTGTATCATTTCCCCTAAGAAAATTAGACCACTTGGTGGAATCCGGAAATTTCTTTCTAAAGAAACAAACTCGAAGGTGTTTTAACCGGTCCAAGACGACTGGAAAATGGAAATAATATAAAACTTTACATAGAAAAAATGAGCTATTAAAAAAGCAAAAGCAGAATCCTGGAAGAAGCACTACAAAGAGATTGAAAAATCAACAAAATATGCTAACTTCAGAAAGCACTGGAAAAACATAACTAGGGTAAACTAGGGTGATTGCAAAAACCTAAGAGAAGTAACATCTTATCCGGAGAGGAAACTCTAGAATTAATCTGTGGCGACCTAATTTTCTAATCGTTTCTAGTTAATTTATTCTTGAATTAATTAAATATAATGCAGAAATTCACATTCTAATAGCATTTTGCTAATGCACATTTAGCATAATTATATTGCACTGCAAAGGAACTAGTTTTGCTGGCAGTTTGTAATTTTACTATAAACAGCTTGGCGAAAATTACTTATAGATATATAGTACGTTACGTTTACAAATATAATGTAATACTACACTCATTCATAAATTCTTCTGATCAACAAACTCAGTAAGCAAATAGACTCATGTCGCCAAAGTTGTATACTACAACGTCATCAAGAACTCAACGTGATAAGCTACTCGACGTGATGAACGGTTGAAGCTGTACTATAACAAACATATTCAAGGTAAATGATAACCACTAAACTTTTTCTTGAAAGCCTAAAAAATGTTTGCCACGATAGTTTTCTCATTTATATTATATATCGCATTTTTCGATTGACATTTTTCACATCTTGGACAAAGAGAACGTTTCTATTTTCCATTGGAACAACAACTTTCAACCGTCCGTTTCAAACATGTTCGCAAGCGTTAATAGCCTTTTTAAGTCATTTAAATCAAAGGTTTAGTTGTGTACACAATACTCTTGACATATCCCCATGAAAAAGTCTAACAACATAAAATCAGGTGATCGTGCTGGCTATTCTATGAATTCTCGCCTCCCTATCCACCGATATGAAAAAATTACTGTTCGTAATGCATAATATCGTATTTATTGAAACTTGAGGATTCCTTGGATCAAGATATAAATTTGCCAAAATTGGCACAACATTATTTTAAAGTAGGGCTAAATAATTATCGCCATTCAAATTGCCCTTAATGAAAAAGAGCCAGTAATATGATTTCCAACAATTTCTGCCCAACTTTTGAGGGTATTGTGTATGTTCCTTTATTTATCCAGTGTGAATTTTTTATTGACCAGTAGCGGAAATTTTATCGATTAGCATTACCGTTAAATCAGAAAACATAACCTCTTCCAATTAGATAATACTGTTATGAGCTTCTGAGTTGGTAGCATTTTATAGGGATGCATTTAATTAATTTTTAGTATGTTTAGAATCGATGTATAGCTAACATTCAATGTTGCGGATACTTGACTACTCGATGTATGTGTGTTTTCCTCAAACTCAAGCATTACAACTAGTTTGGTATCATCGCTCAGTACATTGGCAGCTGCTTTTTTATCTACCTTACAAGTCCAAACTCGCGAAACTGTTTTTCTACTTTACTAATGGTCCCTTTCCATTTATGTTAGGGTGTTATCTCCGTAACTAATCATTTGTAAAGCTGCTATTTTATATATTTCTGTTAATCTAATCATCTTTTTGAATTGCAGTTAATGAAATTAAAATAAAAATTATAACACTGACAACTACTACCATGCAGTAATAATTAAACGAAATTTGGTAAAGCATCTTAAACAAAACTAGCATTGCAATGATAACTAGTTATGTCTTCTTGATTATTACCATCTAAAAACAGTGCTGTTATGGTTTTTGCTTAACATCTTATTATGAATACCTAAACGTGAAATAAGTTTTGAGTGTGTTGTAGCAAATTTCGTTAATCAGATGATTTAATTTTTTTGTGATTATTTCTGCAATGAATTTAAAAACGATATCTCTATGTGCGTTTATAGATATGCTACTTAATTAAATCAAAAACAATGATGAACCATGATACGAATTCACCTTCATATTGTGGACATCACAAAACTTTTGTTATTAGCTGTTGTTAGCTTAAGCGTTTTAGAAATCGAACTCATCGTTTTGATCGAGGGATTGTGCATGGTTGTGGTAGTGCATTACATGGTTTTGCTGGTGGCTAGTCGGACATCGTCTGTCTTGTATGCATGTTTAAGACAATCGATATAGATCGTTTCCTAGTAGCACAAAATATACGTAATATATTAGTAAATAACATCTGGTAAATATTTAAATGACACACTTTTTTTGTATTGGCCATTTATTGTAATGTTATATCAATAATTTATATAAAATAAATCTAAATATTAGTTATAAATATCTTCTAAATATATAGTATATGTTTTCAATATATGGCAGACATTAGATGTTAATGTCGTCTCAATATTTGTTTCCAATATATGGGAAATATTACTTTTTAATCTGATCTAGATGTATCGCGCTAATATTTGTAAAATATATACCTACTACATATGTGTACGTTTGCAAATGATGTTTAATCTGGATCTTTGCTACGCATTGTACAATTTTTATTAAACTGTATTGAAACACTGCAGCTTTAAAAAATAAATATCATAAAAAATTGTATCTTAAAATTACATATTACTATCATTACATATTACATAGGTACTACATAAGTGTTCTAAAGTTTGCCAAATATAACGCAACAGATGTACGTGTGCAACATTTATTATATTAGGATGTCGTTTTGTGATGGCATCTGAAAAAATACAAACAATTTACTCTAGCAAGTTATATTAAAAAATCTACATTTTATAATAAGAATTATAAAATGCATTAAAATGTATCAAAGTTATTTTAATTGGTATGAAATATACCTACAAATGGTTTCAGTTTGAATTTTTCAGTAAAGAAACTTTTTTAAAAATATGGCTTACCTAAATTTCAACAGCATTATTATTTCTAATTACCTAATCACTTTAATAGAACAGTAGTATGAATAATTAAAATTAGAAAAAACTTCAAACATGATTAGTTTTAAAAGTGCACAAAAGCATTTTCTTGGGATTGTTATTCAAAAAATAAAGGCAATATTCAAATAACTTTTTGAAACTGTTTTTTGCATATATTTACTTATATATTTTTTAAAACGTGTTGTTTATTAATTATTAACCATACTTACGTAAATAAAAGCATTTCTTTAACTTATGTTACTTATGAATGACGACCGTTAAAATTTCTTTAAATTATTTTCTGTAAACGATGAACAGCCAACTAAGTAAACATCAAATTTTGGGTGTACTCGATGCGTTAAAATAAATTATTTACAAAATGATTTTTTGCTGTTCTATATTTAGAAAACATGATGCAAAAATTAAAAATAAGAAAATTAAAATGGCTTTCAGGCTCGTTATTTACAAAGAATGATTCCATGTATTAGATATATAACCTCTAAAATTATGCATCAATTTTCTCTTTCAATGGCAGGCACTGAAAAGTAGTCCTAAGACTTATAAACAAAACTAGTAGAAAAAGAGTAATAAACAATCCTTTAAACTATGCCAAACTAGTGTACAAATCCGATGATAGTGTGGATTAATTCACGACTGATGGTGAAAACGACTACGATCCGAAAAATGATTTTGATGAGGATTTGGACAATAATAACCTATTACTATCTACTCCAATAATTGTTCCAGCTGTTGAAGGCGTACGGGCAATTACTCTTAACTTCTGGGTTCTTAAGAAAAATTTTCCATTTCTTTACATTTTCTACGTGGCTAGATAAGCGCCTCACTTTGATTTTCTGTGCCATATTTTTTTGATTGCAGGTACTTAAGTTGCAGATTTGGTTACGTACCCCTGGCTGAAAGAAGGGCGTACAAAACAAAATGATTAGCGACGGCAGCTCTACACTTTGTCAGAGAGAGGCGTGTCAGCAAGAGCAATAAATTAATTAGCCGAAAACCATAATGTATGCTCCCCCCGTGATTGAAATTAACACTGAAATTTTTCTCACATTTTATTTACTACATTTGCTTCTTTTAATACTTATATAATTTGTCATGCTTTATCGCGGGCAAGTAAAAAGCTTGGTGCATAACGAAGTTCTATCCATTACCTACTTAATATTTTATATTAACGCAATATTCAATACATTATTATTTAAAAATGTGATACGCAGACAATTATTAAGCTATAGCAAAGGCGCTGCCACGGGTGCAACAAAGAGTTGTGTGCAATAGTGATAATTAAGCAGCATCTGCATCTGGTATTGTTTAAACATCTTGCAATTTTGTTAGCTGTTATGATATGTTGGGATACTTCGTTTTCTATATCTCCGAAGCTTGATGATTTAACTCTTACCTAAATGACGGTACTTGTTTGATTACATTTTGGTTTACTTCTAGTTTACATCGGATAGGTTTCTTTGATGTCATAATTTTAATTTTTAATTTTATTATATACATCAAAAACAAAAGCCACAAATATAGCAGAAAGTTACAAGCCTAATGGAATTATCCTAAAATTTGTTACATGTTCCGGATCACTGGACGATTATGGAAGAAAACGACATACACGTAAAATAGTGTTACATCTAATGGAGAAAAAACTTAACGCTGCGCGTTTGCTATTTATGGATAATTATTATTAAAGTAGTTTTTTCCTCAGAACTGTCGGGAGCAAACACAAAAGGTTTCTTGATAAATCTACTCATAGATGTATCAATCCGTAAAATATCACATGGAAGGCACATTTGGACCAGTAGGATATTCCGGATTAAGTGAAACTTGCTAAATTACGTAAAGGTGAAACAATTGTAAATATTTGAGAACCAACACTTTGTATTGAATCTTTTGCTGATTTTTATAAAAAAGAACTAGTTACTTACTTACTTTTTCTTCATGTGTATATTGTGTTTCGAAGTGACTTTTACTTAATTATCGGACAAAAACCACGAGACGTGTATACATAAACGCATGGGATGCTACTAGCAAAAGATAAGTTATGGGCGAAGTCATTACATTTTTTTTGTAACTTTTCTTACATATAAAATAAAATATTTTTAAAATTCATTTTTTTTAATAACAATAAGTTTGTCCGATTGCAGGCTAAAATTTTTTTTTTGTATAACTAACATTTATTTTATATTCAGTTAAACTAACTTAAGTGTGGGTGTTCTGAAACATTTTATTAGCCGTAACTTTTATGTAATCTAAAATTTGTTATTCTGTTTAGTTAACAAAAATCTTCAATAGTAAAAAAACAACTTTATATACGTTATTATTATAATATAAATTTTTATACAATAAATTTGACTTTTAATACCACCTTTTTGAGCTTTGAACTTAACAAATTCCATCAATAAAATTTTCTTACAAAAAATAAGTAATTTTTACTACACATTAGTTCTAAGAACGAATAAAATTACAAAAAAATTCTTTGTCAAAAATAAAAGAAAAATAGAAAACGCTTTTATCCTGGCAATATTGTTAAAATATAAAAGCGTAAGTAATTGCTTTCTGTTACAAAGCACTAAGTAGAATGTTTCAATTTCACGAGAAAAATGAAATTATCTTTAAATATTTTAAGAAATAGTTGCGACTAAATCGAATTTTTAAACAGGTCAGAGAGCAATAAACAGGCGGTAGAGTCTCGAGCGACTTCTATTTTTCTTTTTGTTTTTGTATCACAAAAAATCAATCTTTAATTTAGTTAATGTTGTATTTTTTTAAATTAATTCTATTTGAGAATCTTAATTAATTAATTACAAATAAATTACGCTTTTGCCTTTTGCATGTTTTTGATAATTAAATTACCTTTATTAACTAGTTTGTAATTGGTACATAAACTTTCTGTACAACACTTAAATTTAGTTAAACTTAACACGAACATATACTTTGACATGAATTTAAGAACATTAAACAGTGTGGTTCGAACTCGTAAGGATTAAAGTGCTGTGTTTACAGATGTTTAGTGCTTACGCCAATGTCAAAAAGAGTGGGCGAAACTATTCGGTCCACTATTCAGTCGGATAGCCAACAGTTTCAGGTTTTTAAAATTTTTATTAACTTCGTATTGGATTTTATTTTGTGTGTATGGCAATATGAGTATTCAACTATAAAATTGCAATGTTACGTTATCGACCAGTTTCGAATTTATTGCTCCAAAAAAATGTCTTTTTCTTATAGTCAAAATAGTCCTGAAACTAAAAATTTTAACATCGAAATATAAGAAGATTACCATAACTTTTGCAAAAATTACGTTTGCGTGTCTATTACCAATAATTTCTTATTTTGGATTAAAAAAATTTTTAATACAAACATTAAATACGTTTTTTTTTTAACTTAGGTTCAAATTAGATTTACTACGTTAGATGCGTTGTGAGTAAATACACACGCACAAGCACTATTAATCGATTGTATTAGTAATAACATTTTAATTACAATAAATATAATGGCATTTTTACCTCAGGATGGCATCCCAAAACATTTTTTTTATTATATAAGCCTATCTGGCCTTGGAGTTATTAGGTTGAAATTGTTACGATTGGTTTAAAATTAAAGTGATACAATCTACTTAAGTAAGTATTTTACCAAATTCTTTTTAAGCAGAATTGCCTATTGGGCTTTGAGATGAAACTTCATAGATTTCACACCGGCCATTAAAGACCACCGAAATGAAACGAGTATGATGGTATAAAACGCCAATCTATATTTTGATTTTATCAAAATTTGACGAATTTGTCTGCGGTAATATTCCGATTGGTGCCCAAAATTGGCTCTGATAAACGCATTACAACTTGAGTGGCTATATTTCAGTTTTTTTTATGCATCAGTCAAAGTCATGCAATCACTGCCTTTCCCAAAAGAAATGTATGCGTTGAAAGCATAACCGGTTCTAGCATCAGTGAGGCCATATTTGGTCGGCTTATTTGTCATATACATTTTGAAACGACAGTGTCCTCTGAAACCCACTAACGTTTCGTCCGCGCAGACGTATAGAGCAATTGAATATTGCGTTTGCAAATTTTGAATAAATCTATTGAATATCTCACTAACTGCTGCAATTGGATTGGTTTTCCTTGTCTCATTAGAAGCGTCGGGGTTATCAAATCGTAGATGTGTTAGTAACATGCAGAACCGTTTTCTACTCATAACTGCTCGAAATATATCTCTTTGAGTGCTATCTGTAACAAAAAGGCATCTTTGTGGTTATATTTAAATACATTCGACTGTATCGTTTTTGTATGTTGCTGCTGCTTTCCGTAGTTTTACAGTGGTTTACTGAACTAGAAGAGCAATCATGTGAACATCTAATCAACGTTCCCAAATTTCTTTTGGAATTGCAGAATCAACTGAGCGCATAACACCGCGTAATGTTGGGAGTCTGTGAGACTATGATGCCCCTAATGGCGCTTATAGAAAACAAGTAAATCACAGAAACATCGCGCAGGTTCGTTCAAAGCAAGATTAGCACTAAACAGGAAGGTACTGGAAAGCGCGGAGTAGGGCAATTCAAATTACGGGTAGGGTCAAGCGCATCAATGGTTACAGGTTAATAATTTCATTTTCATTGGTTAATTGAATTAAACAACGTATTGTTTAAAAAACTGCAGATGTAGTTTCACACGTAACTGTATTGAATTGGTGAGTAGAAATATAGATCATTTAGGTTAAACCTCCGAAGAATTTGTTGAAATAATCTTTGCACAATACATTTTTGTAATGTCCGCCATGACATAACAATGTTACTTAAAACGCAGTAAAATTACTAAAAGATCATCTTGAACAATTCCAATTAGAGATCATTTAGCGAAATATCTAAAAACAACAAACACAAACCATCAAAGACAACTCTTAATTTAGTTGTGATGCAGTTTATAAAGAGTTTTTAAACTGAACTCGTATAACTAGAAAGAATCTCTGTAAGCAGACGCATTTAAAGATACATTCGAATAGAACGATTGTTAAGGTGTTACCCTCATATGATGTATGATGTTTTTTTCATTTTCCGTTGCGTCTTAGTTAATCTTCCCAATTCTATCGTCTTCCTTGCTTTTTTCTTATTTTCACATTATTGGTCCTTGATTTGTTATATCTCTAATGTTTTTGTTTTTGATCTTTTTCCAGATCTTCGTTATTATGCTTCCCAGGTATACGTATGTCGTTACTTTTTCCAAATTCGTATTTTTGCATTTAATTTCTTTGTTGTAATTATTTTTGTGTTTTTTATACACTATCATTACTTTTGTCTTATTTGTATTAATTTCCATTTATATGTTTTCAATTCGTTTAGTTCAGACATTATTTAATTTTTGCATTTTATTTTTGTATTCGCTATTAAAACAACATCATCGACATACAGAAGATGACTCAGTTTCTTCTAGCTATTTGTGCCTTGCTACTTACGCATGAGTATTTTGCATCATCAATTGCACACGCAAAAATAAACAAATAAAGTAAACATGTATGTATACTTATCAACGTTAACCTTGCGTTGATAAACAACGTGGAAAATACTGACTATAGAACATTGTTATATACAACGTTACAATCTTCAGTAATTTCAACGTGGTCTAATGACGTTGATAAATTTTGTGAAGTTTATCAAGTTGCATAATCCATGATAATTCTACTGATAGTTTGCATTATAAAATATAAGATAACCAATTATAAATGTAAAAATAACGTGAAAAACAAACGTTGAAATAAAAAGTCAGAAAATAACGTTAAAAATATAACGTGCATCGTGAATTCAACCAAACAAAAGTGTTAAAGTTATTAACGTCAATAAAACGTGTATGGGTTTGTAGCCTTGTTAAAAAAATTAATTTATTTACTGGGATTATTATTTACAACTGTTGAAAAAACTAAGAATTTGCAATGTGTTTTTAATGCTAAATGCCTTGTGTGAGAACATTTTTGTAAATATTTTAAATTGTAATGTGGAAACATCATATTTGTAAATGTGGTTTGTTTGTACAAATGTACTTTGTCTTACACCTTTTTTATTAAGTTTTTACCTGTCAATTATTTTGCATGACGCCTGTTAGAGACGGCACAAGACAGGCTCAGCACTTTTGCCGGAACCCGATCTCGTGTTGAGAGGCTCCGCGATCTACAAAAATTACTCAATTAAAAAGCACCAATGTAAGATTTCAATGTGTATTCAGGTCCAGAAAAATTTTTGAACCTGGCCACGCAAAATGTAAGCGTTGGTACTACGCAAAACATTCAAATTCCAAACAAATTCAGTTAGTTATAAATATACTACTAACATTATATTTGTAGTGTTTCCAATGTGGTTCCATATTAATTTTTTTTAAAATAATGTGTTATTCTTGTCGAAAGTCTTGCCATATAACTCACTTTCGACGTTTGTTACATAAATTACTATTTTGTGCTGTTTGTTAAAAATTAAATCTTTTTTTATAGATTTAAAAAGAATCAGCTTGAAAACATAACAAATTTAAGGTTGCTACTAAATTCATTACTAACAAAATCTGTCTGTTTTTTTTTCAATTTTACCAATATTTTAAAAAAATTGAAATGTATTTTCTACCAGACACACGCTTCCATTTAAATAATAATTGACTTGAAAAACTTGGATTTACTTGGATTTTGATTTATTAGTTTGCGGCTTTAGAGTTTGATGTTTGCGATAAGCTGAACACAAGAAATAATAACTATGCTGTAGTCAGAAAGAATATCCTTAAAAAAATGTATGTTAAATTAAGTCGTTTAAAGAAGAAATAGAATAGAAACGTGTGCAGTGCTACAATCACACAACTATTTGCACTATGAGTCATTTTTTTGTATTATAAAATGACACATTTGATAACTTATTAAAAATATAATATTTTTTAGTATAATAAAGATATATAACTCGTTGAAATTGCCGACAAACAATGAATTTCTTTGTTTGCTTAAAATAAAAAAAAACTTTATTAGTAAAATTACTATAAGCTGCTGCAGTTCTAAAGTTTGCTCATATACTATAAAGTAGGTCATAAAGCACTTTTTACATTTACTTTATCATGGATATTAAAAGAAACTTCGTTTATCTTTGATGCATATTGATTGTGTGCTTTTAGTAAGTAGACTAAAGCACTTAGTTTACAAGAAGGATTTAAAAACTACTATTGCATATAAAAAATTATACATTAGCATAACAAGTAAATCCGCTGTTTTTGACTAGATTATTTAAAACTTTTTTATTTTTATTCTTTAAATCCGAGTACTTTGCATATTTCTTAAATCTATTTTTGCATGGTTATTGTTACTTCTAGACGTAAACCTCAAATGATATTGCATGTAAAAGTTTATAAAACATGGGCATGTAAAGTTTTTGCTTCTAGAAATTGTTAAAAAAAATTAAATAATTTCTGGTTTAAATAATGTTAGGGATAATGTCCGGAAACCTGCTGTTAACAAAACAAATTGTTAACGTGTGAAAGTGTTCACCGGAGCTTTGAAATAATATACAACATTAAATTCTAATAAGAGAAACTACACCTAGCTCAAGTTTTTTATTTGGTGATGTAGTTACTTAATTAAGACAAAAAAGATAATTTTTTAATAAGCTTTAAAGTTTTTACATCTTTTTGTGTTTTTTTAACATGTAACAAAATAAAATTATGTTTAATGTGGTTGAATTTTAATTCATGCTTGATTAAATATACAAAAAGTTTTTAGTTTATAATATTATTTTTTAAGCAATACTTACTAATTTTATTTTTCAGATTTTCGCGGTTATAATGGTCCAAAAACGAAAATATTTTTAGGTTTTGATCTGCGTTCTATATTAGCACACTTCACAAAAATTACAAACTTTGCAAAACTAATTAAACTTGACGCTTTTTAAGCCAAACAATAATTTTTTTAACATCAAATCTTTTACTTCTTTAGAAGCATAGAGCGTCGTTTTCAGCGACGATTCTTTGGCATTTCTTGGCGTTACCGCATGTACAGTAGCAGAGTTGCCAACTCTGTACTAGGTTTACTCTAGCTGTCTCTTTGTTCTGTTTCATATGCTGTTTTGTTAATTTAACACACACACACACACTTAGGTACCGGGTAGACATCTCTCTACGAACCCAATGGAGAACAGATCTACTTCAGGAACTTAATAATCTTGCTCACCGCCTTATATCGAAGAGATCATGTCGTAACCCGATATTTTGACCACTTCCTTCCCTCCATATCCAAACCTATCTTCCAAGCCGTCTAGCCAACGTGGACGATTATGTAAGGTTAAAAACCCCCTAAACAATATGACGATTTTTAAAACAAACGGAAGTATAACCCAGATAGGTACGTCATTAAATGGTAAATTCTACACCCTTAAGGCGGGCTGCACTGAGGATTCTCGGGAGAAAGGGCAAAACTTTGCAAAGAATATTAACACCAAGAAGTAAACCAAAGACAAATTTTTACATTGCCAATTACAACGTCCGAACTAAGAGCGATAGGTTCGAAGAATAAGAAAATGGACTATTCCACATCAAATGGTGTATCCTAGGATTGAGTGAGACAAGACTACCCAAAAAAAAATGCACTACATTGAAGTCCAGATACATTTTCTATCAGAACAATAAAGATTAAGACACACGCATAGAAAGAATAAGAATCATGATACATAAAAATATAAACCAGCAAGTCACTAAAATGAATTCAATATCATCAAGAACAATATTTATAGTTATTGAAATAATAAAATGATATAACTTACAAATCGTTCAAGTTTACGCTTCAACAAACATCTCTCAAGAAGAAGTTAATAAAAACAGTAATAAAAAAAAATTTAAATATAAAGATGTTTAGGAGAGCTACTAAGAATGGGAGATCAATGATATATTAACTAAAGACTCAGGGACAACATGTATAACAATAAAGAAAAACACAAAAATAGTAAAAAAAATTCTATACTACGCTATACAAACAAGAAAACCCAGAACCACCAAACATCACATCTAAAGATATTAGAAATGTCACTTCAGAAGAAACATCTAATATTACAAAGGAAAAAACAAAATTAGCGTTATCTCAGATAAAAAATAGCAGAACCCCGGGTGAATACGGCATTACTATTGAAATGATAAAAATAGGGGGAAGCACTACAGTACTATCTATGAAAATACTTCTCAATAAATGTCTTACAGATAGAAAAATATGGCATAACGCACGGGTGATATTATTGTATAAAAAGAGAAATAAATTAGAAATTAATAACTATCAGCCTATAAGTATACTGCCTCTTCTCTATAAATTTCTGAATAAAATAGTTCTCATAGTTATTCTCAATTTTGAGAACGTTTACCAAATGATACAGAAAATTCTCGACACAGATAACAAAAACATATAAAACGTGTTCAAAAGGAGCTGAGGTCAGTTTTTCAAAGTTAGAAATTAAGAAGATTTAGTCAGTTTAAAATAAATAATTGATTAACGTATGTGCTAAAATAAATAAAGTACCGGTGTTAGTAAAACGTAAATACGTCGTGTACGAATGGTTAACATAAACAAGTACCAACTTTAGATAAAATTAAAAAGTATGGACCTAGTGACAGCAACACATAAATTAATGTAAATGTTTTTCTTAAATACCGTTATAGACTTAACTAGTTATGTGTAGTTCTAATCGGCTAAATATTTTGTTTACAAATAAATTAGTATTAAAATTCGTTACAATAGTAACAAATAGATTAACAAACAAATCGGATGAGTACCAGCCACCGGAACGGGCCTGATTTCGTAAACAGCTACAGCATTATAGAAGATATGCAATCTCTAAAATCACTTATAGAGAAATGTAATGAATATACTGAAGCACCCCATCTTGCATTCGTCGATTACAACAAAGCGTTTAATTCAGTAAAGCTGTGGGCTATCTTTAAAGCCATGAACGACGCAAGAATCGACTCCAGGTATAGAAACCTACTTCAAAATATATAGGAACAGGCAACACTAGTAGTTAAAATAACAGACTATCTAGAAACACATAAAATACTGTTAAAAAGGAGAGTTAGGCAAGGAGACACCATCTCTCCAAAATTGTTTACTTTTAGACTGGAAGACGTTTTTTTAAGAAATGAAGTGGAACGAAAAGGGAATTAAAATTGATGCTCGATATTTAACTAATCTCCGATTCGCGGATGGCATCGTCCTATTTAGTCAAAATATACATGAACTACAAAGTATGCTAGAAGAATCAGTCGAAATTGGACTACAAATAAGACTTAATAAAACAAAAGGCATGACCTTAAAAAACGTAGATATAAGTGTAGGAAACAAAAATATAGAAAAAGTAGAAGAATATGTTTACTTAGGACATAATATCAAACTGGGTAAAGAAAATCAGACCGCGGAAATACAAAGGCGCATTAGAATAACATGGACAGCAACGGGAAAATTGACAAATGTATTACAAAATGCAGATCTCTTAATAAATTTAAAAAGTCGAGTATTTGATTGTGCTCTCCGTGACGACTTACGCAATGGAAACACAATATTTACAGCAAACTCGGCAAACAAGCTTAGGACAACCCAAAGAGCAATAAAATGAAGAATGTTAGAAATAAGTCTTAGAGATCGTATTACAAACAAAAAATAAGACAGAAAACAGGAGTAAAAAACTTTACAACATGTATAACGGAGCTCAAATGTAGTTGGGCCGGACATGTCGTTTATCAAGACAAACATTGATGGACGAAACGCATAATACAGTGGAGACCCAGACAGCATAAGCGGAGCGTTAGAAGACCTCAAAAACGATGGTTCAATGACATTAAAAACAAAACGGAAGAAAATTGGAATCAGTTAGAACAAGACAAAAAAGCATGGAAAAAACAAGTGGAGACGTATGTTTAGAAGTTGACTATTAAGAGCTGCTGAAAGAAGATCTTTTACAGGTTCACTATGCACACAGCACTTTACATAATGACTTCTATTTGGTCTCTTATCTTTCACCTTTTCTTTTATTTCACTTCATTATAGTCCTTACTCAGTAATTTTATTATTTTGTGTACTCTTCTTCCTTTTATATTGTGCCAGTGCTTACTTTGTTATATTGTTTTCTCAACGTATGCTCAATCTATTATCATTTTATTTTGTTATTGTTGTTCTTAACGGTTCTTGTTTTGATTTTTCCCATAATTATTCATTTTTTTTATTTTTTCCGGTTAATATACTCCCAGGATTCTTCTAAAGCATTTGTTTATTAATATCTGTAATATTTTCAAATCTCTCTATCTCCTCTATTTGTTTGCTGTCGGGTTGGTTGTTTCCTACCTCTGTTCTCTTTTTGCTTTTTGCTATTTTCATAATTTTGTTATTATTGTTATTTAAATGCAGTCATAGTTGTACTGCTTTTTCTTTTAGTTTGTTTAATTTTTTTCAACAAACAGGCATTGTCTGCAAAATCTATGCTTTCCAATGTTTTTCCCGAACCTTCTAACTCCTGTCTTCTTATCTTTCGTTTTTTTGACTTCTCAGTCGATTATAACCAAAAATAGTATGGATGACAGAACACATCTGTCTCTCTTCGCTTTCGACTTGTATGCTTTTTGTTAGTTTGTTGTTTTTATCAATTCTAGCTGTGTAGTTCGTATATAAAACTTTAATCATATATATTAGTTTCTTTGGTTATTTCACATATTATTACTAATATTTCTTGTAGTGGACACCGTTGGTAACAACCACGTTACCTCGGTTAGCTACGATGTAGGTGAGTGAAAATGATTGAGAAACTATAATACAGATAGAGAATACTTAGAGCCTACTCCTCGTACTAATAAAAATCCGTTTAGAGATACTAATGGTACGTCTGAACCCAATACTAAACGAACAGGATAGAGAAAAAAAAAAGCAAAAACAATATAACAAGTGAATATATATTACTTTAGCGATAACAGGTACTATTAACTTTATTTAACAGCAAATATAAAAAAAAGTTTATTTGCAAATAAGATAATTAACGAACTGTCATTTTTGTGATTTAATTTGAGTAGAAAATATATAGATTTACAAACATAATTAATAACACCGCTTAAGTACGAAAATATGCAAAAACTTACCGCACCGAAGTTTCTTGATATCGAGTAGTAAACGTTTACTACCACCTATGTATTTATAATTGACAAGTAGCGTAGTAAGTAAGATTATGTATGACGTTATGTGTCTAAATCTGGATATAACTGCAATCAAATCGATCAAGGAAACTTGATGAGTATTAGGTCAGCGTACACAAGACAGCTGTATTACATAATGCTAATTATGCTTTAAAATTTTTGAGTGAATCTAAAGTTTTAGTATGATCTACGATTACAATTTTAAATGTTACAAATTAGAAAAATTATTAATTCGGCGAAATCAGAACACAGGCTGAAAGCTAAAGATAAAAAATACAAATAAGAAAGTTGTTTTACAATACGATGCTTGTAGAAAAGTTTGATTAAGGTTCAAGGCGCTAATTGCTATATAGTAATTCTGCCAGACAAGCTTCTGGAGGTTACTGGATCATTATCTCCACGAGCAACAAGAAGTAGAATTCCCTCGGATTAGTAATTATAGAGTCTTAAACCCTAGCAGACTCGTTAAAATAATATTAATAGTATTGCAGCAGCATGGCTGACGCTATCTTAACAAAATTTACATAAACCACTTAATTCTACTAGAATATTTCCCAATCATTATACAGCATTATTGCTAAAACGTAAAAAGGATAACCAACGGTAAAAATTATATATAAAGAAGAATTACTTACAGTTTAGCGAAAGCGCTTTGATATTAGCAAGCGATCGCAGCGAAATCAAAGTACAAAATGACCGAGCGAAAATTTCCTCTGTTTCCGTTTTCCCCTCCGTAACTGTCAATTACGATACGCATTTGCAACAATGCAGTCAAGAAACCAGTGACGGCGTGACTTTTACTTTGAATTATTATTTATAGCAAATACATAAATAATGACATGCAAAAATATATTTAAGATTGTTCACATTTTATCTCTATTATCCTATTCTATCAAATGCTTATTCAAAGTTTATGAAAGTTATTTTGATTCTCTTTTACCATTCATTTGCTTGTTCAATGATGGTGAGCAGTATAAATATGTTATCTATAGATCATCGCCGCTGTGTGAATCCTTTTTGTTTTTTTCTGAGTACTTTTTTTATTCCGTCTTTAATTGGATTTAGTAGTATATTCTTGTTAATATTTTGTTTGTTGTACTTAGCAGCGTTATTCCTCTCCAGTTTGAGCATTCTGTTTTGTCTTTTTCTGGTAATCTTATTATTATTACATTGTTCTATTCTTTCAGAGTTTTTTTTCTTTTTTCTATATGCCATTTAGTAAGTTATGCATAATTTTTTCCGTTGTTTTGTTGTCTTCTATAATTAGTTGTGCTGTGTTAAAAAAACAATCTAAAATTGTTCCACAAGTAAGAAACCTTAAAATCGAAATCAATTTGAAACAAAAAAAATAATTGTAAGTCTTTACACTTAATTAACTTTAAAACATTCAATAGCATTGTACAATATAAGTTTGTTCAAAATTACTAGTGTTAGTATCCAGTAATTAGTGGGTACAAATCACTGACGTGCCATTTCCGTGAATTGTCTTGAACATAATGTACCCATTATGTGTACAAGTCGAATAAAGTATTGTTTTTAAAAACGATAAAATTAGATCTGTTAAAAGCTTCTTTTTTAAATTGATATGTTAGTATCATTGTTACGTAACAGGAAGTAATCAAGAAATAACTTTTTACAGATTCTTCTGTGAATGAGATTTAATTTTAGTAAATCTAAAAATCATAATTGTTTTTATATAGATTAATAAACACAAAAGTACTCGAATTAATTTTGATTAATAAATGCAACAGTTTTTTAAATATTTTTTTATGTTACATCGCAAACATCAATATTTATTTGTTAGTGTAGTTACGTAATGACGGATTTAATTTTATGCGGTCGTTATAGTATTACGCTTTTAGCGATTGGAATGAGTATCAAATGAAAATGTTCTTTACTAAAGTATTTCGATCGTTTGTTATTTCAATAGAATAGAAATAGAAATTTAATGTAATTTCAGCAAATTGATGAAGGTTCAAAACATTTCTTTCAAACATAGCTACGAGAAATAAAATCATTATCTCATTATAATGGTATTTAAAACTTGTTGAACCAAATAAATCTCGATGCAATTAAAGTTGGGTTAATGACTTCAGAGGCTACGTAAAAAGGAAATTTTAGCTTTGATCAACTGTCGATAACCTGTATAATTTTTTTATGTTATTGATGCCTTCAACTTTGTTAATTGTATTAATCTTGCAACTGTGTTACTTCTGCTTCGTATATTATATTAAGCCTTCAGCTTTATTAATTGTATTAAGCCTTCAGCTAATTTTAATGTATTTACGATCATTATTAATATTTTACTTCCAATTGAGTATAATTATTTAGCCTTCAGCTTAGAGCAAATCTGAGTATTACTGTTTATGTCTTGAACCATTTAAGTAGCTGTAGTAATTGTTTGTATTTAAAACCGGTGGTAGCTATTTTAAATCGGCAAATGCAAACTTGCATTTCTTGAAAGTGTCAGAAATATTATACAAAAACAGCTACTGGTATTTATTACATACTACACTAAGGAACTTCATTCAGGGGTAAGTCTTTGGTGTTTTCGAATCAAGGATTCTACGAGTATGCTAGGAGTGGTGCTCGTTTTTTTTATAATAGCATTTTCAACCACGGCTACTCACCGACATTTTAACTGCAAAAGTTGGTAACAAACACTATTATAAAGACATCATTAAACGAATCTTAAGAACAAGTTATAAAGTTATCAAGACTACTAATATTGAACAATTGAACAACCACATGTACTGTAAGCTAACTGAATATATAAGAACGTATTTAAATATTTAATGAACTTTGTACACGCATATTTTTAGCAATCAATACAGTTTTTCAATTAATAATAGAAATAAACAACATTTGTAACCATTTTTGTTAACAATAAAAACGTCTCAGCAGTTTGATATTATCTGAAAATGTGTCAAAACTTTGATTTAACAACGATTAGTTTACATCCAAGATAAAAAAAAAACATTTTACATAATTATATTTGCAGATAAAAACAAAGAAAGATACAAACTGTCGGAGTGTAATTTAAATCAATATAGTTTTCTGAAGTAATCAGATTCTTTTCACTCTATTGAGAGAGGTCAGTTCTATTTTCACAAGTTATATTGTGTTCTCTAAATTACTTCATTTATTTTCTTCTTTACTATTGTTTTTAAGATCTTAGTTAAATTTTATCAATCTATTATGTGCTCGGTTTAGTAAAGTCTTTGGCTTCACTGTTAATTAAACTTTATATTTTTACTGCAACAAATTATATGTGCAAAACGTTACAAACAATTAAAACTCCAAGAAAAATTTGCTGGTTATTCTATCCTATCTAAATCAAGTATTTAAAACAGAAAATAAGATACGTTAGTTAAGGGTTTCCAATTTAAGTTAAATTATTCTATGTACTGATAAAGTTCTGATACGATAAAGTTGGACACCTGTATAATACATATAAAGGAACAACCATAAGAGGAGCATATTACTCATTGTTATTGGACAAAGAGAATATCACTAACAAGGCACTACGTCCACAATTAGCAAAAACAAATATCATCGCCATGCACCTCTGAAAAACGCCAAACAACAAATTTCTAAAACATTTTGTGAGAAATAGGTAATTATGTATTTTTTTAATAAAATATATTTCAAAACTACGTTTCTAGTTTAAAATATTAAACTTTTTCATATTTTGTAAAGATTAAAATACTGCCTGAAAGTTTTTTTGTAAACAAATCATTTGTTTCAACAATAACTTTAGAAGATTTTCAATTTGTAATTACTCCATGAAAACGTATACAATTGAATGGTAACAAACATTTAAAAAAATTATTTACTTAGTACTTAAAAAATCTAATCAATTATAACTTAATAATTAAGCTGTTTTACACAGTAATGGTAAAACTCAAATTTGTTTTTGTACATAAGCTAGATTTTTTTGAAACAGTTTTGGATTAGTTTAGTTTATCCCGATTAAGCAAGTCACAACATCATTAAATCTTTTCTTTTTTGTATTCAGATAAACAGACAGTATATATCACCAAGCCGCATTTTAAACAATTGTTTTTGGATTGTGCGTACGTGTTAGTAAAGTATAAGTTGGCGTATTACTCATTTTAAGATTGTTTTGTTACAAAAAAGTTTTAAAAAAGATTTAACACAACGTTGATTTTACTATGTGTTAACTTTTAATCTTTTTTTTTAGTTAATAGTTAATTAAATTACTTATGGAATTTATCAATAAAATAATTGCTAATAAGTTATTGCCAAACGATTTATATTAAATTGTTTTGTTTAATAATGTTTGTTATTGGCTTTATATAAAAGTAAAAAAAAAGACAATTTGCCACAAGATGGCGTAAGGTAAGTCGACAGATTAAAACCATTATTGCTTTTGGCTTTAAATATAATATTAAGGCAAACATCTAAAATATAACAATTCGGATCTTTGCCCTATCGAGTTGGCAAGATTCTGCATTCTCGGATCTTGTGACCTACACTATCAAAAACACGTATTGTTTTTTTAAATTTATAAGACCTAAACAAATACAACGCTGCTACAACGTTAATTTACACAAGTCGGTAGAAAAATTTACAAAATGAATATCGCAGAATTGTCTAGTAATGGCTTGGAGAGTTTTCCTAATAATCTGTTTACAGAAAACTCTACTTTTTCTCCAAAAAACGCATTGTGTGCAGTAGAATTTGTATACTTGCAAAAGTGCTTCAAATAATCAACGGAACCAGCTGAGACATCCCTTATCAATAAAAAAGATTTCTTTTAATGAAATTTTTTGTCTAGTTTCTACTTTCTAATTTGGTTCTATTGTTAAATGAATGTGTAATGCCATTTCTTTGTGCATCTTGATATGCCAGGAAACAGTGCGATTTTAGTGTAAGTCTATACAAATAAAAATCTAACGCCTTACAAAGGTCTACTATTTGCTTTTTTGCACTTCAATAAATACAGATCAAAACTGTCACAAAGAGTTTTTACCCCTGCCAGCATTAACCCTCTTCTGAATGATTTCCGAATTTACCATAGCTAAGAGTTTTATCAAATTTCTCTGAGTGATATGTCTTTTTCTCTTAACTCTCTAGCTTGTCTTAATAGATCCTCAGTCAATGGTTTTACATTTTTTTCTTTTGTAAATCCTGAGAAAAATATAATAGGTAATTGGTTATTCTAAAGCACAATAGTTGACAGTTTTCAAAATTATCACCAAAGGGGTAATTACTCTCATAAAAAAAAATATTTGTAGCAAATTTTTGCCCCATTGGACATGCAACCGTTTACCCTAAAATGAATTTTTAGTTTTATCAAAGTAGCTGAAAAAATACAGTTTAACTATATTTGTGTTTTGTGAAAAATGTTTGTCAAAAAGTTTAGTTATTCAAAAAGATAAAAAAAAATTGTAACACATGCTTTAGAAATACTTAATGTTAACTTATATATCTGAAAATAAATATTAGTTTAGAACAAAAAAATTTACTACTTTATGTGTAATTATTAAAATTAACGTCGCACGTCACGTCTTGTTACTTGTTACGTGTCGTTAGTCATAAATGTTTACCAAACGTATTTTAACAAAATTTAAACGATAACGTTTTGCTATTCCAGAACTTAATTTCTCTATTTCGACATAAGAATTAGCGATTCTTACACTAAAATCCGTGTAAGAATAAGCAAATTCTTACACAAATTTTAGTATTGTTAGTTTTTTCAAAGTTGGTATCTCTGCATCGTAAGTTGACGTTACATGAAAAAGAAATCAAAATTATTGGAACTTAACAATTGCAATTCAAATTTTGATGCCAAGATCAAATAAAAACGTCCTATTAATACAAAGTTATTTACTTATAAAGGTATAAAGAGATAAATTTTGTATGAGATTTTAGGTTAACACATAAATTTCAATATGTCAAAGTTTAAGTGTTGCCAATTCAATAAAATATAAGTTTCCCAATGTTGTTTTAAAATTAAAATTATGCGAAAAATTTTAAATATTGTATCGAAATAGAGAAAATAGTATAAAGCACACGTCATAGAATACGTTTCAATCACTCGACCGCTTCATAAACTCGCCGCTGCGCGGCTCGTGTATAAAACCCGGTCTCGTGCTTGAAGCAAGTTCATTCTGTAACTTGTGTTTTAATATACTATTTTGCAACTGCATATAACTGTTAACGTTTGATCGATTTGTCTAATATGACTTTGTCATTGATTAATTGTGCAATTTACTAACTATTTTAATTATAACATTCTCAGCTACGCCCACTCACCAACATCTCAGCCGTAGTGACGTGATTGTTACCAGCAGGAACCGCTGAACAAAAAAAAATGGTAACACACTGCTGCCACTTCTGCAATGTACTGTATCTTAACATTTCGAACTATTTGTTAAGTTACAAAACAAATTACTACATTAAACGAAGTTATTTTAGTTAGAATAATTAAGCTAATTTGTTTATTTCGAAAAAATGTTCTACAAAAATATATCAAGTTTTGCAGAATTCAAATTTTTTATATTTAAATAGAAAATATGTTGTTCACAAAAAGATAAATGTTGTATTTGCTTCTATTAAAACAACATCAAAATTTAAATGTGGATGACATTTAAAAAAAATATATTTATACAATAATTTCAATTTTTTATTCTGGATAATTTCTCTGTGGCATTTATAGACCAGTCACGGATCTATAAAACTGGTTTTTAATAATCCGGTAAAAGAAAACTAGAATAAATGTTGGCAGATTCATCATTATGTCATTAAGTACAGATTCATCTCTAACATTTAAATATGAAAATTTCCTTTGTGTGCGCTTCCGTAGAAAATTTACAAGGCATTCTTTATTTTCTAGAGTTTCCGTTACTGTTCATACGCAGTATCTTACTTGATTACAAACCTAACAAGCACAAAACAACAATAATTTCGCATATTTTTTTGTCAAATCTAAGCTTTTGTCACTTTCTGCGGAAAATAATCGTGCAACACGGGATACTGTCGTGACAAAAGTAGAAGGTCGGCAAAAACCAACCGAAGAGTGAAGAATAAGGACGAAGTCAAAAGATAGTCGAAGAAAATAACGTAAACGTTAATTTGTTTACCCAGTGCTTCCATAATTAGGAGAACTGAAACATTTTTGGTTGAATGAGTGTAAAAAATAAAGTGATGCTGCTCTAATACATCTATCGGGCATTTTTTGAGCATGTGTTCTTTAAAATACCTCTTTGGGGATATTAATTGCGGAGGAGCTAAGTTGCCATCTGCATTAATTGCTCCACACAAAGTTATCATCGTGTTCTTTTTAGCTAACGTTATTTAATTTTTATGTTTTTAAATTTTCATGGTTACTATTTTCTAGAATATCGCGCAGTTTTGTTAATTATGTTGCAGATGTTGCCTGATCAAAATTTGTAGTTATTTAAAACCTGCTTTTAATTTTCAAAAATTTTTCAATTATTTTATTGAACTTCATAGCCCGACTTTGCATAAACTTGCAAAAAACTACACAACTACCGTTTCTCTTTTGATGAAAATATTTTTCTAAGAGTACAATTTGGGGTTTACTTAGTAGCTATATTGTGAACTTCAACATCAATTTTTCAACATGTTTTCTTAAAATGGTTCTAGGTATAGAGTAACGCACCGAAGCAACCTGAAGTAACAAACCGTTCTTATTTATATAATGAAGCGCGTTTCTCATCATCTGTGCTGCAGTTTTTCCAATACCAGTCTT
The DNA here is from genome assembly GCA_035610365.1 of Aquatica leii. Taxonomy (NCBI): domain Eukaryota; kingdom Metazoa; phylum Arthropoda; class Insecta; order Coleoptera; family Lampyridae; genus Aquatica; species Aquatica leii. The sequence continues at coordinate 60,634,436 of CM069438.1, forward strand.
TGGACACGGCATTTTTCTGAAATAGAAAACTATATGTTAATATTATAATTTTTTCAAACGTGACGACCAATAGAACCAGTAGCCAATGTACGTTGCTCAAAACATTAGAAATTTACCAATTTAACAACAAAATCTAACATCTAAAAAACCATGCATAAATTACATATTTTATATCTTTATATCACATCTTAAATAGTACAAAACCATCCAGACTGTAGAATTTTGAAGAAACGTGTGTTAAATCGCCAGGATACGTAAAGTAAGTAAATATCTTAAACAGTACATTTAAAGGTAGCAAATTTTAAGAATCGAAACTTTTGACAAAAGCAAACTGTTTGCCGATAAACACGTGCTAGCTACGTGCGATGTGTAACAATTCCACAAATATATAATTTTACAACTCACGTAGATAGAGGATGCATTTTGTTACTTTTTGGCTAAATGAAGCACTTGCTGAAAGACTGTAAATGCTCTAATATATGTACGAATACTAGAGCAAGAACAACTATTTGCAAAGCAGTGACAATAATTTTGATGATATCGAATTTTTTAGTTATGCAGCACATCGTACGCATAAGTAGTTATGATATTAACATTAAATTTAATTAAATAAATTTAGCGAATACAAAAAAGTTAAAATATTACAAATCTAAAATAAGCACAAATTAATAAGCAGAGCACAACGGTAAGAACTTGACATATAATTAAAAAAAAAAAACTAAGCGTAAGCTATTGTGCCAGCATGCGTATATTTAGTCGTCCGTACATACGATCGACACCAAAACAAATGGTTAAATACAGAAAGATGGTACTTACTCTCTAACATGCGATTAACACTAACAGCATACCAAAACATTTCTTTAGAAATTCTGAAAATTAAAATAATAAGTATGTGGTATATTTCGAATTACAAATAAGGTGCAAAAATTTTATCTGATGTTAGTACACTATGTGCGCTCAGTTTCTAAATTTCTAATTAATATTTAAGTGTGTCACCAAGTCTTTGTGATTATTTGCCTCAGAAAAGAATATTAAAGTGTTTGATTTTATTTGCTCATCTACGGAATAGGAGCTGTTGACATCATTGCATTTAATTAGTAACAACTTAATGCCGGAATCCGTGCATGTCATAATGATTGATAATTGGAAGAAATAATTAGACAGTCATTAAAAATTTCCTGAGGTACCTAACACGTGTAGGTAAGTAAAACTTCTGATAGAATAAGAGAAAATTAAATCTTACCGTAAAATAGAGATGCACTCTTACCCTAGCAATTCTTTTACATACAAACATCAAAATAATAATTGATTTACACTATTAATAATGCGGACGTTTCAAAGTATTATTGAGCGCTTCGCTAGCACGTGTTGTATTCTTAACTTTAACAGAGATGAAAATAGCAAACAAATTCAAACTTAAAGATGGCGTTTGCAATTGAACAAAATTTATACAGCGCAAAAAACTAAGACAAGTAACTAAAACGTTCAAAAATGGTAAGAAAGACTTTCATACTAATTCCATAATCAAATGAATTAACAAAACTTTTATAATATATAAGCGTCAAGATTTCTAGCTAGAGACACTTTGTGAATCATATGTCAGGTGATGTAACCCAAAGCTAATAAAAAGTAAAAATAAACCATATACATTTATTACAAAGATTTTATAAAAAAAGATAATTTATTTAACGAGTATAAGATATTAAGGTAATTAGTTAATATTACATCGCCAAGACCTAAGATGTTTTGCATAAACTATAGTAGGATATATCTGTTTTTACAAAGCGTCAAAACAAATTTGCACTGTTACTACTTTATGTTTTATACTGATATAGGTATAGATACAGAAAAAAGCAAAAAATATTTAAATCGCAAATAGAAATATTGAATTATGAAACCTTAATATATGTATATGTTGAGAAAACACATTTAACAGGTTTTTCCATCATTTCCAATACACTTAAAGTGGGTATTCTAAATTTTAAATCGAATCTTTAAAAAGCATACAATAAATTGGTACCTGATATGTTTTTTATAATATAATTCAACCGGGGTGTCTTTTATAACATTTTTTACTGCTTCTAGAAGTGTATGGTAGCATAAACATTTTTTTTTTAAATTTAATCAAAGCAACACTTTTGATATTGTTATTGGTTTTTACTTTTTTTTACTGGGTTTATTTGTATATAAATTGATTTTTTTATAAATACACGCATTGTGCATAAAAATAGAAAATAATAATTGTTTTTGGAGTTAAACAAAGCAGATTTTTTTTTTCGATGTCTAGGTAACGTCATATTTATTTAATATTTTTGTTAAAATTGTCATATTAGTTTCTCATGTTAAACTATTCCAAGAAATCACTTAACATTTCTAGTACTTAATTTGCATCTGTGCATTCAACTACGATCAATACTTTCCAATGCTCTAAACACCAATTTTTAGAACGGATTATTTTTGAAAATTTCGAAACAAATATTTTCCACATATAAACTTACAAATTAAAGCATGCTCAATTTTTAAAATGTACTGAAAAATAGTGTTTACACTGAAATCGCCTCTTCCAAAGACCTTTATTTTAAAAGTACACTCTTGGGAGCTGTTGAGGTAAAACGTAAACCTGCACTAGGCTGAACCGCAACCAGTTACCAATAACTTAATCACTTCAAATAAAGTAGGGGCAGTTCAAAACTTTGCAAAGCGGGTAGTGGGTAGGTAACTAATAAGATTCAACCTGGTCTTCGATGTGTCGATTATGATTTAATAAAAAGAGAGCCATAACAAAGAGAAATATATACTACAGATGTTCGTTTTCACCTGACAACGTTTAACGTAGATCAATCGAATAAGAGTATATAACGAGTATATTTATTGCAACTGCAAAATGAAAAGAATAAAAGAACATTTATAATAAGAATTATATTACAACTAACAGTTTGCAAACAGTATGACAGCTTAGCTAGTATTAGCGGATCCTTAAATTAGGCAACACATAAGCAATAAATGGCTTATCGTTGCCTTCATTAAATTAAAGGTGGTGAATACAAACAAAATTCATCATCACGAAATTACAATAATTACTTAGTCAGAAACAAAGCGCACTATTAAAACTTGCTAAATAAGTACAAAAACCTTACGTACATTAATCTTAATAACAGTATGGGTATATGTTTAGTCGTTCGTGCATACGACCGACACTAAAACAAGTAATTAAAAAAAAAAGGTATTAACTCAGCGCTCCTAATATGCGATTAGCTAATGACATATCTACAACATTTTTTTAAAATTGCTGAAAATGAAGTTGATACATATATAATCAGGATATCACAAATCAGTTGCAAAGATTTTCATGCAATGATTTAATACCAAAGTCCGCTAAGCTTTAAGACATTGTTTCAGGTTTATTAATAAGTGTGCCACCAATTTGTAGTTATTTGCCCCAGCGAAAGATATATAAACGTTGGTTTTGATTTGTCTAGTTAACGTAGGTTAGTGGCTGACATGATTGTCATCTAACTGATACGGCTTAGTTCTTGTAACTGTATATGTTGTATTTATTGATCCCAAAGAGAAAGCAAGTAGCGAGTCGTTAAGACTTCTAAAGTGACAAATTCGATATAATAATAAAAAATTGAAAATGAAAATGCGTTCTTACTTGAGCGTATCTCTCGCATGTAACGCATCAAAATCGTAATTAATAGCGTGGATGTTCTAAGATATTTAAAATGTAGATAAAATTGGACATTGCGCTAGCACATATGCTGTTTCTTTAACGTTAGAAACGAAAATAATAGTCAGTAAGGTCTAACATGAAGATGTCATTTGCGACTGGGCAAAATTCATACAGCACGAGAAACCATACTAACGTTTTTTAACATGACAGAGCATTAGTGTTTGACAAAGATTAATCAAATTTTACTATTTATCTATTTTTTTTTAAATCTTTTCGTCAACTTACCACAAACAAAAATCGAAGGTAAAGCAATAAGCAAAAACGTCCCTAATAGTTGTCCCGCATGAAAAAGCGTTTGAAATTTTGAAGTTTGTCCTTATTTACTTCTAAATACTATTTAAAACTAGAAAAACTACAAAATACTTATCTTATGGCGCTAGATAAAAACGGGTATCCAAACTTTTGTAAACGGTCTCAAAAATAATGAGAAACCTCGCTATGTAGCTAAAGTACTTGTACGGACACAGGAATATATCAAAAACATGTTACGACTTTATTTGTCAAAGTAAAATGATGAACTAAACCTGCGGTAAAATGCTTCACAAACAACACCGCTGAACTACGCCAAAAATAACAAGAAAATCGTTTGCAAAACACAATGTTTTTGATAGAAAGAATAATACGCAAATTAGTGAGTTAGTTACGTGTCGTTAGTCATTAGGTTTTCACCATTCGTGTTTTGGCAAAGTTTTCGGTACGGCCTTAGTAGCTAGTACACTACGGGCTGTTTAACTAATGTTTACGGTGGAGATACTTTGTTGTTTACGATTATCGGTTTAATTTAATAATATTTTTAATAATTTTTTTGTATAGACTGTTGCTACACGTGATTGTAATTGTTCTAAATTCTGAATTGTAAGTACCGTCATTTCACTTTAGGTCGTTTTGCTATTATGCTTGTATCAAATTGAATTATAAATGAAAATGCTGTTGTTTGGAGGTTTTTAGATCGATTGTTCTACTAAATTACGTGCAGGCATGATAAGAAAATGGTGATCGACGCCATAGTTCTTTTGCTAAAATTTGAAGTTATTACGACTTGGATTATCTGTATGCGATAAAGATGCAAGTATTGATCCTAATCTATTTGGTGTTTGATCACTAATTTGGCTAAGTACTTTCCTATTGTTTGATTTGTTCGTTCAATCATGCCATCAGATTGAGGAAGAAGAGACGTTGTCTTAGTTTTATTAATTTCTAACAGTCGGCAAACTTTTTGAAACAGCGCAGACTTAAAGTTGTGTCCTTAGTCGGAATGTCCAACGGAACCCTAAACTGGCAGAAAAACTCTCTAACTAAAACGTATGCGATTGTAGCTGTATCTTGATTGAGTATAGCGTAAGCCTCTGTTCATTTTATGAACTAATATATCGCTACCAAGATGTATTTGTTTCTTTAGTCAAACTTTGTGAACGGCTCTGAGATGTAAATAGTTACTCTATCTAAAGAGTTTTCCACGTTATACCGTTTTATTGGTGCTTTGTGCTTTTTGCTGTACCATTTCCTGACAGTCCGTGCAATTACGACACCATGCCCTAACGTCTTTTTTGCAGTTAACCTAGCATCTTTCTCAAATTTTTCTAATGTCTTATTTACGCTAAAGTGTTTTTTTGATGTACCATCGTGCAGATGCTGTAACACATGTGACACTCGGTTCTTACTACCAACTGCAGTCTGTTTTCCGTGCCCTCGACACTCTCTAGGTATCGCTTAAGCAGACTTTTTTACTCTCAAAGAGTCCCACTGCGTTCAGTCTGCTTTAATTTTTCTGCACAACGCACTTATTTCTTCCCAGGTTGGTCGTTAGCCGTTTGGTTTTCAGTTCAGGAGTAATCTCATTGCGGGACCGTTTACTTGTTTGCGACGCAACTGCTCAGGTTTTTCCATTTGTCATCAACTACAGTAGTTCTTCGGAAACATTCAAAGTGCAAACAATGGTTGCAGTCTGTCGGACATGGTCATCTGGACAAGGCATCAGCGTTTCGATTACTGTTTTCTGCACGGTGTTCTGTGTCATAATCATATTCTGGCAGTTTCTTGATCTATCTGGTCCTGCTAGATTAAGAAACTACAATATAGTCATTTTAAAGCGGCGTAGTCCGTTCTGAGTAAAAATTTGCGTATTTATAAAAGTGCCTGACTAGTTCTAACAGTTTTCTTTTAGTCACGCAATAATTTCTTTCTGGCTTAAACAAACCTTAAATACGCGATGACTTTTTTTTTGCCCATCTTGCATCTGCGGATGTACTACACACATGGCCAGATTACTTGCTTCAGTATTCAAAACAAATTTTACATTTCCTCTTAAATAATTAAAAATCAGCGAAAAGACTATAGCTTGTTTTAGTTTTTGAAAACCGTTTTTGTAGTCTCATTCCATCTAAACTCTGCTCTTGTTTAGATCAGTTTTGTCAAATATTTGGCAATATGGGCAAATCCGGGTACAAATCGTCTATAATAGGTGCGCAATCTAAGAAAACTTCGGACCTGATATTTGTCAATTGGTTTTGGCCATGCTTTAAATTTTGTCAGGGTCAGCTTTCTTCTATTTCTAGATACGACGTAACCAAGGTATTGCACTTTTTTCATAAATACGTGGCGCTTCTTTGCGCTTAGTTTTAGATTTACCCGACATAATCGTTGTGATACTTCTTTAAGGTTGTTCAAATGTTCTTCAAACGACTTTCTAACTACAATCAAGTCGTTTAAATAAACCAGGCACGTCTTACAAGACAGTTCTTGTAAGATGAGCTCTATCAAACGCTTGAACGTTGCAGTAGCTTTACACAAACCGAATGCAATTCTCAATAACGGATAATTATCCTTTTTGGTCACCTCCTTTAGCTGTTGGTACTCTATGCAACACCTCGTTGATCTATATTTCTTTTTTAATAGTATCATTGGGAACGCCCATAGACTTTTCTTTCTCCATATTCGTAACCATGTGTTCAGTTTCTTTTGTTCTTGTATTGGCCGAGCGTCTACTGTATTAAATTTGTACTTCGATACTTTAGGTCTTCTGTTAGAACTGCTCTCTAGCCCAAACACATATTGATACTGCTGGATCAACACTTTAACTTAAAGCAGCTGATTTTGGCTGATGTTTTTGCACTTTAAGGTAAGAATGTCTAATAGATTTGAGGCGTTTATTGACCTACTACGGTCTTTTTTTTCAACGTTACTAGATCGAAGTTGACATTCAAGATCTTTACTGGCATCGTGTTTTTTACTCTTACTAATGTTCTAACTTTTAACCAAGTTCCCTCCATTGGTTCAATAACGCAAATGTAGCCTTCTCGCAAATTTCCATATAGGCGTGCCACCACACCAGGCAGTCACATCTTCATTCAATAAAACTCGCACAGCTGTCTTCTCTGACGAATACAAAGAAATTTTTTTACCCTCGATCTTTAGGACATCGTTTTTTTATATCCAAGTGATACCCATACTTCTTTATAACATCTTGATGGTCGAGTACTTCATTTCCCAAACTAATAATCACTTTTACTTGTTTCTGAGAAAGTATTTCTTCGTGCGTGGTGAGTTCGAAGTCGTACTGTTACTGGTAACGTCTTATCTAATAATAATATGTTAAGACGAATTATAGTTTTTGTCGCTCCCGTGTCAACCAGCAACGTCGTCTATTAATTTTTCTATTGAGATAAATGCAGTACGTTTGCTTCATAGGAGATGCCATTTGAATAGTAATTTCTAGAGCATGGCTCTTTGGGATTGACTTTCATCCTATTTGGTCGACCTGTTCTAGTTTTCCGGGCGCTCATGTAGTGGTACGTGACCCACGTCTTTGCAATTCCAGCACGTTATATTCTTTTTCCTAAGCTACTTGTTTGCCGGAATACACGTTGCACTATTTCTTTGCTGTTTTCTTGTATTTGCGCCGGTACTTCTTCAGCACAGCGGAGCTCATCGCTGCCTCAGTGTAACGCTTGTTTAGCTGTTTTAAACTCTAATGCTTGGTTAAAACGTCATTTAATGTTTTAGGTTTGCTGCTTTTTGCTATCGCTAATATTGTGTAAAGTAATTAAATCTTAGGTTGTTACAATGCCAAAAACACTAAGAGACTGATTTACGGCATCATCTTTTTGAAGAAGCAAATAATTTGACAGATTCACTTTTTTTATGAAAAGTGACCACTGTTCCGCACTTTTTCTTAGTATGATTTTGATTTATTTGTTTTACTTTGCTTATATTTCTTTAGATAGAGATTGCAATTTATGGAAAACGCAATGTAAGTGAATTTTTCATTTTGTTCCTTTATTGTTCTGAAACGATAAAAGCAATCTCTTGCTTCCTTCAATTTTGCGTAAACGTAAAATTTCTTTTGAGTTTAATTTTAATAGTAAACACAGTACCTAAAATAGATATATAAACTTACTCTTGACACATAAAGATAAGACGCAACAACATTTTCCGTCGCGTTAGTCTATAGATAGAAGTTCCAGACATGCAAGTGAAACGTACAATTTCCGTATCCAAGCAACGACCCTTTACATAAATAGAATTATACACTTTTGCAATACATTTATGTGTATCTATCGCACTTTACATAACAAGCGCATTATCAATACATCAATCGATAAAGTTTAACGTCGTAGAACGTTAATACGTGCGTGCTTGAAACCTTTAATCCAATAAAGTCTTTGAGATTTTAGTGCCAAAATCGTAATATTACGTGAAAGTGACAATTACGGTAAAGAGCGACGGCTTATCACGGTGTCAATTAGCATTAAACTGATTTTCCTCAAATTTATTTTGCGTACATCCGCCGTATTCTTCCAGGACTTAATAATTCACATATTAATTAGTTTTAGAAGTGCACAATGCACGCACGTCCGCGACATGATTCGACTACCACATTATAAGGATTTTCCAATACAGAAACGATGTTTCTAAGAATTAATAATTAATAAACTGTTTAAAATTTATGGAAAGTAACGCGGTTAATGGCGGCGATATACCTACGTTTTACATTCATTCTCTGGAAATTCGTTTAAACGTGAAGCACCCTCAACAAAGTACAAAAGATCGTTATCCTGATAAAACTTTACAATACTTAGCACTTCTCTACAGTTATCAGCAGCTACATTTATTGTTGAAGTTTGAAACGGATATTAATCTAAATGGGATGTTACATTTTCGCGATGTTGTGTTGTTTTACCACTTGAACAACATTTCTGCGGCAAAGATATCGCTTACATAATTTTAATTTAAAAAAATTCGTTTTTGTTAGTCGTAAAAAACGGAAAAAGCAAATTTGTTTAACAAAAAAATAAATTGGAATAAAATAAACGTTGTCATGACATGTTTTTTCGTATAAAGTAGTCTTCGTATTATTTTTCAAAACCTTATACAAATCATTAAATTATTTGTCAAGTGCAAATTAGTATTAAAATTTTGGGTTTCAACCAGATTTTTGTTAATAAAAAAAATTTGGATAATAGAAAGCAAATGTTTAAAATCTTTTACAATTAAGAAAATAATTGATAATGCTCAAACAAGTGCTTATCGGCTCAGACAAAAAAAGGTCAAACGAAACATGACAGAAAGAAGCATAAATATATCGATGTTGATAAACCTTTTTTTTACGTGGCACTGTATGCTTATTAACGGTTAGGCAACGTTGCGCGTTCTTTATGACCAATCTCATTTCCGTACAGATCAAAGTCATTTTCGTACAAGTCAGTGTCGTTACTATACAGGATAATGACTGTGAAAGTTGTCATTTATCGACTGTTGCAAAACGTTTCTTCAAACATGTGTACGTTATTATTTAATGCCATCATCGGATTTGTCAAAAGAATTTGACATTTTAATGATTTAGACTTTGACATAAATAGATTTCTTCTATTTATTAGCTGCAAAAGCAAAGTGTTGTAAATAATTAATATTTTTCTAACTGATCCAGCTCATTCATATTAACCTTTAGTTAAAATTTCAGTTTTTTGTGCCTGATAATTCTCTTGCAGTTTCGGTTTGTTAGTCGTTTATGACTGACAGCACTAGGTTTGTTCTGGGCCGTATTAGAAGTTTTTATGCTACGATATATAAAGTTTTTTATGGGTTTTAGAATCACGCGCTTGAATTGTCAAATTATCAAAATTTGCTGACACAGATTTAATAAAATGTATTGTAGATAACTCTAAAAATTTAATGCGCTCATATAAATACTTAAAACAAGCAAAAGCAGAAATAGTAGAAAACATAATATATAAGATAATGAAGAATTAAAAGTAGGTATGCATATTCAATGTAATCAATTATGAGTGATGCTCAATATGACAATCTAAGCACATTGGCGGTTTTTCTCTACATCTATCGCAATCGGTTCGAACTCTTTAATTTTTTCTTTGGCAAAAAACTTTTGACGGCTTACGCCTTTTTTCGTCTGAAATCTTTATTAAATAAACAATTTTTTTGCTAAGCATGTTTTTTATTAGTACTTTGCCAAAGAACAAACTTCTTGCAATGTCTTCTCTAAAATTATTAATTTTTGTCGTAGATTTTGTATGTTTTTAAAAAAATCTAAAAGCATTTACCACAGTTATACCTGTCGCCATGTCGAGTAGAACTTTGCGGTACTATTTTACACCTCGTCGATTACAAGTACTGTCTGTGGTCATTTGATCAAATTTATCGATCCCACATTTGCCATTGTTGTAGACAATAATAGTTGCAGGTTTCAATTTTTGCGTTTTATTTCCATTAATTTTATGAAACGTGGATAACATAAGTACATCCCTTGCACCCTTCCTCTTTGATACAACTATTCCATCATTAGTTTGTCCAATATATTTATGTTTATTTATTTTTTTTGTATTTACATTTTTTAGATGATAGGAGATATTTTAAACTTTGTTATGGTTTCTTGCGCTGTATAAAATTTGCCTAGTCGTAAATATTATCTACGAGTTTGATTTGTTCATTATTATTTCCGTTTCTGTTACCTTTAAGAAAACAACACGTGCTAGCGAAATGCTCACATTTAATAATCAATTAACATTTCGATGTTTTTTTTATTATAACAGCAAGTTTAGTCAGTGTTACGTTTTTGTTACCTCAGGAATATTTTTAATTTAATTTCATTATTTCTTCATTAGGTAGACAAGGCATGCATTAAATGGTAACGGTTAAATGTAATCATGTCATGTGTAATATTTGTAAGACCAAATCTAATACATCATTTCAATATTTTCTGCTAGGATAAGTAATCCGTAAGACTTGGCGGCACACCTGTTTAATATCAATTAAAAATTTTTGGGAAACTTATCGCACTTTGTGTATATCAATCGTCGGATGAAATGTTAACAGCTTACTTGTCATACCACCGTTCTATATCTATTACTTTAATTTTTAGCATTTTTTACAAAGCTATAATGATTCAAAAGCTTAACGAACAAAAAAGTAAACTTAAGTGAAGTTCCATTACACCAATAATTTTTTGGCAAACGCCATTTTGTAAATAGCATTGCTATTACAGTAGAAAATTATAAAAATTGTAAAAATATATTGTTCTAATTAAGTAAATCACAAAAAAAGTATATTGATGTTTTGTTTTTTTGGAACTTGTCAGCATTGGGAATACGGTGATGAGGTTTTCACAACCATACGGTGTAAGTTTTATTCAATTTTTTTTGTTTTGTTACGTACTTTTCATGTCATTCTGATATAAAACAGCTGTTACAACAAACTTTTGTGTTTTTAATAAAATTTCCTTTTACTGATTTTATTTTTAGGCAACGTATAATGTTCAGATAATTCAATGAACGCTTTACTAACACTTTAAAAACGGTAAAAAGCATCCAATGACACTAATTGAATAATGCTTTTTACCATTTTTTCAGTATTAATTTCGCTATAAATCAAGCACCACTTAATTTTTTTAAAATTTTTATAGTTTGAGCTTTTAGTGACGACTAATACTACTTTAGTAGTTAGTTTAATTAGATTTTTTTTAAGTGCAGAGCTATTTTTGTAGCATCATAAGCAACAATCACGTTTTATTATTAGATCTTCTCAAAAGTACCTTTTACGTATTAATTATGAATTGCAATTTATTTCTTCACTTTGTTCTTTTACGTTTAGGTGCAGATATTGATTACGCCTGTGAAAAATGCAGAAGGTGGAACCGAAATTAACGTTTCCGGAGGAATTCCTAAGCTGCCTCCTATTCATGGTGCCGAAGGTAAAAATTCTTTTTTCTAATAGTAATAATTAAAGTTGCATGACTCTTGTTTTATTTCAATTTCAATCACCAAATGTATGTTTTAAATAATTACATTTCATGTCTCGTTTACACCGTTACATTAATATCACATCACGTTAATATTATACTAATGGACACGAAATTTTTATACATGTAGCTCTTGACCTTAATCAGAAAAAAATTATTTTTAAAATGAAAATTAATTTACAGGATTTACAAGAGATTTAAGCCCAAACGGTTTAAATTTTCGTCAGCGCGCGAGTAGCTATCACAAGCAATGTCGAGAGACAACAAACTTGCAAAAACGTCGATTAAAACTTCCCAAAGGAATTTTGAGAAATCAAAATCGGACGCAGGAGACCGAAGTAGGCTTATTTCAAAGTAAGAAGTTTTGAGATTTTCTACGCAGTGTAAAGTTTAGTTTTTTGCACGGTGATTTGTGTAGCATTACGTGTGACTTGAAAAGTTTTGGTGTTTTGCATATGTACCAATCAAAGGTTCAGAAATATTCTACACGATTTGAAAGTTTTACGATAGCATGCGTCCTCTATGCTCGTACTTTTGTACTATTGCAGAAAACTGTATTTTTGTCAATTTCAGTGATCGAATTCTATTTTGTTATGTTTACAGTTTTCTGTAAATTAGCAGACTCCTGTATATATAAAAAATTTGTTTCAGGTTTTCTCAGTACTTTTCGAAAGTTTTTTTCTAACTAACGTGTTTAATTAATTATAAATTCATACAAGTTTTCAATGCCAAAGAATCGATAAACTTTTCTTACTTTAATAGAATAATTAAAATTAGCGTAATAACAAATAAATAACGATTAATATGAAAAAACGAAATTTATAATAACAAAAAAGGTAAATGATAACACTATAGATAGATTTTTTTTTGTGTTAAAATAAGTAAGAAAAAATAACGAATTTGATATAAAACTTCCAAATAGCATCATTTGTATTAAAAAAAATCGTTAAAGATAACAATAATGGTCGACACATTTCAAAACCAATTCAAAACTCGGACAAATGTAAATCATGTTAAATAAAAGAGATTACTTTATTCAAACAGGTTTCGCAAATAATGCTGAGGTAATTACATGGTTATGATCAAAACTAAGTTCGACCTGGGATTGTTTTTCCAAAAGGAAAAAAACCGATGCCAAACAAAAGTTTGCCGAGTCAGATAGTTATAAATAAATTTTAAAAAGTTGTATTTTACTTTTGCCTTTAAACAGATTTTTAAAAACGACACTAAGTGCGTTGGTTAATTGAACTTTAACATATGAAGTTGAAGTAAATAACAAATGGTTGAATAACAATGGCGCAAAGCATATCAATTTAATATGACACCGACTGTTTGTGATGGCGAAAGACATATATTCAATCGTAGTTCATATGATCGACAGCAAAATGTAACAAAAACACAAAGGATTACTTACGGTTTTTTAACTCCCTTTCTAGTACTAGTAAAATGTAACCACATTCCTAAAATCTAAAAATAAATACACAAGTAGATCGCAGTGGTATCACAAATATGACTAATTGGTTCACAACCAAATCTGAAACAAGACATGAGCTAGACTTTGAGTTCTAAGATTTCTAGTTGAGTTTTAAATTAAACTCGTGCATCGACAGAATCTATAAGCGAGATTTTATTAGCTTTTTTATTATAATAATACGCTTGACATATTGGGTGTCAAAGACGGTCACAAACTCGACAATTTCCATCAGTTTGCAAAAGACTTTTACGGCGACGATAATCCAAAAGAACAGCAATTCCAGTCCACGAGGGAATTAATAAACGACTGACCTTTGGTACTTAGGTCTAGTATCTAAAGTTACTGCTTCTTTTTGTCGTTTCTCTCGTTGGTGTGTTGTGAAAGATCTTTTATGTAAACGAGTACGCATTTCTACTTCTAATCATTGCGTGTAGAAATTAATTGTTCTAGCGGACCAGCGCAAACAATTTATTTAGGGTTACTACATTCTATCTAGCTGTGATCACTGCAGTGTTAAACGCACTTTAGAAGTTTTTTGCTACCATTTCTACTGATCTCATATGAGACTTAAGGTTGCTGAGTTTATACGTTACCGTTCTTGTTTAAATTCACAACGAAGCAATCCTAGATCACTTCACGCATTGCCAGAAACGATGAAGGCTTTTAACACTGGTATAGCTACAAGGTCTACACATAAGAATTGTACTGTTTCTCATGTAAAAATCGCTACTTTTGCTTTTGCATCTACTTCTTTAGTTACTTTTAACTATGCTTTGTTGTCTCTTTCTAATCGTTCTCTTTTTTTTATCGGCATCGCAAGCGTCGTAACTGGTAGTTTACTTTTGGGCTTTTGGTTTGTAACCTTTGCTATTATTCTGGTTCTTGTCTCGTAGGTTTGGTGGTTTGAGTCTTCGGATACGTCGTCGATATCTTGTTGTTTGTAGTTCGAAAGCTATCCATTTGCTTCTCTCATTTTTGCTGTCACCGATATTCTTTTCTTTGGTTAAGTTTCTGATATTTTTCTTTTGCTTTCTTTCTTCTCAATCTTATTTCAGAACGGACTACCTTTTTGTCTGTTAGTTATATCCGCTTAGTTGGGTTTTTTGGTTTCGTGCGTCATGTATAGTATCCTTTCTTTTGCTTTTGGGTATGGTTTTCTTTTCTTGAGTTTCCTAATTTATTGTACTTCATTTTAGTTGCTTTCTGCCTATCAAATTTTTATGTTGCAGGGGAAAATTTGTTATGTTAAAAATCTTTTGGTATAGTTTTCGTCCTGTAGGAATTTTGCCCTATGATGCTTGGTGCGTTAAGAAAGTTGCACGTTTGTGCTAATGTCAGGCCTAAGGGTTTCCATTTTTTAAGTAGAATAAATCATCCACGCTGATTTTGAATAAATAAATTGCCGTTTAAAATTTGGTTGTGGAGAGAAAATCGCTGGGGTAAGGATAGATTTTTATTTTAAAGCGCAACTTGATTTTTCTGTGTTATAATTAGCAACTTTGAAATACCGCCACACGTTCTTTCATCTTGGAAAATTTCTATGAACAATTAATAAGGCACGCAAGAATTATTGGGAATTCTTTCGGATACGTATTTGAGGAACGTATGTTAGATGGGGACATTAAAACCATAGTTTCGATTTCTATGATTGCAAACAGTTTTACGACCAAATTAGAAAGCACTTAGGTTTTTTAAAACAAATTGGTGCTATAGATTTGTTTATATTTTATACGTGGGCTCGTTAACCACGAGATGGCGACAGCCACAACACTTTTATATGTTTTTTAAAACATCGTATAAATAAATAATTTATTTGTGGTAACGTTGTGCATATGTAACAGTTTAATTTTTAGAACTTTTAAGAAATTTGCCATTAGCTAATTGTTTCTTATATAAAACTTTTTTTTACTTTGAGGTCAGGCGTATGCACGCACGACCAAACGTACATATTACGCTTGTTGTCAGAACTAAGTATAAAACTATTTTACGTGTAATAAGTTAAACGGTGAAATATTTAGCATTTGTGTTAAATTTACCAACGTGAACTTTTTTTGAATGTAATGCTAAACCCATAGATCTGTTTATAACTCCAGGTGTCCGTTTTCACCTGACAACGCTTAAGGTAAATAAATCGAGCAACACATGTCTAATAAGTATATTTAATGTAGCGGCAATATATATAAGTTTAACTTTATTCATTGCCATTTGGCTTACAAATTTGGTCTGTTGTCTATACATATATACTACATTTTCTTATCCCTTCTCCCCCCTTAACTTTTTCCTCCTGCTCCATACTTCCTCCATCCATTCCGCTCCTTTTCCGTTTTCATCTAAGATATCCACTATTTTCATCACCTCTTCTCTTAGTTCCCTGCATCTCTTTCTCATGTGGTTAAGGTTTCCGTTTCTTCTCCACATAGCCTGCACAACTTTTCTGGTTCTTCTTTCCCATATTTGTTCCCTAACTCCTCGTTGCCACATCTGAACCTTGCCACCATTTTTTTCCTTTTGTTGCTTTTAATCTCACTGTCTTTTAAATATTCCGGCGCCCCTTCACCCTTGATATCTTTATAATTCCTATTATATCTGCTCTCTTTTATCTTTGTCTATCTTTCTTGTTTTTCGATGTCTCTATCTCTCCTTATTATTTCTTCTCTTGTCCCTACCCCCTCTTCTCTTAATCTCTCCACTTCTTCACTCGCGTACCCGTTTCTTTTGTAATACTCTTCTCTGCCCTCCTGCCCGTACTTCACTTTCCCTCCTTTTATCTCTTTCCAACATTCTTGCAGAATTTTGCAATCTGTTCTTTCCCTCATTTCTTCCCCGGCGTATCCCTGTCCAATCCTAACACAAATCTCCAGTATTTTTCCTGTAGCCCCTCTACCTCCCTCCACTCCTTCCAGCCCCATATTTCCGCTCCATACATTACCACCCCCTTTATTAATTTTTCGAACAGCAATTTTCTTTTTTTTTATATCCATCTTGAATACTCTTTCCCCACCCCCCAGACTTGTCCTATTAGCCTGTTTCCTTTCTTCACCCTTTCCTTTATGTGTTCTCCCTCTTTATTATCCTGTTTCATCGTGTAGCCCAGGTATGTAAATTCCTTCACTTGTTGCACTTTCTCATCACTCCATCTCCACTCCTCTCTTTTTCTTTTCCCCCTCCTTTTCTAAATATCATTATCTTTGTTTTCTCCGTGTTTACTTCCATTTCTTTTTTTTTATATATTTCTCTAGCGTTTTCATCATCTCTTTCATTTCCTTTTCCTCCTTAGCCACCAGCACTATGTCATCCGCATACGCCAACGACCATACCTTAGCTTTCCGTACCACTATCCCTCCTGTCTGTTGTCCTCTCATTGTCTCTTCTAGATCCCCCGTATATACTGAGAACAGGCTTGGGCTCAGTGGACATCCCTGCCTCAACCCTCTCTTTGTTATAAATTTCTCACTCTCTTCCCTATTCACTTTAACCCTGCTTCTCGTTTCTTCGTATATTTCCTCTATTCTTTGTATTAATCTTTCATTGATTTTTTTTCTTTTCATATATTCCCACAGCTTTTCCCTATTCACTTTGTCAAAAGCAGCTTTTAGGTCTACGAATAGTGCTACTATTTTCCCTCTTTTTTTTCTAGTTCTTTATTTGCTAAGTGTTTCATTATATATATGTTGTTTATCGCCCTTCTTCCTTTTCTGAAGACCGCTTGTCCGTCTGGTACCAAACTTCTTTCCTCTATTTCCTTCTGTAATCTTTCTTGCAGTATTGTCGCGTACAATTTGTATGCCGAGCTCAATAATGTTACCCCTCTATAATTCTCGACTTTATTTTTTTCGCCTTTTTTATGTATTGGGCATATTATTCCCTCTCTCCATCTCTCTGAGAATCCTTCCCCTTTCCATATTTTGTTTATTATTTCCGTCATCCTATTTGCTACATTTTCTCCCCCGTATATCCGCTCTTCTCCTTGTATCCCATCTTCTCCTGTCGCCTTTCCTTTTTATATTCTTTATCGCCTCTATTACTTCTTCCTCCCTTATTCTATCCCTATCTCCTTCTTCTTGTCTTACTACCGCGTCTTTCCTTTTTCTTTTTCCTGCTTTTGTTCTTCCCCTCCCAACAGGTTCCGAAAATATATCTCCCATTCTTTAATTTTTATTCCCTTTGTCGTCCTGTTTTTTTCCTCTGCTTCTTTAGGTACTTCCATACATCTTCTTCCGTTTTTATTCCTTTAATCTGCTCTTCTTGTTTCTTTTTGTTTTCCTCCTTCTTTCTGTCGCATGTTTTTTTGTATATTTTTACTGCTTCTTTGTATTCTTTTTTTTCTTTCTTCCCTTTTTCCACTGTCTTAATGGTCTTCTTGCATTTTTCTTTGCTTCCTTGCGTTCGTTATCCCACCATTTCTTCCATCCAGTTTTCTCCCCCTTCCATTTTCTAAATCTGACTCTCTCTGTTGCTTTCTCCATCATCTCTCTCATTTCCTCTACACTTTCTTGTAATTCCTTCCCTATCCATACCGTTTTCCCTATTCTCTCTTTATATCTTTTTATACTCTCTTCTGTCCACTTTTTTTTAGTTATGCACTTCTCCTCTTTCTCTCTCTCTTCTCTTTCCCTTCCTTCCATTGTCAATTCCAGTGGTTGATGGTCTGACTCTACCCTTTCTCCCACCTTAAATGTCTTTACCTTTTCTGCGGCCTCTTCATTTGTCATTACAAAATCTATTATTGATCTCCCCTTCCTCCTATGTACGTAAATTCCCCCTTTCCATCTTCTTCTCTGTTCCCGTTCATTATTTCCCACCCTTTTTCGTTGCACAATTCCAGCAGTTCCTCTCCCTCTTTATTTATCACCTTGTCCTTTGTTTGTCTCTTTCCCGTCCCTTTTCTTTCTTGTATTCCCCCCTCTTCCCCTATTCTTGCGTTGAAGTCCCCTCCTACTATTATCAATCCCTCTTCCTTCTCTTCTATCATCTCTTCTATGTTTTTCCTTGTCTCTTTCATTCTACTGCTATAAACCGTCACTACTTTTATTTTTGTTTTTCCCCACTGCATGTTCCTTTCTACAACTCCTCTTCTCTGTTGCACTTTCTCCTTCTTTTCCTGGTTCAACCATTTTTTTCTTATTCCCGTTATTATCCCTCCCTTTGCTCTCCCTTTTTTCTTTTCTCTTTCTGCATGTTGCACCACCCACTCAAATTTCTCCGGCAACTCTTTTTCCCACCACTCCCATTCTTTTTCTTCCATCCATGTTTCCTGTAATCCCACTACATCATGTTCCTTGATGTATTTCCAGAAGTCATGTTCCTTGTAGCGGCAATATAAACAGAATAAAAGCACAGTCAGAAAAGAATTACACAAAAATACAATACAAAAAAAATAAATTATTACAAAATTACAGTGATTACACTGCAAGAAACAAAACACACCGTTATAACTTGATGTATTGGTTTATATAATAATTCAATGTGTATATCACTGAGCATTGCGTAACACGTGCTGTTTGTTAACGGTAATCTAACCGGAAATTAAATGACCAAAAAATCATGTTGTAGACAATGGGTAAAATTTATACAGCGCGAGAAACCATACCAAGATTTTCCTATTATTATAGGTAGTAAAACTTAATTGACTGCAGTTTTAAACAATTGGGTGTTGTTGCAACTAAACTTGTCTCATATTTTTTTGAATCAGGACTGCGCCGAAATAGCTATGACTTTGTTTAACTTCCTGACATTAGACTAAAATAATAGCTGTGTTCAAATTTACACCTATGATATCTATACTTTAAATTTTAATTTAAAAAAAAGTATGCGGCCAAAATCATTCCATTTGACGTAGTGATTTTAAACATAAAAAATAAAATACAATTATTAGAAAAGTTTACAGCTTTGAAATGTCTACTCTTATTATTTCTAAATGATAGAGCACCACTATCTCAAAAAAGAAACATTTCTGACTATAGATTTCTAACAAAAAATTAAAATTATTGGTTAAAATCTAGTAATTAACTGGCAATATTCTATGAATCGAAAAATCGCTTATGTTTCGAAAATGGCGATTCTTATTTTGAAAAGTGACTGTAATTTTGTGTTCATTTGCTATCCAGTGATGAATACATTTCGTTTTATTTGTTTTTATTTATTTGATATCTTAGAATCAAAGAGAAATTCACTTATAGATCATATAACATTTTTTGATTGTAATGACCCCCGGAATATGTGGGATAAGTTTAGCGGTCGAGTCGCGAAACATCCGGTATTAAACACAAAAACTTACTGGTAAGACATGATATTGTAGAAACCTGAAACGAAAATAAACTGGTAAATAGATGATGTACAAATTTACAACTTCCACAGCTTTAATACACGCGCACTGATCAAAGACTATGATTAAAATATCTATTTCTAACTTAGCGAAGAACAAAGTAAGTTTTGTACAAAGTATTTAATCACATATTTTATCCTGAATCGTTTTCATTAGAAACAAAGTCATGTTTAATCTGAAAAAGTTCCAATTCTGGTTGAAACACTTTTTAACTTTATTAGAAAACGCAAGAAAATTGATGGTAATTTGAAAACCATCTCAGTTGAGTAAGTTGTCAACTTTCTTAATATACTTTTTTTTTTTTAAAATCCAACCTTTATAATTTTTGTATTAAATCGTAGAATCTATAAAAAAGGTTTTTCGCCGAATAAAAGCATTTTTTTTAGTATAATAAAATATAGTGCGTGCTAAAGTACTTAAATGTAATAATTGACGCAAGCCCTTTTTTTAAATTACAATGACGCACTTAAACGACTGTCATTGGCAGCGAATCTTCTTTTTATGTTCTTAACAACGATCTCAAAGGGTAATTAGACCTTATACAGAGTAGCTTTATTGAAAGTAATAACGTGCGAAATCGATAAATGTTCAAATAGTCATAACTTTATCAGTAAATATACAGATAGTGTATTAAATTTATTACATTTAATATTCGATGCATACGGCCAAACTCGATATTATTTTAATTATTGCTAAGAATCTGAATTCTTAAGAAAGTTTATTTGCCTGAAACTATTGTATTTGGTTTTTTGTTCTATTGCATTTTTGCAAATTTCGTCATTTGTAATTATCCCATCTTATCGCAGTTCGCTGAATGGCATATGAAGTATTTCTTTGGCACATTTGTTATCTGTAACAAAATGTTTTCAATTGCACATCGCAAGAAGTTAACAGTATAAACAAATTGATTAACCGATAAAGTGTTTTTCGTAGATTGAAAACAGTATTTTATGTAAATCAGTTCAATTGTTTGCGTATATTTTATGGAATTAATTGTATTTTGTAATTCAATCTGATTGTAAATTTGTTGATAGCGAAATTTTAAAAAAATTATGCTTAATAAAATAAACTTAAAAAAACAATAATAACAGAAATAAGAAATTGGCGTATTTAAACACAAGTAAACCAATTCCAGTTAAAAATTCATTTCAAATTTAAAATCGGTAAATCCATGAAAAAAACAGATTAATAAATACATGTGATTAATGTCCTTATATAAAATATTAACTACATGATAGAACAAAATGCATACTTCATTATTGATTAAAAAAAGTCTGCAACATTTGCTTGTATGGAACAGTTAAAGAAATTTCTGTTTCAGAATATGCTTCACACTTATCAAGAGCGCTAAAAATGTCCGGAAGTTTTGGTGGATTTTAAGAGTCGGTTTTTAATGGGTATGTTAGAGTCGTCCTCTTCGTCTTGGGTTGTTTTGTCATTATTTACTAAAGAATCCAAAACGTATAGTCAATAGGATACTCGGTATCGTCCATCATTTTTGCAAATCCGCGATTAGAGGATCGTCTTCTTCCCATTTATCAATGTCTTTTACAAAAAAAACTTTTCTTTACAGTGATTTTCGTTACTTAGTGAATCTGAAATTTTGCCCATTTAGAAATGCATCTTCTTAAATTTTTGTTTCTGTCATTTTTGCTACTACTAACACACACATTTATTCCTGGTTTTGTTTTTCATGCAAAGCATTTATCGTTCTTGGAAGTGAGAGGTGTGCAACTTAAAAAGTAAGCTCGTTTTGTTTGTTAAAAAAGTCTTTATTATTATTCTAATATTCAAAGTCTCTTTTTTTAACAACCGCAGTTTTCTTCAGATTTTTATTCTACAATAACATGTCCTTTTACAAATTTATCTAACCACCTGGTGCTCGCTAGGAATTCGAAAAAAAAGGTCAAGTGGTTATGAATAAAAAATTTATTACCCATGCAAAGCAAATTATTGTTTATTAAAGTGCGTTTTTTTTGTCTATGTCAGTTTCATTTGTGAAGTTCGGTTGAGTAGTGCTTCAAAAATAAGCCATTGAATAAACTTCGGTTATCGAAAAAATGGAATTGTCACGAGAGATCTTTTGGATATAGTCCAGTCAAATGGTGCACAAAGAGAGCTCAACGTGGAAAGTTCTGGTGTAACTGTTTCTAGTAGTTTATTTTATGTTTTTTAAGATGCCGAATACGAATCTGAAATTGACCAACAAAAATTTTACCGGCAAGTATGAGAAATCAAAAAAAAAAAGACTAAAAACTATGTTTTTTAGTAGATTTCAGCTTATAACTTGCAAAGTTAACTATTTACGTAAAAAGTTTTAATTATAATAAAAGCTTTATTATAATGAGGAAAAAATTACCTACAATTTATGTCTCTAACATTTTCTTGTAGGTCGTATGGTTTCCACGCAAAAGAGTATTGAAGTAACAACAAAAAATTGCAATTACCTTTTAAGTGAATATTTTATGTGCAGTTCTTTGTTTTTTAACATATTTACCTAGCAAATTATAGAAGAAGTCCTTTTTTGCTGCTTTTGTGATCTCAAACTCCCCCTTTACTAAATTACAGAGGAGAGGCGTTCTCCATGCTTAAACCGCGTTTGTGTCATTTTTCTCTTTGTGCTGTTAAAGTGGTCAAGGAAAAAGGAACGTTACATAATGCTAGTAAAAAAAAAAACGATAGAAAGGAGGCTATTTTGGTGGGTAAGACATCTGTTAGCGTACATTTTTCATGTCAGAAAAGTTACATGAATGAAAAAATGATAGCTGCTCACCAGAAGGAAGCTGCTGGATTAAACACATTGTCAGGAAAATTAAGATAATCTTCTGAGTACCTTTATTTCAAAACACATTGTTTCGTGTGTAGAACACGTACACAAAAACGACTGTTTCCTGATAAACGCAATTTGGTACATCAGGTGACGAAAATAGAGATGACAGATACAGTTATGGAACAGACTCAACTACGTGGACCTGATTTCGGTGCAGCAATTATCAACAGGATCCATCTAATAACAGACATGGTGGCTGCTGATTGTCAGTACCATAATAAATGTTTAAAAAATTGTACAATAGTAGACTCAAGACGGATAAAAAAAAAGTTGGTCATGATGATAAAGAGGTTGAGAGGACTATGAATGACATTTTCACTTTTATGGAAAACATTGAAGAGAGATGATTATATGAGCGAATGACTTAGATAGAAGGCAACTACATTCCTCACATAGAAACTGTAATACAACATTTATTGGAGGGATATGAGGAAGATGTTATCCTATCAAAGATTAAACAGAATACAATCGTATGTTCAAACATACTGGCCATAAGATTTTAACAGATGCGTGGTACAATGAAAAATATTCACTAGAACAGCAAGAACGTCTTTGATTAGTTGAGACAACTGCTGATGTAATTCTTGAAGAAATACGATCAGTACCGTATGTCTTGGATGACTATCCTTTTCCAGATTCTTTCTTAGACGAAAATGAAAACCTGGTCCGGTAAGTTCTCAATGTTTTCTTAGAAAGACTAATACTCACAAACATGACAAGTAGAAAAAAAAGTTTAACCATTTTACGCATCGTTATTAGCGAAACTAGTCTAAAGATGTCTTGAGTGAAATCGGGATAAGGGTTTATAATGGCAAATAGGGCACTCCGATCATAATCTAATTCGCGACAAGCGAGAATCCGATGTTCCGAGGTGTCGAGAACACCACATGACGAATAGGTGTTGGCATCCAAAACGGTAATGTGTTTTAGATGACAACGAAATCTGCCGTGTAAAAAAAAGGAACTGGACTGCTTTTTTTCTGGGCACGTGCGATATTTTTACATGTCGCTGCCATTCATTCAAGATCAAGACCTCTAAGTCATACTTGGCCGCTAAAAATTTTTGGTCAAAAAGTGATGGACCAAGAATGTGCCTTGCCTAAGAGTTTAGTCTCGTAGTTTTTTTGCAAAGAAAGATGTAGAGAAAGATGTTTAGAAATAATAATAAGGCATCTACAAGAACGGTGCAATTTTGATTGAAACAATGGAGATTCTTGACCATGTGAGTGTTTCAAAGTCTTTGGAAACCAAATGTCTAAATCATAAGTGAACATGGGTATAACTGCACTATTAAAAATTAAAGAGATTTTTGTGTAGATTCCACTTAAGTCAAAAGTATTTGTACAACAACTGCAAGACATTATTGCATTTGTCAACTACAAAAATGCAATGTTTTACAAAACTTAGCTTCTCGTCGGGCAAAAGTGCGAGATACTTGAATTTAAAGTATTCAAAAACTCTGCGGGCAAAAGTATAATCGAGGTGCAGTAAAGGTAAAGCCAAAAATCATGTTTGATTTTGCCTCTAAGTTACATTTGTAATTGGCGGACACGATGACAGTGACACAAGCAAAGATGTCACAATCTACTAGTAAGTTTTTACTAAGTAAGCCGTTAACAACAAAATTCCACAAAGTTGGAATGTTGTTATGTATTTTTTTGAAAAGTACAAGTTCGAATAATTTGACGAGTTACAATAACAAAGTTATCGGACGGTACGACTTGGGTTTTACGAGATCCACCTTGTACGTATAACGTTGCAATGTACTTCATCTGATCCAGAAACTTTGTTTTTAAGGACTCTATTAGCCACCGCAGCTGAATTGTCTATAGTAACCACCCAGTCTTGTTGGGAATTTATTTGCAAATTTACACGGAATCTTATTTGAGCGTGCAAAGAATAATTTGTCCTCGGATCGTACAAAGGGTACAAACAGTAGCTTTAATAGTTTTGTATTCAGAGATAGTGTAAGAGGCAAACCATTAATGTTTTAAGTCGGCAAAAGCATAAAAAGAAGAATCAAAGATCATCTTGGTCAACTTACCAATAACGGCGTCTACAAATCTAGGAGTGAACTAGCAATTGCTGCATTTATGCAAACAGGATTCAATATATTTGTAATTAAGGATTTCTTTTAGGGATTGGTATTAGACCATTGATACTACAATACAGTTGTTTGCGTCAGTTAAATGTTAATGTAGTTGTCTGAAGAGAATAACTTTGAAAGTTGCGACACGTAAATTGCCAAGATTCACTTGTGCAAACCTCATAATTAATTAAGTGTCTATTGTTCATAATTCGTATTAACTGTTTTTGGGTCGAGCCGTTTAAAGTACGCTAGGCTGATATTAAAGAACGCCTTTACCTACGTGTGTCGACATCTTTGTCTCGTACTTTTGTGCATCTTGTTTTTACAGTCTGTCAAATAATGCCCAAACGTCCAACAGTAATAGCATCAAGTGACACAGAAATGGTCATTGGCCTTACGCGTATTTCAGACGCGACGTTATGCCAAAAGGTATTTCCGTACTTCTAGAAAGACTTTCAGAATCCAATAACAATTGACCATATGTTTTAGGCCAAATCGAAATTGCACTTTAAGATGTTCGTTTTCTAGAGCGAAAACATCATTAGGGGCGTCGTCGTAGTTTTTCCAAAGATTTGCCTCTTTTACCTGACGAGAGGTTAGAAGAAACGTCTAGGATCGAAGCTTTTGGTAAAGATTTGTCTTGTAGTTTGACTTTCAACCTGGCTTTGTCAAGGATGTCACAGGTATTTTGAACAAGTCTGCTCGGATTCGAGCCTTATCAACGTTTTTTCCTATCTTCGTTACTACGGCAAATCGTAAGCCATAATTTTGAGAATTAAAAACCTTCAATAATGTCGATTTAGTTTCCTCCGCAAACTTCAAAGACGAGTCAGGCTTCGGGACTATTACAACAGTAGATTTTTGGTTAGGAGACACGGATATTCCGAACGAAACCTAAACTTTTTTAACAGTATTTGAACTAGCTGCTTAGACATATGTAAATAAGAACGGAGCTGCAGCGACGGATATATGAGAAAGTTTATCACTGACTGACTGCAAGAAAGCGCGTCGATTATATCAGCAGATTGCAGCGTTAAGCAACAAAAGATGAAAGCTTTATAAAACGAACTTTTAATTTTGCAGATTACCTCTATCATCTCAGAGCGTTTTGCAAAAATAGACTATTTTTTCAAAAATATAATTTCAGTGTCAAAAGACTCTTTGACACTGAGGAGCCGGGCAAAATCGGGATCTCTAACCTGGTAGAAATAAGGTTCTAAAACTTTGTAAAAAGAAAAAACTACTACTACACACAAAATTAATAATCATTCAATCAGTGTCCTTTAGCCTTAGTTAAGAGTGAAATTCGCTATTTGAAGAGAAATCAGAACGGATACATGATGATGCAAATTGTAAAAGAAGTTATGTACGCAGTATTTTTTAGATATACGCATCTGGTGGCCGCAATAAAATTAGAAGGTCAAAAGACAGTTACGGTTAAATAGTAGGTGAATGTACACTTACTAGTTCAATACAATTTGGCAAGAGGATCGCAAGTTATTTTCCATGTGCTAATCATAAAGTCATTAAAAGAGCGTCAAAACGGTCGGAAACTTAATTGCAGATATCGTTTAAATCTGTCGAATACCAGAAGAGAACAAATGGCAACATACAGATTATAACAACGAATATATATTTATTTTTAACAAGGAAGGAAAGAGGTTAAAAAAAGAAGCAATGTTTGTCGTTAAATATCACTGTCAATAACGTTGATGCAGACCCCAGAGGGCAGCAACACTCTTTACATATAATTATTGTAATACAATATGAAACAAATCGCACTTATAATAAATTTTACACAAAAATGTACAAACAAATTTGCATTGATTAGTCGTGATAACGTCTATATCTAAATCTAACCTTTGACAAATGAATAGATAGTAAAGGAGTGGTACTCACAATTGTCTAATCACGCTAATAGCTATTGGCATATCTGAATCATCTCCTAAAATTGTTAAAAGCGAAAAAAAATCAGGTATAACACAAGGTACTTGTTTTGACCCGAAATTACTGCGACAAATTGGTGTTAATAAGCAATGTTCATCTTAGCACGTGCTCCAACTTATCGATTTCAGCGAAATGTATTTAATAGACATATACCATTCCAAAAAGGACAAACACGTGGCGGTAACTCACGTCGCTAAGATTTTACAATAAAGTTAAATTGCGTCGTAAAAATATAGGTTAATTCTTACCGTAGTAAACCTCTCACAAACACATACGAAACAAAAACACCAGTTTACGTGGATGATATGTGAATAATTAAAAGGGGGCCTCACTGAGCATTAGAATTTTTAAGTACCGTCTTTCTTACATTGAGAGCGAAATTATGCCCTTTTTATTTAATATCCGAATGCCAAAAAAATGACAGTTAATATTCTGACTGTAGCAAGGGGGCGTTCCGGGACAAAATTCATACAATACTCAACTTATATCAAAATCGTTTTAACGTAACAAGTGAGTTTGTGAATAAAGTTTATTTTGCATATTTTTAATTGAAACTTAGAGATGAAGATAACCCATAGGTTCCGCGTAAGGTGTGCAGAAGATCAAAGTAGAATCTTCGTTTGTGCTTTAAGGGTAAAAAATTCATTTTGTTTTGGTATTGTTTTGATATACTTAAACAAAAAAACACAACTACTTATTTTCGGTAGATGTAAAAGGATTTTATACAAAAAGTGTTAAGAATATTTTACCCTGACCTTAATTCAGCTATTTTTCTAGTGTCTTATGATTTTGAAATACCAGTAAGAACCACCTTCTAATTTTTCTGTTTTTTGGACCAAACTTAACAGAAATGTTTAACTAGTCAAAGGTAGTAATTGATTATAATTTCATTAAAAATAATCTAGTAGTCATGGACAATTTGACGTTTTACTTGTTGTTACAATCGAAATTATCGGGTATATTTCTTGAAATTTTTTTGTTTTTGTGTTTTTTTTTCTTTTTCAGGCTGCGATTATGCCTAGAGTGCTGGAACGTAAAAATTACCGACAACTGAGTGAATTTGACAGATGCCGTTTTATTTTATTTTAACTGTAACTAATTTTTTGTAGTACGGTGTTATCAAGTATGGTCTAGAGAAGGTCAAAAACGTCGTAGACGAGGAAGTGAAAGGCGAAAACAGAAGATGAAATGTGATCCAGGACCGTCATCTTCAATTAGTGCCATTAAGAGATCAATTCTCGACCACAAGATTAATAGCCGATCAATGGTATTGAAACGAAGAACGTCCTGCTACTTTGGCTTGCAGTCCTATGGACCACATCTTGTGCTTCCGCTGAAGGCTCGTCATCGACAGCAACGTTTGGAATGGTGTACTTTGTGATTCTTCCGAGGCAATATGAATGCCCACTGATATGTTGATGAAGTGGTAGAAACATATATCTTTCCATTCCTCCAAGAGCTGGACGACCCAGTATTCCAACTGGATAATCCCCGTCCCCACATTGCAAGGCATTTTATGGAGCGCTTCATAGTGGTTAATGTCAATATCTTTGATGGAATCTATGCTAAGAAAAGTGCGGAAGTGTGAAACTAATAGGGGTGGTCAAACACATTATTAATAAAAAATGCCTTTATCTTATTTTAAATTTTTTTGAAATTTGAATCAATTACTACATTTGACTAGTTAAACATTTCTATCAAGTTTGGTCCACAAATTCTAATGCTTTCTTGGTGTTGCATTTTTTGTGTCACAGAGTATATAATTCAGCAAAAATATCCCATGCAGCTAAGAAATAAAATTTTGCAGACCTTTTATAGTCATTATTGTTGGTCCAAGTTTCCTCTTGTTCTAACAATATTTTTTTATATATTTAAGCTACTTCTTTAACAACTCAAAATTCACAAATTAGAAATACGGAAAGTCTTAGGATTCAAGCTGAAAAGCGGAACGGAACGGAGTAAAATGTTCAGTCATTTTAAGGATAGTGTAACTCTTGGATTGACGTATCCGATGAACACGCCGACACAAAAACGACTTTCACAGGAAAGATGTGAGCAGGGTTAAACTGGAGTAAACTTTTACGGGTACGAGTGGAGCAAATCTAGGTCAGAAGTTTTAGAGATGCTAAATAATATTTCACTATCGACTTGAAAATTAGCTCTAATTATTTATTATATTTTAATTAGAGCAATTAAGTTCACGTTTAAGTAAACATTTATCTATTTATTAAGCGTTTGCTTTATACAACGTAATGACGGAAATACTGCGTTTGATCTTTGTTAATAGCCACTTTAACTTCACTATATACTTACTATCTTTTTGCAGATAAAACTGTCTAACGTTAAATAAAAGGAAAAACGTAGAGCACAAGATAAAATCGGATATTTACGTAGTTAAAAACGATTTCCACCGCTTTCTGTACTTATATTGAATATATCCTCGTGCATTAAGATTTCCTAATTGTAAATATTTGTAAAAGTACTTATCAAAATAGAAATCAGATTAATTTTTATTGTAAACATTATTTATCTTGAACGTTATCAAAGCAAACTGATTTAGTTGTAACAGCAAATTACGTAAATATAAATAGTTTTTGAGTTAATTGTTGTGTCGAGGAAAAAAATGGGTTAAGTTTAATTAAATCTATGTGTATAAATAATAGTAAAAGCGCACGCATCTTTGACGCAGCTTTGGGTTATCAAGAAGGACGCTCCGAAACCGACGTCAGTATCTGACGGTGCTATGTAGTGAATATAACAATTTTGTTCGGTTTTTGCGATGTCATGTGGAGTGCCATCACCGATCGAATCGCTAATTTTATACGTGGCAAGCGCGATCAGCGAAGTAAGTACCTTCAAATTTAAAACTTAAAAAAAATAGTCCACGCGGATAAAATTATTTTCGTCCGTGACATTTCAAAAATAAAAATACGTCGCGCCAAACAACGCCGAAACTTTCTCATTAGTACAAACCTTTCCAATTCCACACATAAGACAATTAATCACCTGTTGATTAAATTCCTAAACAACAAGAATTTTCACCCTTTTCTCTCATTTCGAGCTTCGAGCACTAGCTCACGTTTACTAACCGAATCATACGTATTATTTATTCAAATCAACAAATTATGTAATCAATCAACAATTTTTATACATTCTTCTTTCACAAGGTTATCGCCACCGTGATAAATTCGTTCCCCGTCATGAATGTTTTGACAAAATTTGAACAATAACCCGATAGGCGTTTAATAACAGTTCGAAAAAGTTTCATTAATAAACTTTATCGGGAAACAGATTTTCCGGCGACTACTGAAAGTAGGTAAAACCACAATCGAACGGCTTTTTTATCTGATAATTCATTAAATAAACTTTTTTATACGCGGAGTTAATTTACATGTACGGAGTTTTTTCTGCAACACATTGTCTTTGCGCGAGATGGATTCGATTAATAATTTAGAGGCACGTGTAACCCTACTACATATGCAAAAATGTAGTATAACCAGTTTTGAATTTATTCAGACTTTTGTGCAAAAAAACTATGATTTATAGTCCCCAACTGACAATCGTAGCCGAAGCAAGAAACTTAAAATAAAATCAAAAGTGTTTTGCAACAACACGGATCGAACCGCTTAGCCAAAATAAATATTTATAAACTTATTCAGATTAAATTTGTTCTACTTATATTAAGAAGAGCAAAAACTATAATTGGAATTAAAATTTAAATTTCAACGATATAATTTTTTTTGGTGTTAGTCGGATTTTTTGCACATCTTTTGCGAATTGCGTTGCTATGATTATCAGTTATATCCGGAAAGATAACAAAAAAAAGGTTTTAGGAAATGATTGGCAAAGTCTAGAAACTATATCTGTAGTACATTTAACTCAAAGAACCCAGTAGTGAAAGATAACGGCTAGATAACAAATATTGGAGTCGATATAACAACGAAATTTTTATCTAAAATTGCAGTAGATACTAAAGCGGAAACTGAAATAAATTTTACGTCTTCAAAATCACTAGCGTTAGTTTTTATCGTCGTTGTCAATAGTATACTAATTAAATAAATAATTATTTTATTAAAAAAATATGCACCGCAATTTTACACTAACCTAGTGATATTTCTAATTTATTTAAGGCATAGATTGTGGTCAACTAATTATTAATATATACTAAGTGACAGGAATCAAAACACACAATCAGTCAGGTTATATTTATTGCTGATACTTAAAAGATTAAAATTTGAATGAAGTCGGGCAGGTATTATAGCTTTCTAAATATTGACGGTATTAAGGTATCATAATTACAAAACATATTGACGGTATCGATCGTACTGAGTATTAAAGTATGGAAGTATCAAAGTCTTAAAGTTTTAAAATACGAAAATATGAAAGTATTAAAGTAATTAATCATCAAAGCATTGCATAATCAAAGTATCAAAGCATACACGTATCAAAGATTAATACTTTAAACTATGAAATAATTGATAGTATCAAACTATTGACGAATCAAAGTGTTGATAGTATCTAAGTATTAAAATATCAAAGTAATAAATTATTAAATTATCAAATTAACCAAGTATTAAAGTATTAAAATATTAAAGTATCTAAATGTTAAAGTAATTAAACATCGAAGTATTACAGTATCAAAGTATCAAAGCATCCACGTATCAAAATATTAATATTTTGAAGTATCAAATAATTGGTAGTATGAATGCATTGACGTATCATAGTGTTAGCTTCAAAGTGTTAAAATACTAAAGTGTCAAAGTATCAAAGTATTAAAGCATCAAAGTATCAAAGTATCAAAATATCAAATATTAAAATATCACGGTATTAAAATGTTAAAGTATCAAAGTATCAAATTACTAAATTAACAAAGTATCAATGTATTAAAATATTACAGTTTTAAAATATTAAAGTATCTAAGTGTTAAAGTAAATAAACATCAAAGTATTACAGTATGAAAGTATCAAAGCATCTACGTATCAAAAGATTAATAACTTGAAGTATCAAATAATTGATAGTATCAATGCATTGACGTACCACAGTGCTAATAGTATCAAAGTGTTAAAATATCAAAGTATCAAAGCATCAAAGCATCAAAGTATCAAAGTATTCAAGTATCAAAATATAAAAGTATTAAAGTGATTAAGCATCAAAAAATTACAGTATTAAAGCATTAAACTAACAAAATATTATAGTTTTAAGTATTAAAGAACTGACAGTATCAAGTATATACAGTTTCGTTGTATTAGTAGTATTAAAGTATCCGCAGTATTGAAGCATCGTGGTTATCAAAGTATCGCTATTAAACTAATAAAAATCAACGATAACAAAACATCAATAATATCGAAGTATCAACAATTTCAACATATCGAGCATTGGAAATGTCAGATATTGATACTTATGTATGTGTATCTACTACCAATGTAGTAGTACTAGAAAGTGTTTACACTATTTAGTTGTTTTGTGCACTTGCACAGAGTTTAGTAATAAGTAAACAGAACACTACTAGTTAATACGCTAACATGGTCACCAATTTCACATTTCAATCACCGTAACATTAATCGTAATATCAATCAACATCTACAACAACTACACAAAAATTTTATGTGTGCAGATGCCAAGATGCTGATAAACTCACTGAACGGATAGTTTCGAATTGCTGAGACTGTAGCTAATCAACTGTTAATAATTGTATACTATCCTAATTTACATCAATCGTAGAAGAGTGGTTGCTAAAAAAATCTTAGATCTTTTATTCACAAAACTGACTTATTTAAAAAAATTGCAGAGAGTTAAGTCATGATTTTACTACAAACAATAACTTGGGCTGAATAATTGATAAAGTTTTACTTTCCTATAAGGAAAGTGTAGCAATCGCAATGTTTTTCAAAAAATTTGTATTGCATAATTTTACGTTTCAAGGTATCCTGAATCGAAAAATGTATTTTAGACAAAAAAAATTTGGGTGTCTGTGTGTGTTTGTGTGTAATGATGTACCAACGGAAACCGGAAGTGGGTGTATCCGCTGTTTTTAACAGTTTTTTATATAATTTTGTAAGTATGTAAATTATTTGAATTATTTTTACAGTTTCTTACAGAGTTAATTCTTCCCATCAATTTATTCAAATAAATTTTTTTTCTAACTTTAACAGTTTATTAGAAATTTGATTTATAATTTAAAGTAAATTCCATATATAATCCTAGGTTCGAATCCTGCCTACGACGATTTTTTTAGAAAAAAATTCCGTATCTTGAAGGGAAAACAAGATACGTTAAAAAATCACAATTTTTCTTTATCTTTTTTGATTTGTTTATATACGGAGTGCTGCATCTTATTTAAATTACCTTTGAATCTACTCACAATAACTCTCAAACCAAAATTCTTAGTATATTGGGCGATCGACTTGTAGAACTGACTGCTTATTCAGCATATTTCTTGCTAGAACTGTCTATATCAATTCCTGGTCTCTTTTACTTTCTTAGATGTGTCCCTTGTTTTTAGAACTAAAATTATCTTCATAAATATGATGAGTCTATCGTGAAAAATATTTGTAACAATTAGTTTTCTTTGCAAAGTTGGGATCAATGTACACTTCTTATTGCTGTTGAAGGAATGTGAATTACTAGATTTTAGCATCACTTTACAGCTGTTTACTACACATTATAAACATTGTACGCAGAGGTGTGGTTGAAGATAACTTTATCATTAAAACTGAAAAAAATGGTCATATATGCCATTAGAATTTCCTGATTTTCGACACCCGTCACTTAGAGAAATTATGGTTTGAAGCTTTTCTGAAAAGGAAAGTTAAAAAACTTTTTCTTCAAATACTTGGTGGCGATGAAAAGACACGATAGATAGTTGACTGACTGCATACATCATTAAGCAATGACATTTCATGTAGCCTTTGTGTTGGTTAGAACATTATCGCTCTTGACGCATGTATTTGAGGCAAAACAAAGTAGGTTAATAGAATACATGGACTTTCATGCAAAAAAAGTACGGTACGTATTTTCCGTCATGATGCAGTTAATTATTTTTAATTGCTAGAGCACTACCTGTAGCAAAGATAGGTTGTATTCGGGAGTCTTGAGAGTGTTCTCGATTTGATGACAAGCGCCCAGACGGTGTGACGTACGGTTCTTGGAAAGACAGTAAACCACTTTTATGGGATGTCCCATCATATATTGTAAGGTCAAAGATAAAGTCGGGTTTTGCTACTGAAGACCAAAAAATTCAGAAATCGCCAATATTGCAACCAGTTTGTCCATATTGTTGTTGAAACATCTGGTATTTATAGCAAAACAAAGATTATAATGTATTATGGAAGTTGGGAACAAGATTTCAAAAGCAACAGATGACAAGAAATCAACATCATTTCAACGTAGAAATGCTGAGTCTATTTTGGACTCGCTTTAGCATATCATCAGTTGCATACTTTTTTATGAATATTTTACATATACTATTAGATAATGTTACGTATTTTATTATTAAAAGTAATTTATTTAAACTACTAAAAATATTTTTACTTATACTAAAAATATGTAGGTACACTTAAATTAACCGAACTAATTAAATTCAATAAAAACACTTACAGTATAATTTATATAAAGCGCTATCACTGACACAAAGATAAGATAAAGTCACACACTTGTTTAATACTTGTTTACGTTAAAGTCACGTACCAGATTATTCACCGTAGGATTATTTCACACGCGTTAACGACTTATTTATTTAGACTTGAACAATCTTCTTAACACTGCTGTCTTCGCATTACGGAAATAACTGACCTACGATTTGTTTGTTCCGTATATATACACAATTTGGAAATCCTTCTCGAGTGTTCCATATCTTTCGGTATACGTTCTAGAAGATGGATAACAACTTTGAGAAAGCTCTTGAATTTCAGAACGTTTCAATAATAACTATCTATTTGGTATATTATAATTTAAATGAAAGACTATATTTATTTAAAATTTTATTTTAAAATATTAGGTAAAACAAATCTGGTTGAAGAATAATAAAAAATATTTGTAAAAAATTAATTTGTTTATTTCTTGAAAAAATATTTATATTTTTTTACGAGTTTTAAAGCCTTAAATATTCTAACAAAACCGAGAAATTTACGTGTAAAAGTTTAAGCGTGGAAAAGTTGAATAAATCGCGTGTAAAAAATACCTTGTATGTTTAAATGAGATTGATGCGCTCACGATATCTACAAGATTTGAAAAAACTTCAGACTTACATAGTAACTTTAAAAATAAAAGTATGAACAGTGATAACCGTTGGTACAGCGATATGTAAAAAATAAAGACGTCTAGTTCACTAAAATCTTTTCTTACATCTAAGAGGACAACTTTTTTTCTGTCCGGTAATTTTATCTTATGTTAAAAATTATTTGGAGATGGTCTCCAGTATACAACAGTGGTATCGTTTGCATTAAGTCCATGAAATGAAAAACTCAATTTAGTTTTGAATAAATGGAAATGAACAAACATTAAGTTTGTTATTTTTTTATTTGCTTCTAGATAGAGAATATCGTACAAAACGAAAGTCTAAAATATATAAAAACATTCGTTTGTAGTCACTGTAAAACGTTATTAATATATAATATCTTATAACTGAATAACGAAATGAAATATACAAGATTTTGTTTATCTAAAAAAAATTAAGCTACAATATTATATGATTTTATTAAGCGATTTGAATTTTTAATTTATTTTATAAAAAAATATATTGTAAATATAGTCTTTAAAATGAATATTTAGCATATCAACGTCAAAAATGTTTAATAAAAGTAAATAATAATATAAACATTAGTCGGTAGACAAAAAACGAAGCTAGACACCGTCAAAACAAAATTTTAGAGAAGGTTAGAGCGGAAAAAAATCTAAGAAAACAACGCTTTGACAATAACAACATCGAAGGTATTAAATCACGAATTACTAACATTCAAAAACTAAAGATAAATTTAAAAAAGATAAATGCAAATCTGTGGAGAAGAGTAAAACGACTCAACCTGTAAGTGTCTGTGAAGTTAGCACGACATTCTATAAATACAAAAAAAAGTAATAAGAGTTCCAATAGCACTTTTTATAGTTCTATAGTTCCTGATAAAAACTAAAAAAAATTCTGCATTTCTTACGTTAAAAAAATGAAATTGTAAAAACGTCGTGCTAACTTCGCAAATCTAGCACCACCCTCTTCTCTAAAGTACTAAAACGCGTGGAAAATTACTATTTTTTACAAGAGTTCTAAATAGTTCTGGTCAAGCTAAGTATACATGTCTTATTTTAGATCACTATTTTAAAAATTGACAATTTTTAATAAATTTCTAATATTCACGCTCAGCACATTTTGTAAAAATATTTTTTTTTTAATTATTAAGAGTTTTAATAGCACTTTTCATAGTTCTACAGTTCCCAATAAAAATTTAAAAAATTTCCGCATTTCTTACGTTCAAAAAACGAAATTGTAAAAATGTCGTGCTAACTTCGAAAAATATAACACGACACCCTCCTCTCTAAAGTTACTAAAAGGCATTAAATATTACTATTTTTGAAAAGAGTTCTGAATAGTTCTGATCAATTTAAGTATACATGTCTTATTTTAGATCACTATTTTAAAAATTAACAATTTTTATTAAATTTCTAATGTTTACGTTCAGCTCATTTTGTAATTTTTTTTTTTTTATTTAATACGAGTTTTTTGTAATCGCACTTTTCATAGTTCTACAGTTCCTGATTAAAGTTTAAAAAATTTCCGCATTTCTTACCTTAAAAAACGAAATTTGTAAAAATGTCGTGATAACTTTGAAAATCTAGCACGACACCCTCTAAAAAATTAAAACGCGTTGAATAATACTATTTTTGACAAGAGTTCTAAATAGTTCTGGTCAAGTTAAGTATACATGTGTACTTTTAGATCACTATTTTAACAATTAACAATTTTTAATAAATTTTCTATATTCACGCTCAGCACATTTTGTAAAAAAATTTTTTTTTAATTAATAAGAATTCTAATACACTTTTCATAGTTCTACAGTTCCTGATAAAAATTTTAAAAAATTTTGCCTTTCTTACCTTAAAAAACGAAATTGTAATAATGTCGTGCTAACTTCGCAAATACAGCACAACACCCTCCTCTCTAATTGTTTAAAAAATAGTAATCAGTTGAAACTTTTTGTTAAAATGTCTCTAAAGCATAGAACTCTTCTAGAACTGTGTAAAATTATTATTAAAAACTGCGGAAAATCATCAGCACGACACATTTTCACAAAATGTGCTAGACGTAATTTTTGAAAATTGTTTAAAAATAGTAATCACTTGAAACTTTTTGTTAAAATGTCTCTAAAACGTAGAATTCATACAGAACTGTGTTAAATTACTATTAAAACTGCAGAAAATCATCAGCACGACATATTTTCACAAAATGTGCCAGACGTAATTTTTTAAAATTGTTTAAAAATAGTAATCAGTTGAAACTTTACTTTAAAATGTTTCTAATGCATAGAACTCTTATAGAGCTATGTAAAATTTCTATTAAAACTGCGGAAAATCATCAGCACGACACATTTTCACAAAATGTGCTAGACGTAATTTTTGAAAATTGTTTAAAAAATAATAATCAGTTGAAACTTTACTTTAAATTGTTTCTAATGCATAGAACTCTTATAGAGCTGTGTAAAATTTCTATTAAAACAGCGGAAAATCATCAGCACGACACATTTTCACAAAATGTGCTAGACGTAATTTTTGAAAATTGTTTAAAAGATAGTAATCAGTTGGAACTTTTTGTAAAAATGTCTCTAAAAGGTAGAACTTATATAGAACTGTGATAAATTACTATTAAAACTGCGGAAAATCATCAGCACGACACATTTTCACAAAATGTCGTGCCAGACGTAATTTTTGAAAATTGTTAAAAAAATAGTAATCAGTTGGCACTTTTTGTTTAAACATACCTAAAACGTAGAACTCATACAAAACTGTGTTATATTACTATTAAAACTGCGGAAAATCATCAGCACGACACATTTTCACAAAATGTGCCAGACGTAATTTCTGAAAATTGTTTAAAAAATAGTAATCAGTTGAAACTGTACTTTAAACTGTTTCTAATGCATAGAACTCTTATAGAGCTGTGTAAAATTTCTATTAAAACAGCGGAAAATCATCAGCACGACACATTTTCACAAAATGTGCTAGACGTAATTTTTGAAAATTGTTTAAAAAATAGTAATCAGTTGAAACTTTACTTTAAATTGTTTCTAATGCATAGAACTCTTATAGAGCTGTGTAAAATTTATATTAAAACAGCGGAAAATCATCAGCACGACACATTTTCACAAAATGTGCTAGACGTAATTTTTGAAAATTGTTTAAAAAATAGCAATCAGTTGAAAGTTTATTTTAAACTGTTTCTAATGCATAAAACTCTTATAGAGCTATGTAAAATTTCTATTAAAACTGCGGAAAATCATCAGCACAACACATTTTCAGAAAATGT
Organism: Aquatica leii; assembly: GCA_035610365.1. Lineage (NCBI taxonomy): Eukaryota > Metazoa > Arthropoda > Insecta > Coleoptera > Lampyridae > Aquatica > Aquatica leii. The sequence goes on from CM069438.1 coordinate 60,672,594, forward strand.
GCCAGACGTAATTTTTGAAAATTGTTTAAAAGATAGTAATCAGTTGAAACTTTACTTTAAACTGTTTCTAATGCATAGAACTCTTATAGAGCTGTGTAAAATTTCTATTAAAACAGCGGAAAATCATCAGCACGACACATTTTCACAAAATGTCGTGTAGGCGTAATTTTTGAAATTTTTTTAAAAAATAGTAATTAGTTGGAACTTTTCTTTAAAATGTTTCTAATGCATAGAACTCTTATAGAACTGTGTAAAATTTCTATTAAAACTAAGAAAAATCATCAGCACGACACATTTTCACAAAATGTCGTGCAGGCGTAATTTTTGAAAATTGTTTAAAAAATAGTAATCAGTTGGAACTTTTCTTTACAATGTTTCTAATGCATAAAACTCTTATAGAGCTATGTAAAATTTCTATTAAAACTGCGGAAAATCATCAGCACAACACATTTTCAGAAAATGTGCCAGACGTAATTTTTGAAAATTGTTTAAAAAATAGTAATCAGTTGAAACTTTACTTTAAACTGTTTCTAATGCATAGAACTCTTATAGAGCTGTGTAAAATTTCTATTAAAACAGCGGAAAATCATCAGCACGACACATTTTCACAAAATGTGCTAGACGTAATTTTTGAAAATTGTTTAAAAAATAGTAATCAGTTGAAACTTTACTTTAAATTGTTTCTAATGCATAGAACTCTTATAGAGCTGTGTAAAATTTCTATTAAAACAGCGGAAAATCATCAGCACGACACATTTTCACAAAATGTGCTAGACGTAATTTTTGAAAATTGTTTAAAAAATAGCAATCAGTTGAAAGTTTACTTTAAACTGTTTCTAATGCATAGAACTCTTATAGAGCTGTGTAAAATTTCTATTAAAACAGCGGAAAATCATCAGCACGACACATTTTCACAAAATGTGCTAGACGTAATTTTTGAAAATTGTTTAAAAAATAGTAATCAGTTGAAACTTTACTTTAAATTGTTTCTAATGCATAGCACTCTTATAGAGCTGTGTAAAATTTCTATTAAAACAGCGGAAAATCATCAGCACGACACATTTTCACAAAATGTGTTAGACGTAATTTTTGAAAATTGTTTAAAAAATAGCAATCAGTCGAAAGTTTACTTTAAACTGTTTCTAATGCATAGAACTCTTATAGAGCTATGTAAAATTTCTATTAAAATTGCGGAAAATCATCAGCACGACACATTTTCACAAAATGTGCCAGACGTAATTTTTTGAAATTGTTTAAAAAATAGTAATCAGTTGAAACTTTACTTTAAACTGTTTCTAATGCATAGAACTCTTATAGAGCTGTGTAAAATTTCTATTAAAACAGCGGAAAATCATCAGCACGACACATTTTCACAAAATGTGCTAGACGTAATTTTTGAAAATTGTTTAAAAAATAGCAATCAATTGAAAGTTTACTTTAAACTGTTTCTAATGCATAGAACTCTTATAGAGCTATGTAAAATTTCTATTAAAATTGCGGAAAATCATCAGCACGACACATTTTCACAAAATGTGCCAGACGTAATTTTTGAAAATTGTTTAAAAGATAGTAATCAGTTGAAACTTTACTTTAAACTGTTTGTAATGCATAGAACTCTTATAGAGCTGTGTAAAATTTCTATTAAAACAGCGGAAAATCATCAGCACGACACATTTTCACAAAATGTGCTGGACGTAATTTTTGAAAATTGTTTAAAAAATAGTAATCAGTTGGAACATTTCTTTAAAATGTTTCTAATGCATAGAACTCTTATAGAACTGTGTAAAATTTGTATTAAAACTGCGGAAAATCATCAGCACGACACATTTTCACAAAATGTAACAGACGTAATTTTTGAAAATTGCTTAAAAAATAGTAATCACTTGAAACTTTCCTTTAAAATGTTTCTAATGTATAGAACTCTTATAGAGCTGTGTAAAATTTCTATTAAGATTAAGAAAAATCATCAGGACGACACATTTTTTACAAAATGTCGTGCTGTACCTGAATATTAGAAATTTATTCATAATAGTTAATTGTTAAAATAGTCATCTAAAATTATATAAAGTGCGTATTTTAATGATTGTCCGGTGTTTGATTTGCCGCGTCGTCATTCTAGTAACTATAATCAAACAATGTTGGTTCGTTGACGAATAAACAAGCGGCAAATTCAAACACCGGGCAATCATTAAAATACACACTGTATATATACTTAACTTGACCGGAACTATTTAGAACTCTTGTCAAAAATAGTAATTTTTAACGCGTTTTAGTACTTTAGAAAGGAAGTTGTCGTGCTAGATTTGCGAAGTTTGCACGACATTTTTACAATTTGATTTTTTAAAGGTAAGAAATGCGAAAATTTTTATCAGGAATTGTAGAACCATGAAAAGTGCTATTAGAGCTCTTATTAATTAAAAAAAAAATTTTACAAAATGTCGTGCTGTGCGTGAATATTATAAATTTATTAAAAATTGTTAATTGATAAAATAGTAATCTAAAATTACACACATATACTTACTTTGACCGAAACTATTCAGAACTCTTGTCAAAAATAGTAATTTTCAACGCGTTTTAGTACTTTAGAGAGGAGAGTGTCGTGCTAGATTTGCGAAGTTAGCACAATATTTTTCCAAAAATTCGTTTTTTTAAGGTAAGAAATGCTGAACTTTTTTTAATTTTTATCAGGAACTATAGAACTATGAAAAGTGATATTGGAACTCTTATTATTTTATTTGTATTGATAGAATGTCGTGCTAACTTCACAGACACAACTTGTAGTGTGTAATGTTTGTCATTATTAGTTTTTCTTTGGAATTTTAAAGTATTTTGGCAAAAAAATAAATTTGAAAATAAACCATACATGCGTACAGTGTAGTATCTGTTCTGCGTGGAAGTATTCACTATAATGCAAATTATTTGGCATTCGCTTAGAATGTTTTCCTTTAAGAATTTTTCACATACCGTTGCGTCGCGCGTTTAGAATACACGTACATATTCAAAACGCGAGGAATAAAAAAAAATTACGTTATTTTGGATTAAGAACGACTTGCATAAATGAGTTTACTACACGTTATGTGAATTGCTAATTGATTTTCATTGACAAACTGAAAACATTTGATATGTAGATTTTAGTTCAGTTTAGTCAGAATTAAATATTTTAGAATTGCAACAACTTATTTTTCTTTCAACTTCCAAAAAAATGTTATAACATTATCTTGAGTTTTTTCTAAAGATATGGGTTATATTGATCCTAATAGTAATTTTCAGTTTTATAATAAATACTTAGCAGTAGTAATATTAAGAATGAAATAGTAAAAAACACTTTTACATAGCGGTGAGTTACAACCGACGTACATAGTCTTAGTGCGGCCTTCTGAAGCATAACACTGTCGTATAGTCGGAATTTGTGTTCGAAGATGATCTTCAACATTTACAACAATTTGTTGTTTATAGTATACCTGCCACTTCTCCCACTAAGACGTTGCTTAATTACTGCTTTTGTTTCTCCAAAATTTATCGTTTGTTTAACTAATGGAACAAGATAGTTTAGTGAACGAACCTTCTTGTGTCGAGTCTCGAAAAAAATATCAAAGGGTTTGTGACTACAGCTATAAACAGCTTATAAAAGATTTTTTATTTAGGTTGGCAGATATTTTTTGATCTGCAAGGTCTACGCCTCTCATATATTTATTATAAAAAATATTGCTTCTGAACATGTCTAGCTTTTAGCTTTCTGGTAACCGTTTTAAAATATATAGGATGACAGTTTGATAAAAACAAAATGTCTGTAGTGTCTTTCTATATTACAGCCATTAAACCTTAGTCATTGGCCAAAAAACGTAGAACGCTCGAAACACAAACATACATTACGCAACTAGATTGAGCTGCTATGCTTTTTTACCACTTATTCCGCAATTTTTTTTCGTGATTTTCTTTCCACAATATACATATGTTAAAATTATATATATATAGGCACTCATAAAATCACACCTTTGTCATAACTAAATTCTTCTTCGTATAGGTTTTAGTACCATATATTCATTCAAAGAAGATTTTCTTTTGAAACCAACATGTTTTTCTTGATTATCTGATTAGAACTTTTACTTCTATCTCTCTAAACACGTACATCTGTTTCTGTCGTCTTTTTTGTGACATCATTATGCATTGATCGATTATTGAACTTATAACAATAAAAACTTGGTACTTTGTGATAGCGCATCACTAGTATACAACCAAGTACAGCCGTAATCTCATACATATCCGTTCTTTGAGCTTTTAGCTATAAATTTTCTTCCTATTAAACAAATTTATTTTTTTATTAGTGGTATCAGCGATATGTAAAAAAAATATTTTTAGGAAATAACTGCATAGACATCTAGTTCCGTAAAATCTTTTCTTACATCTAAGAGGAATTTTTTTTCTGTCCGGTAATTTCATCTTATGCTAAAAATTATGTGGAGATGGGGTCCAGTATACAACATTATCTGTTTGGTCATTTACGTTGCTTTTATCGCTTTCCTCCGAAAGATAGTCCGACTCGTCCGACCATAGAGAAGGTTTATCCTCTGACTCACTTAGAGCGTTTTCTAGTTCTTTTTGACTAAGCGAACGGCGACTCATTATTATGTACCTAATATAGAATTCAGGTTACTAATTGGACATTTCTGAACCGATTTAAATTCAAATTGTGAAAAATTTTAAATGGAAATTTTTAATTCTTTTACTCACCTACAATTTCTGTAATTGTTCCCAGTCCTGTATAGCTTTATTTTACTAAAAACACAATAAGTTGAGTGTATGTATTGATATAATTCAACTTTAGGATTGAAAACACCACATATTAACCTCCAAATGTTGTCGGGTGACCCTAGAGATTATAAACTACTGACACTTATTGAATTTATTTAAATACGGACAATTTTCATCCCAATACTAAAATCGGACAGGTTTATGCCACTTAAAGACTCCTGCAGTGGCAATGGAAGATACTGATAACAATGCGTCTATAAAGCCACAACACAAACATTTTTTTTGACTTTAGTCTAGTATCATCTTTTTCATATGATGTTCTGTAAAGCAAAACCTTGTTACAAGACTTTTTTCGCTACTTAATTGCTGGCAACTAACTCAGTGGTATTGGCAAGCGGATCGCAACTATCGGTGTGCTAATTCTACACTAAATTAAAAAGGCGTCAAAACAAGTAAATATCACCCAATACAGACTTTGTTTAAATCTGTCGATTACTAAAAGAAACAAACTGACAAAACACAACTTTTAACAATAATATATCTATTTCAAGATAAGAAAATAGTCGTCAAAATCAACAGATAGAAACAGACCAATACCAATTATAGATTAGTAATATTGTAGTTATAATATAAGGCTTTTCGTTCAGGCAACCCACTATACAACTAATTATATTGAATTGCTAACAACCGTTATAATTGAATGCTTTTAATTTAAATACAAGTATTACTCGAATAAATTACCTCGTCTACTATGCAGTTGCAAAATAAGTCGACAAGTGACAATTATAAAAATGAATCGCAAAAATATGAGTAGTTAATAATATAAATCTTTTTGATTCCAAAAACTGTAATTGTTAAATTACTTAATATAATGAAAAATCAATTCGAAAACATCATAGTTATTTGCCATGGCTTTTAATTATACTGTTAAATTAAAAATTTATAAATAATTAGAAATCAATAGCATAAACCTTTTCAATTGCACTGCCGTTATTAATTATCGCTAGTATAAGTATTTTCGCTGGGGTTTAAATTTTAATAGGTAATATTGACTACATAAATTGTTTTGAGTTTAAATATAATTCATATTTTTCTTATTACATCCGGATATAGCATAATTTAAAAACTACAAAAATATAGTTTTTTACTAACGTATAGAACTTTTTAAAGATAATAATTTATTCAAAATTGGCACTTTCTCGGAAATTACCCGTTAACTATAATGTTGTGTAAATAAAATTATTGTTTTTTATGCAGTCATTAAATATCCAAACTAACCAGCAATACTTCATATTAATGTAGATATTTTTTGTAATTACTTTAATATAAAGTTATTTATATATCTATTTCTAAACAAAGCCAAAAAGTTACTCTTACTGTTATCATTTAGTTGTTCCTTAATTAATTTTACAAATTTTAATGTCGTTGTTTTCTATAATGTTTTATCAAGTTTTTAATCACATATGGAGACGCTCATAAGTTGTGTTTTTTTATAGATGGTGACCACGTTCTTCAATTTTTACCTGTACATGCTCATTTTTACTGTTCATCACTGTACTTCTGTTATATTTCCATGTCCTAATGAAACCTCTCTCCTTGATCTTTGCATATTTACTCAAGCTTGTCGGGAAAAAAATTAAGATTGGGCAACTGACACAGATGGGTACTTATCTTTATTATATAAAAGAACATCTTTTAAACTAGTTTTAGATGAACTTATAAATAATCTCCATTTACTAGGAACGTATGCTAGAGCACCTAAGGCACATATTAAAGCAGATGTATCACTGCAACAAACGAGAGGATTTTCTTATAAAAAATACTATGCAAACTAAGGTTTACGATTTCGGTAGCACGTAAACGATGTACCTGAAGCAAGTAGGTCTTTTACTTAAAGTCGAAGCCCTAAAACTAACCAATTGTAAATAAAAATTTTTTTAATTTCTGGATGCCGGAGGGTCGTATATATGGGAAGATGCCAAAAGGGGTACATTTTGTACCCCTATTTTTTTCCGGTTTTACAACACTCAAAATAATAAAAAACAAATATAAATTTTTGAATATAATATTAATAGCATATTTGATAGAAAAATAATCAAGAAAATTAAAAATGAAACTTTAAGAAATTAGTTAGAATGTTCTGGATTTAATTAATGACTTTTTGAGCAAATTTTTGTTTTTTTGGTAAAATGATGATTACGACAAACAAAGATTTTACACCCGTACTTCTACTGTTCTTGTCATATTTGTTAGGACACAGTACACAGATTTTTGGCTATTGTCAAATCTTGTACTATGCCCGGTATCTAATCTGTCTATAAAATCGTACTTTGCATTTAATATACGTTTAAGAAATGTTACACCCGATAACAATCGTCTTAAGGTTTTATGAGTTGCCGTCTAGTAAAAACTCTCTTCGTCTATGTGTAGAGATTTTACTAAGCTAAGGGTTTTTTATTATCTACAACACAAATGAATTTAGACAAATAATTTCAATTGTATTTTGGAACAGAACCAGGAATTAATTTTTGGTCGATTTTTTTTACAGAGTATTTGTTTTATATTTTGTTTATGGTGTCAAACGATCCTTTTGTGTCATTGTAATAGAGAACTATTTCTGACTTGTAATCTCTTCTTGAGTAATTTTATCTTTATGATGCTCGATACTAAGAAGAATGGCGGTTTTGATTTTAGCAGGAACGTATGAAACTAAAGTATATTTATCTTGAAGCGCAAAAACTGATGACTTTTCGGTTCTTTAAGAATGCGGTAGAAGAACTGTAGAAAAATCCTGTTTGTTCTTTTTTATAGTTCTACATAAAGTTAGCTTTTTTTTCAAAAGTTTGTTAGTTAGAAGAATATTTGTGAAAAACTTGTCTGTTGTTATCTCGTAACCATTTTCAAGGCTTTCAACTAAATCAAAAACTTTTTTTTCTCTGGTTGTTACTAACTTTTCTGTAGTGGGTCCGGCTAATCACAATGTTTGTGAGTAGACGTGGTTGAGAACCTATAATGAAAGAAAGAGAAAAATTAGGTGCCACTCCTCGTACTAATAAGACACTTTAATACTTGCAAACCCCAATTTAATTAAAAAAGTTGGTTAATTTAGCTATTAGGTTGAACAATTTTTTCACATAATCGTTAAAAGCGTGATGAAAATAATCGGCTATAAAAACAAAATCGAAAGAAAAATTAAAATGTTGATCGTTGAGCGGTTTTAAGTAAGTAAGTGAAACTACGGTTTGTTTGCGCTGTTTTTTTTTTAATTTTAAAACCAGTTAAACATTTTACGAACAGTGCAGTCCGCACACCTGTGACGGCGTGAAGTTTAATCGGAATTATTACTTATGGAAAATGTCTTTTTCGGGTGTCTTTTCTTTTGCGTGTATAGTTAAAGGTTTAGAACAAAGGTTGAGTCATTGTCCACAACTGCCCAAATTTTGATTTCGTATATAGCGGGCTTCGATTTCATGTAAACTCGGAAAAAACACTTTTCTTTAAGTTGTTTGTCAACCGTAAGATGTGAGTTGAGTAAATAGTGTTCTTTGTAATGACCTACAAATTTTTCTAAAAGCAGCTAATTTATCTAATTTTCTGCTATCTTTTCTTGTTGTAAGATCATCAAATCGTACAAAACGTGAAATATTGACAAATTGGTCACGTACCATTAATTCAGAAAATACTGGCTTATTTAAAAGTAATTTTCACAAAGAAAATGAATGATTCTCTGTTTGCCTTCAATGCCTCAGCTATGATCAAAATACCACATGAGGCAAAACTTTCAACACAGTCTACTAGTTATTGTTTAGGTTCTTATCGTTCTATTTATCATAAAGGTTTTGAGTTTTTTGGTTAGTGCACTCAACAATAATTTAAACTATTTCATCGTCAATGAACAATTTGAAGTCATCGGATGGAAAGGAAATGTTCTCTGACGTGGAAGTAAATCCTGGCTTTTGTTTAATTGTATTTTGAGTTGCTGTTTGTGAAGGTCTAGGTGTTTTTCTGTTCCAAACCGGTCAATTTTTGGATACATATGCGGGATAACTGTCATCATTTTGATCATTTTGTTCAGCGTCCATCAGATAGAAAAGAAATGTTTTCTGACATAGATGTAAATCCTGGCTTTTGTTAAATTATAATCAATTTAATCATTTTGTTCAGCGTTTTTGACGAAGTAGGCCCTGGTTTTTGTTTAATTATGTTTTACGTTGCTGTTCGTGCGGGCTAGATGCAGGATCATTATCATTAATGGGACCATCTTGTTCAGCGTTTCTCGGGTAGGAAAGAAAAGTTTTTGACGTGGAAGTAAGTCCTGCCTTTTGTTTAATTATGTTTTGCGTTGTAGTTTGTGCAGGTTCAAGTGCCTTTCAGTTCTAAACCGATCTGTTTATTGATATATGCAGAATCATTGTCATGAATTTGAACATTTTGTTCAGCGTCAGTCTAAAAGCAAAAAACATATCAAAGTAATATACTTCACACCTCTTTGGTTTAACATCTTGAGTTTTTACGTTGTTTTTTAACTTTCTGAATCTGTTTCTACAACGTCCCTCTCACAATCTCATACAACTACTGTAAAGTAATTACACGATCTCTTTCTATGCGTAAATCAACCTAAGGAAGTAAATAATACTAACTAAAACGTGTATGTAAGGTGTAAGCGCTTCTGCAACGGTTAGCTTTGCTTATGAATTGGCTCAAGTCGTTACAAAGTTATATTGTCCGAAGCAACATTTATACAATCACTGGAATTTGATAAATTTGAAATTTCAGGTTCTGATTATTTACCTATTACAATTTTCTTAAATAACCACTTTGCTTACATAAAAGAAATAATAAAAACACAATAAATGTTTAAATGTTGCACTTTTACATGTTTTTTAAAGCTTGGGATTTGGTGCTCATTTTACTGAGTTTGAAGATTTTTTAGTACTGTCATATACCAATGTGCTTAAAAATCAAGTTTGATGTACAACGCATTTTAAAATACGTATTATACCTACTTATGGAGACTAAAAAGTGAATTTCATTTTTCTGTTTGATCCAGTCGTGAATTCAAACATTTGTATTCACTGCAAAACTATCACTTTTTTAAACTTGTTGATCAATATACAATTTTTTAGTTAATTAATAAATAACTCACTTTTGTTATCATTAGATTTAATGTTCTGCAATTTTTTATATTCTATTTTGGTTTTTTATTTCAAAAGTGTCTAATTGATAGAAAACGTTATCGAAAATACCAAAAAGCAATTGTTGCTAAACAACAAAATGACAATACTGTATTTATTGTTATTCAGTATTATGTAATAGCGAAGGCTTCCACGGCCGGAATCTATACTAACATTAGAATGTCTTCCGGGTTTGGACCGTGTCATAGTTGCAACCGAAGCTGCCAACGTTTCGCCCACTTTCGTAAGGGGCTTCATCAGGGCGTGAGATAAATCGCAAAACTCAAACAAGCAATCGAAATCTAACTAAGAACTTCTCAAAAGTTAGGTTATCCACTTGTAAAACAAGCCATAACCTAAACTATGAAAAAGTAAGAAAGAAAACGATAACCTGAAAAAGCAAACGAAAATCTAACAAAAAAAACCACTACCGAGTTAGGTAATCAACTTGTGAACCAAGCCAGATTCTAAACTTCGTAGAAGTGACTTAAGAAGAAATAGTCTCCGTATTTAAAGGAAAAAGATCGTCACGGATGATTAAGCTCGACCCTGATTGGGTTACGGTTGCTAGGGGGCGTGTTTTAGATAAATGACTAATAACCGGGAACCAAAGAGGGGATAGTTCGAAACCATGATCGCGATTGAAGTTATTGGGGTGTTTGATGATTTCTATGCTTTCTCGGAATTTCCTGTTGAAAAAGAATGGAGATTTGGCAATCAACGAAACATTATCAAAATCTATCTTGTGACCTGTAGTAAAATGATGTTCAGCGACCGCAGACTTGGAAGTATACCTTTTCCTTATACAACGATCATGTTCTGAAATGCGAGTAATGACGGAACGACCGGTTTCACCAATGTAGACTAAACCACAAGAACAGGGAATTTGGTATACACCTTGAGATAAAAGTGTAGAAAATTTGTCTTTGGGAGAAGGAAGAATCTGAGAGATTTTGCCTGTCGAGTTGACTATGGGTTTAATACCATTCTTACGAAGGAGTTTCCCTATTTGATCTGTAACCTTATGAATGTAGGGTAAAAAGGCCAATTTCGGGTTGGATTCGGGAGTAGAAATGTCCTTAGGTAATCGAGTACGTGGATGTAAACGACGATTAATAACTCTATCAATATCTCGCTTTACATAACCATTATTCACTAAGGTTCTAGTAAGATGACGGAGTTCTGAGTCTAGATTCTCAGGTTGACAAATAGAAAAGGCACGATGAACCAAAGATTCAATAACAGAGCGTTTCTGTGCAGGATGATAATGAGACGAAGCGTGAAGGTATCTGTCCGTATGGGTGGGTTTGCGATAAACAGAATGGCCTAGAAGTCCGTCGGGCTTACGAGTCACAAGAACGTCAAGAAATGGAAGAGAACCAGTACTTTCGATTTCCATAGTAAATTTGATATCCAAGTGTTGATTGTTAAGATGATCAAGAAACTTAGACAATTCAAGATGACCATTAGACCAAACAATAAACGTGTCGTCAACATATCTAAACCACACTTTAGGTTTTATTATTGATGATTCCAAAGCAACCGTTTCAAAGGATTCCATAAAAATGTTAGCTACAACAGGTGATAGAGGAGAACCCATAGCAGCACCAGAAACTTGTTCGTAAAACTTATTATCAAATTGGAAGTAAGTAGAGGATAGACACTTTTCAATAAGAGGAACCAAACTCAAGTCCTTGCCATGTTGAGACAGAATCTGTTTGATGATAATAAGCGAATCCTTAATAGGAACTTTAGTAAAAAGTGAAGTAACATCAAAGCTCACGAGAAGATCTTGGGGTTCAAGTTTTATAGTTTCTAGACGTTGAATAAAATTCTGAGAGTTGAGGATGTGAGAAGAGGTTTTACCTGTAAACTCGCAAAGAATGTTGGACAAGAACTTGGCTAGCTTGTAAGTAGGAGATTGGATAGTACTAACAATAGGTCGAAAAGGATTACCTTGTTTGTGAATTTTGGGAAGTCCGTATAGACGAGGTGGTTTAGAATCTGATGGGGTAAGTCGACGTTTAGTTTCAGGGGGTAGATTGGAAGATTTGATGATTTGGCTAACCTCGCGTTCAATCCTCGAAGTGGGGTTATGGGTTAGAAGAGCGTAAGTTTCCTCAGACAAAATAGAATTGATTTTCGTAACATAATCAATTTGGTTCAAAACTACAGCTCTAAAAAGTCTTCGTAAGAACCCTGATATTATTGTTCTTCCATCCGACAAAGGCAACGCCACTGTAGTTTTGAACCCAATTGATTATGTTATGAAAATCAATTCTATTTTGTCTTCGAGGATTGAACGCGAGGTTAGCCAAATCGTCAAATCTTCCAATCTATCCCCTGAAACTAAACGTCGACTTACCCCATTAGATTCTAAACCACCTCGTCTATACGGACTTCCCAAAATTCACAAACAAGGTAATCCTTTTCGACCTATCGTTAGTACTATCCAATCTCCTACTTACAAGCTAGCCAAGTTCTTGTCAAACATTCTTTGCGAGTTTACAGGTAAAACCTCTTCTCACATCCTCAACTCTCAGCATTTTATTCAACGTCTAGAAACTATAAAACTTGAACCCCAAGATCTTCTCGTGAGCTTTGATGTTACTTCACTTTTTACTAAAGTTCCTATTAAGGATTCGCTTATTATCATCAAACAGATTCTGTCTCAACATGGCAAGGACTTGAGTTTGGTTCCTCTTAATGAAAAGTGTCTATCCTCTACTTACTTCCAATTTGATAATAAGTTTTACGAACAAGTTTCTGGTGCTGCTATGGGTTCTCCTCTATCACCTGTTGTAGCTAACATTTTTATGGAATCCTTTGAAACGGTTGCTTTGGAATCATCAATAATAAAACCTAAAGTGTGGTTTAGATATGTTGATGACACGTTTATTGTTTGGTCTCATGGTCATCTTGAATTGTCTAAGTTTCTTGATCATCTTAACAATCAACACTTGGATATCAAATTTACTATGGAAATCGAAAGTAATGGTTCTCTTCCATTTCTTGACGTTCTTGTGACTCGTAAGCCCGACGGACTTCTAGGCCATTCTGTTTATCGCAAACCCACCCATACGGACAGATACCTTCACGCTTCGTCTCATCATCATCCTGCACAGAAACGCTCTGTTATTGAATCTTTGGTTCATCGTGCCTTTTCTATTTGTCAACCTGAGAATCTATACTCAGAACTCCGTCATCTTACTAGAACCTTAGTGAATAATGGTTATGTAAAGCGAGATATTGATAGAGTTATTAATCGTCGTTCACATCCACGTACTCGATTACCTAAGGACATTTCTACTCCCGAATCCAACCCGAAATTGGCCTTTTTACCCTACATTCATAAGGTTACAGATCAAATAGGGAAACTCCTTCGTAAGAATGGTATTAAACCCATATTCAACTCGACTGGCAAAATCTCTCAGATTCTTCCTTCTCCCAAAGACAAATTTCCTACACTTTCATCTCAAGGTGTATACCAAATTCCCTGTTCTTGTGGTTTAGTCTACATTGGTGAAACCGGTCGTTCCGTCATTACTCGCATTTCAGAACATGATCGTTGTATAAGGAAAAGGTATACTTCCAAGTCTGCGGTCGCTGAACATCATATTACTACAGGTCACAAGTTAGATTTTGATAATGTTTCGTTGATTGCCAAATCTCCATTCTTTTTCAACAGGAAATTCCGAGAAAGCATAGAAATCATCAAACACCCCAATAACTTCAATCGCGATCATGGTTTCGAACTATCCCCTCTTTGGTTCCCGGTTATTAGGCATTTATCTAAAACACGCCCCCTAGCAACCGTAACCCAATCAGGGTCGAGTTTAATCATCCGTGACGATCCTTTTCCTTTAAATACGGAGACTATTTCTTCTTAAGTCACTTCTACGGAGTTTAGAATCTGGCTTGGTTCACAAGTTGATTACCTGACTCGGTAGTGGTTTTTTGTTAGATTTTCGTTTGCTTTTTCAGGTTATCGTTTTCTTTCTTACTTTTTCATAGTTTAGGTTATGGCTTGTTTTATAAGTGGATAACCTAACTTTTGAGAAGTTCTTAGTTAGATTTCGATTGCTTGTTTGAGTTTTGCGATTTATCTCACGCCCTGATGAAGCCCCTTACGAAAGTGGGCAAAACGTTGGCAGCTTCGATTATCTCTGAATAACGCTTAATAAATATAATCGCAAATAATTACAAATGCGTTATTAATTGAAAAACCATATTTTTTTGATTGGTTATAGGATACCAAGATGTTTCTTCCGCACATGTCTGATATCTGTATGTTATTATTTATACTTATATTAATGTAGTTTTTATGTATACTTTTACTACATATTACTTTATAATCTTATAAAAATTATTTATTTGCACATTATCGTTACATTGTTAAAAATTTAATCATAAATACTTTGGACTTACGTTATAATAACACAAGATAATATAAATATAATCAATTTTTACAAAATTACTGCTGCTTTATACATTAAAAAAATTAGATATTTAGATGTAATTATAAGCAAAACCACTTAATTACTTGTTTGCTTCTACAATGTATTTTGTTAACAATTCATTTCTGATATTTAAATTAATTTTGCTGTAAGGATTATTGTAGCATATTAAATCTACTTCGGCATGAATAGGTTTCTTTAATTTCTTGGCTGCAAAAGCAAAATCTTGTCATTGAATCACTAGTACTTTTTAAACTAATCTAGCTCATTCATGTTAAGTTTTGCTTGAAATTAATGTATTAAAAAAAATTTAAGTAGTAAATGATTTGAAGTTAACTAAAATTGCATGTATTTAAAGCAAGTACATTATACTCACCATTTCTCTTTCTAGAGATGAGTATCTAAAAGTCAAGAATTAGATAATAGCAACACATAACTTCTAGTATAAATACTGAATAATTTATATAAAATAAATACAAGTTTTGACATATAATTTTTTAGTTTTAGGCATTACCAATACAAATTTTTAAATTAGTTTATTTATTTTCTGCGTTATTTTTTTGTAAAATTTTGTTTAATTTTGATTACTAATTAAATATAGAGTCGCAAAAAAAGTGTAGTGTATAATTCGTAAGAAATGTGTATTGTCAACTCGTACGAATTGCCAACTCGCCTTCGGCTCGGTTGCAAATTTTTATACTCGTTGGCAATGACAACCATTCCTTACTCATTACACAATATACTATTTAATATAAAGATGTTTGAGAAAGTATTCGCATAGGAAAAATATTCTACAGCGTTGTATGAATCGGAAACTCGGGAATGTCAACAAAAGCAAGGTGGGCTTTGACAAAATCAGGTATTTAACGAATTTATGTGTATAAAAACAGGTGATTAATTACAAAAATAAGAAAATTTGAAAACGAATTATATGCTATGCCTAACAAATCAATATTAATATTAAAACACGGAATAAATATTTACAAATTACATATTGCAAGTTCCTTACTACTAAAAAATTATGATTAATACGTAGTATATGTATATTGTGTAAAAATACGTTTTTATTTGAAATAGTTAACATAGCAAGCAAACAAAAATGTTATTTTTATAAATTTATTTACAAAGTATTAATCGATATCTTTCCTATTTGATGTTACGTATATGTACTTTTGTTTGTTTCTGTATGAATGTTTTTGTCTTTAAAATATTTGTGAAAATATGTATTTGGTCATTAGAAAAAACTGCAAAAACTATATATTTGATTGAGTTTGTTTAAGACCTAAATACGACAACGTATCTGCAATTTTTCAAATCAAACCGCAAACTGCTAAGTTTATAATGTTTATTGCACATCTTTATTCATGTTCATATAAAGAAAATGAATCTACGCATCAAATAGTTTTGTTTTTTAAGTTGGCAATTGTAGCAATCTAAACTACGATGATAGTGTGAAGTGATTTGTTTTCAAATAAAAATTTAAACTATTTTTATCGGTAAGAGTCATAAAGTTAAATTAAAAAATTGTTGTTACTATGCTAACCGAAATATATAAATTCGCAAAAATAGACAAAAACTATTTTAGTTTAAATTTTAATTTGTGTTATAAATTTTAAACAAAATTAAGTTACGCGCGATTGAAATAAAGCTTCTTTGTCGTTATAATATTTTTTTAGGGTTTACGGTGTACATATTTAAATTAAAATCTTACAAAAACTTTCGAACTTAGGTCTTCGTCAGGCAGTAAAAATTAAAATAAAAGTTATAAAACTAAGGTGATTAGAAACAATCAATCGTAAGAAAACTTGATAATTGGCACAAATTTATTTAGCTACAGCATTTGCTCGAAGGTCTAAAAGAAAACCACCATAGAAAACTGTAGACGTAACTTAAGTGTAATTGGTGGAGAAATTAAGAATAGGAATTAATAGGTAACCAGGTGCCAAAAAGTTCGTAAACACTGTCTCTATTGAAATTGTTGGGAAATTTAACAATTTAAATTGCTTCTCTAATCTTTCTTGATTTTTATTTCTTTGTCTTAAAAATTGTTTTAATTTTCTGAAAGCTTATGTTGTGAAGAGTGTCAAATGCATGTTTGGCATTGGTAGACTTATTAGGCTAGAGTAAAAAAAGATGTCTTTTAACCTAGTATTTATAGTTCTACCAGTTTCACCAATATACACCATGCCATAGGTGCATGAAACTTGGTACACTCTACAGGATTGTAAGGTATTTTATCTTTTACAGGTTTCAATAAATTTTGAATTTTAGTTGCAGTGTTGTTTTTTTTAATTTTTAACTAGGACTGCACTTGACTCGCACACTGTGCTCTGCTTTTATGCACAACATACTACACCAGATCACGTGGGTTTCTTCTCTTCAAACTTCGTACATATTGTTGGTTGTCCAGCAGTTGAAAAGTCTCTGCATTGGCTCTATGAAGATCGAAATCTAAAACATACTATAGAGCATTCACTATGTTTTGTATCACTTTAGTCTAGTATGTTTGGATACACTTGATGTTGGAATCACTGGCACAGCCTCAAAGGTGGACGCCGTATAGCCATGCTGGTTTCAAGATCTGATTATGAATCAGTAATTTATATTAGATTGAAAGTTTTTTCCAATCAGCCAATAATACTGTCTGTATTTTAGTTCTAATTCGGTTTTTTCCTCTATTGAATAGTCCAGTCAAGTATTGCATTGCTGGCTGTTTGTAATTTTTGGTCTTTCTCTACTGTTTGTATTGCGGTATCATCTCCAAATGTAGCCACCGTGGTTTCCTCTAAGTCTGGTATGTCGTTAGTATATAACAAATAGAGAATAGAACTCAATACAATCTAAACATTCTTTTTCTTGTTTAATTCTGAAAAATCTACGAATTGCTTTGGCAGCATTTTGTGTAATTTATGTAACAAGCCTTCATGCCAAACTTTGTTTAACTTTTAAAACACGTTCGATGATATCAGTATGATATCGGCCTATAGTATTTGACATCATTGGGTTGTTTAGCTAGGTTTGGTAGCATGATCCTTTCCGCAACTTTCCAAGAGACAGGAAGAGCTGCATTGAACAAGTATGTGAGCTTTAAAATACTTTTTCTAGGCAGGTGTTTTAAAATTACATCAAACCTTGGTGCTTTCTTTGGGTTTAGATTCATTTTTATTTACTCAGCTATTTCTATTAAGGTAACTGGTGTGGTATTTTCAAATCTTGTGTTGTCCATCTCGTTCATAGTATGGTTTATCTGCTCTTGGTTTAGAGTAAATATCTCAACCAAATGCTCGACAAACAAGTCAGTTTTTTTGCTTATTGTCTCTGGCTCATATTCCATCGTCGTTTCTAATAGGAGCAATAAGGGTTACAGGTCTTTTGATCTTTTTGGTTGCTTTCCAGAACAAATAATCGGTTTCTTCATATGTTGTCAATTCTTGTAGATAGGATCTTATAGATTCTTCTTTAAGTTTTTGTATTTCTCTTTTCAGTTGCTGCGTCTTGTTGTTAAGTATGTTTTTGTCTGTGAGATTCCACGACTGCTGCCATCTTCTTCTAGCTTTTCGTTTATCTTTAACAAGTTCTTTGATCTCGGTTGGATAATTTTTACCTTTGGTTACGTGCTGTATGCCGCAGTTTGGATAAGACTTGTGAAGTTTTCAGCTTCTTTTTCTAGTTGCTCACTTATTCTTTAGTCGTAGTTAACTTAAATTTTCAGTTTCCATGTGTTGAGTTGATGTCTTTTCCAACAATAAATCTTTCGCCAAAGTGTTTCAAAACTATTAGGTAATCTTTTTTAAGATTGTGTCTTGGTGGGCAATATACAATCCCTACTCTCAGTTTCTGTTTTAGAGACATGATTTCAACCATTGTTAATTGATTATCATCTCTTTACAGATGACATTCTTTATAATGGTAATCTTATCTGTTGTTGTGATTACACTACCACCCCTGGCTTGGTTATCTGGATTAATAGTGTGATATGTTTTATATCTTTTTGGTTTGTCATATGTGTCTCAGAAGTAAATACTTTAAAGCGCTGTTTTTATTTAGCGTGCCATTTGCATGTTAGGTAACAATAGGTAGATCGTTTTGGTTCATAAACTTATTTTGCCTTACGTATAGTACTAGTGCTCCTGGCTTTTAGTTTGTCATGTCTTGCATTGACTCGATCTAATGTTTTTATTATATTTTGCTTAAGTTGCATTATAGATGGTTAAGATGGCGATGGAGCTGCCGATTTTTGTTGCGTGTTTTGAGCATAATATATCCCAAGTTTTACTGATGTATTAGAGACTATTTGTCTCGGTTGAGATGCAACTTTTTTGGTCTTGACACCTTCTAGCCTTTTCTGAAGCTTAATTTTTATTTCACAACTCCGGTAGCTAACAGGCTGATCTGTTTTGCAGTTAATGCACTTAGCAGGTATCTTTCTGGACATTTTGCAGTTAGGTGTTCTTCGCACATTATACGCAAGCGGGTTATTTGCAGAATCTCATTGTGTGGCCGTATCTTTGATATCTTTTACATTGCGGAATGAACTTGCTATTTTTTACTGCTTCTATTTTAATTTTTAACATATACAGTGGCAAACGGATGTAGCTCGCGTTGTTGTTAAAGATACTTTTTAATAGTTTTTAAATTACTTCTATCATCTCGAATTTTTTGTCTTCTAGTTCCCCAGGAAATTTTTTCCGCGGAAATAGCAAGATGCAAATTCCTGATTATTACCTTAATAGATCGAGATGATTTGTTTTCATATGAGTGCCATTCCATGTTAGCCTTGTTTGTTAAAGTTGTCAGAGCTCCATATTCTTCACTAGAGTTGACATTAACTTTAATTTGGTTATTATTTATCATACTGGTTTTATAATCAAGATTGGCTCTACTTAAACTATCTCTGACAACTTTATATTTGTTGATATTGTTTAAAACTATACCGGCGGTGGCTTAGACCCTTTGGGTATTTTATTTGTTTGCTGCGTTTTAGAACTTTTGTTAACTTTTTTAGGCAATTTAGTAAGTCTTTCGTTTCTTATTCTTATTTTTAGATTTTTTGTATTCGACTAGCAGCCAGTCCGTTTTTCTGGAAACAAGGTTCTCTTCTTCATCCGAATTTGTTGGGCTATAAGATTTTTTTATGGTAGCGTTTTTATTGCATTAATTTCTCATTTTGTGCTTGTAATGTATTTACTTGGTGTTTCAGCTAGTTAATTTCATTCACAGATTGCTGTAGTGGCATTGGAAAATTGCTAATGAATGAATTTTCTGGCGTCTGCGGGACAGGTATCATTGTGGATGATATAAAAACATTATTTTGGTTAGCTCCCAATGTTGTTTATTGCATTAAAAACATAATATATTGGCGGCACTTTGACGACCCAGATCAATGCTTGTTAAGTAAACACAATAACCTCATTTTTTCTAGATGTACGTAAAATTCAAACTTAGCTGTAAATAAATAAAGTTTGATACACAGTCATCATTCCAAGCATGATTTGTTGCCTAGGTACAATAAATTTTAATTTTTTACATATCTACTTAAATAAAACTTTGTTTATAAAGAAAATTAAATCCAATAAATTATTTTTACTTAACTTTAAATGTTGATTAAGCCATTTACAAAATTGTAAATTCTTAGCGACAATTCTAAAAATTTTATTCTTATAAATTAAAAATTAAACTTTGATTGAGTTTATACCTGTAGCAACAGATAAGTTTGCTACCAATTATTAAGATTTAATTTCATGCAATTGCTAGTGTTTTCGACAATGGGTGTAGTGAGTATGGTAAGCTTTTCCTGTGTATTTTGCTTTGAAAATGCAATTCTTATTTAAAATAGAACTTTTTTATGTTGTCGGAAAGCATTGTAATTAAAGCTATAAAATAATATAAAGATATAACTTTAAACTTTAAAAAGAGTACAACTAAGTTTTATTGGAATTGTGGTTACCATTTTAAAAATGCATCATTACGATAACGGTGTCTTGCTCAAGAGTAAACATTGTAAAATGTCATTTATATAAAATTATAACAGATAAATTTAAAAAAAATTATTGCTAAGTAGTTACGGTAATAATTATTTTATAATATGATAATAGAGAATAAGGAAAACGACAAAAAATATATGACAGCCGATGTAAATCAACGTCAAAATGATTTTTTGTTACTAAATGGTAACACGACCCACTTAAAACATTGATGATATAAGCGTCATAGGTCACGTGAGAAACGGGTTTTAGTAAAGTCTCTGTATAACAGGAATTTTTGATATAGTTGGTAACACTGATCAGCATCTGCCTACTTTATAATTTTAAATTTAAAAATACTTTGTATTATTATTCTTATGTTTTTAACATTGGTTAAAGTCAATTCGTTAATCTGACAACTAGGACTTAGTACCAACTATATATATATTACACACAAAAATCACTACTTTTGATTGCACACAGTTGTACTTTGTAACACTGTTTTTCGAGAAAACAGTTACACAAACTAGCCATTGTATACACGAAATAAAAAAAATGGTTTGAAAATACAACATTTTTATTTATACTTTTGTGTGGTAGTTTAGGGTTGATTTTCTTGAAGCATTGTAAAATTTTTAATTGTTATTGTATATTCTAATAAAGAAAGACACTTTTAAAAGTAATAACTATGTTAAATGCACTATTTGTAATAAATTTTGCGTAGTAAGGCACTAACATACAAAATGAAATTAAGTAAAACATCTCCTTTTTTTCAGTGCCATTGCCTATAAAATTTCGGGAAAAGTACACTTTAAGGAATCCCAGCATTTTGTTTGAAGAGAGTCAAGGTACATACGTTTTTTTTATTTTTATAAAACAGTAATCAGATATTCAGTTTTGAATTTTGGAAGATTCAATTAGTGTAACTAGTTTGCGAAACAATAAAATTGCTACTAGTTTCCTAAACTAATAAAAAAAAATAAATGAAAAAATCATTAAGTAGTAAATTAGAAGAAATTCTAATAATCAAAATAAAAGATTTGGTAAATTTTTTAGTAAATGTTTCTTCAGTGAAATTTTAACAGTTAATTAAATTTTTTTAACGACCTTAGCAGTGTTTTTGTTTAAACGTTAGCAGTTGAAAATTAAGAGCTTAGCACAAAACCTTAATCTTATCAAAAAGTTACAAATCATTGATAAGCATGTGTAAGTTTGCTGTATTTAAACATTTATTCTTCGTTTAAATTAAATGTTATTTGTTTTTATTGTTCTATTGAATGAATCACCTGGACCTACGACAAGTTAAGTACACTTCAACAATTTCAATAATTGAACAAATATAGTTAGTTTATGCTAATGTAATTACAAAATTTTTATTATTTTCACAGAGATAACATCTCTATCCTAAGAAGTGTTTGGTGGTTTTATATTAAAAAAAAAAATTCATAAATGTTGTTTAGGTTTACCCTAATAGCGCACTAAATTACAAATTACGTATTATCTTTTTATTGTTTTTTTTCTACAAATTTTTTATACACAGAATGGTGTAAAACAAGTGTAATAAATAGTCTATAAATTTTTGCAAAAATGTATTTATTTTTAAAGAAACATAAAACAAAATTTTAAATAAGATTTAGTTCTCAATGAAAATGGAAGCTTAATTTAATTATTAAGGAAATAACAGAATGTTCCTGCAAAAGGATTGCTTTTTAATTTAAGATATTACAGCTCATATAACAATAAACATCCAAATAATTTATAGTAAACAATTAACTATGCTAAAACAAAGTTACAAAACCCTTTTGAAAGTTTAATTTTTATGTTTGTTTCTATTTGCACGTAACTTACATTATTCTCGTATTACTGAGGAAGTAAATGCAATTATTGACTTAGTGATTCTAAGTAACATTTGAAAAAATGTTTTGTTACTAAAGTTTTTTTGTTTTATTTAATTTTTTTACCATTGGTTAAATTTCATATTTTAAAGATTTTTTATTGTTTTGGTTATTATCAGTATTGAAAAAATATTAAATTAATAAACAATAGAGAGCAAAGTATAACAATGTTCAAAGCCTTTGTTAATTTTGTTATACGTAAAAATAACATGCAAAATCCAAAAACAATAAAAGCTGATTTTGTCTAAAATTTAAAATTTGCAAATAATGTATTGTAACTAATTTTAAAACTAAATTTATTTGACACTAAGTATTTACACGATTTAGATATGATTACTTAAAATATAACTAATTTTTAATTAAACTAACTAATTTTATGTAACGATATTTATTAAACCCACTTCTAAATAATTTATATTTGACTGTCACTCGATATTTATAAACACTGTCCGCAGATAAGTCGCAATTTTATTTTTTTTAGCAAATGCGTTAAACAACAATGTCATACAGATTGGGAAGAATGGTACAATTAGATTCGAAGGAACAAAAATATTTTGACTAAAAGTGATTTCTGGAAATACGTGCTCCGCAAAATTACTAAAACAAAAAATGCAAACTTAGCGGCGTGCGTGCATAGCAAATCAACAAACAAAAAGTAAGTCTGGTTTTTTATTTGCGACAAGGGCAATATTACTAAACACGAACAGCTTTTTAAAAAAATTGTAAAGAAACTGTTTAAAGAACAGTCGGAAGGTTTATCAGAAAAATATTATCGGACTAACGTTAAAGTAATCCATCGTCAACGTGGAGTATTAGATTAACAATTAAATTATTTAACTTAAAGTCTTTTTCACAAGAAATATTTCAACTTTAATTTTTTTAATTGTATAATAAACATGTTTCGTTCGATATTTTTAAATGTCATCATCAGTATGTTCACAAACAGTATAAATTATTAAAAATATAGCTAACACTATAAATTTTAAAAGAGCATACTAACTAATATAATTAAACTGACAGATGTCAAAAATAACAAATTGAAACTATCAATAAACACACAGCCAGAAATGATAAAAAATAAATTAAAATTTAAAAAATAGAAAGGTAAAATTAGAATTTAGGATTAAGAAGAGGAGAAGTGCTTATATCGAGAAGTTCATTAAGACACGTAGAAGAATTATCATTAGAAAGACAATAAATTTCAAAAATTTCTAAAATTCATTTCTATTTTAAAAATTTTGTAGACATACTGATGATGATATTTAAAAATGTCGAAATTAAAATTAAAATATTTTTTGTGGGGAAGACTTTAAGTTCAATAACTTAATTGTATATTATCGGACTACTAAATTTAAATGTAGTATCTCTAATTCTTTCCAAATTTTATTTTTTTTAATACTATCTGGAATTACTCCGTAGATTGGAGTATATCCGTACACTGGATTTATTTTGCTTAAAAGTTGATTTAGGCGCTAGTTACGGTAATTTCAACACTGTTTAGAGTTTTTAAAAAAGAAAACGATTATTCTTAAAGTAGCTTTGGAAGACTAAAAAACTCAGTCTAACATGTTTCTATAGTCACTTTTTACTAGTTTAAATCACATTCTGAATGCTGGTATATTTTTTGAGATCAGGGAACTAAACCTTTTTTCTCCTACAATGTTTCACTTGGAGCTTAGAAATTATATCAACAGTGCAAATTGTTTCAATAACTAGAATAATTGGAAAACCCATTCTTCCTCCTCAGAAATTTTGTTTCTTACTGATCGTTTTACAAAGCATTTACAATTTGACCGGCGTACAATTTTCACCTGCGGTTTTCTTGAGTTATGAACTTTACTAGTATGAAATCTTTCTCTTCAAACTGCTCCGGCTCCAACTGTTGAGGTTTTGGATCATCTCTTTTTTCGGTATCTTTGGCACGAACAGAGCATCTTTTGTTAGTATTAGTAGACTTTTACTTGATGAGACGGGAAGGCGTTTACTGGCTTTAGTAAACTAGACATTGTAGGAGTTCCTTTACGATCTGCATTTTTGTAGACTCTTCCAGTTTTCTAATCAACACATCCGATCACGTTTGAGGCGATTTTTCCGCATATTATATTCTTGGAATATTTTTTAATACTTGCTCCTTATTCAAAGGGACAAGACCACCTGTCTTGAACCTAGCAATGATATTTTGTGAAACTTTTTCTCTCATAGATTTTACATCACTCTTTAAGAGGGATGGAAATTGCGTCTTTAGCACAACTTTCTGATTCTTCATCTTGATTATTCCAAACATCTGGCGGTCAGTCGATTACATCACATGAAAAAACGATTTAGCCATGAACTTAACTGCAAGGAAAAAGTATTTATATAAAGCAATATGAATCACATGGTCACATAAACACACAGTAATGAGTATTATATTAGAACCGTATTACTTACCTTACCACGCTGTTTTTAGGGCGTTGAACTTAAGTTCAAAGTAGTCTTTGATCGAAGTGCTGCACATAAAAAGGGAAAGTCATTAAATTACAAACTGTTGATTGGATTGCCATAAGGCATTAGAGATTTACTTACCAGATAGAAACAGCATTAATGCTGCTTGGTTGCTGGTATTTAGAAGATGTATAGACAGATATTAGTTTTTAATAAAGATTTTGACTATCAGAGAATCTTGTGGCGCGAGTCTCTGGGGCAACCTATACAAAAGTACCGATATTAACTGGCTGAGGATGAACGAAAACGGTTTCTTCTAGAAAGTAAGCTATTGAAAAAGGATGGATATATACTAAGACAATCTCTGAAGAAGATGCTGCATGTCTGCAAAGAAAAATGACGGAATTGTTAGGTTACGGTGGGTTTTCCTTGCATAAATAGGCGTCTAATAGTGAATATGTACTGTGTAGTACTCTAGACAGTGATAAAATATTACAAAGTGCAGTGAATATAAAAATAAAAGATACAATGTAAACAATGAAATAGAACATACAAACTGATAACTCAACTTTCAAACACCTGGTGAAACAGAAACTGTAGTTAGCTGGCGTAGAATGAGATCAATAGTTACCTACAAGTTAAAAAAAAATGAATGATTACTTTCTCTTTTCTACTCTTAATAACCTTCAGCACACTGAAAACATTTAGTTCCCACGATGGCATGGACAGTACGACTGAATTTGAACTGCATGGTTTTAGAAAATGGAAAAGTGACGGTAAAATAAAACGCTTGTTCATGGCAAAGTCTAAAGTAACGCTAGTAAAACAAATCTCACTTCTGCGTCTCAAAGTTTTGGTTTGCAGTGTTTTCAGTTAGTTTACTTCAACACTTGAAAATTAACGATGATCATGTAAATACTTGGACATACTCTATTATAGTTTCGGTTTCGCGTTGCAAACCACCCAATTATTGTGTTACATTAATTGCTAACCGTACTTCGCTTACTCGTGTTACTCAATGGCATCAAACAAATTTTACAAATAACCCAGCTGATTTTGCGTCTCCAGGATGTTATCCAGCAGTGACAGTCAGAACTATGGTAGACTGATCGACTTTTACGCGATAACAATGTTACTGTTTGAGGTTTACAAATTATGTAAACAAATTACCACTCTTTTGAATGAACCTAATTATTTCACACCAGAAAAGTTGAAAAAAGCCTTCGACAGTTGTATTAGTATGTCCCAGTCAATTTTCTTTAAAATAGAAATGGTAATTTACTTGACTTTAGAATCAAACCTGTTTGATCTTTTTTCACAAGCGGTGTAGACTTTGTTGAACCATTTACTATAAAATTATATTTAGGTTCTTGTAAAAAGACAAGGTTTATATATGTTTATTTGTGTGTACAGCCACAAAGGTTAATCACCTGGAGTTGGCAACAATTCGCACTACAGCTATATTTCTAGCAACTTTCTGCAGATTCTCTGCGCGACGTGGTCACTATAAAAAATATGAAGTGATCACAGAACCAATTTTGTAAACGTGTCGCTTTAATTAAAGCTTGCATTCAGGAATTTCGAAAGTAGCCACTGAGATTGCTCAACTTCTAGCTAACAATCAAATGACGGAACTTTATACCTTTTAGTAGTTCCCATTTTGGTGGCCTTTGGGTATCTGCTGTGAAAAATGTAAAATGTCACTTAAACCATGTTATAAGTTTTCCACTATCTTAACTCAAGTTAAAGCTTTTGTAAATTATTGATCTCTTAGTTTAGTTAATACTTCTATTGAGAAACCTTTATTAACTCCGAAACATTTCTTAATAAGAAAACCATTAAATGATGTACCTGATAAATCAGTGATGAATGTTGAAATTATCCCTTTCAATCGATGGCACATGATGCAGCGTATGGTCTAATGTCTTTTACAAGGATGGTTGTGTGAATACTTGACATTGCAACATCGTTATCACTGTAATACTTTACAGCAAGAGTTTCCTTTATGTACCATTGTGTAGGTCAATGATGATAAGCTATCTCTAAAGAAATGGCTTTTGGGTCGAATTATCCAATAGCACCAAAGTGCAGATAGAGTAACTAAAGTAGTTACACTACATTACAACAATAAAGTCTTTATGAGACATGTTGCAAAGCTTTGTCCATCGCCTTTTTCCTGTTGCTTAAAATTATGTTTGTAATAGTGTTTTCTTTGTTAAGGACCTGAATCGTTCTGGAGTAGCCGAAACAAAAAAAACTGATGATTTACAAAACATTCTACTTTGCTTCTTCCGAGCGCTGATTGTCACTAAGCAACTTAGTGATAATGATTCTTCTAAGAACATTTAAATTTTAATTCTAGTTTTTTTTGTGTTATTTTTTATTAAAAGTAAGTTTGTCGGTTTTTGAATTACTGCAAGTATTTTCAAATCACAAAAAAATTTTTACAACAAAATCAGTTGATAAAAGTTTTTAGTCAAGTGGTTTTTGTTGTTTTTTTTTATCATTACAACACAACTAACGTATCCACTAGAAGTGAACTTTTGAAAAATGGCAAATTTTGTTTAGTAACAGAATTGTGGAACAGGTTTCACGTTTCACTTAATACATGGCTAATAAACCAGATAAGTTTGGTATACAGTTTTGGCTGGCTATTGATTCAAATATGTAGTAAATGGATTTTCTTACCTAGGGAAACATAACGTCTTGCTGAGCACGTTGTTCTAAAATTAATGGAACCGTATTTAAATAAAAGCAGAAATGTTAATACTGATAGCTTTTTTAGAAGTTTGTCCTTGGCTAAACAGCTGACAAGAGAAAATACTACGTTAATGGGAACAATAAATCTTTCCAGAAGAGAAATTCCGAATGTTGTAAAAACAAATGGCGGAACTATATTTCACGACCGTTTTAGCAGTTAAAAAGTGTATTATTACTAAAACCAAGCCAAACCAAATAAAAATGTAGGTAACGGAATAAAAAAAACATCAAGATAATTGGTCGGGAGAGTTGCCTTGTGGTTGGAGAAAATTTCCAGGTTCAAACGCGTTTGGTACCGAATTTTTCCCTTTTATACTAAGGAAAGAAAAATTGATCCAAGCTTCTGAAAACCCATATTTAGACTCATTTTGTGTTTGCCGTAATGGGTAAGGCACATCGGGTGGTAGTTACGCTTTAGTAACCACGGTTGTATCGTCAGATTTCCTTTTAACTAAAGATAAAGATACAGTCTTGTAAAACACCAAAAAGATGGGAGATATGTAAATATGAATATAAATATGAAAATAGAATAATTTGTTCAAATACGATACAAAATATTATTCCCTTACTTGAAGGATGGTATCTTAAAGGTTGGGGAAAGACTAAAAAAACTTAAATTTTAAAACAATACAATACCTAAAGTAATCTCACATTACTGAAGAGTAGCTAAATTGAAATACAAGGCACTTTGTGCCAATTATTTTAGAGCTCCGAGTCAAGTAAGAGATTTTACTGACGTGTTTTGTATTAAATTTTTCCGGAAATCGTAAAAAAAGACTGAATTTACATATTTTAGAAACTTTACAAATTCCACAAAAATCAAGTTCGCAATTTTGTTGGCAACTATAGTTACAAAGTATTTTGCGACTTGTAAAGTCTTTACAGTACTAGTCCAGAAAATTCAATTTTCTTGCGCGTTAATAAGCAGAAAAATGTTGTTTTCAAGACGATTTCCGGAAAAATGCATTTAACAAACTTAAATTACCAAGGAGATAAAAATATTAACTAGTTTTGTCACAGTAGCTTTAACGATACAGCATAATCTACTACTGCGCAATTTTTTTTATGATTTGTTATTGTATGTTATTATTAAGTAGAAAAAAAAACAAATATTATTCTAAAAAGACTTCTGGGTAATGGAGATTTTTTATCTAAAACGTTTTATGTTAAACAAATTTGCATAAGCTTAAGAAAAACGTAAGACGTTTAAACCGAAAACAAAAAAGAAAATACGGGATTTTAATACAGTACTCTCTAATGTCCGCTTTAAACTATTATTTTTTATTAAAAATACGATATTCAGCAGCAATATATTTTTCTGTGCGATATTGTTTTATAACAACGTAATCTTTTAAAGATTTTCTTAAGAAACAATTGTAAAACTCATTGTGATTATAGAAAATGGCATGTCAGTGTGCGATTGTTACAGAAAAGAAAAAATTAGTTTATGGCTTATTACGTTTTGAGGATTAACTAAAGGTTATTTATGTTTTTAGCATTAACGCCATTATACCAACAAGATAATGTAATTATTATAACATTACGGTGTTATACAAGACTTTGTTTGAACAAATTTATACATAATTAATTTTACTAAAAAAATAAACACCGATGTCACGTTGACTGTGGCATAATATAATATGCATTATTAATTTCCACAAAGTTCCACCTAACAAAAAAGAGATTAATGCATTAAAACGTATTAAAATTTATCTTATCAACGTTAAATTAAAATAGTTATCATGAACAATATGAATAATAAACGGTTATCAGTTTATTCAAAATAAAATTCAGCAATGACAACCAATTTAAATATTTTTTTTTAATTTGATTATAAAATTTAGAGTGTGTAGTCGTTATCGCACAAGCTGAGCTTTTGTCACACGTCGCAATAGATTATCGAAAGTTTTTTGCTAATATATTTGTGAAAGATTTGAGAAAAAACTTTTATCCACGTTTTATCTAAAATCCAAGTGCTGATGTTGATGACATCTTAATTATTTGGCAACATGGTCCTTCTACGCTTAACGTCATGTCATTTAAACTCAATTCATCAAAATATCGGTGTTACTATGGAAATAGAAAGAACCTCCTCTTTACCATTTTTGGACGTTTTAGTTAAATGAAATAAAGATGGTTCACACTCTATTTATCGAAAACCTATCCATACAGATAGATATTTAAATGGATTGTCTCATCAGCACTCTTATCAACAATTATCGGTAGTAAATTCTTTAGTGTACAGAGCTGTTTTCTTAAGTCAGCCTCAAAATCTTCAAAATTAGTTAAATTTTAAACATAAAAGTTTCACCATAATTAAATATTTTTTTATATAATTTTTATAATAATATAATATTTATAAAAAGTATAAAAGTGCTCTATGAACTTGACCACTGCTAATAGTTTTTTTCTAGTCACGCAATAATTCATTTCTGGCCTAGACAAATTTTTGCTGAAATACGCTATGACTTTGTCTTGTTCATTTTGCACTGCACCTATGGTCAGATTACTTGCATCGGTATCCAAAATATTTTTTTTTGAATAATTTAAACTCGGCGTTAGGGTCTGTTTTAATTATTGGAAAGCGTTTTCACACTCTTTATTCTACCTAAACTCTGCTCTTCATTTGGTCAACTTTGTCAAAAATTTAGCAATGTTGGTTTTGGCCATATTTGCACTGCTCTGATGTTGTCTGAGTCAGGCTTTACTCCAGCTTTAGATACAACGTTGTTAAGGTATTGTGCTTTTTCTTAAAAACGTAGCATTTGTTAAGACTCAGTCTTAGAATTGATTCACGTAGTCGTTGGAACACTTTCTTCAATTTTTCAAATGTTCTTCAAACGACTTTCCAACCACAATCAGCTTGTTTAGTTAAACCAAGCACGTCTTCCAGATAGTTTCCATCAACCACGCGAATATTGCTGGAGCATTACACAGGTCAAAGGGCATCACAGTAAATTGCCACAAATCAGTTACAATCGTAAAAGCTGTCTTTTTACGGTTCTTGAGTTCTAGTTCTATCTGCTAGTAACCACAGAAATCGTGACGAGGTGTCTCGAGTATTGTCAATTCTTGGTAAAGTCTACGCAAAACCTTGTTGATATATACTTTTTCTTTACTAGTACTATTGGGGACATCCATGGACTATTTAAAAATTTACTCCCACCTTCGCTTTTCAGATCAGCAATTATTTGGTAGGTTCAGCGTCTCTGCTATTAATTTTGTGCTTCACTACGTCAGTTCTTCTTTTGTAACCATTCTACAGGGCAAACACGCGTTGATACTACTAGATCAACGCTTTAACTTTTTAGCACTTGAAGATAAGGATGTCTAATAGACGGTGACATAGCTGCACTAAAATTCACACATTTTAAAACTTGATATATTGGCGTACATCAGCTCACTACGGTCTTCTTTTTCAACGTTAGTGGATCTGAGTCGACATTCAAAATCCTTAGCCAATTGCTCCAAGAAGTTAGTCAATGTTATAGGATACGCAAACCGTCTCAATCTGACGATGTCAGTCTGAAACTTTTGAATATTCTCCGTAGTTTTCTGAATCAGTTTTTTTATTTGAGTTTAGTATAACTGTTGAAGATGTGCATGATGATGAAATTAAGAGCTTCTATTTTTCTTAAAGGTAGTCAGGAACAGTCTGCAAAATTTTAAGCACTTTTCCACGTAAAGGCACTATTAAAGTTGTGGGTTTTGTTTGTTGCTTCAACTGTTTGTATTAGGTTAACAATGAAACTTTACCATCAAAATTTGGAAGTACAACCTTAAGCTTGTTAGTCGTTTCCTTCCGATGATCTATTAGTAACTGATCTTTTTTCATTTTCTGAGAGTTTTTGTCAAGTTTTTTCTTTTTTTTTCATTTTTCTATGATTTTTTCAATATTTTTATTTATTGATTCAAGAATTTTAAATAGTTTTGCATCCATTTTTATCGCTTGCAAACAAAAAATTGGCATACATTATAACACTATTAAAAAGTTTAATAACATTTACTTTTAAAACAGAATTTTTGTGTAACACTAAATTTTAATAACGAATAATTCTTTATTATAGAATGCATTAATAATGAACTATGTTTATAAACACACACAAAACACGAACTAATCATTTGTTTATTTATACGTTAAAATTATATTCCTGACACTTGATACCACTGTAATAGATTTTCAAACGAATTTATTTGATCTAACTATTTAGACGTAATTTAGACATGGTTATCAGAAATATAAAATTTTTCCAAATCTTCGGGAACGCGTTAATATCTTGTGTATCGATACTAGTTGATTTGAGGATTTTAATAAGATTTTGAAGTGACATGTAGTCATAAGCTTTTCTGAAGTCAATAAAGCGTGCAAATATATTGATGCACAAAAAAATCTTTAGAACGTGTGACTAATCATACGGTAGTTGATTATTTTTATGATAAGGTTTATACCAACACAATCTTCCAAAGTAATAAGTTTAAGTGTTTCCGCGTTGTCAAAACCTATAGCCATTCTATTTTTTTTGAAGTTTTATGGCGTATCTTCATTTTTGTGATTTTGTTTTCCTCTGGATGTGGTGATAAGTTGAATGTTGTTAAATAAGTTTCCGACATATTCTTGCCATCGTGTAAATTTTTGTTCGACATTTTCCTATAAGAAAAGTATAGCGATAGCAATTTGAAAAAAAAATTCTACATAATTTTTCGTTTCAAAGTCTTCTGAATCAGAAAAATCTATTTTTGACAAAAAAAATTGGATGTCTGTGTAACGATTTACCCACAATAACTCTTAGTAACTTGAAATTTGGTATGCAGCTGGTTTTTCATATTCTCTCGGTTCTATCTATGAGTTTGATAAAAAAAAACGGAAATGGCTGTATCCGCGATTTTTAACAAATTTTCTTATATAATTTTGTGCGTATATAAATTATTTGAATTATTTTTACAGTTCCTAATAAAAAATAATTCTTCCTAACAATTCATTCAAATAAAAAATGTTTCTAACATTAACAGTTTATTAGATATTTGATTTATAAATTAAAGTGAATTCCATATATAATCTAGGTTCGAATTCGATGATTTTTTTTAGAAAGAAATTCAATATTTTGAAGGGATACGTTAAAGATACGTTAAAAATAATAATTTTTCTCTATATTCTTTGGAATTGTTTATACACGGAGTGCGGCATCTTCCTTAGATTATCTTTGAATATACCCACGATAACTCTCGAACCAAAATTCCTAATATTATATATATATTATTAATTTGGTATAGAGAAGTAACCGGAAGTGGGTGTATCCGCCATTTTTAACAAATTTTTTATATAATTCTGTACGTATGTAAATTATTTGTTTCTTATATAGAGATAATACTTTCTAACAATTTATTCAAAAATTAAAAAAATTCTAACATTAACAGTTTATTAGATATTTTATTTATAATTTAAAATGAATTTATACATATAATCTAGGTTTGAATATTTCCTGCGACGATTTCTTTTAGAAAAAAAATCCATATCTTAAAGGAAAAGCAAGATGCGTTAAAAAAACTTTTTTTTATGATTTACTAAAAAGGAAAGCAATATCGATGCACACAAATATAGAGGTTAGTCGATATGACAACATAAGCTAAATTTGCCATATTTCGGTTATATCTTAATGAAATCGAGGAGAAAAGCTTAAAAAAAATTATAGCATGCTAGGAAGTCAATACGAACGTGTACATATCACTTCAAAGTGGTTTTATAACAACTTAACCTTAAAAAAATATGTTTTCATTACTCCTTATAGGAAAGTCGTGACCTGGTAACGTGACCACACCAGTTTTTTTATATTCTTGAACACTGAAAAAATTGTATTTCTGTTGAAACGTTTCAATTTCATTGCATTTGTCATTCATCTAAGACTTCCTGACTTTTCTGCATTTTAAGCCGATGTTCCTGTTCATTTCGGTGTTTTTATTTTTGTTAATTGACTTCTGCTGCTTTCGTTCATTGACGGGTGTTAGGATTTTGTCAGTCGTCCACTTTTTTTCTTCACAGATCTAATGTCGAATTTTTGGGTCGTGGTTAACGTGTGTTTTACGTGTTCCTATAGAATTCCTATGCTGTCAGTTTGTTCTTCACTTTCACATCTAATTAACTTTTTTGATTTTTTGACTGATTTGCGTTCTTAACTCTGAGTTGTTGAATTTTCTTACGTCCATACGTTCTTTTTCGTGTGATAATTTTAGTTTTAACGAAGCTCTGCATTATTATATCTATCACCACTGGATTATAGTCACTGCTTATGTCTGCTCTAGGATAAAGTCAATTTAATTTCTAACGAAATGTTCGTCTTGATCAGTAAGTGAGCGCCATGTAGATACATGTATGTCATTTAAAGAAGGTGTTAACAGTGCAAAGCTTTTGCTTTACAACAGAAATGTACAAAACGATCTTCTCTTGTATTTTGTGCTTTCAATCCATATTGTTCGACCGTTTTTCCATCGATTTCTGTCCCGACATTTGCGTTGGAATTTCCAAGCACTACTGTGATTTCGTCTATTGTTTAATAGCTTCCTCGGGATTACTATAAAAATTTTCAACTGCTTATAACTCATAACACGGTGGGTGTTGTTTAACGATTAATTGTTCTAGATCGAATGAGATTATAGTAGCTACTCTGTATATATACAGGGTGTCCCACGAGGTACTGTACATACTGAAATGGTACGTTCCTTAGGTCAATTTAAGTAGAAAACGTCCTATAAACATAGGTCCAATTCGCCATAGTAACACAGACACAAGCGTTCAAAGTTTATAAATGCTCACACAGTTTTTGAAAATTATTATTATTAAAAACAGAAAATTGAACTACAAAACAAACATAAAAAAAAAACAAAAACAAATCACATCAAATGCTCAAAATGACCTCCTTCGGCATTAATACAACGACGGCTGCGATCTAAAATGGACTGAGTAGCCGCTCGAAGCACTTGCTGGTTGTTCCGTGTTTGTTGACACACATCCAGGATACGCTGTATTAGTTCAGCTCTGGTATTAACTTTTACCTCATATACTAAACTTTTCACATGACCCCACAGATAGAAGTCCAAAGGTGTGAGATCGGGCGATCTTGATGGCCAAGCATGCGGGCCTCCACGCTCAATCCACCTATTGGGGTAAGCAACATTTAGATATTCGGTTACATGCCGACTAAAATGTGGAGGAACTCTATCATGTTGCAGAAACATTTGTTGTCTTGTTAATAAAGATACTTCTTCCAAAAGCGGTAGCAATTCATTCCGCAAAAAGTTAGCATATGCTTCTCCTGTCAGACGTTCCTCAAAGAAAAAAAGTTCAATAAGTTGATCGTCAATCATGCCACACCATACGTTAACAGAAAATCTGCGCTGAAAGTTAGTTTCTGTTGTGCCATGTGGATTTTGATATGATCACAAATGAGAATTACGTGTATTGTTCACTCCATCTTTAGTAAATTGCGCCTCGTCGCTAAATAAAATGAATGGAACTAATTGTGGATTTACCTTAAGCCAGTGGCAGAAATTCAACCGGGCAGCAAAATCTCTAGGTTCCAGATGTTGAACCTGTTGTATTTGATAATGATACAAAAGCCCATCATGTAATGTTCGCCATACTGACATACGGGGGAGTCCCGTTCGAAAAGAAATTCTTCTAGTACTTAACCCTGGACTCGGATCAACCATCTGTAGAATGTTTTCCTGCTCATTCACATTTAACTGCACAGGACGGTCAGATCTTGTTGAAACTGATGGAAATGAACCATGAGTCTGTACATGTTGAAACACAGAAGAAAAGGTTTGGTGATTTGGCACCCTCCTGTTGGGAAATCTTCGTTCATATTCCCTAACGGCAGATCTCGCATTTCCATCACAAAATCCATAAATGTAAATGATAGCAGCAGCAGTCTTCGTTAGAAAAATGAGAAGGCATTTTGCATTTAAATTACACTTCATTTAATAAAATCGACTGTGACATTAGTAGAAAAGAAAACAATAAATGACATATTGTTTGGCTTTTGTTTCCCAGTTGAGTAAGAATAATTAATTTTCAAAAAATGTGTGATCAGTTATAAACTTTGAATGCTTGTATCTGTGTAACGGCGAATTGGGCCTATGTTTATAGGACGTTTTCTACTTAAATTGACCTAAGGAACATACCATTTTAGTATGTACAGTACCTCGTGGGACACCCTGTATAGTGCCATATTCGGTTTTTTGTTTCCCAGTACCGGGCCATTGAATTTCAATCTGTAATCTGTTTATTTCCAAATCAACGTTGGCAAGTTTACCAGCTATGTGTAGTCTGCAAACGTTCTACGTGGCAATTCGTGTTGTTTTGTTAAATATTTTCTTTATGTTTGAATTTGACGGAGGGATTCTCCGCATCCTGTCCCCACTTAAGGGGTGCCCCGGATTAAAAGCCGTGTTTATACTTAGGATAGTTATTTGAATAATTTGGAAACATTAGTGTAATAGTAACTGGTGAAGAGCTTTTAACTGCTCTTTCCGCATTTAAGATCATCATCCTACGCTGTGATTTGGTACTAATGAAACTGCTGCTTTCCATCAGGAGCTGAGTTTGGTCTACTTCAGGTATTTCATTTTTACGGTACCACTCATCACTGGGAGGCATTTCTTTATTTGCCACCTCGGAAGGCGCCGTTGGTGGATTAGCAACTCTACACGGGTTCAGTATTTTTTAAATCTTTTTTAATATTTTTTTAACATGCTTTTTATTCAGTTATTTGGTAATAAGCCTGGTTGTCAACGTAGTGTAGCGCATATAGTTCAAATTTTATCTTTTATATTTTATTTCTATTAGATGTTTATAAAACAATTTTTTTTAAATAAAAATATAGTTACTGTTAGATACGTTTTTATTATGTTACGTATTTTTGGGATAAACAATCTTTTCCATTGCTTTTTGGTTTATTTAATTTTTTTTTAATGTAAACTTTATCTATGTTTATGTTTCTTAAATTATATATTACTTGTCTGTTCAATATGTAATAACAAATTATAATGATAAAGTTCATGTTTTAAATGGTTTTTATTTTTATGTATTCA
This sequence comes from Aquatica leii, assembly GCA_035610365.1. Lineage (NCBI taxonomy): Eukaryota > Metazoa > Arthropoda > Insecta > Coleoptera > Lampyridae > Aquatica > Aquatica leii. The sequence continues at coordinate 60,709,106 of CM069438.1, forward strand.
ACTGAATTTACTCGGTTAGAAAATTTTGTCTTCGTTTAAAGATATCGGAATTTTCTTCTTTTTAAATATTTTATGCGTTTTTTTATTATTATACTAATTGGAACATGGTTATAGATAAACTAAAAAAATTTAAAGAGTTATTCTCGTAGTTGTTTTATTTGTAAAAAAAATTTCGTTCCATAAAATTCTAAACTTTGTTCAACGGTATCAACAATTTCTCTAGAAAAGTAATAAATATAGTGGGTTTAGTACAGATTCTGCTTATTATACTTTAAAAAACTTCTATCAACTTTAACATTATTACAACTTTTTTATTAATGTATTACATTAGGAAATACTTTTTGGGAGTTTCAGCTAGAACTTTCCTGTCTTAATTGAGAAGCATATAAGGCGTTTACAATGACAGCAAAAATCCTCTGAAATACATTTTCAGAATAATTCTTATACAAATTGCTTTTATGAAATAGCAATTGTTTCATGAAAAAACGCAATAAAAAAATCGGTTTTGTTTATTTAGCTTTGAATGGTTTCATCGCATTTTATTTGTTAATTAAGACAGTTTGTAATATTTGCGTTTTTTTCAGTTTTGTCAAGTGTATATATAATATAATTAATCTTAGTCAATTTGGGTACCACTTTTAGTTTTATTAAAAAAGGGATTTGTAAAAAACGATTACATGCTTTTGCTTTTATCTTGCAATTATTTTGTTATAAAAACTGCTTTTGGTTTTTTTGTAAACAAATTATATATTATAATTAAACATACACAAAAAACCAGTTAGAATTAATGTTAATGTACGATTAAACATACTTGTTTTTGTTTACATAATTATTAACAGCTCAAAGAAAATCTATTTGGCACAATGTTTATTTATAATTAAATAATACACACAAGAAACACGTCAAAATGTAAGTAAATTGTAGTTTTTTTGGTAAGTAATAAGTAGTATACTTTTACTTTTATGTTTATTCTTGTAATTATCACTTTATTTAAATTTTTTGCTTTTGATCTTACGTCAAAGTTGCGTAATGTATGTTTGTAGTTTGTTAATGTCGTTAAGAAAGAAAACAATATACAAATATAAATTGTATTGGAACCATAAAATTTCCAAATATTTTGGGCGCCCGAGCAGTAACAACACAGCACAACTAAATAAACAAAAAATTTTAAAAACAAAAAAATGTAATCAAGAAAATTATTTCTAAATCAACTACATTATAGTTTGAACAAATAAAAAAATCGTTACCGTTAATAAACGTAGATTAATTTTTATGTATGTTGGGTGCATCTTTTAATAATTATTTTTGTCTCTAAAAAGCTACGTTTAAAGATTGTTGTGATTACTTTTTTTAAGATTTTTTACGTACACTGGTGGTCAGATCTACTTGGTTAACAGTCAAGGTTTAAATTACTAATAACTTTTTCCAAATTTCCGTGTGTCAAAACTTGCGAACGATGTTTTACTGTCTATACTGCCATTAAATTATTTTTTATTGCTTGGCGTACTAGATAAATATGGTTGGTGTGCATCTATCAGTGTTCTCTTTGCACCATTTAATGTAACGATGTTGCTGATGTGTTACTCATCTTCTCTGTTGACTGTCTTGTTTGTTTATATCTCTATAGTTTCCCTGATTAATCTCTTTCTGTAGTTTTTAGTGGTGATTATCACTGGTAGGTTGTCAAAATTTATTTAAATATTAATACATGTTATTCTTAATACTACCATTCTAATACTACTTGAACTTTGTTAAGAATTGAACTTATCGATTCTTATTGAGGTGATTTAGCTGTTTCGTTAGACGGGAAATGCAACTACGCGTCTTTCTAATTTCCTTCAATTTACTTATAAGTTCAATACCCACAAAGGTCAATTAACTTATTAAAATAAATCCTATTACTATTACATTACATAATGTGCCTCACCTCACGTTTCTCACGTGTTCTTTAATTTGTTTCTCCGCTGTTCTTCCTGTTTGTCCGACATAGCACTCTTCGCACTGGCATGTAATCTTAAGGATATCTTCTATTTTTGTTTTTGTTAGGTGGTCCAATGCTGCTGGTAGATACTGTTGGATTGACGTTGTGGATCTTCTATTTCTTCAGGATTTTTTTTATCTCGGCGATCTTTGCTCAATACGGTAAATATGTGTAACAGCTTAAAGACTCGAGTGCAGATAATAATACTATAATTGCTTCGGCTATACTCAAATATAAGTGAAGAACTATGAGCGTCGTAGAAATCTTTTTGGAGAGAAAGTTTATGTTTTGTTGCTTACCTAAAAGTAAGTAAGTACAAAAAATTCACAAACATAGAATTAAACAGAATGAAATGTAATAATCAAAAACGTAAAAAACCCAAACGACAACATGAGGTTAAAGACCTCTTAAATAATTGTTAACTAAATCTAAATATTAAAAATGACAGGATTCTGTACAAAGCGCCGATAATCAAAACTAATAACTAAACTTAATATTTAACATGCATTACAAAATTTTTCATTAAAGTACAGATTAGTACTTCTGTACTATTCATTTACGTTAACATGTACAATTTAATTCAAAGAAGGCCTACAATGACCTTAAGGCAATTCGATAGTTCATTATTTAAAATTGCAGTGACAAATATTAATAAATGAATTTTAGATACGGAACTAAAATTTATTGCTCAGACAACTAAACGTAATTAAAGATTGCTAGTTAAGTTTTAGGCTCATAAACGCGATACTCTAGTTAGTTCATAAATACGATACTGTACCGACAAATAACAAGCAGTAGGTACCAAGTGTCAATCAAAAAGGTAACGACGCCATACTAGCGTGATAGTGGGAGTTATTCATATTTTGAATCCACATAAATGCGACAGCTTTATTTATACCATAAATAAGTAGACAAGAAAGCAATGCAGAACTGCATTAAATATTGTCCATTTACTTGACTATGTATGTAACCAATGAACTCTATTACTCTCTATTGCTAATTATAAATCGGTAGTCGTCTCTAGTACGAAACTAAATTGTGCACCAACCTAAATTCTAGTTCTAATTCTCCAAAATAATCTACAATTTATGAGTTTAAACTGAAAAACCTTACTATTTTAATAAAAATGGGAAAAACAACCTAACCTAACCTAACTTAACCTAACTTAACCTAACCTAACTTAGCCTAACCTAACGAAACCTAACCTAACTTAACCTAGAATGTAGAAATACAAATGACGCGTTGTTGCATAGAAAATGTATAAGGAGGGAAGAAAACAAAGTACAAACAGCGCGCAATATTTAAATTTAAAACTATTAGTACACTTGAAATATATAAGTTAAAGGAATAGGAACGTGCATAATCATCACGCATTACACAAGCTATCCATTTTATTGGTTATGTTTCTGTTTGCTGAATGCATCTTCTCACTGGCTAGATGTAAGTCATTACTGATTTTGGTTCTGGATAATAGTACGTCTACAAAAGTCTTCTTTTGCATCTGATGAACGAGAGACCTGGCGTGTAAATATCTGTAGGTGTGCGTCTTTTTCCTGTACACTAGATGTTGTAGTTTTCCCTCTTAGATTATTTTTACCATTTCGTCTAGAAAAGGTGAATTGCCATTTTGCTCCTTTTCTATGGCGAACTTATGACTTCATGTAGTAAATTGATGTTTGTAAATTGTTCTAAGTTTTTCTCCCCGTGCTGCTATATTACAAAGGTATCACCGACATATCGTAGCCAGCACTTAAGTTTTAGCTCACTGGATTCTATGCTTTCTTCTTTAAATCCTTCTGTTTGTAGTATTTTCCGTCGTGCAGAAAATATGTTGTAGATAAGTTTTACTAAATCAGTGATCTCTCTGTTTGCAGTTCACAAATGATCAGTGCGTCGTTCGTAGGTACATTGGTAAATAATGACGTTGTATCAAAATTCACTCACTCACAGTTCATAATCTGTAGGTTTAGTTTTGAGCGTATAAAGAGTTTTCACAAAATGTTGTAAGTTTGTCGCATGTGATGTAGGCTGCCTGGTGTTAAATTTCAGTAAATTGGCCAGATATTTAGATAAGTTGTACGTTGGGATATAAAAATGGGCAATGGGCAGTGGTAGCACACGCATATGAAGTGGAACATAACAAATTAAAAAAAACATACACTTAGCGTCACCATTATCTGATGGTAATATTCCCGTAGCGAGTTCTAGTTCTGATGAGCCGTAGGTAAGTGCACCGATTGAACCTATACTACTAGAGTCTTTTTCTTTGATATTAGTTGTAAGACTTTATTTAACAAATTCTTTTTTGGTTTTGTTTGTTGAGGTCCTGAAGTAATAGACTTAGAACTATGACTACTACCACGACCACGTCAACGACCACGGCCGCATACGATATTTTTAGTTTAGACATTGGTTCTAGCTTTTGTGTTTTGTTCTAAATTGTTTTTGTATGGAGAATCAGTTATGATTGCAGAACTGCAAGCTTTTTGGTATTTTAGTAGTAGTTCTTTTCTTAATTTATAAGATAGTGTCTAGTTGGATTGAGCTCGTTTGAAAAACCTTTGAATTATTTCTGATGTTCCTTTGTGATCCGGACGTAGCGGTCTTCTTTTGTAAGAGTATTAAGTTAACTGTAGAAATGTGTAGAAAATCAGGTTGAAACGTTTTTAGAAGTTGAGAGTTTATTAAAGTCTATTTTTAGATTGATGACTTCATTGGCTTTAGGCTTTTTATCGTTTTTTTGGTTGTTTACAGTTTTTATTTCTCTTTTTTCGTCTTGTTAGTCTCTTCAATTTATTCTGTATTTATAAATATGTTGTTAGTGATACCCGTTACTCAAAAACCCATTGTTGATATTTAACCAGACTTTTTCAAATAATGCCATCATTTTAAAACGCTAACAGGACGGTCCCGGAACCACTGTCTGATTTCCTAACAATAAGCGTAGGGAAAGTGAAATAATCGTAATGTGACTGTACAAATTGCTTTCACATTCTTCTTTGTCAGTAAAATGTGTTCAATTTTTTTCCTATTATCTATTTAAATGTCTCTACTCCACATTTGGTCTATCCAGTCTTATTTGTAATTTTGAGTATTGTACTATATTTTTCTTGTACTTATTTTAAAAAATCTTCTCTTCCTACTTGAGCGTTGAACTCTCCTAATACAATAAATTACCTTTTTTTGATTAGATATCTTTTAATCACATTGTAGCCTTTCTTTTTCTTTGCATGCTTCTACGAGTGCTTTAGATCCCTACTAAGGTCATCTTTTTTGTATTTCTGTTTGTAATTTTGTCATTACTATCTTTGTGTTATTCTGCTTCGGACATTTTTTCCCACTATGAATCATATTTTCTTTTGTTCTTTTCCCCGCTGAATAGCAAATTATTCTTTTTTGACTATTGGTCCCTTGCCTTGCCATCTTATTTCCTATATCGTTGTTACGTGTATTTCATATTTTTATAGTTCCTATGCTATTATTTGCATTTTGTCAAGTTCTATATTTTTTATATTGCTATTTACCGTTGTTTTGTTTTTTACGTATTTGTTTTCCTTTTTTTGTCCTTCTTTTTAAGTTTTTTAATTTTAATTCATTACTTAGGTTATCTCCTTTTTTTCCTGCTCTTTCGGCGTTTTGGGTTATTTGTCTTATTTTTTGTTAAATATTCATCTTTTCTGTTGTCATATCATTATCAATTAAAATGTCTTACAATTTTCTATAATTTCTATTAGTTTTTTTTGATGCCGTGCCTCTAGTTTAACGATTATTGTTTTTTTATTTTCCGTCTTGCCTACTTTGTATACTTCTTTCATAGTTGTTTGTACTCCAACTTTTTTTAAGATAAAATTTTGTACCTTGCTCTTTACATATTAATTCTTATCCATTTCTAGCCTTTTGATTAAATATTGTTCTTTTTTTCTCTTGTCTTTCCAACATATGTATCTTCTAATTTTCCAGTTTTGTCTTGTAGATATTGCTTTTCTATCTTTCATTCTATTTCTTCTTGTATTATTTTCATTTCTTTCTTGTTGCCTTCAAAACTGTCATCTCCTTTCTTATTCCTTTTATGGTCTTTAGCATTTTCTCCATTGTTCCCTCTATGATGTCTTTAAAAAAAAGTTTTTTACGTCTACTAAAAACTCAACGACGCATTTCGACTAGCTTAACTCAATTGAGTTTTTCTTAAAAATTCCGTAAGATTTTTTTTAAAGTGGATTTCAAGAATTGTCGATTTTGGTTTGGCTGTAATAATGCTTACCTGTGTTTAACTTTTCTGTTTATTTTTACTGGTAGTATTTTCAGACTCAAGTCTAAAAAAAAATCGAAATAAAACAAGACATTTTTTAAATTCAAATAAAACTTATAACAAACAAGCCGTGAAGTTACTACTAACGTTATGCGTTTTACATTATATTCAATAAATTAATATAAACTTTACAGTATAAAAAAAACATATAGACATAACGGAACAAATTTATTATAATACCTATCGTTTAATTTTTTTACATTTCTTAGTTTTGTTTTATTTTATTACTTTACCAACCTATACACATTTTTTATAGTTTTTATAATTTAGTTATGTAAGCACTTTACTTTAAACGACATCGTTGAAGAAAGTTTACAAACTAGAACAAAAAAAACGTCGAGTTTTATGTTGTGTCAGCTTAAGAAATAAGTTAATAAAAAGTTAACTAAACACAATAGAAAAGTTCGAAATACTTTTTTAAAAAATAAATGCAATACTTCTCCACTGTCACAAAATACGTTACGAAAGTAGTTAAATAATTTTATTCGTTGTGTTTATTTGTGTTAAAAAGGAAAATAAAAACTTCTTTACTACAATAAACAATAGAAAATGCGAATAGAGTTCTCGAGTTGCTTTGTTTATTGTGATAGAGCGGTTTTTTAAAACTTATTATACAAATTAAACTGCAGTAAAAACGGCTCTTTAGAATTTATGATATTTAAGCAATGTTGTAATACAAAATGTTCGTTTAAAATTTTTTTACTGTAACTACATAATTATAACAAAACCAAACACCTCGAATAAAAACATTTTAATAAAAAAAAAGGCACAGCTGTAATATCACATACATTTTAAGAACCTGAATATTATTTTTAATTTTTTTAATTTGCTTTTATAATAGTATGTGCAGTATTTACCTCATTTGTAACTAAATTTATGAATTTTAAAAAGTATTTTTAAACCACATTTTAAATTGTATATATAAATATCTTGATAAAAAATTAAATTATTGTTAAGAAGATAAAAATTGTAATATTTCGAATGATTGAGTTATCGATCAAACCTGGCGCCCATCTGAAACATCTTACACTGAAACCATAGTTTACTAACAAAAAAAAATTTTTTATCGGCTTCATTGATTGACAATTTTTTTACAAAAGTTTACAAAATGATCTTTCAATAGATGAAGAAGGATCTTTGGAAATTACTTTATACGATCCGTCTGCGAGAAGAGAAGTGGTGTTCTCTTTGCCAGCTTAAAGAATCACTATAGATTTACTTTGTTTAACAAATTTAAAAACAAAAAAAAATATTTTACCGGAAATTTGAAAACCAGTTTTATCGATCGGAGGCCGGTCTATAAAAACTACAGTTTACGGCGCAATCAATCAGTTTATTCCGGGCTCTCAAAATGTCCACTGCGACGCATGACAAAACCTTAGCTTGTGTGTAACGACAACATGGGAATTATCTAGAATACAAAATTGTATTACAGATGCAATCCGTGAAAAGCTGAATTCCACTATAAAGTCTATAAGGTATATGTGTATGTCTTTATTTTTTTCGACTATTTGGTGTAAGATAATTCGTACTGTGCATATTTGATCTATACACAATCTGTTTGGTTTGAATCCAGCTTAATATTCTCCCAGCTTTTTATTGATTGCTTTTTTAATTCCTTCAAAGATTATTTTTGTCATAATTTTGCTAACCGGACATAGTAATGTTGCATCTTGTTGCGTCGCCTTTTTTTGGTAGTTTCACGATTATTTTCTTTCGCCAATCTGATAGAATTTGTTTTTCTGATCATATCTGGAGCAGGATGTGCAATATATCTACTGATGTTTTATGTGCCGCTTTTCCATTTTTGAGAATCATGATTGTTTTTTTATTTCATCTTCGCTAAATTCTTCCAAACTTATATTTGGGTCTTCGTTTTGGCGTTCGTTGTATGACACTTGACCTATGTTGGTTTGTTGTGTATACATTTCTGTCAAGTATTTCACCCATATATTCGTTAGTTCTTTTTCTGTTGAGCACATGTTTCCTCTTGTTTCTCTTATTTTTGTGTTACGTGTATGTTTCTTTTTTGTTATGTTTTTTACTGTATCGTACAATTTTTGCATGTTATATTTTCTTGTCGCTTCTTTTGTATCCCAAACTTGGTACATCATCTTTGATAGTTCTGTCAAATTGCTTCTATGTTTCTTCCCTGTAAGTTTTCTATGTTTTCAATTTTTTAGTCTACTTTTCTTTGATATTGTTCGCATAGCTTTTTTACGTTGTATTTCTTATTTGTGTTCTTTTTGGTTTAGTTGGTTTAAGACTTATATTGATTTGTGTTCTTACAAAATCATGGTCTAAGCTTGTATCTGCTCTCCTCATAGCAGATATTAGATCAGAATTTTTTTCTCTCTTTTATGCTTTTTACGTACTGCTTTTAGTAGTGATTAGATTTGGTCGTAAAACTCGTCTTTTACTTTATCTTGTTTCTCATTTCTAGGAGCATATACGTTTATAATTATGATGTTTTGGAATCTGGCTCATATGATTCGTTCTGAAAATTTCTCCCACTCCATTAGTGTTGCTGCTACTTCTGCGTTTAGCAATAGTGCCACTCCCTTTTCCTTTTCTGTATTTTTTCCTTAATTCCTGAATATATATAATTTTGTTTGCTGATTGTAAAGTAACGCATCTTTTGTCTTTCCATCTCGTTCCACTTATTTCTAAGATTTTAATTTTGTAATTGTTCATTTCTTTTGCTACTTGTTCTACTTTACTTATCTCTGGCATAGTTTTCACGTTCCAGCCACTAGTGTAAAAAGAATTAATTTTCTTGACTACGAAATTGTAATACATTATATAATAAAAACAGTTAATTTTGTTTTTGATTTGAAAATTTTGGTAAAGAATGGATAAAAATGACTTGAGTTTAGACTTTTTAAAGAACAATAACAGGAAAATACAAAATTGATGACAGTTTTTTCTTATTTGGTCAAAGTTTATTTTAGACTAATTTCTAATAAAAAGTAAAAGGATATAAAAAAGAAAATTTTTTATTGTTTTTCAGATTTTGATAAAAAATGGAAAAAAGTGGATTAGTAGAAAAAACTAACATTTGTGTTTACAGTAATAAATCAAGGAAAACAAAAAAGAAAAACAGTAATGTTTATAATAAAATAAAAACAGCTTTTTTTAATTTTTTTTATTCAAGATTTATTGTTTCTGATATTTTTTTCTTTAATTTGTTTATTTTTTACGTTTTACTATAGTGTGCAATTTTTCATTTTTTATGAAAATGTTTAAATTGCTGAAACAAGTTTTTTCGTTTCTGTTTTTAATTTACTTAATTTTAATTTTTAATTTGAGTGTTTAATTTTATTTAAAATGTAATTTTTTCATTAAAACCTTTAAATTGATAAAACAACATTTTCTTTTTTATGTTTTCCTCTTTATTTTAAAATTATTTTAAATAAATTTTGATCAATTTGTTCAGAAAAAATTGATAACTTTTTACTTTTTTTTCAAATATAACGTTAATTTTTTAGTTGATCAACTAATTCTGTTATTCATCTTTTTCTTTAAATATTTGTTCACTCTCTATTTCAATGTTTCATATCTTGTTTATTCTTTATTTTAATTTGTTTCTATTCAAATTATTTATTAAAAAAAATTATATTCAAAAGCATTTTCGTTTTTTTTACTTTGTTTCCTGTAAAAAAACTCACGTTAAAGTTAAACGTTTGTATTTATTTAATACGTCGCCTTTTTTCTAGATTTTGTATTAAACTCTTTAAATTGAAAACAAAAATTATTTTTTACAATTACATTGGGAACCTGAACATATATTAATAAAGAAAAACTTTTCACAGTTTGAAATAATGCTAAGTAAAATTTGCCTGTATTGTGTAACGTGTGTTGTAATAGAACCCCGTTTACACAGCTACATTTTTAAACTTAGTAAAAACATGCTGTGCTTTGTTTTTTCTTTTCGTGAGTGTACGGTGTAAATTTTCTATAAATACCATTTAATTTTCAATATAAATTTTTAAAGTGTTTTTTTGCAAATTTCATTTTACTATCTTGCAAATTTGGGTTACGTTTTCAGCTAATACAACTTCAATCTAATAGTCAAAATCAAATGATAAAAAAGACTACAAAAGAATTGAACGAATCCAATATCTTTTTTACGCAGATCCCAATCTGCTCTTTCAAATCTTTTGTTATAGATATGTCACAAAAATGCGAAAAAGCTTTATAATATTTATCTCTGATTAATTTCTCGAAGCTTTGCAAAATTACTTACATGAAATCTTTTGTGCAAGTGTTGAAACTACTAAGAAGGGAGAATAGTCGTAAATTATTTAAAGTGCATATTCAATGAGTTTGAATAATGTATACGGTGCTCTACAAATTAGCCACGAAGATAATTTTTGAAATTTAATTTAGCGACTAGTTTTGTATTTGTCTATGGTTAAAAATTTATCTTAATCTTGCACATAAAATTTTCAGCACGCTTCAATTTTTCATCTAAATTTGAATGTGGGTGCAGAATACCAAATTGGTGTATAACATCTATTATTAATATTTAAAGAGAAATAGTTGGTATTAAAGGGCGTTAACATGACGTCGTTAATAATAACCATTGTGAACGCTACTCTGTGAATAGAAAATGCAATTTATTTAGAATTAGAGTTACAGAAAGTTATTTGCTTGGAGGTGAAATACCTCTTCCGTATACGTTGATTAACTGGCGATGTACTCTATAAAATCCAGAATTAGTTAATTATGCATTGAGTTGACCAATACATACTTTGCATGAATGTCTGTTTGGTGTAACACTTCGCCATCGCAGTTCCATCTGCCTGGTACTCCATCTGCGAGAAAATGAAACTCTTTTCCTCTGTAAACGTCAACATGTGGCAAATCGTTAATCGAATACGTACTTTGTGTGAATCGTTGCAGCGTCTTTAGATTTTTGTACAAAGTTGTATGGTGTACGACAAGTACATTGAAGTGACCATCGCCTAAATGGCAGTACGGAGCTAACCCGGCAGGATTTCGCTCACCGGCACATGACATATTAGTTCCAGCGATTAAAAAGAATTTACCAGTAATTGACACCCACTTATGCTTGTCTTCGTTGATTGACTTGCATCTTTTGCAATCCATATAGCACTTTTCGTCGTACTCTTGAATGTCATTACACAAAATACGCAACGAGCCTTTATAACCTTGGTTTCTAATAAGTCTCCTAAAACCTAAATTTAAAGTTAACAACTATCGCAAAATAAAAACACTTACTAACCCGCGTACTCATACCTAGAAGGCCCCATCCAACGAAGCTTCTCACTGTGGTACGCGGTGTCGCCCAAAAACCCATAACTGGTAACATTTGAATACACCCGCAATAATCTGTTATCATTGTGTACCGTAGCTAAATCCAGCCCCAAAGAGATTCCCATAATTATGTGCAAAATAGAAGTTACGACATCGGTGGTGCCGTGCACTCCGTACACAGTCGTATCGGTACTTCCACCAGGAATTAATCCCACAGGTAATTGCGGCTTTGGTAACTTAACACTCACATCGTCTGGATTAATATCATGTAATCGGCATTCGCGCAGCACCAAACCATTAAACATTTCATTAGAAGTACCATCGCCTCCAATGCAGGCAACCGCATCTACTTTTTCAAAACTGTGGTAAATAACAATGTCCCGAATTTGGTTTCTCCTCTGCGATATAATAACATGAACGTCTACGTCTGCGAGTTTAAACAACGGCTTAGCGTATGTTTCGTAAACTTGCAAACCGTTCTTTTTTCCACCGTAGGGGTTGATAAATAGTAAAAGTTGTCTTGGACGAGTCTTTAGGTTGTCCAAAAGGTGATTTAGCGTATTTACCCACAAAATTATCACATTCGTGTCCGAACTTTGAAACGTAAGATTATAAAGCCTCCATATGTTTTTCTTTTTGCTTTTCGCGTAGAATAGTTTGAATTTTTTTGGATTCGGCGGATTTACCACAGATTTTTTATGTACGTATTTGATCGAAATTACGTTTGATAACGGTATCTCGCAAGTTTCTATTAGATTATTAATATACAAAAAAGAAAGACTGTTAGAAAACTTACCGCTTATAATGGCGTTTCCGTCAAAAAACCATTGTTGCTTTTTGTGACCAACGCGAAATAACGTTGTTGGTAAAGATGCTTGTAATTTTTCCATTTGTACTTAAGTAATTACTTCTATGTTATCACACGCTGTGAGAGAACTAAGTTATCGTCAGATAGTACTATCGATGATAAAACTGTAGTGAATTCGTTATCTTGCATGTTTTAAAATCAATCTGAAATGTTTGGCAATTTTTTTTTATCTCGTTTGCTAGGTTTGGAGTTTTTTGTAATTGTACTTTTTTCATTGCACAGAATAATAGAATTTGCGTGCTATTGGCTGATAACTAAACGCCGTGAAGATGACACCACAACTTTAACAAAACTATATGCAAAAAGTGACTTTTTTTAGATTTGCAGTTACTGTCAACTTTTTGCAGTTTTTGTGTCTGCATACTTCTTACTCTAGTTTGTTAACATTTTCTTTTTGACATTTTTTTGAGTGATTCGGTTAATTTATTCATTTAGTTTTGAATATTTTCCTATAGTGTTTTGGATTAATTTCTATTACATTGTTTCTTCTTTGCGTCTTTTTGTTTCTATTTTTGTAAGGTTTTTGTTTTTTTGTTAAAGTTTACAACAGTTTTGACTCGTTTAAAAACCAAATCTTCACTTAAATTTATTTGAGCTTTTAAGTTATCGGTACTGCTTTACAATATCCGATGAAGTTAATATCGAATTAAACGAAACTTGTTTTTCTACAACATATAATAAGACTAGGTAAGCATTTTACAATGTTTTCAACATTAACGATCGATCCTTTGCATCAGACCAAAAAAAAGTAACAGATACAATGGGGTCTAAGGACTTAACTTTTCTAACAAATTTCACCTCCACGTCATCGTCCAATCGATAAATCACTTGTCCAACATAATATTGTATGGTTTTTTTAGTCGCAAAACTTACAAAAACCCAGTCATTTTTTTTTAAATTTTGATAACGGTTTTTCTATTTTTTCTATAAATCTATCGACAGTTTCAGCTTCGCTTATTTCGCTCCCAAAGTCTTCATCATTCTATTGGTTATATTCAGTTTCCATTTTATCGGTGAGCTTTGTTAGATAATATAGATTCTTCTTCTTCTTTGGTACGATAGGGGTTGTGTTTACTTTTTCTTAAAGTTGAACAAATGGTTTTTTGATAGTATGCTTCTCTATAAGCTTTTCTTTTAGGCAACTTTTCTATTGTTTTAAATTATTTTACTATCCGCAATAATAATTCTTTAAATGAACAAGTACGTACAACTGTTAACGTTTATGATTCCATTCCAAATGAGTTCTAAACATTGTTGCCTGTGTATTAATTTAAATCCGCGCTAGGCTGAAGTGCAATAACTAACCAGTAACGTAATCACCCCAAAGCAAGTAGCGTCAGCTCAGAGCTTCGGAGAGTGGATCGTGGGTGTTAGATTAATAGGATTTAGTCTGATCTTCTTCAATGAGTCAATTATAATTTAATTAAAAAGGTACTAAAATGTAAAGAAATATAAACTACAAGTTTGACGAGTATATTTTTTTCAACGACAGCATAAAAAGAATACAAGAACAGTAGAATAAAAAATATAACAGTTAATGGTTCGCAAACAATATCACAGTACTACTAGTTTTAACAAATCTTTTAATAAGGCAACACTACGCGCACATAAGCAGTAAATGACTTAACTTTGCATTCAGTAAATTAAACTTGATGGATAAAAAAAATTAAATTATCCCAAAATTATAGTAACAAAAATAAAACAAAGCGCATACACATAAATACAAAAAGTTGCGTACGTTACGCGTAATAACAAGCGTCTGTATCGAGTCGTTTGTAAACACAACCGACGCTGAACTAAATAAATAAATATAAAAAACAAGGTACTTACTAAGCGTTCCCAATAAGCGATTAGCGTATGGCATATCCAAAATATCCTCTTAAAATTCTTGTTTTAAAATCCCCGCTTACAGATACCAATCCAACCCTGAATATAATTCCCAAAACTAATCAAGTATAAAGAAGACAATCAAGTATCACTATATAGCAGATTTTGAATATTAATATGCAAATTCATAAAAAAAAATAGTCAAAACAAAAACAAACACAGTTGTGTCAGAAAGTCGTCTACAAGCGGTATGAAATTCTTCCACCAAAAAACCAAACAGATCCTAAAGATTTAAGAAAAGCAAAACTAACAAAGAAACAAGAAGCAAAAAGAAGAAGAACGGATTAGAATGTTTTAGGAGCAAGAGAAACCCAAAAAAAAATATTCTAACGTTACTGACATCAAAAATGCCGACTAAGCGGAAGTAAGTAAAGTACATGAAACAACGTATCAGTCTATCTCAAGTTCCAAACTAAATACAATTAAACAAAAACTTACTAAAACCGATAAAACAAGAAAAATAACTAAGAAAAAAAAGCAAAACAAACAGGGCAAAAAAGTAAAGACCAAAAAAATGAAGAGTAAGAAAGACAAGATAGAAAAAAGACACAGACGGAGAAAGATGAGAATTAATGTTTCTATGCTCAGCTAAGCGCTTAAGAAGTAAACCTTAAAGAGAATCAAAAAGAAAGAAGAATGACTGGCACATAGAAAAATACAGAATAAAAAAAATCTTTCAAGCCTTATTGATCAGTCATTGAAATTTTCCAAGGTAATAAACACGTACGGGTAACCAAATTTGGTATGATAATAAATGAGAAATTAAAGCGCGCCATAAAATGAAAATGCATTTTTATCCCATCGAATCTCTCACAAACAACACATTAAAATCGCAATTGATTTTACCCACTAATAGCGAGTATGTTCTACAATGTTTAAAATGTAGAAATTGCTGAACATTGCGTTAACAAACTTGATGTTTCATTAACTTTTTTTTAAAATTTTATTTAAGAGGTGATTCGTCTAGCGCCTTTACACTGCGGTTTTTTTGGTCTTCCGATTTATTACTCTCTCAGCAGTTCTGTTTCCTCAACAAAATCCAAAAACTTATTCCAAGGGACTTTATTCACTTAATCATCTGATATTATTGGTTTGGCGAGAATTGTTATGCGTTGCGTTTGGTATGCTACGCATTTACACAGCAAATGCTGCGGAGTCTAGTCGCATTCCAAGCATCCGCGGCATAAAAGACTACTTTGCAGTATCATTTTATGCATATGCTTGTTGAGGCCACAGTGTCCTGTTATTAGTTTTGTGAGTTTTCTTAACTTTTGTTGACTCATGCTTGATAGTACATTTTGAGTATTTGATTGTGGCTCTCTAAAGAAGAGTTAGAAGCGGAAATAATCACTAGTAACTTCTAGCGTGTAAATGACATTTACGACTGAGCAAAATTCATACAGCACAAGAAACCGTACTGAGGTTTTTCAAGATAACAACCTTAAAGCGACAGGGTTGTTCTTAAGAATATTTTAATCATAGGTTTTTAGGTTTTTGTGATTTTTCTTTTGATATTATATCTGACTGTAATGGGTATATACTACCCTTAAGAAACTTGTTACATATGATTTTAGGCTTCAACTCTGACTAAACTAGAATTTTGCAAAAAATATTCTTAGGAATTCGTTGACTCTCTTGATGCTTTTGCTATTTTACTGACAACGTACTCCAATTTGATTTCAAACACTTAATGACGCACAAGTCTAGTGGTTGATAAGCAGGACTAAAGTGTGTTGGCAATTTTAATATATCTATATCATTTTCTTTTAGTTTTGAGGCTTTCGCGGCCATGATTTTTTAACAAATAATTATTTTCGGGTTTTGAATCGCGTTCCATATTTACACTTTTCACAAAATTTATAAAACTTAGAAAACTTACAAACTTTGAAAAATTTACAATGTTTGACGTTTCGACAGTCATGTCGCTGTCTTCTTTAGAAAAAAATATCATTTTCGATCGCTGAATGAATTAGCCGACGATTAATGTAGGATACGTGTCCTGCGTAAATTAATAGAATTAGTTTTTTTGGTCTAACTGTTTCCAATAAAGTTACGTTTTTTAAATAATAGTTGTTTTAAAAATACTTTGGTGTAAGTTTTGTACTGTAGGAAATTTGCCCACGTACATATATGTTGCCGTCAAGCCTGTGAGTTTCCACATTTTTAAGTATTTTAAATTATCCACGTTAACTTTGAATAGAAAATGGCGGTTTAGGATGTAGTTGTTATAAAGAATTTATAGGGGTAAGGATGCACTTTTATTTTACAGCGCAAATTAGATTTTTCTATTATATCATTAGCAACTTTGCTTACGTGCACATGTTTATTTAATCTTGGTTACCTGCACATGTTTTTTTAACTTTAGGATGAGGATACCTGCACCTGTTCTTTCAATTTGTAAAATTCCTATGAAAAATTAATAAGGCACGCGTATTCTGGAATGTTAAATGAGAACATTGAAAACATCGTCTCAATTGTCTAACTGTACGCTCTGTTTTGCTTAAGCTTGTGTTGTATTCACCAACGTGGATTCATTGTGAATATAAAACTAAGCCAACGATATTGTTTTTATGCACGAATTGTTGTTTGCTCTAAACGGTCTGCATCATTATTAACTGTCATATTTATTGACAAACTCTTAATTGTTATTTATCTACTTTAATTCTGCTTCGTTTTTAATTTCTTCTCTTTGTTGATATAAATACATTCGTTGTGATAAATTGTGTTTTGCAATTTGTTTTCCTTCAGTGTTCGACATATGTAAACAGGATCTGTAGTTAATACTTTAACCGTTTTGGCGCTCTTTTAATTATCTTATATTTAGCACACCGAGTACTACTTGCGACTCTCTCGCCAAAGTGTTCTGAGCTGCCACCTGCACTAAGTAGCAGTCAAATTTACGTCACATAATACAGGAAAACATTAGTTTCCATTCAAGCATTGGCACTTGAAGATGCCTTCCATTTGTCTAAAATATTTTATCTCTTAAAAATTACCAATTATAGAGCTTTAATTCTTTTAGTACTTAGCATTCACAGCAACTAATACAGATCTGTTTTCACGACCGCTTCTAGCAGCAACTCTATTATTTCCAACAATTTTTGTTTTTGAAGGCTCAAGACCAAAATTTGTCTCATCTAAGTTCTACACCTGAAAATAGCCATCCATTGTGAACGAATCAAGAAACTTTTTTTCTGAATACTCTACGGATTGGTTTCTTTTATAGAAAGTTTATGTTTGCGACAAAACCCTAAATATCGTCTTTGGAGGAGGAGTTTTTATGTTATTTTTATTGACATAATTACCAAGAATTCTTAGAATTTCTGTTTTCGTACAAACGTCAGCTTTATTTTTCCAATGTTGTAATACATTCAACCAACCTCATCAACTTTTTTAATTGCCGTGTCTCGTTCCATAGTATTAGTTTTTTGATTTCGGACACCTCGTCTATAAGCACTTAAAGTTGATTGCAAGATATTATATTTTTTACTTGCAACATAGACTGTTATAATGACTCGATTAATAGCTTCTAAAGCTTTTTCTAAGTCAGCTGCTGTGCATGAAGAGGCCCGGTTTGGTTTTCTTTTGTATACCCTGGCCATTTTTCTGCCCGGAAGCAGTAAATAAATAGATGGAAGGGTAAGTGTGCAGTAATACCGCACTGCTTCTACTATTTACTACACACTTGGATTTTTGTCAAAAATTATTGAGGCAACTGTGCAGTAACAAAAATATACAGAAAGCATGTTATAGTAGGGAAGACTAAGTCATTTATACTAAATTCTGGAAATTTTGTTCATAAGTTGCATAATTTTTGCTTGCAACCGACTGACATTCTGGTAAGTTTTGATGTCAAATCTTTTTTTACTAACGTGGCGGCACCTGATACAATTATTATTATTAGATCTTTATTGAACTAAAACAAGATTTCAAGCGACATAGTACCTATTATCAAAAAATGTTTGACATCTACATGTTTTACTTTACGAGAACATCAGAAGCCACCATGGGTTTTCTGCTTTCACAGTTTTATCTAGGTTGTTTCTAAAAACCCAAGGGCTTGAACAGATACGTTGATGACACCTTTGTCATTTGGTAACATGGTCTTTCTACGCTTAACGAGTTTATTCTATTTAGTCATTTAAACTCAACTCTTCTTCTCAGATTGTTAGATATTTAAATAATCTCTCACCAATATCTTTCTCAGAAATGATCAGTAGTGTATAGACCTGTTTTCTTAAGTCAACCCCAACATCTTCAAAAAAAGTTCAATTAACTAACCAAGGTGTTAGTCGCAACAATAGAAAAAGAATTAAACAAGCTACTCAGTTTACGTCTGCAAAACCAAGCGTAACAGCAAAATCTATGCTTATTTACTAGATGTCAAAAGTACCACGGACCGTACAGCAAAAATGTTGACTAAACACAACATTTTTACTCAGTTTTTTATTCTTCCTAGCTAGGGTCAATTATTAAATCCGGTGAAAAACGTTATTCTTTTTCAATCTGTCAGCGTTAATAACATTGCTTGCTGTTATAGTTGTGCATGCATAGAAGAAACGGGTAGAAGCGTGGAAATTCGTATTAAAGAGCATCATAGATGTAGTCGTTTTAAACAATCTTCTAAGTCAGCAGTGGCTGAACACGTGCTAGAAACGGGTCATCAATTTGTTTGAAAATACTACAATTTTGACTAATGTTTCTAATTACTATCAGCGAAAAATTAGAGAATCCATTGAAATAATAAAAATCCTTTTAATATAAACCGAGATTCTAGTTTTCCTTTACCGGAGATATAAAAGCAAGACTTCACGGTGCAATCAATCAGTTTGTTCCATGCTCTGAAGGTGTTCACTGTGACATTAGACAAAAGCTCACTTTGTGTGATAACGACGACACGTAAATTATCCAATATAGAAAATTTTTATAAGAAAGCATGTTTTTTAAGAAAATGTTGCATTACTTATTTAGACTAGAACCTTACCTACATGATACAGCTACTTAATCTTATTAAAGTTATCAGCATGTAAACATTGCACTACATGATACATGTTTGATTTTATTCTCTCACACACATGCTCTAGATCTATACTTACCACACTTCACCCCATTTTGATTATTTGGTGGTTTTATTACTTCTTTATTCAGAATTCTTTGTTTTTCTAATTAGTTTTTCGCGGTTTTTTTTGTAATTTTGTTTGTATCTTATTCTGTTTTTGCTTGTCATCTTTTCTGAATTTTACTTTCTATTGATATATGCACTGTATGTACTCATACTTGTAATTGTTAACTAATGAAACAAAACGGGAAACAATTTTATTGTTTATATTTTACTACTAATTGGTTCAAACGTATACGATCAGTGTACCGTTATAAATTAAAGCTATAAAAATTCCGTTTTGAACAGGAATCGATTTTGAGGCAGACCTTTGCTCAAGAGTCTCGATACATAAGTTCGTTACTCATTGCTGATAATGATTCTACGTTGACATTAAATTTGTGTGATAATATTACATCACAGTGAATTCTAGTCGACTTGTTAGTTTTACGATGTATTTGTTTTTGAATTTAATTTTTTTTTGTTTGATGCGTGAAGACAACTCTATGTAAGTATTTTTACCTCAATTATATAACCACATTTGTGGCATTTTTGTCTACAACTGTAATAATAACTCAAAACCACACAAAAAAATCTTTTTTTTATAAGAAATGATGAAACGCAGTTCAGTTCATGAAAAATTGCCTAGATAAAGATAGAGTTGTTAAATCTCTCACAAAGGATCCATCAATAGGATAGTCTCATTGTGGACTTGTGTGTGTATTCAAAGTGCCTGCGCACAAACTGTTTGTGAGTACAAACTTTGCAATTTTGTACTTAACGGTATCAAAATAATAGAAAAATGAGTTTTTTTATTGGTTTTCACAAAATTTTTTATATATGAAACAAAATATTTAAGTCGTTTTCTGTTTTGTTAGATTTTCAGTAACTGGTTTAATTCTTTGTTTTGATAAAATCTTTTCCAAAAGCAGCTCTAGCCTTCAATGCATTAAATTTTTTTTTCAAATATACTTTTCTGTTTAGAACAATTTTTTGTGATGTTAATACCCAGCTGTTTCTTTATTTCTTTAGTGGTCTATTTGAATGCTTTTTGAAGTGTGGTTTTCCATCTCTTGAAACTTTTTTGTATCTTTTACAGTTTGTGTTCCTTCTCCACATTTTTTGTATTATTTTTATTTTATTGGTTTTCAATCGATGCTCAGAATTTTTGACGTATGATTCTGATATTATTTTGTTTATTATAAGATTGCGGAGTGAGTATTGCGCTTAATGAATCTCCTTGCCTGATTTCTGCTGATGTATGTAAATAAATACGGCACCGGTAGTGATCTATTTTTTTTTAACTTTGTTGTTTTTCTCATATGGGTATAAGAATTTTGAGATAATACGAAAAATAATTTTATCACAGCGCTTAAAAGAATTTCTCTTCTATAATTGCATGGCCGTTTTTTTAAATGGTGATAATTTTTTTCTTGTCGATTGGTATGGTACAAAGTAATAAGTTGGATAGTTAATAACAATAACTTTTTCCGTATTTCATCAGTTCATTATTAAGTTTTTCATTTTTTGGACTTTCTGTGTTTTTTCTGTTTTTTGATTAATATCTAAGCCATTGATGGTACGAATAGTAGAGATGCTATCTGGCGCTGAACCTCATATTTACAGACTTCATTTGATTGGTTTTGTCTATACCTTTTCCGAGATAGTTTTTGTTCTGACGTATATTAGTAGACTGCGTTTTCTTTGTCGTATTATTATTTGCATGTTAGTTCGTCTGCTATATAGAGTTATGTTTCATGCCTGCTCCAAAATTCGTTCTTTCAGTATCCAGTATATATTTTCAGGTGTTTTGTTACTTAAGTTCTTAAAATAAGTTTTAGGTTTTTTTTGTCATGAGTTTTACTTCCGGTTTCAAATCCGAATAAAAGAAGAAGGCTAATCGGTAAGTTTAGCTCCCTACCGGTTGTGAAGCATAAAGCGACTCAAAACACTAATTGAGAATCTTCGGAGGATGAACGGATTAATGGTAACAAATTAGCGAGAAAGCAATTGGAAATCAAATACATTACGGATAGGTTGCTTGAATATTGCCACCTAGAACAACAAGAACTAGGAAGTAGTATTAGAAATGAACAAACACGGAATCGACATATGTTAAAAAAAGAAGAAAAAGAAAGACAGTGAAAGCAGTAAATACAAACATTACATATTAATTTATAGCACCCAAAGCAAGTGTAACAGAGACGAATCAGTAGTAGGTTTGGTTATGCATAAGAGCTTTGAACAAAATATAAACGACCTCAAATACATAAGTGACCGATTACTAATCACATCGCTGGAGTTAAATAATAATCATTTGCGCATAATTAACGTCCACGCGCCGGATACCAGCAAACCCAAAAATGAAACAGAAGGTTTCTATAAATAACTACAGAATCTGTTGGGCGAAATACCGGCATTCTTAATGGGCGATTTCAATTTGGGAATTGATAGTGAAGTTATTAGAAGACTAAAACAACGATTTAATAAAAATGTAATTAAAAGCAATGGACAAGCAATAATCGATCTGTGTGCCCTGAATGAACTTCGAATAAGTAACACATTCTATTCAACTCCTACAAGGCTCAGCAGAAAATTACTTGGATTAATACGAGACACCAGCAAACGATGATTGAGTGCATAATACTTAACAGAAATGTTCATCCATCTCAAATACTTCAATGACAGAACTTTAAGATCACCCAACGTCGGTACCGATCAAAATTATCATCAACTCTATAAATGGATGCGAGAACATCGAGGAATCGAAATGTATTTTTCAATCTGCAGTAGATGTGCTCGGCATGAGAACGGTACATATTAATGCCAAAAAGAATACAAAACCATGGTTTAATAAAGGCTTTAAAATACTCGTACAAGAAAAACAAGAAGCATACGAAAGTATAAGAATCTGAAAGAATATCAGAATTATGTAAGCGTGAGAAACAGAATAAACGGTCAAATAACAGAAATAAAACGACATTACTGAAAAAAACTTGTCAAAGACTTAGAGGTTAAAGAAAACCATGGAATATGCTCAGAAACAGGAAGAAGCTTGTCAATGAGTACATACAGACAAGTGCAATCGTCTCTGAAAGCTATTTCAAAAGAATTTACCGCGCTGATATTAGTACTACAAAAGACAGAGAACAAGAAACTGAAGAACAATCCATAGCGTACAATTATCTCACCTTAAAAAATAAAGTAGAGATCTTTATCAGCTAGTTAAAAAAACAGGATTTTTTTGAGAATTGACAATATTACAAACGGGCTGCTTAAATATGGAAGAAAAAAACTAGCTCAAGAAGTAACAGCTTTTCTTCAACGAATTATTGATAAAGACACTGTTCCTAAAACATAAAAGTCAAGTATATATAACTTCTTCTTCTCCTTTATGTGCCATATCCGGTACCCCGGACGTTGGTAATCTTCCGTTAATCTAAACGGTTCACCGGCATTACGGATTCCGAATCATTTGCGTATGCTCTTACGCTAGGACATCTGTCTTTTTTCTACTCCTTATTTGCCCTCAATCTGGCTATCTCAATTCCTTTATTATGTAGCTTAAGTATTTAAATTGGTGCACCTTTTCAATATTGCGCGTGTAATTTGTGCTTTGGTGTTTGTCGCGGATAAAAACCATAAATTTGGTTTTCTTGAATTTATTCTAAGACTCAGTTTCTCTATTGATTGCAATCTGCAAATCATCAGTAGTTTTTGCAATGACTACCGTGTCATCTGCGTAGCAAAAAGTATTTACCACTACGCCGTTAACCTTTATCCTTATTTTCATCTTTTCTACGGTTTCCTTAAAGACCCGGTCCGAGTACAGATTGAGTAACAGTGGAGAGAGTATGCAGCCTAGTTGCCCACCTTTCTGTATCTCGAATTTCGTTGCTGTTATTTCTTCAAACTGTAGTTTAGCCGTCTTGGTAATATAGGTTTTCGATGATTCTGATGTCTTTACCATTCAAATCAATTTCGTGTAATATTTTTATTAGATTGTCGTGCTGAATACTGTCGAAGGCTTTTTGTAGTCAATAAAGCATGCAAAAACGTCCTTTCGCGTATCTTGACGTTTTTACAACAATACTATCAGCCCAAACAGCACTTTTCGCGTTTCAAAAGTGTTTCGAAAGTCAAACGGGGCATCGTCTAGGTCTATTTCTCATTTATTCCTTATACGTGCGTGTATTACTCTCAGGAAAATTTTTAGAAGGTGATTCATAAAAGTTGATAGACTATAATCGTCACACTTTCTTGAACGGATCTTCTTGGGGATCGCGACAAACGCGGACTTCAACCAGTCGTTTAGGATTACTCCAATGATGCATATCGTATTAAATAAGTCAGTGATAACGTCAATATTATCGTCTGTTTTCAGAGACTCAGACCCGTCACACATTATTTCATTTCTACATGTTTAAGAAGCGTTGTTTCGTTTTTTTTTTAAGTTTTTAATTTACTGAATTGATGAGTAAACGTTCTTTAAAAAATGAAAGTGATATAAACGAATTTTATATAAAATAAAACAATGTTTAGTTAATTTAAAAGGGCAGAGTTCCAAGAACATTTTATTTTTTCACCAATAAATAAAAATAAAATTAACTAGTTAGCAAAGATGTTTTACTTCTTCCGTGAGCTTATGTGGGTGAGGCTCACTATTATTTATCCACAACTGAAATATATGTTAACAAACAAAAAAAAAAATATATATATATATATATATATAGTTATAAACTGCACGCAATTGAGCCCGATATGTAAACAGGTGCCCGATGAGCCCGGGCGGTAACGCCTTTTTACACGACGTTATTAGCGCGCTGTTGACCCCGACTGCGTTGCCAATATTATACACGCTCTAAACGTAGTTATTAAGCGAAATTCGACAATGATTTGAAATTTTAACATTTGCGTTTAGTCTTTGCAGATAACTCTCTTAAACATCTTTCGATCTAATAATTTTTTTTTAAATGTAACTTGATTAATATTGACGTAACAAATAAACTTTCTGCAGATTTAAAATAAAAACTGTATTCAAGCATTAAACTCTTTTTATGATTGGTGCAAAGTTTGTTTTATTTGTAAATATAATTCAAAATTGTAAGCTATAACTTGTGTGTATTAGCAAATTCTTATCTGAAAAAAAACATACTCAAAACGGCAGCAAATTAAATAATTTCCTTTAAAATTCCGCATGTAACTCTGTTTTTGGCAACTTTTTTAAAGAAATGTTAAATTTAACCGTTGCCGCAAGTTGCACGACTAACGTAGAGTGTGTTATTTGTCATCATTTGACAAGCACAAATTAATTTTTAAATCAAACTTACAATATACCGCATAATAAAAAAATAATGATTCTACAATCGTATTTTGATGCCATACGCATATATACAGAGATGCGCCTAAAACTGGGATATATAACGGTTCTTCGGGCTAGAGAACGTAGCGTTTATATGTTCTACGGGCTCAACAACAACCTGTTTACATGTTTGTACCTACATATTCTTATTTACGCACACAAAGTTTTTTTAATAAATCGGAAATAAATTGAAAGGTTAGTTTTGGGCATACAGTCATACAACATTATCATAAAATTTTAATTGAAATTAAAATATGTATGTTTCAAATAACGAAATTGAGGAATTCTAAGTAGTCTGAAACATTTTCACTCAATTTATTTGTTCCTTAATGTGGACGTTAAATGCCGATTAAAGTAACAGATTTATCATTAATCGGACCGTCACAAACTATTGAAAAAAGCTTAGAACGAACTGCAGATCATCATTCGTAGTAACTCCAGAAACAATGTTCGATTTCTGCTCTAATGAAATTCTTGGCGTAAAAATTAGTTTTTTGTATCGAGTGTGAACGTTCAAGCTGCTGCAACATATGTATTAATAAGATAATAACATAAAAAGGTACAATAATTTAATATAGTTTAGGTTTCTCACGGTCACAGCTAGTTGATACCGTAAAGGTATTCAGTTTTCTATAATTGTGATGCTGTCAATATCGTTAAGCCAATAAGCTAAGCCTTCTAAGAAAATATAATGTTTTATTTCAAAAAATTCAATATTTCATCATATGTTATATTTACGTAATAAATCTCACTTACAATACACACAGTTTCAATGAAAATGAAAACATAATATCACGTTTAAAAAACATTCAACCTACTTGCTATACTATAAGATACAAACAAAATAGATAAAACTACACTAAATATATAGAAAACAAACATGTAGTGTTATGAATTTTCTCACAAAAAAGTAACCAATTGTAAATCATATTTTTAACCTAATAAAATTACTTAGATATTTGCTTTAAAAAACCAAGTGTATAGGCACTAAAAATGTGACAACAACAAGACGACCAATGTATCCTGAAAAACGCGATTTCATCGAATTTCAAGCATTTTTTTGTACAAAAAGTGGGTTTTTTTGATCAGTTGTTGGGTTTATTCTTTTTAGGATATGTAAACTTAATTTCTGAATAACATTAGGTGCTTACATTAAACGACCAAGACACTAGAGTCAGTTAAAAATCACTGAAAATAAGTTAAAAAACGTATTTTTAGCAGCGCGTCATTGTTGATCGGTATTGAATAAATTTTCGTTGTGCACTCAAAAAAAGCATAAAAATTATGTTTTTCAGTTCGGTCAGGTGAAAACGGGCGTTTATTAAAACTAAATGTGCGTAGATTTCTTTTTTAGGACTCTAAAATAAGTCAGCTTTACTTTTAGACAATTTCATATGAAATAACTCAAACTTTAAAAAAATATCTTATTTCTTGTAAGAAGTGGATTAACTGTTTGTCTTAATTATTATTTTTCTAACTTTTAAGTAAATTGTCATCATAATTACTGAAAAACTCTGTGTCGATTTTAAAATCTATGACTGTAAGTTTTGTTTCTCTTTCTGCTAGGACAATTCTTTTTTTTCAATTTTGTTTGTAAAAGCTTGGTATTGGTAAAACCAAATTTAATTTTTTTTAATTGTACAGTGTTATCTGCAAAATTATCATAACTTTCCATAATTATTTCACGAGAAATAATATTTTCCAATTGATTCTACAAAACTCTTTCAGACTACTAAAAAATGTCCGTGCTTCTAAGAATTTTTACACTACAAAACGAGATTCCTACATTGTTTTTAAAGATTTTAAGTAAAAGAAAAAAAATTATATGAGAAATGCTAATATCATATCCTAAGACATAGCTTTTTCGTTATAACGTTTTTATTAAATGTATGTATTTATGTTTCAAATTATTTTATAGGTATCACATCATGAATGAACCAACAAATCATTCTTATAACTTTAAAGTTTCTTAGCTACCTATATTGTACTTTTAATCCAAATCTCTTTAGAGGTTTTCAAATAATTTTTTCAATACTTTAATTTTAATTTAATTTAATAGTTATAAAAGTACCACATTCTACATATGTACATACATATGTACGTACAAGCATCACGTAGAAATTGCAAACGTTTTTAAAAATCAACTTCCGATTTTTGACTAAAACCGTTTGTATTGTTTTTGTGAGAAATTATTAAAACGTGATGATACTCAAAAAGTGCATAAAATTCATACTAAAGTAAAATACACTTAGAGTATACGTTTACTGCTTGTTATTAAGCCCGTCCAACGTTGTCGCATGTTGGGCTACACAACGTACCGTCCGTGTCTGTAGACAGTTTGTATATAAAAGCGACCTCTGCAGCGACTAACTCTGAACTATTTTATATATAATGCAGATATAAACGGTACAATATGAAGCCCGGCCAAATTTTTGGATTTACACGTTTTGATGCTTATATAATCGTATTTTGATTATATACACATGGATACGTAGATGAGCCCGAAACCGGGGTTAATAGCGTTTCTTCGGGCTACAGAGCGTAGCGTTTATATATTCTACGGGCTCAACAGCAACCGGTTTATATGTCTATATATATATATATTATTGCAAATGTCAAAAATACTTACGAATTTGGTTTAATCTTTTCCAAAAAATAGAATTTTTATGATAAGGATCTCTAACGACGCAGCTAGACAACTCAAACGAAAAAAGCCACTTTTTTAAATCTAAAATCTACGTATTACGCAAAGCGCCATTTAGTACTAAATAACAATTGTTATGAACCTCGTCGGTTAATACGTCCTAAAACGTATTCAGAAAGGTTTAATTAAACTTTAATTTAAATTTATGAAAATTGTTTCTTATTAATCTCGAGCTTAGCCTTGCGCAAACATACGTGCAAAGGATTCTGTATACGCAAAATACCCTAAATACGATAAATAAATATTTAAACTACGCACATGTAAAGTTCGATCACTATTAACACTACTTTATACTTTATACTTGATATCAACGCACTTTTGATGTTTAAATTGAAAAACTTTAGTTAGAGATTAAACGTCGCGATAGATTTTATTGGTTGCGAAAAAATCAGCAGATGGTGTCTAATTTCAACTTTTTTCGAGTTTTATTTTAAAACGTTGTTTGTTTTTATAGACAAAAGCATACATAATTTTCTGTAATTTACAATATTTTTATGGTAATTTTGTGTCCAACAAAGTTTAAGATTTTTGCAAGCTATTAAAGTTTTTTTTAATTATGAGAATTTTTTGTTAAGTAAATATATTTTTTTACGTTTTAATTAATGTTTATTATCATTTTTTGTTGTTGTATCAGATTTAGTTTAAAGAAAAAAAATTAAATTTGATTAGTACTGTAATATTTATTTTATATTCTAATGTATGTAAATTACTCAAATTTGTAAACATTCTGTATAAACAAGATTTAAAAAATTATGCATGTATGACCTAAAAATTCTAAATCAATTATGTAAATTCAACACCGTTGAATTTTAATATTTGTTAATTTTACGATAAAACATGTTTGCCAAAATTGAATTTTGCAGTCAAAATTATTATCGCTGCTTTCTCTGTGTTGTTTTGTAAAAATAATTTATGCCCTATACTTTTACGGTTTCTTTTTACAATCAATGTTAAAAACGTCTCTAGTCGTGATACTGATATTTAAACTATAATTACTAAAACTAATACAGTTCACGCCGCTTATTGGAATCACAAATCACCTTATTAAAGAACTGACCGGTCGTATGCTACTACATAAAAAATATCGTTTATCGTATTCATAATTTTGTTTTATGTTATCAATCTGTTGTTTAGATTTGTTCCTATACATAAAAAATAACTTTTTTTTTTAGAAAAACTTAATCATTGTACCCTAAAAATAATAAATGATTAAGACAATTTAGTATTTTGACTGACCTACGAATCATATATTACTTCATTTAATCATCTGTAAGTATATAATCTTTAAATTAATTTGTATCTTTAGTGTACTTTAGAAAGAATGGACAGTTCTTGGAATAACAACTTAATTTAACTAAGTCTTGTGTTATTACATTGTATTCTTTTTTGTGGTGAAAGCAAATTACTGAGGAATGTGTATAGTTCTTAAAGCAGCGAATTCAAAATTATTTTTTTTAATTTACGATGTCAATAAACGGCGGCGTGTACTGTATATTTAATGATGATAACAAACAAACACCATTTGAAGGCAAACCCAATTAAAATTCAGTTTGTCTATACACTCAAAAAACTGAGAGTTATCTGGAAGAAGCAGAAACGCGAATACTACAACGCTTACTTATACTCCCAATATGGCATCGCCAGAAACGCCACATTAAGTAACAGCAAAGATATTAATAAATAAACAGATCTAAGATGTACGGCTTTTTACCAGACTTTGGTTCAAAACAGGTTTGTAAAAATGAATCACATTTTTGAATGTCACAATGATTGTTAATATACTCTGACAGGAAACA
The DNA here is from genome assembly GCA_035610365.1 of Aquatica leii. Taxonomy (NCBI): domain Eukaryota; kingdom Metazoa; phylum Arthropoda; class Insecta; order Coleoptera; family Lampyridae; genus Aquatica; species Aquatica leii. The sequence goes on from CM069438.1 coordinate 60,738,391, forward strand.
GTGCGTCTAAAAAAGAAATCTTTACATAAGGCTCAACTTTTGTACATCAAGTAAAAATCAACAAATATATTGCGGACAGATATTTTTAGTTGCCAAAAAACCTTGGTTAGATTCAAAATCTCGTTTCACTAAATAGAAACAATTCCAGTTAGGTTAAACTATTTATACTGGTTTTATAAAACGCTTGCAAGAAAATAAACTGAAAGAAAACAAAAATTAATGTAAATGGACAACTTTTAAAGCAAATGCCATCGTTTTATTTGTAAAAAAACAGATATGATTTATTTTCTTGTACATAGAGCAAACACAGCTAACACAGATTGGGCGTAAAAGTAAATCGGGCCATTTTTTTGAAAAAAAAAACGAAATGAAGCGTGGCGAAAGGAAAACAGCGACACAGAACAGCGAAACAGTAACGGAAGAGAATTCTACAGTTTTGCAGCTGACACAACAAAGAAAACAAAAATGGTTTTGCTTCTATGTCGAGGAATTGAGCAAAACAGTGAATAGTTGTTATATAGTGTTGTCGCCAAAAGAGAATAATCAATTGAGCCAAAGGCGTTACTTATGTCCAAAAGCGTCAATACCACTCCATTGTCTCTGAAATCATCAGTCACTTTGAGCAGAACTACGGCACAGTTATCGTTAGGCCTAAACCCACAATAATTTGCAACTAAAATTTGCGCCTGGACGATATAAGTAGTGAACTAAACATGCAAAATGTATTCAAATATCTTGAATAGCGGCGGTAAAATACTAATGGGTCTAAAATCAGTTCTTCCAACAAGCAGGAAATGAGAAAAACATTTAAAAAAATGAAAATTTTAGTGATAGTGGGGAGAATAATTAGAAAAATCACAGCAAGAACATGAAAATGAATCCCATCGATATCAACTGCTCCCGATTTAACTTTATTAAAACCTACTAAAACGTCAACTTCAATAATAGAAAAGGAAAAGTTACCTAAGGATATGACTACAACAATCGAGAGTGAAGGACCATTGCTAGGAGACAGAAAAGTGCTCATTTAGTTCATCTATGTCGACAGGACAAATAAGACTACTGCTGTCAACTATCCCATGCTTCCCAATATTATACCCTACTGTTCTCTTTTAGCATTTTTAATCGTTGTTTTGCACTTATTCTTTAACACTCTAAATGTTTCATAAGCGTTGAGATCATTACACGATTTTCAAACTGTCTTTAATTGACATGTATCATTCTAAAAGAGCAAACACGTGGCGGTAGTCCAAGTCGCTATGATATTTATGGGAAAATCAACTTATGCCAAAAAATAAAAGTTAATTTTCACCCAAAAAAATGAAGTAAAACCAATGCACCCATTAATAACATAGATGAAGGTAAATATTTAAATATGAGTTTTTGCTGGACGCAAGCGTTAGGTTTCATGAACAATCCTTCTTACATTGAGCAAACATGGTTTTTTTTATCAACTAAAATCCATATGCCAAGAAAAAAACAAAAAATTACAGCCAACACTTTAAATGTAGCAAGAGGGCGTTTTGAGACAAAATTCATACAGTACGCAACCTATATCGGAAAATTTTTAAAACAACAAAATGTTCTGCGACAACCGATTTGGTGCTGTATCTCTTCGTATCCGCTTTGTGTTTTCTTATTCGGGTCGCAATGTTGCGTCCTGTTTAGTTTGTCTCACATATGCCAGTCCGCACGTGGTAAATATCGTTGAGTGGTGCGGTTGTCTCCTTTGATTTTAGAAAGTTGGTGATTAAAGTTTTAATCGCATTCAAGACCACTTTAATGGTTTTAATCTTAAATATTTTGGCTGCTTGGTTGCAACGGAGTTTTTTTTGGGGTTCATTGTATTGTCTATTGGTTGCTTTGTCTGCTTTCTTATATACGTTTTTTTCCAACACATTCGTTAGATGGTCGAGCAATTTAGTTTCCTGGTGGTTTTAGCCTTGCAGAATAAGGTTTTTAGCACTTCCGAGCAGAGTGATTTGTCAATGTGTTGGTTTTCTGTTTACTTGATGTCCCACGGAGTGGTCTAATTTTCGAGTGACTAGTACGTTGAAGAACGGCTTGTTTCTGTTGGTTTTAATTTCCATAGTAAGTTTTATGTTTGGTTCTACGACATGTATCGAAAGGTCTTTTCTGAAAATTTCATAAAAAAACACATAGTTTAAAAAAAATGCTATTTATTCAAAGTTTTGGCCGTTCAATTCTACACACTTTGTATATCTTTCAGGCAATTTATTTATGCCATCCCAAAAAACCGTTTGTTTTGGAGTCAAACCATTGATCGAAACATTATTCGGGTTCTTCAAAATTTGCAAAGTGCTGCTAAACTAGCGCGTTCCATTGATGCAAATAGGTAATAATCGAACCGGGCCTGGTATAAATAGTACGGTGGGTGTAATAATACGTCTAATCTAAGCGATTTCAATGCGTCTTTTGTTGGTTTTGCTGTGTGTGACAATGCATTGTCATGCAACAAAATCACTTTATCGTGTTTTCGAGTCCATTCTAAACGTTTTTTGATCAACGCATGGTTCAAATTAGTTATTTGTTGTTTGTAGCTAACATTATGTTATGTTAAAAGTATTTAGTATGATATTTGTCCCCTGTATAAGATTTGTCCCCTGTATAAAATTTGTTCTTGAATCACCCACTTTTTGTGGCATAAGTAGGGATAAAATGTCAAATTGAAACTATATATTTCGGATGACTGTGTTACGCTTCACATCTATGCTCTAACGTAAGCGCACAGCAGAGTTTTCGCTTCTAAAATTTCACAAGCATCTGTGTTATATATGAGTGTATTATTATCGCTGTTTTTGTAAGTCTTCCTGGGGTAAGCATTGACTCATATTTTTCCGTAATTATCATAGCGATTTACGATACCATTACGTGTAGGGCCAATTTGGAAAGATTCATGATTCATCCATTACCTTCCGCTAGAGACTATAATTAGAAACACGTACAAAAAAGAACTCTAGATTAATTAAGCTACTTTCGACAAAAGAGTAGTGAAAACCACTTGGATGCTTGACGCATTTAACTAGGATTTATTGTTTGTGGATAAGCAATTTAATTGCCAAACGATCCTATATCTAATTTTACTTGATTTCCTTAGCGACTTTAGGGGATGGTTAGAGTTTGCCGATAGCTATCCGCATGGACGACCGTAGTACTCCTTTTTCTTTTACTTGTCAGTAATTTTTACATTTGTCGAACTTGAAACACGTACGAGTTCAATTAACTCAATAAACTTCTTATTCAAAATGTTTTTTTTGTAGTTTGGTCCTGATTGATGTTCAATGTTGTTTGTATTATTTTCTTTTGGTGAAAAGGAAGATCAGTTACTAAAAAATCGTTGGCTTCTACATAGTGCTAATAGTTTCTAACACAATAAGAGATTTTTCTTGTGCGTAGCACTTACAATAGGACGATAAGTATCCCTAGTTTGCAAATTTTTTGAAGACCATAAGTCTGGCAACCCGTTGTTTGAAAGAATTAAGCGTTGGACCAATCTGGTCACAGATGGAAAATTTATCTTCTTCATCTTGTCTTATGCCTTATGCCATCTATAGTGAAACGTTCTCAAATTCAATAGCTTTCTCAAAGTTGTTATCCATCTTCTAGAATGTATACCGAAAGATATGGTAAGTGATATAAATTAGTGTAAGTGTTTTTATTAAATATTATTAGATTTAATTAGTTCAACTAATTTAAAAGTCTACATATTTTTAGTATAAGTAAAAATATTTTTTAGTACTTTAAATAAATTAGTTTTAATAATAAAATTCGTTACAATAGCAACATTGAGATTTGTGTACCTCATTTTTGCATTGTGATGTTACATGCTCATAAGATCAGGGACGGTAGCATTGTGTGACCAAAACTCTCTTCTACTCTTCCTCTCGCTAATCCAATTTTAACAAATTTTATTACAAGGAGAGGCCATTGTCGAATGTACTGTGATTGTTTCGTTTTGTATGTTTCTTGTTCCAGGTCTTAGTCTTTTTATTTTTATCATTTCTGACTCTATTAAGAATATCTTTTATAGATTGATAACGGTTGTTCTCATTTGTGATCGCTTCGTGTTATTTAATATGGAGCACCTTGGTGTTATACTCATTATTCCTACCTGTTTGACTATTGTGTTAATTGCACATGCTAATTTTTTCTTAATTTTTTAAACTTTGTCTTAATTCTTGTCCATTACTACTAGTACCATCGTTCGTACCTTTCATATGATTTTTTTTCATCGGAGATGTAATCAATACTCCAAGAGAGTATCGATTACATTTCCGCTACTAATGTGTTGAAATCCGTGTCCTTTTTCTCTAGTGTGATAGCAGAAATAGAGAATTATTTACTTCTATTCGTATTGTTTGCAGCAACATTCATTGTATTTGAGTTAATCGGTTCATATAAATCTATTTGTATGCTTGTGCCACAAAACACGGTTTGTATCATTTTCTCCAACCTTTCAGTGTCTAACGACCATGGTTTATGGGTAGTTATCTGTGAGATGTTGTTTTCAAGTGCGAGACTTCTAGCCAAGTAAAGTTTATTTTATAAGTCTTTTTTGGGATTCTCTATCTTGATTTTATTAGTTTCTACGGGATTTGCGGCATGCGTTTTGGAGTTATCAGATGTGTCTTGTTTCCAAGGGAGTGTCACTCCTCAAACGTTTGTGTTTCTCTAATTGTTTTGCTTGTGACTGCTTGGTTCCATGTTCTATGTGTTTGTTCTAACGGTTCTCCCTCGGTTTGTATTGCTATTTTCTTTATTTTGCTGTCTGTTAGGGTTCCTGCAGACAGACCTACCGTTAGCGTTCCATTTGTTTTTAATTCCCAATTATGTTTTGATGTTCGTCTGTCATTATTTGGGACATTATGCTTTTGATGTTCCGATTTGCATCTTTTAATTTTAGAATTTTCTGTGACGAATTGATCCAGTTTTTTTGTTTCTGAATTTAATGGTTCCATTAGTTTTTTCAATTTAACAATTAACCTAGTTGTGTTTGTATTTATTTAAAATACAAAATCATCAAAAAAAATATTTAATCCTAAGCTATTATTGGCAAAACTTGTTTGTGAATAAATAACAATTCATTTAAATAATAAAAACATTATTTCAAAAAAAATTGGGTTATAAAATTGTTTGTATTAATTAGAAATAAACAAAATTTCTAATTAAGACATTTTGCATCAGATTCGGTTGCTTTAATGAAATGTGCCAATTCAAAAACGTCTTTAGACTTTAAGCGAAGATTTATTATTTTCTTGTTTTCCCCAAATGATAAACTTAAGATTAAACGACTTTCTCCGTAATACTTAATAATATATAACTCGCTTTGTGATGTGCTCCTACACACAGTCATAATGAAGTGCATCATTTATCTTGTCCTTGCAATTGTATGTAGAGAATCCTTACAACAAGGAAGTAGGTAAACACATTTTCAAGCGAACTAAATTAATATTTTTTTATTTTAGCTTTGAATAATCCTTGCCAAATTGCTAACATTAATATTATTGGAACAATTTGCAAAACGAATTGTACCATTGCAACAGCTGTGGGTGGTGCGTGTGGAAGTACTGACACTGAAACACCGGTTAAGCTACAGTGTTGTGTATACTCCAGAAGTCTGCCAAATTTGCCCGACAATTAAAATGAGTACAAAGTTTATTTCTTCTTAGTTTTTAATGAGAGTTCAAAGAAGTACAAATAATTGTTTTTAACAAATTCAATAAAAAATATATATATCCTAATTCGCAACAAAAAAAATTGTTTTTTTGTGAACAGTATCTACGGTTTGTGAGTTACGTGCTTCAATTCCATTGTTTGTCTATAAGATTATAGTAATATGTTTCTGAAAATTCTACGAACTCTGAAGACTCTTACAGAAGAAACATTACTAGTTTAGTGTGAAATCGTATGAGTTGTATTTCGGGTGTGAAATGGGTGATCAGGACAAACTTTGGGCACTTCACATCTGTTGTGCTTTATGTATAAATTTGCTTACTAGCTGGTTGATAAAAAATCGCGTCACATGCCATCTGCAGTTGCCATGATATTGAGAAAACTGAAACTTGTATTGTAAAAATTATTGCAGTCACAAATAAAACTAAGAATTTAGTTAAACATTCTTTATTTGGTCATCCGACCTGTTCATCACAGTTCATAGCTAGAGATTCCAGTTCCACCACAAACATAGAGTTTGAATTCAGATTCAATAAAATAGGTTAATGGTGAAGAGCTCCAAACTGATTTATTATGTAGTGACAACAAAAAAGATCCACATTTCCTTGAACAAACATTAGGAACTCACAAAATTAGTCAATTTAAACTTTAGTTCGTGATCTAAATTTCCTCAAAATGGGGGCTGAATTATTAGCTTCAAGATACTAGAGTATGCTTTTACCGTCAACGGCAAAATGAGTTGCAACATATTTTCCATACAAGATGACTGAGGCCCGGTTTCACCATTAAGAATTTAACTCTAGATTAACCAATCTACGGTTAATTTTAAAATCCTGTTAGCTTAAAACCACTAACCAATGATATGACAGGATTTTAAAATTAATCGTAGGTTAGTTAATCTAGAGTTTATTTCTTAATGGTGAAACCGGGCCTTAGTATGCTACATTAATGTAGACTTTTTATTTTATGAATTAGGACAGAAACATAATCCAGAAAAATGAAGACTTTTTATAGAATCCCCCAAAACTAGTTTGAAACTGTCATGCTTTATAATGGAAATCAACATTGTTCAATTCTTTTTGCTTATAGTACATACATGAAAGAAATGAACATTATTGTTGGCATGTTTGTGAAGATTTGATAGTGATAGCGTTTGTGTTAGGTTTTTAGCTTGGTTAGTAAGGACAGAGAAAATCACTTTTGTATGTTTTGTATGTACCACTTGTAGATCCCGAAAAAATGTATCTTCCCCCATTGCATATCAAACTTAGCTTGATGAAAAATTTTGTAAAACCAATGAATTGTGATGTAAAGGTTTTAAATAGCTAAAATGTAACTTTCCAAAAATAAACGATGCAAAAATAAAAAAAAATATTTGTTGAACTATGGATTTTTAGTTCAAACAACTATTAAATGAGCGTGAGGCAGCTGCGTGGCATTCATTTACAAAAGTTGCAAAAAAGTTCTTAGAACAAAACCAAGCTAAATATTGAACATGAAGATCTCAGCAAAGCTGTTAACGAAAAAAATTCTGCAAACGTAGGAAATGCAGATATCATTTTAATTGCAATTGAGCAGCACAACATTGGACTTTTGAAATTCTACGATGATAGTGGAAAAACAATCGTGGATAATCCGCTAAGAATCGAAATAATACAATTAGGGGTAATTTTTACGGACAATGAACAGATTTTTAAAAGGACTCTGGCAAATAGTGAGGTGCTGACTCAATCATAACTAGTTTATTCGCCTGCAAAAAATCTATTTTTTTGGTGTGCTGTGTGCTTTTTTCTTCTTTGCATTATTAATCGGGTTTGGAAAAAGAAAACGAATTTAATCAGTGGAAAGCTTTTGCGCAAATTAAAAGCCATAAATTTTCCAAAAATCATTTTAAGTGCTTCGCAAAATTAAAACTACAACGCAATCTTGTAAGAACAGAGAAATTATGAACGAGGAAGTGCAATCGGTGATTTGAAGACACCGAGATTTTCTTCAAGATTTTAACATTGGAAGTTTTCTTGAGCTGCTTAAACTCGTAACCACCATTGATCTTCTCATGCAGACACCTCAACTATACAAAAAATTGACATCTCTTTCGCCGACCTTAGAGAACGAGTATATCGGTCTAATAGCTTCTATGGTTCGTCAAAATGTATCAAACCAAGTATTTTGGTTTTATGTTTAATTCGACTTCTGATCAAGCACATCGTAAGCAAGTTTCAAAAGTTGTACTTAACATAAAAGTTGATTTTAAGAAAAAAGTAGTACGTGTTACAGAATTCCTTCCTTAGATTTATCCAGATAAATCTGAACGATGCTTAATGCTTAGTTTAGATCGTCTCAAGTCAGTTAGAGAAGAATGGGATGCACTTTCAGGATTATCGGTCACTGTATTACGGCAATGATACGGCGTTCTACAAACAATCGCCGAGAAGAACCATCTGGCAGTTTTTGTGAACTGCCGTAATCATTCACTCAACTTGGTTGGTGGAAACGCAGCCAAACAGGATGTAATGGTCAGAACTGTTCAAACACTTTACGTTTTTTTTTTCTTTTTTATTCAACGCTAAAAAAACTAAAAAAAAAACGGTGCTCATAGTTCTTAAACCAATCTACAACAAGGTAAAATGCAGGGGTAAAGTCCATAAATAAGTAGCTCGACGACGTCTCCAGGTTATGATAGATGTAACGAAGACTACTGTGACAAAGTGACGCCATGCAACTATACAACTGTATATTGTCTCAACTTTTTTAAAACTGTAAATGACTTATTACAATATGTTTCTGAAAATATATTTTTTGGATTCACATTTGGATTTTTTTCCGCAAAACGAGCATGGTAAACGCTATCATTAGAATATAGCTGCAATGGAAAATTGTTATCAAGAAAAATGGAGTTTAAAAATCCTTGCAGATTATTGTTGGATACTAAAAAAAGATGTTCCTTAAGCTCAGTACTCAAAAAAATTATATAAAAATGCAGTTTATTCTATGCATTTTAGAGGAATGTAAACTTTGCAAAAATGTAAATGCATATATCTTACTAACCCTGCCCTCCACATTAATTTTGCAAATAGACTTAAAATCGGCAAAAAAGTTGCTATATCATGGGCTCAGTTACTTCAATTTAACACATAAAAATTTAAATTTTGTCGACTAGTGTTATCAAAGAAATGAATACAGATACTAAAACTATTAAAAAACCGCCATATCTGAATATTTACGCAAGATAATCTAGAGAACTTTTAAAGTGCAAAGCAAACGCCTATTAATCTTAATAACAATAACAGGAAACAAGTTGCTAAATCACTTAGCCAGAACATAAAGATACCTGCGGCACCCAAAACGTAGTAAGACGATTGAAAGACAACAAAAAAAATTATTATGTGAATTGCATGGCAAGCGACCGTTGGCAAAGATAACCTTAATTGACAGGCACAACATCAAAAGGATTTCAAAAAAACTACCAAAACAATGGTACGAGAGTTGATCATTAGGTTCACAAAAGCTCATAAGTTGAAACAGAACAGGACAGTGTCCTATTGGATGTAGGAAGAAACGAACTTTTTTCAGAATGATTTTTTTATGATGTTTTTGGCAACATTCTATTTGTCTTTGACCAGAGAAATACCAAAATAAATGTGTTTTTCAGTAATTGCTTTTCTCAAAAAGTTTATGGTTATGAGGTTGCCATTTACTTTTTTCTCAACCTTTTCTATAAAGAATCAGGGATTCAGTCCATAACCATTCACATCTCATTACTTTCTTCTGCTTAATTTTACCTAGGAATTTTCTAAAGCACACGTTTTATAATATATGAAACCATGCCACATGCTTGAAAACCTACTATGACGTTTCTTGTACTGCTCCAACAGCTTTAAACGCTTTTGCGAGGAGTCCAAGGTACTTGGATTTGAGGATAATTTTTTTACATTCTTTGAAAACAAACTTTCATGCACTCTTGAGTGGCCTAAAGTAAGCCATATATAGTGGTTGACTCAGATGAGTTGAATTAGGAAGTAAAAAGACAAATTTTATATTATATGTGCAAATGTTAAATGGCTTGATAAGTTGTCGCCTATGATTACTTTAGGGGTTTCTTTTGGAAGGCGTCAAACATAGACCAGAATAATTTTGCAAAACCATTCATCTAACCTAGGTCTACATACTGTTGCAAATTATTTATTAAAAACTAATTTATTTAAAACGACTACAACTACGTTTACTTATTATAGAAATATGTACACTTTTAAATTAACCGAACTAATAAAATCTAATAATAAAAACACTTACACTATAATTTGTGTATAACCGTTGTATAACACGATAACTAACACGAGATAAGATAACGTCTTCGGATTTCACACTGTAAGTCACGTTCACTCGATTCGGTGTACACTGTTATTTATTTAAAACTCTCGCACGTGCTAATCACTTATTTATCTTCACTTGGATAATCTTCTTAACACATTCGCATTCCAGCAATAACTAACCTACGATCTGTCTCGTCGCTATATAAAGACATACGGAAATCCTTCTCGATCGTTCGTCACTTTTCGCTATAACTTCTAGAAAATAGATAACAGCATTCTAGAAGGCTCTTGCGTTTGCAAGTAATTTCTTGAACGTTTCACTGTCCCCTTCTTAGGACTGTTCTGTCCCAGAACAGGAGACTGGATGCGACAACAGTCAATGGACATTTCCTGACTCAATACTCTCCTCGGTTGGTAACTACAGACCAACACTTGAATGCCTGTTCCTCGGAAGACGACCTCCAACATGTTTCGAACTGTCCTCCAATTCAGTTGGTCTAAGCCACAACCAAGCTTGGGTACTGCCAATTTCTTAACATGATGGAACTCCACTTGTCTCTTGAGACTCCATAATGTTCGCCACAGATCTTTGTATAACGGCTTGACACGTGAGTATTTCTTGGTGACCAGATAGAAAACGAAGCGTCCGTCACCACGTAGTCGTAAAACCTTTCCGACTGCCGGTTGCTGTCTTCGTAATTCATCTAGCTGTCCAAACTTCTTTTTAAACACGACTGCAACCCTTTTGGACATGTCAAGGTCTTCGCTCACGCAATGTGCAATGGCGTAATCTTTTTGTGTCTGGAACAGGTCTTGTTGTTCCTCGGTGGTAACTCCGAACCTAGCTTTTCCAGAACCTCCGTATAAGTTCATAAACTTTTCGAACTCCATTTCTTCGATTGGATTCCTGGTTCTGCTACTTATTACTCTGGTTCGGACCTGAACTTGCGGATTGTGGTTATCGCCAGCAAACGGGGCTAGACGATCGACGTGGACCACTTTTGGCTTGCCTCTGGGCGGTTTTCGGATGCGATATATAACGTCGTTAATACGCTGCACGACTTCATAGGGGCCCTCCCATTGCCCCACGTCTCCTTTGAGGGTTATACAACCAGACCATATCGCCAGGTTGAAACCCACCATTTTGCGCCTTGACGTCATATCTTGTTTTCATCCTGTCGCTGGCAATTTGTGTGTTTTTACGGACCTCTTCATGTACTTTGTCTAACCTCTTGGCCAGCTTGCTGACGTAATCTTCTCCAGCAACCTCTTCTTCCGGTCTTCGCCCAAATTGAAGATCGCATGGTAATCTTATCTCACGACCGAGCATGACACAGGATGGTGTTTGGCCTGTGCTTTCGTGAACGGATGATCGGTATGCCATTAAGAAAAGGTGCAAGTACTGATCCCATTCCCTTTGCTGTTCGGACACTACCTTGGCTAAGTACTTGCCCATTGTTCGATTCATCCGTTCAACCATGCCATCAGACTGAGGATGGAGAGGCGTTGTCCTAGTCTTTCTAATTCCTAACAGTCGGCAAACTTCTTGAAACAGCCCAGACTCAAAATTGCGGCCTTGATCGGAGTGTAATTCCAACGGAACTCCAAACCGGCAGAAAAACTCCTTTACTAATACGTCTGCGACTGTAGCTGCTTCCTGATTGGGTATGGCGTAAGCCTCCGTCCATTTCGTGAAATAATCCATCGCCACCAGGATGTATTTATTTCCCGAATCGGATTCTGGGAACGGCCCTGCGATGTCAATCGCTACTCTTTCCAAAGGGCTTCCTACGTTGTATTGTTTCATGGGTGCTTTGCGCTTTCTCGCTGGACCATTTCCTGAAGCGCAGACTACGCATTTACGGCACCATTTCATGACGTCCTCTTTGCAGTTCATCCAGTAAAATCGTTCTCGCACTTTAGCCAACGTCTTCTTAATGCCAAAGTGTCCTCCTGATGTCCCATCGTGGAGATGCTTCAACACTTCGGTCACGCTGCTCTTCGGCACTACCAGCTGTAGTCTGTTTCCCGTGCCCTCGGCACTTTCTAGGGATCGCTTAAGAAGACCGTCTTCTACTATCAAGGAGTCCCACTGCGCCCAGTACGCTTTGATATTTTTGCCCAAAGCACTCACTTCTTCCCAGGTTGGTCGTCGGCCGCTTTCTTTCCAGTCGAGGAGTTGTCTTATTTCAGGATCGTCTTCTTGTTCGCGACGTAACTGCTCAGGTTCCCACTCATCATCAACCATAGCAGTTCTCCGGAGGCATTCGACTTTTTCTTCCAGTCGCGAACAATGGCTGCAGTCCGCCGGACATGGTCTTCTGGACAAGGCATCAGCGTTTCGGTGGCTGCTTCCGGCACGGTGTTCTGTGTCGTAGTTCTCTTGCAGTCTCTCGATCCATCTTGCTACTTGTCCTTCTGGGTTACGGAACTGCAGTAGCCATTTTAAAGCGGCGTGGTCTGTTCTCAGTAAGAATTTTCGTCCATACAAATACTTGTAGTCACGCAATAATTCCTTTCTGACCTAGACAAAACCTTGCTAAAGTACGCGATAACCTTTTCTTGTCCATCTTGAACCTGCGAAAGGACCGCGCCTATGGCCATATTGTTTGAGTCGGTATCCAAAACAAACTTTCCATCTTCTCGTGGATAACTCAAAATCGGCGAAGTGACTAGGGCCTATTTTAGTTGATTAAAAGAATTTTTGCAGTCTTCATTCCATTTAAATTCTGCTTTTTCTTCGGTTAGTTTTGTCAATGGTTTGGCAATATTGGCAAATCCGGGGACAAATCTTCTATAATAAGTGCACAACCCAAGGAAACTTCGGACCTGATGTTTGTCGATCGGTCTTGGCCATGCTTGCACTGCTCGGATTTTGTCTGGGTCAGCCCTTACTCCATCTCTAGATACGACGTGGCCAAGGTATTGGACTTCCTTCTTAAATACGTGGCATTTCTTTGGGCTCAGTTTGAGGTTAGCCCCACGTAATCTCTGGAACATTTCCTTCAAGTTGTTCAAGTGCTGTTCAAACGACCTTCCAACCACGATCACGTCGTCCAGGTAAACCAAGCACGTCTTCCAAGACAATCCGCGCAAGATGGTCTCCATCAAACGCTCGAACGTTGCAGGAGCGTTACACAGGCCGAAGGGCATTACAGTGAACTGCCACAAACCAGTTCCGATCGTAAAAGCTGTTTTTTCACGATCCTTGGGTTCTAATTCTACCTGCCAGTATCCACTCTTTAAATCTAACGTAGAAAACCACTGGGATCCTGACAGGGTGTCTAGCGTATCGTCAATTCTGGGTAAAGGGTAGCTGTCCTTTTGGGTCACGTCGTTTAGCTGCCTGTAGTCTACGCAAAACCTCGTTGATCCATCCTTCTTCTTCACGAGTACCACTGGGGATGCCCATGGACTACTTGAAGGTTCAATCACGCCTTCTCTCTCCATATCCGTAATTATTTGTTCGGCTTCTTTTCTTTTCGCCAAAGGAAGTCTGCGTGGATGTTGTCGTATCGGCCGAGCGTCTCCGGTATTAATTTTATGTTTCACCACGTTAGTTCTTCCTTTGGAGCCACTCTCCAGCGCGAACACATCTTGGTACTCTTGGATCAACACTTTAACTTTAGCCAGCTGGTCTTGGCTGAGGTTTTCGCATTTGGTGGTAAGAATGTCCAATAGATGTTGTGGACACTTCTTTGGCGACGTATCTTCGTTCGACTTCACGCATCTCACAATTTGTGATACTGGCGTGCATTGACCTACCACGGTCTTCTTTTTCAGCGTTACAGGATCTGAGTTAATGTTTAAGATCCTTACTGGCATCGTCTTCTTTACTCGTACTAAAGTTCTGCCAACGAGTAGTCCCTTTTCAACTAAGCCGCCCTCCATTGGTTCAATCGCGCGTATGTAGCCTTCCCGGAGACTTCCATCCAGGCGTGCCATCACCACACTTTCAGTCCTTGCAGGCAGAGTCACGTCTTCACTCAATAAGACTCGCACGGCTGCCTTCTCTGACGAATGAAAAGGAATTTCTTCATTGTCGATCTTCAGGACATCGTTCTTCATATCCAAATGGAACCCATACTTCTTTATCACGTCCATTCCCAGGATAACTTCTTCCGTGATGTCGGCTACCAGTACTTGATGGTCGAGTACTCCATTTCCCAAACCAATGGTTACTTTGACCTGTCCGTGAGTAGGTATTTCGTCGCCCGTCGCCGTTCGAAGTCGTACTGTTACTGGTGATGTTTTCTCGTTTTCCAATAACATGTCAGGACGAATGATGGTCTTCGTTGCTCCCGTGTCAACCAGTAACTGGACGCTTCTCCCATTGATCTTGCCATCGAGATAAATGCTATGCAATTGCTCCCTAGGCGATGCCATTTGGATGGTAATCTCCGGGGTCTGACTAGATGAGATTACTTTTTGTCTCTTTTGCTCGCCTCGTTCCAAATTATCGAGCGCTCTTCTTGTCCTCTTCTTAGGTTTAGTACGATGCCGTCGTACATGGCCTATTTCATCGCAGTTCAAAGCTGTCACTCCTCTTTCCCGAAGTATTCGTCGCGCTATCTCCTCGATGTTTTCCAGTGTCTGCGCAGGTACTTCTGTAGCACAGCAGAGTCTATGACCATCTCGTTGCGATGCTTGTTTTGCTGCTTCAAACTCCAAAGCATGCACCAAAGCGTCATCCAATGTCTTGGGTCGAGCTAACCGGAGAGTCTGCTGCGTTTCGTTGTTTCGGAGGCCGTCTACGAAGGTTTGAATAGCCAACTGCTCTAAGAAGGTATCTGGTGCTGTAGGATACGCAAGCCGTGTTAATCTAGCGATGTCAGCCTCAAACTCTTGAAGACTTTCGGCAGCTTTCTGAACCCGACTTTTAATTTGAGCTTGGTATACTTGTTGAAGATGAGCATCCCCATATCTCATTTCTAATCGTGATATTAAGAGTTCGTAATTTTCTTGCAGATGGTCCGGAACAGTTTGTAAAATTCCCAGCGCTTCTCCACGTAAGGACACTATTAAAGACGTCGCTTTCTGCTTGTTGCTCCAACCATTTACAGTAGCTGCGGCTTCAAACTGCTTGTAGTAGGTTGACCATGGAACTTTACCATCAAAATTCGGAGGTACAACTTTGAATTTATGAGTGTTTTCTTCTCGATGGTCCATTATTAAATCTTCACTCGTGACGCTTCCTTCACCATGGCAAATCATTTGGTTCATTCTTTCTTCAAGCAGTTTCATTCTATCCCCTACTGCTTCTATTTTGTCATTCATAGATTCGCAAATTTCTTCTTTTAAATTTAACATATCTATTTGGGTTTCCTCTTGAACACTTTTTATTTGATTTTCTATGCTCGTTTGTATTTCTTCTTTTAAACGTCTAGAATTTTCCATCAATTTTTCTTCTATCTTCTGGGTATTTTCAAATAATTTTTCTTCAATTTTCTGAGAATTTTCGGACAGTTTTTCTTGGATATTTTTATTCATCGCTTCCTGGCCATTTTTGATTGATTCAAGAAATTCAAATAGCTTTGCATCCATTTTAACTGCTTGCGAACGCGTTACCGGCATAAATTTAAACACGAATATAAAGTTTAAATACACTACTTTTTAAAATGCAGTTTTTGAATAACACAAAATTTTAATAACGATCCACTTATTAATAATAAACCACGAATTTAATTAATAACGTGATCACGCACTTGTTAAAAGAAAAAGTTTAGTAAACACTATTTTATACTTTATAAACAAACACGCGTATCGTATCTCGAGCGATATTAAATTACTTAATGGTATTTACACTAATAAAAACGAACCCGACACCGACACCAATTGTTGCGAATTTGTTTATTAAAAACTCATTTATTTAAAACGACTACAACTACGTTTACTTATTATAGAAATATGTACACTTTTAAATTAACCGAACTAATAAAATCTAATAATAAAAACACTTACACTATAATTTGTGTATAACCGTTGTATAACACGATAACTAACACGAGATAAGATAACGTCCTCGGATTTCACACTGTAAGTCACGTTCACTCGATTCGGTGTACACTGTTATTTATTTAAAACTCTCGCACGTGCTAATCACTTATTTATCTTCACTTGGATAATCTTCTTAACACATTCGCATTCCAGCAATAACTGACCTACGATCTGTCTCGTCGCTATATAAAGACATACGGAAATGCTTCTCGATCGTTCGTCACTTTTCGCTATAACTTCTAGAAAATAGATAACAGCATTCTAGAAGGCTCTTGCGTTTGCAAGTAATTTCTTGAACGTTTCAATACTTTGCCTTGCTAAAGATATAGGTGAGTAGCTGCAGCCGTCACATTAACACTTACTGATGTTTTTAAAATGTCTATGATTATGTCCGTATGTTTTATGCCGCGTTACTATAACCTTAATGTTACCTGGACCGCCTGTAAAATTCTTTTGAGCGTAATTTATGATGTGAGACGCCAACCGTCTCCCGCGTCACAGCTGCCTTTACGCATTTAATATCTTCCGACATTTAAACCGTTAACTCATAATTGCGTCGAAAATACTTTTTAATCTACTCCAGACCCGGACAATTGTTATTGAATTTTTTTAGTTTTTTTTTTGTTTTCCGAAAAACGTCTGGGAGATATTTTAAACATGCCGTGGTTGTTGAAACAATTCTCACTCAGGGCATGTGAGCAACCCTTTGAATAAATATTCCTCACTTTTTGTAAGGGCAGTTTGCTCTCCATAATTTAATTAATTTGGTGATTTAACTCAGCGTCTATGGAACAGCAAACTTGGTGAACGCCCCTCGTATAGTCATGCGGCCACTGTTTACCACTCGAATAGCTCCTTTTTAAATACATCATATTGTAATTTCAAGTTGACTTGCTTCACTCTGCCATGAAGTTAGCCAATTAAGTTTGGACACAAACCATAAATGCCAACGTCAACGACAGAAATTACAGAAAATTACATAAAGATGCGGTTCGGTTAAACGTCGATTTATAAGTTGTTTAATTACTTTAAATAATGTTTCTCCAGGTGAGCGGTCGTTTTTTATTGGTTTGAATATTTCTTCAATTTAAAAATAGTTATTTCAGATAATTCTTTAGAATTTATTTTTTTTAATTTGTGGTTAGATCCTTTGCGGAAAGATGCATATAAGTCAGTATAGAAAAAAACTATTACTTTAAAGAATTATTGATTTATTATTTCTCTATATTCTTATAGAATCGCTAGTTTTTGCGGTTATTTTGCTTACTATTATAAGCTACTTTCGGTTTAGACCGCGACGTAGTTGAGCACCCAAACTTTAGGCTTGGTTCTAGTCTCTTTTTGAGAGCCAAAACAAGAAGTAGAAGTTGGCCTTGTCGTATTGTCGTTCGTAAACCCAAACAAACGGACGTTTTGCAAGACTGCAAATTTGCATCTTTGGAGTAATACGTGCCACTGAAAAAAAATGTAAGTGGCGGTATTTATATTATTAGCGATCAGGTATTTAACTGACTTTTACTTTCCGTTACCGCTTCACTGGCTTCGTTATTATTCGGAGTAAGAGTTTGTGTCCTTACCAAGAAAGTTGATATTTGTCTTAGAGAGAGTAGCACAAGTATCCAAGGTTTGCTGAGTTTTAAACCGTCTTTCCGGTTTATATTAAATCGATGTTTTTCTATTTTCACAGCTTCGCAGATTAGTCTGGAAAAATTAATAGGAGTGTTAGCCAACACTTTAGTTTTGTCAAAGTTTAGTGTAAGTCCTTGAGTTCACACGTGTTCTGTCACTGCTGATTTTATAACTATGCGGTGTTTGCAGTCAACCATATGTTCTGTTACTCTAAATTTAATAGAGCGTTTCGTCTGTGCTATATAGCTTGATCCACATGTTTTAAACCTTCTTGTTTGTCTTTAGCAGATCTAAACCAATTTTTCAGAAGATGCTTAGTCGTAAACACAGTTTTGATATTATGTTTCTTTAGCGCTCTGCTTACTTTGTTTGTCGAATCCATACAGTACAGTAAATAAGCGGTCCTAGTAGGAGATGATAATCTTTTTTTGGTTTTTAGATTTATTCCTTTCTCTCATGCCTTTTAGATCTTTTTGAACCCGTATCCATTTTGTTGTAGAAATTTGAACAGTGTTTGTTTTTCTTTTGTAGATTTTAATTATCTGACACGTATAGCTTTTTTAGTAAAAGTATGTAAAACAGTGGTCTTCTGTACTGGATGGAGGTGAGATTTGGCGTTTAAGCATCTATTAGTGTGCGTTTTCTTTCTATAAACGGAATGCCCTATTTTTCCGTTCTTTTTTTTATCGCCAATACATCAAGGAACGCTAGACTACTGTTATGTTCTAACTTCATAGTCAATTTAGTGCTATTATGTGCAGAGTTGATTAAAAACAACACTTCGTCGTTGGGACTTTATTAAAAAAGAGATACCACGTCAAAACTGTCTAGGATATTTTCTTTTGTTATACGCAATTTCTGAATTTTCTCTAAAAAGTCTGTAGAATATTTAATGTGAGTTTCTGTATTTCCTGTCAAAAGCAAAAGTTTTGCAACCCCACGTTATCAAGTTTTTAACGATCGGATCGGTGAATTGATGGTGCTCACTATCGGTCAAAGAGGAATTCCGTCTTTGTGTATCTTGGGATGGTCGTAGATTCGTGGCATAACTGGATTTTTGACAATCAAAGCTTGTTTCTTGTTAATATCTGTAGTAGTAGAGTTTTTGATGGCAGAGTTTACTTTAGTGCATAAAGAGTTTAAAGGGTTTCTCTGTAGACGTTTGTAGCAATCTTCCGAGAGTAAGTTTTTCATGTTGTTGTTGTAAATTTGTATGTTTATAACGACTGTAGAGCTTTGTTTATCTGCTCTCAGTACTAAAATTTCTTTGTTTTAACATAATCGCTTAATTGCTTCTCTCTCCTGTCTATTAATATTTGAGCGTGGTGGTTTTGCTTTTTTTACAATGTTGCAAACATTTTGTCTCCTTAGCCAAAGTGCCTATTGCAGCTTCTACTCCACATACTATGTATTCTATCGATGTTGTCTTTGGCATAACAGCGTAATTAACAACGATGTGGTTTGTTTATCTCAAACTGAATCTGTAAGATTGACAATTACTTTATGGTCGTCTAATGTTTTCTTCTTAATTTTTGGTATTCTTGTATGCGTCGAGTTAGGTTTTTTCTCTTCTCTATTAATTTATGATTTTTTGTAGTGTCTTTTTTTACATTTTTTTTGTTTATTTTGCAAAGTGACGATTTATATAATTTTTTTGACATTTTATCTATTGTGTTTTTTTATTCTTTTTTTAAATTGATTTAGTATTTGTTCTAGTTTTGATTTAGGTCAGCTCGGGTTTTTTTGCATGTTTGGCTAACTTTTTTTTGTTGGTTTTTACTGGTGGTTTTGCTTTGCCACTTTCTATGTGAAAACTAAAACATTTGCATTGATGCATTTATACGAAGATATTATAAAATTTTGTTTCTTGTAATTCCATCTGGACCTTTTCAAGTTTACCGTCTTTTATATTTTTTTTAATATTGTTCATACAGTAAATGCTATCATTCTAATAGTTTAAAATAATATACTTTAACAGTTCTGTAAAAGGTATGGTTAGAATGGAATGAACCGCAGAGAATAAAGACACACTCTGAATGATATTAAAAGTTTTCCAAGCCATCAGCTATTTGGCAAAGTTGTTAGACAAAAAACATCAAGTAACTTTAGAACCTTGCAGAATAAATGTAAACATTTTTTATACAATAATTCTGATATCTTTTATAAGTTATAGATTACATAAGTCTTACTATAGTTCCAATTGCAAGCTAGATGGTATTTTAAGAAATCTTGTAAAAGTTATGTTTATAAAAATTTGTTTATTTTAAAACATTTTTTTGGGTTATAAATAAAATAGTTTGGTTTGTATTCATTGAAAAATATTTGAAAATATAAACAGTTTCTATTTTACACTTAAAGATTCGGCAGGTAACGAAGTTACTGTAAAGAGACTTGACAGTCTTTAATCATTTATATAAGTACACTTATTTTCTCCAACTAATAAATCTAATAATTCATTTATCATTAAACGACTTTCACTGTAATACTTATTAATATGTATATAAGACGCATTTTAATGTGCTGATACGCACTTGTGGTCATAATGAAGTACATCATTTATCTCGTTCTTGCAATTGTATGTAGAGAATCCTTACAGCAAGGAAGTAAGTAAACGCATTTTGTGGTGTTCTATATTAAAGCTTTGTATTTTAGCCGAGAATAATCCTTGCCAAATTGCTAACATTAATATTATTGGAACGGTCTGTAAAACAACTTGTAATATTGCATCAGCTATAGGTGGTTCGTGCGGAAGTACAACTGCGGCAACACCGGTTAAACTACAGTGTTGTCTTTTCGCCAGAAGTCTTTTTTAATAATTAAATAAAAAAACTACAAAATTTATTTATGACGAGAAAAGTTTCTAAGGAGATTAATTTATTATATAATTTGTACTTGCCCGACGAAAACACATAATCGTAAAAAAACTAAATATATGTCCCAATTCAAAAAAAAAATAAGAATTTTTTTACTTTTTGACAGTTTCAAGTATAGAAAGTAACTGGTCTTCGTGTATCGAGCGACGAACGTTTATTATTATCTGATGTAAACACGTAAGAAAATTGATAAGAAACTTTACTTCCGCAATGTGTTTGTATGTTACAACTTTTCCGCTTGGGAAATGAATTTTCTTGCGGATTGGTTCTTGCTGATAATGTGTTTATGGGATTGCAACGTATTTACCAGTATTATTATATGTACTTAAAAATAAATACATTTGAGTTTATTTGCGTCTTTTATTTTAAAATAACTTTTGTTGACATTTAGTATATTAATTTACAATTATACAAAGAATAGATTTTTCACAAAAAACAAAAAAAATTACAATAACATTTTTAAATCTAAAATACAAATGAAATTGTGTAGTCAGATTGGTGAGATACTTTCTTTTTATTAAAAGTCAAAAACAAAATTAATCGTATAATAATAATTAATAACAATAAAAACCGTAAAATATTTATTTAGCAATGAATTAGTAAACAAAAAGTTATAAGCAAAATATTGAGTTATTTATTAGCAAAATCTATAAATAAATTCATGCAAAACATTTTTTTAGTAGTAAAAGTGGTTTATTTATTAATTGATTAAGAAGTCTTTAAACCCACTTTCGAAATCAGTTTTTCGGCATTAATATGAATAAACAATAAATTTGGCACGTTTGACGTCAACAACTTTGTTATTAATGTTACTCGTTATGTGTGTATCTGAAATATGACTACAAACTCAAGGAGTAATTTCCTTGTGGCGTTAAATGAAAATTTTTCTTTTAAAGATTTAGTCTAAAGTAGCCTAATTGTGAGATATTTGCAATTAAAGTTTTCATGCGGGTCCTGACTATCTATAGAAATGGAAATTGACTGTTCATTGTAACTATGCGATAAATGATGTTAAATCCACAAGACGTACTGATGTATTGTGTATTTTACATCTACAAAATAAATTTTAAAATAATCAAAGCAGATACTAATGTTTATTTCTTAGCATTACTGACCTAGCTTAACAAAATGTATTTTGTGTACACATTTTAGTGTACCTGAAAGGAATGTGCAGAACATTAGCTACAGTAATTTAACCACGTTTTATTCGATGACATTATTTTGCGTTTACTTTTATTTTTGTTGTCAGCAAATTGCAGTTTATTTTTAATTGTGGTGTGAACAACTTTAGGAAACTTAATTAATGTAACAGGTCCGTAATTTACGATTTATTTTGCTAAAAATTTACATTGTTTTAATAGAACTTTTATTTTGGCATTTTTTGCTTGTATTTATGCTCTAATTTGATGTTTCACGTTGTCAACTGAGGCAATACAAACTCCCGGTGGTATGTTAACTAGTGGTAGAACCAGCAGGATAATGCCCGTCTCCACATAGTCTACTCTACGGACCGATTTAAAGAAGTTAATGTTAATCTTACCATAGCCACTCAGATATCCAGATTTTTCGCCTATTGAACACGTATGGGTCATTATGGGTAGAAGACAAAGGAACTTAGTCCATCCTTAACAGACATATAACATTTTTTGGCATGAATTACAAGTTGGGGTACAATAACTTAACAGCAAATCGACTACTTGCTGGAATCGATGCCACGAAGAGTGAGGTAGTGTGAAGCCAATAGAAAGGAACCAACACATTATTATATAAAAATCGTGTTCATCTATGTTCTTTTTTTTTAAATTTTTATAATTTACCACCTCTGAGAAGCTAAACCTTTCTGCCAAGTTTGGTCACAAATTTTCCACCCCTTTTGGGTGTTGCAACTTCAATGCCACAGAGTATATTTCCAACATAATTTTCTACCACGTTTGAGAATTTTTATCGGCTGTGTCTTAGGTGCAGACTACGTCAAGTATTTTTTGTTTGAGCAAGAAAGCTTAAAAAAACTAAACTTTAGATTTGTACTCCAGAGAGTTGTATATTACATTACCTTCTCTTTATATTTGGTGCTTTTTTTTGCAAAATACGTTTTCATAATTTTTAAAATATTTTTTTTTACATTTGGTAATTACCAGCTACACAATCGCGTTTTATGTTGTTGTGCAATCTGACCGTCAGTTTGAGCTTTCTTTCAAAAAGGTTTAATTAGATTCCGGTATTTTCTAGATATTGACAATGCAACAAAGATCTGCGTTACTGTTAAAGAAACGAATCTTCTTTTCAGCATATGTGCAGCATCATTTGTCTTTTTCTGGGGCAAATATTGTTGCTTGCCTTTTGATTTTACTTTAACTGAGCTTTTGGGATCAGTTTCTTTATACGATTTACTTGCGTCTTAAAATAATTGTTGTTTTAAGATCTAAATGTTTTATTGTCACTATTAAACGTAATTCCGCTTATTGTCAAAGATTTTACTGTTATAAGAAAACCGTATTTTTATATTTTGTTTGCCTTATATACGTTTTAGTCTCAATTACTACAATAACTTTTATGTATAACATATTTTTTAAATATTTAGTTATAGTTATAGTTTTTAGTATAGTTATTAACTTTTCAGTTATTTCAAGTGCTATTTATAACTGAATATGGTCTAAAGAATTTAAGCACACGCATTTTTTGTTTGTGTTACCTACAGACTTGTAAGTGCAGTTTTAACAAATTACTTCTTGATTAAAGTCATGTACTTATGTTAAGTATACTGCACGCTCCATTTAACGGGATACTACTTCATTTTGTTTTGTTTTTCGTTTCTTGTTATTAAAATATTTTTTATTAAGGCTTCAACCTCTAGTTTTGCACAAACACATTTATTACAATGAAGCAAATAAAAATTTATGAGTGTTGTTATTGAAAAATGAAAATCAATTACCCACATCTGAAAACATATCTTCTTAAGGTTTCCAATTCATGAAACCAAATTGAAAATTTATTGTTCAACAATCACATTCACACGTGTTTGAGATTTCTCTTCATGGTAAACAAACAATTAATTACTGTCAGAGGTGACGCGGTATTTACTTAAAGGCGTAGATAGTGATTAAAGTCGAAAAATTTCTCGCGCGTTTTTAATCAACTCAAAAGAAAGTCCACTTATTTATAATATATAAACAGTCGCTGGTGACAGTTTTAAATAATATATCAGCCAGCATGAATGTCGCTCTGGTAATATTTTGTATTTTGATTTTTGTGTACAATGCAAACGGACAAGGTGGTAAGTAAACGATAATTGAAGTATAAAAAAACGTTAACTATTGTTTTTAGCTTTAAACCAACCTTGTCAGATACAAAATGTAAACATAATTGGTACAATTTGTAAAGCAGCATGTAAGATTGCTGTAGGAGCTTTAGGAACATGTCAAGCTGAGTTAGACTGTTGTATTAGTGCGTAAAATATTTATTCTAACTAAATTATGTAGTACAATGTTTTTAAGTAATAAAATAATATTATCGTAATTCTACAATTTAGTTTTCTGTTATATTTTTACTACTTCTTCTTGAGAATTTTTCTTACGCTTTTTCCGTGTTGTTGCACTAACCACGCAATTTTCAATAAATTTACGACACTACCGTCTATTAGTGATGATGAAAAGTTATCTACATATTTATATGCTTCTTTCTTTTTTTTGTGATTTTATTAAACCAAAGATTAAACAGAATCAAGAAAATACTTTCTCTGTATAAATTTTTACAAAGTCAACCTTGACTTTCTAAATGTCTATTTAAATTGTTTTTAAACTATAATTGTGAGGTTTATAAAAAAAATTTAAATCATTATCTTAAGGTTAAAGAAATAAAATAATCGCTAAACAATTCTTCTTAATAAGACATTTAGAAATTAATTATTTTGATTATTGTGTATTCGAGGCGATTTAAAGAACCAACAGAATATTATAGTCAAAGATGACACAAAAGTATAGAAAGAAAAACTAAAAACATAAGGATTATATTCTTGTGTATAACAAAAAAGCCATTTTACGAGTAGATCTGTTAATACACCATTAAAAAAACAAATTTTTCTTAGTGACATTTACCACTCCGAAGATGCAGGCTCTAATGTCTTGCGAAACGTCAGATTGTTTAGGTTCATGAACGACAATACGGCAAAGCTAAAGTATTCAAGGAGAGACCAAGCCTAACACGTCTAGGTTCAACTACGACGCGGTCTAAGCCGAAAGTCGCAGATTCTATACTATGAACCTCTACGGAGAGAAGGTGTACAAACCAGATCGTTTGTGCCAATATAAAGAAAAGTTACTTAGACATATTATTTTTAAAACGTTGCTGATGCCACAACATATTGTCAGCGTGTATACAAATTAGAATACTCGATATGGATAAAAATTGATGCTATTACTACGATACAAGCATATAAAATTTACAAACAATTAAAAATGAAACAAATTAAGAAATCCTTCATAGCTTTAGAAAACGTTAGACGACCATAAAGTATTTGTTCATCTAACAGATACAGTTTTGGATAAACATACCACATCTCTTTTAAAGAAGGAACTACGCTGTTATTCCTAAGACAACACCGATAGAAGATATAGTATGTAGAGTAGAAACTGCAATACCCACCTTGTCTAAGAAGATCTCTGAAACTATTCGACAAGATGTTTGCAATATTGTAAGAAAAGCAAAACCATCACGTTTTATTATTAACAGATAAGAGGGAGAAGCAGCTAAACGGTTATGTGAGAACAAGCACATTTTTGTACTAAGATCAGATAAAGAAAACACTACAATTATTATGAACATACAAGATTCCAAAGACAAAACGTCTACAAAGAAATCCTTTAAATTCTCAATGTATTAAAGTAAAACTCTACTACTATAGTTATTAACAAAAAACAAATTTTGATTCTCAAAACTCCAGTTACGTTACGAATCTACGGACTTTCCAAGATACACAAAGAAGAAGTCCTTTCTCGACCGATAGTTAGCACCGACCCGATCGTTAGCACGTTATCTAGCTGCAAAACTTTTGGCGTTGATATGAAATACAGAAACTCACATTATAGATTCTACAGACTTTGTAGAGAAAATTCCGAACTTGCGCATAACAAAAAAAAAGATATCCTAGTCAGTTTTGACGTAGAATCTCTTTTTACTAAAAAGAGAACTATCGAAAAAGAAGTTCTGCTCATCGAATTCTGTCTCAAGAACACTTATTTCAGTTATAACGACAATTTATTTAAACAAGTAGTAGGAATAGCCATCGGTTCACTGCTCTCTCCAGTTATAGCCAATACCTATATGGAGTATTTTGAAACTGAAATTTTGAAAAATGTTGTGTTGAAACGAAGAACTTAGTTCAGATATGTTGATGATGCGTTTGTTGTATGTCCTCATGCAAAGGTAAACTAAATCAGTTCTTTCTATATCTAAACTATTCACATAATAACATTTAATTTACTATGAAGTTAGAAAATAACAGCAATCTAGCCTTTCTTGATGTACTAGTGATAAAGAAAAATAACGATAAATTAGGGCATTCCGATTATAGAAAGAAAACGCAAATCTCATCACCATCCAATACAAAAGACCACTAATTTGCATACTTATACTATACAACAAAATGAATACTTGTTCAAAGAGATCTAAAGAGCGTTAAAAAGGTCAGTCAATTTAAAAGTTAAAAAAGACTTAACACCTCCTACTCGCACCGCTTATTTACCGTACTGTTAAACTAAAGAAACATAAAATTAACACTGTCTTCGCGATTAAGGATACCTTGAACAATTGGTTTAGATCTGCTAAAGACAAACAAGGGGCTTTAAAACATGCCAAGATTTACAAAATTTCTTGTTTCTGTGGATTAAATTTTATAGGACAGACGGGACGCTCTATTAAAGTTAGAGTAGAAGAACATATGGCTGATTGCATACACCACAGACTTACAAAATCAGCATTATACGAATTGCATTACGTTGTAAGCGAAACAAGACAACCCATACAGGAAACCCCAGAGTTAGACAACGGGGCCAGACCTGGGCCAGTACTGGGAAACCTAAGTTTGGCGTACCTGTATTGGCCCAGACTTGGCCCAGGATTGGGTAGCTCAGCCTCGGCCATTCCATGAGGACCCAAGCTTGGGCCTAGACTGGTTGACCCAGCTTCGGCCATGCAAATTATTAGCCAAGCTTGGCCCAAGCTTGGATAACCCATCCTTGGCCATTCTATGAGAATCCAAGTTTGGCCCAAGCGTGGATAACCTAGCCTTGGCCATTTCATGGAGACCCAAGCTTGGTCCTACACTGGTTGACCCATCCTCGGTCATGCTAATGCTTACCCAAGCTAGGCCCAAGCTTGCATAACCCATCCTTGGCTATTCCACGGAAACCCAAGCTTAGGCCAAGACTGGTTGACCCAGCTTCGGCCATGCAAATTATTAGCCAAGCTTGGCCCAAGCTTGTATAACCCATCCTTGGCCATTTCATGAGAATCCAAGTTTGGCCCAAGCCTGGATAACCCAGCCTTGGCCATTCCATGAGGACCCAAGCTTGGTCCTACACTGGTTGACCCATCCTCGGCCATGCCAATTCTTACCCAAGCTTGGCACAAGCTTGTATAACCCATCCTTGGCCATTCCATGAGAATCCAAGTTTGGCCCAAGCCTGGATAACCCAGCCTTCCTATTCCATAGGGACCCAAGCTTAGTTCAAGACTGGTTGACCCAGCGTTGGCTAAAGCTGGATTATCCAAGAAAATAGCAATAATAATGTTTTTCAATGTTAAAAATTTAAAAAAAATTGGTTAATAAGTTGAGTTATGATAATATCGAAAGTGTAGAATTGAAACTTGAGCCGTTCGGTTACGTATGGCGAGATTCGGGTATTTTCGTTTAGCGCAGCCGCCATCCTTGTTTACATCATCTGTTAGTTAAATGTAAGATTTTTCTCATTGCTAGAGTAGTAAAGGTGATGAATCAAATCTCCGAGATTCAGTTATACAGTCATTGAATGTTAGTACGTTTTAACTAGAAGGAAAAAACCTTCAAATATAATTTCTTTTGTTTACTCCGCAATTATCACCAGGCGAGGCTACTAAAAGTAATTATGTCTGATTCTTACCTTAGAGTTTAAAGATGGCGTACGTTAAATAAACCAAAAAAGTTTTGAATAAAAAAACTAATGTAGATGTTAACCGGCAAAGTTTAAATAATCAAAATCTAAACATCAGCTGTGTGAGTGACGTTAATGACCCTAGTGATACAGAAAACCAAAAAATATCAAACAAAAGGTGCCAAAATGAGTTGAACTTGAATGTGAACTAGTGATGGAGAATAATAACTGCACTAGCTAAATGTTAATATAATTTAAGACGAGATCTAAATAGTAATTAAAAAACTTTATGTAATTTAAATAGTACATAATACAAGTAATAACAATAAAGTGTAAATACGTTCATACAATTATTTATTCCATTGTTTTATTAATGCTTAATTCTTGGCATTTAATTTTGAGCTAGTTTTAGCAATTAAGCGTGGCCCAGTACTGGCAACTAAGCATGGCCTAGGTCTGGAAACTGAGCATGGCCCAGGTCTGGCAACTGAGCATGGCCCAGGTCTGGCAACTGAGCATGGCCCAGGCCTAGCGACCAGGACTGGGCCATGATTATCATTCCAGACTTTTTCCAAAGCTGGCCCAAGCCTGGCGTATAGGCTTGGCCCAGGTTTGTACAGGCTTGGGCCAAGCCTGGACCAAGCCTGGGCCTATGGTACTTTCCTCTATAGGAAATTGCAATGAACCGAAGCATAATAAGCTGTTTTAATAATTTTTTGTGATGTGTAGTTGGCTAATCTTCTTAATTAATAAAATACACTTAAATTATTTAAATAAGAAATTGTCAATGCTAGTATTTGTAGTTTTTTCTTTGTTTTAAGATTTTGTAGAAGAAAGTTTCATTTATTTGTTAATAAAAAGTCGGGATCTTCAAAAAATTTCAGTTTCTTGTTCCTTTATATTCGTCATAATTCTTTTTTTTTTAAATTATTTAATTAATATCAAATAATTGTATGATACAAAAACTAAATTGTTGTAAATAGATTTTTGGTTTTCTTCTCCTTTGTCGGTTTGATTTGTTAAAATAAACTATAATCAAAAACTTCAAAAAGTTATTTTTTTTATTCTTAAGGTTTTTAGTAATTTAATTAACAATTAATACTTGAATTATTCAAAAAAAAAATATGAGGGCGTGTACTAGTGTACACACGTAAGAAGTGAAACTTCTTTATGGCCTTATTTTTCGCAAAATGATCTACATGCAACTTTTCAGAAATTGGTTAAATAAAGTTAAATAAATTTTAAACAAAAGGATTTTATTATCATAAACATGAATACAAATTTTTGTAAATCAATTAACTAATTTTTGTAGATTCAATTTCATATTTCAGTTACCATAAGCCATTAATTACAAAACAACAATTGATCGTATCTTACAGCAACGTTTTGATCGTGTACCTTATAACCATCCGTTTTGTGACCTATAGTATGTGCCTCCGTGACGCAATCGACTAGCGCGTTCGGCTGTTAACCGAAAGGTTGGTGGTTCGAGCCCACCCGCGGGCGAACTTCTTATTTATTTTACTACCTTTGAACACCTTGTACAATTTGTATTTATTTAAAAATATTTTAGAATTTTATAAAAAAAAGATGGCGCGTAACGAAAAAAATGTGACGGTAAATTTTTTTCCAACGCCGATAAAGAAGTTTCACTTCAATAAATTGTGAGCAATTGGTTTTTAGTTTTATTCTTCTTTGATCGATTTGTTTAAAAAAAGTATAATTGATAATTTCAGAAAATTTCATTTTGTTTGTTATTTATATTTGTCATTATTCTTAGTTTTTTTTACTTTTTTCCTTCTTTTTTTGTTTCTCTTTTTGTAAGATTGAGTCTTGTTTCCTCTACTCTTCTAAATCTCGTTCAGCCTCTTGGGAAGCAGATGTCTAGTTTTTGCATCATCTGTTGGAAAATCGACCGAGAGGTTTCCTTGAATTCGGTTTTTTATCTATTATTCATTTTGTATATCGATCTTTTGTTATTCTGTCGACGTGGTCTTGCTAATATCGTCGTCCCCGCCTGCTGCGCTCTGGGGTAAATTGAGCAACTTCAAGAGCGCTGTTGCCAAACTCAAGCCCGGATAAAGAAGGAAGGTTAACAGCCTACTTACTGTAAAAAAATTAATGATCAAATTACTACTAATGGAGTTTTGGAAACCGGACGGATTTTACGGAATAAGGACACGGCGAGACAACGGAAAAACCGACTATGAAAATCGCAAAAATTACAAAAACCACATCGCAAAACAGTAGAGGTCAAGAAGTCATAATAGAACTAAACAAACATATGCACATTATTTATCGGAACTCAAAAGTAAAGAAAAGAAAATAGAAGATACCAAAACTATATAGTAATCTATAATGGAAAAGAAAGAACCAAAAAGCACAAGCTCGAGTGGAAAACCTAATACACATAGAATTTGAAAACTATACCAACGAAAACGTACTTCATAACTATATATGCATCAGATATAAACAGGCCTAAAAAGAAGCGTTCCGCCTTTTTGAGAGAACTACAGCAAGTTCTCTATAAACATTCTAAAAAATCTTTCTAATGGTAGATTTTAACTCTAGAATCGGCAATACAGTTCTACCAATGCAAAGATTTAACTAAAACGTCATCAACAACAACGGAGAAACGCTATTAACACTATGTGCCCAAAACGAACTGCGAATTAGTCATACTTTTTATACGCACCTAATACACCTTTGGTAACACAAGATACCAAAATTCAGTGGTCGACTATATTATCACTAATAGGAAAATATACTCAAGTCAAATACTAGACGTAAGAACGCTCACGTCAGCAAATGTTGACACAAAGCACGGCTTAGTTCTATGCCAATACCACTTCAAAACCAAGCTCCAAAAGAAGAGACCAGCATTGTATATTAAAAAATTCTAGGTGGAATCATTAAATAACTGCTCAACAAGAGTATTGTAACAGAGTAAAAAATTACTTTTAACAAATGTAGGACAAAACCCTACTTAATAGGAAGTGCTGCAAACGCACTTGGAATAAAGAAAGTGAACATAAATGGTAAAAAACAGAAAGAAATAGTTTACAGATGAAGTAAAAATGTTAGCAAAAGCTTACGTCAGATATAGAAGCAGAAGAACAAATGAAGAATACTATAAATATAAATCGAATGGAAACGGAGTTAATGATGCTATAAAATAAATAAAATAGACATACTGCGAGTAATTTTCTACCGATATGGAACATGACTTATTCGGAGGATAGAAAACAATTTGGAATAAACTAAAAACAGAAAAAGAGCAGTAACCGAAGAAGTGCAAATAAACGTCATTACTCCAGAAGAATGAGAAACGTATCTAAGAGACTTATTTGGAACAGACGGCAATAAAGACTACGAAGACAACACTCAAACAGAGCAACGTATAGAAGAAATTAACATAACACAAGAAGAAGATCGTTCAGGCAATGCTTAAGTACGGAAAACTTGAATTGGAAACAGCAATCACATTATTATTTCAAAAAATCTCGGATCATAAATGCTTCTAACAGAATAGATCGACGATAAAGGCACACTTCATCCTCAGACAAATGATTGAAAAATATCTTGAATATTAAAAAAGCTTTGCTTCTCTGCCGAATAGATCTAAAAAAAACATTTGACAGAGTGCAAATAGCCGACATCATAGATATACTCTAAGAACACACAATTTTTTTTTTAAATTATTTAATTAATGTTATCTAAAAATTAAATTGTAGTCAATAGTACTTAAATTTTCTTCTTCGAGAGATTATTTTTTTAAATTATAATCGATAATTTCAGAAAATTTCATCTTTCGTGTTAAAGAAAAAATTATAATCGAGGTCCGTAGATAATTTCACTTTTCTTGTGATTTATGTTCTTCGTTTTTTTTTTAATTTTTGTTGAATTTAATTGATAGTACATAATTAATTTATCTAAAAATAAATTGTAGTCGATGACAGAAAATTTCATTTTTTTTTATTATTTATTATAATTATTTTTGTTTTATAATTATTTAATTAACAATAGATAACTGTTATTTAAAAAAAAATTTTAAGTTACCAGAAATATTGAAGATTAACCAGGAATAAACTTCATCGAGAAAAATTTGGATGAATTAATTGCGGCAATAAAACATTCATAAGAGGCAATTAAAATTAACTTAGTGGCGACTGCAGGAATCGATTAATAATAAAATAGGTTTTGTTTATTATTAACTTTATATTACTTATAATAGCACATTCAATTTTTGTTATAAATTTGATAAATTTATGTTTGTGATTTAAGTATCGTTTAATAAATGTTTTCAACAAAATTGAACTTATTATTCAGTTGTTTCTTAAATAACAGACAATATATGCTTGAAATAGAAAGAGTAAAGTCAATTCAATTTGCGGTCAAGATACTTTTTAACGGTCATTTTGAGTTAAATATTATTTAAACGGTGTTCGATTATAGCAACCAGAAAATTATTTAAAGAAACAAATACTAAAGTTATGCAAGTGTTTTTGTTTATTTGCAAATTTATAATAAAATTTGTTAAAATTTTAACAAACCTGTTCTTTTACAGAGCTTACTTACACTGTTTAAGGGCTGTGCAGTTGTAACGTATAGAGTTTAACCTAGTTGATACAGCTATATGTTTGTACTTAGAAGAAAGTAATGTCTCGTTTTTTCTTTTCTTGAGTGTACCTCCTTGATATTGGGTAATCATTTGAGTTTCTTCTTCTACTTCAGGGTTAAATCTTTTGCTTATATAATTTTTTGACAGCTGTTTTTTTACTTAGTTGTTCTTTAAATATCTACATTTTATTTGTTTTTTGAAGTGAAACTTCTTTATCGGCGTTGGAAAAAAATTTACCGTCACATTTTTTCCGTTACGCGCCATCTTTTTTTCTGAAACGCAATAGCGACGTGATAAATAATATATCAATACTAAAGTGATCAACAAAATCAAAGGCTTTATTTTAATTCTAATTCCAGTGGATTTTTAACAAAAGTAAGTAATTATATCTAATACTTGGGTGGAATTAATTGACATAGAGTATAAATTCTGAAATATGTTATTAATTTAAATTTAAAATATTTAAGGTTAACCTCAGTTTCTGATTGAACGATGACATTTTAAATTTAATATATTTAAGGTTAACCTCAGTTTCTGATTGAACGATGACATTTTAAATTTAATATATTTAAGGTTAACCGCAGTTTCTGTTTGAACGATGACAATGATAGTAATAATTCTATTTCAATTAATGAAATGCTGTAATAATCTTAGTAGCAAAAAGTTAAAGTGAAATAATTGTATTATTTGTATTCATGTCTATTATAATAATTGTTTAAAATTTATCTAATTTTAAATTTAAAATATTTAAGGTTAACCTCAGTTTCTTATTGTAACTATCGGTCAATGTATATGATTTCATTAAAATAGTATTTATTAATGAATAAGACTGCTAATTTAATGAACATTAATTAATTGATATACATGCAACTTTTCAGAAATTGGTTAAATAAAGTTAAATTAGATAAATTTTAAACAAAAGGATTTTATTATCATAGACATGAATACAAATAATACAATTATTTCACTTAAACTTTTTGCTACTAAGATTATTACAGCATTTCATTAATTGTAATAGAATTATTACTATCATTGTCATCGTTATTATATATTTTTGTAATTAATGGCTTATGGTAACTGAAATATGAAATTGAATCTACAAAAATTAGTTAATTGATTTACAAAAATTTGTATTCATGTCTATGATAATAAAATCCTTTTGTTTAAAATTTATCTAATTTAACTTTATTTAACCAATTTCTGAAAAGTTGCATGTAGATCATTTTGCGAAAAATAAGGCCATAAAGAAGTTTCACTTCTTACATGTGTACACTAGTACACGCCCTAATTTTTTTGTTGTTGTTTATTGTACTTTAGAAATGTAAATAATTTAGTATTTTGTTAAGCTTTTTATTTTTGTTTGTTTTTGACAAATGTCTAGTTTGTATTTTATTTATTTTTTTTAATTATTGCAAGTTGGTTTTTTTTAGTTTGTAGATTTTATCCTCTTATATATTAATAAAACCAGTTCGTAGCTTGGGTCGTTTCCGTAAAAAAACATTTGTATTTGAAAGCTTTTATTTTAAATAGGTTACAAGCATGCAGAACCGGGATTTTTGTTTTTGACTTGTCCGGCTTGAGAAACCCTGCCAGCAGAATAAACAACCTCCGGTAAAGCTTAAAGATTTGCTTTAAACATACTTTAAAGGAGAAACTATAGCAGTGGATAAGCTTTTAAACAAAAATTGGTATACAACATAAATTAATTTTGTTATTTCAAACAATGGCAACTAAAATTAGTCGTCATTTTAATCTGACACTGTGCGACATTTTTTTTGAATTTTATAATTTCTCAAATTTATGGTAATAAGGTATATAAGGTAAATAAATGATTAAATTTAAATGCACGTGAAACATTAACGATTCATATAACTTTTCATATCTAAGCACACAACGTTTTTTAATTACCTCATTTAAAATAAACTACTGCTTTGAGAAGGTGCACTTCTGCACTAAAAGGATAATCCTGTAAAATAATTACAAAATTATACAGTCAATTTTTCGACCAGAAATTTACATTTTCGTGAAGCTAGTAATCTGTCCCTTGGTACTTCATTCGCTTTCCCTAATAATCTTATATTTTATGTAATCAAAACAAAATTAACAAAAACTAAATTAAAACAATGTTTAAAGTATGATTAACTTACTCAATATATGTATAATTAAATTAAATTATGTTGAACCTATTTCTTATTAATTGAATTTTAATTATTCGCTATAATGAATTTACTTAAAATGGTACCAATTGTAGAAAATAGATTTATTTAGACTTCGAATGTTATCTTAAATTATTTAAAAATTTTTATTATTTAAAACTTGGTTTTTCATATTTACACAAATTTTTAAAATTTTCTATTCTATGTTTATAATTTTTTATTTTATAGTAGATTTGAAAGAAACAAAATTTAACCATAATGTTACTAAATTTGGTGTCAATAATTTTTTTTTTAATATTTGAGAATTCTTATTGTATTATTCTTCTTCAAATGTGTAGTTATTTATTTTCAACATTTTTTAATTTTTGTGTAAGTGTGCAATTGCTTTTATTTTTGTATTATTTTTCTTTTGTACTGTCTCTTTTAAAATATTGTTAAACAACATTTCAAATAACTTTAGGTAAGAATTTTTAGTAAAGTTTATTACAAATATGTCGGTGAAAAAGTGTGATTAAAAAATTCTAGTTAAAGAAGGTAACAACTAGGCACCACCTCTTGTTCTAATAAGAGTCTTTACTTGGAGACACCGAGGGTACGTCTGTACCCACTACAAAGCGAATAGAATATGGCATGATAGACAAACAAAAACAACGTAACAAACTTATATAATTCTATCCAACAATAACATGTACTACTTCTAACTTGATATTAACAAAATAATAATATTTAAAAAAATCTAATTACAAATAGAACAATTAACAGTCACCGCAACTCTAAACGTAGTCAATCAATTATGTGTTTGCATGCAAACAAATTAATAATTGACAAATAAAATTAACAACAATGATTAAAATGAGTACTAAGAAACTTACCTTACCAAAGTTCTTTACTATACGTTACGTCAAGAACAATTTAGAATGAGGCTCAAGTCATCTATCGCCATAAATGAATTATAAAGACAATTTTAGATATGATAGGTTTCCATGCTGTTGCCAATTTTTGTGTGTCGTCTCGAGTGTTTAAATTGTTTGGACATTTTTAGATTTTAATGGTTCTCGAATTATTTTAGACTTGGTGTGTTCTATACCAGTAAGTAGCTTAGAATTGGTGAAGTTGATGCTGTGGGAGGCCGTTTTTACATGTTATGCTTGAGAAAATGTTGTATCATCTTTCTTAACAGCATTTTAGTGTTCCTCTTTTTTAAAACCAATTCGTCTATTGTTTGTCTCACATACGTTCGGTCCCAGTCTCTGCACGCTATTTCATATACTCCTTCATTTTCTAAATCGATTTTTGTTTTTGCACTTTGAAAGATGTTTCCAGTTTTCTTTGCAGTGCAGAATGTTGTTTTTATGTTGTGTTTGTTGAGTATGTTGTTTATCTTATCTGTTGTTCCCTTGATGTATGGCACGTATGCGACAGCCAATGGTTTTTTGGTTTTAGCTTCAGATTTCTGTTGATTTGACAATGAGGCTTTCCGAATTGATTTTCATTGTAGCCATTCTTCTTTAGAATTTTCTTGATGGTTTTTATTTCATCCTTGATGTGGTTGTTATCGGATAGTGCTCTTGATCTACACATCAACTACTACAACCTAACCAGCTACAGTAGACAGGTAGGTGCAGGCGACAAGTTATTAAGCTATCGAGCCGAGACAGATCCCAGCCTCGCTAAAGACAAACACAAAAAAAAAAATTGAACGTTTGTGTACACATCAAAAACCAAAGGACGAGATTTAACAATTAACATCATCAAAAATAGTACACAAAATGTCTATGTACGTTCTTAGCAACGCAGCTACAGACGCGCTAGCTAAAGGTTTCAACTACGCAGCCGCATCTACTCGCATACCAACTAAAGACATACTGCCCAGGTTTCAACAGAATCGAAAGCCTTATGGTAGTCAATAAATGCGATGTAGAGTAGGATGTTGTATTTAATACGTCTTTCGATAAATGTTCGATCTACTTGTATGTGCTTGATTGTGCTGTATCTTTTTTCTAAAACCAGCTTGTTCAATTGGTTGATAGAAGTCGAGCTTAGTTGTGAGTCGATTGGTCAGTATCTCAGCAATTTTCTAGATTTGTGATGTTGCCCTTTTTGTAAATCAGGACTACTTCGGCGTTTTGCCACGATTTAGGTAGGCTTTTTCATAACGCATTGATTCATCAGTTTTAGCATTGCCTTTTCCAGAGTTCTTCTTTCCGCTTTGAGCATTTCGGTAGTAATATTGTTTTCATCTAGGGCTTTGCATGTCCTTATTTGCTTTAGTGCTATTCTTATCTCTGTCATATCTATCTCCCGGTATTCTTGATTACTCCTCTAATTTGCTAAGCCTTTTTTAGCTAGTTTGTCATTTGAATATGTTGCTTATACAAATTTTTCTATAGTGTTTGCAATAACTTTTCTATCTGTCCCCATGGTTCCTTCGTGATTTTTTAGTTTCTTTATAAAAAAACACGAAGAAATCATGGTGACAGTTAAATAGATAGTTTACAGAGCGTTGATACAAAACTAGTTCTGTGAAAAGCCAACTTACTAATTGGTTTTCGAGTAAAAACTATTTTGCCAGTTACACTACACAACAAAATAAAAATGTTTCTTTGCTACTGGATTGAAACTACGTTTATTATAGTAATTCATATGCGCTAAATACAAAACTGCAATCAGATTTGCTCTGGTACGTCAGAAAAAAAAGTTATGTGGGTGTAAAAGTTATCAAGTATAATACGAATAATTACGTTGACTTGCTATTGCGAGAAATTTTTGTGAAAAACAGTAAATATTATAATTAGGAAGTGAAATATAAACGTTTATTTATTTAACCTTAGTTACACAAGATTAGCAATGGCTTGATTTTAGTGTGTAGAGCTTTTTGGTTTCCGCTTGTGCACATCTCATGTTGGGATTAAATCAACTTTCATATCTTGTTTCTATGGTACACATCTTTTGGTAAAACATTACACCGTGTTTGTCACTCACGGCTCTCATATTTTATAGAAAGAAAGTGAGATGACAATGCACTGAAATGTATCTTTAGTGACATTCAGCAGCCGAGTTGCTGGTAGGCTGTTAACAAGTAGTGTGACAGATCGCAAACCACACGTCCAGTTCGGCTTGGTTGATCAAATGTGGCATTCTAATATCTATCATTTTCTTTTTTGTGGTTTTCTTTGCTGTTCATTGCATCGGATGAGGAAGGAATTGGTACTGGGTAACCAGTATCATGCTCCACAAGCTTTAGAACAGACTGACAACTCGGTTACACAATTTTTGACTTGTTCTTCTTGCAATATGCGGATATGTCTGTTGTGCAGAAGTAGCAATCTAAGTGGTGATTTTTCTGCTCCCGTCAAATTATGAGAAAAAAATCATTCGATTTTGCTTACCGTTTAACTACTGGAGCAGATCGGAGTAACGGACCGTACAACAACGTTTGAGGAGCTTAGGATTTTGTTTGATATCTGATCTCGAATCCGAAGTAATGTTTGTAAGCTATACGTAGCTTTTCGGTCATGTTTTTGCACTAGTCGGACGTCGCGTCGTATACTTGCCACAAATGTAGCAAAAACAGTATGGCTTGTTCACACAACTGCGCTTATTTATCTTTTGTTTACTGAATCACCATATACAAAACCACTGAATTGTCTTATACCAAATCACTTAAATGGGTATTACTGTTAATTAATACAATACTAGCACGGACTATTCTCTAGTTTTTTTCTTAATTTTTTTCTTAATCAGACTGACAGATAAACATTAGAAATTGCACGGAAACCAATTGAATAAAACATGTTGAATTCTGCCTGCATGTTGTAGCTTGGGTACAAGTTAGAACCAATAGAGAATGATAGTTAGACTGCACCGGGAGGTATGGCGCACCTAGAATGTCGTGCAATCTATCGCATTTACTAAAGTTAATTCTAGTTCTTGGTCCTCGCACCTAGATTCCCGTTACACGGTAAGCGCAGTATCCTGTGCTCCCTCTATTTGCAGCTATTGCGACCCAGTCTCTTAATAAGATATCGGCATTTCAGTGAAAAACTCGGATCGGTCAATCCTTTCTAACTTTTTGATACTATGGGAGATAGTATCGAGGTGGGGATAGGGTGTTTAAGCACACCCCCACTCCTTAAAGGACTATTGTCGCACGACGAAATAATTTGACGTACAACCTGTTTCTAAGGTAGGTACCAAGCTCCCGAGAAGCCAACACCACTTGATAGAGCACCGGACAGCAAGTCCCCGGTGGGGTAATGTTCACTCTTAGATATTCGTGTTGCTGCTGGGTTACGTTAGACGAGTCGCCGTCGCGACCTCCGTCATTTTACAAAAATAGATTCCTTTGCTACATTGCAATATTCTAACAGCCCTTACCTTTTACACATAAATGCACCAATATACTGAGGATACTGGAATTGGGTCTGTTGCGGTCCGTTCTGTGGGTTTAAGTCGCAAGGCCAATCACATAGACTTTAGGCGTATTGGACCGCGTAGGGCTACCACAAGACGCATCTTCTATCGGAGGGACAACTCCTCCCTGTCATGGTTTCGTGTAATAGGAACTTTACTTTTCTTCTCTCTCTAGAGCTTCATCTAGTTAGATTGAACCGAGTTTTGAAAAATGAAATCGGCGCATCCTATTTATGTTTACTTTGAAGTAGGGGTATTGTTTTTTACGTATATTGAGAAGATTGACTTGACTGGTCTTATACAACTTATACATTTAAAATAATAAGAGTTCTGTGAAGAAACATAGTCGAGAAAAAATACTCTTTTAATGTGTAACCTTGTAAATCTGTGTTAGAATTATATTATTCGTCCTTAATAAATACTCGGATATACATATACAAGTCCAAATCGATTTAAAAAGTTGGAACAACTTTAGAGTTAAATAACAAGCAAACAAAGCTAAAGAAAACAGGCGTATCTTATTAGTAGACATTCATGACAGGAAAATAAACGAGACCCCACGACTAAACTTCATTAGATAAACAGTTTGGAATAGAATCAATTATCAAACCAACTACTCCCGTATAAGCGAGTTACGAACTACATTAAAGACGTGACAGAAAGTTACTTATTAATGGCACAAATTTAAGTTGATTGAAGATTCAAATTCTGTTTTACGCTGACCTAAAAAAGTTGTAATATGTTGAATGGTTATATTTCAAAAGGCAACGATGTGTACCTACATCAACATACATTAGTTTTCATTAGTTGAATCTTTTTCGGCTTTACAAAATCGTACATATTGTGTAGCCATTAATTTAAACAATGAAAACTGTCAAATCTTATTAATGTTCTTTTTTGTTACAGGATCACCTATAGTTAAGCACGATGTTAATTCAACAGGCACAAATACAATTATGGCATCACAAATTTCAGGTAAACTTAATTGCTTCATACTTAAAGAGCATTTGACTGTTAAAAGTTAAAACTTTAAATTAATGTTTAATGATAAGTTTATTAAAATTCTGTGAACTAACGTATCTAAAGTTTGTGTCTACGCGATTTTTCTGTGCTCTGTTACAAAAAATGAAGATAACAAAAATTCTTGTATTAGCGATGGCTTCTACGGCCGATGTTTGTACTAAAATAAAAACGGTTTCCAGGTTTAGACCGTGTAGTTGCAATTTCCAACGTTTCGTCCAACTTCGGTTACAACATTGACACGGTTTAAATCTGGAAGATGTTCTTATCTTGAGTTTTTAATCCGTCTAACATTATTTTTACGGCAGAACAGGACCTTCTTGGTTACAGTATATACGTTGCACGAGTCACAAAACAATTATCTTAATAACGTTTTTTATATTTTTTGTTGTACTCAACGTCTAGTTCTTCCAATGATCTTCAGTGGTTAAATATTTGAGTTGAATTTCCATTAAGTTAAAACGTTGTCTAAGTGCAGAGCAATAAAGCTAAGTACATTATTTCAATGTGCCCTAATATGCAAACTAAATTATGTTTTTGTCAGTACATTAATATTCCACTAAACAAAATCACTCGAGAATTCACATTGCCAAATATTACATACCATCTCAAAAAAGGGATGTTAGTTGAGCCAAGAATAAAGATGTAGAAGAAGTTCGTGGAGGTAACTAAATTTTTCTTATCTCTCATTTTATATTACGTAAATTACAAATTTTAAGAAAGAGAAATTAAAAATGTTGAATAAATGCAAATAACACATTTCTTAAAAACAATTTTTTTTAAGTTTTTTGTCTTTTAATAAACTGTTTAACATCATTCTAGTTCTAAACCAACAACTTTTTTCTTTTAAGCCATTTTCTAACTTTTTTAGTACGTTTTATGCAATTAACAATTACACTTTCTGTTGTCACAGTAACTGCAATCTCTAGAACCAGTAGATCACTCGAACAAACGACCTTCTTCTGACAGGTTTTTTTAATTTGTTTGTGTAGTCTTTGTTTTGCGTGATTTGCGATGTACATTATTGTTGTAAACAGTTCTATTTAGTTCTTCTTATTTGTTGTTTAAAAAAATTTTTTTATAGTTTTCTTCTTAATGCCGAATAAATATTTTTCCAAACCATGCTGTTGTTATGATAGAAGCTTGACCATAAGCATTCCTGATTTGGAAATGTGTCAAACGTTGCTAAATCGTTCTCAAAACTTGATTATAGTATACATATAGTGGCTTCAAAAGGCTTATATCTAAAGACTATAGACCTTATGTTGTGTATACAAGTAAGGTTTAGTTATTTGAAATGCTAGTCAACTTAAATGAATCCTTGACAAACCAAAAAACTGCTCCTTCATTGTTAAAACGTGTGATCTAATTATTTTCTGAAGATCAATGTATCTTCCTCTTTATACTGTACTACAGTTTAATAGTTGCACCAACCAAACGCTTTTTCATAATAGATTTAATAAAATTAAATGTTTTTGCAAAATCATTGAGTTCCAGGTTGTTATTACCAGTTCCATTTGTATTTGGTTCCATTCTCTACAATAACCACTTTCCTTTGGCATTTTCTGGTAACAGAAATAAAAGTATTGAGAAAGTTTTGTATTTTTACAATATTCTGATATTGGATCTTCCAGGATTCAGATTCAGCAAAGCTACTAATCTATTTTAAAGCAATACATCACGAATTTAGTTGTGTCCTATTGTTATCTGCAAGAAGTTAAGATATAATTGCTCATCAAAATGTAACATAAACGATTGCTCGGTGGTCAGTAAAGAAAGAGTTAGGTTAGATTAAAAGTAAAAATTAGCAAATATTTGAAAATCTCAAAAACATAAATCTAAGTTAAAAATTAGTAGCGCCAGGCAAAGCGTTGTAGCGTGAAATAGATTTCTAGTCCTTGCCAACCTGAAACACCGCTGTTCAGATGAACACATTCCAAGTAAAATACGAGACAGCTCGTTTGGAATAAAGGCTTTAACATTTAGTTAAACGATTTTTAAATATAATCCACAATAAACCACAGAAAATACTATGTTAAAACAATCTTTAAAAAAATTTACTAAAATCATCTCAAATTGGTTTAATTATCTTTAAAGGTAAACTCACAAAATTCTGAGTACCTAATAATTTGTCATCACACAAAGATCTTAATAACAACGCAGCGAACAAGAATTAAAGATTGCTTGATTAAGTCAAAATTGTTAAGACATAGTGTTTTTGATGTTAGAGAGTCTTTGAACATGTTTAAAGACAAAATTTAGATGATC
The DNA here is from genome assembly GCA_035610365.1 of Aquatica leii. Taxonomy (NCBI): domain Eukaryota; kingdom Metazoa; phylum Arthropoda; class Insecta; order Coleoptera; family Lampyridae; genus Aquatica; species Aquatica leii. The sequence goes on from CM069438.1 coordinate 60,780,502, forward strand.
GCAAAGTTGTCAGAAGAATAATACACCTCAGAAGCGAAGATGATCTTCAACGCATATGTAAATCTAAGTGAAACACGATAGCGAAGTTTCTAATAAATTGCTTACAAATTGGATAAACCTTTCTTACTAATGTTCACTTAAACTAGTCGTTTCTCTGAGCCCGATCACTTAAGCTGACACGTACTTGTGTACTATACTGAAGCCGAATCGTAAATGATAGTTATTGTAGTCAAGAATGAGACACACAGAATACAATTTTATGCGAGTTAAAAAAGAATCACGTGTGTAAAACACAGATGCTGTAATGCATATTTCTTATCACATATGACAAACTTTACACTCGATTTTTTTATTTGATTTATAATATTTATTTGTCAAGGACGACTTATCGTTTTTGTTTCATAATGACGGTGGTACAAGACATATAAAAATTAATAGCTAATCATATTTTACACGCTTAGAATATAAGTCTAATGCTTGTCCTCAGCCTTTACTTCAAATTCGACAGAAAAATAGACATAAAAAAAACCAACAGTAATTTTCAAATTTGTTAGAAAACGGGTGTGTTACTGTTTTTTTTTGTTTTAGATTTAATTCTAAATCGCAGATTCCCATTGTGAAAAGCTTTCTTAAATCTCGGGTAACGTTTGTAACCTGCGTTGGAATTTTAGCAGTGAATCTTTTATGTAAGGCCTCGTAATTAGATTCATCTGGCTTAATTTTCTGTTTTTCGTTTCGATTGATTAGTTCGATGTTAGCATCGAAAACGTTTTGATCGCTATTTTATTACGTTTGATATAAGTTTATTTGTATTTAATAATTATTTCACAATTATTACTGGTATTTTTTTTAATGCATTAAGTTCCGTGGTTTTGATTTTGATTTTGTGTTTGTACTTCTGGTTATCTCATTAGAAAAATAACTATATAATTTACGACTTCCTTTGGGAATGTAATTTGATCAATTTTTCTTGGTATCTGTATTTTTGTTTATGCTGAGTTCTTTTACGAGCGCGATTGGAACCATCTGACAATGTAGCGAAGTAAGCGTTTTCGGTGAGAACATTTTCTTGCTTTCAAAGGCCTACGTGACCAGACGCACTTGGCCATTATATTTTTCATCTTTGTTAATTTACGTGATTTAGTATTGCATCTTTTACAAGGATTTTATGGCGCAAGTTTGTTGAATTAAGTGGGATTACGAGGTGTTAAAAAGGAGTAAAATTTTGATTTTGGAGGATTGTTTTGGTGGCAATTAAGAAATACCGGGTACCGTTATGTAGTTGAGTGATTAGGGTAATTTTACCCTATCGTGATGTAATACCGCGGAAGTTAGATGGAACCGTGAAAATTAAGTGTAGTGGTGGAAAAGTTTGATTTTCCAAATTTCGTAATTTACGGTTTAAATAGTCTTCATGGTTTCCAAAAATAAAAACTCACGTTTCAAGTTGGATATGCAATCGTTGGGTTGTGCTACATCCATTCTTCGCATTTGTGCGGATTTTATTTAAGTGTTAAAAAGAAAATTCTTCCGCCGTCATTGGAATTGTTTGGGGTACCTTTCTACTGGCCATTTAGAACCAACCACCGGTTCTTTTCTGAAGTTACGACAAATTCAAGGTATTTATTTTGCACCATATGTATTTAATCGTGAAGTTATTATTTACGTGATTGAGTGTTAAAAGCTTTGAATTTCAAATGAAAGTTTTAAGTGTCTCGAATTGATTTAACGTTAATGTAACTAATTATTGTCCGGATTTATCGGAACTGTGTGAGAATCCCGAGTTAAAAATTTATTAAACGGGACCGAATTTTCGATTCAAGATAGATATTTTAGATTTATATTAAATAAGATTATTTTGTTTTGTAAATGAGTAATTTCGACGCGCACACGGCCGTGATAAATTAAGATTTATTAATTTGTGCTTGGTTTTATTAAATTCTGTATTTTGTATTGTATTATTTTGTTGTTGAGCAGTTATTCAAATAATTTTAAATTTTGTTTTTATCAAACGTTCATTGACGTACCTTTTGTTGTTTTGGTTAATTTTTGTTGATTACTATACTTTACTTTTGTGTCATTATTTTTTTTGTGTGTTCAAATAAATGTTAAATTGTTAAATGTAAAGAGCTTTTAATTCCGTCGGCTTCCGCGTGTGTTATTTTATTAGATGATTTTAGATTTTAGTGAGATACACTCTACTAAGGTAAATCCGTTTAGAGTGTATCCTTCAGAAGCGGGCTAGTGGTTGGCAAGGGCCAGAAGTCCATTAAGCTTTACTCCTTCCTGGCGCCCTTCGATTTCGACATTATTACTTTCCGATTTTGTGTATTTTTCGTCAAGTTATCCAAGTTATCACGGAATTTTAAAATATAACCCATCCCGTCTCCACTGAGCAAGCGGTACAACATCGTTTATGTTACCTCATTTCAGGCAGTGACATAGTTCCATCTTTTGCATGTAACACGTTCTCAGGTTGACCATTTGTTCATATAGGGATAGATTTTGCCAGAACTTTGTTAATTAAATTATTTCTTTCTACTGATGAATTTTGGCTAGTTTTGATCGGTCTCGTCGTGGAACTGGTCATCATTATTACAGTAATGAGGGAAAAACTTTATTGGTGCAGGAAGCCAGTTACGAAAAATTAGAAAAATTTTTAAAACGTTAAAGAATTCTTTGATTGAAAAGCAATTGACAAACCGTGACATTGTCTAGCATTTTACCTAACCCTTAAGTTCTAATTTTGAACGACTATAAGAAGCGGGTGTGAAATCTGTTAAGAGTCATTTGCTTCTACTATGAGAAACTCACTACGATACTTGCAAAGATTGAAGTGATTTTAAATTTTCCCCACTTTGTCCAATCTCAAGTGATCTGAAAGATTTAGATTTTCTTACACCAAGAGATTTTTTAGTTGGAGATCCTTTTGTTTCTATTCCTGAAATTTTGCTTTCCCACGTAAATTTAAACCGTTTGACTAAGTAGCAATTAAACCTGTATTTCGTGAGTTGCATGCTATTTGCTACTGTACTCGTGTAGTTTTAAACTACTAGATGGCGTATGCCGCATTAACTGTACATAGATTTATAACAGTAATTTCGTAAAAATTGTAGAACTGTCTGTTTTATTGTGAATCTTAAAACTGATCAGACCCGAAAGGGCGAAACGGTTATTTACTGATTTGCTTTAGTTATATTTTTTACAATGATAACGTAATTTTAATTACGCAAATTTTTGTAATCTATTCAGTCAGTATCTTTTTCCAGTTTCTAAATCTTGGCTTAACGTTTTGTTGTTTTTAAGTACATAACTGTATTATTTGTTTTATTTCTTTAGTTGTTGATAAAAATAAACTGTTTTGCTTAATTGTAGTATTACCAAAAAGGAATTTTTTATTATTGTTTTTTATGTATTTTTGTTGGTTTTTCGTATTATAGTATAAATCACTATTGTTACTAAGTAATTTTTGCTTAAAATTTTGTCAATTATTTTATCTTCGCTGTATGTTATTTGTATATTATTAAGTTGCTTAGCAATAAGCAGATAGCATATAAAAACATCGGTCGTTTTATATTCTATTTGTTTCTTATGCGCTTGATTAAGTTTGCAAATAAATTTTTGTTTTAACCTTTGCATTTTTATTCTAAGTAGAGCTGTATAAAAGAACGTTGGTATTTTAATTTTTTGTTTAGAAATTATTCCCTCTTGGCGTGTAACGCAAGCCGAGACAAATTTAATTTTTTCTAAACGTAATTGCAGTTTTTGCAACTCTGAGAAAATGTGATTTTATTTTTTGATAGATAAAATTAAATTTTATTTTACGTTACACCAATATACTCTCAGGTCCAACTGCAACTAAATATTTTTAATTTCAACTCTGGAATCTGTTCGGGTAATAACTGCGTTACTCCATGTTTGGAATGTCGTATTCTCATACTAAAATATTTTGTCCTATCAAATTACAGTCGATCGAGTGTACGAATATCTACACTCGCACCCAGACTTTCTCGAGAATTACGTAATGGACGAAGTTGAGTTAGAGCAACTAGAACGATGGATAATCAGAAAGTCGCAACGCTTAAAAAAGAAACCGGAAGCGACGACGACGCGGAACGGCAGGAAAACGAGCCTATCGAGATGGAAATTTTGCGTGCACGCAGATAAAAGACAAATGCTGCAAGATCTGACGCAAAGTCTGCAATTGAATCCAACAAAAAACCAAGTGCTTTGGGAATTGGCTAACTGTATTTGTTCGGCAGTTAACGCGGATGGGTTTAGGTGCAATATTAACTAATTAGAATATAAACTAGCTAAAGTTACTTTTGCAGATTATACCTTCCAGATCCAAGCGGCGCCGGTGTGTTATTACAATGCTTAGAGCAAGAATGTAAATCCGATGGTAAATTTCAAAAAGGACACGTGAGTATTGCGGTTTATGTTGCTAGGACTCGCGAACCTGTTCGAATATCTAAAGGTGTAATCGATGCCCGATTTCCGCAAAACGTAATTATAGAGGTAGCTGAAAAATCTTTATTTTAACAAATACAATAATTAACTTTGTTTCAGGATCATGTAGGTCATATATTATGCCAGGCTATAAACTATCCTGACGGACAATTAGCGGCCGTATTAGAACTTTGGCGTCGAGAATCCGAAACCGCTTTTCACGAAGAAGACGAAGAAATTGCTTGTAGTTATTTAGTGTGGGGTGGAATCGCTTTGCATTATGCCCACTTGTACCTTAATATGAATCAGCAACGTAAACTAAACGATTTTTTATTGGCAGTTGTTAAGTAAATCTAACGGCGTTAAGATTAATGTCGTTTTTACGTAGGTTCTTTTTAGGTCTATTTTCCAAGATATGGTTAGCATGGATATTTTGGTTCTGAAAATAATGAATTTTGCGCAAAGACTAGTCGACGCTGACAGAGCCTCTTTGTTTTTAGTCGACTCGAAGAATCAAGAGCTGTATGCGACTATATTCGACGTTGGAATGGAGAACACCGACGATAGTACAATATTCGAGGATGAAGAATTCGCACGAGTTCACACTTCTAAGGAAATTCGTTTTCCCTTGGCGACGGGCATCGCGGGGCAAGTCGCAATGACGGGAGAGATTTTAAATATATCGGACGCATATTCAGACGCGAGGTTTAATCGAACTGTGGATCAACTGACTGGATATAGAACAAACACAATACTGTGCATGCCTATATTTATAAGAGGAACAGTTATAGGGGTTGTTCAAATGGTTAATAAACATAGCGGCTACTTTACAAAAGACGACGAAGAGGCGTTCGAAATGTTTGCGGTTTACTGCGGTTTGGCTTTGCACCATGCAAAGCTTTACGACAAAATACGTCGTTCTGAACAGAAATACCGAGTGGCTTTAGAAGTATTAAGTTATCATAACAGTTGTACCGACGAAGAAGTTGAAATGGTCACCGGTAATTTACCCACGGATAAAATTGCCATCGATGACTTTCGTTTTAATCCGTTTAAATGGGAAGATTACGAAAAGGCCAGGTTCGCAATTTACATGTTCACAGACCTGTTCGGATTAGCCAGATTTGATGAGCAAAGTCTGCTTAGATTTATACTCACCGTTAAGAAAAATTATAGACGTGTGCCGTATCATAATTGGTCCCACGGATTTTCGGTGGCGCATTGCATGTACTGTATTATTAAACACTCTGGAAACATATTTCATTCAAATGAGGTAAGTTGTTCGAAATTAATTTTAGTTTAACCAAACTACATACATTAAAAGGATAAAATATTACTCAGTTATAAATAAATTTAAAAAAAAACTGGTGTGGTCACTACACGACTTTTCTATAAGGAATGACGAAGGAATGTCTACATATTTTTTTAAGCTTATGTTGCCATATAACCACTTTGAAATGATATGTACCATTAGATTTATAAGTAAAACGTATTCTTCTTAATTATTATGCTTTTAAATGGTTTTTAGTGCTTAAACAATCATAGCTATGTGCGAAAAAATTGCAGTGTTGTACATAGGTTTTCAACTTTACAAGTTTTCTATAATTATATAAGTTAAAAAAAATGTCAAGTCATATTTGTTTTGCATAAAAAAAGTATTTGCTTGTTAAAATTTCAAACATTAAAAAACGTACGAATATGATACTTTAACTAAGCAATTTACAAGTGGTGTAGTGTATCTAATGGTCTTCCCAAGGTTTTCCATTACGCTGCATTACATCGATAAATGAAAGGTCTGTGGTTCAAATCTCGTGGTTGCTACTTCTAAAAAATTGTAAATAAAAACTAATAACATAGCTAATGTTTAACGGTATTTTAGAAATACAAACAACAAATGTCATTCAAGAAACAAAATTTATTTAATTATTTTTTTTAATCGTTGCAGGCAGGATTTGAACCTAGATTATAAATGGAATTCACTTTAAATTATAAATCAAATATATAGTAAACTGTTAATGTTAAAAACAATTTTATTTGAATAAATTGCTAGAAAGAATTATCTTTATAAAAATAATTCGTATAATTTACATACGTTCAAAATTATATAAGAAAAACTGTTAAAAGTGTCGGAAAAACCTTAAAACGTAATATTATGCAAACAAAAATTACATGTAATTTAGATATGATTAATAAATGTAACTTATTTTTACTACAACTAACGATAACACTTAGAATATATAATTAACGATACTTAAGAAAAACAACTTACAAGTAGTTTACAGATGACTATCACTCGGTATTTATAAACACTGTCCGCAGATAAGTCGCACTTTTTATTTATTTTGTAACCGAAGTTGCCAACGTTTCGCCCACTTTCGTAAAAAGCTTCATCAAGGCGTGAGAGAAACCGAAGAACTCAAATAAGCAACCAAAATCTAATTAAGAACTTCTCAAAAGTTAGGTAATCAACTTGTGAACCAAGCCAGATTCTAAACTCCATAGAAATAACTTAAAAAGAAATAGTCTCCGTATATAAAGAGGAAGTATCGTCACGACTGGTTAAGCTCGACTCTGATTGGGTTACGGTTGAAAGGAGGCGTGTTTTTGATCGGACTAACGTGTACAGTAGTTGAAAATTTATTATTTCCGGTACCTTTCAGCTCACTGATCCTCTACGTGCCACTAGGTAATACTTCAGTTATCACGTACGGTCCGTGGTGTTTATTCAAAACATTTGATCCATTTGTGACAGCATCATCGCTGTTGAATCGTAGGGATATGTTCAACCAAGATGCTTTTTTGTTTAGAAGTAAACACAGCCCAAAAGCGCCCCAATCCTTTTTTTGATGACTTGATTCTAGGTTTTTTTAATCTTTAAAATAGTGTTGCTACTGGAACGTCATAATTTTTTGCAGCTGCATTAATACTGCTAGCACTTTCTCGGACTGCGTTTATTGCTGCTTGCATATAATGTTCTTCCCAAGATTGTTGATTACTTTTTCTGTTGTATTTATGAACCATCTTTATCTGTAGAGAATTAGAAAAATATAAATTAAAACAATTTCAAACATGGCGGGCAAAGTGGTGAAACGTTCGAGAAATTATTTACAAATGCAAGAGCCTTCTAGAAGCTGTCTAGAAGATATAGCGAAAAGTAGGGAACGCTCTAGAAGGATTCGCCGATGTCTATAAATGCCGAAGATGGAAATCGTAGGTCAGTTATGCCGTAAAGCGAATGCATGCTGTATTAAGAAGATTAATCAAGTGTTAATAAATCGTTAGCACGCGTGTGTTTACATAAATATACCGAGAATAATCGTGTACGTGATTATTAGTGTAAACAAGTGTGATATCCGAGGACGTTATCTTATCTTCTTGTAAGTGATATAAATTATAGTGTGAGTGTTTTTATTATTAGATTCTATTAGTTCGGATAATTTAAAATTGTACATATTTCTAGAATAAGTAAACATAATTTTTAATCGTTTAAATAAATTAGTTTTCAATAATAAATACGTAACAGTGGTGTCACGGTGTAAAGTTCGCGGTTTTTATTAGTGTAAATACCATTAAGTAATCTAATATCGCTTCCGTAATTGATTGCGCTATACACGTGTTTATTTATAAAGTTAATATAGTGTTTCTTAAACTTTTTCTTTTAACAAGTGCGTGATCGCGATTTTAATTAAATTCGTTTCCGTACACTAGTGGTTTATTATTAAGTGGACCGTTATTAAAATTTTGTGTTATACAAAAACTGCATTTTAAAAAGTAGTATATTTAAACTTTATATTCGTGTTATATTTAAATTTATGCCGGTGACGCGTTTGCAAGCAGTTAAAATGGATTCAAAAATACTTGAAATTCTCGAATCGATGAATAAAAATATCCAAGAAAAACTGTCCGAAAATTCTCAGAAGATGGAAGAAAATTCGCAGAAAATAGAAGAAAAGTTTTACGAAAATTCACAGAAAATTGAAGAAAAACTGTCCGAAAATTCTAGAAAAATGGAAGAAAATGCTAGAAGTTTGAAAGAAGAAATACGAGCGAGCATGGAAAATCAAATAAAGACTATTGAGGAACAAATACAAGTTAGTGTAGGAAATCAAATTAAAATTGCGAATCTGTGAATGAGAAAATAGAAGCAATAGAGGACAAATTAGAAGACAGAATAAAACTGATTGAAGAAAGAATGAAGCAAATGAATTGTCACGGCGAAGGAAGCGTCACGAGTGAGGATTTAATAATGGACCATCGTGAAGAAAACACTCACAAGTTCAAAGTTGTACCACCGAATTTTGATGGTAAAGTTCCATGGTCAACCTACTACAAGCAGTTTGAAGCCACAGCTACTGCTAATGGTTGGAGCAACAAGCAGAAAGCGACGTCTTTAATCGTGTCCTTACGTGGAGAAGCGCTTGGAATTTTACAAACTGTTCCGGACCACCTGCAAGAAAATTACGAACTCTTAATATCACGATTAGAAATGAGATATAGGGATGCTCATCTTCAACAAGTATACCAGGCTCAAATTAAAAGTCGGGTTCAAAAAGCTGCCGAAAGTCTTCAAGAGTTTGAGGCTGACATCGCCAGACTAACACGGCTTGCGTATCCTACAGCGCCAGATACCTTCTTGGAGCAATTGGCTATTCAAACCTTTGTAGACGGCCTCCGAGACAGCGAAACACAGCAGACTCTCCGGTTAGCTCGACCGAACACGTTGGATGACGCATTAACCCATGCTTTGGAGTTCGAAGCGGCGAAACAAGCATCGCACCGAGGCAGCCATAAGCTCCGTTGTGCTGCAGAAGTATCCTCGCACACAGAAGAAAGCATTGAAGACATAGTGCGACGGGTATTTCGGGAACGAGTAGCTCGAGGAAGAGAACTGACGTGCTGGAACTGCGGAAAAGTGGGCCACGTACGACGCCGTTGTACTAAGCCCAAAAGAAGATCTGAAGAGCGTCCGGAAAACTAGAACAGGTCGACCAAATGGGGCGAAAGTCGACCTGAACGAGCCATGCCCCGGAGATTACCATTCAAATGGCATCGCCTAGGGAGCAGTTGCATAGCATTTATCTCGATGGCAAGATCAATGGGAGAAGCGTCCAGTTACTGGTTGACACGGGAGCGACAAAGACCATCATTCGTCCTGACATCTTATTGGGAAACGAGAAGACATCACCAGTAACAGCACGACTTCGAACAGCGACGGGCGACGAAATACCTACTCACGGACAAGTCAAAGTAACCATTGGTTTGGGAAATGGAGTACTCGACCATCAAGTACTGGTAGCCGACATCACGGAAGAAGTTATCCTGGGAATGGACGTGATAATGAAGTATGGGTTCCATTTGGATATGAAGAACGATGTCCTGAAGATCGACAATGAAGAAATTCCTTTTCATTCGTCAGAGAAGGCAACCGTGCAAGTCTTATTGAGTGAAGACGTCACTCTGCCTGCAAAGACTGAAAGTGTGGTGATGGCACGCCTGGATGGAAGTCTCCGGGAAGGCTACATACGCGCGATTGAACCAATGGAGGGCGGCTTAGTTGAAAAGGGAGTACTCGTTGCCAGAACTTTAGTACGAGCAAAGAACACGATGCCAGTAAGGATCTTAAACATTAACTCAGATCCTATAACGTTGAAAAAGAAGACCGTGGTAGGCCAATGCACTCCAGTATCACAAATTGTGAGATGCGTGAAGTCAAACGAAGATACGTCGCCCAAGAAGTGTCCACAACATCTATTGGACATTCTTACCACCAAATGCCAAAACCTCAGCCAAGACCAGCTGGCTAAAGTTAAAGTGTTGATCCAAGAGTACCAAGATGTGTTCGCGCTGGAGAGTGGCTCCAAAGGAAGAACTAACGTGGTGAAACATAAAATTAATACCGGAGACGCTCGGCCGATACGACAACATCCACACAGACTTCCTTTGGCGAAAAGAGAAGAAGCCGAACAAATAATTACGGATATGGAGAGAGCAGGCGTGATTGAACCTTCAAATAGTCCATGGGCATCCCCAGTGGTACTCGTAAAGAAGAAGGATGGATCAACGAGGTTTTGCGTAGACTACAGGCAGCTAAACGACGTGACCAAAAAGGACAGCTACTCTTTACCCAGAATTGACGATACGCTAGACACCCTGTCAGGATCCCAGTGGTTTTCTACGTTAGATTTAAAGAGTGGATACTGGCAGGTAGAATTAGAACCCAAGGATCGTGAAAAAACAGCTTTTACGATCGGAACTGGTTTGTGGCAGTTCAGTGTAATGCCCTTCGGCCTGTGTAACGCTCCTGCAACGTTCGAGCGTTTGATGGAGACCATCTTGCGCGGATTGTCTTGGAAGACGGGCTTGGTTTACCTAGACGACGTGATCGTGGTTGGAAGGTCGTTTGAAGAACACTTGAACAACTTGAAGAAACTGTTCCAGCGATTACGTGGGGCTAAACTTAAACTGAGCCCAAAGAAGTGTCACGTATTTAAGAAGGAAGTGCAATACCTTGGCCACGTCGTATCTAGAGATGGAGTAAGGGCTGACCCAGACAAAATCCGAGCAGTGCAAGCATGGCCAAGACCAATCGACAAACATCAGGTCCGAAGTTTCCTTGGGTTGTGCACTTATTATAGAAGATTTGTCCCCGGATTTGCCAATATTGCCAAACCATTAACAAAACTAACCGAAGAAAAAGCAGAATTTAGATGGAATGAAGACTGCGAAAATTCTTTTAATCAACTAAAACAGGCCTTAGTCACTTCGCCGATTTTGAGTTATCCACGAGAAGATGGAAAGTTTGTTTTGGATACCGACGCAAGCAATATGGCCATAGGCGCGGTCCTTTCGCAGGTTCAAGATGGACAAGAAAAGGTTATCGCGTACTTTAGCAAGGTTTTGTCTAGGCCAGAAAGAAATTATTACGTGACTAGGAGCGAGCTGTTAGCAGTAGTTAAGTCCATCGAACGTTTCTACAAGTATTTGTATGGACGAAAATTCTTACTGAGAACAGACCACGCCGCTTTAAAATGGCTACTGCAGTTCCGTAACCCAGAAGGACAAGTAGCAAGATGGATGGATGGAAGCAGTCATCGAAACGCTGATGCCTTGTCCAGAAGACCATGTCCGGCGGACTGCAGCCATTGTTCGCGACTGGAAGAAAAAGTTGAATGTCTCCGGAGAACTGCTATGGTTAATGATGAGTGGGAACCTGAGCAGTTACGTTGCGAACAAGAAGACGATCCTGAAATAAGACAACTCCTCGACTGGAAAGTAAGCGGCCGACGACCAACCTGGGAGGAAGTGAGTGCTTTGGGCAGAAATATCAAAGCGTACTGGGCGCAGTGGGACTCCTTGATAGTAGAAGACGGTCTTCTTAAGCGATCCCTAGAAAGTGCCGAGGGCACGGGAAACAGACTACAGCTGGTAGTGCCGAAGAGCAGGGTAACAGAAGTGTTGAAGCATCTCCACGATGGGACATCAGGAGGATACTTTGGCATTAAGAAGACGTTGGGTAAAGTGCGAGAACGATTCTACTAGATGAATTGCAAAGAGGACGTCATGAAATGGTGCCGTAAATGCATAGTCTGCGCATCAGGAAATGGTCCACCGAGAAAGCGCAAAGCACCCATGAAACAATACAACGTAGGAAGCCCTTTGGAAAGAGTAGCGATTGACATCGCAGGGCCGTTCCCAGACTCCGATTCGGGAAATAAATACATCCTGGTGGCGATGGATTATTTCACGAAATGGACGGAGGCTTACGCCATACCCAATCAGGAAGCAACTACAGTCGCAGACGTATTAGTAAAGGAGTTTTTCTGCCGATTTGGAGTTCCGTTGGAATTACACTCCGATCAAGGCCGCAATTTTGAGTCTGGGCTGTTTCAAGAAGTTTGCCGACTGTTAGGAATTAAGAAGACTAGGACAACGCATCTCCATCCTCAATCTGACGGCATGGTTAAACGGATAAATCGAACAATGGGCAAGTACTTAGCCAAGGTAGTGTCCGAACACCAAAGAGACTGGGATCAGTACTTGCACCTTTTCTTAATGGCATACCGATCATCCGTTCACGAAAGCACAGGCCAAACACCATCCTGTGTCATGCTCGGTCGTGAGATAAGATTACCATGCGATCTTCAATTTGGGCGAAGACCGGAAGAAGAAGTTGCTGGAGAAGATTACGTTAGCAAGCTGGCCAAGAGGTTAGACGAAGTACATGAAGAGGTCCGTAAAAACACACAAATTGCCAGCGACAGGATGAAAACAAGATATGACGTAAAGGCGCAAAATGGTGGGTTTCAACCTGGCGATATGGTCTGGTTGTATAACCCTCAACGGAGACGTGGTTTGTCGCCGAAGCTGCAAAGGCAATGGGAGGGCCCCTATGAAGTCGTGCAGCGTATTAACGACGTTGTATACCGCATCCGAAAACCGCCTAGAGGCAAGCCAAAAGTGGTCCACGTCGATCGTCTAGCCCCGTTTGCTGGCGATAACCACAATACGCAAGTCCAGGTCCGAACCAGAGTAATAAGTAGCAAAACCAGGAATCCAATCGAAGAAATGGAGTTCGAGAAGTTTATAAACTTATACGGAGGTTCTGGAAAAGCTAGGTTCGGAGTTACCACCGAAGAACAACAAGACCTGTTCCAGACAGAAAAAGATTACGCCATCGCACATTGCGTGGGCGAAGATCTTGACATGTCGAGAGGGGTTGCAGTCGTGTTTAAAAAGAAGTTTGGGCAGTTAGATGAATTACGAAGACAGCAACCGGCAGTCGGAAAAGTTTTAGGACTACGTGGTGACGGACGCTTCGTTTTCTATTTAGTCACCAAGAAATACTCACGTGTCAAACCGTTATACAAAGATCTGTGGCGAACATTATGGACTCTCAAGAGAGAACAGGAGATCCATCATGTTAAGAAATTGGCAGTACCCAAGCTTGGTTGTGGCTTAGATCAACTGAATTGGAGGACAGTTCGAAACATGTTGGAGGTCGTCTTCCGAGGAACAAGCATTCAAGTGTTGGTCTGTAGTTACCAACCAAAGAGAATATTGGGTCAGGAAAAGTCTATTGACTGTTACTTTTATGGTCAAGGAAGTTGCCGAAATGGAGGAAGCTGCCGCTATCGCCACGATCCCTTTTACCGGTGTCACATCCAGTCTCCTGTTCTGGGACAGAACAGTCCTAAGAAGGGGGCAGTGAAACGTTCGAGAAATTATTTACAAATGCAAGAGCCTTCTAGAAGCTGTCTAGAAGATATAGCGAAAAGTAGGGAACGCTCTAGAAGGATTCGCCGATGTCTATAAATGCAGAAGATGGAAATCGTAGGTCAGTTATGCCGTAAAGCGAATGCATGCTCTATTAAGAAGATTAATCAAGTGTAAATAAATCGTTAGCACGCGTGTGTCTACATAAATATACCGAGAATAATCGTGTACGTGATTATTAGTGTAAACAAGTGTGATATCCGAGGACGTTATCTTATCTTCTTGTAAGTGATATAAATTATAGTGTAAGTGTTTTTATTATTAGATTTTATTAGTTCGGTTAATTTAAAAGTGTACATATTTCTAGAATAAGTAAACATAATTTTTAATCGTTTAAATAAATTAGTTTTCAATAATAAATACGTAACAGTGGAATAATTTCATATTGTCCACCACATCCAATTTCACTTTGCCCGTCATTCGCCAAAAATAACTAGACGAGACGATTTTCAGTATATGTGTTCTGAATTAATTGTTTTATCTAATCGGAAACCATAATGGGGACACCGAAAGGACAAACGAAACTTTTCTAACGATGGTGATATTTCTTCAGACGATGATGTTCCATTATTCCATTGGCAGCTAGAAAAATTAATGCAGTTTCTTGTCAATTTTCTCCAGTTAGAATGAATAAGTCTTTCAGTAACTGCCACCGACTTCTACTGATGGAAAAAATAAAGCAATGAAAAGCAATAAGCATCAAAGCTCAGCAAATAACAAAAAACCTTTTCTCTGAGAAACATGGCCAATTACCCAAGGGATCTTCAACTTCAAAACTTGCAGTTCGATCAACTTCCAAACAACGAAGTGCTATCCTTCGGTCTACTAAACAAACTACACAAGAGTCATGGTCATGTGAAGCTTGTGGAACAAAGAACCAGTTTGACATGCGAATGTGCATAAAAAAAAGCGTTGGTCTCGAGTCTGATGATGATTTTTAGTGTTGTTGACTTCTTTTTGCATTTATGTATTTTTTTTATTTTTGTGTCATAAAATAAATTAAACCGCGGGCCAAATAATCCGACCATATTGGTAATATAGGCTAAGTGCAGTGTAAAACATTTCTACATATAAATCTATTACGAATCATTTCTGACTAAGCTAAACTACATGTCATCCACATACCTACATACATAACTATGATTCAAAAAAAAGGGACTTAAAAGGTGCAGGATTAATTAAAAACACAAATTACATAAAGGTGAGCCATATTTGCCTCCACTGCCTTATAGCAGAAAACAATAAAACACAAATTATGGAAACTCTTAAGAAAGACGTAATCCCGCATTCAAATAAACATGACATTTTTTTAAGAAATAGCAACGCTGTAGTTTTTTTAATATGTTTCTAATAATTGTTTATTCTATCTACAAACCAATTTGCAAAAAAAATCAGTTACGACTCTGCGTAAATTGTAGAACGTAGTTGCGTATTTCAAATAAACAAACTCAATTTTAAGAAATAAGAGCATTATATTTTTTTTAATGTTGTTAGTAATTGTTGATTCCATTTATATACAAATTTTTTGAAAGATCAATTCTGATTAGTTTTTTTCGACTTTTGTTTTTTTACTATGAGAACGTGAATGTAGACAGAACGTAGTTGCGCTTCTGAAACAAAATAAATTTTTCTTAAGAAATAACAGCATAGTAATTTTTTAATATATTGTTAACAATTGCTTAGTTTATCTATAAACAAATTTACAGTTAAATATTTGTGAAAATTGCGTTTGTTTGTGCACTGTTGGAACTAGAATGTAAGCATAATTATAGTTTCGCATTTAGAATAAATTAACTTTTTTTAAATGGCAGCATCTTAATTCTTGAATACGTTATTAATAATTGTTTATTTTATTTACTAATAAATTTGCAGAAAAATTAATTATGATTTTCTTTAAGAGAAATACATTTGTTTATGTATCTTCAAAACAGGAATGTAGGCAAAACGTAGTGTCGCAACAAAATGATTCTTTTTAAAAAATAGCACATAGCATCATTATTATTTTTTAATATGTTGTTAATATATGTTTATTTTATCTATACAAAATTTTGTGAAAAAATCAATTAATACTATTTTTGTCAAAATCGCGTTTATTAATGCATTAATTCAGAACGGAAATATAGGCAGAACATACTTGCACGTTTGAAATGAAATAATATTTTTTTTCCCCATTTGAAACGGATACATTTATGCCAACTTTCTGTATTTTTTAAAATTCTCTTAAATTACTAGTTTATTTATGTTGATTTTATTTTCATATGATCGCATGCAAGTTTTCATAATTCAATTATCATTAGAACACCTAATCTTTCTAATGATAATTAATTATAATATAGTATTCCATGGATTACTTTAACATTATATACAATTAAAATGTGTTTTTCTTCTTAATTTTTGTTTTTTTTTTATTAATTTAGGTTTAAACAAAATTTTAATTACATTTATAAATTATTCTATACAAAATTTTTAAATTTCAGTGCTTGGCAATGTTTATTGGTGCGTTATGCCACGATTTGGATCATCGAGGCAAAAACAACAAATTCATGCTAGACACAGAATCTCCTTTAGCAGCAATTTATTCAACCTCAACAATGGAACATCATCATTTTAATCAAACTGTTACAATATTGCAACAGGTATTTAGCCAACGGGTAGTGTTTTATTAATAAAAATAAAATTTTCAGGAAGGGCACAATATATTTAGCAAACTTTCAAGTTCCGAATATAAACAAGTACTGAGTTTAATTAAACACTGCATTCTTGCCACGGATTTGGCGCTATTCTTTCCGAACAAGACTAAACTGGCGAAGATTGTGCAGGAAGGTGCGTTTTCGTGGAGCAATCAAGATCACAGATTGCTAATTCAAGCCATATCAATGACTGCTAGTGATTTATGTGCTAGTGCAAAACCTTGGGAGGTACAATTTGAAACTGTAAAAGTCATTTTCGAAGAATTTTACCAGCAGGGCGATGAAGAACGAGCCGCCGGCCGAAAACCAATACCGATGATGGATCGAAATCAACCCGATCAGCAAGCATCTTCACAAGTAGGTTTCTTAAGCGGAATTTGTACCCCGTGCTATTCTTTGTTAAACACAGTTATACCAGAGACTAAACCGCTTCTGACCATGATTAACGATAATCTGAACAAATGGCAAAGCATCGATAACCAAATTGAAGAAGAGAAAAAAGTAGATAAAAGTTAATCATATTTTGTATGTGTTGTTAGTATTTATTTTTAGTAAATAGCGCCTCTCTAACTTCATCGTTACTTCTGTCACTACAACTTACAAATTTCAGTGGCCTAAACAACTCAAAAAAAAACCTTTGACCACTAATATCAAACTATGTAATCTAAGTGTCTTTAGCTAAACGATGCCTTTTTAAGATTCATATCTGTAACGTAACTTTTACTTAATTAAGCCTACGTGATTAATTTGATAAACTAATTAGATCAGTTTTCTAGTCAAACGGCTCTAAAATATTTCTATTTTCATACGTACATTTAGTTTAGTAATGTTATTACATACTTACAAACTTATACTTAAATATACGATGCAAGTTTTATTTCTAACACAGTTTGTGTAAATAAAGTAAATTTTATCACTTTTTTATTATCATTTTTAAATGTTTATATAAATTTATACTTGATGATTAATAATTTTACTACCTGCAAAATAAACATTGGCGATTTTCATTAAATAAAAGTGTAAGTAAAAAAATTATAGTCGAGGAGTACATACTTAGTACACAAGGTAAGTCCAAAACTAAATCAAAATACACTGCATAAAGATCTAAGACGAATTAATTATATGGAAGATGTCAAACAATAACAAAAGTCCACCTAAGTAACGTAAAAATAAATAAAATATAAAAGAACAAGAAACGTCCTAAGATCAAAGAGATTAATAACATAATTATACAAATTTTTAGTTCATTCCGTATACAACGCAAACCAAAAATTCAAATTTCGCGCCAACAATGTAGTCACATAACCTTCACAAGCGTTATGTCAGAAGGCGGTTAGATATTGAAGACCAACCAACGTTATGTGGGACAAAAGTAAGTTATTGCTATTTTTGACAATATTTTAGTATCAGAAAACGTTTTTTATTAGTAAAGCTGAAAAACCTCGTTGTATCTCCGTATGTACTTGAAATTTTAGCAAACCAACGCTATGATTTTGAAGTGTAATCGTTTGTTACAAAACCGATTATTTTGGTGTTTTGTGATATTTGTATAACTTATTTTCCAAAACCGTGCTTTTGGAAATGCCAAGAAAATATGTACGTGTGCTTGTAAATTATGACGAGGCGAATTTTACAGACGATCCAAGATCTAAATGAATGTCGTCCACCTGAACGGGTAATGGACCACTCCAAAACATCAGTGGGTGTAATAATGGCCGGCAGCGGAAGTAGAGAGTTTTTAGACTTTTGATACGCTTGCTATAGCTCTAGGTGGTCTGAGAGATTGGTTTGTAAACATCATTACTCTCTTTTTATGTCACAAGCAAGAATAAAAAAGTAGAGACAATTTAACTAGGCCTAGAAGTTGTTAATCTGTCCCGATAGAATTAAATAGAGTTAATCCTGCTGCCTGCAAACCTAACGCATTTGTGCTAGCCACTAGACGTGTTTTTTTAGGCATAAAGGCTTCTTGCCAAAAACGACATAAAGCGTGGAAGATTAAAAATCGGGGAATTGTGCCAATGACGGAATTTCCATCCCGTTACAGAGTGCTGTAGAATCCATTAGACAAAAGGTTTCACAAAATACTATTGCTGGGTTCAAGGCATTTGGCCTTATCTCCTTGAATAAAAAACAAGTATTAAAAAATGTTCCAAGAATAGAATTTGCGGAACAATCGCCACAAACATGGTCGGATGTGTTGGTTGAAAAATTGGAAGAGTCTAAAAGAAACACAGATTCTAAAGGCACTCCTACAAATTCTCGTTTATCACAGCAAAATAAACGCATACCCGTCACACCAGGTAAAAGTCACCAACAGTACAACTGCGCCACCAAACAACGTTTAGGTGATCATAGCAGCAGCTGTCTCTGTTTTCCGCAAATACCAAAGAAAGAGCCAATCCAGAACCTCAACACTTGAAGCCTAAGCAGTTTAAAGGAAAGGATTTTATACTAGTAAAATTCATAACTTAATAAGACTGTCGGTCAAAATTGTACGTCGCCAAATTGTAAAAGATTTGCAAAAATTCTGAGGAAGAAGGATGGATGAAAAGATGTCTTTTTTAGTTTTCCAATTATTCCAGATGTTGAAACAATTTGCACTATTAATATAATTTTTTAACTCTAGGTGGAAGATTATAGGCGATTATAGCTTGTAAACTATAAAACTATGATGTGATTCTTCAGGTGATTGAAGTGATCACTGACTGATACGTTTTGAGAATCTAAGTACCGCAATTCTAATTCTATTGAACCGAAATGACTTAAATCGAGTTTGCTCAAATTCTAGAGTTGGTATACCGTGGTAGAGTTCAAAGCTAGATAGCAAGCTCAAAAAGCCTCGCTAGAACTAAAAACTCAATTACTAAAATTGTACAAGACCGCGCTTCACCGGTACAAAATTGTAGTAAAGAATGCAAAATTTAATTTGATAGCAAACGCTTGTAGAGAAAAGTTTTCCAACGAGTCGGTTTTGTTTTTTGTTGTTCTATCATTAAGGTCTCGAATAATAGCTGTGTATGTGTTTGTAAAGTTATTTAGTATTCTGTTATTGTCTCATTTAATCGTTCCATTTTTTTTTTGTAATCGTTTGTTGGCAATTTTAATTTTGTTATTTTTGCTTAGATCGAAAATTATTAATGGAGATAGAGAGCCGCACCGGAGGTCTCCGTTATCCGGTGCTCTATCTATATGGTGTCGGCGTTTTGCGGGCTTGGGAATTAGCTTAGACATAGGATAGACGTCGACTTATTCTGTCGTGCGACATTAAAGTACTTTAAACATTAAAGGAAGGAGGGGGTAATTAAAGCATTCACTCCCTTGTTACACACTGCAACTCCCCATAACGGAGCGTGCGAGAGTTGTTATCGAGGTGCTGAACTGGTCAGCAAAGATCGATCAAAAACAAAGAGTCAGAAACGAGAGAGTCACTCCGTGTTAAGTTCTGAATTTAAGATTTATGTCCTAGTTTGTCTTCTTTAATTTTTCTTCCAATTTGAATATTTTTTTGTGTTTGGCCATAGATCACACATTGTAAGTTCCAATATTTATGATCATTTTTTCGAGTTTGTTTTAGTTGACATTATTTGTTTAGGATTAGTTTTAGTGGAGGAGAAGGAGAAGTAAGATGTGGACCTACCAAACCACCCGAACTTACTTTGGTACAAGTTCGCTACAAAAAAAGATAGGTGAGAATAAAAAATGTATCATTTAGAAGGAAAATCTAGTTAGACTATGTCGGATGAGCTAGATAACGAAGACGTGCTAAACTTCATGCTGTTAATGAATTAGAAACTAAATACCTACTTTGCCGTCGCATACTTGTGACAAAATAAAACTAAAATTATGCAAATACGTTAGAAAGAAAATTAAAACTTCCTTTAAACGTTAACATCAGGTATCAGTTAAAAAATGGCCTGAAAGGAAACGGCATGTTGATAACGGCTAATAAGGCACTGCAATCATCATCAAATTCGCGACAAGCGAGAATTTGATGATCTGGAATATTAGGAACGCCACACGACGGACAGCTGTCGGAATGCAAAACACTAATGCGTTTTAGATAACAAAATCCGCCGTGTAAAGATAAGATTTCAACGGCCTCTCGTCAGGAGACGTGGAACATTCTGACTCAGGTGAGGATATCCGGAATAAGAAAATAGGCGTTACCCTGTTTCTGAGAAGTATCCCACAGCCGCTGTCATTTATGTGCCAGCCTTGCCAAAAGCTTTAGTGCAGTAAATTTCTTGCAAAAGGAGATGTTAGATAAGATGCTGGGATATGACACAGACGGTGTCAACGGGAACGATGCGATAAGCCCTAAGGATAGTTCTTAGAAATAAGGATTGGAGCAAGGCCAGTTTTTTGACTACGTCGAAATGTCGAAGTTTGTGGTACCAAATGTCTAGGCCATAAGTAAGCATGAGAATGATTGCATTGTCAAAGATATTTTCAAGATGTTTTTTGTAAAAGTTTCATTTCAAGCGTAAGCATTTGTAAAACAAGTGCAAGACGCTCTTGCATTTGTCAACCATAAAAGCGCAATGTTTTACAAAATTCAATTTGTCGTGGTACTTTAATTAAAAAACCCTACAAACATGGGTATCGTAGAGAGGCAGTGAAGAATCTCATTTCAGCGTGAAACCAAAAATCATAAACTTAGTATTGTCTGTAAAAATACTTGGTTTATTGCTGCCACCCCAGCTAATCACAATATTGGGGCTTACGTTAGATTTTACCTTGTAGTCGTAGTCTCGTCGAGAATTAGCGGACACCATGACAGTAATGTCGTTCGCATAAGCAAAAAGTTGCAGGTTGCTGGTAAGTCTTTATTCAGGAGGTTGTTTACAACTATATTTCACAAAGTCGGCCCAAAAACCTAGCCTTGCGGACAGCTACAAATGACGCGCGTGCCGTCGATAGGTACTCTCTTAAGGACGAAAACTTAAATTATAGAAGACCACCATAAGTTATTGAACGCTCTAAAAATTTCTATAAAAATAGTTAGTCTGTATATGGAAACGTTCGATTTTACAATCGTCATTAATCGACGGGAAGCGTCAGTCGTCGTTTTGCCAGGAACGAAAGCAAATTGACTAAGATAGAATAAAATGTTTGGCGAAATGTCGTCGTGCATCTTTTTAAGAAGTATGCTTTAAAAAAAAATTGAGTGACGAAGTCCTTCTTTTCAGGCTTAAGGATAGTTATTGTCTTGTCGGGATTTACTTTACAAAAGAGATCCGGATCTTATTTGAGCATGATGGGGATTGTCCGTCAATGGATCCTCGTCTGGGAATAATGTGGATAATATTACTTTGATTGTGTCTGGTTCCGAAATAGTGTATCTGTCGCCGTCATTAACGTTGGAACACGGTTGGATCGAGAGGAACCTCCGAAATGACAACCTTTAAACTAACCCCTACGGACTCGTCGCAATCTTTTTTCCACGAAACCTTAACAGGAGCTTTATTTAGCTGTCTTCACTGCCAGTTTGAAATGGTAAAGCGTGGCCTTATACGAAGCAAACCCTTGATGTATTACGTCTGCTGGAGCTTTTTGTTGGTTGTTTCGTAAACAACCCACAGCTTGCTTTAACCTATGTAACTTAAAACTCCACCACGGTACACCAACTTTAGAGACAAGTTGGCGAGAGTCCAGGATCATCTTGGTAAACTTATCAATGATAGCATTTACAGATTTGGAATCGTGGCACAGTGCACCACGGGGAAGATAAGAAAAAATTAAACTTTCAATAACATTATTTAGGCGAACGGGTTGACGAGTATATGTATATGCGTATAGGATATAAGAAGGGTATATTGGTTTTAAATTAACACACAATTTGTTCTTGACTTAAAAGAAACGGGAAGATTTTTACCCTAATTTTCTATTGAATTTTAAAATAGAAGATTATAATAAAAGGCTAGATTACTAAATCGAGTTATATTTACAGCGAATAGTTTGTAGAGTGAAAATAAGATCCAAAAAATTGTTTATATGGTATATTAATCTTAAAAATTATATAAACTATAGAATACAATGTTAATAACAAATATATTTGTCATGCGCTTCCAACAACTATTTATAATTCACCACGAAGAACTGAATCTCTGATTTCACGTCTCTTTGCTTTTCCTGTAGCAGATAAAGGAATATGCGCAACAATTCTCACGCCGCCTCGAAGCCTCTTCCGATCATCTACTCTCTTTTCAACAAACTCTTCAATTTCTTTTGGAGTCACTTTAGACTTAGCATTTTTTAACACAACCAACGCCATTAGATGATTTCCATCAACATCGTTAGGTAGACCAATAACGAGCGCGGTCGCAATTTCAGGATGCTGCATTAATATATTTTCGACAAACGCGGGTGGCACGTGCCAACTCTGAAACTTAAAGAAATCTTTTAATCTATCCAAAACATAAAAACATTTGTCTTCATCGTAATAAACCAAATCGCCGGTTTTTAACCATCCATCTGAATCGAAAGCACAAGAAGAATCCATGTTGTAATAACCTTTCATACAAAACTTAGTCTTGACTCTTAATTCGCCGGGTTCGTTTGGTCCAAGAATTTCTTCCGTATCCACATCGACAACTTTATACCAAATTCCTGGTACAACTGTTCCTGAAGAAGTCGGTTTGGATTTAATAAATTCTCGATCTCGTTCTGAATTAACGTTGAAAAAGGTAACGGCAAAAGACATTTCGGTTTGACCGTAAGCAGGAAATAACTGAGACGTTGGAAACGCTTCTTGAATGTCCAACATTTGTGATTGTACCAAAACGCTTCCTCCGACACCTAAATGCGTTACGCTAGAAGTGTCAGCATTTTTTGGTTTATTTCGGCACATAATCACACAATGAAAAGGAACTAAATTCAAAGATGTTGGCTATAAAATAAAATTAATTATTACGTTCTCACATTTTTAGCAGCGTACTTTGAATTTAGTAATTGCGTTCCAAACCAATTCAGGGTTAAATTTTGGAATTAAAATACGAGCATTGCCTCTTAGAATTGTTGCTAGTACCACAAAAGCCGAAGTCACCCAATAAAGAGAAGTAAACGTAAGGTAAGCGTCTGAGCAACAACCAGAATTGCTAAAATTAAATTATATACCAAATGTCTTAATTTTGAGTTTCAATTACAAGTAGTTATGGATTTGGCTCAGCATTCCATAGTGATGAATGCAGATTCCTTTTGGAAGACCTGTGGTACCGCTGCTAAAAAATATAATTGCTGTATCAAATACGTCGTTAGTTTCGTACGGTTGAAAGCAATGCTCTTCTGCGTTTGGTTGTAAAACGTTTAAAACAACAATTACTTTAACGTCTTTTTGAATTTTGTTAATTGTTTTATGTATAAGTTCCTCCGCGTCTGAATCGACAAAAATAATTTTTGGCGTAACCTGTTGAAGCAAATGGACTATGTCTTGTTCACCTAACGATGGGTCTAAGGCACACACTTTAGTGCCCAAAAATAATGCTGCTATGTAAGGCACGCAACTGTCAAAATGATTCAAACAACACGTACAAATAATGTCTTCGTGCGTCACACCTAAGGAA
Source organism: Aquatica leii (assembly GCA_035610365.1). Taxonomy (NCBI): domain Eukaryota; kingdom Metazoa; phylum Arthropoda; class Insecta; order Coleoptera; family Lampyridae; genus Aquatica; species Aquatica leii. The sequence continues at coordinate 60,804,479 of CM069438.1, forward strand.
CGCATTTTAATTGCCATACGAATACATCGTTGTAACAAAAAGTCGTAAGTATCTTTTTTGCCTGTTATTCCATCAATCTGTGCAACAATAACTAATACAAAAAAAATTATATTGACTTAGTACCTGTGCAATTTTATCTCCAAAACTTTTCATTCTTTGGTGCAAAACGTATCCTAATCCTTTTGGATCTGGAGTGTAATCCAAATCGGGCGTGCGAATAATGTTGTCAATCGATCCTAAAACTTAATTTTTGATTTTTTTGCATTAGAAATTATACTTCCATATACCGCTTAATGGTGTCATTTTGAACGTTATTAATCAATTAAAAAAATTAGCAAAGAGCTTTATAATTTATATATCGCCGGGCTTATCTGATACGGTATTAAAACAACTGTTGTCGTTTATTGGCAATAAACTATGCAGTTGTTGATTATTATTTATCATAACACCATATGATATAAAATAATAAAAACTTATTAGATTCGATTAGTTTGTTAAAATGTTTGAGTTATTTTAATTATCTTTGATATTCCGGATATTTATTTTAGATAAATTTTTATGTATCAAATTTTCAAAATTTTATTTAACTGGCTAAATAATGGAAAAAAAATTTATAAAACCCAAATCATTCGTGTTAAAAACACGTAAAAAATACGTTAATATTAAACGCAGTATAGACGTTCGTAAGAAAGAATGAATTATCAGTTATATTAAATCAAAACAAGAACGTTTTAGTTAGAAATTATTTTTTGTTGTTCAAAAATATAATATATATGTTATAAATATAACGTTAAAATCAAATGTTAATTAAACGTATATAATTTACCAAAATTCTTACGCTAATTTCAATCGGTGTATTTAACGTTTATTATCACATGAATAATACGTTAAAATTAAAACCAATATTTAAATGTCTGACTGAAAGTAACAAAACGTTAAATTAATTGATTAATTAAATTAAAAGAAATCCCATTTAACTAAAAACTATTTTAAATTCAGAAATAACGTTCAATATCCGCTTAGATGTGAGAACCAAAGACTAAATTAACATTGATAATATGGTTACATGCAAGAGCTGCAAAAAAGAAAATTGCTTGGATAAAGTAACATAAATAAAGAAATTGCCGGTGCTTAATCGAGATGGTCGTAAGTCACATTAAAAGCAATTCGTGATTGATTGGAAAAATCAAAATAAAGCAAAAGTCAAAGAGATCCAAAACGCATGGAAAAGAGCAATAAATCCAAAAGTCAAAGAAGACTTATCACCTCCTACTAGCACCGCTTATTTACCATACTGTATGGGTTCGACAGACAAAATAAGCAGGGCGCTAAAGAAACATAATATTAAAACTGTCTTTACGACGATACCCTGAACACCTGGTTTACATCTGCTAAAGACAAACAAGGAACTCTAAAGTATGCCGTAGTTTACAAAATTCCTTGTTTTTGTGGATCAAATTATATAGGACAGAAGGGACGCTCTATTGAAGTTAGAGTAAAAGAACATATGGCTGACTGCAAACACCGCAGAGTTACTAAATCAGCAGTGGCAGAACACGTGTGGAACCAAGGACCAGTGTTGTGACGTATCTTTTGGAGTATCTAGTTACATATCTAGATACATTGGATAAAATGTAACTGTATCTGTATCTAGATACATTTTTTGTAGTATCTGAGTGGTTTAGATACTTAGATACTTTTTTTTGCTCAAATTGTAAATTATACAAGTTTTTAGTAAACACCGCCGTAGTTTTTTCTGTCAGTTCATCATGTACATGTACAATTTTATGAGTGCAATTCTCTCAGCGTCGCCAATTCTAATGGAATTCTACCAAATTAAGAGATTTTATGTAGTAGCGGGTATTTTGTGGCTATTATAAACTGTTGTGGAATTTTGGGGAAAACCGTGTATGAACCTACATTTTATATAATCAAGTATTACTTGAGAAATGTGACGTGTTAGCATTTATGTCATCAAACCAAATTTATACTTAAAAAAAAAGAAAACAAATTTCAACTTTGTAGAACTATGAGTACACTTGTGGTCATTGTGGAACTTTTATAATTTATGCAGGGAATCGCAACAAAGTCAACTGGCAACACTGAATTTCTTCATCAGCTCAAATAGAGCAAAGAAGTGGAGAAACTTTTTAGTGTTAGTTGTTTACTATTAACTCGACGTCGAAATATAATGACGAGACATTTAACATGCTATTAATTTTAAAACAAAATAAGATTTATTTGTAAATTTGTATTTTTTTATGTGATTAAGGTTGATAAGGTAATGTTTTGCTTAATACCCAGGCAGCACACTGACGTCTCGTAATTTTGACGTCAATAAGACGTAATGTGCTGCCTGGGATACAGTTATTGTGTTTTTAGATTAACTACATAGACACTTTTTTAAAATTTTATTTCAAGATTTTGTTAAAAATGTATCTGACATGTATCTAGATACTCTCTTAAAGTATCTGTAACTGTATCTAGATACTTTTTTTGAAAAAGTATCTTATCTGTATCTAGATAGAATTTATGAAAAGTATCTGTATCTGTATCTAGATACTAGAAAAAAGTATCTGTTACAACACTGCCAAGGACACACCCTGAACTTTGAAAAAAACTAAAGTGTTGGCTAGAACTCCTTTCTACTTTCCCAGACTAATCCGCGAAGCTGTGGAAATAGAAAAACATTCATGTAATATGAACCGAGAAGACGGTTTAAGACTCAGCAAATCTTGGCTACCAGTATTATATCCTCTAAGACAAAGATCGACCTTTTTGGAAAGAACACAAACACTTACTCCGATTAATAACGAAGTCAGTCAAGCGGCAACAAAAAGATGAGGTCCGTTAATCACGCTAATCGCCATTGGTATAAATATCGTCATTTACACTTTTTCTTTCAGTGACATTTACCACTCTGAAGATGCAAGCTGCAATGTCTTGCGAAACGTCAGTTTGTTTGGTTCACGAACGACAATACGGCAAAGACCAAGTTCTACTTCTTGTTTTGGCTCTCAAGAAGAGACTAGGACCAAGCCTAAGTCTGGATGTTTTACTACGACGCGGTCTAAGCCGAAAGTCGCTTATAATCATAAACATAACCGCGAAAGCTTAAGATTTTATATCGTTAGTAGTAGTTAGACACCAAACGCTGTGCCTTATCCTCTTATAGGGTCAATCATTCTATTCTATCACTGCGCATATAGCTCAAACTTCGTTAACTTACGTCGGGAGTCAATCTTTTCTACTTTTTCTTGATGGCGTCTACAACAAAATATGTCTGATTTAAAGTAAAACAGAATCAGTTTGTGTATAGTAAAAGATTTTTTTAGGAGTAGATACTTAACGATGTCATCAGTCTAAAATCATTTCTAATCACCCAAGTAGCAAGCGCTCGTTTATTTTTAGTGTTTATTTGTAACTTACGTAATAACTACAAAATGAAATTTAACTCCCAAGTTACATATTTCACGTGTTCAGTACTTACGTAACAATTACGCAAATGATACGTAATATCTTACGTAATTTGATTGTAACGTTTGTACGTATTTGGTACGTAATATGACGTATCTGCATCACGTAAAATGTACGCAACTATTACGTACATTGTTACATGAGCATCTCAAGGATTAGACGTAAGTTGGAAATAATATCAAAATAACAAGTTGGCGCGGTTTTTTGATAACACATAAGCCTAATGTTGCTATACGTTGCTAAACGCCTAACACGTTAACTAGATATTGAAAATGAAAGTGTGCCCTGCAAACGCCAACAACAGCTAAAGATGTATTTTTAACTCGTACTATAGATACGGCAATGCTATCGTTATATAATGGCACCGAACACTATCTATTTTATTTTATATTCGGTAAATTAATAAATTTTACGTGTAGGTAACTAACCATGTTTTTTAGTATATTTCTTTAGTTATAGAAAACGGATTACAATAAATGTTCATTTTTTGGTTACGTTATTTTTTTTCTAGACTTCCCAATAGGAGGTCGGTGGTAGGCAAAAAATTAATTTGCTATGGATACAGTTCTTAACGACGTTTTGCAGACTAAAATGTGTCTGCTTTTTCGGCCAAATTATCTGCGCAATAATTACAATTAAATTTTGACCTGTAACTGTTACCAAGGATCGAATTGACACAACAGCTGTGTCAATTTGATCCCGAAGAAGCATACACGTTAGTCTGCGAAACGTCGCCAAGAACTGTATCCATAGCAAATTAAATTTTTGCCTACCACCAACCTCCTATTAGGAAAAAACAATTATTATTTAGAAAAAAAACACAAGGAGTATAATAATAAATTAATATAGTTATTTTTTTCTTAGACTTCTCAATATTGTATTTAATTTTAACTTTAGATTTTAATCAAATTAATGATTCCTTCTTGTAGGAGGTTGGATGAAAGCAACTACTTCAGTAATTTGCGACGTTTCGTGTTCTGGATGAACACTTCATCAGGCTCCTCAGCCTATCACATTTGTTAGCAATTGAATATAATTAGTTGTATACTGTGTTGCCTAAACAAAAGGAAAAAGATATTACGAATACGAATCTATAATGATTATTTAATTGTTATTGGTCTACCTCTTTCTCTTTTGAAATAAATATTTATATTATTGTTAAAATCTATGTTTTGCCAAATGTTTCTGTCAGTAATAGACAGATTTAAACAAGGTTTGTATTAGGTGTTATTTACTTGTTTTGGATTAACACGCTGAGACTTGCGACCTGTTTGCCGAATCAAACTGAGCTAGACGCTTGCGTTTAAGTAACGAGAAAATTATCGTAACAACGTCAATATTGCATTTAATGCGTTTTAAATTTGCAAATATCTCACTTCTAAAATAAATCGCTACAAAATTTTGGTTTAACACAATTTATATTGAACGTCACTGTTCATTTTACATTTTAATTGAACTTTAACTAATCTGTCAATAACATAACATATTTAATTTTTTTATTATTGTTTTCTTATTCTTTCTAAGCATTGTCATTATTGTATTTGACTTTAATGTATTGTTCACGTCCTACAAACATAAAAAACCGTATTTGAATAACACGTATTACTTTTAAGATACCATACACATATCGAACGTTATTTCTAAGAATTAAATTTTTATCTAAAACATGTTTGCTTTACTTCATTATTAACGTTTTGTTATCTTCTGTCAGACACTTCAACATTGCGTTTAATTTTAATGTATTGCAAACATCACGTCTCTTACAATAATTGTCCATTTTTTCTAATGGTGTAACTTATTTCATTCTTTCTTATATTTTTTAATATAGCGTTTGACGTTAAGGTTTTGTTTACGTTTTACAAACGTAGGAAAACATTATTTCGAAAACACGCAATTCCTTTCAAATGTTTTAAGATAAATTTTTTATTTTTTTAGGTTCGTCAATATTGCGTTTGACTAACGTATTGTTCACGTCTTACGAACGTTAAAAACACTATGTAAAAAAACGTATTACTTTTAAAATATTATACAAATATTGTTACAAATTTTGAGTTTAACACAGTTTATATTGAACGTCACTTTATTTTAATCTTAATTACTTAAACTGTTAATAACATAATATATGTTATTCATTTTAACGATTTTTTGCGTATAAATGGTCAAGTATACTTATTGGCAAAACTAACCATCTTTTAATGAATATTTCTGTCATAGATTACGACTTACAACAAATCTTAAATTTTTTATTCTTTCTAAGGCTCGTCAATATTGCGTTTCACTAAAACGTATTGTGCACGTCTTACAAACGTAATACGTGATATTTTTTAAGATATACAAATTTTGAATCTTATCTAAAACATGTTATGATTTTAACATACATATTTTTCAGGTTTTATTGACATTTGATTTTGATGTTACATTTATGGCACGTATGGTTAACTTTATTTCTAAGATTTAAAATACATTTTAATTAAAATTTGTTGGTTTTAATTTATAACTAATGTTTTGTTATTGCGTTTAATTTAAACGTATTGCGTTTTTAATTTTTTCTATTATGTACGTTTTTTAATCTTTTTGAGATTTGTTGATATTATATTTGATTTTAACGTGTTGTTTGCGTCAATATTACGCTTGATTTAAATGTATTGCGTTTCAAATCTGCAAACTTTAAGCAAACTGTCAATTACTTTATTTTCACTTTGACTACTGTTTTGTTACTCTCTGTCAAACACGTCAATATGACATTTGATTTAAATGTATTAAATGCGCAAATTATGTCACTTCTATAACGCGAGTCGTTACAAATTTTAACACAGTTTAGATTAAACCACAATTTTTTACTTTCCTATAAGGAAAGTATAGCGATCGCAATTTTTATTGCATTAGTTTACGTTTCAAGGTCTCCTAAATCAAAAAAATGTATTTTTGACAAAAAAAATTTAGGTGTCTGTGTATGTGTCTGTGTGTAACGATGTACCCAGGATAACTCTCGAACCAAAAGTCCTAGTATCTTGAAATTTGATACGGAGCTGGCTTTTCATATATTCTCGGTTTTATCAAAAGATGGGTCTAATAAAGAAACCGGAAGTGGGTGTATCCGCCATTTCTATAAGTTTTTCTTATATAATCTTGTACGTATGTAAATTTTTCGAATTATTTTTACAGTTTCTGTTAGAGTTAATTCTTCCTTTATTTATTCATATAAAAACCGTTTCTAACATTAACAGTTTATTATATATTTGATTTATAATTTAAAGTGAATTCCATATATAATTCTAGGTTCGAATCTTTCCTACGACGATTTTTTTTAGAAAAAAATTTAATATCTTAAAGGGAAAACCAGATACGTTAAAAAATAACAATTTTTCTCTATATTCTTTTGACTTGTTTATATACGGAGTGCCGCATGTTATTTAAATTATCTTTGGATGTACCCACAATAACTCTCGAACCAAAAATCCTAATAACTTGATATTTGGTATAGAGCTGACTTTTTATATTCTCTCTGCTTTGTCAAAAGATGAGTTTGAGAAAGAAACCGAAAGTGAATTTCTAGCATTAACAGTTATCAGATATTTAATTTGTAATTTAAAATGAATTCACAAATATACTATAGTTTCAAATCCTGCCTGTGACGATTTCTTTTTTACTGATTTACTAAAGGAGTAAGTAATATCGAGGCGTACAAATATAAGGGTTCGTCGATATGATCTTAATGAAATCAAGGAGAAAAATTTCAAAAAATTTATAGCATGCTAGGAAATCAATACAAACGTGTACATATCACTTTAAAATGGTTTTATGACAACATAACCTTAAAAAAATATGTAGAAATTCCTTCATCATTCCTTATAAGAAAGTCGTGTGGTGGCCACACCAGTTTTTTTCATCTTTAAAGAACTATTCTGTCAATTATATTGTTTTTCTCCGATCACTGTAAACACAGAAGTTTTATTTTAATGGTTTATATATAAAAGGTAAATTTCTAGTATAAGTAAATTAATTACTTTTTTATATGAAAGAAACTATGAAGTTGTTAGTTAGATAGTAAATATTGCAACCGCGAATTTCAAAAAATGTATTTGAATTATACGCGGCATAATATTTCTAACTGTACTACGCAAGTGCAAAAATTTGTTTATATAATTGCAGAAACCATCTTAGAGACCAGTGGACAGCTGTTTCGTCCTATTTGGACTCCTCAGCACTGGAATACTCTAATGCAGTTTCCACAACTATATAAAACAAATTGCAATTGTGCTGAGGAGTCCAAATAGGACGAAACAGCTGTCCACTGGTCTCTAAGATGGTTTCTGCAATTATATAAATTTTTGCACTTGCGTAGTACAGTTAGAAATATTATGCCGCGTATAATTCAAATACATTTTTTGAAATTCGCGGTTGTAATATTTACTATCTAACTAACAACTTCATAGTTTCCTTCATGTGGATTAACTCGTACGTAGCTACGTTCCTACGAGATGGCGTTTAGCCTCAGATTTATTACTTTTTTATGTATTGAAAGGTTCGCAAAGTTATTGTCGACTTTCAGAACGTTTACCGAAACATGTAGAAAATTCGCGAGATTGATAACAGATATATATATATATAAAAACGGTTCAAAGGACTCATAGTTGAAAGTATTAAGAAAACTATTCAAGCGTACTGGTCTTTAATGTAAACAAGTATCAGTTTTAGATAAACAGAAGTTATCTGCGGACATTATTTTTTTCTAGTGATTGTAATATACAAATTAGTGTGTTTTTCTTAAATGTCGTTAGATTTAATTAGTTACGTGTACTTATAAAACGTGTAAATATTTTGTGTATAAATAAATTAGATTTAAAATTTGTTACAATATATTTTTTGCTTCATAAAACCCGATTTACAACTGGTTTTATTTGTTTCTATTACAAACGTTTTTATTCTTTCTGATTGTCAGTATTGTGTTGGATTTTAACGTATTGTTTACGTGTTGACAAACGTAAAAAACACAATTTGAAATCCAAGTTGCTGTTTTAACATATCCACGTCAGTTTTTTGAGTTATATTTCTAACACTTATATAAACGGATATTCAAACGTTATTTGGAAGATTCAACTTATTTTTTAATTAAAGCGTATTTGATATAATTCATAATTAACGTTTTTTATTCTCTGTCAAACACGTCAATATGACGTTTGATTTAAAGCTATTGAGTTGCAAATGTGCCTATTATATCACTGCTATAACAAGTTGTTACAAGTTTATACTGTCATTTACATTTTTTTCTCCTTGATCACTGTAAACATACTGTTGTCGTTTTAACGTATAGATAATACTAACTACTTTTTTACGTATCTTCATAAAACACAACTTACAAACAGGTTTTTATTTTTTTTTATTAGATACGTTTTTTTATTCATTCTAATGCGTGTCAATATTGTGTTTGATATAAACGTATTTTTTACGTGTTTACAAACGTAAAAAAATCAATTTAAAACGTAAGTTATCATATTAACATATTGAAACGTTCGAGAAATTATTTACAAATGCAAGAGCCTTCTAGAAGCTGTCTAGAAGATATAGCGAAAAGTAGGGAACGCTCTAGAAGGATTCGCCGATGTCTATAAATGCCGAAGATGGAAATCGTAGGTCAGTTATTGCTGGAATGCGAATGTGTTAAGAAGATTATCAAGTGGAAATAAATCGTTAGCACGCGTGTGTCTACATAAATAAACCGAGAATAATCGTGAACGTGATAATTAGTGTAAACAAGTGTGATATCCGAGGACGTTATCTTATCTTCTTGTAAGTGATATAAATTATAGTGTAAGTGTTTTTATTATTAGATTTTATTAGTTCGGTTAATTTAAAAGTGTATATATTTCTAGAATAAGTAAACGTATTTTTAGTCGTTTTAAATAAATTAGTTTTTAATAAATAAATACGCAACAATATTATGAACATTTAATTGTCATTTTTTTATTGCGTCATATTTGTAGCACTGGTATCTAACGTTATTACTAAAACGTGTTTGTTTTCAATAATTGTAATTAACGTTTGGTTATTCTGTTAGATACGTCAATATTACCTACACATTATTTACTTGTTAATAATAATAATAAAAAGCGTAATAATTTTATCGTGTTGTAAACGTTTTATTAACGTTCGATCTATACGTTAAATTTATAAGATACGCAAACAAGTATTTTACGTTTTTTCAAAAATGTTTATAATAAATACACATATATCCGTTAATGAAACGTTATATTAAATTAATGTGTAGTTTGCTTTCGTGTTCTTTAAGTTAAAAATTAAGTATTCGTCATACGTAAATTTATCCTAGCAGAGATAGTAAAAATCCATAGTCATTTTTATGTATATTTAACGTCCTAATTTTGTTCCATATTGTTTTAACGTCAACAGTTTGTCGCTTTCTATGCGAATTAGTAGAAACATTTTATCCTAAAAATAACTGTATCATCAGTAATCAAACGCTTATGGTTTTACGTAAGAAAAACGTTTGTGTATAGAGATCATTTCACGACTAAAGAACCGTGAGGTGCGCGTCAGATAAATTCGGAATTTGACGATCATGCAAAATAAATTCTAACTAAAAACATCTGCTGTAAACAATATACATTCGCTGTAATGGTTTATCTTTAATTTAACTAAAAAATTAATGCATACAAGACGATGAATATAATATAAAAAAATATAAAACACAAAGATGAATGAGTTTGTAACAACTTGTGGAATAAATGTGTACCACCTCAAACGCCGTATGAAAACTGCAAACGTTTTTTGGTTATGATGTTTATGGTCACAGTGACATTTACCACTCTGAAGATGCAATGTCTTGCGAAACGTCAGTTTGTTTGGGTTCACGAACGACAATACAGCAAAGGCCAAGTTTTACTTTAGCTCTCAAGAAGAGACTAGGACCAAGACTAAGTCTCGGTGTTTAACTACGACGCGGTCTAAGCCGAAAGTCGCTTATAATCATAAACATAACAACCGCGAAAGCTTTTATGTTTTTTGGTTAGCTAGGGTACTCACATTCGGAACAAGTGGTTTCTGCGCAGCGGTTCTTTAGTTTTGAAATGAACAATGTTTTTTTGTTGCATAATAACGTAGCGGCTGGGTTATCTTACGAATTACTCACGGTTCTACGTGCGCTAACGGTAGGTCCTTCTAATCTTTATAAGCCAAAACAACAGATGAGAATCTCGCATATATTTTATTTACACAGTTATAAAAATTATAGAACTTATAGAATATTAATTTACAAAATGTTGCTAATACATCCTTTAAAAAGATACAACAAATAATAGCTATTGCTTGAAAAATCGAACTAAACATAAAAACACAGATTACGAAAATTTAACAATTAAAATTCGATTTTATTTTTTAAAAAGACTTGTAGGCACATTTCAGTTGGTTTCATCTATGAAGTTGGAATTCACGTGTCCATCGCCGTGGATATTTTTGCCGTTGATAACCGGGCTCGACGAGTTTGTCATGGATTGGTGTTTGTTACGTAACTCAAACACTTGTTGAATTGCTTCGCGGAAACATAAGAAGTTGTAGTCGATTACGCCTAGAAAAAGTTAACGGTGAGAATAAGTCAGACAATTGTGCGGGACGTAACAACCTTTGTGGTCGAAATTATCTTCTCTTAATATGCACACGAGCGCCAGGAATTTGTTCACTTCGCGGAGATACAAAACCGTTCCGTTATTCAGTTTTATTAGACTAGAGCTTTGTTCGTCGAACGCTGTCGTTTCTTGTTCTTCTTTAACACTGTAACTAACAAATATAATCAAGTGCGGGTATTTGCTGGATACGGAATCGCTCAAAGATGAAAAAAATAATCGAGAAATTTCTTGGTCGTTACTTCAACTACTGTTACTGTACAATCTACTGAAAGCAGCTCAGCTAATCGTTCAGATTAGCACTCATCACACCAGTACTGACGTACACTCGAGAAGCTGAAAATCAGGTCACAATTTTTATTGTCACAAAAGAGAAATAGTTAACTTTACACTTAACTAAGAGTATAAACTAAACAAAGTGCACCGTTTACACTGATGTTTGCAACATGCAAGTTGTCTCGATTTTTGTTTTCTCGAGTGTACGCATCCTCAAACTGACTAGAATATTAAAAGCCTGACAAATTTTTCGAGTTCGTCAGCAATTAACAGAACGAAGAAATAGCATCGCCAAGACGAAAAACACCCAAATCCTAAGAAACGGAATAACAAAAGAAGAAAAATAAACAGACGAGTATAGTAATTTATTAAAGCGGTATATTCAAAACAGTCCTCGGTCATTAAAAATCACACTGTATGTGGGCGGACGTTAAAGAACAAGTGCTTATTTCTGATTGGTCGATAGATGTAGAACACGCTTTTGAATGACTTCTTAATTGTTTACGTGTCATTGCCTTCATGATTTCATCCTTATTTGTTTGTAAAGCAGCGCTAACCCAAACTTACCCATAAATCCAAGAAACATCAATAACAACATCGATCATATCGCAGCACAGCTCATAACTCTGCATATCCACCGGGGTTGAATCAGTCGCAATATAAATCTTCGAAACTACATCGAAAAGGAACGATTTTTCTATGGCCGAATTCTAAAAACCATGACTAAAACCCTTGTACAATAAAATCCGACACTTACAGTGTTGACAATGTTAAGGAGATTTTCCAGAGCAGGTAGTTGGGGAATCAGCTTCTGCACCACTTTAGAAAACGCTTCAAAAATCGAATGATCGTATATCGACGTCAAATGAAAACTAAGATGAATTTTATCGTAACCTAAAACCCAAATTCAGCAAAAAGACTTAACGAGGTTTAGATATTTACCGGCATCGGATAAATCATCGTTGGCCCTTTGATGGATATCCCTTTGCGATTCCATCTTAAAATCGTCCCCTAATCCATCGACTTTATGAATAAACACTTCAAATTTGATATTTTGATTAACTTTATAAGCTTTAGTTACGGTTATGTTTAATTTATTTAAAGCATCCATGTAGTCGTCTTGTGCGTCGATAACAAAGACTAAAGCCCCACATCCACCAAAAATCATGTCTGAATCGAACGTTGAATCGAAGAAGTCGATTTGACCAGGGAAATCCCAGATTTGGAATTGCACGAAGCTCGAATTGTTGATGTCGTCTTTGACGATTTTGTTTGTACTTTCTAAGAATAACGTTTCGTTCGGGGACATTTTGTGAAAGACTACTTTCTGTATCGACGATTTGCCTGATCTCCTCAAGCCCATCAGTAATATTCGTGGTTTTTGCTCGTTTGTGGTTGATAATGTAACGTCGGTGTCTCCGTCGAAGGCCCCATAGCCGAAGTCTTTGGGAAAGGAACCTGCGTGTCCGTCGAACGGTACGACTTCTTCGTCGTCCGGGTACGACGACTAAAGTACACGGATTTTGTAATAAAAAATTTATAACCTCAATGCTCGTTATAATTACCATTGTGTTTATTTTTGCCGAATGAAATTGAATGTATCCGCTTACTTTATTTGTCCTTATCTAATCCTTATTTTTATCGCATGCCATTTTATTATTATAACAATATTTTGATCATATGACGAACACTCAAAAAATTTTCATGGAATAATTGAGGTTTCATATGCGCAGTGTCTCCATTTTCAAAGATTATAACATTGGCGTCCATTATCTTTGTTGGCGTCGGTACCAACTACAACACCAGTGGCGCGCTGTTGCGTTTCCAAAATTCATCAAATCAAAAGACATGAAAACTAAGATAAACTTAAAGGTTTAATACTTTAAATTTGTTTATTCTTTATAGATTTTAATTTTTTTCTGTCACAGTTTCGCTTTTAACATAAACGTCAAACTATTTTTGAGAAGTTTTGAGACTTTGGGAGCCTCGTATTAGTTTCTGTTCGGGTAATAAAATGTTATAATTAACTCGTTTCTGTTTACATTTGGCGTTTCTATCATACGTACCCACTAAGCACGGTAAGTTACAAATGTTTGCGGCAAAGTTTGTACTTGGAAACTTACATAAAAATGTATACCACAATTTTTCAAGAGCTTAACTTTTTCAAGTTTTTTTTATGTAACTTGATTGCAAATTACTTATAAAAACTTCCACATGCTAATTCTCTATTAAGTTGCAAGTGTAAATTGCACATTTTTAAAATGAAAAAATATAAGTAACCTTCATAAAGTTTGATGATGTTTCTTTACTATAATAAATATTTAAAAAAATGAAATAAAAGAATTTAATTTTTCCAGTGAGTCTTTAATTACGTGAAGACGAAAATTAGTTTTTATCGCTCTTTTAGGGTTAGCGCGGCAATATATCTAAAGCAGTCTAAAGTTAGATGTTATACTGTGGTTATGTTATGTCATTGCTTTGGTTATGTCAGGGTTATGTGCATATGCTTTGAAATCTAATAAATACCTTGAGATGGTTCAGTTCAAATTTAAATTCAATTACAGCCTGAAAATTACGCATGATTCGTTTTAAGAGAGGTTTCGAGAATGCTAAGGGTACCAGCCAGAGAAGCATAGGTAACATCAGAGAAGGATGTCAACCGTCTGTACAATCGGCCTTCTTGATATAAAATGTATGTTTGTTTTTTGTGTTATTTTTAATGTAAGTAACTCTATACGTGTGCTAACATAAGGGATCGGAAAATTAACTGTAATTTGTAAGCACTAAAGCATTAAAATCTCCGCGTTATAAAAACGTTACGTTTTATTTGCTTTGATAAAACAAACGCATTGGCGGCCATTTCCATTTTGTCAATTTAATCGTTTTATGTGTACGATTTAGATTTATTAAACAGGGGTTTTCACTAACTGTTAATTAAAACTTAAAATTACTAAATTGACATGTAAAGGGTTGCTTGAAATGTAATTTAAATTGGTAGCATCTTTTTGTGTTTATGGTTGCGTTTATGTGTAAATTTAGACGTAAATGTGATTGTAATAATTAACCGTTTATTCTTACGTTTAAACATTATGAAAATAAAGGATCGGGGAAACTAAAAGGACGCTTAAAATGCAATCTCCGTTTGTAGCGTTTTCCTTGTCTTGCAATTTCAATAACTTCATTTAGCATGTGTAATTTTGTATAAAACATTTACGATTAGAAATGTAACCGAAATAATTAACTCTTTATTTATACTTAAATTTGAAGATTATTAAAATTGAAAGTGGTTTTATGTAGATAATTTTCTTGGTTTGTAAAAAGAAGCTACTTAAACTTCATTACCACCTTGTTTTTGTTATTTGTATATATTTGACGTGTTTTAGAATCAATCTGTGTTAATCTATTAATTCATTTTCTTTGCAAATTATTTATGCTAATCTCTGGCTTTAATTCTAAATTATAATAATAATTTATTTGTTTTTCGTACGTTTATAATCTGATAATACAAGAGTCGCTCAAAGTTTATACATACTTTTTAGTCGTAACATTTACCTATTGATGGTGATTATAACAGGTTTGATAACAGATATAAAAACTATTGTGTGTATTGCCTTGTAGAATGTAAATCTAATATTTTTCTACCGTGGTAGGACAACAACGAACGACCGCAGGTTGCTCTCATGTTATGAGACCTTGTATTTTGTTATGTGTAATGGCGCAAGTTGCTTTCTTGCTATGGTACCTTGCACGTTTGTATGTTTTCTAGTCGCGGTAGGTTGCTTTCATGTTATGGGGCCCTACGTTTTCGTTTACTTGTTTTATGTATAACTTTTATTATTTGTATTGGTGATTTTATATATACATATATATGTTTTTGGCCTTACTTTTTGTTCCAAACTTTCAACTTTAGCTGGGTTTATTCGCAACCAGGACCCCAGTACCCATTAGCGGGGGCGCCAATTATATAACACGCCTTCAGTTTAAAATGATGATGTTTGTGCACGTGTTTATATGTATTTAAATCTGTTATCAGGTCTATTTATTTGTCTAATTTACTGTAATTGGAGATGTCTTTGCTTTACGACGTGTGTTAATAGTTTTCATTACAAGCCGATTGCTTTATCAACCTAAATTATGTCATGATCTTGCATTTGCATTCAGTTAGAGGACCGGAGGGGTTCCTTCGCTCTGTTCTTCCCCTCCTACAGCGGGTCTCAACGAACAGACAAAATTTCGGTCAAAATTTAACTAAAAGAAAAATCACGATTAATTTTTTTTATTGTGTGTCTTATTTAACCACGAGGCTCAACGAGGCACCTACCTTACGGTTTGTAAAGCTATAAACTAAGTAGGCAGGAAAAGAATACGATGTTCTAATAGACGTGGATGAGGCCAGTTAGTCAAGACAGCTACGACCAAAAAAACTGAAAATGTTAGTGAACTAAAAATAATCAAGTAAAATACACTAAATTAAGTCACATGCAGTTAAATAACTAAATAATCACCCTATTTCGTCGTAGCTGACTGTAAAATAAAGTCATAATGCTATACAAAATAAACTAAATTAGACTCTGGCTTATGCTTGACTCTGACTTCGTCTAGCAAATGTTATAAGTACATTGACGTCGGGACTAGCCTAAGAAATCGGGATATGGCTAAGTGACGGAGTATCAAGAAGAAGACGGTTGCTCGTCTCTGATCGTAGTTTCCTGAAAATGTGAATATGTCGTAGTCTATGGTAGTAGATAACTGCACTGTTGAAAATGGTCAGTAATGATTTCCAGCTACAGCGAGAATACTTCTGGAACAAGTGCAAGACAGTGTAACTTTAAGCAATTATTTAAATCAGTGGACTGCGCGCACACTCAACAAGACATAAAAAACCGTGTATTTTATCATTTTCTTTATAATCAAAAAAGCAGTTATAGCTTTAGCGTCAGCAGGTACTTTCTTCGATTATTGATGTTCACCGTACGTTATTGAACGTTCCTAAAATGTCTGTAAAAATGCATAGTCTGTATACTTGGAGACGTTCGTCTGTACTTTCGCTTACAAATAGCGTATGTCGTCGATTTGCCGAGAACGGGAATGAATCCGTATTGTCTGGGATGGAACAATCTTTGTGGAAGGATGCTGTCATGTATTTTCTTTAAGAACATTTGTTCTAATAGTTTACCAAGTTTGGAAAGTATCGCAATCGGACGATACAAATTGGGACTAGCGAAATCTTTCTTGACAGGCTTGCGAATCGTTATTAGCTTACCAGTTTTTCAACTGTTTGAAAAATACCCACATTGAAGACAAAAATTAAATAGGTCAATTAACGTTAAAGAGAGAGAATCTTGTACGACATGGGAAAAATCGTCATGAAGAATTTTTTTTCTGAATTAGACGAGAATGAAATGTTGAAAGTAACATTCTAATTATAAAAATTTTATCAAAAAAAGTTAATCTTGTGACAAAAGTAGAACGTACGCTACGAGACGAATTTATACTTCTGCAGCTGACAAAACTTCATTGGTGTATTTTTGCAAATGATTTTGATTCTGCTATTTTTCAGCGCTGATGTATCAGTATTCTGCCTGCAGTGACTTATTTTGATATACTTATAATGTTTTCATTCTGCTGAAATATGCACATACCTATAACCTTCACCAATACTGTGAGTGTAAAAATGCACAATACAGAACAATATCGGCTAATTCCATTAAGTTTGAGCGTATCTTAAGAAGCTCGAAGCCGAAATTTCGAATACTGACGATAAACGTCAAAAACGGTCTCCTGATTCTTACGTTTTTGTGATCATTTGCTATTTGAATAAACCGTAGGTACATTAGAAAACTTGCCTGAATGGTAACACTCTGTTGTTACTTACATTTTTTGTAAACGCATAAAAATTATATTCGTTGAGAGAACACAATTTAATTAATGTCATAGCTTTAACTTGATGACCAACACAATCAATTTCACAGAAGCAACATATCACGACTCGAATACATAAAATGTGCAATTGTCTATATCATGGATTCAAGTTGCGCCATTATACATAAAATACAAGCAAGATCAATATCTGAAAACAACTTGCGAACTCAACGATATTGTTTTTCTCCACTACTATGTTTTATGTATATTTAATTATCACTGCTGCAAATTTATTACTTCTACCAATACTAAATAATAGCGTTGTAGGCCAACCACGCTCTAAGCTAAACTAGTCATAGCCTAATGTTGTTATCGAGCGCTTATCTCAATGTTTAATACTTTTTATTACCATTTAATTATCATTACTCCACATCTATTAACTCTAACAAGTAACTTAATACTGAGTAATCGGATTGTGGGTCATATGTTCTCTAAGCTGAACAAGCAATAACCTAACTTGCTTAAAAAAAATTATATCAAAATACAGCTTACCTCAAATGTTATTAGTATTTCGTCATCATTTAATTATCACTGCTTCAAATTTATTACCTCTACTAATACTGAGTAATTGGATTGTGGGTCATCTGCACACTAAGCTAAACAAGCTATAGACGAACTTTGCTTGGAAAAATAATTTTGAAATGCAGCTTACGTTAAAACGTATTACTTTTTTAAATTATCACTACTCAAAATTTATTATCCCTTGCACATACTGAGCAGTCAAATTGTGGGTCAGTTTTGCTCTAAGCTGAATCAGCTTATAAAAATGATATCAAAATGCAGCTTATATCAAATGTTATCAGTATTTTATTGTCATGTAATTATCATTGCTCTAAATTTATTACCTTTACTAATACTACCTATGACTAATACTGAGTAATTGAATTGTGGATCAGCTGCACTCTAAGCTAAACAAGCTATTATATCCAAACTTTGCTTAGAAAAGTGATATTGTAACAAACCATTAAGCTACGCCGCCTCTGGCTAAATATAAGTAATGCGCGCATGTGTAAGCAGCGATGACATTCATTACTAATAAAATGTATCACGCGTTTTTGTATAAAACTTAATAAAGCAATAATTTGTGCAAGTGTTGTGTTTTAATTTTTGGGATGTTAACAGTGGAGGAATTACAAGGACCTTACACCCTTACAAATTGGCGCCCAACGTGGGGCCTCTAAAATTTAATGTCTTAATTGTTTTAACACACAAGTGCACGTGATCGTAAAGATTCTCAAAGTGACAGTGTTTCGCACCAAAAACTGCTTCTACAGGTGTAGGACGTTATTGGGTTCGTTTTTGCATTCACTGCTTACTTTCCAAAATTTGCATCTATCCTGCAGCAGCTTAGAGAAGATTCTTCACCTACGAGGAACTTTTGTAAGTTATTATTAATATTTTACACCGTGGAAGGTCAACATTCGTACTTTTTACGTTCGTCCAAAAGTGGAAATTCGGAAACCACCATGTCGGTAACGCTTACAAATGAACAATTTAAGGAACTATTATCGCACTTAACAGTTGCGTCAGCGCCGCCCCAAGGTGATTCGGTCGTGCGTGGTTTATGCGGTAGTTTCGCGAAGTGTAATTCGAGATTTAACGGTTCATCGGATATTGACGTTAATGCATTTACAGACGCTATTCAAATTTATAAAGATTGCACGGGAATATCTGACGATAACGCGCTCAAAAGACTTCCTATGTTACTCGACGGTTTTGCAGCAACGTGGTACCAGGGAGTGAAGTCAACCCTCGATACTTGGGAAAACGCTATTGATTTGATGAAATCAACATTCGGTCCAGCTAAACCACCATATCGGGTTTACCGGGAATTGTTTGCGCAAGAACAAGATTTAAAAACGAAAACCGATGTTTTCATTTTTAAAGCTCGATCGATCTTAGCTCAATTACCAACGGATACGTTGACGGAAGCAACGCAAATTGACATGGTTTACGGTTTACTAAATTACAAAATTCGTGAGAAAATTCCACGCGATGCAGTTACTACATTCCAGCAACTCTTGGCTAAAGCGCGGCTGGCCGAGGAAACATTTGATCTTACGGTTAACGTGAATACAAATGAGTGTAAAGATTTTTCAAAGAAACGATGTTCGTACTGTAAAAATCCCGGTCATGCAAAAGACGAATGTAGAAAACTGATTAAAACTAAAACTAATAGAAATGTGTTCTCAAATACCCCGTCTGCACTACACATTTTGAAAAATAAGCCAAACGACACATCTCCTCCGACTAGCTCCGGAATTACATGTTATGGTTGTGGTACTGTTGGTTATATCAAAAGCAACTGTCCAAAGTGCAAGCCAAAAACGACGATTAACGAATTTATGTATAACAGCATTGATAATAATCATTCAAATAGACCGCTTGTTTCTTTAACGATAAATAATCACCAAGGGTGTGCTTTTGTAGACACAGGATCTAAAACAACGCTTGCTGGCTCGTCGTTAGCAAAGTTATTAGTACAGGATGGTATCCCATACACCAAAGAAAATTTAGTTATGACATTGGCCGATGGAGCTAAAAGAGACGTCGAAGCATGTATCTTCGACGTAGATGTTACACTGCAGCACAAGTCAATTTTAACACGTTTTGTTTCTGTGCCTGATCATGTAAACAGTCCTACATTACTAGGAATCGATTTTATTCGAGATGCCAACATAATCCTAGACATACCAAATAACGAATATTATTTTGGGGAAAATCCGCAAGATACGTTTGCTTTTGCGGAAGACATCTCATGCTTCTTAAACGAAGTACAGTCTAATGACGTATCTCTGAGAAGTGACGAAGGAGTTAACCTAACCCCAGAAGAACGAAAACAGTTAGACTGCCTTTTGGTCGAATTTCGTTCGAACTTTGAACGACACAACGAAGCGACACCCTACGCAGAGCACTCAATTGTCTTATTGGATGAAACTCCGATTGCAGTGCCTCCATATACAATGTCTGAGACTAAAAAGGAACTTTTACGTCAAGAATTAGACAAACTGCTCCAAGATATCCATTGAAGAATGTGAATCGCCGTATGCTGCGCCAGTTGTCCTGGTCCCAAAAAGAAATGATGGTGTTCGACTAACAGTTGATTACAGAGCTTTGAATGCCATTACGCGCGCAGATAGGTACCCAATTCCACGTATCGATGATATCCTCCATGCAGCGAAGAAAACCAATTACATGACTACGTTGGACCTAAAAAGCGGGTATCATCTAGTAAATGTTAAATCATCAGATATGGACAAAACTGCGTTTGTCACTCCGTTTGGTACGTATAGATACTTACGTATGCCTTTTGGCCTTTGGAATGCCCCATCAACGTTCCAGAGACTAATGGACAGATTTTGATCTGGGTTGCAAGACATCCTTCTACTTGCCTACTTGGACAATCTGATCGTAATTTCTACCACATTTTTGGAACACTTAGAAAATTTAAGAAGGACGTTTGAACGACTTGATCTGTTTAAGTTAACTCTTAACAGAAAGAAGTGCTCATTCTGTTGTCAAGAAGTACACTATTTGGGACACATACTTTCTCCGCAAGGTGTACGACCAAACGAAGACAAAGTGGCAGCTATACTACACATGTCGCCACCGAACAATGTGAAAGAACTTATCAGTTTTCTACAAACCTGCTCATGGTTTCGACGGTTTATAGAGAACTTTTCGCTAGTAGCGAAACCGCTGTCTACCTTGACAAAGAAAAACAGCAAATGGTAATGGGGACCTGAGCAAACCGAAGCTTTTACCAAATTGAAGAATTTGTTATGTACAGCTCCAATTCTCCGGCAAGCTGACAATCGACTCCATTATATCTTAAGAACAGACGCAAGTAACTACGCTCTTGGAGCATGTCTACTCCAGGGGGAGGGCAAAGATGAACGACCAGTGGAATACGCTTCTAGGTTACTCAATTCAGCAGAGTGTAATTATAATACAACCGAACGTGAAGCACTCGCTGTTGTTTGGTCAGTTCAAAAGTTCCGAGGTTACCTTGAGGGTGCCACCACAATCGTACAAACCGATCATCAAGCGTTGAAGTGGCTTATGTCGCTTAAATCACCCACGGGGCGTTTGGCAAGGTGGGCACTACAACTAATGCCTTTTGACCTTCGGATTGATTATATTACTGGAAAGAAAAATGTCATAGCAGACACGTTATCTCGACCACCACGAGATGACTCCGAGAAAATAATAGATGTCAATCTATTAACAGTCGACTTCCCTACGCTTACTGCGGGCGAGATCAGAGCTGAGCAAATAAACGATCCTGATATAGAAAAGATCATTTCTTGCTTAGAGGATACTTCGGAAGCCGACATTGACCTAAAGAAATGGTCCGAAAGAGGATATGTTATGTCAAATGGAGTGCTGTACAAATACACTCCAGAGATTGATGAAGAAGAACCACAATTAGTAGCTTCCAAAACTAGGATACCTTATATACTTCGTGAATACCACGATTCGGAAATGTCTGGTCATTATGGTGCTGAAAGAACTTATCAGCGCATAGCACGAAGATATTTCTGGCCAGGCATGAGAAGAGCAATTGCTGAGTACACCAGTAAGTGTATCGACTGCCAACGTTTCAAGGCGAAAAACTTAAAGCCAGCCGGTTTACTACAAACACCAATACAGTCGCAGCGATTCGAAGTGCTCTCGATGGACTTGTTTGGTCCCCTTCCAACGACTTCGCATGGTTACTCTTAGATATTCATTATCGAGGATGTCGCAAGCAGGTGGGTTGAAATGTTTGCTCTCGAATCCGCTACTGCATTATCTTGTGCCCGATGTCTCATTGACGAAATCATCCTACGGTATGGAGTACCAAGGCGTGTAATTAGTGATAATGGATCGCAGTTTGTTGGAGCTGTAATGCAACAAGTTGCGGACTGCTTAGGTTTTCAACAAAGCATGACGCCCGTTTACCATCCGGAATCAAATCCGGTGGAACTCAAAAATAGAGATATGAAGTTCCAACTAGCCATCTTAACAGGATCTGACCATACCTCTTGGATAGATAAGCTGCCAGCTATTCGTTTTGCAATGAACACGGCAAAATGCGAATCTACCGGTTACACACCTGCTTATCTCACTTTCGGTCGCGAACTTCGAACACCTGATGATGTAACTCGTGATTTGCGATCCGTTGTGAACAATGACATTTTTGTAACTCAAATAACTCCGTATCTACTAACACTTAACAGTGCACTAAGTGAGGCACGTGATAAACATGAAACTTCTCAAGACCGCCAAAAACAATATAAAGACTCACATCGCCGATCCTTAACGTTTAAAATTGACGATAGAGTGCTAGTGAACACCCATATCTTAAGTGATTCTAACAAAGCTCAAACTTCTAAATTCGCGCCGCGCCGCGATGAGCCATATCGAATTCATAGAGTAGTGTCACCCACCACATATGAAATCTCGACGCTTGGAGATACTGTAAATCCTATTGGCAAATATCACGTTTCGGCGTTAACACCATACATTGCTGATCCCGATGAAGATCCGCCATCGCCTACGCAACCAATACGAAGACGCGGACGACCACGCAACCCAGTGCCCTTAGCTGACTGCACTGACTTTCTAATCGAATCTGACGAAAGCGCTCTGCGAAAGGTAAAAAGTACTGCCGAGGGTCGCCGTCGAAGGACAGTAAAACCACCGTGTAGTTGCTGTACCAATACGTCCGTTGCCCCACACCCGGGACGTACGTGTGGTGCAAAGGGGGAGGATGTAACAAACCATTAAGCTACGCCGCCTCTGGCTAAATATAAGTAATGCGCGCATGTGTAAGCAGCGATGACATTCATTACTAATAAAATGTATCACGCGTTTTTGTATAAAACTTAATAAAGCAATCATTTGTGCAAGTGTTGTGTTTTAATTTTTGGGATGTTAACAGTGGAGGAATTACAAGGACCTTACACCCTTACAATATCAAAATACAACTTACGTCAAAACGTATTACTTTTTTAAAACCATTTACGTATCACTACTCAAAATTTATTACCCCTACCAATACCGAGTAACCACATTGTGGTTCAACTTCGCCTCTAAGCTGGATCAGTCATACCCTTTGCTTTGCTTACAAATTATATCAAAATGCAGCTTATGTTAAAAGTTATTATTTTTTTATGACTATTTAATTATCACTACTGCAAATTTATTACCTCTACCAATACTAAATAATTTATTATCCTTGCAAACAGCGAGTAATCGCTTTGCTCAAAGCCGGATCAGAGTAATTTATGGATTTTGAAGAAATTTGAAAATGTATAAAAAAAGAAATACCTCAATAAAAATATATAAAATTAATTACCTATAATCTCTAAATTCTAAGAACAAAATTAAATCGTAAAATAAAATTTCAACAAAATGAAGCAGCCACAAATTTTTGAACCGTCCAAAATAATAAATATTTATTAACTATTATAATGAAAATACAAAATATACATAAATGTGAAATATAAGACAAAAATAATTGTAAATATAAAACTGATAATTATTTATTGTATTCGTCTTTTCCTTCGGGGTCTTTGCAAAGTATCAGACGGTGGCGGCAGCATCCGTTTCCAAATTTTACTTCTTCTCTTATGCAGGTCTTGAACTTCAGTTTCAGATAAAAATAATTCCTCGTCGTCTTCATCTATGTAAACATCTTCACCACGGCGGTATCTCTAACGTGTTTAAATGTAAATATAAGAACAATCTAACAAATTCTTACTTTGCGTTTTTCCTTTCTGAAAGAATCTTCGTTCAGTGCCCAATTGCACAAAACTTTCCAAATTTCCTCAATGCCGATCGGGATGTTGTCGTCGGTAAAACGAAAATGAGAAGTAAAAGACGTTGTCGTATAAAACAATTTGCAGATTTTCCACATGTAGTTTACCGGTACGTATTCCCTTTTGACCATCCAATACCCCATGCGATATTTCAAGCTGATAATAAAAATTAATTTCGCACTTACCATTTCCGCAACCAGCGACGGTCGAAAAGAGAATTTGATTTTTTTATGGGTGTATCTGATAAAGTGCATACCAGGAAGATTAAAAATTGATTCCAGATCATTTTTGTAATCGTCAAAATAACTTTGAAATTTATTCGGGCGCTCGATATCGTACTCGCGCTTAATTTCTTCATCTTCTTGCAAATTTGCTATGTATTCGTCTAAAGAATGTAAAATATTTCGGTAACAGTTTTTTTGGTGTAAATACTGCGGAGCCTACCGTGATCTTCTAATTCTTCTAAACACAAATCGAAACAATCAGAACCGGTACTCATTTATAGACTTTTATCAATTTATAAGCAAAAATATCGTTGACATTGACAAATGTTTGTCAATAATCGATGAAGCAAATCCGTGTCTCACCGAATACAAGCAACAGCTGCGCTTTACAACCTTGAACGGTATCCTTTCTTTTACTAAACAAAACGTATTCAGGTTACAAGGTCCAGTTTTGTGCCGAAATCTGCTTTCTTTGTGGTGCACGTTTATCAAAGTTTTTGTTAAAAAGAATTTTATCACTCAGTTAAGTGCAAATCTACCAACATATGGGGTCTAAAATGCGCTTCATTTTTAATAACTTTATTTTTACTATTATTTTAGTAGTTAATTTTGTAAACCAGTCACGCACATTGTAATCGTGTTACTAATCAATGTTCAGTGTATTTGAATGAACGTTTTTATTTTAACTGGATTCTCGTAAATGACACCTTGGCCACATCATACTTTTGGAATGTATGCGCTCTACTATTAGAGACCTTTAATAAATAACTTATTTACATAATTTTAGGATAATGTACACAAAAACTGATTATATTCAGGTGTAATAAGGTATCGTTTGTACCATTGTCGCATCGTTGTTTTATCGAACTGATTCAGATTGAGTAAATTTAGTAGGTACCTAAGAATCAGTTCTGGAAGAGAATCGAAGAACGATAGTGTGCAGTTTGAAGATGACCCCAGTCAACCAGATCACGTTCTTATTAGTACCTTTATAACGTCCCAATCTACTATAAATAGCCAACAACGTTAAATGAACATAAATTTTTATCACTAAGAGTAACGTCGCTAAACTTCTGGTATCTTATTGGTCACGTTCTAGTTGTTTTAAACAGTTGTATTTTTAAATAGTTCGTCCACAAATTTTTAGTTACTATTGTACAACTTTAAGATGACATTCAGTTTGAGGATGACCCCACTCAGCCAAATTGCGTTTTTATTACATCATTGTTACATTTTTGGAGTATTTTTGTAACGTTTCAATTAACCATAAATGACGTCCAATAAACGTAAACGTTATTTCCCGAGAATAAAGTCGCTAATTTTCTGCCTAAATTATGATTTTTTTACACAGTCATAAAAACTGTATGCTATTTTGTGGTATTACTGTAGTTTTATAATTTTTCAATAATTTGTTCGTTCACGAATTTCTAGCCACTACTGTACAGCTTTGAGATCGCCTGTAGTTTTAAAATGACTCCAGCAAAAAATATAGCGTTTTTATTAAATCACAATTAACCATAAATGACCAGTGACGTTAAATAAACGGATTCTCTGAGAATAACGTCTCTAAATTTCTGCAATCTAATTGGCCAAATTACAGTTTTTATACAGTTGTAAAAACTGTACGCCATTTTGTGCTATTATTATTATTATTATAAGATAGGGCGAGGAATGCCTTCCTCAAGCACTGCGACCAGAAGATATCTTTTGTGCCCCATGATTAAACTCAGCGGAGATCTATTCAGTGATAAAGTTAATCAACCCTCTGGTTATCAGTTGTTGAACTACATCCTTCGCAATGGAGTATTGTTCAAGGTGTTTGCTTCTTTTTAAGCATAACTCGTGATGATGTGTTTTATATGTTACACCTCTTCACCATAGTACCGGCATTTGTTATCATCCACCAGTCTCATCTTTTTAAGATGGTACTTAGAATGCCTATGTCTCGTTAGTGCTCCGCACAAAAGTCTCATGGTTTTCTTCATCCTTTTCTTATTGTGGTTTAAAGATTTCTTAGTCTATTTGAGACCTGGAGTTTCTTTGCAGATCTTGTTGACTTCTTTGTTTGCCTAGTTCTTTACGATTTCCTGAAAGACTCTCTAACCGGAAACAAGGGAATTGGTCCAATATAGGGTTCCACTGCTCCTAGTTTAGCTTGTTTATTTGCTTCTTCATTGTCGTCTATTCCCTCATGTTCTAGTACCCTGACAAACTCAGTTGGTTTAGGGATCTATAGCTTTCGTAAAGCATCCGAGATTTGAAGGTGTTACTACCGAGCGCCTTTAATGTTGCCTGATTATTTGACAAAATGCTTATCCTTTGATTGAATTTGCCCCTGTTGATGAGCTGCTCCACTGCCATGTTTATGGCGTGTGCCTCTGCTTGGAATACGGTGAAGTTTCTAGCGAGGGATGAGTGTCTCTTGAATCTCCGTTCCATCACTCCTGATCCCACACCACTCTCAGTTTTTGATCCGTCAGTGTACCATTTTTGGGACTCATTCCACACACATTCCACAACTCCATCCTTACACTGTTCCTTGTTTGCAATGTTAACTCTGTATTTACGGTAAACATTTTTGTTTACATGACATCACTGATCTTTGTTATTGTCATCATTAAGGTAGGCTTGATAAGAATTTCCAAGTGTCTTTTGAGGTTACCTTCTTTGTAATGATATGCCTGCTGGAATTTAAGGCTTCCTCCTTAATTGTCATTTGCAGGAGAATGATTCCTAATAGGGCCTCCATCCCTGCCGTGGGTGTCATTCTCATGGCACCTATGGTGTTAAGGCACGCTAGCCTCTGTACCATTGCCAGCTTGGTGATTGCTGTTTTCTGGTATACCTTCTTCCACCAGATGACAGTTGGATATGAAATTCTAGGTCTGAGTATCTTCTTGTAAATCCAGCTGCTCGCTTTCGGGTCCAGTCCCTATGTTTTCCCGACCATTTGTCGACATGACCACAGTGCTCTAATACCATTGTTAGTCGCTTTTGTCAAATGACTCTTTCAGTTCAGTTTTTAATCTAATGTCACCCCCAGGTATTTAACATCCGTTGAGAAGGGTAGTTTTGACCCATCAATCTTTATGCTAGGAGAGTCAATTGATATACAATCGCTCTTTTAGGCACCACCTCCTGGTTAAGTTTACGGCTGATTGCATAACTTATCCTATTATTTTGCCGTGCTTGCCGCCAACTATTTTAGTTAAGTCGTGAGCATATTCAAATATTTTGTGTTCCGCGTTGCTCAGATCAGTGACCATAGTAGAGAAAAATAGAGCTCCTCCTTGAAGACACCCTCGTGTTGTTTCCGTTGCTTGGGTTGCAGAGCCTAGATATGCTGACAATTCTCTGACATCCAGCATATGTTTTACTAATCCGATAATGCATTTGTTTGTCCCTCTTTTGATGAGAGATCTTATCATTGATTCATAAGCAGCGTTATCAATGGCACCTTCTATGTCCATAAAAACACCTAGTGCGATATCCCTTGATTCAATTGCTCCTTTTATACATTTAACAAGATGATGTAATGCTGTTGTACTCAATTTTCTTTTCTGATAGGCAAATTAGTCTTCATGTAGAGGTGCATTCTGTAGTACCTCTATCCTAATATACAGATCGACAAGTTTCTCCATCATTTTGAGAAGAAATGACAACAGGCTTATCGGTCGATATGATTTCGCAATGTCTAGAGGTTTGCCTCCTCTCGTGTGTATGAATACGACTCTTACTTTTCGCCATAATTTTAGAATATAGCCGTATAGCAGACTGGCTCAAAATAGATTGACCAGTGGTGATAGCAGGATGTCCATCCTATGTTGAATGAGTGCAAAAAACCTCTGTCGAAGCCTTGAAAAGTTTAAAAGTCTCTATGGCCCACTTAATTTTTTTAGACGTCAAATTGTTTTTGTAAGGAGAAAGTGCATCTCTTTTTTATATGTCTCCTTCCATCCTCAGCTCCCTTTGGCGTTATGAAACCTGGGAAGTGTGTTACCATCAAGGTTTCTAAGATTTCGTTAAAGGTCGTTGCTGTTGTTTCGTCACTCTTTTGAGTGCACCAATACTCTCATGTGATTCTCTTGAAAGGGCCTTCTGTACACTGCTCACCTTAGGTACTTTGTCAAGGTTCTTACAGAAAGTTCTCCATGAGCTTCTTTTGGCTTTGGAAAGTTTTTTCCGTAAGGGCCTATCCATACCCTTCCCGGTCTTTGCTTTCTTTCGCTCTGTTAAACTCCTTCCCGGCTTTCCTTCAGAGTTTGCTCAGCTCCCCATTCCACTAAGAAACTGTGCTGTTGGTTCTTGTTTTTAGGGCACTGTTTCCCTCATAAACTTTCACTATGACCTTTACGGTGAGGTCCTCTTTTTCCTGGAGATCGTTAATAGATCTTATATTGTATATAACATCCTTCACACTATCTCGTAGGTTGTTCTTGTAGCCTTCCCAGTTGGTCTGTTTAAAAAATCTGTACGTCTGATCAGTGGCGGCTACTCAATAAGTGCACATGTGCACGTGCACACCCAACTAATTTTATAATTCTAATACTATGTAACTACATAATATATTCATAATGTTTTCAATTGCATCAGATACTAATTATTAATTTGCTTTTGTTGTGAATTTTTTAGTTACCTAATACCCAATATGCAATTCGCAGAAGCAATTGTTTTTAGTACACATTTATTTATGCTTTAAGTCAGTTAAGTGCCCGGCTCAAGTGATTTCGTGCTCTAATTGGACGAACAGTAATTCCGTTAACACTTCGTTCCCCGCGAGAGTCAACATGTTAAAGAAGCTGTTGTGCACAGTCAATATGTGCACATTCGCGTTTGAAATGCATACCATTGTTATCAGTTTGTTGTGTCTGTTGTAATAATGAAGTAATACTGTGGTAATACAAGCAGTGTATTAATATGTTGGAAAATTCTGTTAATTTTAGCGTGCAATACTTAAAGACAATTTGTTTTTCTTCCTTATCTTTAGAAGAAAAAATAAAAATTAAAAGTGCAGGTCGTCCAAAACCGAATTTATTAATTACTAATATAACAAAGTGTAAAACCCGAGATTACAAAAGGCATTTTAAAGTACAAACTTATGAAAAAATTGATTGGTTGTGTGGGTATAGATACGTGTTATCTAAAATAATAAACTGCGTTAAATTTTGTGGTGCTTTTGAACTTGCACTGCGAGGTCATGACGAAGGAAATCATTCATTAAACCCTGGTGTATTTAAAGGTCTTATTAATTTTTCTGCAGAGTTAGATTTGGCTTTAAGGGAACATTTACAGCAAGCTACAGTGTTTAAAGGTACGTCAAAAGACATTCAAAATGATTTATTAAATTGCATGCTTTGCGTGTGTCAAGCCCATATCAAGAAAGGAATTTCTGCTTCAAAATTCGTATCTATTATAAGTTACGAAACAAGCGATATTTCAAATACTTACCAAATGGTTGCGGTTTTTCGTTATACTTTAACAAATGGAACTCCTGTTGAACGATTTTGGAGTTTTTTGAATCCTTCCGATCACAACGCTACTGCTTTAAGTGACTGCATTGAAAACCTTTTAAATTCTGTTTTAAAACAAACCGATCAATTAATTTCCCAAAGCTATGATGGTGCAAGCGTTATGAGCGGAGTTCACAACGGTGTACAAAAACTTATTAAAGATAAATTTAAGTATGCGTATTACGTGCACTGTTATGCTCATCAACTAAATTTGATAATGTCTCAGACAACAAGCGTAAATCAAAATGTGCGTATCTTTTTTTCTGACCTGTGCGACATTACCAACTTCTTTTCTAATTCTCCGCAACGAGTTGCAATATTAGACGAAGTCGTTGGAAGTAGAATTCCCAAAGCGTCTACAACACGGTGGAACTTCAAAATAAGAACTGTTAATATTGTATATGAAAACAGAGAAGCTCTTATAGAGTGTATGGAAAAAATACAGTACACATCCAGACAACGGATACCATTATAAAAGCGGGTGCACTTTTACGATTATTAAATGACTCAAAGTTTGTATTTTGGTTGACAGTGTTTCATCGTTTAATGCTTCACGTTGATATTTTATATTCACAGTTGCAAAAAAGAACAACCGATTCTGTGACTATAAAACAGAGTATTAAATCATTTGAAGAGAGTATTCAAAAAGAAAGAGATAACATACACACGATTAGAGACTTCGAAGTAAATGACTTGACTTTAAGTCAACCTAAAAAAAGAAGAAAAACGAATGAAAGTAATTCCTATATATCTACGACTGTCCAAGCTAAAGAAGTTTGCGACATCATAATATCGGAAATAAAAAGAATATTTTCGTTTACAGGTCATTTAGAAATAACTAACTTATTTTTGATAGAACATTTTGAAATGTATTCATTAAATTTTCCTAACGAATATTTAAATTCAGCAATTCGTGCATTTCTATTTCTTGATAAAAACAAATTAAAGAGAGAATTGGAGATAATTTACAGAAGACCCGATTTCAGAGGTGTCTCTGGAGCAGTTTATTTACTTAAGTTTCTAATAGAAAATAATTTGCATTTAGATTGTTCAGAAACTTGTTTAGTTTTACATATAATTGTAACAATGCCAATGACAACTGCAGAAGCAGAACGTTGCTTTTCTACTTTACAGCGAATAAAAACATTTCTTAGAAGTACTATGAGCCAAGATAGATTAGCTGCTCTTGCAATGTTGTCAATTGAAAAACAAATGATTCAAAACATTCCAAATTTTAATGAGTTAGTTATTGAAGAATTTATATCAAAAAAGGACAGACGACTTCAATTTCAATATAAAACGTGTTTGTGAAAATTAAAAAACTTGTGCTAAAGATAATTAAAAACATATAAATATTAGTGAGAAAATGTTATGTATTAAGTAAATTTTTTTAGTTGAACTTTTAAGGATTGGTTATTTAACCTTAAAAATAAAAAAAACACTAACTTTGTCATTGGCTGTGCACTCCTAAAATGCTAACCCACGCGCCGCCACTGCGTCTGATCCATCATAGGTCCTGCTTCAACCATATTTATATTATGATCTGACAAAGACACCAAATCAGAGACTCTCTGCCCGCTGATTAAGTTCCCTACACTTCTAGTCACTAAGATTAGATCAAGAACCTTCTGTTTTATAAAGTTAGTGAAATTAGGCGTGTTGCCTTTGTTAGCCGCTACCAGGTTAGTAGTAATAAAGAATTCGTAAAAAAAACTAACCCCGTTTGTTGGTGTCCCAGCGCGTTTGCGTAGCATGCTAGGATCAGCTGCTTGTTATTGGTTCCGCAGTAATTGATTCCCCTCCAGGAAAATATGATGAGGTGAATATCATCTCCTTTATCTCTCCAGAGACTCTTAGCTCTGCTATTATTGTGACGGTGTCGGAATCTGTAAATTCTGAAAAACATATTACGTTAATACATTTATTAATAAGAATTGCGACCCTCGGGTTCTGGGCACTCTTATCGTAGATTTATTTACAGTTTTTTATGTTGAGTCCACAGATTCGGCCTCTGTTTAACTAAGGTTTTTGAATTAAACCCAAAAGTTGTGTGCCCAGAGAGAACCTTCGGCAGAGCAGAGTAGATGCTGCCTTCGCATGATAGAGGTTCACCTACACACATTACATGTTATTTGGAGGTACTTTCTGAAATAGAGGGACCTAAGTCAGTCCCCGTCACCTCCAGTCAGGGGGTATCTTTTTCTTCTTCCATAGGTGGTTCATGAGGTTTACGGATTATAACCGAGACCTCCTTGAAGACAAAACTTAAATCTCCTTTCTGAGCTTATACTGCTACAACCGACTTAAGGTCCATGGAAAGAATTAGGAGTGCCGATCTGCAACTCACCTCTTTTCTTATTAGTCTCCATGGGGTGGTATCTATCCCCACCTTTTGTCCTTAGATTCTATGTAGGATCCTCTCCGCTGGCAGTTTTGCGGCATTAGAAAAATATCCGACGACTCTTCCT
Source organism: Aquatica leii (assembly GCA_035610365.1). Taxonomy (NCBI): domain Eukaryota; kingdom Metazoa; phylum Arthropoda; class Insecta; order Coleoptera; family Lampyridae; genus Aquatica; species Aquatica leii. Next base: position 60,836,799 of record CM069438.1, read on the forward strand.
TGGGAATTTCCGACTCCTTTGTGGTCCACATCTTTACATAGGATCATTATGTATCCTGTTTTCCCAAATTTCCACAAATTCTTCCATCAAATTTTCCATCGGTATTTTTAAGTTAAAGAGTCTCTTTTCCAAAGAGAAGAGTCTTACAGTTAACTCTTTTTATTTTCGACAGTCATCTATTCTCGTAAGTGATCATAACAGATCCCTTAAGAATGTCGTTCACGCATTGTAGTTTGTAATCTTAGTGTACATTGTACGATGATAAGAATGTCTTGCGGGTTTGAACCGTGTCATTGTTGTAACCGAAGTTGCTAAACGTTTCGCCCACTTTCGGAGCTTCATCGGGGTGTGAGATAAATCGCAAAACTCAAACAAGCAACTGAAATTTAACTAAGAACTTTTCAAAAGTTAGGTTATCAACTTGTGAAACAAACCATAATCCAAATTCTGTAAAGGTAAGAAATAAAACGATAACTTGAAAAAGCAAACGAAAATCTAAGAAAGAACCACTACAGTTAGATAATCAACTTGTGAACCAAGTCAGATTCTAAACTCCGTAAAAGTGACTTAAGAAGAAATAGCCTCCGTATATAACGGAGAAGGATTGTCATGGATGGTCAAGCTCGACTCTGAACCAAAGAGGAGATAGCTCGAAACTATAATCGCGATTGAAGTTATTGGGGTCTTTGATGATTTCTATGCTCTCTCGAAATTTCCTGTTGAAAAAAAATGGAGATTTGGCAATCAACGAAACATTATCAAAATCGATCTTGTGAACTGTAGTAAAATGATGTTAAGCAACCGCAGACTTACAAATATACCTTTGCCTTATACAACGATCATGTTCTGAAATGCGAGTAATGACGGAACGACCGGTTTTACCAATGTAGACTAAACCACATGAACAAGGAATTTGGTATACACCTTGAGATGAAAGAAGGAAATTTGTCTTTGAAAGAAGGTAGAATCTGAGAAATTTTGCCTGTCGAGTTGAATATTCTTACGAAGAAGTTTCGCTATTTGATCTGTAACTTTGTGAATGTAGGGTAAAAAGGCTAGTTTCGAATTGGATTCGGGAGTAGAAATGTCCTTAGGTAGTCGAGTACGTGGAAGTAGACGACGATTAATAACTTTATGAATATCTCCTTTCACATAACCATTGTTCACTAAGGTTCTAGTGAGATGACAAAGTTTCGAGTCTAGATTCTCAGATTGGCTAATAGAAAAGGTACGATGAACCAAAGACTGAATAACAAAACGTTTCTTTGCAGGATGATGATGAGACGAAGCATGAAGGTATCTGTACGTATGGATGGATTTGCGATAAACATAATGGCTCAGACGTCCGTCGGGCTTGCCAGTCACAAGAACGTCAAGAAATGGAAGAAAACCATTACTTTCGATTTCCATAGTAAATTTGATATCTAAGTGTGGATTGTTAAGATGATCAAAAAACTTAGACAATTCGAGATGACCATGAGACCAAAATAAACGTGTAGTCAACATACCTAAACCACACTTTAGGTTTTAATATTGATTATTCCAAAGCAACCGTTTCAAAACATTCCATAAAAATGTTAGCTACAACAGGTGATAGAGGGGAACCAATAGCAGCACTAGAAAACCTGTTCGTAAAACTCGTTATCAAATTGCAAGTAAGTAGAGGTTAGACACTTATCAATAAGAGCAACCAAACTCAAGTCCTTGCCATGTTGAGACAGAATCTGTTTGATGATAACAAACGAATCCTTAATAGGAACTTTAGTAAAAAAAGAAGTAACATCAAAGCTCACGAGAAGATCTTGGAATTCAAGTTTTATAGTTACTAGACGTTGAATAAAATGCTGAGAGTTGAGGATGTGAGAAGAAGTTTTACCTGTAAACTCACAAAGAATGTTAGACAAGAACTCGTGAACATTGACTCGGCTCCGTCTTGTCTTAGACAATTGCAGATTCATGGATTTAGGTAAGTCTCCTTCTATCCATCTATTCGTCCTTACTTCGTCACTTCCTATATTTTCGTTATCTTATTCGGATCTTCCTTGTTACAGATACCACTACAAGCAAAATGCTGTTTTTGATTTTCAATCGTTTTAGAGTTTATCATCATACTAAACTTCTAGCCTAGGTTTGATAAGTAAGACGCCATAAAGCATTCATCCACTTTTTAAATTCTCCGCCTGTTAACAAAATCAAAGCACAGCGGTCTTATACTTTGTGACGAAATTGCGACACCAAGACACTTTTCGTTGCATCGATTCCAAGTAACTTGTAATTCATGCCGAAGAGCTTGCTGTGTCTGTAGAAGATGCGCTAAGTTTGTAATATGCGTAAATCTGGTGGCTTTAAAAAAAGGGAAAACGGCTACCAATCTTAAAAAAAACGAATTATCGGGAAACCTTAGTCGCGTCCAAGCTAGCTCTCTCGGAGGATGGTGTGAGTCTTGGAAAAAAAGTGATTTACGGGCGCCACAAGAGTTTCTTCTGCGACGTCGGTATCTTCCAGACCCTCTTGAAGTTTGGAAAAACTCCACGATAATTATAGCCCTAAAGGAAAAAAAAGAGGGAAAGAGAGAGATAAAAAAAACAACAATTGGTATGACGGTACGCCTTGTTAATCGACACACACCTTGTATAAACTTATACCTAATTATAACTAAACAAAATGTCTTTAAATCGATGTTTAAAAACATAAAAAACTCAAAAATTCTCGATGGCTTATTAAGCGTTATGTACAATGGTTAAATTAATGTTATTATGTAGATCGATTTGTACGATACTAAATCTAAATAACTAAACTACTAAAAATTAATTTATCTTATCTGCTAGATGTTTTCGAAAGTAAATTGTCCGGAACTGGAAGGTAACCTTGGCACTTGAGGTTGATTGACCTTTCTTGTATTTCGGTGTCAACGGTTGGTGATTCCAAACAAATAATCGATTAAACGATTAAAAGATTAAATCGTGTAAAATGGTTAAACGAGTGGAAAAAAATGAGAAAAAAAACCCCTTAGTTGTTGGTCGGGGCTCTTAGAAGTAACGGCAACTCAAGTCGTAGATCCGACGATTGTCGTAGAGGAAGTTAAGATTGATTAAACTCAGAAAGGTAATTACTGGAAATCTAATCTCTCCCCTGTTGCTTCCAAAATCAGTTAAATCCGTTAAACAATAACGAAAGTGATAATCACTAAGCACTAATTAGGAAAACTTGAGTTCTGTTAAGCAGGACTTGCAAAAGTGAAGTCAAATTCGAACAAAAATCCCCTCTAAAATCGAAAATGTATCGTGTTATCAGAGTCCAATGTTGAAAAATTTGAACTCTGGGGTCAAAGATAAAGATTATAAAAGTACAAAGCGTTGTTGGTGGCCTATTTTAAGCGGGAAAAATTTTGAAATGAATTTAAAATTGTTGCTAATAATTACAAATTATATAAGGATTGTTACAGTTCCCCCCTCACTTCCGTGACGTAAAATTCCTTAAATTATTTCGTCCAATAAATATATATATAAACGAGAAAAGAAAAAAAAGAAAATGACTTAGATGATAACTACTAAAACAATAAATCATTCTAGGATTTGTCTACTCAAAGCTCGGAATGGAATGGCTTTAAGTCCTTGGTATTCCAGACTCCGCAAGAGGTACCTCCGTCATCTTGAAGTTCATATGTCCATAATGACAACTTCTTCCTAACGGTGAAGGGACCTACATATCTAGGGGCTAGTTTTTGGGAAAAGAATCGATCTGCCTTTGACAAAACAAAATTCTTGCGCAGTACTCGGTCTCCAACGTTATAACTAACATCCCTATGTCTTAGGTCGTAATAATGCTTGTGTCGTTGATACGCCGCTATCAATTTAGTACGCACACTCGCAAATAGATTTGGTAGTCGATCTGTAATTTTGGTTTGATCATCCCTCTCAAACTTCATGTTATCGGCATTAACTAAATGAGGATACTCTGTCCCTTTCAGAATCTGCCGTCGACCAAACAACAATCGGTAAGGTGAATAACCTGTGATTTCGTGCTTGGCTGTCCTAATAGCTGTTCCTATTTTAGGTAAAAGCTTGTCCCAATTCCGATGATTTTCCTCAATGTAGGACATCAGCATCGTTTTCAGGATGCGATTTATCCTTTCGCTAAGGATTCGCCTGAGGATGGTACAAAGGTGTTCGCTTGTGTTGAATTTCGTAGGTCTGACACATCTCTTTGAATTTATGGCTGATAAATTGTACGCCATTGTCCGTTATAATGGTTTGAGGGACGCCGTAAATTAGTAATACGTTCTCCTCGATTGCCTTACAGACTGCAGCACTAGTGGGTGCTCTAAGAGGAAAGAACAAACAAAACTTTGTGAAGTAGTCGGCGACAACTAGGATGTTCAGATAACCCTGGCTAGAACGAGGTAGCGGTCCAACTATATCCGCTGACACTAACTGCCACGGACGATTTATGGTGGGATGACTCACCATGAGTCCGCTGACCTTCTTCTGTACTGGTTTGCATTTCTGACATATGCTGCACGCTCGCACATACTTAGCTACATCGTTTCGCAGCTTAGGCCAGTAGTACTTCTCGGATAAACGTGCCACTGTCTTGGTGACTCTACATGACCTGCTAGAATAGGATCGTGGTGTTCTTTATAAGTTTCTTTCTTTGTTCCTTCGGCACAACTTTAGCCCATTCGTCTCCTGGTAAGTCTGACTTAATTTTTCTTATACAAAATTCTACTGTAACTCTCCACAGTGGGTAACGTTGAGGATTTTGAGCGATTCTCGCCTTCATTGTCTTAATCCATGGGTCGTCTGTTTCTCTTCAGCAGTTACGGCTGCGATGGCTGGGACGCTTCTCGACAAAGCATCAGGCAATAAGTGTTCCTTACCTTACGGTGCACCATCTGGAAATTAAATTGCTGTAAGCGAAGAGACCATCTGGCTAATCGGCCTTGCGGGTCCTTTAGATTGTTCAGCCACAGTAAAGAGTGATGATCTGTCACTACTGTAAATTCCGAACCCTCCAAGTATGCTCGCAATTTCTCAATGCACCAGATAACCGCTAGGCATTCCCTTTCCGTGGTGCTATATTTACGTTCTGCGCTGGTAAGCGATCTACTTAAATAGCAAATAATCACCTCATTTTGGTCTTCGTCTAGTTGGGTTAATACTCCTCCTATGCCATAACTACTTGCATCTGTCTGTAAAGAAAAAGGCTTATCGAAATCCGGACAAGACAGGATCGGTGATGTTATTAACGCAGTCTTGAGTTGTTCGAAAGCGGTTTCGCATGCCGGTGACCAAAAGAACTTCACTGACTTCCTTAATAGTTGAGTAAGCGGTTCCAGCAAAGTAGCGTAATTAGGGATGAATCGCCTATACCAGCTTGCCATGCCTACCACCCGTCTGACTTCGGCCACGTTCTTTGGTTCGGGTATATTAATGATAGCGCTCACCTTGTCTGGGTCTACTTGTACGCCGTGTTCGGTAACGAGGTAACCTAAGTATTTTAATTCCTTAAGACAGAACTGACATTTGTCTCTAGATAGTTTAAGATTTGCCTGTCGTAGCCGGGAGAAAACCTCCCGAAGAACCTCTGCATGCTTCTCGAAAGTTGGAGTAGCTACGATAATGTCATCGAGATAGACAAAGACGTATGGCTCGAGTTCCGGTCCTAGCACACGATCCATCAGCCGTTGCCACGTCGCAGGTGCGTTGTGTAGCCCGAATGGCATCCGCGTGAAACGGAATAACCCTCGACCGGGTACTGTAAACGAGAGATAATCGCGGGACTCTAGAGCGACTGGTACTTGCCAAAACGCGCTTTTGATATCGAGCGATGAAATATACTTTGCATTTCGCAGCTTGTCCAATATAGAGGAAATGTAGGGCAGGGGATATGCGTCTCTTTTCGTCACGGCGTTTAATTTCCGGAAGTCGACGCAGAATCTATACGTACCTTCCTTTTTACGGACCAATAGTATCGGTGACGACCATCCAGAGTACGACTTTTCTATTATACCTTCTGCCAACATCTTATCCACTTCGGCGTCGATATGTTGTTGTACTTTGGGAGAGACGGGGTAGTAACGCTGTTTAATTGGAGCAGAATCAGTTACAATGGTGTGTTCTACCAGGTTAGTGTGAGACAGTTGTTCGTTCACTTGACTGAAATGGTGTTCAATTAGTTGGTCTAGATGTATGCGCTGTGCGTCCGTACAGTTTCTTACGAGCGAGAGAACTTCAGGTATGGGTTCGACACTGGAGAATTCCCAAACGTTTCTTCTCAAGTCCGGAACTACCGAGAACTCCTTCCAGAAGTCGACTCCGAGTATCAAGCTGTGAGGTAAGCTGGGTACTACGAGCATTTTTACTACAGCACATTTATCCAACAACTTAACTGGTACTAACATTATGCCTAGAATACAACAGAATTCTCCGTTTGCTAATTTTACTCCGTCTAAACGCGTTTTTTCCAATTTAAGTCCTAAATGACACATGAATTCATAGCCGGGAGTACCTAGAATAGTATTAGAAGCTCCTGAGTCCAGAAGTCCGGAAATCGATTTACCCAGTACATCTATACTTAAATAAGGTAAGATTATAAAAGTACAAAGCGTTGTTGGTGGCCTATTTTAAGCGGGAAAAATTTTGAAATGAATTTAAAATTGTTGCTAATAATTACAAATTATATAAGGATTGTTACAAGTTCCTTACTCTTCTACCCATAATGTCCGCCACGTATTCAATAAGGAGATGGCCATGGTAAGAGCAAATTGGTCCATAGTGTCTTCTTATGTGAGAACGAGCATTAGCCTGCTTGAAATGTGGGTCTTCCAACTGCAGAAGAAATGGAAAAATATTGTGTTATACCACCTCGTAAACATATCGCCTGGCGTTGATATTGAGACTTACTCTCATAGACTATAGCACACCATACCATAATTCCTACAGTGTGGTACACATGTTGCTCAAAAGAAAATTGAACATTGCACCATTTCCCACGTCTACATCTGACTCATACGACCATCATGCACCCCCAAACAGAATCGGGATTCATCACTCACGACTACTGTATGCCATACCAGGGTCGCAATCTACACCACTCCAAACGTTGATGTCGATGTTCAGCCGTCAGTGGTAGCACAAGATGTGGCCGATTGGATTGCAATCCGAAACTTCAGATTCGAAGGTCAACTGTTCGAAGGATTACAAAACGACCTACATTTACCTAGCTATTGAGCGGTGATTGATGTAGTACTGGAAAATCGTTATCTTATTGCCATAAGTCAAAGATGGCGGTCTTACACTGCATTTGTTTGTCTTCGTCCCCCAGTTCCTGATCTACTACGATTCTGACCGTCCCTAGTCCATGCTTGATAACAGAGGATTATAGTAGATTGGTTCCGGTTAAAACGATTTGCAATTTCCCAGTACGAAAAACCACCTTCACGTAAGCCAACAATTTGACCTCTATCGAATTTGCTTAATTGCTGGTAATTTTCACACTGTAGCACTCTAGGCATAATTACACCTTCAAAACACGTTAAAAAAAACACAGAAAATAACAATATTAAAATTAACCAAGACCAGTGTATGTATGCGTATTTGTCGGATTCGGCGTTTGTGGTTAATTATGCGACGTTTCCAGTGAGTTCCGGAGGACCAATGGTGTGCTTGTCTAGAAACCGGTAACCTCAAAGATTAACCAACAAAAAAACATTCGTAAACCGTTTGCAGTGTTTTATCGGGCGTATTCCGTTTTTAGGTTCCAGAAAATCTTGTAATAGTACCAGTAAGAACAAAGGACTAGATAGAAACGGGTAATAAGTTAAACCAAAACCAATTCGGTTTTAGAAAAGGTAAGTCCATCCTGAACGCAATTGCGAGGTCCTCGAAAATGTAGATAAAGTAAGAGGGATAAGGCGACAGAACAGAGGATGCTGCATCCAAGTGACTCTTGACGTTCAGAACGCGTTCAACAACGTGTGGTCGGGCATCGTCAGAGCTAAGGAAGACAAAGGTGTACTGCGTACTTGCTAAGCATAGTAAAAAAATTACCTCAGAGAGAGATTACTGTACATCGGGACAGGTGAACCGCTTCTGTGGAACCTTTATTACGACGTAGTACTAGAGCCACTGTCGGATGGTCTCACGCTGTTGGGATACGCAGACGACTTAACGATGGTAGTAGAAGGTAAAACTGCAGAACTTGTGAAAAGGAGAGCAGAAGAGGAGATCTAAAGGGCGGAAAGCTGGTTAAAGAATCACCGCCTGTGTCTGGTCTCAAATAAAACCAAACTGGTTGCCTTGCTCGGATATAGACAAATGAAGTATTTGTCGATAAGAGTCCAAATTGGAAAGGCCTCGATGTACTTGGGCGTGTCGATCGAAAAGAAGGGTAGAGTGACTGAGCACGTAAGATGCGTATGTCGACCGAGGTCAAAACACCACCTCGATATATTAGAGAAGACGCAGAGAAGAGCTCTCCTGAGGATGACTGCGGCCTATAGAGCGATATCGACGGGCCATCAAGTGGTGGTTGGAATACCGCGCATTAGGGAGAATATAAAAAAGAGAGTAAAGAATTTCAAACATTATCCATCTTCAGGCAAGATGATGGAAAAGTGACAAGAAAGATTAGAAAGAACAAACATTAGCAGGTGGACACATGGGCTAATTAACAGAGTAGATGAGTGGGTGAAATGGGAAGCGACAGGGTTGAACCACTATGTGGTTCAATTTCTGATGGGCTACAGAAGTTTTTGTTCCTATTTCACAAAGAGAGTATATGATGCAAAACACATCCTAGAGTGCCCAAGGTTTTTGAGTAAGATGGAAATTAAATTGGGAGAAAGACTGAGTTGGAAAAAGAGGGAAAATGGGAAAAATCGGGCGAGGGATTTCGGAAATTACGAAAAAAAATTGAAGATAAAAGATGAAAACAGGGTGAAAGTCGAGTGAACAAATCTTTCCTCACCTGAAATAACAGCCGAAAGAATCACCGGGTTAGCATTAAAGGCAAGAGCGGAAGGAGGAGGCTTTTTCTGTGCATTGTGTAATTATCTATCACGCTTCTTTAACCCGCCCTTGTTGCGGAAGGCTGCAGAGCTTTCTAGAAAATTTCTCATCACAGGTCGATTGAGAAGAAAATACAAATCATATAAATTCGCAGTTATGTAACGGGGTTTGCTTACAAGTTTGATCACAACTAATTTCAAAGCTAGGTGTAAGTTTGTGATCAGTCGACATCTTTGGTGATCAAATAACTTGATAACGCCGGCTGAAAGCAAATAGAAAATTTTGGAAATGGAAAAAAAACAAGCTGCGGCAGAATATACCTATGACCGTTTTCCATCGTTCTTGTAGATACAGCGGTTCTTCCTGATCTTCTTCTGTAGCCCGATTGCGGCGGTAGGTTCGTTTCCATTGATGGCTTTAGCTGCGACGCTATAGTTCGAGCTGAAAAAATTGGCCCGCGAATGTGTCAGAAACACGTACGACCTTGAAATCACTACGTATGTATATTGAACACTTGTGAGAGAGGCAGAATTCTTTCTGTCTCAGCACAAAAACAGTTTCCCTTTGTTTCTGCCGGAACATCGACTCCCTCATTATAACACTCCCGTCTTTTATTACTGCTGCATGTCTCCACACAATTACGATTGCATTTTTCTGTTTACTAATTACGTCCCTTTATTACCAGTCTTAATTATTTCAAATTCTCTCCTGTTAGGTTACAGGTTTTGAATTTTTCATGTGCCTGTGAGAATTTAGTTTCGACTCGTTTTCCCTTGTCAATTAATTTTTCGTCATCGCCGATATCGACACCGAATTTTAATCCTCTTCTCTACACACATTTCGGCTATTTGTCTATTTTTTTAAAGTCTAGACTGAAATTCTCCCAAGTTTTTGCAAATTAATTATTCAGAAAATTAACGGTCGCAATCAAGCATTAGCCTTCGAACGAACTATAAATAATAAATCGGAAAACTTTTCGTGTATTTTAAGTTGACTTCTGACTTAGGAACTAAAATGACAAAAACTCCATAAAAATACCTCTTTATTATAACAACGTTTATAAATAACCAGATCTACATTCATAAATGTCTTTGTAGTAATGCACAGCAAATTTCAATCAACAAAAGCATAAACCTTAAAACTTTGTTCTTGTACTTTCTTTGATTAAAAAACACTGACATTGGCTCTTAACATTTACATAGTTGTACATTTTCTACTACATTTGGCTACTAATACAATTTTTTTTGCTTGCACAATCAAGTAACATTACGATCCCGAAATTCCAACTTTTGGCACACGTAGCTGTGCTGTATTTTTCATTAGATTTTTTGAAAATTTATAAATTCAGTAGCTTAGACGAAATGTAGAAACAAATTGCCAGTATGAAATAAGTTTACAAAAAAATATATAGTAGGGTGTATATTAAAGATTTATCACAAATAATGGCAATTCCTTTGTGTTTTTTTTAGATTTTAGTTATCGTTACATTATTGTATTCACATTTTAACACCTTTGGTTTTGAAAGGCTCGACACACGAATGGTACTTAATATTATCGGCTAAGCAAATAAAAAAAATGAATAGAAAAATTTACACCTGAGTTTTTAATGTGTGAACATCGTCAAAATTATTTATAGCGAGATTCCCGAGTTTGTCTAGTTGCAAAAACAAAACTATAATAATTACAACATTAAGATTTAGGTAACGTAATTCTTCTTCTAAACTAAATCGATAAGCTCGAAGAAAAAAAAATAAGATCCGATAGCGACAAGGAAACTTTGCAACAAACTTCTACCAAAAAAAATTATATACATCGATTATTACATATAGAAGAAAGTCTTTAGTCACATAAGGCGCTACACGATAGTTTTATCACAAAATTCACATTTAATAAAAATATTTTTATTTAGCAAACCGTTTACTAACTTTCCCGACTTTTCGATTGGAAACGACGCGGCCAAGGCAAAGGCCAATCGGGCCATTGTCTAGGAACCGGACCACTAACGTTCCCTTCAAAATACAAAAAGAAATAGAACCACCACGCTCTGCCTATGTAATTATTTACAGAATTTTGCTAAAAAGATTAGTGCGTTTAGTGTTTGTTTTTTTAAAAGAATAATACGTACTTTTAAAACGGGGTTGTTAGCCAAAGTGTGATACGTCCAAAATATGCGCGTGGTTATGTAATATGCTATGATCACATCCACGGTATAGTGTCCATGGCCAAGTTGAAGCATAAAAACCCCTACCGCGGCTAATAGAAAATATATCCAATGAACCAGATATAACTTTTTCGGTGTATCTGCAATGGAAAAGTTTTAAACTGCTTACACCAAAAGCTTTGTACTTACATTCCGATATAAATAGGTAACTTATAACAAGGATAACGGTGTGCCCACTATAGATGTAATCGCCACAGTACGTGTGCTTACCATTAATAGATAAACCTAAACCCGAGAATAGCTGTACAATACGTACTGTGACAGTATACACATCTGTTTTGTTCGTTTTCGGCGAACAGTAATAAGTTGTGCTTGCCATGGGTAGAACCGTCACATACATAGTGATGGCACGATAAAAATAAAGTAACGATAAAATTAAGAACAGTCTTCTGAATATAATAAATCTGTGCCGATGAAGAAGTATGCATAAAAGCGCCGAATTTATAGATATCATAATAATGTACTCCGAAACGTCCAAGCCCCAATCGAAAGCAGGTACGTTATCCAAAAAAACGTCGGGAAGAGGTCCGTACGTCTCACGATCGGGAACTTTTTCGTGGACTATAGCCAGCGATGCCAATGTTATAATAAACGTGATAAACATGATAACGCCGGCTAAAAGTAAGTAGAAAATGATAGTAGTGAAAGAAAAATAAACGGCGACGTAATATACCTATGACCGTTTTCCATCGTTCTTGTGGATACCGCGGTTCTTCCCTGATCGGTGGTGGCATATTAATTTTAATAATGCCATTTGCTTCGTTTCTATGCGCTTCTTCGTCGTCATCTTCTTCTTCTTCTGTAGCCCGATATTGTTTATGAGATTCTGGACGATTGCCGTGGCCCCACTTATCTCTTTTCGCTGGCGTTGGAAGTAACGGTTGCCTTTGATATAGGTCGCCTGAAAACAACGCTTTTTAAATTTAGAATAAAGGTGATAAAGCGAGGAATTTAACAAGTGTTTGTCACGCGCCGAGTCTCACTGCCAATATTTCTTTTTAAAAAATTTTTACCAACTGCGTTAACGCCCGATCTATGAACCACACCAACCAAAAATATAAAATCGAATCTTTAATCCAAAAAATCGTTTCCAACAACTAACTAAATCACTAAGCTACAACGCAAATTATGTGCAACGAGGATCTACAATAGATTTATCTTTACTACCCTTAAAAACGAAAAAATATTGCAGTCATTACAAAGATTTTTTGAATAAAAAACGGCAAAAAAGTTGGTGCTTGAGCTTGAAACTTCAAGTCAAAGTCAACATCGTAGAGAACAATACAACTTTTGTACTTTTTTCTAAACTTAATTGCTTATCGTGATTTCAACTTCCTGAGTGATTTTTGGTTTTGAGTTTAAAACTGCAAGTATGAGATTAAAATTAGTACAGAAATAAGGGACCAACGTTTTTTGCCGATTTTCACTATTTCATCAATGCGTAATACAAATAAAATTTAGAAATTCAGTGTGAAGTACATCACATTGCAATAAAATGAAAGATTTTTTCTCTAGCAAGGGTGTCTAGTTAGACATGTCTCAAGTACAATAAAACTAAACCAACAAACTGATTTTGAAATGTATTACAAAGATAACTGGAGTTGAACGAACCCTAAATGCACTTTTAACGATATCATTACTATTTATAAAGTCGTTAATATATACGTAATTTAAAGATAATATTGGTTCCAGAACCAATAATACGTAGTTATAAAGCAAAAATAAAAGAACATGGTGAGGGTTTTTGAATCAACAGTAACTATACGAATTTTGTGAAATAATGTGAAAAAAAAATTTTTTCTTATTCAAAAAACCAATAATGAAAACTTTTTCTATAAAAATATTGACTAGGTGCGTAGAAGATTCACAGCCCCCGTTACAAAAAGTTAAAGAAACCACATGAATAGAAGAGGTTAGCAAAGAAACAGAAACACCTAACCTAAAACGGTTCTCAGAAAGACTACACAAACTTTGAGACAAGAGCTGGACATCAAAATCACAAAACAACGTGTAAGGGAAAGAGACAATAGAAGAAACTGTATTAAACCCAAATATAAGAAGAAGAATAAAACCGAAAAGCTACTTACAAAAAAAGAGAAAGGTTAATCAGACAGAACACAGTTTTAGAAACTGCCACTGCAAAAAGTAGCACTGTAAAGACTACATCCGGTAGATTAAGTAGATAACAAATTCAAAAAAAAATAACAACTCAACCTGTAGTCTGCAATAAATAGTAAAGCATTAACTACACAAAAAGAAGAATGCTTACAATTTGATCTTCATAAAAGTCGATAAAAGTATAAAGTTACTAGCTACGTACAGGAAAATCCAACAAACAAAAGTCAAAAACATGAAAAAAACCTTTGCAATAATAACTGACCTAACAATGACTACATAGTATCCACCTAAAAAACAAGAAAAAGGTTAAAAAAAAGATTCAGTAAAACAAATCTTAAAATTATCTCCTTACAAAGTTACTAACATATCAACTATGTAACAAAAAAAATTAAACAAAGCGAAAATGTTAAAAAAAGCTTATTACCTTTACGAGAATAGAAAAATTTCATCTGCAAAACGTAGTAATGTATTTGTCGTGTATTTGCTACATAAGAAGAAAATGGCAACCGTACAGCACCAGTTATGCAAAGAAAAAATTCAAAACGATTAAAGTAGAATAATACATACGATTAAAGACAAGTTGCTGCTACAAAGAATCCAAACAAATTAAAAAAACACAAACTGAAAAACATAAGTAAAATAACTAAAAATTGTTAAAATTCCTTTCTCACAAGTGTACGAACTTATCAACTCTGTAACAAAAAATGTAAGAAATCCAAAAAGTTAAACAGCAAAACAATCTCAGAAAGGAAAAAACTTCTGTCGAGATTAAAAAAATTTTATCTGCAAAACGAAGTAATTCATTGGCTACATTAAAAGAAAACGAAAGTTTAAAAATGGTTCTGTACAGCACCAGTTATGCAAAGAAAAAATTCAAAACAATTCAAGCAGAATATATACGATTAAAGATAAGTAAATTGAAAAACAGAAAAAAACGTTTGCAATAACTAACCTAACAATGACTACATAGTATTCGCCTAAAAAACAAAAAAAAGGTTAAAACAAATTCAGTAAAATAAATCAAAAATTCTTCAAATTCGCTCCTTACAAAGCTACCAACTTATCAACTATGTAACAAAAGAACCAAAAACAATCTCAAAAAAAAACTTCAGCCTTTTACGAGAATAAGAAAATTTCATTTGCAAAACGTAGCAATGCATCGACTACGTAAGAAGAAAAAAAGTTTAAGAATGTTTCTATACAGCACAAGTTCAAAAAAAGATTCAAAACAATTCAAGCAGAATAATACATACGATTAAAGACGTCTCTGCTACAAGCAAATTCAAAAACACAAAAAAAAACATATGCAATAACTAACCTAACAATGACTACATAGTATTCGCATAAGAAAACAAGAAAAAGATTTACAAAAATTCAGTAAAATAAATTTAAAAATTCTTAAAATTTGCTCCTTACAAAGCTACCAACTTATCAACTATGTAATAAAAAAATTAAACAAAGCCAAAATGTTAAATAGCAAAACAATCTCAGAAAGAAAAAAAACTTCAAAGATTAAAAATGTCATCTGCAAAACAAAGTAATGCATTAACTACATAAGAACAAAACCAAAATTTAAAAATGACTCTGTACAGCACCAATTATGCAAAGAAAAAATTCAAATCTATTAAAACAAAGTAATATATATATACGATTAAAGAAGAATCTCTGCTACAAACAAACCAAACAAAATCTAAAAACACAAATTCAAAAACAAAAAAAAACCTTTGCAATAACTAACAATGGCTACATAGTATCCTTTTAAAAAAAAACAAGAAAAAAGTTTTAAAAACATCAGTAAAATCAATAATAATATTCGTTCCTTAGCAAAAGTGATACGTGAACCAGAATTCTTGGAAGAG
Source organism: Aquatica leii (assembly GCA_035610365.1). NCBI lineage: Eukaryota > Metazoa > Arthropoda > Insecta > Coleoptera > Lampyridae > Aquatica > Aquatica leii. Next base: position 60,852,008 of record CM069438.1, read on the forward strand.
AAAATAAAACATCAACAAGGTTCTCTACTGAAGAATAGATACCACAAGAAAGACATTATCAACGCGCTCCGAAGACAACCAACGGAGAGACCAAAACAACAACATTCAAGAATGCATGGACAAAATAGGAAAGCTTCTCAAGAAAAATGAAGTAAAGGTGGTCTTCAGTGCTAAAGAGAAGATGTCAGCCCTGTTCCCGAAAGGTAAACAAGGTCCCAAAATCTACAGTATTTTCCCTGCTCCTGTGAGTAAGTATGCATAAGATAGACCAGAAAAAAGATCAACACCAAACTGAACGAACACATAGCAGACACGAAAAGGAATAGTATGAGATAGACGGTAGCAAATGCAATCGACTTTGACAGAACCAAGACACTTATTAAAGTCAGACAATTTTGGCCAAGGATTTACAGGAAAGCGATAGAGATCCAGAATGATGACAACTTCAGGAACGACGAAATAGAGATTCCTTTCACCTGGAAGCATTTATTCGGAGACCGGTCAACCGACACGTCACAGACCAGTGAAGAAGAACGCGCAATTAGTATAAATACTTGGACGCAAAAGTAAACAAAACAAAAATTCTTCGGAAGAAGGTGACGAGATGATTACCGAAACGTCAAAAAACCAAATTTATCAGCGACGTTGTAACCACCCCGAAAACCGAACTTCAATATTAGTTACTACATGAGAAGAGAAAAACTTAAAATTCAAAAAACTATAGTTATGTATTGGCCATGTCAAAAGCAAGAAAAACATGATCAAAAACATTAAAGAACGAATTAAACAATCAACAAACGAAACCAAATAAGAGTAATATATTGACTACACAAGAAGAAAAACACATAAAACTTGTTCCTTACGCACTATTGACGTCGAGCCAAAAAGATTCAATAATAGTAGACAATTTTTTTTTATCCAAAACCTTTCGCTTAAACCGAAGCTTAAACTTAAAACCGACGCAGAGAAACCAAATTTTTTAATTGCAAAAAATATATATCAGAAATCGACCTCTGCAATAAGAGTGATGTATTAACTGCAAGAACAGAAATAAACTGAACTCAATTTCTTATAATACTAAGAACGCACCGAAATTCAAAAAATGAAGTAGCAGAATACTCCTGCAAAAAGTAACGATCGAAGTAACGTTGTATTCACTGTGTAGATAAACGAGAATCGTTCAGAACTGCGTCTTCCCAATACTATCCAATGTACCAGACAAATGATACTCAAAATAAAAAAAAACAGCAGCAAAAGCCAAAACTTAAAACCCAGCCGTTTCCAACACTACTATGGTAGCAGATATACAAAGAAACATTTTAGTCACGTGGAACAAGAGAACATAATTAAAAAAATTACTTCCTATAAAACTACGAACATATCCGCAGCGTAAATAAACCATATGAATCGGAAATGACTCGGTAAAAACGGTTCAGTACCAGAACACAAGTTTTAAAAAAATAGCAAAAACAACTGGCAACGATATAATAAATGTATAAACAAAGGAAAAATTAACTTTCTTAGTAAACGACATTTCTAATTTTCGTTATTTCAAGTAGCAAAACACAAACTAAAAAAAGTAACAATACACTATACGAGTAGAAAAAAACAAAATGCACCTCTTCTAAGACAGTTAAGAGTCAAGCTGACGTAGAAAAATAAATCCAGAAGTGAGGACGAACAGGAAAAATCAGATACCTAATGATCAGAAAACTCAATTCGAAATAAAACTTAAAAGTCAAAGTAACGTTAAAGTGACATAACAAAAAAAATGTTCAAAAACAGAGTGTTCTTTAGGCTCGCCTGTCCAATAATCTTTGGTACGTCGACGTTGACTTACTACGTTATAGCCACTCTGTAGATAAAAATAAGATAAAGAAAACCTGATACGCAGTTAACTCATCAACGTCCATAACCATCTACGTTTACTTTAAAATCGCAATAGAAACTCAAGGAACAAACCAAAAAAAGAAATACTCAAATCAGAACCAAAAATAGTGTGGCGTTAACTATTACGTGAAAAACTATTTAGTAACCAAATCAATTGAGCAAAACAACTTATTATAGTTCAGAACACCATATCTATTGTGTTGCTAGTGATGATATAGCCAAATACAGGTCTGCATCGTGCTAACCAAGATAGAGTTCTTTAATCATAAGAACCAAACAAGCTCTATAATGAGGTCTAACCAAGACACACTTGATCTCAGATCTAGTAAAAGCAAGCTGTTTATTGAAGTTAACTACGGTAAATCCACAGATCATTTCTACAGAATAATGCAAAAACGACGTGTAACTGATTTGCAAGGTTCTCAGATCTGACCTGAAAACATAACGGTAAACGCAGCTTTTTTTGATTAATCGATTATTAATCTGACTCGGCGTCGTGACACCACCAGCTAAATTAAACTTTACCTGGAGAAATTTAAGAAGCGCAACGTTTCAAAATAAAATAAGAGACATCAGCCTTTTTCTAAATTGATGAAATGAAACAAGTTGTGGAAAAGAAGCCTTATTTTCAACTCTCAAGTAGACGCTAGTGTTAGATTTTTGACTAACTAAACTTAACGGTTCGGTGTGTTATTGTTACTCAAGTCTACGCCATAAATTAAAACCAATCCCTATATTTAACCCATCACCGACAACTCTAAACTACTATTGCTGGGACCCAATTCTACAGTTGCCAAAATAAATGTTTCCAAGGCAAAAATAAGTAAAAAAAGATATAATTAAACTGTGTAATTGTGTTCCAAATGTGTCTACTTGAGAGTTAATGGTAGCTAAGGTAAGTTTCGCCAAGCCAAAAATGACGAGCGAGAACAAAGAATCACAGACCCAAGTACCATCCAGTAACAACTTTTGTCCAAAAGTTTGAAGCGTATATAAAAACAAAGGCGAAGCTATCAGGTTTTGTTGAAAAGCGTCACGTGTCCATCTAGTTACCTTGATTAGATGTTATTGTTGTTTCATGGTTGACACTATTCAACGCAAAAGTGTTCATTTCGTTTGGAAGAGAGGCTGATTTCCTATTCTTGCTACTCTTAAACATAGAGTAATGTATATTACCTTTCGTCATTGCGTCTCCTTTGGAAGTGTTTGGTGATTCTTCGTCGTCCAAAGGTGGCAATGATAATATAGAATGAGGACTTAAAAAAGCATGGGTCGAATTATGCTGCTGCGGTGCGTCTCCCATAGAATTAATTGTTCCATAATCGGCAAACTTGGGCTCCAATACCATTCTGGAACAAAAAACAAACCTACAGCTTACAATGCACACGATCAACAACAATAATATAATAGAATAATTAAGCTGTTTAACGACACAGTTTTACATCCGTAGAGCGAACAACGTTAATTAATTCCAACGTTTAATTATTTAATCCCTGTAATCACCGCCTATTAAATTATTAACAAACGGAAAATCTCTTTTGTTTACGCAAAAACTAAAAAGTGCACAAAAACAAACGAATCGTAAAAGGACGAACCAAACGAGGAGCGAAAGAAAATATAGACGAATGTTTTTACACGCAATTACAACTTTATCTTATCTTTTCTATATGTTTATATTTGTTTCTTCTTTGATATTTGCGTGGTATGCATAAAAAATTGAGATGTTCCGTATATTTACAATATCCTTTTATTAATGACAGTGACAGCATCAAAAATAAATACCAAGTATAATCGCCCTCTATTAAAAAAAAATTGAAACAGATATCAAAGCAGAAAACAACAAAAACAAATTTTTAGTAAGCAAAACTAAAAAAACTGTAAACACTATTATATCAAAACGTTGAATTAAAAAAATTGAACAAAAAACCAAAACCAATTATTTTGGGATAAATGAGAATCCTTTATTTCTGTTCTATTATTCTTGTACTTGGAAGATAAATGCTTAGAAAAAACGAGCAAGAACTTTAATAAAAATTAGCAAAGATAAAATTAACGAAAAAAGATATTCTGAAGAAGGATATATGAACGAGAATCGCAGTAAATTTAAATTTAAAAAAGTTGAAGCATAGAATCTGCCAGAACAAATCAAAAACTACCAAATTAAGAAATATTAAAGAAGAAAATAAAATATAGCCAAGTTAAAAAAATTGCAAAGAACACTGTGACACACCTAGAGAAACAACTAAATAGTGCGGAGAATACTGAGAGAAATAAAGAAATTTTACGACTACGCTTGCAATGCCGACGTCCAACATTATGAATTCGCAAAAAATAGTACAAAGCAAAAGAACTAAAAAATAGGAAACATATATAAGGTGCGAAAAGAACCAACAATGAACAAAGCATAACATACAAGAAAACATCAAGGAAATAATATTAAAAAAAGAGGAAAAACTGGAATATGAACAAAAGAGAAAAAAGCTAAGAACGAACAAACAAAAACTAACTTCGTAGCTACAATCAACATTATACAAAAGTATAAACTCAAAAGTTATCAGGGTTTCCAACAGAAGGAAACAACAACGTATAACAGAAGATGAAAATTATCTCATAGAAAAATGACAGATACAGCAAAAGAAAAATAAGAGCTTGTCGAATCGGATACTGAGAAGTAAACATAAAACCAAAAAAGGAGAATCTAGGAATGTGAAAACGCTGCTAAAGGATATTCCACGATAATATTGTTGCACTACACGAAATAAGATGGCAAAAAAGTAAATAAATAAATAAAAATTTATACTATAGTAGTATTCAGGTTTCCACAGGCTGCATTTGTAACACAATTTTCCATTCTGGATAATTCCTGAGTTGTCGTTATCACACAAGCTAAGCGGATCCTCAATTTCTTATAAGCTCTAAAGATGTCCACTGCGACGTGTGACGAAAGCTCAGCTTGTATGATAACGACAACGCGGGAATTATCCAGAATCGAAAATTGTGTTAAAAATTTATATAATTTTCGTCAAAAGAGAAAAAACAAAGCGCCAATGAAAGACTTTTTTAGTGATAGCAAAAATTAAATTACACCAAGAAGAACAAAACAAAAAAAATAAATTATGTAATCGAAAAAAAATCGAGTAAACGGATCACTACACAAAATAGAAGAGAACAAGGAAAGTAATACTCAAAACACTAAACGCTAGACATTTAAGAGAAAAATTAAAACCAAAGAAATATTAGCACTCTCAGACGCTTTTAGAAGTATGCTCGTATGACAAGTTGCTCAAAAGAATATGATCGATTTTAAATGAATCCAATAGCTTGGTTAGTGCAAGAGAAGTTTTTCAGAGACTATTATTAGAACACAACGCATTATGACAATATACACATGGTTGATATGGCGATAAAAGTGTACAAACTAATTAGTCTTAACTGGCACATCAAGCAACTAATCAATCTTCAAGCAAATACAAATGACCATACTTTAAAACCAAAAGCAAAGAAGATGATCGTTTCTACTCGGAGTCTTCAAAGACTACATCTAAGGCGTCTCATTTCCGTTACAAAATACGTAGAAAATAAACCACTGATTCAATTCCAAAAACAGGAAAAGTTAGAAGCTTAAAAATCATAACAAAGAAAGATCGCGCCTGTCACAAAAAAATAGACGAGTTAGAGAAATTCATCATATTACGAATAAGCCTTGTATTATTATCATTCAGACTGAGGTACTGGTCAAAAAGTTTTATATATAAAAATTGATTTTCTTAGGTAATGTCAAGAAATTGCTTTAAAAAACGTGGCACTTTTATATAAACTAAGCTCTCTCTTGTTCAGACATAATTTGCAATTACAAATTAAGAAAGAAGAGAGAACCAAAACACAATGAAAAAAATACAGAAAAACAGTTCCGAAACTTTTGTCCAAAAATGAAAGAACAAAAGTAATGTGATGTTGATAACAAAGGTCTTCTAGAAATGGTCACGTTACATAAAAAATCTCAAGACAAAAAGTAACAGTGATATCTCAGTTTAGCTATACTTTCCCAAGCTCACCGTCACGTGAATTTGAGCTTTGGGACCGATGTCTAAAGTTGACCAAGGTCAATTCATATTTATTACGCTTGGAGATGTCTTAAAGAAATCATTTTTCTTCGCTGGTAATGATTTTGTGTCAAATAATAGTCTTTCCGGAAGCGTTTTGACAGCTTGTGTCAAAACACCTGGCTGCTTTTGAACCTTTGTCTATTGAATACAGATGTGCAAAAACACCTTAACGCCTAGGTGCTCTGCGACCTCTTTTGCAGTATGCACATGATTTTGATTCAGCAACGCTTGCAATTTGTTTTAATCGAGGTTTTAATCTTTTGAGAGCGGTTACTCTTCAAAACCGAATATTTTTGACACCGTGCTTTACGTTAGTATGGCATACACCGGCAATCTCTTTTGTTTTAAAATCACAATAGGACGGAAATATAAGTATGCTACAAGTGACACCTAATTTAAAACGTTTTTCTAAATGACGTAAAGTTGATACAGATATAGAGTAGACACTAATAAACAACAAAAATTGTACTGTAATTAATTCTATGATTAAAAATAACACAGTTCAAATTTGACGGTGCGTGTCAAGGTGTTGTATAAACAAACAACACCTGATTTAAAACAGTTTTCTAGATGACGTGAAATTCTAATTTTTTGAAAGTTTAGAGTAGACAATAATAAGCAACATATTAAAAGATTGGACTGTGGTTGATTTTATAATTAAAAATAATTCAGTTAAAATTTGACGGTGCGTTCCAAGGTGTTGTATATACCGCTACCTGATTAGAAACATTTTTCTAAATAAAGTGAAATTCTGACTTTTTGCAAATTGACATAGATATAGAGTAGACACTAATCAACAACATATTAAAAAATTAGACTGTGGTTAATTTTATAATTAAAAATAATTCAGTTCAAATTTGACAATGCGTCCAAGGTGTTGTATATAGGAACAACATCTGATTAGAAATTTTTTTTCTAAATAAAGTAAAATTCTGATTTTTTTTGCAAATTGATATAGATATAGAGTAGACACTAACAAACAACATATCAAAAAATTGAACTGCATTAGTTAATTCTATAATTATAAACAATTTAGTTTAAATTTGACGGTGCGTGCCAAGGTGTTCTATATACAAACACCTGATTAGAACCATATTTTCTAAATGACGTGAAATTCTAATCTTTTTGCAAGTTGATATAGAGTCGACACCAATAAACAACATATGACAAGATTGGGCTGTAGTTAATTCTATAGTTAAAATAATTTAGTTCAAATTTGATGGTACGTGCGTGCCAAGGTGTTCTATATACAAACAACACCTGGGTCAATCCATTAAAAAGCACCCAGACCATGTTGCTCAACATTTTTGTTTCTCTTAATTTTTTTACCTGTTACTCACCAATATTAGGTGAGCTCAAAACTGTATTTAAAATTATTTTTAGGCAAGTACTTTTTTTTCGGCGACCATTTAAAGTTTGTTTCGGTACCATTTTTTGACTGAAAACAAGTTTTGCGTAAATGTCTATAACTCTGTTAATTTTGAAGATATCAAGACAAAATAAAATACAAAATGTTCAGAATAAAATGCTCTAGATTTTTTGTCATACAAAGTGTTACCTTAATAGTAAGGAAAGTGGAGAACAAAATTTGTATATGCAAAGTTTAAATTAACTGAAATCAAGAACTTTAGTGCTGTAAAATCACTAAAAGAAAGAAAGACTCACCTTCAATTTTTTTTTCTTATGTAGATTTACTACAGTTTAACGTGTTTTAAAAATATAAAGCTTGAGAACTTTTTCCTTTTTTTTAAATAAATTTCCAAAAATTACAAAAACATGAATTTTACCCATTTTTGAAGAAGAGTATCTCAAAAGGGACTGAGTCAAAAATTATGAAATTAATACAGATAGCACATCTTCATGGTATAAACAAGCTGTAAAAATTTGGTGACTGAGACTCGACTGGTTCCAGAGTTATGTGGTACCAAAGTTTTCCGGAAAAGCGGTGTCATACACGCACTACGGTTAACGGTAATGAAGGATAAAAATGCTTTTCCTATAAAAAAATACTAATTAAAAATCAGTTCACAATGCATAAAAATGCCTAAACATGAAAAAAGAATATAGCATAAAAATGGCAAATATGTATACTGTAAAGCAAAGTTCAAAAACAAAAAAGGCTTATTCTGCTTCCTTTAAATGAGCTGTTTAGTCTTTTTAAACAGACTTACTCTAACCTAGAAATTGGCCGGTCAATGTTTTGTGCCGATATTGCGCTGAAAAATAACTGGAATAACATACATCTTTGTCTCTGCTCAAGAAATCAAACAAACAGAAGCCGAACTAATGAAAAGATTTGAGCTTTTCTTGTCTGTGAAAGGTACAAGAGGGTATCATCGGTTCGTTCCTGTGAATGACAATGAAATCAGATGTTTCACCACATCAACAAGTGAAGAATTCGATGAGCACAATATTGTGTTTACTAACACAGCATCCTTCACAGACAATGATTTTGTTGCGTGCATTTACGAAGATCAGTGGTGGTTGGGTATCGTCAAAGACAAGAGCGATCAAGACAATGACCTACTAGTGCATTTTTTTCATCCAGCTGGCCCAAAAACTGCCTTCCAGATATCTCAAAAGAACATGGTGCGGGTACCAGTGAGTAAAATTGTAAGGAAAATCACTCCTACAGAACTAACACCAATTTCAGAAAGAACACACAACATTACTGAAAAACTGTGCACCAAAATTTCTACACTCTTTAATATTTTAATCAAATTATGAACTTTCACTTTAAGGCCTAATTGGGTTAAATGAATTGCCAAAATGTTTTGGTGTTTATAAAATATGTTTATACAAATAAGTAATATGTACATAAAGCATAAAAGTATGTTTCTCAGTGAATAAGTAAATTTAAAATCTTAATTACCATTAACCGTATGACACCGCTTTTTCGGAAAACTTTGATACCACATAACTCTGGAACCAGTTGAGTCTCAGTCACCAAATTTTTACAGCTTGTTTATACCATGAAGATGTGCTTTCTGTATTAATTTCATAATTTTTGACTTAGTCCCTTTTGAAATACTCTACTTCAAAAATGGGTAAAATTCATGTTTTTGTAATTTTTGGAAATTTATTTAAAAAAAAAGAAAAAGTGCTCAAGCTTTATATTTTTAAAACAAGTTAAACTGTAGTAAATCTACATAAGAAAAAAAAATTGAAGATGACTCTTTCTTTCTTTTAGTGATTTTACAGCACTAAAGTTCTTGATTTCAGTTAATTTAAACTTTGTATATACAAATTTTTTTCTCCACTTTACTTACTATTAAGGTAACACTTTGTATGACAAAAAATCTAGAGCATTTTATTCTGAAAATTTTGTTTTTTATTTTGTCTTGATATCTTCAAAATTAACAGAGTTATAGACATTTACGCAAAACTTGTTTTCAGTCAAAAAACGGTACCGAAACAAACTTTAAATGACCGCCAAAAAAAAAGCACTAGAATAAAAATAATTTTAAATACAGTTTTGAGCTCACCCAATATTGGTGAGTAACTGGTAAAAAAATTAAGAGAAACAAAAATGTAGAGCAACAAATCTTTTGTTTTCTGGGTGATTTTTAATGGATTGACCCACCTGATTAGAAACATTTTTTCTAACAAACGTGAAATTCAAAATTTTTTGCAAACTGACATTGATATAGAGTAGACACCAATAAACAACATATCTAAAAATTGAACTGTAGTTAATTCTATAGCTAAAAATAGTGCAGTTCAAATTAGACGGTGCGTGCCAAAGTGTTGTTAATTCTACAATTAAATATTTTTAACAAATATGATTTATTCTTGTTTTTATTGTTCGTAACTGTCATAAATTTTGATGTTTCGATATTGTAACCGTCTTTGACAGTTTTTGCGCAAACGTCAAATTATGTTTGAGAGATTTTGAGACTTTGGGGGCCTCCTAGTCTCTATTCAAGCACTATATGTTATATTCAACTCGTTCCTGTCTACATTGGACGTTTTCTTCCATCGAGAACTTTAAACCCTGGTTTCACTCGGGTGTAAAAATGCCCTCTTGAAAAAAAGCGTCCAATTTACACAGGAACTCGTTAAATAAACTACTATTTAATAACCATAATAAATTTTTAAATACTACAAGTAAAAATGAATTTCTCTGGATGGAATCTATGGCGAAGTTGCTATATTTTTTGATTTGACATTTTGAATTTTTTTTACGTTAAGTAGAAGCTTCTAGGTAAATTGCATTTTTGTTACACCGAAGACCCATCAGCATGGTACACCCCTAGTAGAACAACAAACCAAAAAACCCAGTTTACTATAAAAACCACCAAAAATACCATATAACCCAAATCCTACACCTGAAAATAGTGCGCAAAAATCAACTTAAAAAAAACGTAACGAACCATTGCATAACAACGCAAAAACTCACCTTGGAAAAGAATTACAACACGGCACATTGACATTGTGAAGTAATCATCGGCTGTTTATACAAAACGAACAACGGAAAACCAGTGGTAATTAGTGTTAAAGCATAACCGAAAATTTTCCAAAGAACCGTCTATGACACAAAAACAAGTGTGACTCATTCGAAATTAGAAAAATTGTCGTTAACGTCTTTGATTGATAACCTGTTTAAAGTGCATTCGACTATTGCATAATCAACAGGTGTTTTTCCAATTACGTGAAAGTTATTTTTTTGCACCGACACATATTCCACACGTTTAATTAAATATAGAAAGAGAATGGAATTCTTCTTTCTACTTAGTTGATCAAGTATGTCTAAAAACTTAGCAATTTATGAGTCATGACCTTTTTTTACGACTTCAAGGATAATTATAATTAAGCGTAGAAATCGTAGAGGATCGTGTGCTCAGTGGTGTCCACCATCAATAATTCAATCTATAAATAACGCGAATACAATTGTGTCTAATTAATCTGAGATGAGTGAATAATAGGCTTATTCTTCGTCTGTTTTTTTTCGGATTAGTGGTGCCAAATTTCCTGTCGTAGTAGGAGTAGTTTTCGGACGCAAAATCAATTTAATTTTAGACCGAATAAACAATAATAAAAATTGACATTTTCGTATTCTACGAGCGTGTAATTTGCGCTGTCATTTCGCAGTGAACTTTAAACTGTAATTGCGACGTTGCGTTTTATTGTAAAATTGCAATTTTTAAAATCGGGTACTTGAACACGTGCACTTTCAAAATAAAAATAGAACGCGGACGTCGGCGTGACGTTTCCATCGCGTCTACGACGCACGTTGACTTTTTAATTACCAACGTAAATTCTATGACCTTTGAATTGGAATTACTTAGCGCTTATAAACCCGGCAACGGTGTGGCTTAAAACTAAGGTTACGCCACTGAAGAATGACTGCCTCAATGTACGAAACGCCCCTGACCTAAAGACAAGACTAAAAATCACGAGGTTGTTTATACCTTAACGTGCACCTGCCGATCTTTCATATTTGTTTAAAAAACCATCAAGTACGCACACGGATTACTCTTCACACCACAAAAAGTCTTTCGGTAACAATAAAACACTAAAGCTAATTCACCACAGCACTGTAAACACCGACAATTTCCGTAATTAACCACATAATTTATCGAGATTCTGTTGGAAACTGTCTTACAAAGTTTCTGTTGGAAGCGTACAACGAGAGGGGCATGGACGAATAAGGACGCGTGCACTCGTGAATGCTCGTGATAGTGTAGTTCTGCCGAGTTCATTCAATAGTAGTTGGCAATTTTGCATATTTTTAATTTTCGTTCCCTTTAAACGTAATCTAAAATTTGATTGTCGCCGTTGGGGTTACTCATTTTAGGCGCTTTTGAACATGCCGCGTTCGAAACCCGATTTATTCAAATTTATATCAATGCAAAGCAAATTTTATTTTGCATACTTGGCAAACAATGGACATGAAAAAGACAAGTAAACAACTGTTTGTTTTAAGCCAAAAATGCTTTTATTCTGATAGGCCATTGCCCTGGAGTCAGGGGCGGCTCAGGCGTTAGAGTTTCGGGTCCCACGCAATTGATACTTCAGATGTATAATTAAGTAGATTAGTTATGCATCAACCAGTATTTTAATTAATTCTACAAGTATTTAATCAGAATATGTTTAATTTGCGCTATACAAAAAAAACTTTTATGGTTACCACACGACTTTCCTATAAGAAATGATGAAGAAATGTCTACATATTTTTTTTACCGTAATGTTGTCATAAAATCACTTTGAAGTGGTATGTACACGTTTCTATTGACTTCCTAGCAAGCTATAACTTTTTTGAAATTTTTCTTGTCGATTTCATTAAGGTATAACCGAAATATAGCAAATTGAGCTTATGTTGCCGTATCGACTAACCCTATATTTGTGCGCCTCGATATTACTTTCCCTTATAGATTTTTTTTCTAAAAAAATCATCGCTGGCAGGATTCGAACATAGATTATATTTGTGAGTTCATTTTAAATTATAAATAAAATATATAATAAACTGTTAATGTTAGAAATTTTTTTCTTTGAATAATTTGTTCGGAAGAATTATCTCTATAAGAAACTGTAAAAATAGTTCGAATAATTTACACATGTACAAAATTATATAAGAAAAACTGTTAAAAATGGCGGATACACCCACTTCCGTTTTTTACTTTCCTATAAGGAAAGTATAGCGATCGCAATATTTTTTCAAAAATATTTTTTTGCATAATTTTACGTTTCAAGGTCTCGTAAATCAAAAAAAAAATTTTTTGACAACAAATTTTAGGTGTCTGTGTGTGTGTCTATGTGTAACGATGTACCCACGATAACTCTCGAACCAAAAGTCCTAGTAACTTAAAATTTGATATGGAGCCGGCTTTTTATGGGTCTGATAAAGAAACCGGAAGTGGGTGTATCCGCCATTTCTAACAGTTGCTCTTATATAATTTTGTACATATGTAAATTATTCGAATTATGTTTACATTTTTTTATATATTCTTAACAATTTATTCAAATAATTTTTTTTTCTAACATTAACAGTTTGTTAGGTATTTGATTTATAATTGAAAATAAATTCCATATATATCAGGTTCGAATCCTGCCTACCACATTTTTTTTAGAAATTCCGTATCTTGAAAGGAAAGTAAGATACGTTAAAAAATAACATTTTTTTTCTAAATTCTTTTGACTTGTTTATATACACAGAGCTGCATCTTATTTAAACAATCGTTGGATGTACCCACGATAACTCTCGAATCAAAAGTCCTAATTACTTGAAGTTTGGCATGGAGCTGGCTTTTTATATTCTCTCGGTTCTATCAAAAGATGGGTTTGATAAAGAAATCGGAAGTGGGTGTATCCGCCATTTTTAACAGTTTTTCTTATATAATTTTGTACGTATGTAAATTATTTGAATTATTTGTACAGTTTCTTATAGAGTTAATTCTTGCTGTTTATTAGATATTTGACTTGTTTATATACGGAGTGTTGCATCTTATTTAAATTATTTTTGGATGTACCCACAATAACTCTTGAACCAAAAGTCGTAGTAACTTGAAATTTGGTGCAGATCTGGATTTTTATATTCTCTCTGCTTTATCAAAAGATGGGTTTCATAAAGAAACCGCAAGTGGGTGTTGTATCCGCCTTTTTTAACCATTTTTCTTATATAATTTTGTACGTATGTAAAATATTTGAATTATTTTTAGTTTCTTATAGAGATAATTCTTGCTACCAATTTATTTAAATAAAAAAAATTCTAACATTAACAGTTTATCAGATATTTAATTTCTAATTTAAAATTAATTCACAAACATAATATAGTTTCGAATCCTGCCTGCGACAATTTTTTTTCATGATTTACTAAAAGGGTAAGCAATATCGAGGCGCACAAATATGCTAGGAAATTAATACAAACGTGTACATATCACTTCAAAATGGTTTTATGACAACATAACTTTAAAAAATATGTAGATAGAGGTGCCCACACCAGTTTTTTTTTATCAGACCCATCGTTTGATAGAATCGAGAAAATGTGAAGACCAAACCAAATTTCAAGTTAGTAGGACCTTTAGTTCGAAAGTTATCGTGGGTACATCGTTACACACACAGACACCCAAAATTTTGTTTTTTCCTAAAAATATATTTTTCTTATTCAGGAGATCTGAAAACGTAAAATTATACAAAAAAATTTTTTTTAAAAAAATTGCGATCGCTGTACTTTATAGAAAAGTAAAAAAAGAAAATCTCAGAGTATGTCACATTGAAAATTTTCAGACCAGATATTGCATCGTAACGCAAAGTATTAGATATTAGCAGAGGCGTAGTCAGAGCTTTCGCCGACTGGCGCGGTTTCTAAGTTTGTCTCCTATCAAACATACCCTAAAATTAACAACAAAGTTAAATAAAAAATCGAAATGACAAAATTTAGTATAATCTCTTTTATCAAATCAGTTTTTGTTTGTATGTTTTTTCTAAACATGATTGTGTTCTCCGTTAAATTAGCTACATTAGTATTCTGTACAATTTTAACTTGTTTGATGCCTCATTATTCTGTCTCATGTTCATTGAGGTGTCTCCCAAGACTTTGGATTATTTCTTTTCTGATTGCATTGTCTCCATGCACCAGTTAATGTCTTTATCAATGTTTTTCTATTAACAGTATCTTCTATCTTCATATAGCTATTGTAAAACTTTTTCTCTGATGAACAAATTAATTTTTTAAATATTAATTAGAAATAGATGGTTTTGATTCATTTTGTTTATGTTGAATCCGAATCTGTTTTTGGTTTTTTCAGTATGTGCAGTTTCAGAAAAAAATGATTTTGTTTCGAAAAAAAATTTGTTGTATTAGTAGTACCTTTTAACCTTTTAACTTGTTTGACTTTTAATTTTGAAGAAGCTGTTATTATTTGGTATTGGATTTCTTGTCTGACTACTTTGTCTCCATGCACCAGTTAATATTTGCAGTTTTCTATTCCAGTGCTTACAAACTCTCGCCTATTCCAAATTATGATTTTCAAGTTTTTGTTTATTTTGGTTTCTTTTTAAATCTCATTTGCAATCACTGGCAATGTTTGAAACTGATATAATCAAAAACTTTATACTTATCTTTTGTCTTTTTTGATATTTGTTCTACTGAAAATCGTGACAAAAAAATCTGCATTTGCAAGATCTCTACGTCAGAATTAAAATCAAATAGCGGTGATTGACAAATTATTTTTTTTCTGGTTTTTAGTTACAAATAGGGGATTTAGACTCATTTTGCTTATGCTGATTCTGAATTTGCGTTTTTCTCATTACGTATAGTTATAGAGAAAAGCATGATTTTGTTTCGCAAAAAAAATTGCTGCATTAGTATCCTGACCAATTTTAATTTGTTCGTTTTCTCATTTGAAGAAACTGTTATTTTTTCTTTTGTTCATAAGGGTATTAGATTATTTCTTTTCGAATTCCATTGCCTCCATTCCCCCCTTAATTTCTTTATCATTGCTTCTCTAGTAACAGTTACCTCTTTCTACCTACATGTAGTTCTTGTAAAACTTTTTTTCACAATGCAGTTAAGATTATAATTTTTTTCTAAAAATGCAACTTTTTTCTAAAACTTGATTGCAATTTTCCATTCCAAGTGCTTCCAAATTCTCACCTCTATAAATGATGGTTGTTTCTTTTTTTAATTCAATTTGTAACAACTGGCAACGTTCTGATCTGATGTAACTTATCTTTTCTTTTATGTTTGTTCTACTGAAAATTGCGATAAAGAATCTGGATTTGCAAGGTTTCTCTATTTGTACTGTACGTCAGAATGAAAACCAAATAGCACATTTTTTTAAAATGGTTTTTAGTTGCCAATGTTGAATCTTAATCTGTTTTTGTTTTTTCTTCATCGCGTATAATTTAACAGAAAAACATGTTTTTTCTTTGAAAAAAAGATTGTTGCATTAGTATCCTGTCCAATTTTAACTTGTTTGATTTCTCATATGAAAAAGTTGTTATTATTGAAATGTTTCCCAAGGGTATTAGATTATTCATTTTCCGACAACATTGTTTCCATGCACCAGTTAATCTCTTTATCAATGTTCCTCCAGTAACAGTAGCTTCTGTCTACATGTAGTTCTTGTAATACTTTTCCTCTCAATGCAGTTGGGTTTATAATTTTTTTTCTCTAACAATGCAACTTTTTGCTACGATATATTTGCCATTTTTTATTCCAAGTGCTTCCAAATTCTCGCTTCTTCCAAATGATGATTTTCAAGATTTTGTCTTTTTTTGGTTTCATTTTAAATAATAAAATAATAATAATAAAAATTTGCAATCTGATTTGATGTTGTCAAGAACTTTATACTTATCTTTTGTTTCTTTTGATGTTTGTTCTACTGAAAATTTGATTTTTTTGTTGTACTGTAAGTCAGAGTCAAAACTAAACAGCACTGATCAACCAATGATCAAAATATGTGATTTTGGTTTGTTTTTTCTAAGTTGAATCCGAATCTGTTTTTGGTTTTTTTCCTATCACGTGTAACTTCAGAATAAACCATGATTTTACTTCATAATAAAAAACTATAATAATTAAATTCATTTGATATGCTTAAAACTCATTATAATGTCTTGTTTGGTAGTTTTCCTTTATTTAACAATGTATTCGGACCTTATTTAGTGACCCAACAACATCTTCTTTCCTAGTACTATCTTTCCAACGTTGACAAGCTCATCACTTACTGCTCCCAAATTGTTTGGAAAAATTCAAAAAAGTATGTAAATATGAATTATTGGTGGTAAGCTGTCAAAATTTTATCGACGAAGTTTTTGAAATCTTCTACATTGTTGGTACACAAGAAAACGATCACTATCAATTCAAAAAAAATTCACGCCATTTTTCTTTTATTTATAAAACCACATCGAAGCCGCTGTCATTCGTTAGTTGTCACATTTGAAGACTCAAAAATATGTCTTGGCTTGGATTTTTAGAACCTTTTTTGGTATGTAGATACTGAAAAGCTTTTCTGTCACGGTGGATACATATTACAAAATTTTTTATCACTTCTAACTTTATATGCAAAAAGGGAAAATAGACAGTTAAGTTAACTTCTCCTCCTCTTTGTTATTAAAGTTCTGAAGATTTTGGCTATCTCTTCGATATTTTTTTTATGTTGTCTTTATGGTTCTTTATTTGACGAAGTTTTTCTATTATAGCTCAAAATTTCTTTACTAGTATATGATCTATTATTTCCTTAGTTTATGTAGCAACTTCCTTTCCTCGCGCATGTTATGAGTTCAATCCTTCAACTGTCATTTAATTTTGGTAATTTTATGTTAATTGTCTTATATCGACATATTTATATGGCAACCGATTTTGTGGAGCACAATTTGATGTAGCATTAGGTGCAGTTTCTTTAATCAAAATCAAAACGTTTCTTTACTGTCTTAATTGTTGTTTGGCTAGAAGATTTTATTTTTTTAACTATTAGTCTTCGTAAATATTGATGGTTTGTTTGTAGCATGTGTTTTGGGACATTTTTTACTCGAGTTTATAGGCTTCTCCCAGTTTCTCCAATGTATGTACGATTCTACAATGTTATTCTTTGCACATTAAATATGTTGTCTAATGTCCTTAAAAGTGTGCAAAATTATTTTTCGTGTCAAGTGATTTTCCTTAGTGTTAAAATTAATGTATAAGTTTTCTGCAATTGCATTCATCAACTAAAAAAATATGATTGAAACCCATCTTCATCTCCGACGTCCGACAATATTGAAGTCATACATTTGATTGTTAGTATTAATGCTTCCTCTTATTGCATTGAGCCAAATTTTAAGTGATAGAACCTGTTGAATAGTGTCGACGTCAATTTTTAATTATTTAGGTAAATTGTGGATGAATCTAGTATTACACAAAGTTTCGATAATAGTGTGTTCTACTTCACTTTCTCTGCTGTCATTACATACGTCAACCAAAAACATCGTAGTAGAAACAACAATTTTTTGCTTGAGACACAATTTTTTTTATGATTAAGATACTTTAGTATGATCTTCAAATAATTTAGATGAGATAGTTTTAAAACACTTAACGTATGAAGCAGTTTATCTACCGCACTCACTCTAAACCCATGAGATGATTACAAATAT
The DNA here is from genome assembly GCA_035610365.1 of Aquatica leii. Taxonomy (NCBI): domain Eukaryota; kingdom Metazoa; phylum Arthropoda; class Insecta; order Coleoptera; family Lampyridae; genus Aquatica; species Aquatica leii. Next base: position 60,870,076 of record CM069438.1, read on the forward strand.
TACAAACCATTCTTACATTTCTTATTTGTACTATAAATTAAAATTTCCAGCACACGTCAAAAACAGAAACATTTCCAAACATCTTCAAGATTTGCATGTTGACAATTTGTTGATGAACCGCTCTTTATTCTCAAAATAAATTGCTCACATGGTTTGTTTATGTAAAGATATTCGATCTTATTTGGTTAGCTTTATCCAAAAAAACTTCATTATCAACCAAATCTTCAATCACATATTCATCTTCCAGAATTTTATTCATTTTGTTTTAATCTTTTCTGTGTCAGGTGTTTTTGCATAAATAATAAATAGTTTTTATTTACTACAATTATAAAGAGCTTTCGCTACTGTTAACAGTATATATTCAGTTTTGTAAATTTAAAACATCAATTGCCGTAGCTTTTTTGTCTTTGCCTTTTTCAACAAAAATGAGTAATCAAAAATCACTGTATAATAATAGTATTTTAGATTCATTGACATCAGCCTAACGAGATACTCTTCTAATACTTATTATGTGTACGGGATAGTTCAGAATATATTCAATGTTAGAAAACCAAAAACGGATGCATCGGTTGCAGTTTTTGCTATCAAACTTAATCAGTTCTTTTGATGTCATTTATCTGCAATCAGCAGAGTAACGTTTTTAAACGCTTCACCATTGACGATAAAAAATAATTATTTAATATCGATTTTAAGCAAACTAATGAATCAAGATTGGCTACAAAAAAATCGGTTTTGAATGAACCGTTTTGTTTAAAGAATTTTCAGTATTAGAAAACAATCAAACTACCTCGTATTAGTCTAAAAGAAGCAATTAATATAAGGCCAACCTTCAAAAAAGTTTAATAATTACGCTGCGCTTCATTTACTTTGACGACCTGTACCATTTATCTGGTAGTTGCAACAACCTAATTTTTGCATTGAATTTCATAGACCAATACCAAGTTACTGCTTTGGTAGTAGTAAATTGTAATATAAAAATAAAACCAATTTTTATCAAAAAGCACCTTCACATATGATCAAACATTCAAAACATTAATGTCAAAAGTTCATTTTTATAAAAAGGTAATTAATGGTGGTATGGTTGACGGATTTAACGATAAAAATTTCGTGGTCCGCGAGGTTCGTTCCATTACGTTTTAATGGCATAAAAATGCATATTTTAAAACATAATTTTACTGAAAACGTTAAACAACTTTTGAAAATCTCAAACTCATCTTTTCGTCTTTGACTTTCAAATTAAATTTCTTATTCATAGATTAGTTGGGTAGAAAGCTTCCGGTTGCTTAATCGCGTAAAGAATGCACATAACATTTGTTTGATTGCAGGACAGGAAGTGTGTGTCTAAGAATTTTTGTTAGTTCTTGTGTTCAATCCGTTATTTATTAATAACGTTATAAACCTATCCAACACTGTAGTTCAGATTTTTAAAGTTGCTAGATTTTAATTGCAACACCCAGTGTATTATGCATAAAAAGAACATATGTAGTATGTATGTATGTATGTGCAAGAAGGACATCTAAATTTGACAATGCTGAACATTTCGGACGGATTGAGCAATTTGATCAGTTTTTGACCTTTCTCATTTACGTTTTTAATCATCGTTAATGGATGTTTAAATATCAAAGAAACTTAAAAAAAAAAACACTCAAAAATCGTTTAAGATCTAAAGTGTTCACCAATCACTCAACAGTGCGAAACGTGTTATTTTTCTAAACAGAACAAAAGTCACTAAACCCGTTGATAAAACTACAAAATGAGTGTTTTGTAACTTAAAAGTATGTGTCGAAAAAAAAAAGAATAAATAATTACGTTCCAATCCTGTGCAGATAAAACTGAATAAATTCAAACATTTTTTCGTTTGCCGATTAATCAAACTGTACTAAACTAATCACAATGTTGCCGAGTAAGGACATAAACGACTGAGTTTATCTATGTGAAGATTAAGGTACAAAATGTTTACATCTTATCGATAATCATTATCTTATCTTAACCCTTTCTCGCATAAGTACCTCATTGTAACATAACATTAACACGTCATTAAACGTTTCTATCTTTTGACAGTTTGTTTCTAATGCTTACTTCCTCTAAATTATGAAGAACGACAGAACCATGCAGTGTAGATTTTATTGATAGTGCCATTATATTTTCGGGCAAATGGATAAACACTAACTACTCAGCTAAACCGAAAAAATGCTTCACTTCTTCTAAATTGTGAACAACATCGGAACCATACAGTGTAGATTTTATTGACAGTGCCATTATGCTTTTGGGCAAATGAATAAATACTAAGTAAAAAAGATCAGCAAAAACTAAAAGGTCTAAATTAGAAATAGACCAAGATATAAAAACCAAAATAAGAAATTACAGAAAAGAACAAATAACACGAAATAAATGTTAGATACTAATACTTAATTTAAAAAATAAGAAATAGGCGTGACCGAATAAGAAGAAGTCGATTGGCAAAAAACTCAAAAGCAAATAAACAAATACTAACTACTAAGCTAACTAAAAAACACCAGCAAAACCCAAAAGGTCTAAATTAAAAATCAAAGATCAAGAAATGATAAATATAAAAATAAAAAATTACAAAAAAAGAGTAAATGGCACAAAATCAAAGTTGGTTACTACTACTTAACTTAAAAGATAAGAAATAGATGTGACTGTATGAGACAAGCCGATTGACGAAAAACTCATAAACAACCAATCAAAATTAAAAAATCGAAAAAAATGCTTCAGCTTACTTCTTCTAAATTGTGAAGAACAACAGAACCATAGAGTGTAGATTTTATTGACAGTGCCATTATGCTTTTGATCAAATGAATAGTTACTAACCACTAAGCTAAGTAAAAAAAACCAGCAAAAACTAAAAAGTCTACATTGGAAATCAAACATCGAGAAGCGGAAAAAATTAAAATAAAAAAATACAAAAAACGGTAAATAGCACAAAATCAAAATTGGATAAGCACCATTATTTATTTTAAAAAACAAGAAATAGACATATTCGTATTAGACAAGCCGATTGACGAAAAAGTCATCAACACAAACAATCGCAATCAAAGAATCAAAAATAATTATTCATCTTACTTCTTCTAAATTGTTAAGAACGATAAAACTATACAGCGTAGATTTTATTGACAGCGTCATTATGCTTTTAAGCCAATGAATAAATACTAATTACTAAGCTAAGTAAAAGGCACCAGAAAAAACTAAAAAGTAGATCAAAACATGATAAAAATGAAAATAAAAGAATACAAAAAAGAGTAAACGACAAAAAATCAAAATTAGATACCATTTAATTTAAAAAATAAGAAATACCAATGGCCGTATAAGACAATCCGAGTGACGAAAATCTCATCAACAATCAAAATCAAACAATTAAACAAAATGCCTTGGCTTATTTTTTATAAGAAAAATGACAGAACCATACAGTGTAAATTTTATTGACAGTGCCATTATGCTTTTGGTCAAATGAATAAATACTAACTACTAAGCTAAGTAAAAAAAAACACTAAGGAAAACCCAAATGGTCTAAATCAGAAATCGAAGATCAAGAAATGATAAAAATCAAAATAAAAAAATACAGAAAAGTAAGATACCATTGCTCTCAGCAACATACAATCACACAATAAAACAAAATCAAAAAAATGTGAGACAAAAAAATTTCAAATGCATAGAAAATAGAAACATGTAACGTCAACATTAGTGAAACATCTACACGTCGGATGTTAAATCAATTGGTGATAATCCATACCATATTCAACTTGGACAACGACTAAACGCTGAGGACAAACGTGGAAGAGATATTTCCTCTAGTCGTATATTCAGTTTAACTCTGCCTGTAGCTGCAAAAAAAACAGTTTGATCGTAGTTACTGGCAGTTCCAAGCCCGGACAAAAGAGGAGGGATAGTAACATCAAACATAAAGTCGCTCAATAACGAAGATTAAGAGTTAATAGAAAAACTGAAAAAAAAATAAATATGTACTCCAAGAAACAAAAAAAAAAGGAAAATGCCAGAAAGATTACAAAAACTATACACTCGTATATGGAGGAATGGAGAAAGTAAAAAAAAAAGCTGCCGCTGCAGTAGGTCTTCTTATACAAAAACAGCATAGAAACTGTTGAATAATACATTCACTACTCCGAAAGAAAAATAAAACTGAATACCAAAGAATTAAAGATTCTCAAATATGATATCATTTACAGAGCGTTCTGGATACAAGATCACCTGAAGAATCATAATAACCATAGGATATTTTTACGCCCGTTTCGAAAAGATTGTCATAGCAGGTGTAAAACAAAGATTTCACGAAGCACAAACTAACGACAACTAAGAATTAATGGTGAACCTTTGCCTACTCAAAAACCTCAGGATTAATAACACGTCTTACAATCAAAAAGGATAATACCAGTATACCTTTGAAAACAAAAATCTATGATAGACTACATAGTAACCAACCGATATGTGTTGCCAACTCAAAGTTGGACGTTAAAACTTTGAATTCGGCTTACGTGAGAAGCGATCAAAAGTTGTTATTGTGTTAATTAAGAACGGAAATAACGAGAAACAAAGCAAAAAAATCAACAATGAAAAAAGTTTAATCTGAATTTTCTTCTATAAACCAAGAAGTCATATTTGAAATTCGTTTTGTTTTGTCTGTTCTAGTTTCCACTGCTCCTTCGGTAGCTTTTTCTATTGTTCTTTTAGTCTTATCGCAGCTCCTTTCCACAGTAGATACAAACAATCACGAATTTATTCCTAATAATATGATAATAAAAGAAATTACCACAGTTATACAAAAAGAAGTCAACGATACAATAATAAAAATTAAAAAACCGGACAAGACAGAATTCCGAATGAATTACTGAAATTTGTAAGCGAAAACTTGACAACAGAAATAAAAAAACCTGATTAAGAAAATCTTTTCAGAATAGAGAATTCCAATCGAGTGCAGAACAAGAACAATGAATTTTATGTTTAAAAAAGGAGTACCAATTAACCGCCATGCTCAAACTTGTAACCAAACTAATTTTTATCAAAATTAATCACCACATGCCACTAGCTAAAGAACGAAGTTTTAGAACATGGAGATTTTGCATAGATGCCCACATTCTTATGCGTTATGCGTTATCGTTAGTTATAGATTTTATTACTGTTAGTTTATTCAAAATTAGTTATAATAACCATATTTAAATTACGTGTAAATAGTTAGTTTAAACAAAATTAGTTTTAAAACTCGTTACAATTGTTATCAGGTGTCGGGTCGCGATCTTAACGTGCAAATAAACAAGTGATTAGTTTATAATACAGATTTATTATTAAAATTTAGTGCTTTACAAATATTAATGTATTTTAAAAGTGACTGTATGCTTTATTCAATTTTGATTCGTGTTATAATTTATGCCGGTAACTCGTTCGCAAACAGTAAACATTGACGCAAAACGATTTGAAATTCTCGAATCAATAATTTAAAGAATTGATGACAATTCTCAGAAAATGGAAGAACTGTCATGGTGAAACACAAAATTAGTACCAAAGACGCTAGGCCGACGGTACCACAACTTCAATTGGCAAAACGAGAAGAAGCCAAACAAATAATTACAGGGAAAGAAGGTGTGGTTGCAAACCTTCAAAGTTTTGCGTAGGCCAATATTGCCAAATCTTTGATAAAATTGACCGAATAAAGAGCAGAAAACGCTTCAATTCGTCGATTTTAAATTAAAAATGGAAAAATTGTTTTGGATGCCGATGCAAGTAATTTGGCCATAGGTTCAGTCTTTTCACAAGTACAAGATGGACAAGAAAAAGTTGTCCAGGCCAGAGAGGAGTTATTGCGTGACTAGAAAAGAACTATTATCAGTCTTTAAGTTCATAGACCACTTATATCCGGAAGAACAAGTGGCAACGTAGATGGAGAGATTATAAGAATATGACTATGACACAGAACACTATGCCGAAAGCAGATATCGAAACGCTGATACTTTATCCAAAGGACCAAGTCTGGCAAGCTGCAGCCACTGTCCGCGACTAGAAAAAAAGATCGAATGTCTCAAAGAACTTGTTGCTGACAAGTAAGAACTTGTGTAGTTGCGTCATAAACAAGAAAACGGTCACGAATTAAGACTACTCCTGAGCTGGAAATCAAGCGGCCGACAATAAACCTAGGAACAAGTAAGTGCTTTAGATAGAAACATCGAATCATACTAGGCGCAATAAAACTCTGTAAATAATGAAATTTAACAAGAGGACTCTTTAAGCGCATTATTATTCAATACTGTTATGGACAAAATCATAAAAAAAATTGCTCTAGTAGGGATTGCAAAATAAGCAGTCAAACATGAGTAATCCTCTGCTACGCTGATTATGGCTTACTATTTGGTGAAAATGAAGAGGATCTGCAAAGAAATTTAAAGGTTTTTAACCTTCCGATTACCATTGGGGTCTTTTTTGACCCCAGACGTTTTGTTTTTGTTGTCTTTTCTTAAGTTTTTTTTACAACTGTCCCGATATTTTTTTAGCTGAATTTCTTTCAACAATGTTTAATAATATATAACAAATTTTTCAATTGTTATTTGTTTTGCGACGTAAAAAAAATATTGTCGTTGGGGTCATATTTGAGGTCATTGTAAGACATGTCCAAGAGCAAAGGACAAAAGAACTAAAAAGATTCAAACAAAGAAATCATTAGAAACAGCCGAGATAAAAATACTGAAAAGAATTCCCGGTAATACATAACAAGAAGAACAAAAATATAACTATTCGAAAACACAAGAGCATATACAATCAAGCGTAAAACGGAATAAAATATGCATATTGGAAGAATGGAACTAAATAGACTTGTGAGAGACAAATCACATGTGGGGAAGTGAAGCGTAGGAAGACTAAGAAAACGATGAAGTAACAATTTAGATCCAAACCAAGAATAAAAGAAGTAGAGCAATATCGACAAGAAATAAGCTTTCAGCCTAATTGGAAGACAGAAGAAGAAGCATATTAAGCTTAATTTACGAGGATCTCAAATTCTTGAAAAACATATGGTTTTCAGACGAGAGTCTTATTCATTAGCATCATAAGCATCTTTAGATCGTACCACTGATCTCTGTTGTGTGCTTTTCTCATTCAAATTGTTTCGATTCGTTTTGATTCGGTCTTCTAACATTTTTTGTAGTTCTTCTTCATCTTTTACTATCAGTGTTATGTCATCGGCAAATCTTTGGTAGGTCAGTATTTATCCATCTATTGTCACTCCTCTTTCTTCCCAGTCTAATCTTCTAAACAAGTCTTCCAAAACTAATGTAAATAATTTGGGAGAAATTATCGTACTCCATTCGTATATGTAACGATTATGAAAACTAATTTATTTGTACTAAAAATATTTACAAGTTTATAACTAACCGTAACTAACCGAACTAATATATCTAAGGCTATTTAATAAAAACACTTACACTAATTTATATAGTACCATTACTCGAAAGATAATGTCCGCGGATAACTTCTATTTATCTAATCACTAACACTTGTTTATATTAAGGTCACGTACGTTTTTAATTCGTTGTATTATTTATCTTTACACGCGTTAATCACTTATTTATTTAAACTTGAACAATCTTCTTAACACTGCCGATTTCGAATTACTGAAATAACTGCGCTATGATTCACATGTAGCGCTTTTGTATATTTTGGCCATCTTTCGAGAATTTTTCACATCTTTTCCAAACGTTCTAGTTTTTGATAGTAGCTTCGTGAATGCTCTCGAAGCTGAACGTTTCATATACGTATTTAATGAGAACTGTCTATTTTTTGTCTGCTCTGGAATTACTTAGAGCGTTCAGAATTGCCCATATCTCTATTGAGTCAAATGTTTTTCATAATTTATCATTGCTATCCATAATTCTAAATTGTGTTCATTAGGTTTTTCAATTAATATTTGCATCGTATAAGTGATCTACCGTGCTGTAATGTTTTCTAAATCCGGCTTGCTGGCGTTATTGATAATAACTATCTAGTTTATCTATTAGTCTTTGAGTTATTATCTTTGTGAATAGTTTGTACAATACTGATAGAAAGCTTATTGATCTATAGTTTTCGATTTTGTATCTGCTTTCTTTTTTGAAGATTAAGATGACTAGGGTATTTAACCAAGAGTTTGGTATCCGAGACTTCATTAAACATTTCTTCTGTTATCTTATCCTCTCCTAAGGTTTAATTGTTTGACATCTTCTTTAAAGCTTTTTAATTCATCCCTCTGTTATTTCTGTTATTTCCTCTGAATCAATGTTTCTGACTCTCTCTCTGTTTTTTCTGTTTTTCCTGCTGGTGGTGCATTTTCACTCTCATATAGTGTACAATATAATCTTTTTATGCATCCCGTTAATTATTCTATTCTGTAATTTGTTTGTTTTATTTGTTTATTAGATTTCTTATTTGATGTTTTTCTTCTTTCATTTTTGATCGCAGATGTTTTTGGTGCTTTTCTTTTTTCTTGCTTTTCACTTTTTAGCTGCCAACAGTAATTTGTCGAATAACAATAACAGATAGAATGCCGCACTAAATCATAAGAGAAAGACCAAAACTAACCGACATCAATGTTGGACCAAGCGAATCATGGAGGAAAGAAAAAAGAAACCAAAAGAATTTGAGGTAGACCACCAACGAGATGGAGCGACGATATACGCAGAGTGGAAATGGAGAAATAAACCACAAAACAGAGAATGGTGAAAGAACATAAAGAGGAGGTTTATATTTAACAGTGGATGCAAGCAATGAGGGATGATGATGATCTGGCCATGGGATAACTGGTCCATATTTCTTTGAAGAGGATAATCAAAATCCGCTTACTGTAAAGTAAGAGCGTTACAGAGAGAACTTTGATGTAAGATTGTGCAAGAGATTTACATCACTTCTGTCGAACACGAAATGTGCGCACACTACGGTTTTAACAATATGGTGCAACTGACCATACAGTTGCGAGTCAGCATTTTGATGATAGAATAATTTCTCGCTCTATATGAAGCTTGTTTGCGTAATGACAAACACTTAAATTATTATTATTCATATTTAAGTGATTTATTAAAATATTTTTTAAAAGCTGATTTAAGAAAAAAAATATGTTTTGCAAAAAATACAAAGCCAAAAAGTAATAACATAGCTTACAAAAATAAACAATGATCCAGTAAAATTAAACCGTATTTTTTACAATCAAAACGGTCACGATATAATGTTCATTGCTTGATAAGATTTTATTGTAATTTTGTAATTGCACAGTAACTGCTATTTTGTAACAAACATAACTTTGCAACAGTTGATATTCGCAATTTATGACGGTTATTTACATTTGTTATTGCAAATAGGATTTAACAGAATGTGAAAGTTAGACATGTTTGCTTGGAAACCAGCTAATTGATGTCGCTGTTAGCACTGTATTGTTATCACCAATTTCTAATCTAATCAAATTAATTAGTTTCATTTAATGGTCCTTATCTGGTGGTAAATGCTATTTTTATTTAGATTTGTCAATTAAAAATAAAGTTGATTGTTGCAAAAATAACTTGGTTCTATAAATTTCTGCCATATCAAAATTAAAGCAAAATATGATCATTTAATTTTTCATAATCTTTATCAAAATTGATACATTTGTTTTGATTAATATATTCCGAAAAACATTCACAATGAAATTTCAAAATGCTTTATAAATTTATTGAAGAAACACCACCTGACATATTTCGTATTTTATTTTCACGAATGCTCAAAAACAGTTACAAGTTTATGCTACGTCTGCGACTGAACCCAGTACTAGTGTTCTGCTGAAAGGGTTGTCATAGACAACATATTCTTTTCCCAATATTTATGCAACAATTACTTAATGTTTACTGAAAATTGTTTTCAAACACAAATTTTAATTTGAAATTTCTTAATTTATCAATGGATTAATTTCCAAAAATGAGATATCAACATGAGATTTTTTGTATAAAGAACGATGCTTCTGGAAAACATTTTATCGATATCGGCGTCATCTCATCAATTTTGAAGTTATGGGGATGAATAAAATTATAACGACAATTTTAGTATCATTTTTAATTTGGTAGTTCCTTTTTTAAACTAAATTGGTAACATTCTCAAAACATTCTTTTATTGCCTTGAAAATCGTTTAAATTTTATTCATATCTGATGGCTCTGTCGCTGATGACACATACGAACCCAATAATAAAGAATTAGGACAGGAAACTGATTCCAAAATTTGGTCAACCAAAAAGTAAGAAACGAAAGGTAAAACTTGCAATGCGAAAGAAAAATCACCACAAAAAAAGATAGCAGGTGGAAAAGAACGTAAGACAAAAACCAAAACAATAGAAGATAAACAACTTCAGTTACCGTGTACAGAAAAATACATTGCACCCAAAACATATCAGAAAGTCAAAGACAACGCATTCATTCTGATTTATTCGGATAGTAGTAAAACCATAGAATTAAAAACACAATTCGTAACCATTTTGACTTTTTATTAGGTTATTTTATTTTAAAACTATAGAAATAAAAAGGTAATTCGTAGCCAGTGTGGTTGGAGTGTACCAGTGCCACGTTACGACAGCTCTTCGTAAAAAAGTGAGTGGTATAACCGGTACAAATCAAAAGAGGAAAACACGTAGCAGCAAATAAACTTTCAGAGTTTGTCGAAGAGGCAGTTCGGGATCACATTAAAAAGTTTCCGACAAAAGAATCTCATTGCTCAAGAGAGCGTTCCACCAAAAAGTATTTAGAGATTGAATTGAATATTAGTCGTATGCATAAACTATACAGAACTGAGTACATAGAAAAAATATGTCGGAAGAAAACATTGCCATTTACATAATATTAAAGATGAATATCAGCAAAACCTAAAAGTAAAGAAGCACTGTGAGCTGAAACGAATTGATAAGGCTCGTAAAAGTGATGGGAAAATGAAAATGTTGACTGTTGATTTACAAAAATGTCTTGCAACCCCTGTATTAACTAATCAACACAATTTGTATAAATTGAAGTTTTGGATATAGAGTTACACCATCTCTGATTTTTCTGGGAACACTACAACCAGCATTATGTGAGATGTATCTTAATCAAATGGGCCACAACACTAAAGGAAAATGTGTGAAATTACTGTGTACTCAGAGAACTGTCCTTTACAGAATAGAAATATAGTAATAGTCATAGTTTATTTTTAGAAGATTCATGAGCATTCGCACCTCAAAATTATGTATAACCACAAGTTCTGCTTCGTGATCATACAGCGATAATGCTCTTATAAAAACGGAATGCAAACGGTATCCTAGCTTAAAAATAATGACTCCGTGGGATTGACAGTTAGCTCGGCTTTATTGCTTTCTGATGCTTTTGAATGCATGACCAGAGTTCGTTTAAGAAGCCTTTGTACTATCTCCAAAAATACATATACAATATACTATCAATTTTGTGTTTACTTGTCTAAATTGTATTAACAAATTTATTACTACTAAAACATTTCTGCTACTCAAAACTAATGGTTCTCATAATTTATAAATCCCTCTTCTGTAAAATTGGTAAAATATAGTTTAATACATAGAAGGACAGCGTTGTCAAAATTCAAAAATTTCAAATCTTTAGGCAACTGCTGAGATCGAAAGCCAATCCAATGTTGTTAGGACGAGATTGTGAATGTCATCTGAAGTTCCCGTTGAAAGCTGTCGTAAATCAAATGTCATTTATAACGCGACCAATAGTTGTATTAAATATGCACCTGAAATACAAAGTAAAAACCATATACATACGGGCAAACTTGAAAATAATAGAACTTAAAAACTATTGTTCCATTATTTTCATGTTTCTTCAGGTTTGTTTAGAGCAACTTTCGCCCGTATGTATCTGGTTTTTATTTTGCATTTCAGATGTATAATTAATACAACTATCGGTCGCGTTATAAATGACATTTGTATTGCAACTTAATTACTTATGTTACATTGCTCAGCGTATAGACTGACATTGTGTGATAATGTGGTCGATGGTCTATTTTAGAGCTTCACAACTGCAGCTTGGGTTTTCTAAATATCCCCATCGATGTAAACTTTGTTTTCTCTTTAACGTTGTCCATAAGCTTCTTCTTAATGAGAAACTTTAAATTTTGGTTGTTGGATGATACACAAGTTGCTTATTTTTAATTTTAATCTCTCTTCAAAACTCGTTTCATTATTGTTTTATTTTGAGTTCTTTTTGCGTGAAGTTATTTATATTTAAAAAAAATTATATTAATTTTTGAAATAATGTCCATGTCTTCGTTAATAGGCATTGTTTTTGTAAAACTTTTTCATATTTTTTCTTCAAAAAATGTTGATGTAAACTTCGATTTAATTTATAACTAGTTTTTTGTTGTTTAGATGAAAAGTTGAAACTTACGTTTCTTTTGGGTTTGGACCTATTTTTTTAAACACATGCTTATAGTCAGCAAATCATTTGTAATAATGTTTGGTCTAATTTCTAAGTTTCGATGATGGATGATCATTGCAATGTCGTTTGCGTGATTAAATTTTCTACGTGTAGTTTACGAAATATCACTCGTATAAACGTTGAAGAATAATGGAGATAATGCTGAGCCTTATGGTAGACCGTTGTTTAACATTCTGATGTTACTCATCTACAATGCAAACTTAAAGAAATGGTTCATCGGACATATTATTAAACTTAAAAAAACTTCGGCATGAAATAAACTGATAAAGTTTCCATAAAAGACCAGTGGTAAGCTCAACAAACGCAGCTGTTAATTGCTTCTTTTTTTTAAAAACCGTTTTCAATATGCGTTGTAAACGTTAGAACTTGACCACAACAGTTTTTATTGGGTCAAAATCCATCCTGTTCTAGTGGTAAGGCGTCGTTCATCAAAAGACAAAATCGATTGTAGATTAATCGGACTTTGACAAGCGTACAATTGTTGCGTATTGAGATGTTGGTTAATCCTATCGCAAAATTGACCGCCGTGTTAATTGTACAATTAATAATTAATTCAATGACGGAAATGCGTATGCGTCGTGCGTGGACAGAAGAAGATAGAGGAACACAAAGAAGACTAACTGGTCAACCGAGGCGTACCACAGAGTGTCAGACAACTGGTTTTACAAAACCGGTTTTCTACAAAGCATCAAATCGCTGATTAATGGTTTGGAGAAGAAGGTAAACCTGTTACCATGCCTACACTATATCGCCGCATTCGAGTCTTTAGATTTTTTTCATGCAGTCCACGATTGGTGTTTTCTTTGACCGGGGACCACTGTCGTCAACGTTTCAACTGATGCAGAGAACGACAACGTTGGTACGTAGAGTGGCATGTCTTCTTCAGCGACAGATCGCGATTCGGTCTAAGTAAGCACGATAGCCGTAAAAGTGTATGACGCCGCCGTGGAGGGCGACGTGATATTGGATTTTCTGTTAAAGGGCATGTAGAGTAATACTTTGGAGAGCTATAGTAGTCGATCACCACGTCTTTCTTCATCCAGACAACGCACGTCCGGATATTGCTTGTCAAACTATGGAATCCCTGCAAGAAGCAGGCGTTAATGTTTTACCGTGGATACCCCGTTCACCAGATTTAAATCCCATCGAACATGTGTAGACTGTGATAGAGAGAACACTGTCCACATTGCACCATCTTGCACAGACTCTGGCACAGTTAATCCACGTAGTGGAAGTCATTGAAAGTCATCTGCTGTATGAATTTCCAAGACATCTACTTCTTCTTCTTCTAATAGTTTAGCAAGATGTTTGCTTTTTGCTTTACTAATGCTTTCAATATTAATTATGAAAGTCTTAAAAACTGGCCCTAAGCTTAATGGCATAATAAATACCCTTTGCCGGGAGATTCAACAAAAAAAGTTTGGCATCAAAGATTTCTGAATCCTTTTTAGATGTACCTCAAATACGATGATTCAGGTGACAGAAACTTAATAATAACTTACAATTAGTAAAACTACTACTATGGCTTATTTATTTTCAACGAATGGGTACTTCCAGTGTACAAAAATATTTGAGATGAATATTCAAATCTAGCAAAAAAAAACAAATTGGCATTATCGAAAATTATTACCGCAATCCATCTTTGAGTTTGAACTGAACAAACAAATGTGAATTTCTTTTAAAAACCGCAGTTTCAAAAAACAGCTAATTTTAATTTGGCCAAAAATAATTAATTCAAAAAAACTCTGACGTCAAATGCTTAATGGAATTGTACGCTAATCAACCAGTCTATTTACATATTTATATTACACATATATGTCGTATCAACATTTTATCAGCCATAGCGGTTTACACTTAACTTACAAACAACAAACAAAATAACAAATTTGTCATGTTACTAACACTAAAATAAAACAAGCAAAAGTAGATGCCATACCTGACTTTTTTTTTGAAAAACCAATTGTTCACAAAACTGTTTACTATTTAGTGTTAACGTCCAACAACACGTACACAATCAAATTACGCAAGCTCCAGTAATTGATAAACAGAATGACTAAGTCGAATGAATAATTTAATTTTAACTGAAAAACGGACGCCGGCGTTACTTTATATATATATATAAGAAGAAGTATATTATCGTTTTACTAATGATTACGAGTTTCCGGAATATACAGCGTGTTCATACACTTACCTCAACAAAGCTTTCCTCCACTTTTCACCAGTCTCAACGACGATTAGTTGCAGTTTCATCACGATGTTTATTTACAAGTCACTTATGTATAATACACTTGAACACACAGGTATAGTTATTTATACATTTAGATTACAGTAAGCTCTTCGTTTATAGGATTAAAGTTTTTTTGAATTCGGGAAAAAAGAAGCTTGAAGTAAATTCGTTGACCTAAATTTGTAAAATGAGCGAGGTCATGCTTATTAATGGATTTATTATTCGCACGAGTTACCTGCATAGTGGAACAAAGGACACGCTAATATGACGTATGCATAACTTTTCAAAGTCGAAGAAAATACGCAAGAAGATCTAACACGATTTTTTTTTGGAAATCTAGCCTTAATCTTGGATTTGGTAATAATCCTACGGGTCGAAACCAAGTAAAGAATAGAGAATTGCGTGCATAACGAGAACGTTGAACACTCTGATAAGAAAACTAATACTGTACTGAAAACACAAATCAATTATTGTTGTAATAAAAAATAGAAACACTAATATAGAACAATGTAAAGTAGAAACACTTAGTAGTTGTAATTCGTACAGAACAGTCTAGTGCTGAAGAGTCCCTATAGAACAAAACGTGTCTACTTTTATGTTGCCTTTTAATTAAATATATTTTTGAAATGCCAGCACTCAATTTAATCTATCATATGCAAACAATTATACACATAGATTTTACAGGAGAAGCTAAATTGAACTTAAAACTATAAAAACCTCGTTGACAAAACAGATTGACGTAAATCATCGACAAATAAAAAAAACACTTATTAAAAGACAGTGATAATAATATCCAAAACACCAAAAACCCTTCGCCAAAATTGGCTATGTACTAGAAATTATTTCCTGAAGCAAGTTCTTGTAGGTACTCGAACCCAACATTGTAGACTAAATAAAGCAACAGGCAATTAACCATGCCAATAACCTTGTGAGTCAAGAATGTTATAGAGGGACAGCTCCACATATGTTGTCTAGTTTTTGCCCAAATTAGGAAACTTTTGATATGACATAGTCAAAATAGTTAAGAAATTATCTGTTAATCACAACGGAGACAATTTTTTGTTGTTTAAAATATTGACGAATGTAAACTTTATTTACAGAAAGAATGTAGTTTCACTTAAAGTTTAAGATAAAAACCAAATCTGATTTCAAAAATTAAAAAAAAACACCGGTGCTAAAAAAAGTTCTTATGATAACACAGTTATCTAAAAAAATTACCGATAGTCATCGTTGCATCTAACAAAAGCTAACAGTAGCTAATAAAATTGGGCTACGTAAAAAAAGCAATACAAAATAGAAGAAAGCAGAAAGTAGATAAATAATATATTACGGAAGATCACTAGACAGCACTACTATAATTAGTCAGAATCAAAACGTCTGAAGAAAGTTTTAATAAGTAACGTGATGCTCTACAGGGCTGAAAGTTAACCGCTTAAAAACGTAAACAAAAAGAAAACTGTTTAGAAACAAGTATATTAACAGATGCAATAGAAGATTCGATATGTGGTAAGAACAAACAGGAAAAGATTCTCAACTGTTGATAGTATTAAAGAAGAAAGATGTAAAAACACAAAAAATTAGAAGATGAAATAAAGAAATAGAAGAAGAAAAAATAACTATGAAAAACTCTGGCAAAAGAACAATACAAATCAAAAAACATAAAGCATTCAAGTTGTAAAATAGTAAAAACGACTATTATTTAAAAAAAAATGTAAAAAATAAGGAAAAGCTAGAGCTCTCTACATTGAATAATAAATTTCAAAGTTTCAATGCGACTAACCAGTTAACCATTAGCTTTATCAAATTGAAGACAACCGCACTACTCAAAAGACCAAGAGTTGACCACATTTTTGGCACGCGCGGGCTAGCGTATAAGGACAAAAAAGACCCAACATTGTTCTCCGAATAAGAAAACTCAAGGAGACACAACACCAAATCAGCTGTCGTAGAGAATTTTTAGACATACTATAAAATTTGAGCAGACAACAATTTTAGCTAAAGCTCGTAATTTCTAGCCCAGATTATAAGGTAGAGCAGCCGTGGCAGTTAGAAAGTATGATAACTTGAATAAGAATAGTGGCAACGACCTAGTACCAGTATGGAAAAACATGTTTTGAGAAAAAAAACTGGCGAATCAAGACTGTCGCGAACCGATGACCCCGTCAATATCATTATCTCTATTAAAATTATCATATTTTTCAATTTCGATAGGTTTTCTATATCTGAGCCACAAATTATGAGTATGTTTCCTCGTATCTATTTTATTGATGTTGTGTCCTGCAAGTTGTGCGGTTGTCTCCGACTTTCGAAAACTTGTTGCTGGCTTGTTTGTCGCATTAAAGATCACTTCGATGTTCTTAGCTCTAACTAAAAAAAAGATGGCAAATCGAGACTAGCACGAACCGATGGTCTTAAACAGGAAAATATAAAGGTTTTCCAGGATCTTGGCTTTAGTTTCAGTTTTCTAAAGAAGACAGCAACATGACAATCAAAGCGTAAAATTTAGTTAGTTTTCCAGATTTGTAAAAAGTGTTAAATATAGAAGGCGGTTCAAAACCCAAAAACCTCTGTATTTAGTATTGATGATTTTAGCAAAAACATGATACTGTTCTCAAAACTTTTCTAAACAAAATTAACGCAGAATTCAGATTTTTATGGGTTTCTTTTGTATTACAATTTTTTGTGCTGGATAATTCTCGCCGAGCTTTTGTCGCGGTTCAATGACATATCATCAAAAAGACAAATCGTCAATTGTAGAGAGAACGCGGAAGCTATAGATAAAACACCAAAAAAGTACCGTAACCAAAACGCACAAAATATTCAACTTTTTAGATCATACCCTGGCGTAAAGCCCATATATCCTCGAACTCTCAACTTTACCAAAATACTAAGGCGACAAAAAAACCAAACGGTTTAGAACCAATCTACGCGTTTGATAAATTATCTCAAGAATAAGCTAAAACGTGCGGCAAAAAGTTGCTATACAAAACTGTACACTAACAAGGAGCACTTGTTCTATTTTTGCTCAAAAAACCAATGCAGTATAATCACCAAACTGTTCAAAATTTTTTTATTATTAATATTTATTTAAAAACGTTAAAGCAAACGGACATTGTTTACTTTATTATTTTGAATTATGATTATTCGGCAAACGGTTTGGAGTCAAAAATTGATGAATTCGATAAATCATCTCAACAGTGAGCTGAAACGTGTAGCAAAAAATTACCATACAGAGCTGTACACTAAAAAGCAGCGCCTGCTCTATTTTTGTTCATAAAATCAATTACGAAACAGTTAAAAAAAAAATTTTCTACGATAACATCTTCCAATCTAAGATGAAACTATTTAGAAAACATTGTTTACTTATTAAACTGAGAACTCTCGTAATTTAAACTATGATTATCTTGGCAAACAGTTTAAAGTCAAAAAAACTATGCGTTCGATGGATTATTTCAAGAATTCGCTGAAATGTGCTGCAGTAAATTGCTTTTCTTGGTCTGTCACGTCTTCCTCTATTAGGTTTAGACACCGGACATACTATAAAATTTTAGCAGACAACAATTTTGGCTAAAAGAACAGCTCACTATATAGGTTTCCCAAGATCCGACGTCTTCGTTTAGTTTTGATAATTTTAAAGAAAACATGATAGTGTTCCTGGTCACATAACTTTGGAAGAAAATTCAGTTCGCGGGTCTATGACATCTCATCAAAAAAACTAAACGCCAAATGGACATAACGCCGAAGTTGTAGTCAAATCGCCAAAAAAGTACCGTGAACAAAACGCCAAAAATGATTAGCTTCATAGATCGTAACCCTGCGTAAAACCCATATATCTAAAATTCCCAACTTTACCGAAATACGTATGAATAAGGCGATAAAAACGGTTCAATTGCCGAAAAAATTTGTTCGTTAAAATGACGAAAATATGCAAAACTCTGAAACTATTACGTCAACCAAACCTTAGATATTCTAACATGAAATTTGTAGAAGTAATAGATTTTCTTACTCTAACGACACAAAGTTTTTAGGTGATCAAAATTGTCCAAAGCTTAAAAAAATTATTTTATTTATTTGAAAGCGTTAAAACAACGGTATATCTATCCTGGTGAACAAAAGTCAAAAATTTACATGTTCAATAAATTACTTTAAGAATGATCTAAAACGTGCGGCAAAAAGTTGCTATACAAAACCTTACACTAATACAAAACTATAGATACTTGGGACTAATAATAAATAATAAAAACGATAAAAGCATAGAAATTGCGCAAAGAATAAAAGCTGGACATAGCACTTTGCATAGATAAAATTATGCTATACAAAACAGCGATAAGACCTGTAGTAACCAACGCCAGAAAGACCATATGCCTAACAAATAAAGATGAAGAGAAAATGAAGATCTTTGAAAGAAGCGTAATTAGAAAAATACTGGAACTCAAGAAAATAAACGGAGAATATAGAAGGCTTATGATACAAAAGTGAATGAAATACTAGAAAACGAAACCATAACAAGAATAATTAAAGCCAAGAGAACGAAGTGGTACGGACACGTGCAAAGACGAGGAAACAAAGCAATTATAAAAAAATCATGAAATGGAACCCACTTAACATTGGACAGAGAGGAAGACTTAAACTCTGCTGAGAAGATCAAGTCATAAATTACATTAAAAAAATGACAATAACCAGAGCGAAAGAAAAGATGCAGGATAGGAAGGAATGGCAGAAAATTACAGAAAAGGAAAAGAAACATACCAACTTATAAAAAAAAAGAAGCAAACAAACTAGAAAGCATAGCAAACTGCTATGTAAAATACATAAGTCGAAAGGGCTTAAATGAGCGGTTACAACTCCAAAAATGGAATGTATAATCATAATCGAAACCAAAAATAATAGCAAATGATTACTCAAAACTTGAATACGGCAATAAACTGAGAGTTATAGTGACTTAAACCATGACTATTCTGGCAAACGGTTTGAAGCCAAAAATCTACGCGTTTGATGAATTATCTCAAGAATTGGCTAAAACGTGTATTCAAAACTGTACACTAAAAGTACGTGCGTGTCCTACGTTTGCTTAAAAAACGACGATGCAATCTGCCAATCTCAAACCTCTTTTTAGTAACAACCATCATTTTATCAATTTACGACAAAAATATTCTTAATTACACAGTTACTCGTTTAAAAAGGTTTGCAATATTACAAATTATTAAAGCTTGTTCATACAACTCAACCAAATTCAAACGTTCAACAGTTAAAATTAGTTTTTCCACAAAAGTTCTATTTTTAGCCGAACCCTACATTACAGACTAATCAATACGTTCATAAGAATTTCTAGACGACATAAATTGCAACTTTGAAAATTAAGATAAAACCGTTCAAGAAAGGCAAGAAAACTTGATGAAACTAATAAGCTCGTAACCTCAATTTATTACAAAAGGAATAAGATAAATTAAAACCGACGTATAGAAAACGAGTGACATGAGAAACAAGTGTCAGCTGGGCTCATGGTATAAATAATAATTTAATTTGTGCTGAAAAAAACGACGTTGATGCATCGTTTTGACTTGTTAAGACCGACTAAAGCTTTAAAGTACATAGAAAATGTAAACTCAACACAAATGAAATCATAATCTAGATTTTCTTTGTCGCAAAACACAACAACAAGCATTACTCAGTAGATGTTAATTTTAGTCACGACAAAAAGATCACAGATATAAAACATAAAGAGACGCTTGACCTTTTTTCATCTCTAGTATTCTGAGCGTGTGCTTTAGATAAAAGAAAGGAGTATTATGGTAAACGCCAAATTAACTTTTCCAGAGCAGACTCCTCAAGTGCGTTAATGAAATTTTCTGATGAAGGTCAAAATCGTTATCATTCTGTACGTGTAATAAAATTCTAGACGTCCTTTGAATTGAACACACATATTAGGCGCCAAGCTTAATGGAATAGACGTTCAATTTTCCAGCTCAATACAATACCGCCCGGTATTTGCATTTCCACTATTGGTAAATACAAATGCTTTAATATCGTAATTTATAAAATATTTTGCATTCCAGCGTTTACCAAAAAAGATTTTTACAAAAATATTGGCGAAAAAAAGTATGAGTTGTAAGAAGAGCTTACTAAGTTACCTACACACCACCAACGTGAAAAAACACTTTAAAATTACACAAATAAAAAACACTACTGATAACAACTACTCAAAAGCTCTCTTCCACCCGAGCTGAACTGGTGGCTTTTCAAGGGGTTCGAGCTTTTGAATGGACTATGGCGCCACTTACAGAAGCGTATCGGCGCATGCCTTTCCCGGAAAATTTCAGAGCCTTTGTTATCCTTATACAATACACTTATTTCTTTTCACCCAAAAAAAAAACACATTTTTAGATGTTGTTTTTGGCGTTGCACTCTTAATTCCAATCTTTAAAAACACAAAAAAATCAATACGGTGTCTGTGCCCTACTAAATGTTTTGCTACTGTGAATGAACTTTGTCGCCCACATTGAAATTATTGATTCCAAGATACGAAATAGGTAGAAAGGGGAAGGCGTTCTTGTAACGTGAATGTACAGGAAAGGCTAGTTTGGAACTCATTCACGTTGAAAAATTTCTTAGAAATTGATTTTACTAAATACCAATTATTATGTCATGGAGCCATTATTTAAACTCGCGGTGGCGTCACTTCTATTTTAAGCTAAAAATTACAGCGCATTGCGTTTTATTTTCGAATTCACCTTTTAAAAGTGAAACGGTACGAATTGCAATACGACGTGTATTAAAAATGTTAAGTTAGATTTTGTAAACGATAAGAAGATATACTGTTGCTCATAAAAATTTTATGCTCAATTTGGATTGGTTTTTGAAAAAAAATTGTCTATAAAATGTCACATTCATAATCGTAAGATGAAGTAAAATTCATTTTCTTTTATGGTCGTCGATAAATTCATTAATCTATAAATAGCAATCACTCGAGAGACCGCTGTTGTCTTTAAACTGAATTCAAGCTTTTTCTAATAGATAGACTGTCTGCTGCCGTTAACATCAATGATGATAGTTGTAGTGCAGTTGTATGTTTTTCATAAAATTTCCCCATTACTCTGATTTTGTTTTTTTCAAACTGTGTGTAGGTGTAGAATTGCAAAAAAGTTATGTTTTCAGTCAGAAAGAGAAAAACGCTGAAACAAAGCTCTATCTTTTGAACAATAACTCAAGATACATTTCATTAAATATTTTGGAAAATGTGCATCGAGGATTATAAAAAAAGTAATAAAAACCTCTTTGTTTATACAAAAGCGTAGGTTATATTTACTTTTGTAACAGTAACATTAAGATACTAAACAACCAAGCGTTTATTATTGGATGACGTTTTTTAAAATTTACTACTGCGTTGGTATTTTGTGACATCTAAATGTTTATTAATTTATTATTGATTTCGATATATTAATGGTCCAATCCATTAGTTTGTAATGGTTTGGGGAGGGGGGGAGGGTTTTTGTATCAGACTAAAACTAGCATGGTGTGTAACAACAATGTTACCCCTACTGTTGTGTCTCTCACGAACAGTCTGCTACTCCATAACTAGAAAACGAATGAGTATTTTTCTTGCCGAAGCTCTCACCGTTATTACAAACGGGAAATTTCGGCAACTGTATCTAACATAATGCAAAGTGGACTGAACACCGTTAAAATAGCGCAAAAAAGAAGGATCAGTAGACCGATGATATGTAGGTTAGAATTTACGAAGCCACGCCCAGGATAACAAATGAAGTCAAATTCTGAGACTTACTCTTGTTACCAAAACGGGGTTCTTAATGAAACCAAACGGATGGTCGGTCACATATAAGGATTAAAACCCAAAATGACCAAATGGCTATATATTATAGTGACAAGACCCATTCTCATATAAGGCGCGCATGTATAGAGTGAGAGAACTAATCTAAAAAGCAGAGCTTCTCAGCTGAGAAAAACACAAAGATTGGCATGTCTGCTGATAACAAGAGCAATGAAAACTACGCTCAAAACATCCATGTAAGCACTACTATCACTTCTATTATTAAATCTCGTTGTAATGATGGAAGAAAAGTAAGCAGCATACAAGCTATAGATAACCAACCACACGTCAACTATCAGGGCCTACAAACCGGGCATAAACAACGTGCTGCGCGAAGAAAAAATCTTAACTATGAGATCCAATTTTACAAAAGATTACCACATCTCAAAGAAATTTAAAGTAATAGTACCGTTATGAGACAAGTCTGGTACACAAAAGCGTCCAAAAACTGCAATAACATCGAAGCCAGAATATATGAAGGCAGGCAGCACTAGAGATCATACACGAACAGTCCGATATTTGTCACGTCTGACAGTCAATCAGCAAATCCAAGAAAACCGCAGTCCAAGAACGCCTGGCGAACTACCTCTTGGAGAAGATATTTTTCTCATGTATTAATTTCTCCAACTCTCCCACGTTTTCGTTTCTCTCGTGAATTCTATTTGATGAGTTTTTTAAAGACGTGTTGTTTTGCCATTTTTTTGGACGTGGCTGTACTAATTCAATTGATTCGTTCTTATATCTAGTATAGTGTGCGTGGTTTCTATTGTTTTTTGTATTTTTTTGTTTGTAATTTTGTTTAGTCTAGAATTTTTCACCGCTCTTCTCCAATAGTTTATTTCCATTGCCTTTAAGGTCATTTTAAATTGAATTTTTATCTGCACACTTTACTTTTTTATATTTGCAGGTTCCAATATACATTATTTAGTAAAAAAAATTGATCTTCTTTCTAAGGAGTTGCTGAAAATAGGGAGACTTGATCCCCGCCTTAAATTTCGCGCCCCAATGTTTTGCGATATTATATCTCTCTCACTTTTCTGTGTCTACAATTTCTACTATTTTTTGGTTTTTAGTGTTTTTTTTCTATGTATGTATGTATAATAGCTCAGGATTCCACGACCGGAGTCTATACTAAGATCATTTTTGGACCGTGTTATTGTTGTAACCGATGTTGCCAACGTTTCGCCCACTTAGAATATAGAAATCATCAAACGCGTCAATAACTTTAATCGTGATCATGGTTTTGAACTATCCCCTCTTTGGTTCCCGGTCTTTCTCTCTTTTATCAAAAACATGCCCTCTTTCAACCGTAACCCAATCAGAGTCATGCTTAACCAGCTGTGACTATACTTCTTTATTATATAGAGAAATTACTTCTTCTTAAGTCACTTCTATTAAGTTTAGAATCCGGTTTGGTTCATAAGTTGATTATTTAACTCTGTAGTGGGTCTTTGTTAGACTTTCGTTTGCTTTTTAAGTTTATCGTTTTCTTTCTTACTTATTTAGAGTTTAGAATCTGGTTTAGTTTACAAGTTGATTATGTAACTTTTAAAAAGTTTTTAGTTAAATTTCGGTTTTTTGTTTGAGTTTTTCGATTTCTATCGAGCAATGATACGGTCCAAACCTAGAAGACGTTCTGATTTTTTTTTTGTAACTTTATCAGTTCTCTAAATTCCGTTCTAGTTACATTTTGTTTACCTATTCGTTGTTTTTGTTTTGTTTTGTGTATGTTTTTAAAGTGCTGCGGAGTCTTGACGTCCTCCAAGCATCCACGGTATAGACGGGTTTCGTTCTAGTTCCATTTTATGCACACGTTTGTTAAAACCACAGTGTTTTGCAATACTCCTGTAAATTTTCTTAAATTGGTTCTTTGGTATCCATATCCAGCCATGCCATAATCAGTTTGAATTATAACGCCAGTAGTGCTGCTTGACTGTTACACATGATCAATATTGGACTGCTTGTGTATTATCTCGAGTCGATATTGTTTGTGTCACATTAGTGTATAGCAGCAACTTTGGTTTCAAACACGGGCGCAAATTCACTTAAAGTCAACAAAACTTGTTTCTCATGGTAGCTGCCTTCATATATTCCAGCACCGACGCTGTTGCAATTTTTGATCTTGTACCAGATACATCGTTCTTTTAACCGCGTCGAGGTAAATTTGTTACCAACCTTTTCGGTAATGGGCTCCGTTGGTAGCAACTACGTTACTATGGCTAGCTTAATATTGGTGAGTAGGCGTGGTTAAAAAACTATAATAAAAAAAAGAAAAGCTAGACGCCACTCCTTGTACTAAAAAGATTCTCGGCTCGGAAACATCAAAAGTACTTCTAAACCCACTATAAAGATAGATAAAAAAAGCGGTCAAAAACAATGTTTTTAGCGCATATATTTTTATTTAACGATAACTTGTATTACTACTAAGGGTATTTTCACAAAAGAATTATAATTTACGAAATTAATAATATATAGAATAATCAGCAATCACTGTAAGAAAAATTAAGAATCGACCAATATAATTAATATCAACGTTTAAAATTAATACTAAAAAAAAGTAAGTATGCAGGTAAAAGTGTGAAAGTTTGTTTTATTTGTGCTCCCCTACCGTAAATGTCAAATAGGATTACGCATTTTCCAAACAGTAGAGTTCGCAAACCTGTAAAGGCGTGAATTTTAATTCGAATTATTACTTACAGAAAATGTTGTTTTGTGACAGTAATATTACTTTAAATTTGTTAATGTTAAATGTGATAACACATACCCGGTTTAAAAATCTCAGTAACTGACGAGTGTTAATTTATCTGTAGCCTGTCGGCTGCTTGTCTTTCTACTATTATTACAACGAGATATAACGGTGAAAGTAAAAGTAGTGCTGCTATGGGCTTATTTCTCATTGCTCTTGTTATCAGCAGATATGCCAATCTGTGTACTTTGCCCAGCTTAAAAACCGTGCTTTTCTTACCACATACAAACGCGCCGTATGTGATGTTGGGTGTTACTTCCACATTTGGTTATTCTTAGATGAGCGTTGAAAATCAGTCTGGTATCAAAATACCAGATATTTAATTTTCTTGGCATTATGAGCGTGGATTCGGACATTGTTAGTAATTTTATATAATTGGTTTTATGTCGCTTAGGACGAAAAAATTACCATCGTGATTAGGTCTACTGATAGTCCTTCTTTTTTGCACCATTTTTGACGGTGTTTAGTACACTCAGCATTATGTTAAATACAGTTGACCCCTTCCCGTTTGTAAAAATGGTGAAATCGTGGACGTATCCTAAAGTGAATACTCCTCCGTCTTCTAGTTTTTGTAGTAGGCCGTCTATGACAAGACACCACAGTAGCAGTAACAGCTGCTGTTGTACACTATGGTAGTTTTAGTATCACCCGTGTATATAGTTTTTTCAATACCATATTTTTCTCTTTGCGACACTTGAGGAAGCGTTCAATAAAGAACCAGCCATGTTATACGTTGTCCTAAATCACACAAACGGTACTAGCGTACGTAAATAATAACAACCGTTTATCAAAATTTCTAACCTATGTAATGAAATTCTGTTTACAGAACTCTGCTCTAGTCACCAAAACCATTACAAACTTATGACAGCATTCTGGATGGGTCTATATTTTTTAAAACATTCTTCAAATTCATGAATCTTTATTTGATATGACACCTCTCTCCTTATCTTGTCTTAGACTTTTTACTACTCTTTGGCTTTTAGTGATTTTTTCCTGCTAGAGACTATTTTGCACTGGGCCGTAAACATTCATTATGTTTGACTCTCTAATTTCTTCTTCTAGATATTCCTGCTAATTTTCTTAGTACATCCATTTTTTAAAGTTCTTTTATTTTCTGTAACTTTATGTCTTTTAAAGTTCGTTCTATTTATTGTGTCTTGACCAACTATGTGTATGTTGTTTCCCAAGTATTCGTATTCATGCATAGTAATTTCATCCTCTTCTAATTGTAAATTTTGTGGTTGATCTCTAATACTTAATATTTAGTGTTTTTATGTTAATGTTAAGTCCTCATTTCTATTTTTGTGTTACGTATTGTAGGTCTTCGTTATCTTGTGCTAAATTTTTTTAATTCATTTGTATTTCCATTCTTCTATTGCTTTAGAGCTTGTTCTATACATATACTTTAAATATAATGAGATATATTTTTTAGATTCTCGCGTACAGCCTACTAACTGTTGCTGTTGCTTCTGTAATTACCTTTGTCAGTTTATTCTCTATTTTTTGACTTTCATGCTCTATCAATTTCGCACTTATTCTTTCAGGATCTGTAGCTTTGCTATTTTTTAGAGTTTTATAGTATTTGTTGTTGGTCCTAGTGATAGGTTTATTTCGTTTTTAGTGTATTTTTCATTTTTTGTATAGAAATTATTTGTAAAATTTATTATCGTTTTGTACCGTCCTGGTAAATTTGTATGCATCTATGTATCCTATATAAGCACCTCTATCTCCCTACATTTTCTATCCTATCTTTATTTTTTCTTTGTTCACGTTCTTTTTGAGTATTTTTCATTTTGCTGTGCTTTCTGGCTTTTTAGTGTTATATAATTGCAGATATGTTTTTTTCTTTTATTTTTTTATCGAAATCCTTTCCCTCCTTTTCTATAGTGTTTTTGCACAGAGCCTTTTTTGTAGGTTGGTGTATGCTGTTTTCGTTTTTATCCAAGTTCTTAAACAATACAGTAACATTACAAAACTAGAATAATATAAACCCGTTAAGAGGGAATAACGCTAAAAAAACACGAATGAAGAGGCATTTCAAAAAAGTTTTGAGCACTTTAAATAAACGCTGGTACAAATGAACCACATTTGTTAAAAATTGAATTCATAGTGGCAAAATTAACGAATAATTTTTTTAAGTAACATTTTGAAATAAAAATGTACTAATTAAGGTTTTACGTAATTAGCTGATCGTTAGAACTGATGGATTACAATTGACTTAAACGAGCTTTATTTTATCGTCTAATATATTTCAAAACTATCGAAAATACTTCAACGTGTATAAAACAACAAAGGTCATACGTGTAACATACGTAAACCTTAATTTTAGTTTGAATTCATTAATCGATATCACTTATCACATTTTTATCTTATATTTGTGTATTGTCACTTTCAAGGTAACCTACTATTATAATGACATTGTGCGATAAAGGCATGTACTAATTATTTATGACACTATATTCCATTACTGAAATTTTATGGACGTTTAAATTGGCCGATGAAAAATATGAAGAAAAAATAAATAGAAACATTACCCGTAAATAAAACGTATAATGCCACAGTGCAGTGGTTCGAATATCTTGGATCGAATCCAAAAAGTTTCTAACGATACTTTCTAGAGATGTACCAAAATAATTTATTTCAATTATTAAATGGTACTTAGCATAGTGCAAGCAGCTTAAATATCACCTATAAATTAAGAAACTGTAAAAAATTGCATGAAATGAAGAAAATCAAACAGAAAAATAAATAAGCAAAAAAGAATAAACGCCGATAAGAAGAAAAATGATCACTCTACCCATACCAAGAAGTGTTATTTATAGTTTCAAATTTAAAAAAGAAAAAAAGAAATTTGTGTATCATAAAAAAATGTAATGTAATTGCATGTTTAATTCAAATATTTAAATTACGAGGAAATTAGACAATTACAATTATTTACACAAACATAAACATAAAAAGTGAAGATAAATAAATATTGAAAAATGCGCAACGATACGAAGTCGATAAATTTACATTACGTAATCACATTGGTAATAACTATTAAAAATTATAGTTTAAAAAAACTAAAACAAAAACACGCTTTGATAGCAAACTCAATTAAAAAGTAAAAAATAATTTTTACTTATGAAGAGCTTATGATACAGCAATAGAAAGTCTAATAAGCAATCATTATTAATAACCTCAAAATAAAATTATAGCAAAACATAAGTTATTAACAAAATAATTCAATTCAGAGTAAAAAAGCGTGGGGTACAATTTACTAAATTTTCCTAATTCTTCTTTTATAAACATTTACCAATGGAATAATTGTAACATTTAATATTAAACACCCCACGCTTTTTTCACTCTGAATTGAATTATTTTGTTAATAAGTTATGTTTTGCTATAATTTTATTTTGAGGTTATTAATAATGATTGATTATTAGACTTTCTATTGCTGTATCATAAGCTCTTCATAAGTAAAAATTATTTTCTACTTTTTAGTTCGGTTTGCTATCAAAGCGTGTTTTTATTTTAGTTTTTTAAAACTATAATTTATTTTCTAAGTTCTTAGTCTCAAAATGATATCAAGAGTATATTTAATCAAGAGCTTTTATTGTAGCTTTCATTCATTTCATTTCATTTATGTTTACGTAACTTTTCCATTTCATCTAACGCCTCACTATTACTTAAAAATTCAAATAACTTTTAAAATGTACGTAGAAGTCGTTACATTTAAATCAGTAAAGAAGAATGACATTTACCGTCGTTCCGTAGATACAATATATTTATTAACCTGCAAACTTATCTAAATATTTTTCTTTTTATCCTGATAATCCTAGACATAACATTGGAATAAAGTTATGAAATAATTGTAGTGCTAAATTTTCAAGTTAATCAGACTTTTGGAAATTGCTGAAAATTACGTTCAAAGATTCCGTTACATACATAAATACATACAGGTCAAGCTAATATAAGCGTGCTAAAGAAGAACGTAACTACAAACATGCATACATAACAAATAGTGAAACTTATAACTACATTTATTACACGATGAAATAAAGCAATTAAGAACTGATTATGTGTTTTATTTGAGCATAAAAAGTTATAAAAGCTAAACTAGAAATACCTGCAATAAAAAAATTAAATAATGTACATAGGTCTAATTGCAAGCCGTAAAGTCAACAATAAGGAAGAAGTTGTCTAAAATGTTAATAATAAATTAGTGCTATAAAAAAATGAGACAAAATTACGGTTTCATCTTTTAGAAAAACAATTTTTTGAGAACCAAACAGTTTACAGTAAGCAGATCAATACCTAAAATTTGAAACAAATCGCACCTTACACCCCGCAAAGTTGCATTGCCTCAAAGTGTAACGTCCCGTTTGAGTTCATTACAATTAAAATTCAATTTTACATTCGTTTATTTAGCAACTAATATTGCACGTAAATTTATTCAGTTTGGCAACGTCGCGTTGTTTTAACCAACTTGAGTGTAGCTGAAAACTTGCACTTCCGCTGGGGCCACGCTTGGCGTGCGTGTCGTAGTGATGCGGGAAAGTCAAATTTTCTTGATTATGGCGTAAAAACGCATACCATTTAATTTTTATTCATTCCATCTAATTATTGGTGAGTTTACCTTTATTCTGATATAATTTTTCTATTGAATTCAACATTTTTAGTGATTTCGCAATGTTGCGCAATGGTTAGACAAAGGAATTTATTTTGAAGGCCGTTGATACGCAGCGTGAGTACAGCATGTCATTTAAAAAATCATTCTAATTATTTATATTTAGGGTCTTTTTATTGGATCTTTCTTTTTATTGGATCTTTCTTTTTATTGGATCTTTTATTTTTATTCTGGATCTTTTACTTTTTTGGATTTGTCGTTTAATTAATGGATTATCAGTTATTGAGTTTATTATACACTGGTATTTATTCCTGTTGAAGAATTTGATCACGTTAACCAAGTATGTGCTAAAAATAGAAGATATACGATAACGTCATATCATGTGGTGAGTCAACTGAAATTAATACTACCTGTTACGTTTTGAATTCAAGTAATTAAATTGTGTTGTTTAAAACCTTTCGGGAAACATACTCGATAACAAATTAACCGTTTACTATTTTTGCATTTAATATCAATTAATAATTAGATGTAAGATTTTACGCTTTTTATTCATCACCAATTTAAAAGGTGATTGGCGCCCTAATATTTTATTTCAAATCCTGTTTTATTTCTAATATGTTTAATTCAAATATTGTTCTTTAATGTAAATAGTATATTAAGTATAGTTAATAAATTAACGGAGTTCACGTCTTTGTAATTATTTCCATTCAAACCCATACCCAGAGGTCTGTGCTTACGATTGCTGCCGTGGTCAAATTATTATTTTTACTTTTATTATACATTCTTTATTTCGGAAAAATTTTTTATTTACAAAAGTTTGGTACCGAATGAGTTCAAAAAAATAGAATTTTGCCAAACAAAACGCAATAGGCAGAAATAGTTTGTAAAATGGAATATAAAAAAAAAACAACGAACAAAAAATAACAAGTTTAATAAAGGATAAATTAAACAGTATCTTTAGTCAAAGAAAATTTTGCAACCAAGGAAAAAAAACATTAAAATTGTTTATAAGACTCAGACAAAAATTAAAAATACTGAATCAAATATTTGTGGAGTACACCAAATTCTATGCACTTGTGGCAAAGTATACATTGGATAAACTGGCACATATCTGTCAGTATTAAACCAAAAGAACGTAAAAGTCGTTTTGATTTACTTTAACCTAAGTCTGTCATTGTTGAACCTGCACTAGACATTTTTCACTATCTAAGTTTTGATGACACTAAAACACTTGCTCACACCAATGATATTCAAAAAAGACCAGAGAAGCAATTAAAATTATTAGTAACTTTAAACCATAACTTAAGAACTCCTTAAGTCCTTGACACCTTACTTGTTACTTCCTAGCAATTAGTTCTTACATCAAACTCATCAAAAAACTTCTACACCTTTTTATGGTAGATTTGTTTTAAACCATAAAAAAATGCTGTAGCCGAAAGAAAATTATCTTGTTTTTTTAATAGTTGCATTTGATTTATATTTTTAATTGTCTTTTAGTTGTACCGCTTTTATTAAAAACGTAGATCATGTTCAAAAACTGGTGAGTTTCTAATTTTTAATAAATAATTACATCAACGTCAGTAATGCAATTATCATGCATTATTATATTAATGATATATTCTTGTTGCTGTTATTATAACATTAAAAACACCAACAATTACTGGTCCTTGATAATTATTGAAAAATTTAATTAGCTTATGTAATAACCACATTAATAATAAATAAGAAAAAAAAAGAAACAGCATTGAAATTAAACTATAATTTATATTGATTATTTATTCAATTAACGTTTTATATAAAATAGGTACTGCATAAATTAATAAAAATTGGTTGTATTATTCATGTGTTTTTTTTAAATAAAAAAATACAACGAAAAAATTGACTTAACCACTATGAACGAAAATGCAAATATAAAGAAAATCTCAAGCAAGACAAAAACCTTAAAAAACGTACTGGACAGAAAGAAAAAAGTGTATAGTAATTAAAAGCTAATACAAAAAACTATTAATGAATTCTCGGAAAATGCAGTCAACTTAAAATCCAACAACATTAAAACGATACCAATAAAAACAAAATCCTAAGACAGAAAAGCCTCTGAAAAAATAGAAGATACATAAAAAACGTTAAAGAGAAATGAAAAAATCCTTTAAAATTTAAAAAACTAAGATAACTAACTGCGCACCACCCAAAAAAAGTCAAAAAAAAAACGAATGACCCATAAAAGCAGATAAAAGAGATAACGAGCATAAGAGAAACACGCACACAACTAGAACAAATCATCAAAGTTTAACTCATTACCATAAGTCACCTATAACAAAAAAGAAAAAAAAAGAACAAGTACAAAAGAAACCAGTCAAAAATACAAAAATAATATTTTTTAAGTTGTTCGAATGTAAAAACAATGACAAAAATAACAAAAACATAACAAACAACATGCGAACAGAAAAATACAACCTCAGTATATTAGGTATAAACTAGTCAAAATAAAACGGAATAAAGACAGCGTCGACTAAAAGATGACACCTCCATAATTTACTCTGAATACGAACATGAACAAGTAAACTCGGAGTAAGATGTAGCAATGATGTTAAATAAGTCATCAACAAAAGTGCTGATAGAATAAGATTTAAAATGCCTGTACAAAGAGACTAAAAGTAAAATACAAACGAGATGTTATAATCCTGATGGGCAACCTAAATGCTAAGTTAGGAAGCGATTGTAACGGAAAATGTAATGGGAAGACATTGGATAGACGAGAAAAATTATAATGGCACAAGACTAATTAAATTCTGTGTCATAAACAATTTCATGATAGGTGGAACTCTGTTTCAACATAAAGATATAAATAAAATAACCCAGATTTCATCAGACAGAACAACCCACAACCAAATAGATTACATTCTTCTAGAAAAAAAATAGAGAAACTCTCTACAAGATGTAAAAGCTATGGGAGGGGCGGAGCGTGCATCCGATCATACTGAAACATTCGCGAAGTTTTTGTAAATTTTGAGAACGTTCCCGTACTTATTATCCACGTCTAATACGTTCACGAAATAATGTAGAGGCTTCTCGAATGTTTACAGAAATGTATAAATGCAGTACAAACAAATCGCAGGTCAGTTATTTCCCGTAATTCGAAGACGGCAGTGTTGGCAAGATTATTCAAGTCTAAACAAATAAGTAGTTAACGTGTGTGAGATAAATCTACGGTGTATAACCTTGTACGTGTTTTTAGTGTAAACAAACAATAAGTGTTAAATAGTTATCTTGGTGTAAGTGATAGTGTTATACATAAATTATAGTGTAAGTGTTTTTATTAAATTTCCTTAGATTTAATTAGTTCGGTTAGTTTAAAGGTGTACATATTTTTAGTATACGAATAAATTAAATTAGTAAATAATAATAAACGTTACAATACATTAGTAAGCTAAGTTAATTCGTATAAACCAAACTTGAAATGAAGAAAATTTAACATAAACAAAATGCAAAATCCAGAAATAAAAAAGAAGTTTTAGAAAAGAAATTAAACACCACAGCAGACTTATTGACATTACATATTGAAAAAATCTGGAAGAAGTATATTGAAATAATATGGCATCCTAGATAGATACATAACTTATTTATAATAGTAATAAATTGGATAATGAAAAACACTAAGAACAAAAAACAGGTATAAATTGGAATATGTAGAACTTGGAAGATTAGAAACTTACTAATGACTTTTGCCTAATGACAACAAACAAAAAACACACGCAAAAAAAAAACGATCACACTAAACAACAATGCTAGGAAAGCAGGTTTACAAGTAAACATAAATAAAACCAAACTATTAGTAAAAAATAAAACTAAAATCACAGAATACGAATAGAGGGGAAAGGAAATTGAGAGAGTAGCTTGCTATTGATAGAGTCTCCTAACCGAACAGGTCAAAGATGATGGCCCAGACTAAAAAGGATGCAACTGGTCTTCTAAAGATTGAGGTTGAAATAATGGACTGACTCCAGATTACTCGTAAAAACACTACGTTGTTATAAAACAAAACTCAGAAAGATGAACATGAACAAAAACGACTAAAGCAACGGACACGAACAAAAATTTTTGGAACACGATAAATAGATTAAGGAATGATATTGCGAAAACAACAGAAACAAAAAAGAAAAGGAAAGGATCCGAACATATAAAATAATACTACCATTTTTATAGCGGAGTAAGTAAAAAAACAAGCACAGCAAGGAGTATCAATATTAGTATCTAAGGAAATGTATTACATCATGGGAAGCAATAAATGAAAGTTTTATAAAAATAAATATTAGTATATTTAAGCAGAATGTAACAATATTGGGTATATACGCGATAAGTGATGACGCCCCAGTAGCTATAAAACAGGAATTCTTTGAAAAATTGAAAGAAAAAATAAATTGATAGAAAAATAGTCATCTTAAGAGATTTAAATAGTTGAACAAAGAAAAACCTCAATAACGCTGTAATAGAACAGTTTAAAATTGATCTAAAAAACGACAATGAAAGACGATTAATAGATAAACAAAATGGGATAAAAAATGGTTTCTACCAACACCGGCAGATCTACAATTACACCTAGACTAAAAACACAAGACAGCAAAAATCAATCATAGATTACTTAATCATAAAATGAAAAACAAATGGCGATCACAAGTTTTAAAACAAAAAAGTTAAACCTAACAAACAGCAGTAGAATATTGCAGACCTGGAGCAGAAAAGTACGCAAATTTTCTATAAAAAAAGGGTTTGCACGAAACAGCAAAAAAAGCTTTTAGATACTTTCAAAAACAGTGTAAGGATAAACCCGTTTGGTGGAATGAAGAAATAGAACAATATAGTGGAAAAGCGGAAAGTTTATGAAAAGTTCCTTTCCACCAAAGATTATGAAGATAGAATTAAATATAAAGAATCACAGGCTTGGGTTCCCAAAACGTTTGTAAGAAAAAAATTGAGCGCTTGAATAAAACATATAATAGAATAAACACCTACTTGGAAAGTAGGAGATCAACGGAAAGTTGGAGAGTTATAAAATTGTTACAAAACGATACGAACCGAGATATCATATCGAGTATCTACCCTAAGCAGTAGAAAAAATATTTTAAAGACCTGTTACCAGATAGTCTCCAAAAGATAGGTATAATCTCAAAGTAGATTGTAACAACCACATAGGTATTGCTGTTACTAGTACAATAAACCGGGTGTACGAGAAACTCCTAAATACTATTAGAGAGGAAATACAAAGATTTAGAAGCAAAAGAGCAAGCTGGATTCAGAGCTGGCAGATCTACTCTTGACCATTTATTGAGTGTAACACAAATCACTAACAAGAAACTAGCTGTAAACCAAGAAATACATGTACTTTATATTGACCTCTAAAAAGGCGTATGGTAACGTGCCTCTTCCCATATACTATATAAAACATCAGTGGCAACAATAAAAGTAAAGAACAGCATAACATCAGGTTTCTAAGCCAAGAAAAGGCTAAAGCAAGGAATGTTACTTATCACCATCATTATTTAAAAATATTTAGGACAAACCCTAAAATGACGGAAAAGGAAATGCAGTACAATAGGCATAGCTTTGAAAAAGAACATGCTTTACTTCCTTAACTTTGCAGACGATCAAATTTTAATAGTACGGGACAATAAAAACCTACGATGCATGACCCGCAAGCTAATTGAAGAATATAAGATTTGAAGCTCTAGAGATTAATCTAGAGAAAACCAAATACATGTGCATTGGTAGACGACAACAAAATTTAATGATTGAAAACGAAATTAACATTAAGTTCTGCAAAACATACTATCTCGGACTGAAATTAACAAGCAATGGAAACTTCGATGGAGAAGAGCCAGAACAGCCAAGGTAAAACGGCTATATTCCAGCTAAACAGCGTGTTGTAGGATAAAAATATTTCAAAGAATAATATAAAATTTACATTTAACACTATAATAAATTGTTTTATGACATATGGGTGTGAAGTGTGACCTCTTAAAACGAAAGATATGAAAACCCTGAGCGCTACATAAAGTTCTTGAGACGTTCAGCGAGGATACCCAGAATCCGAAAGATCCGTACAGATAGTGTAACAGAAAGAATGCACGTTTCGTATTCGATAATAGAAGACATTCGTAATAAACAATTAATATAGTACGGCCACGTTCAACGCACGAAAGATTGTCGAAGCAAATATTGGCAACCCGTGGATACAAGGAAACAAAGACGTCCAAAAATGAGCTGGCGAGAAGGGATCGATAAAGAGTAGTTGGCAAGAAGTATTGAAAAGCAAGCATGGAAGAATAGAGAGAGCTGGAGAGTGAGAATCGAAAGGCGTCAAAGAACGTTGTAAGAAAATTAAATGATGGATCTCAATTAGGAGAAAAGGGTGTATGTTTCAACGGAAAAAACAACGTAAGCAATCTAAGAAAAAAATCTAAATTTAAAAATGCGTTCAATTGAGTAAATGATTAAGGTCAATTAATTTTGCTTAAGCTTTTAAATTTTTGCTAAATGGTGTCAAGTCGTTGCAATTAAATTCGAAGCGTCTCAGTTTAAATTTACTATAATTATCTAAGTAAAACAAAGACAAAACACTATCGCGTAAAAATTTGTTCTTTCCATAAAACTTAGTTTTGAAGGTTTTAGGCTTCTGTAGACCGTGAATACGTCGGGTACCAAACTTGATGATGGAACAGGTTTATCAAAAAATTAAAAAATTACTTACGATTTGATCCTTTCATATCTTCGTTTTGATTTTCGACATGTAAGTGAAATGTCAATGACGTTGGCTTTTTTGTTGTTGATGGACGTCCATAAAACAGGCAACTGGCGATAACGCTTGTTCGTTACGAGTTTCCAAGATGTAGGAGACGTTGAAGATTCGTCGTCACCGTCATAGTCGCTATAAGCAAATAAATCAATTTGATTGTTTTGTTTTGTAATGAATCGTATTGTACTGATGCAGTCATAACCGTGTTAATATTAAACCCACACAAATGCTTTCGGTGTCACGCCGCTTTGTGATGATTACAGTGTTATCACATTAATATGAAATCAATCACTACGATTAAAGATACAGGATAGTCACCGTTTATCTAATAGTCGAATATATGGTTAAGGCTAAAAAAATACTTCTACTCCTATTGTTGGAAATGTAATAAATAAATTTATCTAAAATATTACCATAACCGTTTGTTACAGATGAAATTTTTGTTCGTCTACAAAGTCAGATGACCTTTTACTATGCCATTGTATTGGTACCTTTCGATTTTTATCTTTAGCATGTACACAATGTGTGTGTTGTTTATTGCCAACTCTCGTTTACTTACGGGTTATATCGCCTTCCTTGTGGTAAATTCCTGGTATCAAAACCTGGCGCCCAATTTATTGTTTCAGAAATGTTTTGTGCACAGAAAACAGTCAGAATTATTATTTCTAAATATAAATTATGACAAACGACTACAGAAACATTGTACAAATCAACAAAACAAAAAATTAAACTGATATTTTCCAAAAGGTTGATTACTTGCTTCTAGCGTGTGTTTCACAACTGGTGAAAATTATTATAAAATATTGTATCTTTAGTATTTAATATTCAACGTTTCTACCGGTTTTTTTTAAAATATACTATGTACAACAAGAGCAAAGAACATTTTAAACACCCCTTACAATAAAAACGAATAACTTTTTGGCAAGGTGTCTAGGTAGAAATTGAAGAACGTTGTCACAGTCTGAGAAAAAACGCACCTTATAAGCGTGCAATAAACATTTTAATGTTCTAGGTAAATTAAAAAAATTTTTTTTACTTTTTTACGTTACATCTGCTTATTTACTTTTCACACGTACCTACCGAAAACTTATAAAAAATTATAGAAGACAATATCACATTGAAATTTGTGAATTTAATTAAAGAACATCAAAATGACAACAGTAAGAATCTATTAGATATATAAATAGCTCTTATATTAAAGTAATTACAAAAAAGTATTTACATTAATACGTAGGTATTGCTAGTTAACTTAGATATTTAGTGGTTACATAAAAAACAATAAATCTTTGTACACAACAATATAGTTAATGAGTAACTTCTTGGAAAGTGTCGATTTTGAATGGATTATTATTATCAGTTAAACTTGTTCTGCTCTTCCCATGAGTCTCAGCTTTATTTATTGTTTTTCATTAAAATACTTTTGTTTGTAATTTCTGATTCTCATTTTACTCTATAAAATTTTTGATAATCTCAGTATTATTTTAATGTTTTTTTAAACACGTTTATCTCTTTTTTATCTTTATTTTCACAGTAGATTTTTTGTTACATCATAGTTTACATCACAAAATATTAATTTTAAATAATATGTTTTTGCAAATCGATCTTTGTATCAGGCGTCAAATCAACCAAATCCTTAATTAAATTCTTTGAAACCGTAGCCAAAGATGCCTTCATATTGAAAAACAATAAAATCAAAATAAACTCAAAAACGCTAGAAATATATATGCAAATAACAAAAGGATCGAAAGAAAAAAACATTGAATTCCATATATACCAGATTAAAGAAGAACGAAAATTCCGAACTTTTCTCAATTCTATGCTCAAGTTACAACCAACACTTTTTAACCGAAAGCCAACAATGCCATTCTAACTCTTACACTGAGACCACCAAACGACTCTACTGAACTACCTGACTTAAAACAAATGACTAAACAATTACTGGAACAAATAAGCACAACGATGAACCTGCTAACAACAATTGTAGTTAGAAGAACCAATGAAGCAACACATTAAGATAGCTGTCTGGAACGCCCATGCGCTGATAAATCACAAAGATGAACTCACAGCTTTTATTACTCATCACTGTTTAGACGTAGTTCTAATCTGATAAACATATTTTACGGATTGCAGCTATCTCAAAATATCAGGATTTTCACTCTATGTAACACAACATCCAGTTGGAACAGACCATCCAGGCACCGCCATACTCATCAAAACCCAAATCAAGCATTACGAACTACCCAAATATAGCAAACCTCAGTTATAAACTACACTCATAATCGTTGAAGAATGAATGAAGAATGGATAGGGGTTCCAAACTAAACACTACAAAAGGTAGAA
Source organism: Aquatica leii (assembly GCA_035610365.1). Lineage (NCBI taxonomy): Eukaryota > Metazoa > Arthropoda > Insecta > Coleoptera > Lampyridae > Aquatica > Aquatica leii. The sequence continues at coordinate 60,909,069 of CM069438.1, forward strand.
AAAAACAGAAAAGAAAAGATAACCCGCTTTTAAATATGTTAACCGAACTTCTGGGGAAATACCGCTCCACCGTATAACCTTCCCTTTTCCTTACTGAGCGTCGTATTTATAGCGTCGGGCTTTGGCTTGCGTAATACACCGCCAACACCAGGTTCAGGTAACGTGTTGACGGATTTTCGTACGTCTACTTGGTCCACTCTATTCCTTACCGGGTGTCGTATTTGTAATGTCGGGATTTAGCCTGCATAATACACCGTCAACACCAGGTCCAGCTAACGTGTTCAGAAATTTTCGCACGAATTTGAGTCCTGTCTCTTGACCAAATAACTAAACTCAAAATAATCTTTTTCACCGACTAGAGGGAGGTTACTACCGTTACCGCACGCTTGCTTGGTCACCATGTTTGCCGCTTACCGTACGCTTGCTTGGTCATCACTTTTGCCGCTTACCGAATGTTTGCTTTGTCACTATCTTCGCCACTTAAATTTTGCTTCGATTGGCCCGCCGTAATTTACCGTTCCGCTATGTTTTATAAAAATGTGAAATAAAGGTGTTTCTGTTACAGCTGACTATTATTAACTTTCGCCTAGTTTCAATTTTAGAACCGTTTCAAGCCCTGGACACCGTGTCTTCACTGCAGTTACCCGGACGACACCGTCTAACAGGAGAGTAAACTGCTTCAACAAATCTGGCGCTTGAGAACCGTATCGTTTCATGGATTTTTTAAATTTCAGATACCGCCGTCGTCCGGAGTAGACATCACCGTACATTTTACTGAATTCCTATAAGATTTAGAAAATGAAGTAACGCATTTTAACAAGGTCATACAAACAGCAGCTTGTCAGATCACATCTCACCTTGTCAACGACATACAACAAACTGTCATATTATAGTCAAGCGCAAAATCGCAAAACAACAAAAATTATTCAGGAGGTGACAAACAACGCTGCACCCAAATAACAAAATGCCTTAAGCCAAGCTACTGCTAAATTTAAAAGCTTCCTATCCGACTTTCGCAATCAAAATGTACAACAATATTTGAAAAAGTTGTCGCTACTCAATACAGACAACTACTCTTTCTGGTAAGCCACGTCATAAAGCATCCACAACAACATAATGCACTTATCCGCACTTCCAACAATTCCTGGACAAAAAGCGCAGACCTTTGCAGCACACTTGGTAAATATGTTTACACCATTTCAGACAGGAGCAAATACTGATAACAGAATTCAAAACTTCTTAAAAATCCTGTGTCAAAAAAGGATATCAATTTCTAACCTTTCTCATCAACACCGTATTACGCCTTCGTCACTTTCCTGACACATGGAATGTAGCACTTAATTACAAAACCAGAAAAACCTCTAGATCAACCAGCATCCTACCCGCCGACCAACTTGCTTCTAATGCTATCGAAAGTGTTCAAAAAACTGCTACTCGAAAAACTTACTCCAATCTTACTTCTTCTTATCGTGCCGTCTTCTGCCGAAGGTTGGCGACCATCATGACGATCTGTATTTTATTTACGGCTGCTCTAAATAGCTGGTTTGTTGTGCAGTTGAACCATTCTCGTAGGTTACGCAGCCATGAGATCCTGCGTCTTCCTGGACCCCTTCTACCTTCAATCTTGCCTTGCATTATTAGCCTCAGAAATTCGTATTTTTGTCCTCTCATCACATGTGCAAAGTATTCAAGCTTGCGTGTCTTGATGATGTCTATCACTTCGTTTTTTGTTGACATCCTTCTCAGCACCTCTACGTTAGTGACTCGCTCCGTCCAAGCTATTTTTAACATTCTTCTAAACACCCACATTTCGAAGGCTTCTATGCGTTTTGTTGTGTTTTTGTTCAATGTACTGGCTTCAATACCATAGAGAAGTACCGGATATATGTAACATTTCATCATGCGTATTTTTAGTTCTTTGTTGAGTTGTTTAGAACAAAATAAATTCTTCATTCTATAAAATACGCTTCTTGCTTTTTCGATTCTTGTTTTTACTTCTTGTGTGTTGTCATTCTTAGAATTTATCCAAGCCCTAAGTATTTATATTGGTACACCCTCTCGATGTTTTCATTATGTATTTTAAGCTGTACGTTGTTACTTGTCGGGAATTTGGTGATGATCATGAATTTTGTCTTCTTTAAGTTCATCTTTAGACCGTATTGTTCACTTTTTTCCTTAATCTTCTCGACCACCCTCTCAAGATCTTTGATGTTGTCTGTGATTATCACTGTATCGTCAGCGTATCGGATGTTGTTAATGGGTATTCCATTCACTGCAATACCAGCTGTTTCTGCTGTGAGGGATTCCTGGATGATTGCTTCGGAGTAGACATTAAAAAGTATTGGTGACAAGACACATCCTTGCCTTACTCCTTTCTTGATGTTGATTTCCTCTGTAAACTCTCCTTCTAGTCTGACCTTGGCTGTTTGTTTGTTATATAAAGTTTTGATTATTCGTAGGTCTCGTTTATCTATCTGTTTTTCTGTTAATAGTTCGACAAGTTTATTATGACGTACTTTATCGAAGGCCTTCTCGTAGTCCACGAAGCAAGCATATACCTCTTTGCTGACATCCAGGCTTCTTTGTGTCAGTACGTTGAAGGCAAAAAGAGCATCTCTGGTGCCGAGTCCGTTCCGAAATCCAAATTGTGTATCAGACATATTTTCTTCTAATCGTTTGTAGATCTTATTGTGAATTACCCTTAAGAAGACCTTGAGAGTGTGGCTCATGAGAGATATAGTTCGCTGCTCTTCACATTTTCTCGTGTTTGTTTTTTTGGGAATTGGTATGAATATCGAATTTAGCCATTCCGTTGGTATAGCACCTGTGCTGTATATCGAGTTGAAGAACTTTGTTAGTGTTTGTATCTGTTCTTCTTCGAGCAGTTTCAGCAGTTCAGCCGGCAGGAGGTCTGGGCCTGGCGTTTTACCATTCTTAGTGTTCTTCAGGGCATATTTAACCTCTTCAGCCGTTATTTCCAGCCCTTCTTCTACGTCCATTGTTTCTTGATCTTCATTTTGATCTTCTTCGTCCGCGAAGAGTTGTTTGATGTATTCTGTCCATCTTTCAATCTTCTCATGCTCATAAATAATTATGTTTCCGTTTTTGTCTTCTAGTGGACTGAACGATCTCTTGCCAGCTGTCCCTGTTAGTTCTTTTATTTTCTTGTGTATATTAAAAGTATCATATTTTTTATCCAATCTCTCTATTTCGTCACATTTCTCCTCGAGCCATCTCTCCTTTGCTTCGGTGATTTTCTTCCTAATTGTTTTCTGGATATTTCCGTATTTTGTTCGGTCGATTTGTTTGGTAAGTCTTCTTTCCTCCATCATCTTAAGTATTTCCTCGGTCATCCATTCTTTCCTCCCTTCCATTGTGCATTTTGGTGTTGCTCTTCTGTAGGTGTCTAGTGTTGTCTGTTTAATAATTTCCCACTTGTTTCCAGTGTTTTCTTGGATGTCAATATCGCCTGCTGCTTCTTTCATATTCTTGTTCAGGTCATGTTTCACCTTCTCTCTTATGTCGTCATCCTTTAATCTTTTGCTATCGATTTTGTCCTCATTCTCGGTCTTCTTTTTTGTTCTCTTTAGTCTTAAACAAAACGTCGCTACCACAGGGTTATGATCAGACCCGATATCAGCACCTGGATATGTTTTTGCGGCTAGTATACTATTTCGGTATCGTTTCTTTATCATTATGTAGTCGATCTGGTTTCTTATTACATGATCTCTTGAATCTTATGGGGATTTCCAGGTATAGAGTCTTCTTTCAGGTAATTTAAAAAGAGTGTTTGTTATTACCAGTTCGTTTTCTTGTGCAAATTGGAGCAATCTGTCTCCTCTATCGTTCCTCTCTCCCAATCTTACTGGAAAACCGTATTATTCCTAATTATCAATTTAAATTTAAAAGACGACATGCCACAATCCATCAAGTCTACAGGGCGCTCTTGCCATCAGACTATTTTGAAACCTTTAAATCCTACCTCTTGTGCCAAACCTTATCATAAACCTGCTGCACGTTTAGAAAGGCACTGTGTAGCCGCTTGGTATATTTGATGAATATGCTCTATGATAAAAGGTTATTTTCAAAATCTAAATTGAAGCATTGGAATGATGTCGCATTTATCCATACAGAATTTTAGTCTAGTTAAAAAAATGTTTCTCTGAGTTTCGTCAGCATGTGTAAAGCTGCTTCTAGAAGAAAGCTTCCTGAGTAGGTTTTGTAGGTTATAAATCATTATAATATGAGAAGGTTTTCAAAGGTGTAAGAAATAGGATGTGAAGATTATGGCACTAAATAGGCATACCAGAAAAGATATGCATTTTATAGGCAATTCCTTCAAAATTTTGGGAGCAACTAGGTCAAACCAAGAGTCTTATTACTGTCTAGACCTTTGATATTCTTTTTTTGGTAAGTTAAGTTTTATTGGTATTTAGATTTTCGTTCGATTTAAACACAGCTGCTAGGTGAGTAGCAAATGCTTCTGCATGTTGGCGCCGCGCCAGTTCTTGTCCATTTTGTAGATGTTTTTATCAAAGGATAGCATTCTTGGGGTTTATCTGATATTCTTGTAGCTTTCTACAAAAAATGTTCTTTTTTATCATCAGTTTTTTTTGTTTTCAAGATTTTAAACACAGATTTGCAGATGGTTTCAGTTTGTTCTCAGCTTACCTGTAAACAGTTATATCTTTTAGATGACTAGACACATTTGTCTTAAGTATCGTTTTTTAGTAATTTTATTCTTAATTTTCCAAGGATGTGAAATATTTCGAGTTTTTTTTTGTATTAAGTTGATTAATTAGGCGTAAAAGTTTTCTAGATTTTTAGTTGTCTTTAGGCGCACATTTGGCTTTAAATGCTTATTAAGGTAACTGGAAAATCCGTTTCAATTTGGTTTATGTTTTTAAAATGATTCCATTGTTCTTGAGTGGTACACACTGTTTTCATGACAGAAGTCTGGTCTGAGCTGCCGTTCTGGTTATATTTCACAGAAAAGTATAGATGTCCTATGTCTTCGGTCACAAAGAAGTCTAAAAAATCCGGTAGTTTTTTAGAATCAGTTGACTAGTAGGTAGGTTTCAAGTTGTGTAGTTGCAAGCAAATGCTGAACTTTTTTGCAAAGTAAGACGAGATCCCCAAAATGTTTGTTTGGCGTTCCAATCTCCACCTGCTATAACTTTTGTTCCAAAAGTATGGAAGTAGTTACTATACATGCCTTCGGATAGTACACTGTTAGGAGGACAATATATTACTAATATTGTTGTAGGATCTCTGCGATCTATGACACTTCTATTTGCACTGTTGTTGCTTAGATGTGGCCTGCAGCATAATTCTGCATTGAGAAATGGTTTATATTGAATCTAATTATCAATGTTCAAGGTGTGGTGTGAAGTACATGTTAAATTCTTTTATCTAAAATGAATTTCTGAGTGTGGAATGTCAGTCAGAGATTAAGATTACAACAAATGATGATGTAATAAGAGGTTGTGGTTCGAATATGTTAGGTGACAGTCTAATTATGTTCCAGGCTTCAATGCAAAGAAGAGCTATTAGGGATTTAATTTGGCAATAATAGTTAACAAAAGGTTTAACAGAGTACCTATGTGTTGAATGAGTTGATCTAACTTTTCATTTTGTTTAATCAGTATTTTTTCCAATGTGTTGGTTTTACTATCTTGAGGTGTGGTTTCTTAGCAGTAGCTTTTGCGTAGGTTTTTTTTTATATTTCGTTTCTTCAACTTCCAGTGGCATTTCTGTTTTCAGCAGAGGTTGTTGGATTTTCTTCAGTCGGTTGTAATCTAGAACTTTTCTTTTTTCTTGCTAGCATCTCATCGCCACCTTCGTAATTTGCTGGGTTATCGCATGAACATAAGCACATTTTGCGGGAGTGTTTCTGTCTTTTTCCTGACAGTCAGAACCGTTGTGACCTTGTCCGCATTTGACACATTTCATTCAATTGTTTTTTAGAGTGCACATATTACTGGAATCTTTGACATTGAACTGCGTTTTTTCTAGGGTCTTCAATTTTAACTTTTGGGCTGTATATGTATTGTATTTTTTAATTGCTTTATTGTATGAACCTGGTTGGCAAATCTTTGGTAGTCAGCAATTTTTCTTTGTGTAGAGTTAAGTGTTTTTGTATTCTTGATATGGATAAAACTAGATGCGTTAGAAAAATTTGTTTTTGATTACGCTTTCATTTAAAGACTGTCAAAAAAAGTTTTAAATTGTCGGGTATGCAACTTACAAAGAAAGTCGTTAGTAATTACTTTTGGTTTTATTTCGTTTACATGCACTAAAAATTCTAATTTTTATATTCCTTCAATTTTAAAATATATTTTTGTATAATACTAAAGAAAAGCTAATTACAAATAATTACAAATATGCAAGTAAAATTAAATTTAATTTAATTGACTACTATTAACTTCTTGAAGAAACAATTTTTTCTACATAGAAAACAAAACGATAGTAATATATAATTCTGTGAAAACAGTATAAATTAACTAGTGAAACGCTCATTAAATATTCAATCAATCACAAAAAACTGTATTCATTTTAATGCAATCGAATTATAAATAAATAGAGTGGATTAAAAAATAATAATAATTAAACATCTATTTGTGATAGTTAAAATAAAATATATGGTGCTGTCTATCAACAAAATAAAATTAGCAGGGCGTTGTCAAAACTGTCACGCACACAAAGCGATTTTCTATTCCCTTCGTGCATAGGTGAAATTTAGTTTCCACCTGAACTGTTTCCTTCTCATCCTTTGTCATTGAATACATTAACAAAGTACAAATCGAACGCATCAATATTAAATAAATAGACAACGCACATTGCCGAACAAAACAATTTTTCTCTCTTGGTGCTCGTTTATTTGAAAAAAATATAATAAAACGCACTCGGCAAGATAATTATGCCAGGCAATTAGCATTTTTAATAAACTGGTGAAAATTTGTGTACCAAAATTTCGTTTTATTGCGTTGTTGCGTGTGAACTCACAAAAAATTTATATTAAAAATTTATCGATCATCTTTACAAGTTTGTCAGAAAATATCATTGCAAAATGTATGTTTGCACAAGGCGTATCCAAAAGCTTTTAATTATATTTATGTGCCGCAGATCGCGTTACTTACGTCGATAGGTTTTAAACTAATCGATTCAAAGTTATATTTACGTACCGTTCAAGAACGGTTTTTGTAACTTTGATCAAAGTTGAGACTACATACAAAATAATTAATGACTGGTAAAAGGCATTGTGAAAAAAAAAGAAACAGAAAGAAGACTAAACAAACTAACATGAAATGATTGATTAGAACATACGTCAGGTCCTCGAGTAATACAGATAGAGTTCAAGAATTAGAAGAAGAACTAAACAACATCTAATAAAATGAAACTGGAATAGCAGAGATGCGAGGAAAAAGAGAAGTAGCAATAAAGCTCCAGTCAGGAAACATACTATATTGCAATGAATGCGAAGAAATTGCACTGGAGGAGTAGGAGTTATTGGTTCCCGAAACACAACAGATATGGTAAAAAAGTTCAAAGCAATGACAACAAGAATAGCCTACATAATACTGAAAATAATCCCCAAAATATCAATACAAATAATACAAACATACCTGCCTATCATAACGCACCATGATGACGAAATATAAGATTTTTATGAAAGTATCATCGGAGACTTAAACGCTAAGTTTGTCAAAAGACACAGAAGTGCAATAAGAGAAACACTATACAACTTTTTAGAAAGTGAAAAGGTATATGCAATAAATACTTTCTTCTAAAAGAACAGTGGACCTGGGTTAAACCAAATAGTCAAGTCAGAAACAAAATTGCATAGTGGAAAGCGACTACAGACTGGTTTGGGAAAAAATAAGTTTGAACATAAAGCCAAGCAGAACAAAAAGAGAAGGCAGACAAAAACTCGATTCGGACTAAATAAAAGAAAATAAGAACTTATAAGACAAAATTAAAGTACAAATCGAAGATAAGAACGTAAAAAATATATAAATAAACAAAATAAATACACTATTAACAACAACAATAATAAAAACTAAGCACAAAACACATACACTCACGGAAATAAATGAACAGAACAGTTCACGGTTACTATTAAGCAAATGTTAAAGGAAAGAAGAGAGATGACTCAACAGGGTAAGCAAAAAACTATAGAATATGTTAAACTAAACAAATGAATAAGAAGATTGCTAAAAAAACAGGGTAAGAAAACAAGAAAACACAATACAAAAAAACAAAAACAGGTGCTAAGATCAAAATTAAGCAAAAAAATTAGGATTAGAGTACAGAGAAAGAATGAAGTTAAGATATATCAAAAAAATAAAGGAAATAATTAAAGAGTCAAAACCGGTATGTATAGAAGCTGTGATGCGCTTACTCACTGAACGTAATTAGCTACATTTCTCACGTAGTATGTAACCAAAAAATGTACCTTTTCTAAAAGTTTCGAAAATTTTGTAAAATGTGTCGTGGGGTGTCATTGATCATTACTTTTGTTTTTCAAATGGTACGCAAGTATCAAAGGACGCTTTCTTGTCACCAATATAGAAGTTAGACCTTCCAATAGCTAGAGGAGGCTTTGCAGAAAGTAATTGATGAGAACTTGTCTATGCGGACAGCGTCAGAGCAATTTAAGATACCGTTCGCTACCATTAATCACCGCTATCATAGACGACACGGAAGAGAGACTAGAAGTCAAAGTGTATTCTCTAATGCTGAAGTATTTACAATTCTAAACGGGGTAGTGAAACGTGCGTATTGGAGGTTTCTCGTAACTGCTATGAAAGTAAGAATGTTTGCACAATTATGAAACAAAAGCAAAAGCAAGTTTGTCTCGAGGCACTATTACTAAGTATTTTGATCACTTGACCGATACATTACAAAATATACCACCAAGAAACATATTCAATTACGATGAGATCACTGTTAGTGACAAACCCGAAAAAGTGATAGGCAGATATAGACGCGGTACTAAATAACAACAAAAAATTGCTAATTACTAAAAAAGTGCCCCTAACATAATGATATGCGAGACCTCCGACGGGACTATTACCATCGTATGTTATTTACAAAAGTAAACACCTTTACAACACATGAAAAAAAAACGGTTCAAAGAGAAAGCCACGCTGCAGCAAGCCATGTTGTGCCCAAGCCTGGCGATAATGAAAAATCAGGTATTCAGCTTAGTTTAATGAACGGATTTTATGCTGCGGGTATATATCTTCTCTATTCAGAAAAAAAACACTTCAGAAATGGCACAGCGTAGAAAGAAAAACAAATTAGCCATTGCATCCGGTAAAAGTGTGGTAACTGTTGACAGAACTAGCAGTAGTTCAGACGAAGGTGTTCCATTGCAACAGTCGGATAAAAACGATAAAATCAGCAGCGTCGCTGATCATGAAACTGATGATGTCGAGTATATGGAACCAAAAGAGGTACGGTTTGTTTCTGGAAAGAGGACGTCAATGTGCTATAAATACGTTCGCGTAATAAGTAGTCAGTTTTCTGCATCAGAATATATCCTTACGGTGTTGAAATCGCTTGATAAAGATCATAAAGTAATTCGCCTTGTGAACACTGACAACAAAAAAAATCGTCAAAATAACGTATTGAAGTTCAAGTAGCACCACTACAATCATCAACATTAAGTAATGGAACTTGCGTTAAACATTATTTGCCGCCAATGAAGAAACAGAAAAGACAGTATACAATAAAAACAATGTTTGTTTTTGAATATACATGTGTAAAAAATATACTACCTGTTTCAATTAAAACAATGAGCATGACAAAAAAAGGTCAAATATTAGCTGAAACGCCAGACACACCTGTTAGAGTAATTTCTTAGACCATTCGGTGCTACCTAGCAACGGAATCACCGCGGAATAACCGTTTCATCAAGTAGTATGTACATGAAGTATAGCACCAATCTTCTAGAAGTCTATGCAAATGTCAAATTTCCAAAAATAAGTACCAAAACTAAGAAAATGCTTTCTATACTATCAAAGACAAAATTATTATACTGATAGCTAGACATCGCTATGGTTAGTAAGGTTTTCAGTCGTAAAACGGCGCATACGTATTCTCTCTCTTTCAATAATACTGGAAGTTTAATTTCAAGAAAATCTAGATAACGGGGTCCTGTAAGACTATATGGTAACACAACAGGCCTAATCAACTGATTGTCTATCAAACCACAGCAAACATTCACAGAGAAGCGTATTTGAAAATGTGTCTCCACAATGGAATGTGGGTTTTCTTCGACCCACCGATGTGAATTACGAGTGCTATTGATTCCGTTACGAATAAAAGTGGTTTCATCAGTTAAGATTAAAAATTAGATTACTACAACGACAAAATTCCAATCGTCTATTTTCATCTCCTTCTTGAAGGTGTTGATTAAGCTGTAAATGCTTGTATGTGTAACACCGATACGTGCAGAAATTCTGCGTACGCTTGTTGAAGCATTGCGTTCTACTAACTAAATAATGTCTTCGTTTTCATCCACATTCTGTTTATTTACACGTTCAGATGAAGTATGGGTGCTGGGCACTGCACCAGTCTCATGCAGTGCATTGAAAACACGAGTAAACACTCTTGAATCTAGTAGTCTGCGGTTAGGAAATTCTATGCCGGATTCTCTACAAGCAGCAGCAACGTTTCCATTACAAAACCAAACAAATACCATATCGGCACATTCAGCAAGTGTAAATACGTGCGGCAGGTTTAAAAGATACAGTAGTCTTGGTCAACAAATCCCAATGACAAAGCACAACATTAACACACTATTGTTCACAATTGAAAAATACACCCATAGCAACCAGTGTACCAAAACACAAAACGAAAATGCATTAAACTTAGTGGTGGAATTTTTAAAATTAACTTTGAACGTCCTCATTATCATTTGCTTTAAATTTGTTTGGGTTATATACTAACAGCTTTATCTTTGTACTCAATAAAAATTGGAGACATGTGTATGGACATTGACATTAAAAATAGGTGGGAATTTTGTAACCAAACTTGGCAAAAAGGTACTTAGAGGTAGTAAATGATTAAAGCTTTAATTCAAATGAATCAAGCAGTAATAGCATTTGTTTCTACTACTGCATTATCGTGTGTATTTCGTACGAGTTTTTGTTAATTTTAATATTGTCTCTTGTGGTTTAACGTGTTTTGAGAGTGTGATTATGCCTAGAGTGTTACAGCGTGAAAATTACCGTAAATTAAGTGAATTCGACAAAGGTCAAATTGTTGGCTTACGTGAAGATGGTTTTTCGTACAAAGAAATTACAAATCGTCTTAACTGAAACCAATCCACTTTCATGCGCTGTTACCAAGGAAAGGTCACAAGGAACTGCGGGACGGAGGCAAACAAATGAGATGCAGGACCGCCATCTTCGACTTATGGCAAGAAGAAACCGATTTTCCTGTAACAGATCAATTGCCGGTCAATGGTTAGTTATTAAAAGTCGCCCGGTAACCCTTTGAATGGTTTACCTTCAAATCAGAAGTTTTTTATTGCAATCCTATCGGACATTCTGTTACCAATGATGGCTAAATACTGACATCACCGATTAGAGTAGTGTAGGTTGCTACTCCACTGGAACCTGGAATGGCACAGTGTAGTTTAAAGCGTTGAACTCCGAGTTTGTTTGGAGATGGATGATGGCCGTATGCGAGTCAGATGAAGACGTTAGAAACGGCACATTGTTTAAATTTCTGTTCAGTGGCACGTGCACTACACTGTGGGATTATGGTATCGGAAACGATAGTCTATAAGACTAAGCCTTATTTGGATTAATGCGAGGCAATATGAACGCCCGAGGAGGTAACACCTTATATTCTTCTATTTTTTTAACAGCTATAATGCTCTTCTCCACATAGCAAGATACTCTATAGAACGATTCAAAGAAGCTAATATTAGTCTTTTACCATGGTCACCCAGATCTCCCGATTTTTTGCTTATTGAACGCGTGTGGGACATTAGTGGTAGAAACGCGTCCTCCACAGACACAAGAATCTCTCCGGCATGAACTTCTGGGATACAATAACTCAAGAGAAAATGGACCACTTGCTGGAATCAATAAAACGAAAAGTAAGAAAGTGTGAAGCCAATAGGGGGGGACCACCACATTATTAAAAAAAATGTGTTCATCGTTGTTGCTTTTCTTTGAAGTTTTAATTATTTACTAACTCTTAGTTGCTAAACCTACCTGCCAAGTGTGGTCACAAAAGTCTTACCTTTTCTTGGTGTTGCAATTTTAATGTCACAGAATATACAGTCAGATTGACTTAAGGCAATGATAACATTATTAGAAGTATAACTCAAATGTCAAATATTTTTAAATTTCAAATTAGAAAGTAGGCAGATGCTGATCACTGTTACAAACTATGATATATGTAAAAGTGCTACTGTACATATATTACAATTTGTATAAACAAATGATGTAAATTAAAGCAAAATAGAGAAAGTAGTAAGGAAAACGTTTTGAGGTAAATCGACACACGTTGGAGTAAAAATTATGTACTCAGTTGCTGAAAGAGTTGAAATGATTTTTATTTATGGCACCCAAAACAAATGCGCTAGAGCCACGGGAAGGGTTTTTCATAATAACCAACCAGATAATCATATGAACCACAAATATGTTACAGAGCTTGTACAAAAATTCACAGACACGGGATCGATAGTAGATAAGAAAAGACATGGTAGCAAAGTGGTAAATGAAATGATTCAACGTTTGTTTGAATGTATTAAACAATGTTGCATGATGCGAAGTAATAACATTCTGCTGAACTTTCATTGTTTATTATTTTGAAATGAATATACACAACGTTTCGATTGGTATCTGCAATCGTCATCAGGTGAATACTAACAAGCTTAAAAACTACTGGAGCTTATATACTAAAAACATGTTCGATGAAGCGTTCAAGCGTACAAAATCAATTTAGCGTAACAGATTAATTAACAAAATTACTTAGTCGAGTTTAAGTTGTTTTAGAGATTCGATAAGTGGTTTCCATATGTTGCTTATCTCGACACTTGGCTGGCTGAAAATTTCTTTGTTGTTGTTGATGAATGCCGCTTCTTTAAATTTCCGTTTGTACCAATGTTCCTCTCGGTGTATGATTTTTGATTCCGACCATTTCATTCGATGTTGGTTATCCCACGAATGTTGCGCGATGCCGGACTTAGAAGTCTCTCCTCTCTGTGTGTGCGTCTGATGTTCTTTCGGTCTGATGTCAAGTGGTCTTATGGTTTCTCCCACGTATGATTTGCCACATTCACATGGAACTTGGTAAATACAGTTTTGGGAATCTCGACTTGTTTGTGGCTTTGTGTTGGAAATTATACTCCTAATGGTGGACGATGATTTGAACACTGTATTTAAGTTGTAGCTTTTCCCTATACGTTTTATTGATTCTGATAAACCTTTGACATATGGGATGCTCAGCAGTGAATTGGGCAGTTCTTCTGTTTTAGGTTGTCCCATGATGTTCAATTGCTTTTTCTGTAAAAGCTCTCCTACAATCTTTTCTGGATAACCATTCTGCCTTAGATCGTTTCTAATGTTTTTGATTTTTTCTCGTAGCCCTTTCTCTGTGTTGCACAACCTGTACGCTCTGTCGATTAAAGATTTTACTACTCCCCTCTTCGTAGATGTGGAATGATTGGATTCAAAGTTGAGATATCGTGACCGGTGTGTGTTGGTTTCCTGTAGACAGTCGTTTAATGATTCAAATTGAGGTAATAGGCTATATTACTGCCAATCCTACTTACTCTTCACGTTAAGCTGCTGCGGCTACTAGGCTTTCATACATAAGTTTCATCTTTATAAAATGAAAATTGTCCAAGGGCTCGGTGAAGACGATTATAGCAGACGAATAAAGTTTTATGAGACTATGTCGAATTTAGTCAATGCAAATCCAAACTTTGTAGAACATATCTGCTTCTGTGATGAATGCAGCTTTACTTTACATAGCTGGTGAGATTTACTTGAATATGTTAGAAAACATTGTAGATCCTTTAATAACCGTAGAAATAAAGAATCAGCAAGATTTAGAAGTAAATCAAATGTTAGACGAGAATAAGTTCTTCTTTCAACAAGATTGAACTCCACCACATTATGCCTTAGGCGTTCGTAATTGACTTAACAACAGATTTACAAACTATTGGATTGGCAGACGTGGTGCAATTGAGTGGCCAACACGATCGCCAGATTTAACAAGTTTAGATTTTTTCTCTGGGGTCATTTGAAGTTAGTGATATACAAAACACAAACGGCTAATTTGGAGAACTTACGACAACCAATTGTTGATGAATGCAGGCAAATTCCGCGAGAAACATTTCAAAAACTAAGACAAGAATTTGAAAACCGAATCTACTTCTGCCTGGAACAAAACGGTGGTTAAATAGACCTTGCAAACAATAAATTTTTTAACCATCTGTTTCATTAAAGATTTTTGAGGGGGCTACTGCCCCGGCTAACAGGGTGCGCTTGCAGATCTCAACGTAACAGGTTTCGGCATTTTGCACATAACGTTTTTGTTTTCTATAGATATTTAGTTTTCAAAAAATCACGTTGTATACTATTTGCATACAAACAGCACCGGCGGTACAATTAATTGGTTTTTTTATAGTTTTTTAAAATTTTGCTTTGTTTAATAACAAACTTGTTTAGAACACTATTACAGTTTGATATAGTGTTTTTTCTAATTTTCAAGTTTATGTTAGGAGGAAGCGACGTTTTCAAAATATATTTTGACTGTGGAATTTTTATAGTTACTTTAATTGGATTTTAATTATTGTTTATTGTGCAACCGTGAGGTGCGTTAAGATACTTGGTAAAATTATCTTGCATTTTACAATTCAATACAAAGTACAAATTACAATTGTAAAAACCTAATTAAAACAATTATTAATGAATTAATGCATACAATTACATTTTTATAGTTTATAAAATCACGCAAAGCAAAGTCACACGTTTTCACTCGAACTCTTTTCAAATAATTGATAATTAAACACATTCTGATAAAATACCAACTAAAAGAACGCAAATGTACAATTCCACTAATTAGATTTTATTTAAAAAACGCATAAAGCAGCTGTCACAGTTAAAATTAATAATTCAAGATAATGAATTTGTCGTAAAGCAAAAAGTAAAAAAATATCATCAACATATACTTTACTTTATAATTAGTGACATAAATTCAATGAAAAGACAGCGACAAGGATTAATTTAATTAGGAACTTGAACACCAACTGATGATCTCACACTCAAGTTCATGTTAGTGGTAATCACTGCGATCACTTTAGACACAATTAGAGGAATGCCATTTTCAAGTTTCGAGGTATGGCTATTTAGCTTAAATACTTCATACTAACGCTAATTGAAACTTTGTCTACGGACGTTTCGGCAGAGATAATTAAAGTATAGTAAAAAATTTTAAAAAAATTAAAGAGCGAATAAACATGACAATTCGTTCAAAAACGTGCAAAAAAAAGTAAATGATACAAAATCACAGTTTAAAATTTGCATATTTTAGATTTAGATGGTCTGCAAAAGTATACATAGATCAAGCTGCAATTGTTTAACATTTTCACGAAATGATCTAATCATTTTGTTTAAAACTGCCGATGGTTCAAGTTTCAATATTTTTTTAGAGATATTGTAGATATTAGTTTCTCATCAAACCTTTTGTCTAGAAAAACTATGTTTCTAACTTTTTCTTAATCTATTCTGTCCGTATTTGTAGTTTCTACTGAAAATTTACATTTTGAGCATGCTAAGAAAACTTTATACCTGTAATTTAAAAACATTTACTAAGTCATCCACATTATTTGTAACTCGTACAAAAGCAAAATCATATTAAAGTATCTAAGAATCTTGTTCGGTGTTGTTTGCATTACGACTTTAAAGTGATCTTACAAGCATCAAGTTGCCAAATGAACGTACTGCAAGACATTAGTTTAAAAAAATTAGGTCATGTAATTTGTTCATTTGTGATGAGCCTCGATTTGGATGACAAAGCCCTGTAAGCGGCAATTGAGAAGGACTTACGGTGAACTTGCAAGACAATTTAACGTTTCTGATAAAATAGATTTCTTCTGCACCGCTTGGATAAGACGTACAGACTAAGAAAGTAGATTTCGCAGGCGCTGTTGAAAGTCCACAAAGGTCGTCAAGTGGTTCACCATGAGCTGTTACCAATAAACCAAACACTCACTGCGGACCTGTACTCGTAACAATTGGAACGTGTACAACAGGCAATGCAACAGAGAAAGCCAACACTGGTGATTCAGAAAAGTATATTCTTTCTTCATTACAATGCCAAACTGCATGTAGCCTATGTATCAGAGATACTATACAGCTACTTAGGTGGAAGACTTTGTGCCATCTGATTATTACTTTTTCTACTTCCTGGACTATCATCTTTGTGTAAGATCCTTCACTAAAAAACAGACTTGCGCCAATCACTTACAAACTTTTTTGGTTCCAAAGCCCTCAAGTTTTACCGCAAAGGGATTGCACAGCCGAATACAAATATTATAAATAAAATGAAAAAGGAAAATGGGTGGAAATTATTTTGACGTTCGTAAATTTTAATTCTGTTTGAGGATGCATAATGGCCGTATGAGAGTCAAAGGAAAACATAGAGAACAGCGCAATGTTCGATTTTATGTTGAGCGACATGTGCATCAAACTGTAGGAATTATAGCGTACGGTGCTATAGCGTATGGGAGTAAGTCTCGCTTGGTATTTATCTGAGGTAATATGAACGCCCGGTGATATGTGAACCAGGTGGTAGAAATTTATATTCTTCCATTTCTTCAGAAGTTGGAAGACCCATTATTCTAACAGGATATTGCCCATTCCCACATTGCAAGACACTTTATGAACCGATTGGAAGAAACCAATGTTAATTTCTTATTATCGCCACTTAGATCTTATCACGTGTGAGACATTGTTAGTAGAAGACTGAGAAACTTAGCCCATCTTCCACAGACATACGAAGCTCTCCGGCGTGAATTTCAAGTTGATTAGGATACAAGAACTCAAAAAAAATCGACCACCTGCTAGAATCGATACCACGAAGAGTGAAAGAGTGTGAAGCTAATAGGGGAGACCAACACATTAATAAATAAAAGTTGTGTACATATTTGTTCCTTTTCTTTAAAATTTTAATCCTTTACTAATACTAATCTTTTAAGTGGGCCTTCCAACTGCTGAAGAATTGGAAAAATACTACTACCTCGTTAACATATCGCCGGGCTTATATTTTCTCTCAGATGAATACGCAACAAAATTTAATCCCATAGGCTATAGCACTCTATAACTTAATCTCCACAGTGTGGTGTACATACCGCTCAACAGAATTTCAAACATTGCGCTTTTTTCACGTCTTCGTCTGACTCTAAATGGTCATCATCCATCCCCATCAGAATTGGAATTTACGAACAAAATAATTTACAGTCATTTCTCTTGCCCATTTTATTTATAAAAATTTTTTTTCAACACCTCTAGGTTTTACCATTGTTGAGATACAATCGCTCCGTACCCTTATTAATTATCACCATCAGTTATATGTATAGTTATATGTATATGATCGTTTAATCATAATCGTACTTAAATATTTAAAATGATCGTTCTGACCACAGAAGAAAAAGTTAAATTAAATACAAGTAACCAATAAAGTGTTCGTCGTTTTTAAAGGCAAAAAAAATAATTTGCAGAAATTTATAGTTTTAGAAGTGATGACTTTCTGCCAACGTGTTTTCAGCTGTGAAAGATTTTACACCAAGATGATTTTCAGGAAGTGGAAAAAGTAGTAATTGGATGGCGCAAGGTCAAGTGAGCAAAAAGAATGAGACAAAGTCTCCAACCCAAGTTACTGTAGCAGCTCATGATGAACCACTTGACAACCGGTGCACTTTTAACAGCGTCTGCAAAACCCAT
The DNA here is from genome assembly GCA_035610365.1 of Aquatica leii. NCBI lineage: Eukaryota > Metazoa > Arthropoda > Insecta > Coleoptera > Lampyridae > Aquatica > Aquatica leii. The sequence continues at coordinate 60,927,044 of CM069438.1, forward strand.
TTGCTCAGTCTGTAGGTTTTACCTAAGCGGTGCAGAGAAAGTTCAACTGTTTTATTAGAAACGTTAAACTGCCTTGCAAGTTCACCACACATCCTTTTCCTTCAAACCAATGCCTTGCAGTACGTTTATTCGGCAACTTGATGCAGCTACTGAATAGACCACTTAAAAGTCGTAAAGCAAACAACATGTAGAAAATGGAAACAGAATACCTGTAAATTATTTCTAAATTAGTTTAATGCACAAAACAAGATTTACAAAATGAAGAAAGGAAACAAAACGAGCAATTAAAAAAAAGCAGGTACAAGAAAACCTACAATTTTTTAGTATAAATATACTTTATGACATTAAAATTGCAACACCAAGAAAGAGCGAGAATTTTGTGATCAAATTTGGCAGGAAGATTTAGCTATTCAGAAGTAGTAAATCATTAGTCAAAGAAAAAAAACAAACAAACACAATTTTTATTTAATAATATGTTAGTCCTAGTCTCCCCTCCTTCTATTGGCTTTACACTCCCTCACTCTTTGTAGCATTGATTTCAGCAGGTGATCGGTTTCCTCTTGAGTCATTGTATTCCAAGCAACTTGCAATTAATGCGAAAAGTTCCTGTGTCTGTTGAAGAAATGGAAGAATATGGGGTCCTACAACCTCGTTAACATATTGTTGGGTGTATATATTGGCTCAAATAAATACCAAACAACATTTATTCCCATAGGCTATAGCACCCCAATACTATAAGCTTTACAGTGTGGTGCAAATGCTGCTCAACAGAAAATTGACTATCGCGCCGTTCCACACGTCTTCGTCTGACTTTTAAAACAGAGTCGGAATTTATAACTAAAGACTACTCTATGCTATTCCAGATTCCAGTAGAGTTGTAACCTACACCACTTCAAACGTAGATGTCGGTGTTGAGCCGTCAGTAGTACCACAAGACGTTGCCGATAGAATTGCAATCCAAAAATTATAATTCGACGATAAACTATTTGAAGGAATCGTCATTACTTAAGCATTGATTGGCGATTGATCTGGTACTGAAAAATCGGTCTCTTATTGCCATAAGTCAAAGATGGCGATCCTGTCTTTTATTTGTTTGCCTCCGTCTTCCAGTTGCTTGTCTACAATGATTTCCTAGTCCATTCTTGATAAGAACACATGATAGTGGATTGGTTCCAGTTAAGACGATTTGCAGTTTTCTTGTACAAAAAACCACCTTCACGTAAGCCAACAATTTACTTAATTGGCGGTAATATTACGCTGTCGTACTTTAGACGTAATAACACTCTCAAAAACGTTAAAAAAAACTACAAGAGATAACAAGATTAAATTTGACCAAAACTTCAAATATGCTATGACCACTTGATCTTTTTAAATAAAAGGAATACCTCTGAGCAGCTAAACCTTCCTGCCAAATTTTTTGTTAATTCCAATGTCACATGTCACAGAGTATTAGGCAATCTGTAAGTACTGCCTAGAAGTTTGATGCCGTTTCAGCTATGTCAGAATACAATAAAAAAAAACCTTCAGTACATGATGAAAGAGCAATTTCAAACACGATTCTACGTTAATCTAAAAATAGTTTTAAATGTACAATATAGTTTTGTTTTTGCTGTCATCAAAGTACGGACTAAGCGTTCTTGTATGAACTAAGACGTTTTTCCAATTTTTTGCTACAAACTTTAGAAAATAATCTACTACAAAACTATAAACATCTAAAATCACAAACAAAACAAAAGATAGAAAGCTAATTTGCATTTGTTTTATAAATCTGATAAGACAGTTAAAAAACTTGGAATCAAAGTATCGTCTAGCGGCGAAACGTGTCAGTGCCAAAACATTTTAGCGCCAGATTAATTCAAATGATGCAGACTAAGTCAATAAAACCTTGTTATTGACGGTTAACATATTCATACTTTAGCCTGAAGTTGAAAATGTTTCATTAAAAAAAGAACGTCACAAGTCACTAATTGCAAAAAATCAAACGCAAATAAAATTTAAAAAAAATTAATTGTAGATTAACGTATATTGGAGAGTGTTAAAAAACGCTGCTACATGTCATTATTTACGTATTTGCGATAGATGATCATTCGTAGTAAAATTCAAAACTACGCTGGTTTTTCGACGGCACTGCCGCCGATAAAGTCTGAGATTGACAGTATTCGATGTAAAGGGTTTAGTCGCTCAATTCTACTTTGGTTGTTGCTGCAATGGTTGCGGTTCTTACGCTTTTCACTAAATTAAATAATGTGCAATAGAGTTGGGATATTAGAGGTAAATCTAAGCAATTGATATTTTATATCAGCGGTTGCAAGTAAAATTTTGTTAAAATAACGGCCGCCATGTTTATTGGTATTAATATTTTTTCCGTTTTTTGAAGTAAATCAAAAGTGATAGCTTAACTGTTGTTAAGTTTCTTTCTTAGTAAAAAACAAAAAGTGGTAGCTTAACTGTGGTTAAATATTCTTAGCATAGTACATGTTATCGTTGGAAAATGTATATAGTATTTGTTACATTGTTCTTGCTCGTTTAATTTTTTTTATCTTGTTCGCTTCGTAGTAGGTTCAGACGTACCCTTGGTCTCTCTAAGCCGATGATCTCGATTAGATGACTAGTAGCGCCTAGGTATTTTCCGTTTTTATTTCAGTTTCTCAACCACGCTCACTAACCGTGGTGACGTGAACGTTACCAACGGACTTACTTCAGGAAAAGATTGATAACAAAAAATTGTTTTTTTTAGTTTTTGCGATTATAGTCAAAGTGGTCGCAACCCTAAAACTAAGAAACTGAAAAAGTGGAAAGAAGAAACTCAACTATATCGAAAGTTGAATGTGGATATGCAGAATCAAAAAGAGTAAAATCAAGAAAAAAAAGAACTGTGTTAGTTGTGCCAAAAAATCGTCAACGAACGAAATGAAATTTTTTTCCACCAAAGCAAGCAAGCAGATATTAAAGATCTAAGAAAAGAAAACAAGCAAAGAAATCTCAAAGGAAAGGATTCTGATTGCAAGTCGACATAAGTCGAGTTACCTAAAAGGCAAAGAAAGCAATTAGTAATCCAAAGGTCATACAACAAAGTCCAAAACACCCGAGTGTACTAAACAGTAAAGTCTAACCGGCTTTTGTTCATTGCACTAGAATGTTATCTAGAGCCTAAAAAGCCAAGAACGGATTAGAATATCTCAACAGCAAAAAAAACTTAAAAAGAAAAAATATTTCAACAGTGACCAACAACATCAAATAGTCGACTAAGCGGAAGTATGTAAAGCACAAGAAACGACCTTGCAGTATATCCCAAGTTTCAACATAAGCACGATAAACTGAAAAGTCAACTAAATTCAACAAACAAGAAAAAGAACATTAGAAAGAAAAGGAAAAGAGAACATACGTTGTAACAGTGAACACTGAAGAAGAAAGCTACAAAAAACTAAGCAACAATAAATAAGAAGAAAAAATTTAAAGTAAGAAAGGCGAAGAAAGATTAGTCTAAATGTAGACGCCTGTTTTGTTCTTTTCTCCGTAAAAGAAACAAAAGGGGTGACCAACCCTTCAATGCCCAACCAACCGCCCTAGAAGCGATCTATAAAGATAATCAAAAGAAAGAAAAACGCCTGGCATATAGAAAAACTTTACCCAAAAAGAAAGAAATTACAAGTAAAAATATATAGAAAAAGACGGAGAAAGAAGAGTTTTGATTTCTATGTCCAACCAATAGCTCAAGAAGTGAACCTTAAAGGAGATTAAACAGAAAGAAAAATGGTTCGCACATAGAAAACACACAGATCAAAGAATATGGAAACAAAAAAGTAAGAAAGACGGAGAAATATAAAAAATACCTAAGCGCCACTCCTTGTACTAATGATGATCTTTGACTTGGAGAGACCAAGACGTCTAGACTACGAAGCGAACAATATAGATACAAAAAATAAAGCAAGCAAGAACAATGTAACAAATGCAATATTTATTTTCCAACGATAGCATTAACGTATACTACACATCGCATTACTTAGACGCCGCCGGGTAACAAAAAAATTAGTCAAACACTAACCCACCAGAGCTCCTTAATATCGAGTAGCAATAGTCACTACCTCTTATATAATTATATTATATTAGCAAAAAACGTAGGTAAACGAATGTCGGTCTAGTTCTGGCTTGAATATATTCAACGTTACTCAAAGTCACTCGACGGGTAATTAGTCAGCGTACACACAGCTGAATTACATAAATACTAAAATGCTTTAAACGCTCTGATTAAAAGTAAAGTTTTAGTGTGATCTATGACTTGAAATGTTAAACAGACACAAGCAAAACACGCTGAAGGTTGAGTAATTCATATTACAAGTTACACATAAACAAACAATTTTCCAATACGATACTTGAAATTCGCTTGCTTCAGGTTTAAGACCTCAACTGCCATATACAAATCTGTCCAAAAAAACCTCTAGAGGTTATTTAAAAGAACGTGTAGAAACCTCAACGATTGCAGCGACAACCAAAGTAAAAACAAATGAGCAAACCCTACACATCGAATATTGTTAATTTTGGAACTTATCAGCGGCAGAGCCGTCGAAAAACCAGTGCAGTCTTGAATTTTATTACGAATTATCATTTATGGCAAATACATACATAATGACGTGTAACAACGCTTACAATAACGCAGCAAAAATTTTTGACTAACGAAAAGTATGCAGAAATGGCAGCGCTGAAAAGTTTTATTCGTTTTAAGTTTTTAGAATCTTTCAAGTATTGACAAATACATTTGGTATAAAACTGATTACCGTTTAAAGTCAAATTGCAAAGTACCAAGTTTTTGACAAATACAATTTTTTGAAAAAGCGGCAATTGCCTACAAGTTAAAGTGTGCATGATGAGCACAGTACGTGCAATTTAAAATACTTCCAAAACATTAGAAAAAAATGTGTACCCGTTATAGTCAAGAAAGACACTAAAAATATTCCAAATATTAAAACTGATACAAAACGTTATCACGGTCTTATTCCATTCTTTCATAACATTTCCATTACGTAATACGTAACAATATTTTAAAACAATTTAGTAGAACTTGATAAACAAAGTACAATAAACCGTCCAGTAAAAATTATAAAAATGTTTTTTTGAAAAATAATTTAAGTTATCATTTTGAATGAGAAAAAAATTAAATTAATCTCAGACACGAATCATAAACGTAAGTTACTGAAAGAAAAAGTAACAAGCTTTTTATTGACCCTTCGAAATTTTTGGCACGAGTCAGAGACGCCTAATTTATTGCTCGCGAAAATCTAAATAAAACACAAGTCAACAGGTTCAAAATAAAAAAATCGCATCAATCAGACGCAAAAATATTTGTTTGTCGCAAGTCGAAATTACACAAAGGAAAAAATTAAACAAAGCATTTAGGTGACGAATCAAGTGACGTAATTGATTAATTACAAATTACCTATGAGCTAGTTCACTTTACAGTCAAAATTCCGTTTGTGTTAAGAAAAAGATATATATAAGTCGTAAAATCCTGCCGAGTAATTAATACGTACCTGTCTAAATTTATAAAGCTCCAGGTACCAATTGCATAAAATTACAATTAAATAGAAGCACGTGCATTGTTTGTGCACAATCTATTAGGGACACGTCGTTATCGCGCAATTTTCAGTGCGACTACGACAAGAAAACAGCAAATACTACTCCTGAGCTTGACCTGAAGGCATGTCCTGGTGACCAACCTTATAGAGGCGTTGCCACGCTTTAGAACTTGGGTAGCGCAAGCGTCTCGATGCTTATGTGAGCCAACAGGTGTTGATATTTGAATTTTTTCGTAAAAAATTGCTTATTCATTAATGTGTGAATAGTGGAATTCGCTCTTTATTTATTCAGCAGTAGACAGTTCAAGGATTCGCTAGGTGAAAACCAATTCTATTCGATTGATTAGGAATCGCCGAGAAAAAGTTGGAATGAAATAAAGCTTTATTGCCAAAGGCCAACATGGTTTTAAAGGAAAAAAAAGAAAACTTTTAAAAATGTACGTTAACAGTTTATACATTAGCAATAGTTTCGTTTGTAACTGTCCTAAATACGTAGCTTCTGAAAGTGAACCAGTGGCGTACCAAAGGGGGGGCGGGGGGTGCGGACCGCCCCGGGCCTCTGATTAAAAGGGGGCCTCCATAACCATAAATTTTTAAATACCTCTATATAAAATTCCGTAATGAAATTTATTAATTTTGATTACCTTTTGTTCTCATTGTAAGTTTTTATTCACCTTTTTTTCACATAAGACAATATTAATTGTATTTAAAACTTTAACCTGAAATGATATTGATTTAACTTATCTCCAAAAGTAAATTAAAAACTATTATTATTATTTTGATGTTTAAGATTTTCGTTATCAATTTTATGTATGTACCATATATCATAATGTAAAAAAACTAGATAACTGAAAATTTAAAAACACGCACCTGCCAGGCTTGAAAGAAAATTGCATTATTGTATATTTTAAGTCAGATTTATTGTGACACAACTCATCTTGAGATAAAAACTGTTTAACGCCAAGTAATCAAAGATAAGCTACGTGCATCTGCGTGAATATAATTTCATAGTAAATGTATCGACAATGAAAGTGTTTCTTGTTTATTTAATTTTCAACAATTAATACTGTGCAGAGTTTCTTAGCGAATCCATTCGATAAATAAACATTTGCCGAAAAAATGATAAAGCAGTCTGCCAGACCTACCACCACTGTGTTCTACGTTATTGTATTAACAATCGAAGGTTCGAGTATCGTCTAGCAGAAACACGTAAACACACCTGGTATGGCATCACCGTCAAAAGATCGAGAGAATGGATTATACGAGAATATCATGTCATGTGACGGTTGTATTTAGCTATCTAAATTAGTTGCTTTAAAACTATTTTTGGAAGAGAGCCGAGACGAATTGGTTGAAGAAGCATTAATATTTTCCAAATGGGCATATCTATTGAGAAATTAGGACGAAGAAGATTTAGGAAGAAGATGGCAGGAGAAAAGGAAAGAGATGAAGCCTTGACATTAAAACAAGAGTTAAGAAGATGCATGTTTCAGTGTATCGACACTTTTTATCAAGAACTAACAACAAAAACAGAATCAATGCAAAAAATATATGACAAATTTGCAACCGTTCTGTCATTGCACCTTATCGAAACAGGCATTGTAGAGCTTCCACAGTTAATTTCAAGTCTAGCAGAAACTTTCGATGAAATAGAAGGAGATGAACTCTTATCAGAAATTAAACGGTTAAGACGTCATCTTCAAGCAGCAAAAGTTGAAAAAGACGAAGCTAAAAAGTGGTCTGCATTAAAAATGTTGAAGTTTATTGTGCAAATGGACTTTCAAGAATCTGTCCCTAACTTATATTTGGCACTAAAAATGTTTTTGACAATGTGTGTTTCAGTTGCTTCTTGTGAGAGAAGCTTTTCAAAGTTAAAATTAATTAAAAGCTATCTCCGAACAACAATGAGCCAAGTACGACTTAATGGTTTGGCTGTCCTTTCCATTGAATGTGCAGCAGCTAAACGAATCAATTTTGATGAAGCTATAAAAGTATTTTCAGAACTCAAATCTCGTAAAAGACAGTTTTAACTTTTTTTATTGACAGAAAAGTTAAAAACCTTTTTATAATAAGTACCTACTAATAAGCTTTTTTATATATTTCTTTGCATTAAATGCTTGTCGACTACGTGTTTAACTGTTTTATTAAAAAAATAAACGTTAACTTTATTTATGTAGTAATATTTTCATTGTGGTCATTCTAATAAAAGGGGCCCCGGAAAATTTCCGCCCCAGGCCTCAATAGCTCTAGATCCGCCACTGAAGTGAACTAAATTCTACGTTATCAGATAGGAAGTTGTAGAAAATCCCGAAAAATGGAAAACAAAATTTAATTTTTTTGACATTACAAGATAACGGCTTACGTAAATAAAAAATTAATAAACATTTTGAATACTTTCTTGCTTCTGAAGCACTGACACTTTCTCCGCAGTTGTCTTCTCTATCTTTGCTGTTAACTTTTGTAAAGATAGCGTATGATTGTGTCTAAACGAGTAAAAACATAATAGTGAGTAATATTACTGATAAGGTGACTTGTTATTTGGGTTCCTAAGAATAAATATAAACAATCTGCTGTTGGATTAGATCATATTTCAACAATGTAAATAAATTTAGTATTTTGCTGGCCGACATTAGAAAGACTAAAAATAATTACTATAAAAGACAAAAATTGGGAGAAGAAATAACAAATAATAAGCTAGACAAAATGCAGAATGAACAACTAACAATAAGACAAATCACACAACAAGAACCATAACGTATTAGTACAAAAAAGTATGTAGATAGAAAGAATAAGACCGAGGAAAAGCTGGATGCAGAGAATAGAGAAACTTGAAGAGACGGACAAAAAATAAAACTACTGGCGAAAGACCGGAAGGAATAGAGTAAGTGGATCAATAAGACATAGAAGGGGAAATTAATCCGAAATTCATTAAAGTACAAAGATATAGTAGAAGAAGATATTCTATAAAGCGTTTTTTTACTGGTTCTGTAGCAAAATCTTTAAATACTTCTTGACCAGCTCTTGATTCTTTAATGTTTGTATTGTCATATTTTTTAGTTGCATAGTTTTGTTATTTGGTTTTTTAAACTTGTAATTAATACAGATTGTGTTTTATTTCTCAACAACCGGTATCAGTTTGTAAACCTATAATTTCGAGTATGTAATTTTTTCAAGTTTTAAATAACTACTAAATAAACATTATTCTCACAGCCTTGTTAAAGAATTTTATAATAAAACATTAAAACTAACATTTAAAAATGTTTTCAAAAGCATGAATTGAGAAAAAACTGTTATTTTTTTTAGAATATACAGTGTGTTCAAGGTCAGTATGGAGATTTCAAAAATGGTTGTGAGTGCAAATACAAGTTCAATTATAAAGATTATTGTTATTCTTGTTTACATTTACTAAAATCAATGTCTTTTATAAAAGGTAAAATTAGAAATCTGTGTAAACATAAGTTGTGATTGTGAATCTTGAACTATTTCAGTTTTCTTTAAATTAATAATTTTCAAGTTTAGTTTTAAAGCTGATAGACGAGCTTGTGAAACTTGTCTTTAAAAAAATATATAAAAATATTTGTTAAGAAAACGCTTAAATTTAAATAAAAAATTAACTTAATTTTCGTATCAAAAACCTTAAAATTTTTCTGATAATTAACTTTGTGTGAAATTATTTTGATCATGAATTGCCATTACTAATAGAAATTGAGATTAAATAAATTCTTAAATTTTAGAGCGGAAACAGAAATTATTTGTCGTATTCCTGAAACTTTACATTGTTGTAAGTACCAAAAATCATCATACAGTTAACTAGATGTACTTTTGTATGACCACTATAATGTATAAATATATTTAGTTTTAGCTTTTTTTCCATCTTTTTATATATCGTTAAAATATTAAATACTTTAAGAATTTGTAGAAAAATAAAGAGGTAATGAAAGACAAGTCATGAAATTGGAAAATTTGATCCAAAACAAAAAATTTTAAAACAAGAAAATTGATAAACTTTTTTGCAAGTAAACATCGGTTTAAAAAAAGTTGAGGCAGGTTTAAAAATCAAAGAACGCCAATTTCAGACAAGTTGAGAATCGATCGTGCCAACATAAATATACAGGAAAACGTTGTATAAGTCAAAAAGCTTGTTAAACCAAAGGCTAATAATGACATCGCATGCTTTGATAGCGCTTTAATTTTTAATGGATCACAACCTTTTATTCTATATATATATATTTTGATGATTGTATTTATTACTATAACAATTGAGTAATAAATAGATAAAAAACTGATGGTAATCAATGACGAAAATAAAACCCATTAATTCAAAACGTCGTTTTATAAGAACCTAAACATAGAATAAATGCGGCGTGGGATAACAAAACAATTCAATTAAAACGCGTTTAATTAAAACGCAAAGTAAAACAGTATTCGACATGGTCCGGGCATTTTATAAATAAATGGCACATATCGGAAATACGATATTGATTACAGGCGTTTCTGATAAATGTTAAATAATCAATGGAGTTACTGCTTATAATATATACTCGGGTTTCATATAATTAAATATTTTTTATTATATATATCTAAACGGCTTATGTATTGATCTACGTATTGTTGATGTTTTGCTTTGTGTTGATCACCAATCAGTATTTGAAACGTGTGTGTTTTTTGCGTTCTTTGTTGTTATTTTCTTCATTTACATTCAGTGGATGTACCTGATGTACGGTTTCTGTAATGAAAATGCGACCGAAAACGAATATGGCATACGTTTTCTAAACCGAAGACAACCTATAGGAAATAGTTTCGAAGACTGAATCCACGATTTTGAGGAACTGGTTCGTATATAACGAAAAACCCTAATACCAGTCGACCAAGACAATGGCGTGCATTGCAACTAGAAGAACAAATTATAAACGCTGTACACAAAAATCTTTCACTTATTACCCGACAGTTATCTCCAGTAACAAGACCGTTCACTTGATTCTACAAGAAAATCTGCGTCATCCGTATCACATTTCACGTTCAGGCACTCTATGAAAACGACAACATATTACGATTAAATTTTTGTAACACAATCTTAAATTCAATTCAAGAAGATGACTTTCTCCGGCATATTCTTTGAAGCGATACATCTTTGTTTACCAGAAGTGATGTATTTAGTACTCATAATTTTCATCAATAGGCAGATGAAAATTGGCATGAATTTATATAATATGGTCACCAAAGAAGATTTTCCATTAACATTTGACTGGGCGTAATAAACCACAGAGTCGTTGGGCCAAATCGTTTTAATGCCAATAGATACAATAATGTATTGGAACAAGTTGTTGACGTGCCGTTGAACATACGCTATAACATGATTTACATGTACGATGGAGCTCCTGCTCACTTTGTTCGTAATGTTAGAGAGTGGTGGATCAACACTTTCCGAATAGATGGATTAATTGCGGTGGTTCCATCCTATAGCTTGCGAGATTTTCCGATATCAATCTTGGTGCAGATACCCTCTGCTTCCGGGCGCTACTGTGGAAATAGAATACCCAGCGCGGACTAAAGGGTGCCATAAGGAGAAAACGTCAAAGATAAATCAAAATATGGTTGGCAAAACTAGTGATGTAACGTTTACTAATCAGCGGGCGGATTCCCTAGATACGGCAGACATGGTGTGCAAACAAGCCTTGTTGCTGTCATACAGCAATTGTAAAAAAACTCAAGGTAGACTCTAGACTTTGAATGCTACTAGGAAAAACAAAGAAGGTGGTATTTTCAAAGAAGTAGGAGAGAGCGAGGATGCTGAAATACCATTAAATAGTTTAAAAAATGGGATACAAAACTCTTCAGTCCCTCAACTCTAAACAACCATTCAAGATACAAGAACTTAAGCGCTAATTTATCTCTACCTGATATATCGGACAGATCGCAAACAATCCTATCAAAAAATAATATGGAATACGTTGATTTAACTTGGGATTATGAAAGCAATAGATCCACTAAAAAAGGAAAAGATTTGCGATACCGGTAACGAATGGAAAGATGATATAAAAACAACTAAGTTAGTTGTTAAATTAAAAAAAACTAATAGAGACATTAAATTCAAAAACAAAAAAAAATTGACCAGTTTATAACAGAAAATTCTAAAATTAAAAGAGATATAAGAATACAAATCGGAACATCAGAAGCATAATGTACTAAATAATGACGGACGAACTGAAAAACGTAATTGGAAATTAAAAAATTGAGATTTATAAAAAGAACGACAACGGTAGGTGAACGTGTAGGAAGCCAAGCAGATAGCAAAATAAAGGAGATAGCAATACAAACCGATGAATCATTAGAACAAACACATAGAACATGGAACCAAGCAGTCACACGCAAAACAATTAGAAAAACACAAACGTTTGAGGAGTTCAAAAAATCGCGACACTCGCTTGGAACATTTGATAACACCAAAACGTATGTGGGAAGTCTTGTCGAAAAAACTTGGAAAGCATGTAGCTTTATAATAGTCAAAAGTTTAGATAAAACAATAGAAAAATGGATTAAAAATACAAGGATAGGTTCTTAGACATCTGTGAATCATCAAATAGTATTGAAATTCTCGAACATACAATTCAACAAAAGGCAGAAGAAAAAACCATAAAAAAAAACTTTACAACTAATACAAATCGAGATAGAGAATCACGAAAAAGACTTATAGAATAGACTTTACTCGGGTAGACTCGAAAACAACATCTCACAGATAACTACCCATAAATAATGATCCGTAGACACTGAAAGGTTAAAAAATGCTACAACCCGTTTTCTGCGGCTCAAGCATACAAATAGATCGATATAAACCGATTAACTCAAATACAATGAATGTTGCTGCAAACAATACGAATAAAATAAAAGAATTATCTATCGCACTAGAGAAAAAGGATACGGATTTCAAGACATTACTAGCCGAAATAAAATCAATACTCCAAGAGACCGAGGAAAAAGAAATCATAACAAATGTTAAAAATACGAACGATCGAAAAATACTAATAGTTATGGATAAAAATAAGCGTAAACTGTTCCATATTAAACAACTCGAAACGACCACGAATGAGAAAAATTTTTCAATAATTAAAAAATAAAAATTATTCTTAATAGAGGTCCTAAAAATAGGAAGCGTAAGACCTGGAGCAAGAAACACACAAAACGTAACAATCACACTAGATTCGACAATGGCTAGAATTCTTCTTGCAATGAAATTTATTAGAATTAGATTAGCGAGAGAGAGAGTAGAAGAGAGAGTTTTGGTCACACAATGCTACCTATAGACAAGACAATTAAGTGTAAAAATAAAGAAGATAAATGTCCCATTTGCAACCAGGTTGGTCACAAAATGGGCACCCTAAAATGCAAGCAACAAATGAGAAAAAAACTAAAGTTGTCTAAAATACCATTCATAGAGTAAGATTTGGCATTGCACGAGACAAAAGCAAAAAATATCGAAAGCTTACCAGTAGTACTGTCAAACAATAAAAGGGACATGGAAGACGCATATCGCAAAATAATTCAAATCAAAGTAGTGACAGACTTGGACAAAGATTCAGACATACTAATAATCGACAACAAACTCAACTGCGAGAAAATCAAGAATAGAGCAGGCCTTATCAAAATAGAAATAAAAAACGTTACTATTATAAGCTGCTATATAACACCTAACTGCGAGACTGAAAAATTTGAAAATTACGTACTATCACTAACTAATATAATACAAAAAGGCTGAGATAGCTAAACCTTCTAATACAAAAAAAGTTGGTAGCTCTTCTAACAGTAGATGTACGAAACGCTTTCAATAGAGCTAGCAATTAATTAGGCAACAACTAGTGGAAAACAACTTATCTCCTTATTTGTTGAAATTGTCTAGCTACCTACAGAACAGATATATGAAAAAGCTAGGACAACTCTAACCTATGTTAATGGGAGTCCTGCAAGGATCTGTTCTGGACACGATGGTGTTCTAAGGATAAAGGTTCCATGCGGCATCTAGCCGATTGCTTTCGTTGATGACCTTGCAGTTCTAGCTTGTGCGAGCAACGAAAGTAACTTAAGAGAAAATGTCAATGCAACGCTAGAAAAAATAAGCGATTAGATAGAACGGGCACACCTTAGCTTAACGCCAGAAAATACTGAGGTTATTCTTCTCACCGGCAAGAAAAGAATAAACTCCGACTTAATAAAACTTAAAACAAACAATACGGTAGTGTTACTCTAAGCGAAATTAAAGTACCTAAAGATAATTTTTGACAAAAATCTGAAATTTGGAAAGTACATAGAAATTGCCAGCAATAAAGTTCTGACATAAATAATTTGTCAAGAATTATGCTCAATACATACGGAGCAGAAGAGACAAAGAGAAGCAGAAGATTAGAACCCTACAGAAAGCAGTAGCGACAAACACCAGCCATAAAAATGGAGTTTTGACAAAATGGCATAAATTACACTCTGCTACAAATGTTCTTACTACAGCTCACAATAACATCACGCAATTTTTGGTCCAATAATGCTCGCCAAACATAAACTGAGATTGATATTGTAAGTTTATTTTTAGATGACTGTATTTTACAGACATTTTGTCGTTCAACTAATATTTACATTGAAAACGTTCGTAATAAATTTAAAAGTGATTGTGATGCTAGGCTTACAGATATAATTGAAATCAAATAATTTATTAGTTTGATGTACTCTGAGAAACTCAAGAAAGAAATTTACGTTATTTGTGTAATAATTTGAAAGGTGATGACTTAAAATCTTATTATTTAACCATGAGCGAGAAAAGATTCTGGTTTATTTGCAAAAGAATTTGAATGCATTTTTTTTAACTTCACGCCAAATCGTATGCCCAAGCAGCCACTAAGAACACTCAATTTAACGCCAACAACGCAATCCAACAACTAAACTTGGGACCGCCACAACAATCCAACGGCATAGCAGATTTAAAGCAGATGATAAAGAAATTAATGGAACAAAACAGTACCACAATTGTAACTAGAACCCATGATGGCCCAACGCATTAATATAGCAGTATGGAACGCCAAATGGGTTGACAAACCGCAAAGAACTCATCGCATTCTTTAATATTCAATGTCTTGGCGTAGTAATTATTTTAGAAGCGCATTTTACCGAACGAAGTTACTTTAAAATACCTTTGCTCTTTACGCAACACAGCATCCAGACAGCCCAGCTTATGTGTTCAAATGCCACGAACACCTCAAATATAGTGAACATCACTTACAAGCCACATCCATAGTTGTAGAAGATTAGCTAAAACCACTTACCCTATCTGCAATATACTACGATACAACAGACAGGAAAACTACGAAAATTATTTAACAAACGATTGATAGCAGACCCATCTCATAGTACAAGGTACTATGTATGAACAATAATTGTAAATAGCTATAAAGGTGGTAAAGGTTGTAAACTGATTTTACAGCCGCATAATTCAAAATAGCTTTGAATAAAACTGCGAGATAAAACTACAACGGAAAGGACAAATATCACCACTAATTCACTCTTAATTATACGAGTCTAAAATCAACGCATACCACCTTTATAGCTATTTACAGTTATTGAACACTATTTTCTTATACTGGATAATAGATTCATTTCCGGAGACAATTACGATGCATAGTTTATCCACTGGGACTTCTAAATATGTACCACCAAAGGTTGAAAAATAATAAATTTTATAAATAACTTAGGAATACTACACTTATCTACCGAAGAACCCACATATTGGCCTATAGATTCCAACAAGCTACTTGACCTTTGTTTTGTAAAAAATATATAATTATATAATTAATATTAGATTCAGTCTCGACCTCTCCACAGATTATTCAGCTATACTGGTGACACTAGGCACCGGCATACTACTCAAGGAGAAGATACCTACAGTTACCAACAAACATAGAAACTGGAACCTTTTTCGAGAAGTAGTCCAAGAAACTGATATTTCTCTAAAATCGACAAATGATTTAGAAAATGCAGTGTTACTTAATCGGGTAATCAAAACGCAACTCTACAAGCCACTCTGGAAACGGTCAAACACAATAACTCAACAAACTCTCCAATAATAATTAAGAAAAAAACCAGAAAAACGTAGACTAAGGAAGAGATGGCAGATAGCCTAAACTGGGCCTGCGCTAAACTGAAAAATTTCGTATTAGAAATTAAAAACCAAACAGTGCAAAAATGTTTGAAACACTTATTTCCACTCGAAGAAAGAAAGCAACCAGATATTTAAAACAATCTCAACAACACAAAGCACTAATCCAAATAATACCAGCCAATACAATATCTTGGCTAAAAGTGACGGCAAAAAAAACACCTAGCAATTAAATATCTAACAAATAACCTCCAATGATTATCTTCTAAACCAAGTCAGATTTTAATCTGCAGAAAAAGTAAGCAAAAAATCGACAAACCTAAAAACAAGCAAACGAAACAATCCACAGTTCAAAGAAATGATTTAAAAAAAAGTAGACAAACACTTGTAGATGTCCTAGTAAAACAAAAGGTGTCTGCTAACATCAGTTTGGCATAATTTGACGCCAATGCTGTAAAAACTTGCTCATGTGAATCTAAAGAACTCTTTTATTGCCTACGTGTTTCGTACGAGTTGAGAATACAAGTAAAAAGTTTTTACCAATTGACCATATTCAAGCGTTTTTTTGGACTTCAGGTTTAACATTTTTGGGTTGGTAAAACTGGTGAATTTTAAATCGCCCTCAAAAAATAAAAACTTTTATTGGTTGTCAACAACGACCTCTCTGATTGATGGGTCACAATGAATTCCAGTGATTTGTCAAATCGGGTTGGTTCGGACCTAAACTTGCGTAATGTGGTTATCGCCAGCAAACGGGGCTAGACGTTCGATGTGGACCACTTTTGGCTTGCCTCTAGGTGGTTTTCGGATGGAATATATGGCGTCATTAATACGCTGCACGACTTTATAAGGGCCGTCCTATTGCCTCTACAGCTTCGGCGACAAACCACGTCTTCTTTGGGGATTATACAACCACACCATGTCGCCAGGTTGAAACCCACTATTTTGTGCTTTGACATCATATTTGGTGTTCATTCTGTCGCTGGCAATTTGTGCGTTTTTACGGACTCCTTCATGTACTTCGTTTAGCTTCTTGGTCAGCTTGCTGGCGTAGTCTTCTCCAGAAACCTGTCTTGGAGGTCGCATGGCAGTCGTATTTCGCGACCGAGCATGACACAAGATAGTGTTTGGCCTGTGCTTTCGTGAACGGATTATCGGTATGCTATTAGAAAAAAGTGCAAGTACTGATCCCAGCCTCTTTGGTGTTCGGACACTATTTTGGCTAAGTATTTTTCTATTGTTCAATTCATCCGCTCAACCATGTCGTCAGATTGAAGATGAAGAGACGCAGCTATAATTTTCTTAATTCCCAACAGTCGGCAAACTTATTGAAACAGCCCAGACTCAAAGTTGCGACCTTGGTCGGAGTGTAATTCCAACGGAACTCCGAACCAGCAAAAAAACTCTTTAACTAACACGTCTGCGACTGTTGCTGCTTCTTGATTCGGTATGGCGTAAGCGTACGTCTACTTCGTGAAATAATCCATCGCCACCAGAATGTACTTGTTTCCTGAATCAGATTCTGGGAACTGCCAAGTGATCTCAAACGCTACTCTTTTTAACGGGCTTCCTACGTTGTATTTCTTTATCGGTGCTTTGCGCTGTCTTGCTGGACCATTTCCTAGTGCGCAGACCGTGCACTTACGGCACCATTTCATGATGTCTTCTTTGCAGTTCACCTAGTAAAACCTTACATAAACTATTCCCATTGTCTTCTTTATGCCAAAGTGTCTTCCTGATGTACCATTTTGGAGATGCTTCAACACTTCTGACACCCGCCTCTTTGGTACTACAAACTGTAATCTGTTTCCCGTGTCTTTGACACTCTCTAGGAATCACTTCAGAAGACCGTCTTCTTCTTTCAAAGAATCCCACTGCGTCCAGTACGCATTGATGCTTCTTCTTCCCAGGTTGGTCGTTGGCCGTTTTCTTTCCAGTCCAAGAATAGTCTTATTTTAGGATCGTTTTCTTGTTTGCGACGAATCTGCTTAGGTTCCTACTCGTAATCAACTATAGCAGTTCTCCGAAGCCATTCAACTTTTTCTTCAAGTCGCGAACAATGACTGCAGTGCACCGGACATGGTCTTCTGGATAGGGTATCAGCGTTCCGATGACTGCTTTTGGTACGGTGTTCCGTGTCACAGTCATACTCTTGCAGTCTCTCAATCCATCTTGCTATTTGTCTTTCCGGGTTACGGAACTGCAGTAGCCATTTTAAAGTAGCGTGGTCCGTTCTTAGTAAAAATTTTCGTCTAAATATTTGTAGAAATGTTCTATGAACTTGACAACTACTAACAGCTTCCTCCTAGTCACGCAATAATTCTTTTCTGGCCTGGACAAAACTTTACTAAAACACACGACAATTTTTCTTGTCCATCTTGCATCTGCGAAAAAACCGCGCCAATGGCGGTATCCAAAACAAATTTTCCTTCTTCTCTTGGATAACTTAAAATTGGCGAAGTAACTAGGGCCCGTTTTAGTTAATGGAAAGCATTTTTGCAATCTTTATTCCATTTAAATTCTGTTCTTTCTTCGGTCAATTTCGTCAAAGGTTTGGCAATATTAGCAAATACGAGTACAAATCGTCTATAATAGGAGCACAATCCAAGAAAACTTTGAACATGATGTTTGTCGATTGGTCTTAACCATGATTGCACTGCTCGGATTTCGTCTGGGCCTAGCCTTTACTCCATTTTTAGCTACGACGTATCTAAGGTATTGCACTTCCTTTTTAAAAACGTGGCACTTCTTTGAGCTCAGTTTTAGATTTGCCTCACGTAGTCGCTGAAACACTTCTTTTAAGTTGTACAAGTGTCCTTCAAACGACCTTCCAACCACAATCACGTCGTCTAGATAAAGCAAGCACGTCTTCCAAGACAGTCCGCGCAAGATGGTCTTCATCAAACGCAGGCCGAAAGGCATCACAGTGAACAGCCACAAACCAGTTCCAATTGTAAAAACCGTTTTTTAACTATCCTTGGGTTCCAATTCTACCTGTCAGTAACCACTCT
This sequence comes from Aquatica leii, assembly GCA_035610365.1. NCBI lineage: Eukaryota > Metazoa > Arthropoda > Insecta > Coleoptera > Lampyridae > Aquatica > Aquatica leii. The sequence goes on from CM069438.1 coordinate 60,945,763, forward strand.
TTAAATGCAACTTGGAAAATCACTAAGATCCTGACAGGGTGTCTAACGTATAGTCAATTCTCGGTAAAGTGTAGCTGTCCTTTTTGGTCACGTTATTAAGCTGTCTGTAGTCTACACAAAACCGATCCATCTTTCTTTTTTACGAGTACTACGGGGGACGCCCATGGACTGTTTGAAGGTTCAATCACACCTTCTTTTTCCATATCTATAATTATTTGTTCGGCTTCTCTTTTTTTCTCTAAAGGAAGTCGAAGTGGATGTTGTCGTATCGGCCGAGCGTCTCTGGTATTAATTTTATGCTTCATCACGTTAGTTTTAGTTAGTTTTCGTGTCATAAACCCTAAGAAACAATTGCACATCTCCAGAACTACCCTGGAGGAGTGTTACACTGGTGGCAGCGGTTATAGTTAACGACTAAAGTAAATTTTGCGTTATTGCATTCTGAGAGTGTTGACCGTCGTTATTGACGGCCTTTATTCTGTTAATTTAATCAATTTTCCAACGGATGTGTTTCCTATAAAAGTGTAAAATGCAGTTTCTATTGATGACTGCAAAATACGTAAACAACAGGAAATTTAATATTGAATTTCACATCTTATGGGAAATTAATTCTTGCAATGAATTTAAATTTTTAAATAAAAATCGAAATTTATTTTGTTTTCTTGGTGCTTGTTACACCACTCTCCAGCGCGAACACACCTTGATACTGCTGGATCAACACTTTAATTTTAGCCAGTTGGTCTTGGTTGAGGTTTTGGCATCTGCAGGTAAGAATGTCTAATAGATGTTGTGGCCATTGCTTCGGCGACGTATCTTGTTTAAAATTCACCCATCTCACAGTTTGAGATAATGGCGTGCATTAGCCTACCACAGTACTATTTTTCAACGTCACTGAATCTGAGTTGACATTTAAGATCTTTACTGGCATTGTGTTTTTTACTCGTACTAAAGTTCTGCCAACGAGTAGTCCTTTTTCAACTAAGTCGCTCTTCATTGGTTCAATCGCGAAAAATGTAACCTTCCCGGAGATTTCTATCCAGGTGTGCCATCACCACAATTTCAGTCCTCGCGGGCAGAGTCACGTCTTCATTCAATAAGACTTGCACAGCTGATTTCTCTAACGAATGAAAAGGAATTTCTTCATTGTTGATCATCAGGACATCGTTTTTCATATTCACAGTGACAAATCATTTGGTTCATTCTTTTTCAAGCAGTTTCATTCTGTTTTTTAATTTGTCCTCTATTGCTTTTTTTCTCATTCACAGATTCGCAAATTTCTTCTTTTAAATTTAACATATCTGCTTGGGTTTCCTCTTGAACAATTTTAATTTGATTTTCTACGCTTGTTCGTATTTCTTCTTTTAAACTTCTAGGATTTTTCTCCATTTTCTGAAAACGTTCAAATAGTTTTTCTTCTATTTTTCTAGAATTTTCTTCCATTTTTCTAGAATTTTCTTGCATTTTTTGAAAATGTTTGGATAGGTTTTCTTCTATTTTTGTAGAATTTTCTTGCATTTTCTAAAAATTTTTAAACAGTTATTCTTCTATTTTCTGAGAATTTTCCCCCATTTTTTTATTTATGGATTCAAAAATTTTAAATATTTTTGCATCCATTTTAGTTTGATAACAAGTTACCGGCATAAGTTATATATAACACAAATAAAAAGTTTAAATACACTACTTTAACGAACTGGAACAGCTAGAATTATACTCTATAAACAAACACGCAAATCGCGAACTAAACAATTTTATTTATTTACACGATTTCAACGGATTTCAATACCGCACACCAGTTTTACAAATGTAACGAATTTTAAAACTAATTTATTTATACACAAAATATTTACACGTTATTAACTACACGAACTAATTAAATCTAACGATATTTAAGAAAAACACTTACACTAATTTATGTATTACAATCACTCGAAAAATAATGTCCGCGGATAACTTCTGTTTATCTTAAATCTGACACTTGTTTACATTAAAAGCACGTACGTTTGACTCCGTTATATTTATTTCGAACACACTCGTTAATCACTTATTTATTTAAACATTTTCTTGACACCTCCGTCTTCGAATAAGTCCCCTATGATTCGTTTAATCGCTTTTATACTTTTCCGCTATCTTTCGAGAATTTTCTATATCCTTCCCAAACGTTCTAGTAGATAATAATTTCGTGAACGCTCTTGAAGTTGAACGTTTCAATTGTTTCGAAAAAAACCCAAATAAAGTTGTCCAGTTAACCTTCTAGACAATACAAATGGTCTAATTAAATGTTGCCCGATTATTCCGGACCACACGTTTTTGCAATAGGAAATATAAAAATTGATATATCAAGGCACTAAAAAAAATTATTTGATTGTTTATCAATGTGGAATAGAAATAAATTTTAGAAACTGCTTTTTAGAATTAAAGTTACCGTTTATGAGGTTTTTTGTTAAAGAATTTTCAAAAAATCTAATACATTTAGTGACCATGATCGCAAACGATGTTAAAGTACTTGGTAAATTGCATCGCCAAATCGAAAATTGTAATATCAAAATTATCAAATCATTTTCAAAAACGGTTTTGGGAAGCATAGAGATGAATTTAGAATCTATACAAACCAATAAAAGGTTTTAGAAACAATGGAAGAAAACTTAATTTGAAGCAAAATACAATAACAATTTTTGTTGCACTCACGTATGTTTTAGATGTTGATTACTTGACTGTCAAAACAGCGACGACGCTAGAAAAAGCCCCGGGTGAGCACGTGTCTATTCTGTTAATCGAGGTGCCCACTCAAAACAGTGGAAACAATTTTTGAAAGAAATGGATTTTATTAGTTGTTGTAGTTTGTTTTTTTTCAAAACTTTAATTAATATTATTATTATTTTAAAAATATTACAGCTCGAAAAAATCTTGGCGTCGAGTCGTGTCGTGAAAAAACCCGGTTCCGTAGCTGTATCAAAAACGCTTTTACATAGCAAATTATAAAAAGGAAAATTTTTGCTGAAAAAGTTAAGTCTCAAACCTCAAACTAAAAAAACTGAAATTTAATTAGGTGAAAGTTTTGTCTTCGTGATTTTTGCCGCAGTTTACTACGAAGCACCATCACTATATTTTTAACAAGGATCTTTTTCAGTCATTGTTCCAAAAACTTACCATGAAGTATAATATTTTTGTCAAGTGAAACATTAACTCAAACAAAAGTTTTGGAACAGTAACCAAGCTTTTTATGTCTGTGGTCGACTGATTTTCTACTTATAGCTTTCTTTTTCTTTTTCAAGTTTATTTTTTAAATATATTTTTAATTCATTACTTTCATTTTCTAATTTTTTTTATAATTGTTAAACTTGTATGACTAATTTTAATAAAACAATTATAGAATGAGATACTTACCAAATATTTTTCAAAAGCGGTTACACTATCACTATTCAGTTCCCGTTTTATAACTCACTGTACATGTAAACGAAAGTTATCAAGTTCTACAAGTTGGTGTATACATTATCCAAAAATTTAATTACAACAAAAGCCAATAATTATAAAAGAAACTTACGCTTGCTGCGACATCTTCACATAGACAAAGTTTGAGAAGCAACATTTGTATAAGTTCCAATGCAAAAGTAAAGTGTCAAAGAAAAACACCGACATTGTAAGCTTGACTTTTGCAACATAACGTTTAATCATAAAATATGACATTTCACGTATAGATTCAAAAATTATACTACAGTCAACTTGATAAATATTTATTTTCTATTTAACAAAGCATTTCAAAAATTATTGTCAAACTTTATGGTTACATCACATTAATTTAGACCTTGTTAAAAATCTATGTCCCAGTCTGAGGTTTCGTCTGGTGGTATGTCGCTGTCTTTGTCAAAACAATCAAAATTTGACGTATCACAAGGACTTCGTATTGGTTTTACTATCGGCGCTGGTAAACTTCTATCGCGGAGACCGTCCCAGTCGAAACCTTGAAACCACCTAAAACATTTATTTTTACCAAACCATTACATAAAACCTAAAAACGTACTTATGTTTTTTGATGTCTTGAATGCCACCCCGTTGATAACCAAGACGTTCAGACGGCAAATCTCTACACAGTTTTTTAATTAGGCTTTGAGCTGATTTTCCAACGTTATGTTTCTCAAAATCAATCATATCAATCCCTTTCAAAATTAAATTGTAAGTCTTCATCGGATCCGACGCAGTAAAAGGTGGACTAAAACAAGCGCTATACTATTTTACTTTGTTAGATTCAAACTTACCTTCCAGTAAGGAGCTCGTACATTAGTATCCCCAAAGCCCAATAATCAACCGACCGATCGTGACCTTTATTTAAAATAGTTTCAGGAGCTACGTACTCCGGAGTGCCACAAAATGTCCACGTTTTGCTACTATATCCGAGTCTTTTGGAAAAGCCAAAATCGACTAGTTTGACATAACCTTGACTATCTAGTATGAGATTCTCAGGTTTTAGATCCCGATAGATGATACCACGATCGTGAAGATAATCAAATGCTTCTACAACGCAAGCAGTAATAAAACGCGTGGTGTGATCGTCAAAGCAAGAACGATCTCGTAATATAGTCCAGACTTCTCCCCCCAAACATGCTTCTAACAACATGTACACGTATTTATTATCGCGGAAAGTCCGATATAGTCTGAAAATTAAAATAATTAGATACCAAAACTATGAATTGATTACCTGCAAATAAACGGACTTTTGCAGCACATCATGATCAGTTTCTCACTGAAGATGTGATCTTGTTGTTGAGTGTCGACAATATGCTGTTTTTTCAGACACTTCAGAGCGAATGTAAGAGATTTGTCGTAAGCATATTGTACTAATTCTACCCGACCAAAACCGCCAACTCCTAAAGTCGCAATTACGTCCAAATCATCGAGTTTCATATACTCATATTCTGAAATAATAAGGAATAATTTTCTATCGATTGTAAAAGCACTAACCTTGTTTCTCGGCGCATACACTAGCAGCACTGCTAGGACGTGTCAACGCACGTTGATCATCACCATAATATTTTTCCTTTAATTCGCTCAAATCGCCGATTAACTGTATAAAAGAATCCCGATCTAGAGTTAGGCACTCAACGCCAGGATGGAGCGCAATAACCGAAGCAGTCCGACACTCTTCGCGTAGCAACGCTTGTTCGCCGAAGTAGTCTCCACGGCTCAAAGTCCTAATCTCCTCTTCATCCAAGCGACCTAGTAATCTTTGAGTAACTTTAACACTTCCGCTGCTAATAATAAAAAACGTATCCCCACTAGCGCTTTGCCTGATTATATAAACACCAGCAGGATAAAATTCCTGTAACATTTACGAATCATCTACGAATTTTAAACCGTGTAAACCACGTACCACCTCCAACACATCAGCGATTTTGGCTAAAACATCGCTGCTGAGATTCTGAAGTAAAGGCACTGACCTAAGAAAATTAATATTATCCTGTAACCGTTGCAGCCCAGTTCTAACCATAATTTGTTGAAAAACTTTACGATCTAACACCCAGACTTTTGCATCGGTGGTTACTAAAATCGATTACATCTTTTGGGTACCAACTAATCAAGTAAATTACCTTGTATCGACGCCGTTCTGGTACAGTTATACAAAATTGCAAGTTCGCCAAATGCCTTTCCCGGGCCCATGCTCCCCAACACTTTATCGTCCTTAATGACGTCAAAGTCTCCTTCAGCGGACACGTACAAATGCGCACCTGCCTCGCCTTCTCTTATGACATACGACCCGGTTTTGTACTCTCTTGCATACATCGAATCGACTAATTCGCGAACTTGCAACGAATCCAAATGCTTCAAGAAATTATTATCCATAATAGCGTCTTTTATCAACTGTTTCGATCTGAAAACTTTTGTATAAAAATAGTCTAAGTTGAGTAAACGCTCACCTAAAATCTTTTTCGTGCTTTTGAACAAGGATCGAGCCAGCCTGTCCTGTGGTGTCGCTAGATTCGGCAGATACGCCTTGCTTTTTGGTTATCGACAGATTCTGTATTTGCGGCGCCCGATTTGCCATTGCATGTTGCTCTTGAAGACTCGCAAGAATATCGCTTTCATTGTTGAAGCATGTCGCTTGTTGCAAGACACTCTAGAAACATTATTAATGATAAAATACACGTCTACTAATCGCTTTAAATAAAAAAAAAGTTTAATAAAGTTGGTGAATTGCGGTTGTAAATATTCATAAATTTATGTTGGAATCGAATAGTCGTACTCTTCCTTTCTTACCATTCATTAAAGTCGCCATTCGTTAATTTAGTTGTATTTATATAAAGCATTATTTTTACAGCAATTACCTGTCCTGTCTATCTTTAGTTTCTTTGTAGTATTTATTATTTGCAAAAACTAAATTTGGTTTCTATTTTCTGCAATTGATACTACTATTAATTATAATAGAAAACTATGCAGGTATGAGTCAGTGTCTGGATTTTCAAAAATGATTTGAATTACAACTTCCAAACTGCAATGTTAAAGTGCAAAAATTTGTTCGTGTGATTGCGGAAATCGCTAGCAAAAACCATGTGTTTTGTCTTTCTGGAACTCATCAGCACTGGTATACTTTAATAGAATTTTTTGCAATAACATAAAACAAGTTTGACATAGTAAACAAACTAAAGTTTGAGAATAAAAAACTGCGTATTGCAATTAAACTTTAAAATAAAGCATTAACTGTAGTAATCAATAACTAAATAAATGCAATAGAATCTTAGTCAACAAAATTTTGCAATTTGATTATTTCTGAGACAGACATTACAGTTGTTTATTTTGGCATATAGGATGAACTAGTTCGACTGTTACAAAACAAGAGAAAAACACCATTATTGCGTTATTTAGTAGTTAACTACTTATCCGTGCAAATACCTGGATTATTTAAATTACTTAGGTGTGTAAATGCGGAAGAGCAAATGTTATTTGTTTTTGTTTTATTACCTAATTACTTAAATGTCACCAAAAAATTAGTAAACCATTTTCAGTACCAAACTGGTTAGCCACAGTTGGCGATGAGTGTCTTCATCATCAAACCCAATTTTTATTAAACGTGTCTTGGTATTTATAGAAACCAAGGGTTGATTTTACCAATGTACGTGTTTTTAAAAAAAATGTTTAAAAATTTTTTTTTTAATTTGGAGTGGCAATTTCTGTATGGTAGTAATAAATTGTTTAAAACATTCCAAAAAATTTATTTATTTTAAGTTAAGATTGTTATTATTAAGTAAAACGCATTGTATAGTAACAGTAATTTAGTACTTTTAATTACTTACAAAAAAGTAAAAGTAGAAACTGTTAATGAAAGAATCGTAGACGCAATTAAAAAAACAAACAAAGCTATGAATGAAATAAAATTGCAGCAACGTTTCTGTTTTTCATACGTAGAAAATCAGGCCATACACCTTTGACGTTTAGTTATTTTTTTTTACTATGAATTATTTGTCTTAAATATTTTTATTTATATGACGCATGTTCTTTATTTATTTTTAAGCTTTGCTTGCTTTTTTAATTAAAAACATTGTTTAGTTTTTTCAGCTTTGAGAAATCGACTACATGTACGAGTTCTAATAAATTTATGTAATAAGTAAAATATAGGACATGATCATCTTTTCTGTATGTATAACTCCCAGGTATAAAATTGTCCCTAAAAAAAGTTGTGGCACACTACTCATAAAACATCTTCAGACCATCAAACAAAAAGAAAGAAAATACTTACCAATTTTTTTAACATAAGCCTCTTTTGTCTGGGACAGTCAGAACCACACAATTCAGAATAAAGTACGACCTGTTTAATCCGAAAATACGTGAATTTAGACGCTCAAATCGCAGTGTTAATCCAGACGCTCCTTGGTAATCCGGACACTGCGTGCATAGACTTGTCAACCCCACGCTGCCGCCGTAACAAAGAATTGATTTCACTTTGGTAGTTCAGTGCGTCATTACCATTGTGGACAAGACAATCCAATTAAAATTTCCAAAAAAGAAGCACAAAGCTCTAAATTTAAAACAGAATGCTAAAATACACACCTTATTCAATAAGGACAAAGCTATGGTGATGGGAAATCAACAGTCGCTGAAAATTTTAATAACAAAATAATTTTATTAAATTTTTTTAGAGAAACTCCGTTGTCTGGTGAAAACTGTGCGAAAACCCAAATTTTTTTACAATAAACTAGCTCAATCGAGTGATTTTAAAGTAAGTTCTGGATGGCTTCAAAAATTTAAAATCAGATTTGGAATTAGACATTTCTGGAGAAAAACGTTCCGGTAATAATAATGCGGTAGAGCTCTTTAAAGAAAAATTATCAGTAAAAATAAAAAAAATGGACCTTCAATTGGATCAGGTTTCTTCTGATGAAAATGGTTAGTTCTGGAGAGTATTATCAAAGAAAACATTGGTGCATCGTGGTGAGAGGTCTGCTCTTGGTAGAAAAAGCAATAAGAATATGACAACTTTCACGCCACGTGCTAATGTTAGAAAAAGACTCAAACTCTTTGTACTCAAATCAGCATCCAAACCAAGGGCCTTTGCAAATTTTTTTATTCCAATTTGCTGTAACAATCAGAAAAAAGGTTAGATTACCAAAAATATTTTACGTAAATGGTTCCACATCGAGTTTGTATCATCGGTTTGGTAAAAGCCAAGAAAATTAAATTTGCCTCAAAAATACTTTTACTTTTGAACAACCAGGTCATTGCAAAAAAATTGTCTACGATGATAGTAAAATTGCCGTTATGTAGGCACATGCCCCCTAATTGTACACCGTTTTTACAGTTAATAGACTAAGATGTCATTCAAGCTTACAACAATTAAGCATCTGACACAGATATTCTTACAACACTGACGAAAATTAACTTGAAAGATGTGGTATATTTTCTAGATAAAACATGGCTACGTTTAAGTAATAAATTGATCAAAAGTCAAAAAAACCATTGTTATCTAACTTTCAGTATTCCGTTGTCACTTAAACCAACAAACTTGTAAAAGAAAAAAAGTTCAAGTGTTTTAAGATGAGATGAATGAGCTGAGAGATTTGGGTAATTAAACCATGGAAGATTTTAGACTTACAATTAAAGGAATTGATAAATGGGTTATCGAAGGCAATGAAACCGATGTTTTCCTTACATATGACGATATCATAAAGGATTGGTTCTAGTCAAAACAGAGCATCTAGTTCTTCAAGTGATGATGACATTTAACATTCGACAATGCATTGAGAAGTTGTTAGTTCCTACAAAACCTATCAGAAAATGACCATGTGTATTTCGTGCGAGGTTAATTTTAATAAAATTATTTCTTGTGGTTCTTCTGTTTAACGTGTTTTGGGAGTGTGATTATGCCTAGAGTACGACAGCGTGAAAATTATCGCCAATTAAGCGAATTCGACAAAGGTTGGATTGTTGGCTAACGTGAAGGTGCTGTTAGCAAACATGAACTAGGAAAAGTCAGAATCGTCGTAGACAAAGAACTGATAGAGGAAGGCAAACAAATGAGGTGCAAGACCGCCATCTTTGACTTATGGCAATAAGATACAGATTTTTTAGTACCAGTCAATCGCCGGTCAATGGTTAAGTAATGAAGGTCGTTCTGTAACCCTTCAAACAGTTTACCGTCAAATCAGAAGTTTTTGATTGCAATCATATCGGCCACATCTAATGCTACCACTGACGGCTCATCCCTGACAACGTCTGAAGTGGTGTAGGTTCTGATCTGGAATGGCATAAACTAGTATTCAGTAATAAATTTGCAGAGAAAATAGGTTAGAGCATTCCTTAAATAAAGAAAAACAAATGGCTGGCACGGAGTGGTTTCAGTTATTTATAAGAAGACCAGAAGTCACATTGCATACGCTAAATGTTGCTCGAGAAATAGTCTTTAATAAACCTCAATGCGATCGTTAACACTTTTATTAAGTGAAATAATTTTTTGAACTTTTCTTTGTCACATTCGTCTTTGAGTTGACTGTTTCTAATACTGAGCAACGTAATGCATAATCTTTTGCTTTGTTCGCAATTGAACTACAACCAAATCGTTAATCTTAAGTTTATACACCTAAGTATATCATTGCTTTCTTCGTATTGAAGCAATTCTTCAAATATCAGGGCTTTCCTTTTTCCTTTTTGATTCAATCCATAATTCATTATAAATGCAACATTGCAGTTTTTAAATCGTTTAACGTAAAAAAATGGATTAGTTCATCTTACAAGTTTGCATACGTTACTACAAAAAAGGATTGACCCAGTTTTGATTTTTTTGTATCAAAATTGTATTATTTTGAGTGATTGTTATATGATCAGCAAGTTTTGGGCCATTACCATTGTTGCTGCCAAGGACCCCTATAAATCTTTTTAACAAAAAAAAAATTTTGCAAATCGTTTGACGAAATCAAAATATAAATAACAGATCTTAGTAGTTGTGAAGGATTAAGACAAGTTTCTATAAATACAAAAAAAATTCAGCGATTTTCACTCGTAACGTTTAGATTTAATATTTTTGATAATTTTTTTTTAAAACAGACGGTATTAAGTACAAAACAATAAAACTGACTCAGTTTCCAATGTAAAGTAACATGGACAAAGTTCAGTATCCAAAACACAATTTCATTTACGTCTGTCGAATTTTAATTTTTTAACGTTTTAGTTGTATCCAACTGGGATTGTTAAGACGCTACAAATTAATCTTGTTTTAAGGTCTAATCTATGAATTAAGATAATTCTGATTTCTTTTCTAACGAAGTGCGAGATAAAAATTATTTACTTATTTTTTATGAAATTTAGATAAGGTATTATTTTTAGAGCGTTAACATAAAAATTATGGTAAATCGGTTAACGGTCGGCGTAGAAGTTTTGTAAATAAACAAAACGGCCCCGTTATTAATAGAACGTTAACTTCCTTTCAAGTAATTTTAGACAAGTTGCGTAACAGTTTTTAAAAAATTAAGCAACTTACCTTTAGTTTGTGAACTTCTCTTTGTAGTTTAATCACCTCAGACTCCTTCCCATGCACTTCTTTCCTACATTCTAATAATTGCGTGTGTAGATTGCTATAACTAATTTCTAAATCCGATAACTGCTGCTTAAGAAGAACAACCGCCGATTTTAAATATTCGTAGTCATCAGGCACGCCAGAATTTTTCCTCCGCGTTTCCGCGCACATAATTTTCGAATTTTTTCGTATTTGTTCTAAAGTATCCGAATCGCTTGGTGCGTTCTGGTGTATAGTCGAAACTCCGTTTCCCATTGGTCCGATTATACCAGATTCTTTTAAATATTTTTGAGCGGGGTCTTCTTCCACTTCTCCGTTTAAATTTTGATAAGAAAGCGCCGTGTATTTTAAATATTCTAAATTAGACCGAGCGAATCGGTTGCACAAATATTCGGGATAAGCGAATTTGTTGATTTGTTGATGGAATCTTTTACTTTTGCGGTTTTCGCGATTTTCCCGATGCACTAGTGGTACTGGATACGGTATTTCGGGATGGTTCAAATATGTTTGTTGTAGTGGTTTAGGGTAACGTTGCTTCTGAGTCGAATTGCTTATTTCGGGATTGGATAACCTTTTTGTTTCGGAGTTTTTTGGTATGGTTGTAAGTGAAGATGGGTTTGATGAGCGTTTTGGGCGTTGTTGGGAAAATATTTTAAGTAGAGTTTCTTTGGTGTCGTTCTCATTGTTGCAACCGCACTTTGCAAATAAACTACCACATGTGTGCGACTTTTTGAAGTTTAAACATTTCTCTTGATACGTAGAGGGGAACGCCAGTGGCTCGATCGCTGGGGGGGCATCACGTTCTGCGCACTCAGGTAAAGATTCTTTATGTGCAAACGTTGCTGATAATTGCGTGACGGATGCTGGATACGTTTCTACATCTTTTAAATACGTCGCTTGGTAATTTTCGGCGTCCATCTCAACTACTTTGTTCCTGAAATTGTATCAGTTAGTATTTGGCATAGTAATTATACATTTGATAAGAACTACATATGGATAGATTATTTATCAAAGTTATGGACTGGCGTCCGTTACTTATCAGAAGTAAACAAATAAAAAAATAACGCGTCAATACAAAATATAACAAAACAAGTACGGCTCGGGGAAAAGCTTGTTTTTCTTTTCAATTTCAATTTAAAAAACTTCTTAAATCAATAATACAACGTTATGAAATTTATTTTATTTTTACTACGTACTTTGTATGAAAAAAAATTCAATTATAATTGCAATACGTTTATCGCGATTATTCATTATTATTTAATGTTTAAACCGTCAAAGGAAAAAAATTATCCTGTTTTATGATTTGTATAAAAAACAACTCAATAACGGTTTGTTCTGAACTAATAAAAAAAAAAGGTTTTGAACTATGAATTATAAATAATTTATAAAGAAACATCATTAGTTATCAAAAACTTGGGTTCATTAGCAAAACTATAAACAAAGAGCATTTTTGATTGATGTACTTGTTGCTGAAAGTCTCTGCAATGAATGTTCTGTAACACACAGATTGTTAAATTAAGGACAGGAGAGTTCGACTTATTTTTTGATAAATTTCATAATGAAGTAAAATCATTTTTTTAACGCTGTCAAAATTTCTTGCGACTACTGTCAACAGTCTCTGGTTACTAAAGACTGTCAACCAGCCATCATCAACTTAATCATGCTCGACGCCGCCTCCGTTGCGCCCATAGTCACAATTTCTGCCATTTTCGTAAAGCCCTTTCTAAGGCATTAATTACGACTCAAAATTCCACGTGTTCCAAAAAATTTGTTTAACGGCAATTCATCAACAAAAGACAGAAATGGGAAAAAAGTGATTTGGCTCTACATATTCGCTTGCAAAGTAATGGGACGCTTGGTGAGTAAAAAATATAAAAAATTAACGACAAACATTCTGACCTAGAAAGATACACTTATCAGCGATAATAAAAACTTTGTTATAATAAATTATCTACAACAAAAAAATGCTTAGGAAAATAACTGAGAAAGCCCAATTCGAGCAGAAAAATCTACTAAACGAAAGTTGTTATAACGAATAGAAGAAATTCTGGTCCGACATCTAACGTAAATTAAACAATTTTTTTTATCTTCCTCTTCTTAACCAGTACTGACGACTTTGCTGTCTTTTAGTTCTTGGATTTATCTTGTTTCTGATACTGCTTGTACTTTAATGCCAAACTTTGCCGTGATTTTCCTTTTGCTCTGTAAAATGGAACAATACATTTTTTTGTGTTCTTCGGGAAGCATGTTTTATTCATTATTTTTATGTTGACATAGCAAGTAAGTTTCTCTGTTTGGATCTCTTGTACTTCATTCTATACTGTTTGGTTTCTCATTTTTTCTTGCTTAGATACTCTTTGCTGATTTTTTCCAAAAATTTATTTATAGGAACTTTAATCTACTTGCTGTGTTTTTTGTGATTTGCCATACTTCTGTTCTGTAGGTAATTGTTAGTGCGAGCTCCGTCTCCTTTATTAGAATTTTGATAACCGTTATTCTTATTTGTTAAAAGTGGCGTTTAGTAATCAAAACTAGTACTGCTGGTTTTGTGCTTGTTAAAGACGTAATTCTATCAGGCTCTTAGAAAGAAAATTAGGGTACGTCGAGCAATCACTCACTTCTGGGCGAATTAAAGCCTTGATTTATTTCGGGATTGGGTGGTAGTACGCGCACATACTTCAAGAAGCTGTAAAAAGAGTTACGTAAGTACATTTCAATCTCTGTTCTTAGTTCACTGACGACTTTCGTGTGGCTAAAACATTCAGCCGCATTTTCCTACCTTGCGTATTAAAACTAATAAAGTTCATTCTACTTTGAATTGCATCTCTTCATCACATCATCGGTGCTCTGTATGTAAATCTGATCACGGAATTACTTGGTGTCCAGAAGCAGCCATGCGTAACCACACGTGTTGTTTTAATTGTCTCGGATGTTATTTAAGTTGTAGATCTGAACAATCGTGTTTGCATTGTGGCAGTCGTAAGCATTATTTACTGCATTTAGATAAAAAAGATAATTCTAATCCTCTCCTTTCAATATGGACTACTTCTTTAATTAAACTTCCAGCTGCTCAAACAATGTATTGTTGCCTTCCGCCTACTAACTTGAATCATACGGTTTTCCACGGTACCATTCAAGCTATACTCTTAGATAGTTGCGGTGGTTTTCGCCTTGTTAGAGCAGTTCTGCTATTACAAGCGTAATGGTTAAACATTTAGGTTTAACTTCAAGTCCTTTGTACTTACAGATTTCAGGAACTGGGTAAATGAGTTTCCGTACTCTCAGTACTGTTGATTGTATAATAAAATCTCGTTACTCTTCTGATGTTATCACAGCTGCTCCTTATGTATTTTTTTTAATATCTCAAAATCTTTTTTTGGCTCGTTTTTCCGAACAAGTCCGAACTACTTCTCAAAGTCATTTTAGAAGGTTTCTCGATAACTAAGAGTAATTCTTTAATTCTTCTTCGTTTGTCTCTCTTTTAACTGTTAAGTCCAATTCTTCAGACTTGCTCGTCAAGTTCTGGGAAGTAGAGGAAGTGTCCGTAGCTAAGATCGGTAATCCTGATGAAGAATGTTGCGAACGCTTATTCTGAAATACCAATGCTCGAACCTCGAAAGGTAGATTTGTCGTCGGTTTACCTCTAAAATACAACGTTGTCGAAGTTGCTGCTAATTCAAAATCATCGTACAAAACCTATTTAAATTTAGAAAGACGTTTAATTTGAAATCTTTTCCGTTATGCCGCTTATCGACATTTTATGTGTGAGTATTGTGACTCAGAGCACATGTCTGTTGCTACTTCTTCTTTGTTATATGTACCACACCACTGTGTTCCTAATTTAGTGAAAAGGGAACTAAGATTCGTGTTTTCTTTACCAGTTCTTCTTCTCTTCAAGGTTGGTCTTAAATAAGCAAATTTTAAATGGTATTAAGTTACAAATGGACATTTATGCTATGTATGAACAAACTTTGTTACGTCGCAAAGATCGTTGTTTACAACCCATTTATTGACGCGAATCTATTCATAATCTTGTCATTGAGTAGGAACCGAATACAGTAACTGTTTCGGCTTACCTGGTTCAGCAATGTTTTTAACAATTAGTTGCAAACGAAGATTCTCACTACTCAGCGGCGTTCTTCGCTAAATTTAAAACATATGTTGATGTCGCAATAACTAGCGTGGGCATCATTGAGGACGCACTAATTTTACGCATCGATCTTACTGTTCTTTTGGAAAAAGCAAATTTTGAATCGCGAAAATAATTTATCAACATCCCTCGAATTTTAGAAGATTTTTCCGATGATCGTTTAGAAACTTCTCTTATGTTTTTGACTGAGGATAAGTCTCTCAAAATTTTTGGGCTGTGCTGGAATCATCGTTTAAATACTTTTTCCTTTTAAGTTCAACTCTTTAGTGGCGACTGCACTAAAAGAACAGTTCTCTCTTACATTGCTAGATTATTTAATCCTTTAGGGTTTCTCTCTCCTCTTGCCAAAGTTCTTAGTTGGGCTGACGTGTTAAGTCCCATTTTTGCCTCGCAATGGGCTAAATTGGTAGACGGCTTGCTTTATATCTTTCAAATACACATACCAAGATACATCTCCTTTTCTTTTCATCAAAGTTGTTGAATTCTGCGATGCTTCTCAGAAGAGATACGCTGCCGTTATTTATCCCTGCTCTGTTGAGTCTTGACAAATGCCACCTCACAATCGCTAAGTCTCCTTTAAACATTCTGTCAATTCCAAGACTCAAACTAAGATCGCTTTTGCTAGCGCGGCTTTTTCATTAGATTAAACTTTTTTTTGCTTCTACGACTATTGCATAAACTCGCTCACCTTCGTCGCTAATGCCAAAAATCCTGTTGATTTAGACTGTCATAGTGTGTAGTGGTAAAGTTATGAGCAGCGCTTTTCTTTAGATTTTTGGTGCAAATTTTTTAAGTAAGTCTCTTTTGCAGTGGTTTTTTTCTTTTTATTAAGACAATTTTGGACTTTTCGTTACCTAATATTAAAGTTAACGCAACTTTTCTTACTCGAATTGTACTTTCTCACCTTTTGCTTTCAGTCATTGAACGGTTTTCTTCTGTTCTAAAAATGCAACGAATGTTTGGATGGATATTTCGTTTTTTTTCAACACTTTCAAGTTAGCAACCCAACTTTTTCTTCTGACAACAAGCTTTTATCTCTTTTTCCTATAGAACTAAAAAAAAGCTACGCATGTTTCGGTCCGTATAATTTAAGCTGCCTATTGTAGAAAAGCGATTTCGTTACTTCAACAAAGTAAACGCCTCTCTTTTTTCTAGAACAGTTGTTTTCGTTTATTGATGAGAAGGGTCTCTTTAAGGTGAGGAGAAGACTGTTTTTTCCGTGATTTTACTACTACGTCGTCTTTCTTTTTTCTTGTCTTTAGTGAGTTTAAGCTCTATTGCAAGCTAACTTTTGGATTTTTACGCTGCGCAGTCTTTGATAACACGCATCCGTCAATGCATGACGTGTCATCGTTTTAGCAGTAATACATTTAAAGCAATAACAGCGTCTTTACCCGCGGATTGCCTTTTACTGTTAAAGTTAATGCTATTTAAACGTCTCGTACTACTAAAAGCTATCTATATTTGTTTGTTTGCACCGCCACTAAAACTGTGCATCTTGAGTTTGCTTTGTCTTCATTAACAATTAACTGGTATCGTGGAGTGTTTTTTTGCAAAAATAACATAGTTTCGATAATTTTTTGTTTCAGGTGTTCTTGTACAGCGGTGACATTTCGTGTGACGTAGTAAATTTTTTTGTGAAATTCAATCGGTTTTGACATAAACAGTGATTGGGCTGCTTTAACACACCACGATACCAGTTGAAATTAGATAAATTTTAGTGACTGATGTAAATAGTTTAACGACCGCAAGGTTTGGAAAAAGTTAAATAGTGAGAAAGAAATACCAGACAATTTTAGGGTAGAAGCAGTTGATCTTAGTGATGCTCCTACTGAACACGCTGATTATGACCATCTTAATCCAAGTTTTTGATTACAACTATCAGTGGGTCGATATTGGTAGACCCTATAATGCATTCGAACAAAAATGTAACTGGAGACAATTAATTTTCTTCTCACTCACAGAAGAATTAAGTAAAAATGGCCTGACGTATGTTGAAACACTGAGCAAGAAAAATAAGACTAAACTTCCCAGCCAATTTTAGCCAAAGAAGACGCGTCTTGTTAATTCTTTTGGGTTTGCCTTCACACGCGAGAAGACGTTATACCAAAAACAAAAAAAAAACAAAACAAAACGAGACGATTGGCTACGGCAATATTTGGTGTTATAATAAGCATCACAAAAGTAAACAGTTACATGCTTCTAAAAACATGTAAAGTGAATACAAAATTGACGAAGAGACAATTCATCATTACATTAGAAATATCATTAATCTATAAACGCTGACAGCAAAGACTTGGAATCAAAAAAATTTTTAAAGATATTTGTAAAACTATTAGTTTTCTTTTTATAAATAATATAAAATTGGGTTGTTCAAATACTCTACAATACCAGTTATGTTTTAGAAAAACACGATATCAGTTACGGCTTACTTTGTTTGTTTAGACAGGTTCAACGCGCGTCGGGGAATACCATTTCACATTAGATCAGACTGTGGTCGCAATTTTGTTGGTACAGCTAGAAAGTTTACTGATCTGTCTGATTTTTTGCACAAAAAAATCATACATCGTGCGAACGTCTCTCACGTTGTAGCATGAAATGGGTTTTTAATCCTACGCATGCTTCTCATTTTGGAGGCTTTTGGGATGCAACATCAAATTTTGTTGGTATAGCTAAAATTCATTTTGTGTATGCTTCTAATTTCGAAGACCTTTGGGAAGCAACTATTAAATCTGCTAAGAGTTGTGTACCTTATTTTTTTTTAATTCAAAGCTATATTAAATAACCGTCCGTTATGCGTTCTTTTATCTGATTCCGTCGAAGTTGCAAACTATTTGTGTCCAGGCTATTTTTTTATTGGCGAGCCATTGCTTTCTTCTCCTTCTTTTCTAGACGTTACTCACTTTACTTTCAAGCAACGCTGACGACATCAAAACAGTATTATATAGTTGCTGCATCACCCAAATTTGTGATCTAGTTCTAGTTCAAAATCCCAACGACCGTTGTCATGGTTGGTTGGTAGAGTGATCGAGTTACATCCAGAACCTGATGGTTCTTTGTTGTTGATCTAGTTTGCTTTTATTGATTTGTGTTTTTTTTCTTTTTATTTTTTTTGTAAATTAACTTTGTTCGCGGTATGTTAGCGTTTGATTTTAATCGTTTCCGTTAGATGCGCTTTGGATTCCGTTACATAGTATCCACTACTTAATATTTACTATTGAAAACTTTTGGAAATTTTTCATAACTTTTCTCAACTTGATGAGAATATTCCGTCTCCTTTCTTAAAATTTTAATAACTGTTATTCTTATTTGTTTAATGTGGTGTTTAGTAATGAGTAGTATAGTAGGGCCGGTTCTGGATCACTCGGGTAAGATCGGTAGGAGACCGTAAATTTTCGTTGCTATCGTTTCGTTTTGGGTATGCTCGAGTTGCCACCAATACGATCTGCAACAAAACTTCACGATCTTTTACCGATCTTACCCGAGTGATCCAGAACCAAAACTAATTTTGTCAAATTCCGTAAAAGGAGTTAAATAAGTACATTTCAGTGTTTGTTCTTGCCGAAAGTCTCCTCCCTTCTCAAAGATAAAATACAGTTCACTGACAACTTCCGTATAGCTGAAACAATAATTATTGTAGTTGTGACATTATTTTATTTGTTCGCCTGTGTCTAATCCAAATTTCCGATTTATCCACCTCCATATACAGTTATTGTGTTTTTCTAAAATTTATGTCCAAATCCTATCGTTTATATTCTTCCATTTCCTAATCTGAGATATCGTCGTAGTTCTATACTATAAATACTTCACCATCTTCAGTCGGTAATCTCATTCTATTACAATTCCTTTTTCCTATTTTTACAAATTGGTCTAAACGTGTTCTAAATAAGGTAAAATACCACACATCCTTGTCTTAGCCTCTTAATTACTCTGAGTCTACTTATTAAGTTTTGTCTACTTTTTATTTTTGAATTTTGGTTTGTGTATAGTTCTTAATTCGTTTTTTAATACGCTTTTTAATATCCTAAGCGGTCATTACACAGAATTGCGTTGATATCTTATACATGAACAGAAAATTGCTCAAAGAATGTACACCAGGGTGGTTTGACATAAATTTTAGAACAACATAATGTCACTGTTTGTAGGGGCGAATAAATCAGAAAAACAATAACGGGTACACTGTTAAAAAATTACAATATTGATACATTCTCAAACTTTGAGAACATTCGAAGCGAATTAAAAAATGATTACCTTATACGCGAACGGTGTACAGTTACAGTATTATATAAATTAACCGAATAAGTTGATTTTTCTAAAACTTGTCATTTTTATTACTACAATTTTGTTTTACAAAACTTCACCTGTTTAAAACAATGTAAATAAAAATAAGTTTTCGATTTGATCCGTTTCCTTTAGGTAAAACTTCAAATCAGAATATTAGAAGAAGTGTCTAAAGCTAAGCTAAATTTAGATCGACCTTATAAAAATCACGTAACAGTTTAACGCATGTGTATAATTACGCAGTGCAAAAAATTAAAATAATAAGCCGTACTAGAAATAGAAGTTCTGTAGAAATGTTTACATCCGTTGATGATTTATAAATGTTTAGAAATTTTCCAATACTTTGTTCTAGTAATTAAAAAAGATAAATAATTGTTTTTGGATAAACATTTTTTGATTTATTAGGAAAATAATTATAACAAATTATGTTAAGGACTACTGTATAACATAAATCCGGTTAAACGGGTCTATAGAGACAGTTGTGGCGCTATTGGCAACTTGATAGATCTATAAAAGCATGTGCAATATTTGAAAAAAATTTCATTTTGTTTTAGACAGTTTAAATGAACTTAAATATTTGTAGATCTGTTCTTAGAGACAGGTTTGCTTAAACTATTTAACCTATCAAACAGGTTTCAAGGTAGTGGATAGCGTGCTAAGACATGCTACGCAGCTTTACAAGCCAAGACAACTTTATTTACCTTAGCAGGTGTTGCAATCGCGACATAAAATTCGTACGTATTTCAACAATGCTGTCACGCAAACCGGCGCTCCCAGCTTAAACCGTAGTGTTGTGGTAAGAGCCAACACTAAGGTGTCGTTGCTCTACTGGCGTTGCTCAATAGGCACGTCAGTTAAACTCAACATTTTTTGCTTCTGTTGACATGTCTCACAAGCAATAAATGCTGGGGGTCTTGGTTTTATTGCTTGGACTAAAAAGAGACAACCTCACTAAAAACCTAAATTTAAAGAGGAGGAGAAGACCAGGCCGACGGTTGTTACTGGTTCCATCTTCAGGGCACCAGACAAACCCCGTTGTATAGAGCCCGCCATGTGTATAACGGCACTGCACATAGTTGCTTATAATTCCTCTTTACTCATGAGACTAGTATGTACCAAGTAAATGAAACAAAACAAACAAATATAACAGAATGTAGCACTGTTTTGCGGGTGTTGCCGCGTCACAAAACTTTCACTTAACGTTTCGCTGATCATGCTTGTCAATATTGTACTAATATATGAACCTTGGGTTCAAAAAAGAACTGTCAGAAGACTAAGTATGGGTGGTGACTTGGAACATATTCTAAAAAGTAACCATTCAAATTAGTAAATAATGGTAACTACTAAATATCGATGCGAGAGCTCAGCATGAGCGGCCTAATAGTAATAAAGACAAATACAAACATGGAAGGAAAGATACGAAAGCTTATAATAAGTTTGGCATGTCTTCCATATAATCAACGAGAACGATTACTAACACGAGAAATTGTAGAGTTGGTGCAATTCTGCGTACAAAACAAAATACATCTGGTGCTCTGCTGTGACTCCCAGGCATAACATACGGTTTGGGAACGCACTGTAAACAACAGGAAAAGTGAGGCATTTTTAGAATTTATTAATAGTAATAAACTAGAAGTTACAAATTGAAAAAACGAACCTACTTTTGTCACAGATACAAGAAGGAAAGTAATCGATATTACGATCGGCAAACGGTCAAATAATCAACCATCACTCTCAGAAATCTAAGAACCTGCAACTAAGATCTTTTTAGAGAGAGATTTAAGCAGAGACTAGACAAATGTTAGTCAATGGTTCAAAACTCGGTAGAAATAGAATTGATAAACGACATCTATCAAAGACGCTTACAAGAATAATTGCCCGTTTAAAATAAGGAAAATCAGCCAAAAGACCCTTTTGTGGAATCAAGAACTTTTTTTTCTAAGGAAACAAACTCTTAAACTTTTTAAACGGGCTAAAAGGACTGGAAGATGGAAACATTACAAAACTATTCGTCAAAAATATGGCTTCGCTATTAGAAAATCAAAAGAAAAAGCACTGTGAGGACATTGAAAATTCATCAGAATGTGCTAGACTACACAAGGCTTTTCAAAAACATAACCAGAGGAAACTGGGGTCATTGCAAAAACCACAAGGAATATACTTTAGCTGGAGAGCCTCTAGAATTAATGCTAGAAACACACTTTCCGAAAAGTGCATCCATACCTGCAAACGTAGAATCTAGTTCAAACTTTGACATACCTAAAAAACAGAGGACTGGAAACTGGCTAACAAGCTGGTGAACAAAAGTATGATTATTTGAGCTGCAAAATCTTTTGCACCTGTTGATCTATTAAATTTTTTTGAATATTTGATGTTTGACCTTCTTCTCTATCCCAGAACAAGAAACTGGACGCGTCACCAATAAAAAGAGTCGTGGCTATAACAGCAGCTCTCTCTATTTCGGAAACGTCATGGGGCTTTTAAACACGTGACACGTCGTCCAGACAAACCAAGCGCGTCTTTCATGACAGTTGTTGCCCGATGGTCTTTATCAAACGCTCAAACGTCACAGGAAGGTTACACAGACTAAAGCGCATAACCGTAAATTGCCACAAACCACTCACGATCGTAAACGCGGTTTTTTATTATCATTAGTTCCAGTTCAAGTTCAAGTAACTACTCTTCAAATCCAACGTAGAGAACCATTGTGGTCCTGACAGTTGTCTGTAATCTACGCGTTGTAATCTTATTTTTTTCCAGTACTATTGAGAACGCTTGGTTTATTTGAAGGTTCAATCACACTTTGTTTTTCAATATGCGTTATTATTTGTTCAGTTTCTTCTTGTTTTGCTCAAGGAAATCGACATGGGTGTTGTCGTATTGCCCGACAATAATTTTGTGCTTTACTACGTAAGTTCTACCTTTAGAACTACTTTCCAGCTAGCTGGTCATGACTGAAGTTTTCGTACTTAGAAGTGAGAATGTATCATAACAGTGTCTTGCACACACTCTTTTCATCTACGAATTTCTCTTTTGACTAGCAAATTAAAAAGTCAACACATGTTAACGAAGTGCAAGTTTTTAGTTAAGGCCTCCAAACGTAGATAGTACAATTGCAATTTTTGCATTTTTTCTATAGATAAAACTGTGTTTAAAAAAGACGTTATTAGTTTTCTCGACATTTGTGTTTATACCTAAGGTTCTTATAAATGGCTCTATAGATTAAAAAGTAAAGTTTTTAGTAGCACAGCAAAGATTATGACTGCGTTGGTGAGACGCCTGTTTTGCCGTTTCAAACTCTTAAGTATGGATTAAAGCGTTGTCTAACGTTTTTGATCGGGTTAACCAATAGCCTGGTGCATTTTGTTGTCTGAAAGTCTATATGCAAAAGTTTATATTGCCACTAGTTTCAGAGAACTATTTGGTGCCGTAGGAAACGCCAGTCTTGTTAATCTGGCTGTCAGCTCCAAATTTCTGAAAGCTCTTTATAAATTTCTGAACGTGGTTTTTGTATTTAAACTCGTATTTATTGCAGATGAGCATTTTGATATTTTTTTTCTAGACGTAAAATAAACAATTTGTAATTTTCTTAGAGATGATCAGGAACAGTATGTAAAATTTCAAGCGCTTCTCCACGTAAAGTGTCGTTTTCTGCACGTTGCTTTAATCATTAACTGTGCTCTGGTTTTAAACTGCTTGTGGCATGTTAACTACGGAAATTTTAGAAGTACAATCTTAAATTGTAAACGGTTTTTTTCCGATGTTTCATTAGTAACTTGTCCAGTAGCTTCATTTTTTCGCCAATTTGTTTTCAAATTTTTTGCAACATTTCTTCTCTTAATTTTAAAATACGTGCTTGCTTTTCTTCTTGAACAATCTTGATCTAGTTTTTAACACTAACCTGTACTTCTTCTTTATTAGTTTTAATTTGATTTTCAATGCTGGTTTGTGTTGTTTTATCTAATCTAATCTAATTTTTGTAATTTATTGCTTCTTCATAATTTTTTAAGGTTTCAAAAAATTTAAACAACTTTTAGTTCATGTTTTTTTTTTCTTTTTTGGCACCATATTTGTCTAACGTGTTTATTACGAACGGGTTTTTGTCATTAATTTATATGCAAAAATAGTTAATTTTTTTTAAAGACTGATCAAAGCCGATTTCTTGAGTTTAATGATTATACTTATGCTTTATCTTGAACTAGAATATTCTGTTAATTTATAAATTACCTCGAAGATCAGAAATGTAACAGTATAAAACGTGAATAATGCGGAAAGAGACTAGTCCAAAAAACAATGTGTTTCTTCTTCTTCTTTGGTAACCTGTTGAGTTAATTTTCTGAGACACGTATCTCCCAATTCTGACTTCCCTTTTTGTCGTTTGTGACTTTGCGCATCTAGTATAATCCTGTCGTAAATTTCAAATTAATGTCAGTATTCTTAAATTGATTCTACCTACCAAGCATTTTTCTTATCGATTAGATGTTGCTAATTTTAAACACTTGAAAGTTTCATGCCACAAAAGTGTTACTAAGTGAACCCGAGCAAAGCTTATAAAAATATTGTCAAAAATTAAATTTTTTAAAATTTATTTAAATAAACTGAAGCGATCATGGTAAGTAATGATCAAAGAAGTATTAAACAAAAACATCAAATATGTTAATTTTTCCTTAAAACCTAATTTCTTAAACATCTATTAAAGAACAAATCTTTCAAAAATATAGAAAGGAAGAATATTCAAAACTAATGCTAGTTAAACTAATTTTTTCGATTGCTAAAATGAGTACAAGCAAAGTTTAGACAACAAGAAAGCAAAGAAAAATAATGAGAAAAGGCATTATTTGTTTCTTCGTTCTTCTTGTGGCTTGGTACAATCCTTTTCTTCTATATTTTTGAATCTTTTGATAATTTTTGAATTTGTTTAGGTGTAGTGCTATGTCCACAAAGAAATCTTCCAGGAGTTTTATTTGTTTTTTGTGCTTTTTTGAGTTTTATTCTTGTATGTGTTGGTTAAGTTGCTGTACTCTCGGCTTTTATTCAAGTTTTGTTTAATTGTCTATTAGTAGTGCATTACCCCTGGCGTACATCAACGCATCAATATAATTTTTTGATAACAAATAAACGAAAAAAAAACTTACGGAAAACTGAAAAACGTATTCGTCGAATTAACAAAAAAATTTTTCTCATCTAACACTTCAACCGTTAGACGTTGATGAGAAATCCGAAAAATACTAAAACACGAAAAACTGTAAATTTTTTTAGACATAAACCTCGTACGTAACGGATACAATATAATACATTAACGTTTTTTGTTCGTGCAATTTAAATTATATTAAACTTCGTAATTTGATTTGGTTGCTCATAAACTCGCCCCCTTTTTAACAACGCCGTGATATTTACCCTGCATTATAAGTGGTTTCTCAAATCAATTATTTAGAAAATAAACTCATTTTACAAAATTATCCTTAACATAATTTTGTGTAGATAAAAAAATCTTTTGTGCTTTCCCAACATTATTTGGTTTCGTTTTCTGTGATTATTTGCGAGACAGCTTTGAAAAATTGACCTGTAGCCTTACGACTTCTACGCTTTTTTCTTGTTGTGTGCGCGAGAGTAACTTGGGGGTCATCTATTTGCATACGAATAATGGTAAATGTGTTTCTTTTTTCCTTTATGAATACAAATTGAACACACAATGGTTTATTTTTGCATTTATTGTTCGGAAACAATTTAAAATTATATTAAAGCGAAGAGTTATATTTTTTCGTTTACTTTTTTGTGTTGATTTTTCAAACAGTAAAATATTTACTCTTGTTTTTGAAATTATTATTAAATAATGGTTTTATTTAAATTTTGACCCATTTACATTGTTCAAAGATTTTGTTAACTGTTGTAGTCTAAAAATATATTTTTTATTTATTATTACTCTTTAGGGTTAACTTTGTAATTTTCGTAGTTAATTGTTCTCTTTGAGAGTTAAGTACATAAGAAGATGTTTCTTCCATTTTTCTACACATCTTACATTTACAGATGGCTTTAGGCTTTGTTAACAGAATTTAAGTTTTTTTGCTAATAATTCATGTTTCACATCATCTTAGGTTTTCTGAATCCTCTTTGTTCATTGTAGAGTAACTTTCTTCTTTAACTGCTCTCGAACGTATTGTTACTAAATTTAAAGCTTTTAACAATGTTTGGCTATAGCTAATAATTTGGATCCTTGTATTGCGATAGATTAAGTATCTTTTAGACACACCCGAAAATTACAGTACCACTGGATTTAAAGATTTTAACACTGCTTTGCTATCGGTAATAATTTGGATCTTCGTATTGCGATAGAACCTCGTAATGACCTCTTGAATACAAGAGGAAACTATACAATAACTCTTGTTTAAAATGGAGTTTTTAAAAAATCCAAGTTGATGCCAAAGACTTTTTTTGATCCACTGTCAGTAATTTTCGTTCCATTAATTTGTGCTCATTATTATTCTTTCGGGTTCAGTTTGTAATTCTTGTACTCTTTGATTTTTTTTATCTATTGTAGATTCTTAAATCAGGACATTGCTATCCCATAAAAAAGAAGAGAAAAAGTCATATAGTGGAGTTGGTTTCTTTATGAATAAAAAACCTATTAGCATTCTCAAAGTGAAAAGCATATGTTTACGCATAATATAATTGATACTTAAAACTTAAAGTACTAACTAAAAATAATTCCGGTATATGCTCCTACTACAGACCATGACCACGAAACCGTTGAAAGATTTTCGAGGACCTAGAAATGGCACTATCCAGAACGCAAACTCACTATACACTTACTATCGGCGGTTTTAATGCAAAAGTTGGAAAAAACGAAAGACGAGGCAGACAACAATTGGAAATTAATGTGTTGGGGAAAGAAATAATTATAAAAAATATTAATAAAGTTCTTGTTACAGAACAACATATACTTGATGAACACCTTTTTCAAAATAAAGGAACACCGTAAACGGACATGGAGAATATCTGATAGAAACTGACAGAAAGAAAATTATAAAAAATGTAAACGTTCTAAAAAAATTCTCTATAGGTAGCAACCATCAATTGACGAGAGCCACAGTTACAATGAATATAAAGCTAAAAAGAATGAAAATGATCAGAAAACAAAAGAACAAACTATGGATTTGTCCTATAGATTTGACAAGATACGGAAACAGTATAACAGCAGAGTTAAAGAATCAAACTGAGAAACTAGATGATATAAACAATAAAATTGTAACAACAATTCAAAAAGCAGAAAAGGAATGTGGCAACAAACAAAAACGAAAAATAAGTAAGATTAGAAACAATACAAAATGACTAATAAAGGAAGAAAGAAAACTACCAAGACAAGCCGATACCGACGAAAACCAACACAAATAACAAAGGCTATAAGAAAAGTCATTAGGATATATAATACAGACCAAATAACGCAGACTATAGAAAAAAACAAAAAATTTCAAAAGATTATAAAACGGTAGAATAGAAATGTTTCAAATGAAGGATGACAAAAGACATTTGGAAACCAACCGTGTCAATCTGCTGAAAATAGCCGCAATATTTTATCAAGGTCTGTATAAAAGCTGTAGCAACGACGAACAAAAGAACTTCTCTCAAGAAAAAGGGATAATGAACCAAAGATCTGAAAACATGCCAAAAATCTCTTTAGACAAAATAAAAAATTCATTATCAGAAATTAAAAACACAAAAACTCTGGGGGAGAATAACATAGTATTGAACCTGTAAAACTAGGAGGTGAACAATTAGCACTTTGCGAAATAGAGAGACTTTTCAATATGTGCGTACAAGAATGTGTAATACCATCAGCATTAAATTACGTCGTTGTAATTATATTCCACAAAAAAGGCGATAAAACCTTCTCAAAAACTATAGACCAATTAGCTTTTTGGGTCACTTATATAAACTCTATACAAAAATCGTAACAAATTGATTGTAAAATAAATTGACTAAGAAGCAGATGGATTTCGACCAAAATACGACACAAACGACCATATACAAACAATAAAAACGCTTATATAGAAATATGTGGAACATAACAAACTATTAGTTTTAACATTTAGGGATTTTCATAAAGCGTTAGACACGGTTGAGCTTTAGGCTACACTAGCTGCATTAAACCAATGTCGTATAGACTTTAGGTACTGAAATCTTATAAGATATATATCTGATAATTCAACGGCAAGTATGAAACTGCATGAGAATAAAGATAAAATCATATTAGAACAAGGAGTGCAGTAGGGAGACTCAATCTTTCCCAAATTGTTCATCACTGTATTGGAGTATACATTTAAAGTATTAGAGTGGAACAACAGAGGAATAAATATAGATAGAGTGAAGTTGAGTAATTAAAGATTTACGGATGATGTATTAATAACGGACAACTTTGGGAAAGCATAACAAATCATACAAAGACTAAAAACTGCCACGGAGACGTTTAGTTTAAAGATAAACTTCAACAAAACAAAAATAATGACGAATCTTGTCCTAAGTAACATAACTTAGAGGTGTGAATTGGTCTCACATGGGCAGCATTCGGAAGACTAAATTATGTATTTAAAAGTGCTTAAACGCAAGGTTTATTATCAATGTGTTCTGCCAGTACTAGCATATGGTGCAGAAACATTAACCCTAACAAAACGCTCAGCAAAAAAACTAATAGTAACTCAAAGGGCAATGGAAAGAAGAATGCTCGGGGTAAAATTGAGCAATAGATTAACAAACGACTATATACAGGAGAAAATACGGGTTTGTGACATATTAAAGCGCATAACAACGGCGAAGTGAAAATAGGCAGATTCAAGAATGATAGATAATCCAATAAAGTTCTGGAATGAAGACCACGAAAAGATAAAAAAAATAGAGGTAGACCATCATCCAAGTGCTCAGATGTCATAAAGCGCATAGCAACTAACTGGATTGTAGCACATTAAAACCGCATCAAATAGAAGAGGCCTGTGTTCAGCAGTGGACACAAAAAATGGCTGATTGATGATGATAAAGTTTGAAATCTTTGTACCTTTTGGCCCTTCTAGAACGTATTGCTAGTAAATTTAAAACTTTTAACACTACTTAGCTATATGTAATGATTTGTATTCTTGTATTGCAATAGAACCTTGTAATTGTCTCTTGGACATAAGCGGAAAGTACCGTAACTTTTGTTTAAAATAGGTTTGTTGAACAATCCAAGTTTATGTCAAAGATTTTCCTTGATCCACTGCCAGTAATTTTCTGTTCTAGTAATTTGTGTTTATTATTCTTTTGGGTTAAATTTGTAATCTTTGCACCACTTGGTCCTTTGATTTCCCTCTGTCCATTGTAGACCAACTTTCCTTGTTAACTGTTCTAGAACGTATTGCTACTAAATTTTAAGCTTTTAACACTGATGAGTTAGTCTTTTGATTTTCCTTTGTCTATTGTAGTATAACTCTCTTCGGTAACTGTTCTAAAGCGTATTGCTACTAAATTTAAAGATGCTGAGCTATTGGTAATCATTTGAATTTTTGTATGGCGATAGAAACGAAGATTACAGTAACTTTTGGTTAAAATAGAACTGCTAAACAAATTAAGTGTATGCCAAAGGTTTTCCTTGATCCACTGTAAGTAATTTCTGTAATTGTAGCAGTTTGTTTGTAAGCTCAAAGCAAGTACGGACTGATAGCAAAAAAGCAGTTTTCTAAAAAAATAATTTTTTTGGATTTGGTCTGAGTCAAAGTACATTCCAATTTGGTAGATAGTGCAGAATACCGTATTCAAAACGTAGTTTTCCGAAAGCAGACTTTGTGAAGGGGTACACTAAGAAACTAACATTGTTGTAAAAATCGATTGTTATGTTAAGCAAAATCAAAAAAACAAAACACGTTTCTCTTTAAAAAAAATGCAACAATCACTAAAGTCGTCATAGTTAAAGAAACAGTGAGTGAATTTTGAGACTGTTAGAGTTTCTTAAGAATGAAAAGTTGCCTGATACCAAGACTCTCGCACTCGGAGAGAAATTTGAGCAATTGGCGACAGTTAAGCCATATGAGAGTGAGATAGTGAGCGTGGTGTTATAGCTTCAGGGTGTTAGCTGCTTTAAAAGAATGTCACGTGAAGTTAAAACAGGCCACAACGTCATGTTTGAGATCTGTTCGGAACATAAAAAAATAGTGGCGCGTAGGAGAGAGAGTTATCTTTGATCTGGTACATGTTTTTAAAACAATTTTTTTTTAAATTTTAATTACGATAAAACTTTTTCTGTTGACATTAATTCCAAAAATTTGTTAAAAAATAAATTTACCAAAAAAAGTTAGTTAACATAAAAATCAAATCAAACCTAACCAAATTGTACCTAAGACTGACTAACTCTAATACTGTGTCAGTTTTTAAAATTAAATATCAAAAAATGCTTTTTCAATATTGAAACCGACCAGGTAACAAGACTGGGATAAAATTTAAATTTATTCCGATTCATTTATCATAGTTTACAAAATAAGTAACACGTCATTTAAGATAGCATGTGAGTTACTGCTATTCTAAGTAATAATCTTAAGTCTTTTTACAGATTACGTTGGCGTTTAGCAGTCAGAAGTTTTAATAAATTGCTGTATGAACATGCCTTTAAAAACTTAGATATACCTTTGCCGTAGAGGGAGCCGTACTCGTTTCTGTTTTTTGTAAGTCGGTAACCTTTACGAAAAATGAAAAACTAAACTAACATGAAATTTGCTTAAGACAAAACGAACTAAATTTTTAATGTACAAATATCGGTATAATTGTGGAATTTACCATCAGATGCTCTATTCTTAAAGAACTCGTCAGTACTGGAAATACCCAATATTATACTAAACTAACTTATAGTTTCATTAGAAAAAATGTTGTAGCACACATCTTTTTTTTAAATTCAATTCAATTAAAATTAAAAGTTGAAAAATTCAACTAAATAAAAAATAATCTTTGCGTATTAACCAATTCAAGATAAGAGAAATGTAGTTCAGTGTAAATTGTGTCAAAGAAATAATTTAATCCAGTTGAAAAAGTTTCCTTGGAGAGTTGTTTAAGTTTAGATTACTTTTTTGTTGTCTCAACGCAGCGTGATAGAAATAACCTTTGATTTTGTTTAGCACAAAACTCTTGTTCAAGATATTATAAAGTTACTTGATACACTAAATCCGAATTTTTAGTTTAAAGTTACATTAGAGAGAAACATGTATCCACAATTTAGACATAAAAATTTAAAAAGATTGGTTAAAGTCAAAAACAAACTCGAGAAGCCAGTCACGTTTATGATCTTTACCAAACAATGTCTTGGACATACCGGGCGAAATATTAGAAGTAGATGATTTGAGCATTTAGATTATCAACATAGGAAAATAAGTACTTGCTGGTATTGGTATCAAGTTCCAGTCTTAAAGACAAGATTTTTTTTTCTAAAGAAAAATGAACAGAAACTCTAAAAAAACTGGATTAATCTTGAGTTATCGTTAAAAGATTTTTTCAAACGAAATTTTATATCTGCTAATTTTAAATGAGCACTTAGTTAATGCAAAAAACTGGGATACTGTTGTGCTGAACAATTAAACTTTTAGAGAAATCTCTTTTTATAAACACTTTGCAAGGCTTGGTAGGATGTTTTTCAATTCCACTAAAGATATTTGTCAAATCTAAATTTAACAGTTGCTCAAACGTAGAAGAAAATATTTTTAGTTTAAATCTATACTTAATCTAACGGTTCCAGATTCCAGGTTCCAACCAAAACACCTTATATGTAAATCTGGAGTTAAACGCCATCTCGTAGAGCAATAATTAATATTGAGCAATGTGTTATTTATTGTGTTAATCGAAAAAAATGTTTAAAAAAACACGAAAACTACAAGAATAAATAACAAAAAACAAATGTTAGAAAAAGTACTATATTGACAAAATAGAAAAACTCTTTAGGAGAATCATAAAAACAGTTCGTTTTTAGTGATTCCAAAAGTGGCAAATTTCTAGTGAACATATTGATCGTACAAGTTTAATTTTTGACGGAGACAAGAACAAAAGTAATTAATATTACGATCGACACACCATACCTGTGCAGTAAGACAACAATGTAGCATGTGTTGACTCAATCACCACTATCCGATTGTAAGAGCATAACAGTCAAACGAAACTTGCTACAAAGAAATTAAAAGCGCGCAAGAAACTAAGAACCTGCAACAGGAATTTCTTTAAAGGGAGTGTTAATGTCAAAACTTAAAATCATAGTCTAATTCAATGATCAAAATAAAACTGATAAAGGATGTCATCAAAGAATCTACCATGAACGTTTACAAAATAGCTGCTCGTTAAAAATGAGATGAATCAAACTTTAGACACTTTGGATTTTAAAACTTCAGAATAATACAAACTTTTGTTGTCAAAATTAAGACTATGTTATCAAAAAAGGAAAAAAACATAATAAGACTAAAAAAGTTACCAGAGTGTGCCAAACTTTAAATACGTTTCCAGAATGACATTCAAAGTACCAATCTGGAAAATCTCGCAAGCTAGCAATTCATCAAGAAATTGCAGTGAGTTCTTTTCTAGATAATAAAAAAGCATTTCACAATACTACATACACCTTCATTGCAAGGGCAATAAATAAAAAATGCATTATACCCTTAGAGCAAGACTGAGCCAACTCAATGCTCGGGAATCGGATAGTAACAGTTAAGATATCAGGGTTTTTAGTACTAAAACTAAAAGTATAATCAATTACACATGAGGATTAAAACCCCAAATTACCAAATGCTTATATATTGTGGTAATAAAACTTATATTCACATATGGCGTGCTTGTATAGAGCGAAAGTACCAACTTGAAAAGCACGGCCTCCAAGCTGGGCAAAGCGCAGAAAATGACATGTGGCTTCGCCCACAGCAGCCATAGAAGCACTACTTTTACTTCCATCATTACACTTTCTTGTAATGAAGGAAACAAAACAAGCAGCATTCAAACGGCAGATAAATAAACACACGTCAAATATCGGGACTTATAAACTGGATATACACAACGTATAACGTGAAGAAACAATTTTAACTACGATATCGGATTTCACAAAAAAATGATTTTAAAAAAATTTAAAGCGATCACAAGACGAATGGACAAGAAACATTTACCCGGACGCGTTTAAATTAATTGTCTGGTACACAGAAGCAGTCAACAATTGTAACGGCAACAATGCCGAAATATATGGAAACAGAAATTTTTTTTGATCTTAGGTAAATGCGTTCCTATTCCAAACTAGAGTTGTTGCTATCGACTGGTGTATCAAAACATTATTGACTCAAAATCATATATAAATGATCACGTCTGACAGTAACACTATTGACGCTAAGGTCGCCACTAATAAAATCTAAACTGATTATAGTATGCATAAACAGTCTGGAATCATTGGCAACCCGCCAAGAAGTGCAGCTAATCTGGATACCATGGTATCAAAGAGTAAAGAGAAACCTAATGGTTGTTTCTTGTGTCACGTCGAACGAAAACGTTTCTCTCTTCCTATCACAATCCGCTATTTGTCCGTGTCTTCGTATTAATTTTTGTAGACGTTGTCGCAGCTGATTCTTTTGGAGACGAAGTTTTTCCGGCGGCCACTTTTCTTGTCGACGAGCGCGGCCGCCTTTTTGGCCGTCGACTTTAGTTTTTTGAGCAAAGATGGCGACGTTTTTGCTCGCTTGGTGGCCTTATACGTCGCGCGGGGAAATCTTTTTTTTGGTCGCAGCTTTTGAAGCGGATTTTAAAGAAATCTTTTTACTGGCCAACGAACCGCTTGCTGCTATCTTGAACAAACCGCTCGCGCCTGTTTTTTTGTTTGAACAACTGCCCCTGACGCCACGGTCAACTTGATGTATTTTTTAATTAACGGAGACTTTTTTCGGCGTCTATCTTGTAGTTGACGCGAGGTACTTTTTGGTTGCCTACAACGACGAACCGCTTTGTTCCTTTAAACTCTTTATCGCACTGTTTACAGTAGCGGCGACTTTCAAAAACGTTGAGGGATGCTGCATTTTTGAAAAAAATTAAAATCTATATTTTATTGTTTAACAGAAATAAGTAAATATATACATATTTATAAGGTAAGCGACAATTTTGTGGTGTACTCAACACCTTGAGACATCGTTTGTAAGGTGCCCCGGTTGCCGCGCATCTATGAAATTGCCGCCGCTGGCTGTTTATGCCATACATAAACAGACTGAAATCGTTGGCAACTTGCCAAGAAATGCAGCTAGTCTGAATGCAAAGGAATCGTGGTGTAAAGAAAAAGTTAAACACGTTTTCAAAATTTTCTACGACACTGGAAAAAAAATAATCTGCAGGAAATTAGCAACGGAACATAGCAATCTATGAAAAAATTCTTCAGAAATAAGACACACAAAATTCTTCTTCACAGAGTCAGAATTGAACATTAAAACTGGGCAATAACAAGACCAATAAGAGGGCACTGTGGTTTTAACTAACATGTGCATAAAATAAGACAAGACATGCATCATTTACTGTTTGAATGCAAACCATACCAAACTCAAGCTACAACGATTCTTGGGAAACCAAAGTTAACCAATAATGAATTAAAAAAAAGCGCGTTGGAATATGTTTCTAGACTTTATAGACAGAACAGAACTGCTTAGAGAGTTAAAATCTGAAGCGCACAAAAAACAAAGGAAAGCCGCAGTGCAAAGACTCCAGCCGAATCACCTCTTGGAGGAGAAAAATGGCATATTTTATGCTTAATACCATTAAAAATTATTAAAAAATACTAAAAACAAACCAAACCACTAGGCACAGCACTTTTACATTGACACCACTACGTTTATCAAACAAGTAAACCGTTTGAACATATATGAGATCCCACATGAAACTAAAAATTCTTTAAGCAACCATGGGATTGCACTAGAAGTATTTTTAGGTATAGAAAACCCACATAACAGTTCTTATGACTATTCAGAAGGCTATTAAATACCAAACCGGTTTTCAATCCGTAAAGTGGATCATCTCAGAGATAGGTACTACTACTACTGTCAAAAAATGTCCCCAAGATAAAGTGAGTCCATTGCTAAACAATTTTTCATAAGAATAAGAACTAAACCAGAACGCAATAAATCCACAAAAATATGCAAATGATACAATTGCTTGTGGCAAGTTCAAAAAAGTTTTATTAAACAATCTTTAAAAACCGCAAAACATTAATAGAGTTACCCGGACATTTCAGACACGTAAAAGTAACAATTAAAAAAACGGGAAACCAAATTAAAAAAAAAAAAGTTTTTATAGTTACATATAGATGTTAATTAGTAAGTAGCATAGATTCAAAAAAAGATAATATCAAAATTTATTGTGTTTCTACGAATCAAAAAAAGCAATGCTAACAAACGTACTGCAGCGATGGAAACTCTGTTAGACTATTCGTCTCTATATTTATTGGAGATGCCATACCGATTCAAATTTAACGAATTTGAAAACACTCGTGCTAGAGTTAAGCAGGATGCCAAACCAAAATTTTTGAGCAAGTTTTATGAATAAGTTTTAGTTGCCGTCGTCTACATCCACGCGTTTGAATACCTAAGGGTATTTCTAGATCCGAATCGAATCCAAAATGGACATTTCTACCTTACATTCATAAGGTCAAAGATTAAATACAGAAACTTATTCGTAAATTGGTATCAAATACATATTTATCCGACAAGTAAAATCTCTCATATTCTACTTTCTCCCAAAGACAGATTTCCTACATTTTTATCTCAAGGTGTATACCAAATTCTTTCTTCATGTGGTTTAATTTACATCAGTAAAGCTGACCGTTCCGTCATCACACACATTTCAGAATGTGATCGTTGCTGAGCTTTCGTCACACGTCGCAGTGGACATCTTCAAAGCCTTTTTACTCTCAAAGAGTTGCTATGTCATTTAAACTCAATTAATCAAAATATTCATTTTACATAGAATTAAAAAAGAACTCTTCTTTACCATTTTTGGCCGTTTTAGTTAATCGAAATGACGATGGTTCGTTATCACATTTAGATTATTACAAATCAACTCATACAGATAGATATTTAAATGGATTGTCTCGTCATCACCCTTTTCAGAAATTATCAGTAGTGAATTTTTTAGTGTACAGAGCAATAGAGCCGTTTCAACCCCACAATCTTCAAAAAGAGTTAAATCATCTAACCAAAGTTTTAGTCGTAAAGAATTACATAAGAAAAAGTATTAAACAATCTATTACAACGTTTGTTTGAATGTATTAAACAATGTTGCGTGATGCGAAGTAATAGCATTCTGCTGAACTTTCATTGTTTATTATTTTGAAATGAATATACACAACGTTTCGATTGCTGTGGTATCTGCAATCGTCATCAGGTGAATACTAACAAACTTGATGTTGATATCTCAACTTTGAATCCAACCATTCTACATCTACGAAGAGGGGAGTAGTAAAATCTCTAATCGACAGAGCATACAGGTTGTGCAACACAGAGAAAGGGCTACGAGAAGAAATCAAAAACATTAGAAACGATCTAAGGCAGAATGGTTATCCAGAAAAGATTGTAGGAGAGCTTTTACAGAAAAAGCAATTGAACACCATGGGACAACCTAAAACAGAAGAACTGCCCAATTCACTGCTGAGCATCACATATGTCAAAGGTTTATCAGAATCAATAAAACGTATAGGGAAAAGCTACAACTTAAATACAGTGTTCAAATCATTGCCACCATTAGGAGTATAATTTCCAACACAAAGCCACAAACAAGTCGAGATTCCCAAAACTGTATTTACCAAGTTCCATGTGAATGTGGCAAGTCATACGTGGGGGAAACCAAAAGACCACTTGACATCAGACTGAAAGAACATCAGACACACACACAGAGAGGAGAGACTTCTAAGTCCGGCATCGCGCAAAATTCGTGGGATAACCAACATCGAATGAAATGGTCGGAAGCAAAAAT
Organism: Aquatica leii; assembly: GCA_035610365.1. Taxonomy (NCBI): domain Eukaryota; kingdom Metazoa; phylum Arthropoda; class Insecta; order Coleoptera; family Lampyridae; genus Aquatica; species Aquatica leii. The sequence goes on from CM069438.1 coordinate 60,982,167, forward strand.
CATACACAGAGAAGAACATTGGTACAAACGGAAATTTAAAGAAGCGACATTCATCAACAACAACAAAGAAATTTTCAGCCAGCCAAGTGTCGAGATAAGCAACATATGGAAACCACTAATCGAACCTCTAAAACAACTTAAACTTCACTGAGTAATTTTGTTAATTAATCTGTCACGCTAAATTGATTTTGTACGCTTGAACGCTTCATCGAACATGTCTTTAGTATATAAGCTCCATTAGTTTCTAAGTTTGTTAGTATTCACCTGATGACGATTGCAGATACCACAGCAATCGAAACGTTGTGTATATTCATTTCAAAATAATAAACAATGAAAGTTCAGCAGAATGTTATTACTTCGAATCTATTGCAAAGTTCACATCCACAAAACCAAGAGCAACAGCGAAATCTATGTCTCAACCAGTGTCTATCGCTTATCTGCTCTACGGCAAAGCCACCGCAAACCATATAAGAAAAATGTTGTGTAAACACAACATTGTTACTCTGGTTTCTAAACTTCCTAAATTGAGTCAACTCTTAAATCCGGCGAAGAACGTTATTCCTTTTCAATCTGACGGTGTTTATAGCATTTCTTGCTTTTGTGGCCGTGCATACAAGAAAGAAACGAATAGAAGTGTGGGAATTTGTATTAAGGAGCATCAAAGCTGTAGTAGTCTTGAACAAGCTTCAAAGTCAGCGGTGGCAGAACACGTGCTAGAAACCGGTCATCAAATTATGTTTGAAAACACTAAAATTTTGGCGTATGTTTCTAATTACTATCGGCAAAAAATTAGGGAATCCATTGAAAGAATTAAAAATCCTTTTAACATTAAGCGAGGTTCTAGTTTTTCTTAACCGGAAATTTAGAAACAAGTTTTATCGATCGAAAGACGCTCTATAAAAGCGAGATTTTACGATGCAATCAATCAGTTTGCTCCGGCCTCTGAAGATGTCCACTGCGAAGTGTGACGGCAGTTCATCTTGTGTGATAACGACAACACGAGAATTACTCAGAATGGAAAAGTGTATTACGAATGCCACCTGTGAAAACCTGAATTCTACAATACCAAACAATGTTACCAAAAAGAAGATTTTATGAAATGAAAATCTATTGTCCTTTACAAATCAAACTTGTCTAAGAGTTAAAAACCAATAAAATAAAATAATAACAGAAGTGTTTTAAAGGTTACGAAATAAATATTGAAATCTTTTTTTTAATTTGAATTTGAGTCAACCCATATTAGTGAACTATTAAGCCTTTTTAGTCGCTAATCGCGACTATATCAAAAAAACTTATGTAAAGTGTACTTATTGTTTTGTACAGCATTAAATTACTTTAATGAACGTTTTTCAGTAGTAAATGAAGCAAAAATATTTGACTATAAGAATAGATAAAGTAGTTTATAAAGTACCTCAGTAAAGGCGATGTAAGTTGTGCGTGTACAACAAATATTTACAATTAGACCAATAGATAACAAACAAGGCTTATCGTTTAAACAAAAAAAGATTAACCACAACACCTTCTAATTATAATAGTCTTACTAATAAAAAAAATTTTTTTTTATTAAGCCACGCCTAGGTACCTATTTTTGGAATGGAGAAAAAGGTCATGTTTTTTAATTAACACTTTTTCATTTTAAAACTTTAGCTGCAAATTTAGATCAAATTAATTGTTTGTTTTTTTTAATGTAAAAAGTTGTTGTAGAAAGGTAAAGTGCCCGTTTAAAGTAGTTATTTCTTCTATGATAATAACTGAGTACACAATGCAATTGTAAACACATTAAGTGTTAAATTAACATTTAAAAACGCACCTGGGGCTATTAGCACTACTTTACTATTTTCTTTTCTAACTAGAAGCAACCGCTACACTATTGAAACTACTGGGGAAACACTCATAAAACAAAACGCATAAAAATGCCATAAAACGAATTGGTTTTCAATTAAAAACCAATAAAGTTTATTTTTAAAAGTAAGGTCTTACGTACGGTTTTTATTTTGAATTCACTTACCCATCTTGCTGCGTACGGTAACGCCGGAATACGTTTTCTAATGGGCTACGAAAAAATCAAAAACCGAGATGAGATCAATCCGATGCTCGAAGTAGTCGATATTATTATGGATGTAAGAGTTCAAATCGTGACACACACCGACCTTGGTTCCTTCATTAGAATGGTTTCACTATCTCGTTAATCTTATCACTGCCTATTTATAGAGCGTAATATACGTGGTACATACAAAGCAACTGTTTACTTTTTTAATGTAGGTGGATTCGCTGATTGCTCAGTAGGCGTGAGGTGTCAAAATCAATAGAATTTGTGTTTATCAATTTGATGACACTTTTTTTGTTATCTCAGTTCCGTTCTTTTCTTTGATTAAGTACTATGACAATGCGAGCTTTTGTTATCGAATGATAAAAAAAGCTTATTTTCATACCCAATCGGTTTGTACACCGTAACAAGATAAACATGTGTGAAGAATTATTGATTTGATTTTTAAGCCGAAACAGGTGTTTTGGCATTTTTAGGTACTTCATCGTAATCAAAGTTTTGGCGCAAATGTTACGATTCTGTCTGTTCATATGTTATACTACAGAATTCTCTAGCCGATAGACTAAACTGATGACCTTACATTGAAAGTTTATTTTCTCATTATAGAGAAAATACAGGTTTAAAACTCACTGGTTTTGTTATTTCATCTGCAATAGCTAGATGCTCAATACTATGCTTAAAGAATCTTTGAAATGTAGAGCGAGTTACTTTATAACAAGCTGCTTTATATACTAAAATCGACTCTTCGAGGTTTCAACCGTGTTAAAGTTGTAACCGAAGTTGCCAAGGTTTTTTTCACTTTTGTAACAGCGCGTAAAATAATTTAAAGAATTCCATCAAGCAACCGTAACTAAAAACCCTTAAAGAATTAGGTATTCAACTTGTAAACCAAGCCAGATTCTAAATTTCTAAAAAGGTAAGAAAAATCGATAAGCTTGAAGGACACGACAATATAACAACAACAAGTTAGGTGATCAACTTGTGAACTAAGCCAAATTTGAAACTGCATAGAAATGACTTAAGAAGAAGTAGTTTTCGTGTATACAGTAAAAATACCGTCGAGGTTGATTGGTTGATTACTGTCAAAAAGGAGCGTGTCTTCGATAAACGATTAAAACCGGGAACCAAAGAAAGGATAGTTTAAAATTGCTATTAAGGTTATTCGGGTGCTTAATGATTTCTATGCTCTCTTAGATTTTTTTTATTAAAGAAGAATGGAGATTTTGCAATCGCCGAATTGTTATAAAAATTATGTTGTGACTTGTAATAAAATGATGTTCAGCGACAGTAGACTTAGAAATATACCTTTTCCTTATAAAACGACCATATTCTAATAGGCGTGTAATCATGGAACGACGTGAAATGACAATCAATTTGATATACTGCTATGGCATGTTAACGTTAAACAACGGTAAAACACCAACTTTCTTCATCAACAACAGGTCATCTATCGTAGACCTTAACCATAACTAATAAAGTGGTCGCACTAAAAATTCTGGGCTGGGTAGTTGTCAAAAATGAAACCTTAAGCGACCATAGATAAACCTAATTCCAAATATGCAGTCATTCCCTTTCGGTCAACCGCAGCAAGCAACTATGATGGAAAGCCTACAAACTGGACGCTGAAAAACTACTTGAAATCTTTAAACGAATAATGCACGATTGTAAAAAAAACTCTAGAAGACTGTACATGGTTAGGTCGAAAAAAATGGCCGAACTAGCACTCGTTTATATTAGTGGAGCGAGGAACTGGTTAGTTACATTGGGAAGGAATGCCAGCGAATGAGGTGTAATGCGGCTAGAGAAAACAAGAGGCAGAATACAACACACACGCTAGTCACACAGCAATACGGGAAGAAAAAGAGTGAACTCAGAAAACCAAAAATCGGACTTGGATGAAGCTAGGTGAAAGCATAGAGTGTAAATCGTGGGGTAGAGAGTACCATACAGCAACAAAGAAACTTAAGGTAGATTGACTTAAAACCCCGGCCAGTTTGGAAACTATGGAAGAAGTGGCTGGGAATTTATGCTCATGTAAACTAGAAATGGTTAGATCTCCAGGACACACTTTCCCGCCAGCTGTATTTAGCGTGAACAAAACCGCCGAGGCGACAAGAAAGATAAACAAAAAGAAAACGCTCTGACCTCCAAAAGCAGTTGCAGTGGTCGCCAGAAAATACCCCTACAAGCAAACACTACTGGTAAGTGTGTTCTTGCTATGGCAAAAATTTCTGGAAGATTTGAAAAGAGCCAACCTAGCGCCACTAGACAAAAAAATCTCTCTCAACGACCCAAAGTCTTACAAGCCGTTATTTATTTATTTATTTATTCATTTATTCATTTATTTATTCATTAATTCAATAAACAGATACATTAGATCAAAATGATACAGAACCACAGGATAAATCCTAAAACGGTTCTAACAAATACATTAAATCTCCTCTAACTAATAACGCAACATAAAACATTCATAAAGTTGAAGTTAAACAACAAAAAAATTAAATACAATTTAAATTCTAAAAATTAAAAACAAAATCATAAAATGTGAAAACAAAACACATAATTAAGTATTATTAATATTTTCCATCCATTTAAAAACATAGCAATACCTATGTGGAGTAGACAAAAACTCCACTTAGCAAGGTGGTCTTAAAATTTTTTAAACTAATGCCGAACATATCTCGGCTACTTTGATTAAATATTTTACAGGCCCGAGAGATTGGTGAAGCAAGCACAGTCGGGCTGGATAGGTAGAACAAATTAAATCTTCTAACACTATCAGATCGAGGCACCTGAAAGTTGATATAATTTAACGAATCTGGACTGTCAATGACACCGTTACAAATTTTATATAATGTAATTAGCAAGCATTGATTTCTCCTATCCTCCAACGTACTTACTCCAGCCAAATCCCTCAAACACTGTGTGGGAAAATCCCGAGGACAAAACACCCTTTTCTTTTTATAATAAAAATAACGCAAAAACTTATTTTGCATAACCTCAATCTTTTTACAATATTTTTTATTTAAAGGGTTCCAAATAAGTGAGCAATATTCAATTTTACTTCTGATAAATGAAAAGTAAAGAATTAAAATTCCTTTTGGATTTTTAAAGAATTTAGTCGACCTTTTAATTAATCCCATCATTTTATAACACGAAGTTATTACATTATCAATATGGTCGGTAAAGTTGAACTTATTATTCATAATAACACCAAGATCATGGACCTGGCTCACTGATTTTAGTTCTGACTGCCCAATAAAATATTTGGTCAACCTTTCTGACTTTCTTCTACTTATGGACATGACATTGCACTTATTAATGTTTAAAGTAAGCTCGTTCAAAACACACCAATCATTAAATCTATTCAAATCACTTTGAAGAATAATTGCATCACTGATATCATTAATTCTACGGTACAACTTCACATCATCCGCAAATAAAAGACAAAAAGACTGAAAGATTTCTGGCAAATCATTAATAAAAATTAGAAAAAATAGAGGTCCAAGTTTTGAACCTTGAGGAATTCCAGAATTAGGAATAAAAAGAGAAGAAGTAAACTTAAGAAAAGAGACACAACATTCTCTGTTTTGAAGATAAGAGGCAAAAAAACGAATAGCCCCATCAGTTGCACCCAACTTACTAAGTTTTTTAAGTAACACATCATAAGAAACCATATCAAACGCTTTACTGAAATCAGTATAAATTACATCTATTTCACTCCTGTCCTCCAGAACTCTGGAAACATATTCAGAAAAAACTAACAAATTTGACTCAGTGGACCTCCCTTTATAAAACCCATGCTGATAAGGTGAAATCTATATATATGCTTGTATAAACACTTTATACTCGCCAGGCTACAAACCAACATCGCCGAACTAAGCGCTTTATTCAACAAATAGTAGGTACCGCTTTAAAAGAGGCAGGGGGAGAGTGGACATTATGGACTCGGTCGACTATGCGGCATGGTAACGCTGCAGGCTTGAAACGCCTGGACGGTTATCATAGACGCGCTTCTAGTCAAAGAAATAGAATGCTACATAGTTAACCGCATAAATAGTTATTTTAAAGACAGAATGCTACTTTGGAGTGCAGAAAGCACTGAGCAAGTTGAGGTGACCTGCGGATTACCTCAGGACTCAGTGCTGAAGCCGACTCTGTAGAATACCACGTTCGACAAACCAGAAAGAAAGAAAACTTATTCAGTGGCGTTTGCCGATGATCTCGCTTTACCCAACTTACGCTAGAATATTGGTTAAAATCCAAAGTGTTAGAGGTAGCTCCTAAGAAGACGAAAGCTATTATTTTCTCCGGCAGAAGAAAAATCGGTGCTGTCGAGTTCAAACTTCAATACTTTGTCGTCGCACCTGATAAAACCTAAAATACTTTGGAGTCCACATGGAAAAACACATTAGTGATGGCCATCACGGAAATGCCCGCAATCAAAATTACAAAACGGCGTAGGTCATACCATGGCTCATGCTCAACACAAAAAGTCAGTCAATCTTGAACAGAAATCTGGTTCCGACTATCGTCACCTTCACGATTTAAAACGAAGCTCCGTTGTAGACAGGAGCGATGAGAATGAGCAAGTACCAGAGTTTAGTCAATAGGGTATAAAGGAAAGTCTGCTTATGCATAATTTTGGCGTACAGAATGATAGTCACAGAGGTGGCCAAATTACTAGCAAAAACTATACTCTGGGACTTGATGGCACTAAAGAGATAAAAAATTAAGCATGACAATTAGCAGTTTCGCCAAACCAGAAACAAGACCATAACCCATTAGCAAAGCAGATGGCAAAGTAGCCAGAAGAGTAGGTAGAGCCATAAGCCTGTCCTCTGCAACATTGATACAGTACGCGTTAATAAAGAGAAATAACTATGATAGTATCAGTACCTCGATAGAGATAATAATTAGAAAAAGAAGAAGACTTTCTAAGACTGGAAAACTATCGCAGAAGTCCGTACCACAAGCTATTTCTAACTATGTGTAGTTATCATACTGTTTATATATTTTTTGCAGGCTAGTAAGTAGGATTTGTTTGTTATACACCACCACCAGTTTTTACATGTTGACATAGTTGTTGTTAGTATATTATGTTATATTATGCAGTAGCTAGTACGAAATAGGATTTTTTCCATGTCGTCGTGTAAAAAGAGATGAAGATGGGCACGCTAAAGTAGTTTTAAATGCAGTTGAACGAAGTCATTAACCAGTATTCGCAGAATATTTCATACAACGAACATTTTTCAAACCAACGTATAGAGAATTTTGCATCATGATGGAGCTTATCATTTACAAAAAGTTTAGTGGTTACAAAATGGTTTAGAGGTTATTCCATGCATACTTTTTATTTATGAGGCTTCATTTACAAGGAATGGTATTAACAACACACCTAATTCTTACATCTGGACGGATTAAAACCCACACTCGTAATCGTAGTGAACTATCAACATTGTTTTCACGTCAACGTGTAGTGCGGCTTGTTAAATAATCATTTTATTGAAGAGCGTCTTACTTCAGAAACTTAACTTCATTTTTTGGAAAGAGAAATGTTGAATTACACGGAACATATTTTTCTGGAAGCTCGTTGTGGCATCTGGTTCTAGCAAGATAGGGCACCACTACATTTTGTGAGACAAGTAACGGTGTTTCTTAAGAAACATTTTTCGGAAATGTAGATAGGGCGAGATCGTCCTGTACATTGGCCAGCTCGTTCACCTGACAAAGTCTTTAAATTTTTTTCTGTGGGCTTGTCTCAAATTTTGTTTGTATAGTAATAGAAAAGAGTTAACTGACCGTTAAAGCTACTAACTCTAAAAAATGAAGTAACAGTAATTAACTGGCAACCAAGGGTTGAAATAAGATGTCTCGGGTACGACCAGGGAAGAATCTTTAGAAAAAAGGTACTTGAACCCGTGGATGCAGACAACGATTAATGACTATTCTTATATAGCCATTGTTTAACAAAGTATTAGTAAGATGACGGAGTTTCCTCTCAAGATTCTCAGGTTGACAAATAGAAAAAATTCAATGAACTAAAGATCAATAACGTTTTTGTGCAGGATGATGGTGAGACAAAGCATTAAAATACCTGTTCGTATGGGTGAGTTTACGATAAACAGAAGTATTTTAAAATTCGTCGGGTTTACGAGTCACAAAAACTCTGAGAAATGGGACAAAACCATGATTTTTAATTTCCATGGTAAATTTGCTATCTGGGTGATAGTTGTTGGGATGATCAAGAAACCTAAACAATTCCAGAAGCAACGGAACTTTGTGATCTCAACCAGAAGATTTAACCAGTTTACTATCATTTAATATCTTAGTGAGTTTTAAGTATATTGTTTATGTAGACGTTCAGTGGTGGTACATGCTCTAATAATAAAAAAATGTGTTTGTTTGTTTTTGTAAAGTTTTTGACTATAACCAAATTTCTATGTTCTCAACCAGGATATAGATTATCAGATCTAGACTTCAGTTTAACAGAATTAAAAACAAAATATGCAATTAAAGGTTTTGATTATTTAACCCAGTTTACTATTATAGTATGCTATCTATGTGAGTTTTAACTTTATTCTTTATGTTGAGGTTCAGTGATGGCACATGCTCTACTCATAAAAAAGTTTGTATTTTTGTAAAGATTTTGGCAATAACGGAATTTCTATGATCTCAACCAGGAGATAGATTATCAGATCACTTCAGTTTACCAGAATTAAAAACAAAGCTATCTAATTAAAGGTTTTGATTAATTAACGCAGTCTACTTTAATCTACTATCTGAGCTTAAAAATTACTGTGTATGTAGAAGTTTAATGATGGCACATGCTCTACTCAAAAAAAAAAAATATGTGTTCTAGACTCCAGTATAACACAATTAAAACGAAAGTTATCTAATTAAAGGTTTTGATTATTTAACGCAGTCTACTTTCAACCACTATCTGAATTCAAACTGAATTGTTTATGTAGAAGATTAGTGATGGCACATGTTCTAATCATAAAAAAATAAGTTGTTGGTGTTCTCTGAAAGTTTTTGGCAAGAATAGAATTTCAGTTCTCTTAATGTCGAAGTTGGTGGTGTTTTAGCAAAGCTTTTGGCTAGAATGGAACGTTTTTAATCTCAACCAAGCACTAGATTATTAGATCTAGACTCCAGTTTAACAGAATTAAAACGACAGTTATCCAATTAAAAGTTTTGATTATTAAACGCAGTCTATTTTCAACTCTTATCTGAAATAAAACTTCATTCTTTATGTAGAAGTTTAGTGATGGCATGTGTTCTATTCATAAAAAAATTTGATTGTTAGCGTTTTTGCTAAGTTTTTGACAAGAACGGAACTTTTATTATCTAAACCAAGAGATAGATTATCAGATCTAGACTCGGTTGTAACAGAACTAAGAGTAAAGCGATTATATTAACAGTTTTGATTATTTAAAGCAATCTACTTTCATTTACTTTCTGAATGTAAACTTCATTGTTTATGTAAAAGTTTAGTGAGGGCACAAGTTCTAATTATTAACCCAGTCTTTTTTCGTCTACTATGCGAGTCTCAAATTTATTGTTTACATAGAAGTTTTGTGGCAGATGCTTTAATCATAAAAAATTTGTTTATTGATGTTTTTGCAAATATTTTGGCAAAAACAAAAGTTTTGTGATCTCAACTAAAAGATAGATTAGACTTAAAAAAAAAATCAAATTTAAAGCTATGATTGTTGAACGCAGTCTATTTTCATCTACTATCTGAGTTTCATATTTACTGTTTATGTAAAAGTTTTACTTATCTTACCTTTTTTCATAATTACCACCTACTTTCTAATTTAAAGCTATTATTATACCTAGTATCTGCTCAAATCAACTAAGATTTGCTATTGATCCCTCGCAATAAAATTTGCTGATCCAAATTACACTACGACCGATCAACCTTCTATTAGATAGAGAGAGATAGAGAATAGATAACTACTGTATTACATGTTTGAAATAAACTGCATACAAAGCTCTAAAAATAAACCGTGGGCATATAAAACAGTATTTAGTTGGGTTTTCCAAAGAAAAGCAAGGTACTCAGATTTTTCAAAGCACACATCGTTGTGTGATGTTTCTGCGGTTAAACCGTCGGCTAGAGAAAAATTGCAGAAGTTTTGGCAGATATAGTCAGTACCTAATAACTCTTTCTTTTTTTTAAAGGATGTGAAATTTGTGGAAGGTTTTTCGTACCATTGCCTTTTTGATATCTCAATTGCAATTGAGGAAAAACGTATTCGCAAGCGTTACGACGCTTCATAGCGTTAGAAGTTCGTCGAAGTAACTGCAGTAAAACTGGTCTGCGTATTGAAGCTTTATGTGTAATTATTTAGAATCACACCATATGTCGTCTGTTCCAATCAAATATATTTATTTATTTTTAGTTCATTATTTACCCCATCATTGGGTTTTAAAGCTTAAAAGCACCACAACTCGCCTTCGAGTCGTATTTGATGCATCTTCAAAAGGGTCTAACAGACTCTCACTAAATGACATTTTGCTCACAGGAAGAAGCCTTAAAATGACATTTTTTTGGTTTTGGTAAAGTTTTGCACATTTGCTATTGCCGTGGCGAGTGATATTTGTCAGATGCATCCTCAAATTTGAATAGTTCTAGAGCATCGCAACTTTCAACGCATCTAATGGCGCTTTTCTTCAGATCAACTACAAGATTTTAATTTGAACACAGTCACTTATAAACAGCTCTATATATTTGGCTTTTTGTAGGCTTTTAAAATTAGCTAAGTTAGAATCTAAACGCTTTTCTTTAGTTGCAGAGGTCTTGAAAAAACACGTTTATGTTGATTACGTAGTTACTGGTGCAAACTCCTTAGAAGAAGCTTTTAAATTACAAATGGAACTAATAAGTCATTTGGTTTCGACAGGTTTTAAAGTAAGAAAATGGGCTAGCAACTCTAGTCATATTCTAAAATACGTTTCTTTATATTTATCCTTACCTATAGCTTTTGATAACAAAATTTTTGAAGT